>JARCFY010000004.1:75743751-77007679 GCA_029233225.1 Lepidodactylus listeri
CTGTGTCTGTAGCAATGTAATGTCAAACATACATTAGCAAGAATTTATATTTGTTTTTAAAACAGTAGTAAACTAATGATAGACTCCCAATTAACTCTCAAATACTCAGGATACAGAGAAGGCATTTTCTACAAGCCATGCATGCAACAGAATCTGATTTCTCAGATCCTGTCCAAGAGACATGTTGGACTTCCACTGAAGCTGTGTAAACAACCAGGAATGACTGATTTTTGTCCCTTCCTTCGTTCCTTAGTAGTAAGTAGAGTAATCTTTGCTTTTTTCTTCAGTGGAGCCATGGTATGTGCTGCAAGGTTGGCTATGCCATCCTAAGGAGACTTACACCCTTCTTAACACTTTTGACATCCATGGTCTTAAAAGGATATAACTTTGTTTAGAGTTGTATTGTTAGCACTGAAAGGTTTAATTACAGGAAAACGAAGTCCATAAGGTGATGATGGATCTGAATAACGTAGCTGTGGTGCATGGCAGCTATAATTCTCTCGAATATTTATTTATATTTCATTCACTCCCTGCCTTATTCTCAATGGAGAGCCAAAGCAGCGTACACAATTCTTCTCTCCTTTATTTTGTCTTAACAACAACCCTGTGAGGTTGGTTAGGCTGAGAGTACGTGTCTGGCCCAAAGTCACCTGGCAAGCTTCCATAGCAGAGTGAGGATTTGAACCTGGCTTTTGCAATACCTAGTCAGATGCTCTTACCAGTATGCCACAATGGCTCTCTGCCCCAATTCTTTTTCAAGTAGCAAGTATAGCTGGGAGTCAAGTAGAAGCAGAAGCCAGCTTGATTGGCTTGGCTTTGTGATTCCAGTTTTCCCTAGAGAACATTTTCAATTCTATCTGGAATCAAGTATGGCACTAATTATATAATTATAGTTTTGTGTTTTTGTGTTTTCTCCTAGTGGGTCACAGATAACTTTGGTCCTAGCTCACACATACATGTTTATGTCATGATTAGCCACATTAAGTGATGGCTAGCATGTAGGATCACAGATTCAAAAACATTGTTTTTGTATTGCCCAAGACAGAATTTCATATCACTGTGATAGCGCCTCAGATGTTACGCTTTTCAACAGCCCATTCACATATTCCCTTGCCAGTCTTCATGAGTAGAGTGGGCAATAAAAAAATACAGACCAATAAACATGCATGTGTGAGTTGCCTTGTTTATCCCCTCAAAATAATAAGGTGATGCTTGGGAGGTCCCTCAAGGGAAGGACTAGAAATCTTAGTGGCTGAGTTACTGTGGCCATTCCTCCACTGCTGCTGAGCAATAAGGCAAGGGTTGAAGAGAAATGCTCATTGTTACTAGTGTGGTCAGGAAGGAACATTGTGAAGGAAGTGTAGGAGAACAATTTTCAATATTTTAAGACACTTCCCCTCCCTGCCCTTGATGCTTCTCAGAAAACTAAATCTAAACAATGCTGGGAGGGGGCTGGATGTGGTGTGTGAATTGCTTCGGAATAAATGTCTCTATTAATGAATTATTAACTCAGATCCCCTGACCTTAAAAGTGGGATGAAGAGGAGCCCAGGGCAAGAAGGGAAGCTGCCCAAGCCTTTATCGGTCTCCTGTCAGAAGCACCCGACCATTTGTCTTCCTCCTCAGATCAGGAGAATTAATTAATATGAAAGGAAACTTTTTTAATTGTGTGTCAAACGAAATCAGATAGGGTCTTCCCGATTCAATATATTCTTAAGGGCTTCTGCCTCATCCTGCTTGCATCTCCTGTTTTTCCAAGAAGAAAATATAAGGGGCAAGAAGGTAGGGATGTATGTATAATATTCCTAGGGAGGAAAAAAAATGATGTATTGGGGGTAGTTAATTTATCGATCTTGGCTCCTCTTCCCGGTTGTTTTATTTTAGAGGTCATTAATCAATGAAGAAAAACACCACTGTGTCTCACCTTTTTGCATGTAATACACTTTACCCTTCCTTATTTATTTCTCTGGGAATGGATTCCTAACAAATATTCCCCAATCGATCTGGTGTGGGCGATAGATTTTTATCAAAGTTTGATCGCTTTTGAAACGGTCAATGAGATTTGTTTCAATGCTTATCCTATAAATATTTTTTGAGAGAGAGACAGAGAGAAATGGGGGAGAACAAGGGGGGGGAGAGGATAAACTTTTGTCTTGCAGAGCTGCACTCTCTTTAAATGCAAAAGTCACATTCTGAAAACTACTAAGAAATAATAACCCTGAAATCTCCAGAGAGCCATATTAAGGCAAAATGAGAAAAGAAAGGCGAGACATAACACAGGCTGGCACAGACCAAACTGTCTAATGAGGAAGAGACAAAGCAAAAGGGTCACTTTTTGGTCAGACAGTGGTTCTCAGCTCTTTAGTTGACACAGATCACCAGATAATCTGGATTTATACCACACACCCACCCCCCACCAACAAGGCTGTGCCAACTTCTGCTGCTCCGTCCCAGAGACTTGAACGGAACATCATGGCATGTGGCTGTGAGGTGTCCTTTGACCAATTAGGAAGAGGACACTTTTAAAAGGAAATTGCTCTCATCTCTTTGAATCTTCTTGGTCAATTATTTTATAGCCATCACTCTCCTCCTTTTAATTACATTAATTAATGTAATTACATGGAATGGATTGTATTCCACTGATTCAAAAACAAAAACACAAAAATCGACTGTACAGTAGATCTTTTTACTCCCCTGGGACTATGAATGAATGATAGGAGGGGAGGAGAGGAGAGGTATGTCCTGGAGCATTACAGAAACATGCTGAGCAAGAGCAAGAGGGCTGCAAAGAAGACAGGTCGCCTTCACCTCCCTCCCCACTTCTGTGGGCCTTAAAGGAATGGAGCTTGTGCAAATACCCAGGATTATGCTTCTATAAACCGTTGTTTCAAGTTCAGATGCTATGGGGCAGCAGCATCTCTGAGAGATCTCGAAGGGGACCAAGCTAGGAAAGCTCATTGTATCTCAAACGATCCCATTTGATTTATTCTCTCAAACAACCTCCCGTCGATCTGTACACATCGAACTGGCTGTCCTTCTGCAACAGCCCACAAGACAAATGCAGCTACTGACAAGGCATTTAAGCGAACCGGCTGCGAGCATCGCCCGAGCGGCTACCTTCCCCCACCCCCCTCCCGCGTGCGGAAGATTGGTAGCAATTAAATTAAAACGACGACGACGACGACAAACTCTTTTTTAAAAAAAGAGATCCATAATCGGAACCATTAATCCAACACAATGCCAGCATTATCTACGCCTTAATTTATGCATGTTTATGGAGTTATAATTTTTTTAAAAAAAAAAAGTGGTGGGTCCCCCCCCTTATGAAATAGATGAAGCAAGGATGGTGCATTATAATAGCGTGAATGATGACTGTTCTTTAGTGTTATTTGGTAGCTCTGTTATTTTACCTTTGTAATCCTATAAAACTTTTCTCACCCCAGTCCTTACTGGTTCCGCCTTCTTCTTTCCCCACTCCTAAGAGAGTAATTTTAAAAAAGAATCTTACCTTGGTCTATTCAGTGGGGACTACTGCCAGGACAGAACTTTTACAAGAACACGGCTAGAAGGGAAGGTATTAAAGTTCTCGGTATTTGACGTCAAATATGGAACTGGTCAAAGGCAGCGGGGGGGGGGGGGGGAGGCTGTGTCGGTCTTCTTTTTTATCCCAGGATAAAAATCACAGCATTCAGTCCTTTCTCCCATCTCCAGTCCGCCCCTTAGGGTGTGTGTGTGTGTTGCCTTTAATTTAGGTGTTATCAATCTATTCCGAAAAATGACGGATGACCTTGTCACATGGACGCCAGTCAAAACATTCTCCCCCGCCCCGCTTTTTTTTTTTTTTTTGGCCAAAGCAGTTCTGTTCAGATTTGTGTGAACATGTCCTGCCTTGGACACAGACAAAATCTAAACAACAACAGCGTTCTCAGACTTTGTGAAACGCAAAGGCTGGGAAAGAAACAAACTATGTGAAAACTGACATATGAAGGCTTATTAATTGCTTGAGCCTAGCGCGAGAGACAGGCGGCGTCATAGGTGCGCGGCTCTAGCCCGGGAGTTTATATCTGAGAGGCTCTTTGGAATCCCCGGAGCCCAATAGACCGCCAGTTCACCTGTCTACGTGCATTCCGAGTCCTTTTCAGGTTGGGGGGGAGTTTGTCATGCGTTTTGGTGGGCTTAAAGTGTCCTTTTCAAATCCAACTGATGCACCAGGTTGGATCCGGAAATGATTCTGATTGATAGTCAATGCTCCTAGCGCCCTTAAGCCTTCGAAGAAAGCCCAATAAAGTTCAGCCTATGAGATTTAAGAGGGTGTAAACGGATTTTGGCTTTCGCGGCTATACACAGCCTGCAGATCCATATTCTGTGGATCTATTTGTTTAATGTGGATTAAAGATTTAATGCTGTAGCACCTGCGTAGTCGCTTTACTGCCAAATTACTCTGTAGAAACAAAGTAGAAACAGGTTGAAAGCACTGAGACAGTAGAACACTGAGACATTAATAGATCGGGGAAGGAAACCAGCTTGGCTTGGCGCGCGGTCTCCCAGATATAATGAACCTGTTGTGTTGGCTTCGTCAAGCCGGCTTGGCCGAGCATGCGGGTCTTCTTGCACCCTCACGAGTGGCCCATGGGTCGCAAGAGGAGCGGGTGAGTTTTGGAACAGGACCTTGACCACATTTGATTCCCATTCGAGGGAAAGTTCAGAGCCGCAACAAGGGCAACGAAGTAGTAGGTCAAGCACCTGAATAGCCCTAGATTCATTTGACTTCCAGAGGACCGGAGCGCCCAGCACACACTACACAGCCATCGGGAGCTGAAGGCAGGCGTTAAGGCACGAGTTAAAAGTCGTGAGGAGCCCTGAAAGCACCCGCGGAGTCTTCCTCCCTGTTTAGAATTCAGGGTGCTCTGAAGGGACGGGGCGGAGGTGGGGCGGGGGGCTACAAAGAGCTACGGGCTCAGTTATCCCCCCAGATCCATCGCTCTGCCTCAGCCCCCTCCTCACCCTCGCTCTCACACACACTGGAGTTTGGTGCTGTCGTAAAACCCACGTGTCTGGGCCGGAGGCTGCCAGAGCGCTGAACGCAAGCAGAGCCCTGCCGCTCCTGCCGCAGCAAGAAAGAGCGAGCGATCCGGACTCGGGACAGCAGACGCCCCCCCCCCCCCCCCCAAGAGCATTCGGCTCAGGTCACCCCAAAGCAGGTCCCTCCCCTTCCCCAAGACTCAGGCTCTTCAGGGGAGAGAGGAAATCCGGCACCCGTCCAAATCCGCGTAGATCCAGGTAAAGGCTAGCAGGAAAGGAGGGAGGGGAGCCTTTCTGTTTTCGGGGGGCTTGCGCCGGGACGGGGGGGGGGGGGAGGTCGCGTCCCCCCTGCCTCCTCCTCGGCGTCCGGGGTCTGCTGCTGAAGTTGTTGCCTGGCCGCACTGCCGGGCTGGCGCTGGCGAAAGTGGCAGGAACGCTCGCTAGGGGTGCGCTTCCCGCGCTTGCAGGGGGTGGGTTTATTACGCGACCTCCGTTCGATGGAGAGTTGGTTGGTCTCGGGAGGTTCCTGGCGTGGGGGCTCCGGCGGTCCGCGGCTGTTGTGGGGAGAGAAAAGGGCGATGGGACTGAAGGCTCTTTTGCAGCGGGGGAGGGAGGGAGGGAGGGGAGGCGCGGCGGTGTCAAACTTGTCCGTACGCCCGGCGGCCCCCTCTCGGCTTCCTCGCTGCCTAGAAACTTTGGGTCTGGCTCTGTGAGGCGGCGCTAGATCGGTGCGGCAGCCCGCGCTCATGCTCCCAGGGAGGCTGTCCCGCGGGGCCCCTTCTCTCTGCGCGGGACACCCTGCGGAACGCCGCCGGCTCCCCGGCTGCCGGAAGACTCTCCCGCGGCAGGAGACGTTTGCAGTCCCGGCCAGGAGGGAAGCCTTCACGGGTCTCTCTCCTTTCCCTTTCTTTTCTCCAGGCTCGCAGACATGCTGAAGCCAGGCGATCCCGGCGGATCGGCGTTCCTCAAGGTGGATCCTGCCTACCTCCAGCACTGGCAGCAGCTTTTCCCTCACAGCAGTCAGCTCAAAGGCGGCGCCGGGCTGTTGGGCCACCTCCAGGCGCCGGACAGACCCGTCGACCCTCCGGCGGACAGCCTGCGCCAGCTGCCGGCCCCCCTCTCCTCGGCTTCTTCTTCTTCTTCCTCCTCCTCCTCCTCTTCTTCCACCCCGTCTTCCGCCCCGTCTTCCTGCGCCGCCGCTTCCCTGGCCAGCTTGACCTCACTCCCCGTGGCGCAGATCCCTGTCTTTGGACCGATCCAGAGCTCCGAGTCCCCCACCGGAGCCCCGGTTTCCTTGCTGCAGACCAAGGACCTGGCAGGAGGCGGCGGCAGCGGCGTAGCCAAGTGCCCCGACAGGGTCGCCACCAGGTTCCGCTGTACCGCCGAAGAGCTGGACTATTACCTGTATGGACAGCAGCGCATGGAAATCATCCCTCTCAACCAACATACCGGGGACCCCAACAATCGTATGTACCACTTATTTAACTTTTCCATTCGCGCGGCGGGGCCTTACCCTTTTGTGAAGGAGGAAGGAGAGAGGGCGAGAGAGAGTTGACTGAAATGTCTGATGATGCTCTGAAACCCCCCGCGTCTGTAAATGAGCGCCACAGGACTAAACCGCGGGTAAACCTCTCCCCCTACTTTACTCTCGAAACTTGTAGATCGCGCATCCACGAACCTCAAAATGCTTCACCCTCGCAGTCTTTGATCACATTCCCTTTGAAGTATGCGCCATTGATTACTGCGGGACTTACTTCCGATCAGTCTTTAGAGCACTTACTTGGATGTAAGCTTCACTGAAATCAATGGGACTTGTTGCCGAGACAGTAAGGTGAAGGAGGACTAACATGTCACAAAGACTCTGAAAACCATCTCACTATAATGGGGCTGAAACCTTAACCAAATGCTTATTTTTCGGGAACTTTACTGTAAAGAGTTTCAAAAGGGTCTCTCCCCCCCCCCCCCCAATTGAGGCTGTACCTAGGGACCGACCAAGCAAACCAGAAAAGTTCTTAAGCGAACTTTTCAGGCCCCTTCCGGCCCACTGAGCTCTGCCTTTCTAGAGCCAAAGCGGGGCACGGCCGTTTCCTAGGAAGTTTGTCTTCAAAAGTATGTCAGACGCTTAACGGAGTGTCAAAACCAATATGCTGCGTGGGTTTCAGAAAGTTTCTTAGGAAGCGAACCACGTTTAACTGCAGGGGTCCATGTTTTTAAAAACTCAGTTCATAACATTTATTTCAACCCCCCCCCCCCCCAAATGGTATAGATTTTGATAGACTCTGCTTATGCACTTCGTTTGCATATAGTATCTGCAGCATTTAAAATGATAAAAGATCTTTTCAGATATCATGGGAAAAAATCTAACGGAAGCGTTAGAAATTTTTGTTAGTAATAGTGGTATGAAGAACACAATGTTCACTACACAGCCTTTAAAGCCTGCTCCCTCTTTCTCCCCCCTCTCAATACATTATAATAGTCATGTCTGTTGTTTTTTAAGCTTGTCAAAAGTATCGTAAGAAACTGCAACTCCTTAATCTAGTTCAGCCTGAATTTTAAAGTACAGTCTATTTTAAGTGATCCAACGCATCCATCAGAATCAGCGGGGTTAAGACATTTGGGTAGGGATGTAACTGTCCCGTAGACCCGTGGAACAGGGACTTGAGTGTTAAGACGAAATGGCCTTAAATTGACGTCTAGCGATCTAAAGCTGAAATTTGGTTTGATTCAGTTCCGAAAAGAATGTTACTTGTTTCTCTTCCTCCCACTTTTCAGTAGCAGTGTGACTACATTTAATTGCACTGTGATGGAATAAAACTGCAACCCTAACTTTCCGGGAGAACAAATGTATTTAGAATCAGTCGTCTTAACTTTTACGGTCCTTCAGTAAGAACTGTGGTGTGTGTGTGTGTGTGTGGGGGGGGAGTTTGGTTTGCCTGGCGTGTTCGCGGTGCGAGGGCTTCCTTTTCTTGTGATTTGACATTTGCCTCCGACGGTTTCCTCTACAGGCAAAGCAGTTCCTTTTTGTCTGAGTGCAAAGAACCTCAAAAACGACTGGTTCATAAATTCATAGGCTCAAAAATTAGCACAGTTGCCTATTCGCTTTATGGCAAAGGGATTAGAACAAGGACTATGGAAGAAATAAGGAGCGACTTCAGAAAGAGCAGGTCCTAGGGCTGAAATGGATTTCCACCGAGCCCCTCCCTGCCCAGCATTCAAAACGGGGATTGTAAAGTTAGGCGTCGCTTACAGAAAAGTTGCTTGTAAAACGCTCCACGTGGTCTAGCAGGATAAAAGTTGCAGGAATAACATATGTGCAAAAGAGGTGGAGATCACCACCCGGCAAAAGACCGAATGGGTTTTCAACAGTGTCGGACGGCAGGTCCGTTAAGTTGGCGTCCCTGGATTCAAAACCACTCCCTTGCCCCCTGCCAACCTGTTTCCTTGGAAGTAGCTTCAAGCCATTTCAGTGGAACTTACTTCCACCCGAATTCCTTTAAAGTTCCCAAACCAAGCCAACCATTTGGGCTGTTCTGAGTGCTGGAACGAGCCGAGTCACTGAATCTGTACGTAGGCAACTTTTTTCTTGGTCCCAAATTTCTCTTGGCATCTGTCGCGCAGGCAGTATTCTGTGAGGTCGGAAGTAATGACTTTGAAAAGCTGGCTAGCAGGCCAGTGCAAAAATAGCACAAGCAGGACCCTCAAAAACCAAAAGTTAAGTGGTGGGCACGGGGGAACATCCTTTGCTTAGCCAGAGAGGGAAAAGGTGACGCAAAACTGTGGTGCGTAGGAGCTGCATTGCATTTCACCGAAGATCGCGGCTTCCCCCCAAAGGCTGTGTGGGTAGAGATCGGCTAGGATGGGAGGGAAGTTTCAAGGAGAGGCTAAAGAAGATTCCGATGAATCTAAGATCCCTTTCCTAAATCTCTCCCCCGCACCACATTCGAGGGTCTTAACTACACCCTACCTATTGGCTGCAATGTACCCACCTTAAAAGCATCCACAAGTGATGCAGTTCTATTTCAGACTAAAGGGAGTTGTGAAACTCCCTGTCAGTTGTGAAAATGCCCTCAACTTTAACAAAACCCAGCCGGCATCCCGGAGTTCCTCCCTGATAGATAGCGACTTATTGGGTGAGGGAAAGCACCTCTCTCAAAACAAGGTGGTGGTGATTGCAGCTTCATTTCCTCTCCTTCCTAGAACAAAGGTAAGTCTCTTCTGCATCTTGGAGTGGCAGCAAGAATCAGGCTGCAAGATTATAAAAGTAGCTGGGAAAACTCACTTGTACCCTACAATGTGGCAAAATGTGGCAAAGGCAAGTCATAGGGATTTCTCCCTTCCTACCCTCTCTGAAAATACCTGTATTTGAAAATTAATTCCAACAGTGATTTCCATGGGTTTCATTTTCCAGATGAGGATTGCAGGTTCAGCTCCACCGAACCCAAAAACTTTGGCATAATTGTAATGAAAAACAGTTTAAACTCTGATGCCCTGCCCTCAGAATATGTGTCACGACTTTAAATTATAAGTAACTTTGTTGCACAAAGAAAGGCCCAGTAATCGTTCACATTCCTTCACCTGACAGCTAAAAATGAGGAAGAGGATGGTGATAATAATGTCATATTGCTGTGTAGAAATGAAACAAAGTCTTTACAATATGTATTTGCTTTAAATTATTCTGCTGGAAGTCACTGGGCATGATGTCCAGGATGAGAATAGTTGTGAACAATCCCATGTGTATTTTGCAATTTTATCATTGTACAGCATGGCTTTTAAAGAAGGAAGCAATATCATACTACTTCGTTGTATGCTTTGCTGAACAATATCCACACTAGATTGGAAATAAATTCAATTCAGCACAAGTCTTACTTCTGAGTAAGCATGCGTAGGATTGATCTGCAGGTCTTTATTTAACACTCCCAGTCACTGATATAGATTATTTTGAGGTTAATATTCAATAGTTACTTCCTAGGAGTTGATTTTCAAAGAGAAATTGAAATTCTTCTCATTTTGTTTTTGAAACTATCAAAGTGATTTATGCTATTGTTACAAGAAGAGAGCTTGCGCCTAGGATATCACCGCAATCAAATTCATTACGACTGGAAGTCGAATAGGATTTTGCTGAAAGAAGTGGTAGTTTTGCATTGATGCACACCTACCACCCTGAACAAGGAAACCATTTTCAGGTGTGTGGCTTAAATAGTTGTGGCCTTGACCAGAATCTAAATTCCATTTCAAAAACTGCTCTTTAGATTTCTTTTCCGGATGTAAATGAATAAACATCACAAGGATGACACAAATAGCGCAAAAGAAGCAGTATTTATGGAAGTCTATTATAACCACACTGTGTTAGTCTGAAAGAAACTACTGAAGACTAAATCTCTGCTGTAATTTATTTGCCCTCAAGGCAATTAAATGTATACTTAAAGCCCTTTAATTATTCCAGGAGGGTGCCCCCCCCCCCCATGCTTAAGGGCCAGACAGTGGTTTAAAGAACTGGGAATTCTCAGTCCGTGTGATCCCCTTTGCCTGTTCTTGAAGTCCAGGCAGCCGTCTCAAGTGGAAGTGGAAGAATCCTGCATTCCCAGGGAGATTCCGTGCCATTATCTTGAAGCATCATTACTGCTCTAAAACAGTGTAAAACTGCAGCGGCATATAAGAGAGCAGGTTGCACGGCTGTCCTGTCCCGTTGATTCCGCAAGGATTTTTTTGCCTGTGTGACGTTCTGCTAAAGTGTGGGGACCAAGGTTTGCCTTTTCGTTTTAAATTTGTATTTTCCCAAATTGCTACTAACACCTATGATTTAGCTATTTTCCATCATTAGTTCCCCCAGCAGCATCGCCCTTAAAGAGAGCAGCTCGCGGCCCATATATTAGATTGAGGTTAGAAAAGGTGGTGACTGTTTATTTAAGGTGATAAAATGGTCCATCAGCAGTAATCTCCATCGATATGTGCCACAAGGAGATGAAGGATGAGGGGACAAGGCACAATTAATTGCCCTATAGTTTTGTAGGAGAGAGTGGAGGCAATGCGGCCCTCGCTTCGATCTCCTCTCCCAAAGCCCATTCATCATCTCCACATTGTATATGGGGCTCTCCCAGGGGCAGGGGGTGGCAAGGTTTATCTACACACAATATTCTCCTAACCTTCTGATACCTGACACCCAGATTTAATTTAATTTATTCATACACACTATGGAAAGAGACGAATGTATTATAATAATATAATAATCATCATCCCTCACACCACATCACAAAGCTTTCCACAAATGTGGAGAGCAACTGATTTTTTTTTTAAGTCGCTAAGAGAAGTAAAGACTGCCTTTGGTCCTCTTAGGAAGAAATCCTACACATGCCTACTCGTAAGTAAGTCACAAAATGCTATGGGGCTTACTGCCCCCACTGAAAACGTTTTTTAGGATTGCAGCCTCATTCTGGTCAAGGCGCAGGATCCCGTCGTTCTGAATGTTTGGGCTGGACGTCTGCTTTCATTTGCTGGGAATTGGGAAAGGCAGTCAATGGAGTGGCTTGCGCGGGACTGACAAAAAAGAGGGGTCTTTTCCTCTCGCGCCGCTTGGGTTCAGAGAGAGACGCTAAAATCCGGTTTAATGTGAGGCGTATGTCCTTCAGGTTGCGTTAAGCACCCTGATCGGATGTATTCAGAAGTCCCACTGAGATCATCAACGGGAGCAGCCCTAAGTAAGAGGGCCGAAAAGATTCCCCCCGTAGACCACTGAGTAGTTTTTGCAGCTTCTAACCTCGCCGGTTAAGAACCAGAACTCTCTCTAATTCACGATTGCATTTGTCTTCCCCCTCCCCCTCCCTGTTTACGACATATGCAGCAGCCAACCAAGCGGAGAGGTGACGGGGCTCAGGAGGTGAGGAGCAATTTCCATAGTCAATAACGTACACTATATCAGCGCATCTGCCAGGCGCCCCGGAGCGGGTGACGGCTTCCTACTCACCTGCTGCTGCCTCTGCGAGCGTCGGCCCGCGCGCACTACAGCGCGCGCAGCGGGGCTGGCCAACCAAAGCCCCCAGCTGAAGGGCGGCGGGGAGAGCGGGAGCATCGCTCGGGCGGGAAATGGAAAGGCGCAAGAGCGTTCCAAGCGGAGCGGGAAGGAAGGAGAGAGCGCCGCTCTCTTTTCGGCTACACTTTAATGTTGGGCTTTGGCAGGAAGGAAAATAACAGGTAGAAACCGGTAAACGCACGCACACGCGCACACACACTCTCTCTCTCTCTGGTTCCATTGTCAGAACCAGACACTGTGAGGGAACTGGTTTCCAGGTTAAGCAACAGCCAGCCATTAGAAGGCATGGTCTTCTTTGTTTCAGAAGGACCTCTTAACCATGTGCTGACCGGTTCACTTTGTCTTAAAAATAAACAAACAACACCACAAAGAGAATGCTCTTCGTCATCATCAAACACCCCCCCCCCCCCACACACACACACACACGCACAAGGTTTGTTTCCTAGCAGGCTATTCAAAGTGGGCTAAAGCATCCAATGCCATAAATGTCAGAAAGGGGGAAAAAGTAAGATGAATTTATATAATTATTAGCCAGCTACTTTAATCAAGCTGAAAGGGCTGGTACATCTACATTTCAAACTATTTTGTAGAAAATCTCCATGCTTTTTCAGACTATTTTTGAAATGTCCCGTTTCAGTTCAACAGGAGCACCTCCATAGAAGAATCCAAAGTCTAAAGTTCCTTGGATATGTGGAGCTAGCTATGTAGTTTTGTCAGACCTGGCTTTTGTTTCCCCATCAAGCAAGCTAAAAGCATTCCAAATTACGAATATCATATATTAATGTAAGTTTGGGTTGTTTTGTCATTTTTGGTAGTGATGTCTCTGGAGATGTTCTAGAGATAATGCTGACTGTACTCAGTATCACACAATTTTTTTAACAAAGCCAAAAGGCTGGTTAGTCTCAGAGCTCAGCTCTTACACTAGCCAGGTCTGTGAGAAATAGTTTTATCTGGTTGACATATTAGACAGTTTGTGACAAATCTGTTATCAAATGGTTTGACAGTGGTAAAGATTAGTACAGACACTAAGTGGATGCACTGTACTAATATTTGCACAACTCTCTGAGTGCTATAGCTCCTCTCTGCTCACCAATACTACTATTTTATGGGACTGTAACATAACTTATGCCTTCCTTTTCTTGACTTTTTGGTTTCACATTGAAGAACTTACATGCTTTTTTTTTTTTTTTTACTAAAATACCATTGAAAGAACTACCTATTTCACTGACAAGTGGGCAAAATATTAAAGTGCATCTAGGCCAAAGACTTGTGCATACTGGACAGAGGACTGAGAAATAATTCTCCTCCCCCAGCCCTTCATGCCATATTAGGTGCTGAACTGCATAAAAATAGTGCATTAAAGAATTAATATTTACGGTATTGTTAAATAATATCAACAATATTATTATTTAATAATGTATTTATTTAGGGTATTGTTTTGTTGTTTCAGTTGTAAATTACTATAATTTCTGTGTTCCCTTTGATAAGTTCCTATACTGGTTCTGTGTACTTCTTTCCAAAGTCCCAGCAACTTTCCGAAGTCCCAGTTCCCAAATGTGATGTTTTCTTTGCTTTTTATGTACTAAAGCTATATATATATGTGTATATATATATATATATGTATATATATGTATATATGTATATGTAAAGCTATATTTATATGTATATACTTATGTACTAAAGCTATATATATATGCATATACTTTTCAGGCAACTCATAGTTTTTTTAAAAACAGTTACAAGAGTTGGTTATTTTTGCAGCTACAAGTTTGAGGTAAAATTCAAACCATGTATATTTTGAGTAATTTTGGGGTGTATAGCTATACCCTGGATATATATGGTCTTAATTTTAATATCTATTTCTAAAATGGTATAAATGTCTGCAAGTCTTATAGATGACACTTAAAGAGCCAGTTGGTGTAGTGGTTAGGAGTGCGGACTCTAATCTGGGAGAACCGGATTTGATTCCCCACTTCTTCACATGCAGCTGCTGGTGTGATCTTGGGTCAGTTACAAGTTATTTCAGAGCTGTTCTCTCACCAGCAGTTCTCAAAAGAGCTCTCTCAGGGAGGGGAAGCGAAAGGAGATTGTAAGCCACTCTGAGACTCCTTTGGGCAGAGGATATAAATCCAGTTTCTTCTTCTTCTTCTTCCCCACCTTTTTTTGTTCAAATCGGTCTGCAATACAAATATTTAATATGTATTGTCTAGAAATCAGAAGGAGATTGGTACTGGGAAGGGCAGCCATGAGCAAGCTAGAAAGATTCTTAAGTGTAAGGAAGTGTTGCTGGTGACCAAGATCAAGATAATTCATACCATAGCATTCCCCAAGTGTGAAAGTTGGACAATGAAGAAAGCTGACAGGACATGTGGTATTGGAGAAGAGTTTTATGGATATTGTGGACCGACAAAAAGACAAATAAGTGGGTTCTAGATCAAATCAAGCCTGAACTCTCCTTAGAAGCTAAATGACTAAACTGAGGCGATTGTAATTTAGTCTCCTTATGAGAAGGAAGTCACTGGAGAAGACAACACTCGGAAAAACCACTAGAAAATACTAGGAGAGCCTGCGTGGTGTAGTGGTTGAGAGCAGCAGACTCTAATTTGGAGAACTGGGTTTGATTCCTCACTCCTCTATATGAAGCCTGCTGGGTTCAGAACTCTCTCAGCTCCGTCTACCTCACAAGGTGCCTGTTGTGGGGAGAGGAAGGGAAGGAGATTGTAGTCGGCTTTGAGATTCCTTAAATTAGAGAAAAGCAGGGTACAAAACACAACTTTTCTTCTTCTTCAGCTCTTCAAAAGTTGAAGGCAGCAGGAAAGGAGGAAGACCGAATTGCAGGACCCGAGTAAGGCTGTTAATGGTAGGACTTTTGGAGGTCATTAATTTATAGGGTTGCCATATGTCAGAAGTGACTGGATGGCACTTAAAAACACACACACACATTATCATGTCAAATGTATCTTTGCTGCTATCTGGCTAGCAGTAACAGTATTCACATATGGCACAAACAGCATGACAGAAGTTCAAAGGAGATTTTTAGCTCATGAAAATGGTCTGCTACTGCTTTGCTTACCTGTATCTGATAAAAGCTCAAAGGCCAAACTCTTCCAGATTTAGTGAGTGGCATGCAACTGGCATAGAAACTTCATAGTAATTTTCCTTAGGAGTTTTGTGAGGAACAATTACTGTTGAAAATTAACATGTTAATTGAGTCCATTATATTGCTTTCTGCCTGTCTATCTCCTTAACTATTATAGTTTATGTATTTGTGTATGTGTCTGAACTCTTAAAAGATAATTTAGGGCATTTTTGAACTTTGAAGAATGAGCATGAGAAAATGAGAATGAGCGTTTCACAAATACTGTGGACTGACAAAAAGACAAATACATAGGTTCAAGTCTGGGGCAAGTGACGCTCTATTCTTGATGCTTGGCGGGGGCACAGTGGCTTCTGGAGTTCTGGCCCCACTGGTGAACCTTCTGATGACTCCTGGGTTTTGGCCACTGAGTGACACAGAATGTTGGACTGGATGGGCATTCGCCTGATCCAGCACAGCTTTTCTTAAATTCTTATGAGATTACATAATTTAGGACTGAAACCATTAAGGGATGTGAGGAAGGAATGTGTTTATTAGTGGCAAATATAATATATGGACCTCTACGTTTTTGCAAAAGGTTTATCCTATCACTGGTTTCTTCAGAGTAAATGGCTTTTTATTGTAAATTCTTATTTTAAACTTTTGTAAATGAGAGACCCAATCCACCTACAGCTCTTAGTTCTGGAAAAGTAACTTGGTTTATCTCCAAAGCAATAAATGTTTCTTCTATGTTATTTTGTCTGGGGAGGGGGAACCTTGTTACTGTACTTAACAGCATTGAGATACTATAATGTTCACTTTTACCAGTTAATTAATTGATTAATTGGTTAAAAACAAGACAGTTAATCAACTAAAACCCTTTAACTCAATGACAATTCTTAGAACTGGGGGAGAGATGTTCACAAATTATTCTTCCTGAGTAGGTCATGTGTGAAACCTTGTTAACAGTTCTCTTAGGGCATGATAAATCCCTGCCCCCTTATGCTTTGATTGACAGAACATGGGGAAGCTAAAGAAGACTATTGTGAATTCCTTTACAATATTTGTGAACAATTGTTTTTACTGCTGAATTAAGCATGTTATAACCTAACTGTGAAGTTTTCTGATTTACTGCTGGAGGTTATTACCTGCATGGCTCCATTCAAATGCTTTTACTAACTTTCCTTACTTTATTTATTGTTATTGACAAAATCCCTGATATTTTCTAAATATTTTCTTTAGTTTGATCTTTTTGATAACAGACCTGATTTAAAAAATTACCAAAACAAAACAGAAAACATACAAGTAAACAAGTAAACTTTTAGTTTCAGAGTTCATCCTGTAGCTATTGGAGCTAAGATGCAGGGAAATAGCTGTGTCACTGGTTATTTTGTCTCCCTTCCTGACAGTCATTCTAAAAATCCCAGGGTCTTTTTCTGACTTGCAACAGAACAGAATCACAGTAACAATTCTTTATGCCTAATAAGGAATCTAAATAATAACAATAACAATAATAAATATTTCAATTCCTATGTATGTATAAAGTGCCATCAGGTTGCAGCCATCTTATGGTGACCCCAGCAAGGGGCTTTCAAGGCAAGTGTGAAGCAGAATTTGCTTGCCATTGCCTTCCTCTGCAGAGTCTTCCTCAGGAATCCCCCTTCCACAAACCAATCTGACAAGATCAGGCTATATCATGCCACCTTCCCTTCCTTCAATTCCTATAGCTAAGTGCAAATAGGGAGAGTATGAAAAAATTCTTTTGATAAATATTAAGCAAATTATGGTTTATGAAGGACTAGATGGATTGCATATCTGTCCCTTTATTTCACTTTCTCTGCTCCTAAAGTGTCTGTACATATCTTAATTAAAAATATCCCTTTCCAGTTTCCTTGGGAAATCATTGGTTTCTTGCTTTTAAAAATTTAACACACAAATTTGCATCATACATGGGTTAAACCCTGTGTTGCATAATGTATTCTGTAACATATACATGTGCCTTCTTATCCTCTGGTAAATGGTTCAGGAAGGTTATAAAGGCTCCAGTTTTATAATCAGTATAGTTGTAATAAAAAAAAAGTTTTACTCTGCCCGTTCATGCATTTATAATGCAGCTATTCCTGATGGGAAGATAAGTATTCATACTGGGAAAATGAACACTTGAACTCACTTAGGTCGCAGATAACCAAATTGATTTCAGGTGAACAATCTTCTAGGCCATGTATTTAGGATTCCCAACTGAAGGCTATCTAAGGAAAGATAAAGCATAGTTACCCCCATGGGCTTAAAAGAGTATGATCTAGTTTAGGATTGCACTGCCAAATAATTATTTGATCTAATAGGGTCCAGCAAATTCTAACAATAAGTTTATATTTATTGATGAGTAATGCTTGTAGCTAAAATATTATTCAGAATAAATTGCTGATGAATTTATAATAGTTTACAGAGCATGTAATCCTATGCAGACCTCCTGTAATCTAAGCACATTGAAATCAATGGGTTTAGACTGGACTAATTCTGCATAGTGCAAGTCACTGAATATACAGTAATGCTGACTCCAGAAACGGTCTCTCGCTTTTAAAAAAATATTTTCAATGTAAATAGATGAGAACAAATACAAGAAACAAGCATGTTCTTGAGATGGTCAGGCAGGTTGCTATTTCCACATTTTTTGACTTGCTCGTACTATATACAAGGACTATCACCACAGTTTGTGGTGTTCCGGTGGAATCAGCTCCTGGGGTGAGACATAACCTTTGACATATTGTTTGTAGTTGTTTTTCTGATTCATAACATTAGTCTTGATTTTTTAGTGGGGTGAGGAGAAAAATATTTTTAAAAGTGACTCTAGTCCCAGCATGTATAACTATCCTAGATTTTTCTGTTGACTGGAGATTATAAAAGTCACACGTGAATAAAAGTAAATGATGTTACATATCTAGCAGTGGAGTGCAGAAGTCTGATCCTGAAGCTTCCTGGCTGGAACCAAAAAGATACTTTGGCTTCATTTAACTGAAACTGTTCAGTAGACAGGGTGTCTCCAAGAGAGCCATTAATAACCAGGAAGCTGGGAGGAGGTTACACATCTAAAAGATTGTCAGCAGGGAACAAATTATTCCAGAATCAAGGGTCTCCTCTGAGAAATTGATAAATCTTGGCCAGTCATTTCCTAAACCTGGGTTTTGAAGGGGTATTAGTTTTGTATGCTAGAACACAAAGATTTAGAAGAATTTATAGATATTTTTCTATAATTTATGTTATTTTATATTTGGAGAATACCATTTTAGCAAGTGGGATTCGTCAGTATAAATTTATGGCTTACAACAGAGAAAAGATTAGGTGTTGTTGTTGTTGTTATTTGCTTTAAAAGTTTGGCATAAATCAAATGACAGAATATGTGATTATTGCAAATTGGTGAAAAGTTTGTTTTTTAAAGTCCAAGATTTTTAAAGATAGCTCTCCTTGATTATTTTGTCTTGTAGATGATAAGTAACTGATGATAATAAGTAACTAAAAGCTTTTAAGAAGTCTTGGGGGGAAAGCAGTAGTGAGCACTTTTCTGAAAATTTTTAGATCTAAGATGCCTTCCTGCCTAGGCTTCATGTTTTCACACATCTCTTTGTAATTTCATGTAGTGTAATTCTTGAACATGCAACCTGGTCCTATGCATGTTTACTCGAAAGTAAAATTAAGTCCTGCTTAGTGCAGTAGGGCTTATTCCAGAGTACGTATTCATAGGATTTCAGTCTCATTCCTACAGCCTCATTGTCTACTGTCATAAACAGTGATTCTAAGCAAGACTGAGTTTAAAGCTGCTGGCTGAATAATTTGAGGATTGTAACCTGGCGCTTCAGTTCTAAGAACATTTGTTGAAATCAAATCACATCAGAATTTACTTCTGTGTGTTTTCAAAAATATTTTCCTGTGATTCTAGTTTTTAAAACCCAGTTTTACAGAAACTATATATATGTACTGTGTCTATCTGAACCATTAAACCACACTTTACATAAGTTGAGTCCAAAATACAAGCAATGGTCTATACTTTGATCATGTCGATGATGAACAGATATTGAGAGAAATTTTGGCTTCACTGTTCACCTGTTAAAACCAATGAACCATGTAAGTACAAAAACTTGGATCTGAGTCAGTTTAAATATCATTGAAGCCACAGAATTAAATTTACTTCAAGTATTTCAGTTTAACTGGGTTGTGGAATGGGATGAAAGCTCTGACTACAAGCAGATTCTTTCCACTTCTGAAGCTGTAGCTGCCATCCTTACAACACATTTCCTTGCAAGTATTCATCTCTCCAAGTGGATTGATTACCAAATACATGGCTGTGATCCAAGCAACAATGTGGCTTTTTCTGTACACCCAAGAGTGTTTTGGAGTCATGTTCCACAAATGGCAGCGTCCCATGTTTAAGGGACTTTCAAAGGCAGTTTGTGATATGTAATGTGATGTCTGCTGTTAATACAAAAAAATAAACAAAAAACCCATCAATCATGCCCACCTCTTGCGTTCATATGAGTTTTTGTGAGAACATATGTTCAAGAGATGGATGATATAGCTACATCGCCACTAGTAATTATGCAGCAAATTCTTAATGGAATCTTCAGATTAATGATATAATTTAAAGAGATAATTTCATATGTCTAATCTAATTTACTGTACATCCTGATATTGTAAAAATATATGTAATGTGTTCTGAGCCTTCAGAGTAAAAATAATCCTAAAATAAATAGATGAGAGAGTGACCCACAATATATATGCACAATTTATCAACAATCCAAATAAAGGCCACACTTCAATAATATGACTCATATTTGTGTTGAGTAGATAGAAGGGGTTTTTTTTACTCTCTGATTCTTGCACCCTAACAATATTGAAGTATATCTTACATAGAAGGTAAGAAAGCTAAGTCAGTCCTACTGTGAGTTCAGCCTGTGATTCCAGCTGCTTACCTATTCCAGATTCGTGTTTTAGATCACCAAATCCTTCAAAACTGGCAACATTTTGCTTTATTTTTAGCTGCATGGATTTGTGTGATGCATAACTGTCTGGACACAAGAACTGCCGCATAAGTAATGAAGAGCAAGCTTTGCTTTTTAAATTTATTCCTGGAACAGAGTTGTTTGAAACATGTATATTATAATGTAAAAATGTGTCATGTACTGTAATTGATTCAAATACATTCATTTTTTAATTTTCTATATATTCACACATGTACTTTAGAACTTAATTGCATGCCAAGAACATGAAAACAATTAAAAGGAAATGGAGAAAATAAAATCTCTAAAATTCCTTTCATTCATATAGGAAAAATATAAAATACTAAGTACATTTACAATAACATTCTAGTAAAAAAATACCTATTTGAGGCATTCTAGCTTAGCTGAAATCTCGAAGGGAAAACTATAACTATGAATAATACTTGTGATTTATAAAGTTGACATAAACATAACATGAAATAACTGGTTAAAATAATTCAAATAAAAGCCAGGAATGTCTTATGGCCAGCCAAAGCTTTGAGACCTATGCTTATGTAACCTTTACCACATGTTCATCTTGTGTAGGGCACAACTGGCAATTGGAAATTCTTCATATACATCTGAAAGATAACCTAGTTGTTAGTATTTCTCTAACTTACAAGAATCTGCTTTATTAATAAGAATGTACTACAACAGTGGTCTGAATATGGATAAAGACCAGCCATTCATAGGGAGGGGGCGTGGCTGAGTTAGAGCACCTGTTTGGCATACAGAAAGTCCCAGGCATTTCCAGTTAAAATAATAAGGTAGTAGGTGATGTGAAAATCCTCTGCCTATGACCCTGGAGAGTCACTGGCAGTCTCAGTAGACAGTACTGCCCTTGATGGACCAATGGACCAATTCAGTAAAAGACAGCTTCTTGTGTTCATATTCTATCATAACCCAGTTAATCCAGATGAGAGATGTATTCAATAAGGAATCAATGACAGGGAAATGATTAACACCAAAATTGTTCAAATATTAAAGGAGGATTCTGCCACACTCATATGGTTTCAAATGATTGACTGAAATACATCACTATATCCTCAGGCTACTAACCTGTTGTACAGTCATAATCAGGATAATGATGGGTTTAGAAGGGTGTCCCTGTGTTGAGGCTTGCACTACCAGCATCCATGAGCAAGATGTGGATTGATCCAGAGAAATATGCCTTAGAATTAGAAAATGAATCCTGAAATCACCCAAGAATATTGCCCATAAGTCATTATTTGATGTCATTTGAATTGAGTGTATTCCTTCTAAATCCCTGATGGGGTTACTCTGTTTTAAGAGCAGCCTCTAAAGGAGTATACCTAGGCCTATATTCTTAGTTGTTTTATGAGAAAAGATCATCCAGCAGGTTTACGTATGTTCTACTGTCAGTATTTAAGAATTGGTGAATGTATCCAAGGCTTGTAATGGTAATAGCCTCATTCTGCCTAGCCAATTTTAATTGTTTTCTTCTTTGCTTCACAGGATGTGACATGTGTGCTGATAACCGTAATGGAGAATGCCCCATGCATGGTCCTCTGCACTCTTTGCGCCGCCTGGTGGGCACTAGTAGCGCTGCAGCAGCAGCACCTCCACCTGAGATTCCCGAGTGGCTTCGGGATCTGCCACGGGAAGTGTGTTTGTGCACCAGCACTGTGCCTGGGTTGGCTTATGGCATCTGTGCTGCCCAGAGAATTCAGCAGGGCACCTGGATTGGGCCCTTCCAGGGAGTTCTTCTTCTTCCAGAAAAGGTGCAGACTGGAGGAACCAGGAATACTCAGCACCTCTGGGAAGTAAGTTTTATTTCAAGCATTTTGACTTTTTAAAATCTGGTTCAGCACTGAAGACATTTTGATGCTACTTTTTTGTTGTCATGACTAACCTATAATGAATTTAAATACATACTTATGGGGGACTTCCAAACTCTGCTCACACATTAACAGGGGTCATTTCGTAGAAAAAGAGGTGCAGGAGCTCATTAGCATAACTCATTTACATAACTCACTTGCATATGACACACCCCCTAACATGCCGGAAGTGTGTCAGAAGGCAACACCCACCCCTCAGGCTCCACTCCACAGGTGAGTGAAACTGACCCGCTCTTCCTCCATTCCCTTCCCCATCCAATACTTTGTGCAATAAAAATAAGCGTAAAGAACACACCCTCATTCTCTTCCTGCTCCCTTGAAACCACCAGGTTTCAAGTAGACTTGAGATACCCAGGACATGTGCACCACCCATCCCTTTCCCTTCCCCTCCCCACAACAAGACACCCTGTGAGGTAGGTGGGGCTGAGAGAGGTCTTTTGAGAACTGCTCATGAGAGAACAGCTCTGAGAGAACTTGTGACTGGCCCAAGCTCACACCAGCAGCTGCATGTGGAGGAGTGGGGAATCAAACCCGGTTCTCCCAGATTAGAGTCCAACTCCTGACCACTACACCAAACTGATGGGGTGGAAGCTGCTGAAGGGTTGGTGAAATTTCTCCAGTACTTATGTACCATATGCCCAGATAAAAAATGGTATACTTAGAAAATTTATATGCCACCTTGAGCAAGTCTCTGGAAAAATAGCACACAGTCATAAAAGGAACAATGATAAAATTATCAATATTAAAACAAAACATTAAAAAACAATAAAGACCCTAGCAGGGCTTTCCCCGGGGCGCTGCGCCTCTGCACTGCTCGGGGAAGCCGAGGAAAGGGCGCGGCTTGGTCATGTGCCCGCCCCCTGGGCTCCTCACTCCTGGAGCTGCGCTCCTATGCGCTCCCGCTCCAACGGGCCCCTGCACATTAATAAAACAGATTCTTGTAAATTAGATAAACACTAGTCATGCATGGAGCTGCAATTGGGATGACAGTCTCTCTTCAGTATAACACTGGGAATGGTTAGTTTACAGTACTATAGAACTCTCTCCATCACTTCACATAATATGGAGAATCTGGGGTTTGCTCACAAAAGAGTAAGATTATTTTATAGGAATTTCTGTATTCACTGCTAGTATATGGTAGATGACAAAAGACAGTAACGGTTATTTTTATTTACAGCTTGTGGCTTAATTTTAGTAATTTTAGCTCATAATCTATGGAATGGGTTCAGATAGAAGCTAACCATAATCTGAACCAGACACACCCTATTGGTATAGTTGTTATAGCTAATCTGAACTAAAAAAATAACTATATTATGATCTAATAGAGAAGGAAGTTAATCCTCTGCATTTGGGCACCAGGCTGATCGTGGTTCATTTTCACAAGTCATAAGGCACAGAAGGGAGGAAGAATATGAAGGAAGAATAGGGTAGAGAGTGAACGGTCACAAAATGAAAGAGACTGAAAGGAATATTGACCAACCAGCACTGGCCTTACCACCAAAGGGGATTGTACTGTTATGTTTCCTTTCTTTGCACAGTATTTCTAGCAGTCAGTGCTTTCCAAATGCCACATAAACACAGAATACTGGTATTTCCCTTCATTTATCCATTTACCACTTGTCCGGGAATGTGCAGTGACAGATTCTTAGTTGCATGCTATACATCTTATTGTTTTGCAGTTGCAAAGAAGTGTGTAACTAAGTGTGTGACTAAGTGCCTGGCTTCTTGGGGTGTCAGATACAAGCCTCTTTGACTATTCTGTATCACTATCTGACTTTCTTGTGGTCTCAAATGTCTCTTGCTCTTGCTCAGCAGGTGAGAAATTTAAAATGGGCACCAGTTTTCCATCAGCCTGGGAAATAATCTTTGAGAATCATCCCAATTTAAGTACAAAACTTGAAAAGTACAGCCAGAAATTTGTTTCCCATTTTAAAAAATGGAAATGGATAAAAGACAAAAAAACCCCTAAATGAACATATATAATAACTATAATAAATATTGATGAACAAAATGAATCAAATATGGATAAAATTTCTGTGCATTCTATAAAGCATATACAATTGTTAGTTTAATACAGAATAAAGAAAGGCTTTGTGCTGCTAGCCATAAGTTTTAGCATACTTTGTCATACATTAACATACTTGTCTATATGTTTACAGTTCACCTGAGCAGAATCCAATTCATCACAGTTAGGACCTATCGAAAACAATGGAAAAGGAACTGAACTTTTAACAGTGCAAACATATGCAGAGCTACTCAAATCTAAACCCACTGTTAGACTAATACTGCGTAGGATTTATTCATAAACTTCTACTATATAAATAAATCAAAACTCCTTAAAATTTTTTAAAAAATCAACCATGCAAAAATTGCAGTAACCATGAAACATGAATAATAAACATGAAAGAGACAGTAATCATTGAAAGATGTAAGCGTGGGTGGAATTAAGCAATACATCCGTATGTGAATAATGACATTTTGCCCTGGAACCTAACAGGTAACAGGAAAAAAGGAGTTAGGAGGATCATAAGAGGGAGGGAATTGTATAGCTGAGATGCCACCAGTGATGAAAGTCTGCAGAATATACAGAAAATAAAAAGTAGCTGCTGCTTATTTTTGGAGACTGTATTGTTGCTGTCTCTGCCAGCTCCCATTTTGGGGGAGCACTTGGGCAAGATGCTGTCAGTGTTGCCTTTGCATTTCTCAGCCTGCTTCCTTTTTTCTGGAATCCTGACCGGGCTGCTTCAGACGGCTAGTGCCAGAGGAAATGGAAGAACAAAGGTAGGACAGGAATATATCAGGATATGAAGGCAGAGAAATAGAAGAGCAAGGTCATGGAGGGCTTTGAATGTGGAGATCAAGAGCTGGAAATGGAAGATGACTTGAAACCAGAGTAGGCATTTAAGGAGGGACATCATATGATCTATACAATGAGAGAGTTCATTTGCAGAAGGCTGAGGAGCGACAATGGAAGACAAGGGAGCAAAAGATTGCAGTAATCAAAGTGGGAGATGCCAGAGGTTTAACCAGAATTTTTGCTGATGGGTCAGAAAGGAAGACCCATATTGTCACAGTGTTTGTTAGGGAGAAACTGCAGTTTGCAGTGGCAATGGCCTTAATATGAAGAGCATATGAGAGGGAAGAATCAAAGATAAAACTAGAGCTGGCGATTTGGTTTAGACTGTAGATAATAGTGTTGTCAGAGAGTCAGTGAAATAATCGAAAAGGTGAAGTCTTGGGGTGGAAAGAAAAGATCAGGAGTTCAGTGTGTGTGTGTGTGTGTGTGTGTGTGTGTGTTACTAGACATTATTTGGACATATGGGATTAAATGGATGAGACCCAGTGTGGTGTAATGTTTAGAGTGTTGGACTAGGGTCTGGGAGGCTAGGCTCTGAATCCCCACTCTGCCCCATAAGCTTACAGAGTGACCTTAGGCCAGTCACACACTCTCTGCATAACCTATTCCACAGGGTTGTTGTGAATACAAAATGGAGGACTGGGGAGAAGGGCAGGGTAGAAAGGATGTGAATAAAATTAATGGATAAAGATACTTGTGCAGTGCAGAGGCAAGTCTTAATGAAAGTTGTGACTTCTATAAGAATAACAGGAATACCATGAATAGAGAGAGAATAACAAAAGACCAAGAACCTGAGAGGCCTGAAAAATGATAAATTAAAAAGGTTGGAAAAGAATCCTGTGAGGATAGAGTAATATAAACTGAGGACACGAAGGAAGTCAAATAGCAGAGGGTGATGCTGTAGTGTATCAATGGCAGCAGAGAAGTCAAGCAGAATAAAGCCAGATGAGAAACATTTAGACCTAACAGTTGGAGATCATGAATGATTTTGGTGAGGGCTGTTTCAGTGGAATGAAGAAGATGGAAGTGAAATTGTAGAAAGCCAAGAGAATAGTTGGAAGATAGAGTGCTGCGTCAGTGGGACTAAATGCTGAAAAAGTTCAGAGGTGAAGGATATCAGAAAAATTGGACAGGAATGACAGGAGTATGGTGGGTGAATTTTGAAAAGGGAACATAGTGTATTTGCACGCAGCAGGAAGAAACCATAGAAGCAGGACAGGGTGATCATCTGGGGAAGAAGGGGGACAATGGTAGTCCAGTTGTGTGTGCACCATAATACCTGTAATATTCTCAAAATGATCATATTTAGCAAAATGTGCATTAAGGATCATCCAGCTTCTTATTCCCTAATATACTAGTCTTGTGTTCTGAAATACTGATTCTTAATAATCTCATAGTGGTTCTTCATACGAATAAAATAAATTTAACAATTAAACACCAATCCAGATGTAGTACTCTTTTATTTGCTTTATTTTGGCAGACATCAAGCTTATTGCATTTGATGTATAGTTGGACACTATGGACATATTTTTTGGCATGTCTGTGCAAGAGTTCCTGAAACACATTCAGTGTTTGCTTTGTATGTAATCCATACAGTTCAATGTACAGCAATGTGAAGTAAATTAAACACCATTCCATTACCTCATGACATGGCCTGACACCTATGGGTGTTCATTGGTAAATTATATGGTCCTTTATCAATCAGCCAAGTCAGTTTTTTTATAGCTTACGGAGGGAGAAATCATCTTTGTAGCAAGCCAAAACATGAGTCATGTTAATTTTGTGATCCCTTTAATTTTATTTTTTTACCATTTTTAGCCAATGCAGAATTTGCTTGTGTTTTATCAAAACACAATAAACTCAGTTTGTTTAATACAAAAATATTGCTGGTTTGGGCAAGTAAATAGTGTACTTTCTCAAAAATGCCTCAATAATATTTCTAGTTTGTTCTTCCTGAATTAATGAAAATGATTCTCCCCTAGTATTTTTGCAAAGAACAGAGAAACTTTCTCAGAAATCAGGATTTCTTAATAAGAAGAGATAATTTGCCTTTAATGTGCTTTCTAATGAAGAAGTGGAACTGTACTTGCTTCCAACATGTATTGAAACATTATCTCAGTTATTAATGTGCTTTTATTCCCAAGAGATAAATTAATCTAGCTGCACAAGTTTTCTCCTTCCCTGTTTAACATCAAATTGTAACAAGACTAGACTTAAGGAATGTATAGAGGACACACTTTAAATTCCACTGGACTATGCAGACATTTTAAAGGTTTTAAAGTTTTTGTTGTTTCTAGGTTTTTGTCATAAAGGTCTGGAAAGCTATAAATGGCAAATTATGCACCATCTTTTTTCCTCCAACAGCAGAGAACCTGTTCAGTAACTGTTCTGGGTGTAGGGTTGTTGAAGTAATGCTGAAGTTACACAGTTGCTAAAGTTATACTGACTGGTCAGTGCAAATGCAGCATCTTAATTTTTATGGTCAGAAACTGTTCATCTTAAACCTTTAGGTGATGAAAATTAATTAAAGCTTGCCCATTTAACTTCTTTAGCTAAAACAGTCTCAGTTTTACCTGCGCATTTTTTTAAAAGTTCACAAAATTCTTTTTTATTTAAATGAACAAATTACATATATATTCTTAAAAGCTATTAAAACCAGAAATGATGCGTTATTACTGGGATAAATGAATGTACTCTTACTCAAATCTTGAACACATTACATATATGTCCATGGATTTAATAAAAATTAAATCAAAATAAATGTTTTAATGATTGTAACCTGGCACTATTTTCAAGTGTTCTTTAAAGTCAGATGGTAAGTAGGGATGGGCATGAACCAGCTCACAAACTGAAGTTCTGATGAATTTGGGGCAGTTCATGGTTTATGAAGTGAAGTTCATGGCAAGTGAACTGGCATGAACTTTCCACGAACTTTCAAGCTGTGGCAGTTTATGAATGGATACATTTCCCAAAAGACTGTCTCCACTCAATCTAAATATCTATCAAACTTCAAAGCAATAGGGGGGGTGGAACTTGTCATATAGAGGAGCATCCAGGAGAAGTCCCCTGCAACTTTGATGTCTCTAACTGGCACAGGATCCATTCTATACACTCCTGAACCCGCACTTGTCATTTTCCCAGAAAGCACTTTCCTGGGGGCACCTTCTTGGGGGGGGGGGGGAACGTAACTCAGACCTCATAAATCTAAATCTCACCAAACTTGGAGGGCAGGTAGACGAGAGTCATCCAAAGATCCCCTTGCAAGCTTGGTGTCTCTAGCATGCCTGGGGGGGGGGGGGTGTTCTACCATGTAATGAACCTCACAAACCGAACTGGTTCATTTGGCAGCTAAACATCTGTAACAGTTTATGGTTCATGAACCGGATACGCCATGAACCACAAACTGAACTGCATTTTCCCAGTTCATGCCCATCCCTAAGTGTAAGCGTGTTAACTCAGAAATAAAACCCACTGATCTTAATGGGATGCTCCCTAGTAAATGGGTATATGCACAGTTCAGAGAAAGCTGTAACAGAATCCTAAATGCAGTTACATCCTTCTAACCCATTAACTTTGATGGACTTGGAGTTGTGTAACTCTGTTTAGGATTGCACTGTTAGTCACACTTCAATCCTATTGAAAAAATTGGATGTTACCTTAAATTACTTTGACTTCACCGAGACTTAAATACAACTAAAAATAACGACAGATGTAGCATTTTTACAGTAGTGGAAGTAGATGAACACATACTTCCTGCTCTGCCTTCACTCTAGTAATGTAGTTTGTCTTCAGAATTGTATTTGTCTTCACCCTAACTCACTATTTAAAATTACAGCTTGTTGCCTGTGTCATAAATGTGTACATGTGTATTTATTTGTGTTTGCCTCATGAGAAGATGCTCCATTTATTTTATCTTATTTTGATTAATGCGTAGGAGTAACAGCATTGCAGTTGATTACAATAGCATGATGCCGTCACATTTGACACTATTAACATTAGCAGGAACCAAAAAACGGGGTTGGATCCAAAATACCTTTTTAGTGACTGAAGGTGACCTTCCAGTTATGGGAAGACTTTAATCCATTGTTTGGATCCCAACTATTGCAAGGGTCTATTTGCATTATCTGTTTTGGAACTGCGCACGGGGACTTCAAGGGCAAATTTCCTCATAGTTGTATTTCAGGAACAATATACACATCTGTCCAGAATCTTGGGTAGAGGAGAACTAAAATCCTACCTTTCTTTTTATGTAAGGAACAAATTTCAGATGTAATAATATGTTTAAAGGTTTTCCTAAACTGCATTTTAGCCTAGCTTTTTGTTGCACAAAAGCACAAGAGGATAAAGTTATGTGCAAGTCACAGCTATATTAAGTTGAGAATTATGTTTCTCAGCAATCCATCATCTGGAATTCTAGACTGCTTGTCAGCTCTGTTTCAAATATGTCATGTTCATGAAATTCAAATAATTTTGCCCTGGAAATAAACTTATTATTATTATTATTATTATGGCTTATAAAGTGGAGTGTAAGAACCAGTTGGCCTGTATAGCTAATAATAAAAGCTAACACACTCTTATCTTATATTCCTCTTTTATAGTTTTAAAAAGTATGAGCTTTTTGTAAGTTTAATGCTGACAGTAAAACTGATTTCTGTGTGAAATATTTCAATCCTATAATTAATGGTGGGAAAGTAGTCAGAGATCTGGAGGACAATTGGTTTATTCTACAATATACTCAAAGAACCTCTCTAAAAATAAATATTGAAGTAAACTCCTATAAAACAGAGTTAGCTCCCAACGACTTTTAGGGTGATTGATCCTTTAATAACATGAAATCCCTATATTTTATTAAAACATTTAACTAATTACTCATAATTATATCATAATTATGGATTTCATTTAACAGTGTGATTCTAATCATGCTTTTCCTTAGAAGTAAGTCCTACTGTATTCAGTGTGGCTCTGTTCCATAGAAGTATGCATAGGATGTAAGCTTTAAATTCACTTATTTAGATGAATGTATGTTTGTATATATGTAGATATATCATGTACACACATACCTGATTACAGCTTAAAATTAATTAGAAGACATATATGCCACAATGAACTGTATATTCTTCCGTGTGTGTTTATTTAAATCTCTCACCTCCCACCAATTTGCAAGGGGGTGGAAAGCTTGAATCATAATCTTCTCTAACAGGTGACCAGTCTTGTTAAAGTTGATGATACCAGCCATCTGTTTGGTTCTGTACTTGCAGTTTCAGTCCAGCTTGCTTTTGTTAGATGGGGTGTGTGTGTACATAAATAAATAAATAGAGTTTCATTAACTGGATAAGTAAAATGTAAAAATAAGTAAATGTTTTAATCTGATGTAATTCAGGTTTAAAACATAAACTTTGGAGAGATATATTAAGTTTAGCATGGCTCACTATTAGTATTGTTATAAATCACAAAGTTATAAATGGTATCTGTTCCTTTATATTGATGCATATATTTTATCTGCATTAAAAAATTAAGTGCATTTTAACAATTATTATGTCATACATTATTATTGTGACCCTTTCAGTTTTCTTTAAATGATCTTTGAATATACATGTAAATTGGATCAGGATTGGACCCCTAAAAGCTAAATTAAATCCCATTTTGTAACAGTTTCTCTGTATAGCTACTATTTAAGGTATGATTCTGCATTTTAGTGATCTAACATCCACTAATGATAAAAAATTTTTAAATATCAAGAATATTTCAGTTATTCATGAATCTTATTTATTTTTGATTCTGAATTTAGCAGACACATAAGACAATATCTCAAATTCTTAAAACATTTTTGCTATTTAATCTGGAAGTTACTGTTAGTGAATATGAGTCTTGCTCCTGGAGAAAATCTAGCTCCAAAAGCTGATAAACTTTTCTCTCACACAATGCCACTGACTTCCCCAAGAAGGGAAAAAAATGATATGATTCTATGCATACTGAACATACACTGTATTTCTGATACCTGAATAGCGTCCTTAAAAACCCAAATATTGTGCTGAAATGGTGTATAAAATCTGCCACACTGAACAGTGTTTTATACAACTGCCTTGTTCATTCATCTACCTCTTTACACAATGGGATTTCATAGACTGAGACTATCTCTGGTGTAGAGCTTTTCAGTATACAGACTTTTTGATAGCTATTTACCAAAAAAAGGGCAAGGAAATACAGTCCAGCACTTACTTTCCTTCTAAGCCATTGCTACCTCCCTCCCATAAGTTACAGAATTCCATTATCCAAATTGTTACACATGTGTGACAGAGGTTGACCTTTAGTCATGTCAATCCTTTTTGTGTAGGCCTCAGGCTCCAGCTTAATAGCTCAAAGCCTGATTTACTCACTGTAATAAGGGCAGAAGGTCGAGCAATTGTCAGCCTGCCTGCTCATACCCTTCTCAGAGCCTGGTTGAAGGCTGTTAACACAAAGCTTTTCAAAGTGAATTTACAACCACCACCACTGACAGAGGCCAATCAGTACACCATAAATGTCAGGTTAGTGAGATTGAGCAGTAAGTAAAGTACTGACAGCCAACCATTGGCTGAAATCAATTGCTTAACATTTAATTGAGAATTGCAATCTATATATAACCATGTCTAAAATATGCAGAGTAAGTTGCAAGGGGGAATGTGTAGATTTACATTACATTAATAGCAAGGGATACCTACTGCCACTTAAATCAAGAAAAAATAAGTGTCCTTCTGAGAAAATTTGGCCCACTGCCTTGATTGCAGAATGCCTGAACTCTAAAGAACAGAAACCATAGCATACATCCACAGTGTCTCTTATGAAAGTCTTACATACAGAAGGGGCATTTTAACTCTATAAATGTGTGTTTAATGATACTTACCAAGAGAACTTGTTAGATTAATAAGAAAATAATTTGTACCTTGGCATTTGTGTTGTTTAGTTTTCTTTAACATAAAAACTGAGTATATAGTTGAGTAAGTAAACAAATATCTAACAGTGCCAGACCAAATGTCTTGTAATTTTTTTTCCTTTGAAAAATCTTAATAAAGTTCAACCTTTAGTGATTCATTGTCACCCTATAATTTGATTCACTGATTTGGTCAAAGCTTCATTCAGAAGGAAACTGTGGCTCTTCACTCATCCTGCTACTCTGTAATGGAAGACTATTGCAGAAGTCACTAATGAGTGATTATGTTCTGAGGGTTTGAATATCCATGAGGTGTAGTTACTTACAGGACTGAATGTTTTTATCATTTTGTGCAATGACAGTTTGGACAACAATTCATTTAGCTTTGAAAGCATCAGCATTAAAATGTAAGAATCCATTAAAACCCTGTATCCAAGGATTTATAAATTAGGCAATTTCCTTGATTATTGCAACCATTTACAAAATTGATTGTACCAGTGTGGCATAGGCAGATTCCAACAATGATCATTGACAAGAGGCATGTACTCGAATATCTATATTCATTGTTCACTAAAAAAGGATGTCTCTACTATGGAGCTTCTCTTCCTCTCAAGGTCAGTCATACACTGAAATAAGTCTCCTAATGTAAGAGATCACATATCTTTAAGGAAGACTCACATGCTATTTATAGGCTGTAATGATAGTTAGAAAGCTTTTCTTTTTTCCTTCACCCTTAATTTGTTTGCTGACCGTTTTAGACATTTATTAGCATCTGTAGTGCATATTCTCTTTGTGATCTGTTATTGAAAGGAAATAATTTTTGTAAATTGCAGTAGTAAATATTTATTTGATTGAAGATATAAAAGTCAATAATGTGTTTTATTTGTTGCTTCTTAAAGTTCTAATTAACCAATAGATATACTGTATAGTAACTTGATTTCAGTCAATTTTTTTCTTGCAAGACACAATAAAGATGTTATGTCACAAAGTGAATAAATCTTCTAGAGCAAATGAAATAAATCATTTAACTATATAGGAATTAACTGCAAAACCATGTCAATTTATATATGAAAAATCAGAAGTGTGTATAATAATATTCTCTGAAAAATTTCAATTATAAAATATCATATATCACAACAGGTTTTCCTGGCAAAGTGGTCATTTCCAAAAAAATGAAGCTGGCAAAAAAAATATATGAATCAAGCTATGTGTAATTCACAGTAGTTACATGGACAAATTCTAAAGCTATGACTTGGTCAAAATTCTTGAGGAGCCCAGCACAGTGACCTGGCATTTCTGCTCTAGAATAGCTGGGTTTGGCTCAAAAGATATAGATCATCCCAGTGGTCCATCTATTCCAGCATCTTGTTACACACAATGCAATTAGTTGTTGTGATGGACTGCACTTTTTAAAAGCTTGGAAGTGCTGTACAAACAGGTAAAGAATTGTGAAGGGTAAATTCCTCACAGAGCCAGAGAACCTTGAGTGACAGGCTGCTCCAAGCAATCTCACTGGTTAGCATCAGTTGAGCAGAGAAAAACTTCTGAACTGGATGCTGAAGAGGATTCAGTCTAATTTCAGTCCAAGCTGAGAAGAGTTGAATACTGACAGTTTTGGAATTCAGGCCTGACCGAGAGCAATTTAACACAGGAGAACTGAAAAAAATTGGCAAGGATGAGTGGGTAGTTAGAGGCTTCCATTCAGGCCAAGGAAAGGGGATAGATCTAGAGATAGAATAAAATTCTTCACCTAGTCGAACAGGGTGTTAGCTTTGAAGTGCAGAGATCCCTGGTCTGGTGTGGTTAGAAACTGCCTGTAGAAACCTTAAGAGTCAGTTAAAAACTCAAGATAAGTTCTGGTGTTTTAAGAGAAAGCGTTTGGGTACTGGAAAGAGTGTACCAGCCTTCTGGAAACCAAAGGAGACAGAGAATATTCAAAGAAAGTGTATTAGAGTATTTGGGAAAACACTGGAACAAAAGCCTCTCAACATAAGATTTTAAATAACTGTGAATAACTTAAGAAACTTTCATTAGCCTGAAATATAAGAACTAAAGTCTGTACATATACTGATTTTACCTCAGAGTTATTTATATTGAGTTATCTCAGGAATTTTATCCCTGATTTCACTTGCCCTTTTTCCTCTGTGTTGAATAAAATATTTTGTTAATTTGGAATGTAATTTTTTTTCAAGTACCATTTAAATCATACAAGTTAAAGGGGGCTCCCAGCCAGAATTCTTCAGGAAAGAAGAGAACAGATTACTAGGATGGCTCAGTTACAGAAGGAAAATAAAAACAGAGGGGAAATCTTGCCTCTTAGAGAGGGAAGTGGATTAGTTGTGCTGAAGGGCTAGCAAACTGGGCATAGAGGACAAGGCCTTCTTCTGATGTTGCTTTCTAACACTGGCACTCAGAGGTTTATTGCCTTAGTTATCATGGCTGGCAGCCATTAATGGACCTCTCCTCCATGAATAAGTTATAATACTAAAGCAAAAGTTGCAATTCAGCTGTATCACTAGTAACTAGTGACTCTCTGAGTTGTTGGGGATATAATTTTCTATCCCCACCTTCCATCCTAATGCTTCTTCAGTACTTAAAATGGGACACATGTTTTAAAACATGTGCAGAGTTCCATGAACACCCCATGGAGAGATAATGGGTGGGGCAAAGTCTCCCCCTTCTTCCTAGCAGGGAACAGTGATTTTGAGGGATAAAATCCTAGATAGCCTTCAGGAAGGAGATTCCTAGAGATCTCCAAGAAATGCCTCTTTTACCGGGTGTGACCTGGTCAGTGGGTGGAGAAACAGATATGATAAAAACTCCTTGCCACAGGAAGAGACTCTCTTTTCCTTGGGTGCTACAACCATGAGCACACAGAGACCTCTCCACAGGCAAGGAAGCCATTGACCAAGTGCTCGCCTGAAGAGCTGGAGCAAACTTCAAGGTAAAGGAAACTCTATAGGGATCTGTAACATCCTAAGCAAAAGGAGCCTGTCCTATTTTAACATCTGAGAGGGCATGTAAAGAGAAAGGGACACAGGATTTGCGTTTTACCCCATTTCTTTTGGTTCCCTTGCTCAGTTTGGTGCTGTGCTAAAAGTATGCTTGTAAACATTTTCTTTTTAATAAATACTTTATAACTTTGGATGCTGGCAGTGGTTTTCTATACCACATAGACCTCCACCATCTCAGACATGCCATTTTAAAAGGAGCTCCAGGAGGAAGGCAGGCAGTTGACTAGTGGCTATTCCTCCAGGAGCACACAAGTCCATAAACCTTGGGTCAGTTACACACTCTCAGTGTAGCCTACCTCACGGGTTTTTGTGAGGATAAAATGGAGGAGAGGAGAATGATGTAAACCACTTTGGGCAGAAAGGCAGGATATAAGTAAATAATGAATAAATAGATGTAAATAAAAGTGGTCTCATTTGAATTCTTAGTATCAGATAAATCTACTACCAGTGTCATGATTCAGACCCAGAAATATGAAATAATTTCTTACTGTGTGCAAAGCACCTGTCACTAATGAGTCACCAGAGCTGTCCGTCTGGCTGAGATTAGGAAGAACATTTCCCAGTTTGGGGGAAAAATAGGATGACAGGCAGCATGACCAGGGCTCTTTTTGTAGAAAAAGCCCAGCAGGAACTCATTAGCATATTAGGCCACACCCCTGACAGCACAGCTCATTAACATATTAGGCCACACCCAATGTTACCAGAAGTGTGGTCATCCAGCCACATCCACCTTTTGCTTCTTATTCTGTTTACCTTGTTGTCAAAACAGTTTTGACAAAACCAATAAAAACATTATTTTCTGTCCCATCTATACAAAACCTTGCCTGAACCAATATCTTATGTCCAACCATTATTCCCACACTGGATTGGAATCAATTCCTAAAGGTTAGGTTCCCATGGAAATTAGCTTGCCTTCCTGCAGAACTAGTACACTGAATATGATTTTTTAGGGTTGCCAACCTACAGGTGGGGTCTGGAGACCTGGAGTTCTCCTGGAGATCTCCTGGAATTACAACTGAGCTCCAAACTACAGAGATCAGGTCAGCTGCTTTGGAAAGTGGAGTCCATGGCATTATGCCTTGCTTAGGTCCCTCCTTCCCCTAAACCCCACTCCCAAATCTCCAGGGATTTCCTCAACCTGGAGTTGGCAACCCTAGTTCACTGGCAGAACAACAACAGGAGCCAGTTTGGTGTAGTGGTTAAGTGCACAGACTCTAATCTGGGAGAACCGGGTTTGATTCCTCACTCCCTTCCCCCCTTGCACCTGCTGGATGACCTTGGGCCAGCCATAGCTCTGTACCAGCTGTTGTCTCAGAGCTTTCTCAGCCCCACCTACCTCACAAGGTGTCTGTTGTGGGGAGGGAAAGGGAAAGGAGTTTGTAAGGTGCTCTGAGACTCCCTTGGGTAGTGAAGGGCGGGGTATAAATCCAATCTCTTCTTCTTCTAGGTTTGTGGATGCCCTGGATGGGAGTAGTTTGTGGACTATTTTATTCAAGGTACAAAATTTTATTCAAGGTATAAGATTTCATGTGCCACCCACACTTCTTCAGATGGAAGAAGTGTGCATGCACACAAAAGCTTATACCTTGGATGAAACTTTGGACTCTAACTTTGTTCTGCTGCTTCAGACCAACACGGCTACCCACCGGAATTATTACACTATAATACTTTTTACAAGCAATTATGTACCAGTGGAGTGGTTACCATGCAGAGTCTGTCCCACAGGTAAAATATCCTGTGAACAGGTGGTCTTTACCACATAAAAGTATCACTACCATCACAAGATCACCAATCGTTGGAAGTCAACTCCTCAGAAGCAGAAATCTCTCTTATTAGGAGGTTTAAGAACATCCACTTTGCTGGCCCATTAAAGGCAGATGTCAGCCCAGTGGCAGGAGAAGAGGGACAATCATTTTCATCAGAAACTCTGCCCATTTTTTAAATTTCACAAAACAGGCAATCTCCAAAGTGCTGCTGACCATGCTCATTTTTAGTTACATCTCTGTTTCTCTGCAGATGTTCCCCAAAGTCCCCCAAGCAACAGTCAAGTGTTCTGCCAACACACACAACAATGAAGCTACTTTTTCAGATGTTTTCTCTTGCATGGCTGTAAGCACCAAACCACTTTAATACAGACTTTAGACACACATATATTTGCAAGCCATTCCCAACAAGACACAACAATGAACTCAGGCTTCAAATGTACTTTTCTTAAGCAGAAGATGCCATGAGAAGATGAAAGAGATGCTCAAAAATTAAAGATATTGTCAAAAGCAGCATTTCCTGGGCTCTCTGCTTTTTTACATCCCCCCGTTTACAATAATTTTTTAAATAAAAACACAAAGAACAAAATGAAACAGAAAGAAAGAAAGAGAGAGAGAGAGAGAGAGAGAGATGGGAGAGAGAGAAAGAAAGAGAGAGAGAGAGAGGTGGGAGAGAGAGAGAGAGGAAGAAAGGAAGGAAGGAAAGAAGGAAGGAAGGGGAGAGAGAGAAAAAGAAGGAAGGAAGGAGATAGATTAGATAGACAGACAGACAGACGGACGGACAGACAGATAGATAGATAGATAGATGAGAGAGAGAAAGGAAGGAAGGAAGGTGGAAGAGTGAGAAAGAGAAAGGAAGGAAGGAAGGAAGGAAGGTGGAGGAGAGAGAGAGAAAGGAAGGGGGAGGGAGAGAGAGAAAGCGAAAGAACGAAAGAAATGTGGGGACAGAGAGAGAGAGACAGACAGACAGACAGAAAGAAAGAAAGACAGAAAGAAAGGTGGGGGGAAGAGAGAGAGAGAGAGAGAAGGAAAAGAGATGGGGGAGGCACTTACCGGAGCAGGGAGAGCGACGCGAGGTTGGCAAGCCAAATGCAGAGTACAAAGAGCCTAGCCCCCTGCTTAATCTCTGGGCGGGGCTTTTTCCTGCTGCCTCTCTGTACTTAAAGGGAAAGTGCCGGGTGGGGCTTTTTCCTGCTGGCTGTCTGCAGGAACTTTTTCCTTTAAGTGTAAACAGCTCAGGCCCGGCAGGGAGAGGGCGGGGCAGGCTCCAATGCCAGCCGGAACGGCGTTCTGGTGTATTCCTACTGAAAAAGAGCCCTGAGTATGACATATACAAAGGATGGAGACCGCATGCTTTTCATGTTAGAAATTCATTATTATTGTTGTTGTTGTTGTTATTGTTATAAATAAAAGCCAGACCATAACAAGTAAGCTGCAATGTCAGCTATCACTGCGTTTGTTGTTTACATTGGTGCTTCTGTTAGCATTGCAAGTACTACTGCGTGGCTGAGGACAGACTGGCAGTTTCAGCCGCTCTGCCTCCACTTCAAAAGCAGAGGCAGAGCGGCCGTTCAGACTGCCGCATCTGCCCCCAGGAGGCGGCCTGGACGCATCGCGTCCCGCGCCGCGCTCCTCCCACACCAGCCGAGCACCACTTCAAAGTGGTGCTCAGCTGCTGCGGTGCGCCGCATGCGCGTGTTCCACCCGCCGGAGCGGGTGTGAATGCACGCCAGGAGGGGGAGCCGTGTGGCGTCTGCCCGCCGCTGCAGGAAGCCGCCCGCAGTCTGAACGCTGCGGGTGGCTTCCTTCCGGCGGCGTGCAAACGCCGCGCCGCAGGGGAAATTCTCCCCGCCCCAGTCTGCCGCGCCGCAGAGGCGCGGCACACTGGCAGTCTGTCCTCAGCCCGTGTTTGTATGTGACAAAATGAGTGCTTGATTTGCTAGTGACAGAGAGTTTCTACTGTCACTGTTTTAGGTTTCCAAGGGACAGCTTTGCCCACTACAATCCTGCAACTACTTGTATGGGGCATCCAAGTGTCAGCTCTATGCTTGTACTGCTGCTGCCTCTATCTTGAACACACATGAAGCTGCCTTACAGTGAATTGGACCTTTGGTCTATCAAAGTCAGTAGTCTATTCAGACTGTCAGTGGCTCTCCAAGGTCTCAGGCAGAGGTCTTTCACATCACCTCCCACCTGATGCTTTTAGATGGCAATGCCAGGGATTGAACCTGGGACTTTTTGCACACAAAGCAGATGTTCTACCACTGAGCGACAAACGCTCCCCAAACTTTCAGGACAGTTCACGGTCAGCTCTACTTGTTATGCTTTACTGCTTCTGCCTGTGCTTGCTGGGGTTCCCAATCTGCCTGCCTGTCTGTCTTGGATGTCAGATGCTTTCTGTGTCTTCTCTGTGGCATTCCTAGATACCAAGCATATGCTTTCCAATGTCTAATGTCAAAACACCTCCCTCTGCCTATTCTTTAATGCTACCCATTTTCTTGGGTTGCCATGCAAGCCTCTGCCTGCTTTGATATACTGTCTTTATATGTCATTCTTGGGTGCCAAATAGATCAAGATGGGTAGCTGTGGTAGTCTGTGCATAGGAGTAGAAAAGAGCAAAAGTCCAGTAGCACCTTAAAGACTAACACAAATTTGTGGCAGGGTATAAGTTTTCATGAGTCAGTGCTCACTTCCTCAGATGTGTTCTTCAGATCTGGAGAAGTGAGCAGTGACTCACAGAAGCTCATACCTTGCCATAAATTTTGTTAGTCTTTAAGGTGCTACTGGACTTTTGGGTGCCAAACACCTCCTTTTGCCTATACTGCAATCAGGAAATTTAATTGCCTGTAATGTTGGAACTCTTGTTTATCTACCTGAAATAGCAGGATCCTTTGCATATGGTGTGCAGTTCCTGAAAAATTTATTGACATTGAATGGAAAACCAAAGCTTAGAGACAGAAACGTGTTCCCCAAAACCAATATCAATAAACACAAATATAATAATAAAGTGAAGAGGAATCAATAATAGTATAAGGAACAATACATGTTCTACCAGTGTGATGCATTTCTGCCAATATAATAGAATTTTACAGCTTCCCCTTTTGCTGCAGGCCTCTAAACTCCCTAAAAGAGCTGCTCTGGAGGATAAGGGACACTCATGGGGCAAAACCATGAAAAAGAAGCAACCAGTATGTGCACAAGGATCTTTCCACATTACAGAATCACTACCAGGGAGGAGGAGGAGGAGTTGGAGTTGGGTTTATACCCTGTCCTTCACTCAGAGGGGCTTACAGTCTCCTTCCCTTCCTCTCCCCACAACAGACGTCCTGTGAGGTAGGTGGGGATGAGAGAGCTCTGAGAGAACTGCTCTTGAGAGAACAGCTCTGAGAGAGCTGTGACTGACCCAAGGTCACCCAGCTGGCCACACATGGAGGAGTGGGGAATCAAACCTGGCTCTCCAGGTTAAAGTCCACCTTTCTTAACGACTACACCAAAACTGACTTGGGTGTTGCTTGGGTCACCACAATTTGAAAAACATGGTGGCACAGGAGGAAGTGATAGATGTGGTTTGCATGGGTAATTGCCTCCCAGACCTGCTGTGTTGCTGCCTTGGTTCTTATGGTGCTGGCACCACTGTTAGGGCTTTCCTTCTTTCCAAGTTCCAGCTCCACTGGTGAGGGTAGAGACATTGGGCATGGCCTTGCTCATTCTTTTCCCTGACCTGAACCTCTGATGTTTGGGAAGGTGTGTTTAGCAGTGCTGATAGCATTAATGGGCTTGCTTTCCTCTCAGATGCTGGTGGTACAGAAGTAGTTGATGGATACAGGCTATGTCCATTGTCTCCCCAACTTACACCATCTGGAACCTCCGTGGGGCAGCAAGATATTTTGAGCTACCACAGGCATTTCAATTATTAATTCTTATAGTAGTTCTTCTTGCTAATGCCATGGGTACAGTTTTAGTTCTAGGAATCCTTTCTTTGCACACCATTTAATGCTATGCACTTAAAAGCACTGCTGATCTGATTATATGAAATATAAATACTTTTAATAAGGCTTGTGCCTGCAAATATTGTGCTTTAGAAGTAATTAACTGAAATATTATTCTCGATTAATTCCTTTCTCTGTGATGAAATTACTAACAAATGTAGTAACAGCACACAGCATAAGGCCTCAATTTTTAAAATGTACATACTTTCAGCACTTAATTCAGTTTGAATTATGTCACCTTCAGATGAATGACTCATGTAGGTATTATTATCAGATTTGTATTTTAAAGCATGAAGGATGAGAGCTAATTCTCTAAACAAAGGTTTGATAGTTTTGAGAAGTTTTCATACCAGGAGAGTTCTTTTATATTGTGGTAACATCTTGCATTCATCTGCCGAAAACCAGGTTCAGGGAGCAGATGACATTTAAGACTCTAAGCCTTAAATCACCAGCTTCTAACACTGCTTTGCAAGCTCCCCGGATAACAAGTACAGACCCACTGCTGATGCTCACCAGTTACTTTGTAGCAATCTGAGTTTTGAAAGCTTATTCACTAATCTGTGGGAGTTGGGAAGCCCGTTTGCTGCTGCATGGCACTTTAAGATCACTTGCTTCTGCAACTGCTTCCCCCTCTGCCTTCCAGCTTTCTAGTTTTCTTCCTGGCCTTAGCACTGCCCATCTGTTCTGAGTGTTTGTACCTGGCTTGGCAATTCCAGCAGCCCTGCATAAAAGCTGCTGCTGCAGCTGGATGGGAGAAGACTTTGGCCAGGGCACTTTGCACGCAGGACTGGGTCTGGTGAGGAGGCCTGGGGACTGGCAGGGAAGAGGACTGTGGGATGGCATTTTAAGATCTCCTGCTATTGCAGTCAAGATTCTCAGTGACTGCAACTGCCCCCCCTCCAGTTTCCAGCTTTCCTCCCAGCGCCAGCACAGTCCATTAGGGTTGAGTGCCTGGACCTGGCCTGCAGTTCCAGCCGTTCTGCTTTGCCTTCAGCACAAAAGCAGGCTTGCTGTTACAGCTGGACTGGAGAAGACTCGGGCCAGGGCACTGTGCACCAGGGGCAGGGACTGGTGGGGAAGAAGACTGCTGCATGGCATTTTAAGGCCTCCTGCTACTACAACTGCCCCTCTGCTTTCCAGCTTTATAGCTCTCCCCCTGAACCTAGCAGAGTCCATCAGGGCCTATATCTGGCCTGGCCTGCAATTCCAGCAACTCCACCTTGGCAAAAAAGCAGGCCTGCTGCTGGGTGGTGGGCTGCCATTGGGGAAACCCTTCAGGGAGCCATGAGGGTGAGGACACCTTTTTGGCTGTCTCTCATCATTCCCCTGCTTTTGTGGGGCTTTTGGGGCCTGGTTGAGGGAGTGCCTGGGGGGCCAAGTGGGGAAAGGGTAGGGGTCCCAGTTAGCATAGTGACAGGTAGAGGGGAACATGGTCCAGATGACTAATAGCTCTGCCGTGTTCCAGTTCTCCCCCCACCCTTGGGCTTGATGGTTGCTATGTCAGCTAACCCTTAAATCTCTGGATGCTGCTTCTAAGTGTCAGATCAGTGCAAAATAAAACCTCCCTCATCCATGATTTAATCAGGGAGGAGGTAGCTGACCTGGCATGTACAGCCGAGAACAGGGTGGGTGAACAGGGAGGGGTTAGTCTAAGAGTATAAGAACATAAGAGAAGCCAATGTTGGATCAGGCCAGTGGCCCATCCAGTGCAACACTCTGTCACACAGTGGCCAAAAACACCAGGTGCCATCAGGAGGTCCAGCAGTGGGGGCAGGACACTAGAAGCCCTCCTACTGTTGCACCCCCCCCCCTTCAAGCACCAAGAATACAGAGCATCCGATCTATACCTTGTGGCTAATAGCCACTGATTGACCTCTGCTCCATGTGTTCATCCAATTCCCTCTTGAAGCCATCCATGCTTGTAGCTGCCACCAGCTCCTGTGACAGTGAATGCTATGTGTTAATCGCTCTTTGGGTGAAGAAGTACTTCCTTTTATCTGTTCTAACCTGACTGCTCAGCAATTTCATGGAGTGCCCATGAGTTCTCCTATTGTGAGAAAGGGAGAAAAGTACTTCTTTTTCTACCTGCTCTATCCCATGCATAATCTTGTAAACCTTGATCATGTCACCCCTCAGTCGTCGTTTCTCCAAGCTAAAGAGTTCCAAGCACTTTAACCTTTCTTCACCGGGAAAGTGTTCCAACACTTTTATCATTCTAGTTGCCCTTTTCTGCATTTTTCCCAATACTATAATATCCTTTCTGAGTTGTGGTGACCAGAACTGTACACAGGATTCCAAATGAGGTCGCACATCGATTTATACAGCGGCACTACAATAGTGACTGATTTGTTTTCAATTTCTTTCCTAATAATTCCCAACATAGTGTTGGCCTTTTTTTATTGCAGTTGCACACTGTCTTGACATTTTCAGTGAGTTATCTACTATGACTCCAAGATCTCTCTCTTGGTCAGTCTCTGCCAGTTCAGACCCCATCAATGTGTATTTATAGTTAGGATTTTTGGCCCCAATGTGCATCACTTTGCACTTTGCCATACTGAACCCCATTTGCCATGTTGACACCCACTGGCCCATCCTTGACAGATCCCTTTGGAGCGCCTCATAATCTTCCCTGGTTTTCACCACCCTGAATAATTTCATGTCATCCACAAATTTAGCCACTTCATGGCTTACTCCTAACTGCAAATCGTTAATGAACAAGTTAAAAAGCATCAGACTGAGTACTGATCCCTGCAGTACCCCACTACTTACCGTCCTCCACTGTGAAAATTGCCCATTTATACTCCTCTCTGTTTCCTATTAATTAGCCAGTTTTTGATCCACAAGAGGACTTGTCCTTTTATCCTGTGACTATTGCGCTTACATAGGAGCCTTTGATGAGGAACTTTATCAAAAGCTTTCTGGAAGTCAAGGTAAACAATATCTATTGGGTCCCTATTGCCCATATGTTTGTTCACTTCCTCAAAGAACACTAACAGGTTAGTAAGACAAGATCTTCCCTTACAGAACCCATGCTGAGTCTGCCTCAATAGTGTTTGTTCATCTATGTGCTTACTAATTCTTTTCTTAATAACAGTTTTCCCCAACTTACCTGGTATTGACGACAGACTGACTGGCCTGTAATTTCCCGGATCTCCTCTGGAACCCTTTTTAAAGATAAGAGTGACATTCGCTATTTTCCAGTGCTCAGGAATGGAGGCAGATTTTAAGGAAAGATTACATATTTTTGTCAGGAGATCCACAAGTTCACATTTGAGTTCTTTCAGAACTTTTGGATGTATGCCATTCAGGTCTGGTGATTTATCAGTTTTTAAGTTGTATATCAGTTGTAGGACCTCCTATCTCATCACCTCAATTTGACTCAGGTCTTTCGACACCCCTCCCAAAATCAGAGGTTCTGGAGTGGGCAAGCACTTCTCATCTTCCACAGTGAAGGCTGAGGCAAAAAATGCATTCAGCTTTTCAGCCATTCCCCTATTATCCTTCAGTACCCCCTTTACCCCTTGGTCATCCAAGGGCCCCACTGCCTCCCTGGCTGGTTTCCTGCTTCTAATGTATTTGAAAAAAGTTTTATTGTTGGTCTTTATGTTTTTGGCAATATGCTCCTCATATTCCCTTTTTGCCTGCCTGATCACAGACTTGCATGTTATTTGCCACAGTCTGTGTTCCATTTTATCAACCTGACTGAGACTAGCTTTCCACCGCTTAAAGAAATTCGATCCGGGAAGGGAAAGAAAGGCATTGAAACAACCCCTCCCGCACTGTCCCTCCACTCTCCGAGTTTCTCTGCAGTAGCATAGAAGCTCAGATAGGGAAAGGAGGAGGAGGAGGCATGTTTCCATGCCTGCCCTTCCCTTACCCAGCCAGCCTGCCGCGGCAGGATGGCTGGGTTAGGGAAGGGCAGGCATGCAAGCATGCCTGGGTTTTCCTGCCTGATATTCTCCTGGTGCCCCATGGCTGTGGGCAGGGAAGGAGGGAAGGGAAGATCGGGCAGGGAAGAAGGGAAAGAAAGGCATTTAAATCCCCCCCTTCCCTGAGTTTCTCCGCAAAAGCAGAGAGGCTCAGAGAAAAGGGGGGGCATGTCTGCCTGCCTGCCTGCCCTTCCCTTCCCCAGCCAACCCCCCATGGCAGGCTGGCTGGGGAAGCAAAGGGCAGGTATGCAAGCATGCCTAGGTTCCCTACTCCTGGGCTTGTTACTCCCAGAATGCTGTTTCTGTTCGTTCCCCCTCAAAATGATTCCTACCTATGACCCACTCCAACATCCTTGCTGCAGCATTCTGCACCAACTGAAGTTTCTGAACACTTCTCAAGGGCAGTCTCACATGCAGCAGATTGAAATAATCTAATCTAGATGTATCCAGGGCATGCACCATGGTGGCCTGATATTTTCTGCCCAGGAAAGGCTTCAGATGGCTAACAGGTTGAAGTTGGTAAAAGGCACTCCTGGCTGCAGCAGCCAACTACTTATCCATCAGTAGGCCTGGTTCCAAGAGCACCCCCAGACTATGGACCTGTTCCTTCAAGAGAGTGCAACCCCATCCAGAATGGATGACACCTTAAAATCCACTAACAGCGCTTCAGTATTGCCAGGATTAAATTTCAATATATTACCCTGCATCTACTCCAAAACTGCCTCCAGGCTCAGGATTTCTAAAGACTAGGATCAGGTGGAAGTGTGAGATAGAGCTGAGAGTAATCTGCACATTGATGACAGCCCAGCCCAAATCTCTGGATGACCTATCTCAGCAGTTTCATATAGCTGTTAAAGAGCACAGGGGACAAGATGGAACCGTTCAGGAACCCAAAGGCCGAGCAGCAGTTTCCCAGCATCACCTTCTGAAACCTACCTTCCAGAAAGGAGTAGAACTACTGCAGAATGCTGCCTCCCAATCCTAGCCCAGATAGACAGTCCAGAAGGATACCATGATCAGTGGTATCAAAAGTGGCTGAGAGGTCTAGGAGAATCGATAGGGCTGTACTCCCTCTGTCCGTCTCCCAGTACAAATCTACCAGGGTGAGCAAGACTGTTTCAGTCCCATAACTAGGCCTGAAACCAGACTGAAAGGTATCTAAACCAATGTGGTGTCTGTGGGCACCATGGCACCCACTGTATTCACTAGCAGGCTTGGAGTATCAGGTACCAGAAGTCAGGTCAGGCAGAGTCATTCAGTCCAAAGGTCAGGATTCCAGAAAGTCAGGCAAGGCAGAGTCAGTGGATGAGCATCTATCGTATGGGTTGCATCCATGCCCAACAGCCTCCCTTGGCTGGTTTTTGTAGCCATACACTTAAAAGTCATGCTTGCAGCCAGCTGTTCGGAAATAATCCTGCAGCTATTCATCTTGGTTATCAGCAAGCCAGGAGGCATGTGCTTTGCCATCTCTCATGTAGCTCTGTTCTTAGCCTCCATCCAGGGCCGGCCCATCATTGACATATTTTAGACCATCACCTAGGGCACAGGCTCAAAGAGGGTGCCACTCTGGCTGGCCTGCCACCCCGCCTTTCCCTCCCCTCCCTTCCCTCGTCTTGCACCCTGGACTGCATGTCCTGATGGTGGGCTTCCTTTCCCTCAGCCGGCCAGCCTCATCCCCTCCTCACCCCACACAGGAAGCGAAGCACCCCAGGGCGCTTCCCATGCCGGCTGGAGTGCCTCCCCCAGCAACTCAGCAGCACCATTCAGCTCCTCTCTGGGGAATGCAAAAGGGAGGGAGAGATTTCCTGTGAGGTCTGAAGTGGCTTTTCCTCGCCAAAGGCAGAAGAGCCGATGGGGTGGGGGGGTGGAGGGGTGCACCATGCAGCTTTCCCGAAGCCTCAAGAGAGCCATCCTCACCACAGTCTCTTCCACGCCATGCCCTGCCCTAAGGGGCTGAGGACGTCACCCAAGACCCCGACGGGGCTGCGTTTGGCACTGGGGGGGGGGGACTGGCTGGCTGCTGCTTGTGTGTCTGAGCACTGTCCGGGAGGCCCGGAGTGCCTTAAGAGGAAGGCCTGTGGCGGGGAGAGAAGGAAAAGTGACCCTCGGGGTGCAGGAGCCAGCCGGGATCTATGTGGGGGTGCCTTGGTGGCTGCTGCAGGAACAAACCAGAAGGTAGCCTCTCCTACTGTACAAAAAAACCTAGTACCAGCCCTGCCTCCATCTGTGGCATGATGTGTGGGTGATACTGGAAAGCGGGAAATCACCAGCTGAGTTTCACCTTTGAATCAGGGCTGGAGGATGTCAGTGGCTTTGCATGATCTGTTGGCTGTGAATCCTGACAAGCCTGCAGCTCTTTTTCCTGCTTGCTGGCTTCTGCTGACTCAGAGCTGGATACACAGGGCTTCTCTTCTTCTGAAGGGTCCTCTTCTCCTAAGTTGTCCTTGCTATTGCTGAGCCCTGGCTGACTCACGACTCTTCGTGAAGATTAGAAAAGAAAAGGCCCCGGGGGCTTTCTGTTGAGTGCACAATGGGAGGAGACAGTGGAGGCCCACTTTCCCAGACTGCCGGCATGGAGCGCCTCCCTGGCCATGCAGGCCACTGAACATGTGGATTCCTGGTGAAGCAGCCAGCCCAGCCAGGAGTCACTTTGATGGGAGACCAAGGAATGGGGTGGTGGCAGCAGCGGTAGCTGCTGCCCTAATGCATCAGAGGGGCAGAAATTACTAGAAATATTTGGAAGGTGGGGTCAGAGGAGGAGGAGCACATCGCCCACATCCTGGCAAGTCTGTGAGAAGCCCCACCCACCTTCCCTGCACCCTTCTAAGCCCTACAAGAATTTTTTTTGCCCCACAAGCCATAAAATCCAGGCTACGGGCCTGGCATCATCTCTCACCCCATTCTGTCCCCCCCTCCCCCGAGCACATCTCACCAGCAGGCAAAGGAACAAAAATTAAAGACATTCCACACTTAATATACAGACCCACCTCTCACCTGGATCTGAGTAACACACACACGCAAAGCCCAACTCTCAGCTGGTTAAAAAACAAACAAGCAAAAAATGGCATGCCTTCACGTTGCTTCCTCCCAATACAAAAGGCCAGAGACCCCCGTCTTCTCTTTGGGTAGCTCTCCCTGAGGGCCAAGCAGCAGTGCTTCAACGCTTCTTCCTGTTTCACTTCATTCATGATACTAGAATTACTTCTTGGGAACCAGTGAAGTTAGAATTAGGGTGCGATCACACGGACGTTTATTGCGAAGCCGCCCCCCCCCCCCCGCACTCGAGCCCGCTTTTCCAAACGGAAGGTACTTGTTTTTCCTGGTGGTTGGAAAAGCGGGCTCGAGTGCGGGGGGGGGGCGGCTTCGAGACGGGAGACAGATGCGGCCCGTCTAGTCAGCCCCTTTAGTTGCGATGGGGAACAGCCGCGAGGCCCGCAATAAACGTCCGTGTGATCGCACCCTTAATGTTATTCCTTGCTTTAAACGCAATAGTACAAAAACACAGGAGTAATAGAATCACAGAATCAGAGAGTTGGAAGGGGCCATACAGGCCATCTAGTCCAGCCTCCTGCTCAATGCAGAATCAGCCTAGAGCATCCCTGACATGTTTTTGTCCAGCTGCTGCTTAAAGACTGCCAGTGAGGGGGAGCTCACCACCTCCCTAGGTAGCTGATTCCATTGTTGCACAACTCTTACTCTAAAAAAGTTTTTCCTAATATCCAGCTAGTACCTTCCTGCCCTTAATTTAAACCCATTGTTGCGAGTCCTATCCTCTGCTGCCCACAGGAATAGCTCCCTGCCCTCCTCTAAGTGACAGCCCTTCAGATACTTCAAGAGAGCAATTGTCCCCCCTCTCCCTGCTCTTCTCCAGACTGAACATTCCCATTTCCTTCCTGATCGTCCTTGTCACTTTCCTCTGCACCCGCTCTATTCTGTCCACCTCCATGTTGAAGTGAGGCCTTCAGAACTGCACACAATATTCCAGGTGCGGCCTGGCCAGCGGGACTATGACATCTTGCGATTTGGATGTTATGCTTCTGTTGATACCTCCCAAAACGGCATTAGCCTTTTTTTGTCGCTGCATCACACTGTCTGCTCATATTTAACTTACGGTCCACCTGTACCCCGAGATTTTGTTCACACGCACTGCTACCCAGAAGTGTATCCCCCATCCAGCATGTGTGTTCCTCATTTTTGTTACCCAGATGTAGAACTCGGCACTTGTTCTTGTTAAGTTGCATTTTGATCACATTTGCTCACTTTCCCAGTGTGTTCAGATATCACTGAATTCTAAAAACAAAAAAACAAATAAATACAAAAAAAATTAGAAGTGTATCAATAACATTTCAAGAGGAAATGTTCTGCTAGGAAATATTCTGACAATTCCATTACAAAAGGCATAATTTAGTATGTTACAGGTCTTGCCAAGAAGAGATGAAGTCTTCCATAACATTAGCATACAGTGGTGGTGGAAAGTACTGTCAAGTTGTAGCTGACTTATGATGACCCCATTAGGTTTCAAAGGCAAGAGATGTTCAGATGTAATTAGCCATTGCCTGCTTCCACATAGTAACACTGGACTTCCTTGGTGGTCTCCCATCCAAGTGCTAACCAGGGCTGACCCTCCTGCTTAGCTTCTGAGATCTGATGAAATTGGGCTAGCCCAATCAATGGCATCTAGGTCAGGGCAACATTAACATATACAAACATAAAAATGCCTACTACTCTTTGGGCAAGGAGACTCCTTATCATATGAAGCCAATTAAAATGACACTGGCTCAATGGAAGGCTTATCAAAGGCAAGGGGAGTTTTAGTGTTTGCTTTTGTAGGTGGTGAACGTATCTAATAAAGATATATTAAGGAGAAAGTTTTATATTCTGTCTAATAGTAGCAATCCACGTGTGTAGACACACACACAAACACACACACCAAAGCGTTCCCACATGTGGTCCAGTTGCCTTTTAAATTTGATAAATCAATATGATTAATGGATACTGAAAATTGAATACTGTCTCAAGTAATTGATTTCAAAAGCCCTAGTACCTTCACTGTTTTAAAACAATCAATGGCAGTACCAACTTATGATCAATAAGATCCCCTTTCTCCACGGCACATGAAAGATATAAATAGTACAGAGATATGGCCTGATCTTATACTGAACTAGTGCCCTTGTCATTCTGTGGAGCCCTGAGCTATTTCCATTGGCTTGTGCTATGTGCTGAGTATTAATGTAAATCATGCAGCAACTTGAAAAATCAAGTTCATGCAACACTTCAAAATACCATTAGAAAACAAAAATGTATTGCATTAAATAGAATATATATCAGAAAACAAACATAGATACTATTTGAGCAATCCTAAGCAGGCCTAGTAAGAATCCTACTCATGTCTACTCAATAGGGCTTACTTATTATTGCATTGTAAGTAAGGTAGTTCCCTTCTTCACATCTTAGATGGTAATATTTTGCTATATTTCTAGATTATCCAACTGGTAAAATATCCATGTGCATGTACACACATACACACATTTTCTTTTGGATATTATACAGGTATTTAAAATATTTTTTCTTCGTTCCCGTAAAACAGAGACAGCATATTTTGAGATGTGAACAGCTTTCTGTTATAAATTCAAGTCTGAATAATATCTCATCTGTAATTCACTTGGCAGTGCACTTACAAGGGAAGATGAGGTTTGCAATCCTTTTTTTTTGTCTTTACCTTTGTTTTACTTATTGTGTCAGTTTCCCAATATCTCACAATTGCATATTGTAAAGAAAAAGTTTTGTGGTTATAAAATTCTTTGTAAGTGTGAAATTCTTGATTGAAGTATTTTGTATCTGAAAAGTACTGAGTTCTCGGCAGCATTGACTAGGAAAAAGTTGGTGTAGTGATTAGCTCAAGTTTATTTAGGGAGAACAAGCATGCCTTATCCAGCCACAGGGCCAACATAGATACACACCCAGGACACTCCCCAGGTCCCACCTATGATTCTATTGGGGGGATTGAATTTCCCGCTTAGGTCTTATTGGCGGATTAGCGGGACTCCTGAATCCTTGGCTCCTATTGTTCTAGGAGCCAAGCTCTGGGCTCTTTGCGCTGGCACCTGGTGGCAGTCAGTGGACACAACAGTATCCATTTCATTAGACTTCCCTTGATCATTCATTAACAATCAATTAATAGTTGTAATTGTAATCATTTCTGTATTTTGAAAACTGAATTGTGATCACATTTAGAGTAAGAGTAGAAGTGTATATGAAGTAAAATCAATAAAAGTGTAATAGAATCTGTACAATATGAACCTTTAGTTATTGTCAACTGTGTAACTGAATTCATACCTTACAACTAATTTACTATTACCAAATTTGATCCAAATTGACTTCTTTGCCTAGTTTGCTTTCTAAATGAATCTCTAATTGTGATTATTTAATGACTACTCTGTTTTTCCTAATCTGGTTTGTACTTTAAAGGGGTCCTGTTTGTCACATCTGAATGGTCTTGAGTATAAGTATTACTTACAAGCAAAGTATTTTATAATTTTCTGCATATTTTCACTGCTTTGTTTCTAGGATGTTGTTTCAAGACTCCTCACAAATGTAATATTTAGCTTACAGTACATGCTTAACACTTCCACTGAAATGCAACAAATTATTCATTCATTTAAAATTTCTGTGCTATCTTTGGCCTACAACAGGGTACCAAAGTGACTTATGATATCACAGTGCCATTTTAATGCACTTAGCTTTCTATCCTCCCCTTTGAGCTTCAAATGGCCAGCTGCTGTTCTTCTGAACAGCAAGAGATTCATGTACTGTATTTGCTCAGACACATGACTAAGTTTTTTTCAGCTATGCCATTAATAAAGAGGATTCACATACAAGTTATAGATAGCTACTAATTTAAAAGAAAACTTTGTGTATATAACATTGTTTTAGGGGGGTTATGTTACATTCAGGGTTGTCTTTCTTTTGAGTAAATACAGTAGGTTATAGCTTTAGCCTTTAACACATAGCTTTTGAGTCTTTTTGAATTTAGCTCCACTTTTAAACTTATTCTAGTTTATTCCCATTAAGTAGCCCTCCTCCAAGCAAATAACACCTTTTGTTATCAAGAGCTTGAGCAAAGATCCCCTCATGCAGTTGTAATCATCTCACTATTGCAGATCATAGGAAAGGGATATAAAGTTAATTATCAGGAGTTCTGTTGTTCCTTGCACTGCTCATACTTTCTTCCCCTTTCTTCTTGGAAGGGGAGGACTACAGATCTGTATCCTAGAGTCATTATTCATACTCTTTTCCTTTTCATACTCCCCTTGTTTAGTAGGGGGAACTCCAAATCTATGTCCTGGGTCCTTGATCACTCTGGAGACCCACAGAACCATTCAAAATGCCACTTGTTTATTACTCTGCAGCTTCTTTATTGGAGAGGAATAGGGAAGGGCTGGGATTGCTTCTGTTGGTAACCTGTCTACCACATATTGCTTTTGTATGTGTACATGTGTGTGTACAGGGGAAACAAACACTATATCTGAGCACTGTAAAATAAAGGATACTTCAATAATGCAGGGGAAGTCTGAGATCATGTGAGCTGGTCTTGTCTGGAGGACTGTGATGGACTGCATTTTTAAAAACTTAGGAGTGCTATGTAAATAGATAAAGGATTGTGAAGGGTTAATTCTTCACAGAGCCAGAGGGCCTTGAGTGACAGGCTGCTCCAAGCAATCTGATTGGTTAGAATCAGTTGAGCAGAGAAAGACTTCTGAACTGGATACTGAAGAGGATTCAGTCTGATTTCAGTCCTAGTTGAGAAGAGTCGAGTACTGACAGTTGGAATTCAGCCCTGACCGAGAGCAGTTTAGCACAGGAGAACTGGAGAAAGTTGGCAAGGATGAGTGGGTAGTTAGATGGAGACCCCCATTCAGTCCAAAGAAAGGGGATAGATCTTCTAGTGAGAGGAGAATTACCCAGTCAAATAGGGAGTTAGCCAGACCCATAGCTACAGTGGGGCATATCGGGGCCTGCCCCCGACTTCTACCAAGGCCCCCTGACTTTCTGGTAAGATGCAGCAATCACCATGAACCACCACCCCCCATGCTACCATGGCCGCTGCTTCTCCTTGCCCTCCTCGCCCCCTGCACCGCACCTTTCTCCCCTGTGCCACATCAATCAAGTTAATTAAATTACATGTAATTGAATTAGCCAGTGCCCCAGTGCCCCCTGAGGAATTTAAATGCCCCCCGACTTAGAAATTCCAGCTTATGGGCCTGGAGTTAGCTCTGAAAAGTGCAGAGATCCCTGGTCTGGTATGGTTAGAAATTGGCTTTAGAGACCTTAGTTAAAAACTCAAGATGGATACTGGTGTTTCAAGAGAAGGGGTTTGGGTACTTGAAAGAGTGTACCAGCCTTCTGGAACCAAAGGAGTCAGAGAGTACTCAAAGAAAGTGTACTAGAGGTTTTGGGAAAACACTGGAACAAAAGCCTCTCAACATAAGATTTTAAGTAACTGTGAATAGCTTAAGAAACTTTTATTAGCCTGAATATAAGAATTAAAGTCTGTGCTTGTACTGATTTTACCTCTGAGTTATCTATATTACCTCAGAAATGTTCAACCTCTGATTTCACCTGCCCTTTCCCCTCTATGTTAAATAAAATATTCTGTTATTTTTGAATTTCAAAATGCTTCAAGTGCCATTCAAATTTTTTTAAGTTAAAGGGGGTTCCTGATCCTTCCCTCTGGTTCCTGGGCTGAACCAACAGCCAAAATATTGAACTGTGACAGGGTGGGACAATGAGAGTTCTTCAGTAAAGAAGAAAATACATTACTAGGGTGGCTCAGTCAGTAAAGGGGAATGAAAACAGAGGGAAAATCTTGCCTCTGAGGGAGGGAAGTGGACAGGTGTGTCATAAGGACTCTGGTAGTCATCTTTCTCTTGCTTGGCAAAACAGTTCACTTAGCTGCTCAGGGCACTGAGCCATTCTCTCCTCAGCTGTAGCTTGCAGTGGAGTTCCTGTTCTTGCCTCAGAGGGAGGGGAAACAGAGAATAAATTAAAATACCAACATATGTATCCCCAAATCAAATGGTTTTTCTCAGCTTGGGAATTTAGGATATATTGCATATAGTTCTGAATAAGCATGGTAAAGAATGTAGTTTGAAAGCTTTCTCACAGTATTTTAAAAACTGACTGTTAGAATACTACATAGCGTTACACTTTATGTATATTTCTTATCCTATAAAAATACTCTAATCTCTAATTCCTATCATATTTTTTCAGTGTCCCACAGAATGCTTAAGAAAGGCAGTCTTGTATAGAATAACAACTGAACTGTAAACGTAACTCTTGCTAAGTGTGTAACCCTTTCAATGGCCTATAGGAAAGATAAGCTATTATCAGCTACTGTAAGCTAAAAGTATTACTCTTTAGGTTAAATGATAGGGGACCATGATTTTGCAATCAATTCCTATAGGTAATACAAGAGGAGTTTATTAGATGAATGGACCTTTCAGAGCCTATGAAAGACATAATAGTTTATCCAGCTTGTTATGTATTTGATTAATTGAAAATTAAATATTAAAAAATAAAGAATGGCTTTACAGAATCTTAGGATCTGTAAATCGCAAATAGTAGAACTGAAGTTTAGTACAGCTAATATTAAGTTAATGTACAGTTAATATTTCATGAAAATTAAAACAACAAATTTTACAATTGTTAATGTATCTGCAAACTCTTTCAAGTAATACCATGTTTGGAGATGATGATGGCGACAACTTTGACGACAACAACAATAACAACAGGAAGAGATAAGCTATCAACTGGAGTTCAAAAATTTCCTTCTGTAATTCAGAAACACTCATTTATGTTGAGCTTATATGTTCTTTTGACTTGCAATTTTTGACCTTTTGCACCTGAATTAGAATTAAAACTGTGATGGACAAATTTTTTTTAGCAATGTTCTTTTCATTGGTATAATTCTGTTGAAATGAATGAACTTTGCAGCTATTATTCAGCAGCTGCCACAGCTGTCACTTCAGTGAACCACTTGATAAATTGGATCCTGATATTTACAAAATCTATTAAAATATGACCCATCATGTGTTTGTTTATATGTTGACAAGATAATGTACCGACTGTAGGTCAAGGGTGAGATGAATTGTTATGATGTGCTTGTCAAGGCTGCTTTTTCAAAAAGAACATTTAAATAATTTTAGAAGAGGAGAATCACTAAGAAAACAATTGCATTGCAAGCCACTGCATTCTTATTTAGAAGAAAAAACACCCCTATGTAGCTGACACCAAAAAACACCTCCTAATTGTTATCACTCAAAATACTCCTATTATATGTTTGACAATTGGCAGTTTAGATAGAGAAAGTAAACAGCAAAAATAAACAGAAGGGAATTGATTTAACTACTTGGGTGGTATCACAAAGAACTTTCTGTCTTGACACTTGCAAACCCCCCTTTTATCAACTGACCTTAAATAGCTATATAACCTTTAAGGTTGCTGTGTAGTAGCATAGTCTAATTCCAAATGATTTCATTAATTACAGTTATATTATATATTGTTATGAGGGTATCATCCATAAATGTAATTAAAATATATTTGAAGACAGAGGACTACATATTCTAACATCATCTAGTTCTGGGGTTTCTTTGCATATGAAAGTCTGTAAGACCCAAGTACACATACTATAGAAAGAACAGAACCTCAGTACATGTTACTGATTTTGTGCAGGGAATCAGCATTATATAATATGTATTTTTGTCCATTTTTATAGTGTGGAAAGAAACCAAGGGATTTGATTTATGCGAAACTGCCATAAAACTGTGGTATAAGCATGGAAAAGAAGGGCAGATGGGAGAATCATTATTACATGAGATTTTAAGAAATAAATTTGGTGCAGAAGCGAATCTACTTATCTGGAGCAGGAACTAGTGATAAAAAGCTAAACAGAGAAATCCATTTTGGACCAGCAGTGGGATAAAGCTATGTGTTGTAGATCAGTGTTTTTTCACATCTAAATTACAGGATTTCATAAACAAACTTGTACTAAATGCTGTAAAGCTTCTGGAGATTGAAAATTCAAAGTAGAATTTGAGAGTGAAATACATGGGGAGGGGGAATCTCTATTTATTCTAAAATACTTTCAGTTTTGCTACAATGTCAACTACAGATCAAATTTCAGTCTTTACTTTCCTGAGTTTCTCAGACTTTGGATGTTTCTTGGATTTTATATTGTGGTTTGGTTATAAATAATGATAATCTCACACCATGAGCAAACCTTTAAGTGTATCCTTTGGAATGGCTAGTGCATTGAATGAAACTTAACAACTCTGGGATTTTAGAAGACATGAATTTGATCACTTGCTTTAAAAAGTAAGTGAAATGAGGAATCTCAAGCTTCTTTGTATGCCAGTGACTCTCAATGGGAGCACTTACCAGTGGGATGATTTACAGTTATTTGGGTGCATACAGAACTTCAGGGGGCAAATGGGGCACTTGGGGTTTTAGGCAGTTTCTTCTTCCCTCTTGGAATGGCTTCTGACAAGTTGATGAGGAGAATTGTTCATATTGCTTGTCCTGCCCAGATTTTCCCCCAAGCCCTTTAAAAATGGTACACAGCAAATAGGAGTTAAAATCCAAATATATGTCCAAGATCTGCATATCACATTTCTGTATGTTTAGTACATACAAGAACAACATGAGGTCTTATTAGAGACTAAAAGATGAGGTTACAAGAATCACTAGAGGACACCACTGAGATTGCCAGATTCTTGCCATGGGTGGAGATACCCTGCCCCCAGCTCCTATTACCCACCACTGTTCCAGCAGCCAGCAGTGGGGGGAGTTCAACAGATCACCATTGACTGAGAAAAAAACAGAAGCGATGCCAGTCTGCTCTAGGAATTGCCAGAAACTTCTGGCACTTCTGGATTTTCCCGGAAAGTGACATAATTCTGTCAAGCTGATGGTGCCTCCTCCTATATCACTATCCCTGCCAGTCTTCTGCTGGTTGCCAGTCACTGGCTAAATCCCCTAATCTGGACAGTTTAGACATATGTCAACTTCATAGTTTTTTAGATTTATCTATCTCTATAAAATACAATTCTGAAAATTCCATCCTTCATGACTATAAATGTGGCAAGAGCATCTCCCTAAATTTAAATTGCTGGAGAGAAACATGGGATGAGAACACAGAATTCTAAACTGGCTCCTGGGTTATGGGAAAGAATTACTGTAGCAAAGAATAGGGCATTCTGTTCATAACCCTTTAGCCTGTTGGTGCTCTACTCTTCATTTTGAACTTTGGAAACCATGCATTGTTGATGGTAGTAGTGGTACAGAGGTATAATACAGCCCTATAACTTCCCTACGACAACCTCTGTGCAAATATGAGGATTTATCCCCACTGCAAGTGTAATGGGGCCAGCCAATACAGTCCAAAGCTGAACATCATGAGGACTATAACTTACCCCAAGGGCCACATGAAGATCCAGAGAGTAGTAAAGTGCTGGACTAGGATCTGAGAGACCCAAGTTACATTTTTGTTGAAGGATCATATTTATTTTGCTGTAATTACACACTTTGTTACAATTCTAAGCATATACACTAAGGGGTGATGTTAAATTCATATAATTGAGATGTAATTTTCAGTTGTGTAAATTAAGTCCAGCTGTTTCCTTCTGCTATGTGAGATGGAAAGTGAATGGAAACTACATTTATTGGAGATAGGCTCTTACTTAGCAGATGGAGTCTTTGAATCCAACCCACTATATTTAGGACTAGGGTGGGGGAAAACACCTCAACCACTTATGTTTTGAAATAGGGTTGACTGACAGATGTGGAAGTTATTTCCAAGACAGAGTACTTAGAATGAGTCAGTGGTGTGATGCAGTAGCTAAAAAGGCAAATGCGGTTTTCGGCTGTATCAACAGAAGTATAGTTTCCAGATTACGTGAAGTGATGGTATCACTTTACTCTGCTCTAGTTAGACCTCACCTAGAGTTTTGTGTTCAGTTTTGGGCACTACAGTTCAAGAAGGATATAGACAAGCTGGAATGTGTCCAGAGGAGGGCAATGAAGATGGTGAGGGGTCTGGAGACCACGTCCTATGAGGAAAGGTTGAAGGAGCTGGGTATATTTAGCCTGGAGGAGAGGACTGAGAGATGATATGATAACCATCTTCAAGTACTTGAAGGGCTGTCTTATAGAGGATGGTACGGAGTTGTTTTCCGTTGCCCCACAAGGTCAGACCAGAACTAATGGGTTGAAATTAAATCAGAAGAGTTTTTTGGCTAAACATTAAGAAGAATTTCCTGACAGGGTGGTTCCTCAGTGGAACAGGCTTCCTTGGGAGGTGGTTGGCTCTCCTTCTTTGGAGGCTAGATGGCCATCTGACAGCAATGCTGATTAGGCAGTTGGCTGATTAGGCAGTACGGCTGATTAGGCAGTTGGCTCCCTTCCTCGAACGCAATGACCTGGCAACAGTGATCCATGCAATGGTCACCTCGAGATTAGACTACTGCAATGCTCTCTACATGAAGCTGCCCTTGGCCCAGCTCCGGAAGCTGCAGCTCGTGCAGAATGCCATGGCCAGGCTATTGATGGGTCTCTCTGTGAGGGACTACATCTGGCCTGCTCTGAGGACACTGCACTGGCTGTCTATAGCGTACCGGATCTGGTTCAAGGTGCTGGTTTTAACCTTTAAAGCCCTATAGTCAGGGGCCTGCCTACCTAAGGGACTGCCTTTTCCTGTATATACCCCAGAGAGCACTGCGGTCAGGCACACAACATCGCCTGACCCTTCCTGGTCCGAGAGAAGCCAGACTGGTGACCACCAGGATTAGAGCCTTCTCAGTGGCGGCCCCCTACTGGTGGAATGAGCTCCCGGAAGAAATCAGGGCCCTGCCGGACCTTTTGCAGTTCCACAGGGCCTGCAAGACGGAGCTCTTCCGCCAGGCTTTTCAGGCCACTGCTGGGGAAAATGGCTGCGGGTACGTGGCCAATGAAGTACTGGCTCAGTACATCTTCAGGTGATTACCTCTCTGGCCGGGGGAATGCAGTAGCAGATGCAGTTATTGTCTTGGTGTTGGTTCCTGTAATTGCCGTCATTTTAATGGGTTCTGTGATTTTATTGTAATTTTAATGGTTAATTGAATTTTGTATGTGGTTTTAACATCGTGAGCCACCTAGAGCCGCTTTGTGCTGGCTAGACGGGATATAAATCTAAATAAATAAATAAATAAATTGTGTGAACTTAGGTCGTTCATTAGAGGGAGAGCAGGAAGGGTTGCCTCAGTGTTTAGTTTTAGTGGCCCTTTCTTATGTGCCCAGGAAAATGCTGATTGCCAATTTGGGGTCAGGAAACATTTTTTCTCCAGGCCAGTTTGGCTGGAGATCCTGGAGGGTTTTTGTCATCTTCTGGGCACGGAACAGTGGTCCACTGTGGGTGTGGATGTGGAGTTATTTGTGAATTTTCTGCATTGTGCAGGCGGTTGGACTAGATGACCCTGGAAATCCCTTCCAACTCTATGATTCTGTGATTCTATGAATTGCTTCCCTTTTTTGTAATTTTAGTACTTCATGGTCAGGTAATGACCTCCTATTAATTAGTATACTCGGCAATTTGCTGCTCACAGTTTAGCTATATTTAGAATCATAATCTATTTGGGGAAGTGTTAGCTTTAGTTTGTTGCACAAACCCTGATCAGTCCACCATATACACATAACTGCCCACAGGGGTGGGGTTGGTATTTCTGGTGATGTGAACAATAACTTTTGAAATATGTTTTTTTCCTGTTTTGTCAGAATCACTGGTTAATGTCACAGATAAATGTCCAGTAACTGTTATCTCTGTTGAAATTTTGGATGTGTCCCAGACTTAAAGCTAAATCACGAAGTTGCATTTTCCAAATTACAGTGTAGTCCTTTAAGACTGCTATAATTTTATGCTGGTATAAATCCAGAGTAAGTCAACAGTTACTGTTGATTTTGAAACAGCAGATGCAAGAGTAGAATCAGGCCTGATATCTACCTTTGATGATGCATACAAAATGTCTACTAAAATTAATTTGTATAATTTAAACATTCTCTGCTTTGAAAATCCAGAGTCACAAATATTTTTCTTACCAGACATTTGTTCTCAATTGTAACCCTTTTTTATTTAACAAGGTCAGAAAAAGTTCAAAATTACATGATGGAATAGATCTATCTGTTTGGAAAAGTGATCTAACCAAGACCATGACAAAGATGTTGCCTATACCCGTTTTGAATCATTAGCATTCTTAAGGGCACAGAATGCTTCAGTTGTGATTTCCACCAGATACTTCATGTACTTGCAGTGTTTCATGAGATGTGCCAGGAGATTTGCAACTGAAATGGCACAATCCAGCAAGATAATAATGAAGCTTTTAACTTGAGAAAATAATGCTCTGAAGTGGATTTCCCCCAAAACATTTAAATAAATTGGTTTTTACCTCTAAATATAGTAAAAAGGTATATACCAAGCTTCCATGGGTAAACAGCAAAACTTCTGAATATGAGGATCTGAATCACTATTATGTTTATCTGATTTTAATTAACTGTACTAAAAATGAGGGTGATCCTGTCCCCCCTGTGGAGTGAAGAAAGCTGGATACAAAGGTCCTGCGTGCCTGGAAGTGTTTCAGCAGGCCTGTAGCCAGGATTTTTTGGCTTGTGGGGCATATTTTTTTCTTTTGGGGGGCAGACTCAACATCAAATAAAAAATAAAATAAACATGAATTGCAGCTCTTCAAACCTGAATTGTATTTCACTCCCCTCTAATCAGCTGTTAGGCCTAACAGCTATTGGTCAAGGAGTGAAACTGACCAGAAGCAGCTGGGCAGCTTTCCTTTCCTTCCCCAGCCTCTCGGCTGCTGTGGGGAAGTTGGGGGAAGGAATGGAAAGCTGCCCAGCTGCTTCTGGTCAGTTTCACTCCTTGACCAATAGCTGTTAGGTGTAACAGCTGATCAGAGGGGAGTGAGATTGACCAAAAGGGGCAGGCAGCTTTCCCTGCTGGAGAAGGAAAGGTGTCCTGCTGCTTCTGGACAGTTTCACTCCTTGAGGAATAGCTGTTAGGTCTAACAACTGATCAGAGGGGAGTAAAACTGACCAAAAGGCTGGGCTGCTTTCCTTTCTATCTCCAGCCCCCTGCAGCAGCTAGGAAGCTGCTGGGGAAAGTAAGGCTGGGGAAAGAAAGGAAATCTGCCCTGCCGCTTCTGGTCAGTTTCACTACTTTCCCATGAGCTATTAAACCTAACAGCTGATCCCTGGGAGTGAAACTGACCAGAAGCTGCAGGGCAGTTTCCTTTCTTTCCTCAGCCTTGCTGCTGCTGTTGGACTATGCATGCACACTGGGGGTGAGGGTGTCTGGGATCATCTGGCATCCTCAGGTGGGAGGGCAGGGCTCCTGGTTGCAGGGGCACTGCTCCCAAATGCCCAACCGTGGCTATGGGCCAGCATATAAGGGCACTGAAAAGAACAAACAGGAGAGAATGACCATATTTATATCTTCCCCAACCCAGACAAATCACTATTCATTCCATTTTATAAAGGAATGAAAGAGGAATGAAAGCAGATGGTAGAAGCAGGGATCAATTGGGATCAGGTATCAATTACATAACTATTTTGATTGAGTTTTTTTAAAATGTTGGTTAGCTGTGCTTCATTTCTCTGGTTCCCCATTTGCTCCTCAAAATTTTTGTCTGCAGTCCTCATTGTGAGAACCTATTGGCTGCAGCACAGCTACATTGATGTGGTCCTGCCATGGCATAGGTGCTGCTGGTCAGATCCCTGTAGATACCCTGCAGGGCAGAAAAAAATCAACATGCACCTCTCTGTGTGGCCCTGATTGCATAATGAGCACATCAGAGGCCTTAACAACTCTGACAACACCCACCAATCAGGAAGTGGCAGCCAACCACTGCCCACTGAAGTGGCCATGTTCCCCTGTAGTCATGCTGCCCCCCGCCCTGAGATGGAGCACCAGAAGTCCAGGAAGAAATACCTGCTAACATGGCAATTTCAGTGGAGATTTGTGGAGTCAACTGTGTCCAGGATGCCCTATGGATGTGTATCTGAGTTCCAGCACATTGTTAAGCTCCTTTTACTATGTAAAGAGACAGGAAGAGTACCTCCAACAAAATCTTTCCTGACCTCTCCATACCTCATTGGGGAAGGGTATCCATATGAAAAACAGGATGACCCAGGTGATAGGCTGCCCCAGTCACCCACCATTTTGACTGACATGTACCTTCACAGTGTCTGTGTCTCACAAAGGGGTCATTACTGCCACCAGCCCCCTTATCCTTCAGCAGCCATTCCACCCCAAGCTTTCCTGGCCCCCTCACAAAGCTGCATGGCTTATCAGATTTCAGCACTGCTGTGGGGGTGGTGAGACTCAGAGAACTTCCAGCTGCAAAGAATAACTATTTCCCCTCAGGCAGACCCCACCAGCCTACAACCTATGTGAGCTGTATGCAGCAGCAATCAGAGTGTGTGAGTGTGAAGGAAGGCTCCTCTGCCCAACAGTAATCAGACAGGGATGAAGCTGTAGAATGCACCAAACTTAACTGAATAGTAGGAGGGTAATTGAATTGGGGTCTGAAGAATGGGGCTATTCAGTATGGGCTCTGTGTCTGTGCTAGCAATACATAGAGGTTATGGGGAGACAGTGCAAGCTGTCATAGCATGCCAGTGAGTGGAATGGCCGTGCCAGATGGCTGGCTGAGCAGGTGGGATGACACAGGAGCTAGACCGGAACTGGTAAGATGGCAGCCTTAATGTGGAGCAGTGGGCTCCATGCTGACTGCTGCAGCCTGACCTTTGGCTCTTCCAGGTTTCCTCTCATTGGACTTTCACGTGCTCAGATTCCAAATACAGATATAAAGAGCAATCCTAGGATGATCTACTCAGACATAAGCCCCATTTTACTCAGTAGGACTTACTCCTACAAAAGTACTATTAGGATTGCAGCCACAGGAAATGATGGGTGGTGTCCCTGACAAATGTCATAGGTCCCGGTCACACAAGCGAGATAATCTGGGGGGGAAGTGAGGCTATTTGGTCTGGAGTAATTTGACCTGCAGCTGCATTATCACACAGTTCTGCGAAACTGCAGGCACAGCCCGCCACTGCATGATCAGACACAATCACGGGTGAGTTGGGGTTTTTTCCAATGTGCTTAAACAGGGGATCGATGAATTGCATCTCTGCCCTGAGGGCTTCCTATGGCAGTATGCTATAATGCGCATACTGAGAAGGAGAAACAAACAACGGCATGGCATTGGGATAGCCTGATCAGACTATCCCCGACACCATGAGTGCGCACTGCAGCGATCACATGGGGAAAGTCTGTCTTTGGCCTGTAGCAAACCTGTTTGATGCTGGACTTTCCCTAGTATCTTTTTACTCCACTTCTTTGGCAGAGCGAAACAGGTTGCCGACAGGTGTGAGATGCTTGCCAGATGTTCTGGTGTGATCGCACCCTTAAAATCCGCATGGCATTCGTGCCTATTGCGTGGCTAATTCTGCATGTGATCGGGGCCATAGCGGTCATGACTGGGAGAGTCATGCTTATGGTGCCCTAATGGGCTCTCCAGTGCTCTGACATGGAGGGGCTCTCCTCTTGCTGGGCTGCTACTCTGGGGAGCATGCAGTGACCATCCACTCAACACTTACCCATTTCCTGAATGGAGTTAAATTGGTTGCAGTTGCACTCCATCTGCTGCAGCTGCTACTGCAAAGGGCTCCAGTCCTGTGGCTGTAGGTGCAATGAGGTGCAGTTCCAAACACCCCTGTGTTCCCCACCTGGATGGGTGGGGCAGTCTGGCAAAAGACCATGCTGCCGGCAGATATAAGGTTGCCAGCATCCATGCTAGCCTATAGCCTTCAGCATTGTAGGCAGCACTCCGTAGGCATATATTCCTGGGAATACACCCCATAGCATGCCATGTGGTCTTCTGCTACAATGAGTTGCTTCAGTTGCCACCATAGATGCACATTGCTAGCCTCAGCTATAGGAGTCTGTATTGTTGAGGCGGCACCCAGGGCAGGTGCAAGAGAGAAGGGTGAGGCAGTTTCAGACTCCCAGAATGAGATTGCTGGATTTCTGCCCCTGCTCACTTGCCAGGGGTATGGTGCTCTACCCTCCTTGGGCTCGTGGAGTTGCCCTGTCAATGTGTATTTCCAGAGATGGAGTACCAGTTATAATTCCGAAATGTGATGTTAGTCTGCCCCTTGGGTGTTGGAGCTTCCTCTGTGGTGATGGGCCCTCTTTGTGTATTTCCCATCACCAAAGTGCAATACTAAGTGTGCATGTTCAGAACCTTAAAGATGGAGTCCTGTGTTGTGTGGGGTTGCCAGACTCCATTTGGAGCAGGGATCCCCCAATTTCATGTGCTCCTGCTCACCGCCAGTCAGCTGGCTGGCAGGGGGAAGTCCCCCCTCCCAACTACTATGACCCAGTGCAACATCTCCAGTGTGATGATGTCACATGAAAGTCATCACGTCATGCAGAAGTCATCATGTTGGAGACATTGCATGCAGCAACCACCCCACTCCCAGAGAGCTCCCTCCCACCTCCCCCCACCAGCGAGAGCTTAGGACTTGGCAGCCCTAGTGCTGTGTGCCCTACCACTTGAGCTATGTGATGTCCTGATGGGTTTATGTAGTGGGGGGGGGGAGTTAGTGTGAGCTAGCTCGCAGATTTTTAGCCTCTGGCTCAACCATTTTTGTCTTAGCTCAGGAAGGACAGCTCCAGAGCAAACTAATTTATGCAGTAGCCAATGCCCCCTCTAAGCTATGGAGTCCTGTGAGCAAAAATTCTACTTTGTGAGCTACTGGCATTAAAGTTGTGAGCAGGTGCTTTGGCTACTACATAAATTAGTTTCCTTTGGAGCCATCCTTCTTGAGCTAAGATGAAAATGTGTGAGCTGGAGGCTAAAAACTGTGAGCTAGCTCACACTAACTCAGCTTAGAGGGAACACTGGCAGTAGCCAAATTGTTCACTCGCAACTTTAATGCCAGTAGCTCACAAAGCAGAATTTTTGCTCACAGGACTCTGCAGCTTAGAGGGAGCATTGCCAGCCACTGAGGGATATGTGACTGAGTGTACTTATAGTTGGCATCCTGAGCATCACCAGTCTTTGTGGGTAGGACCTTGGCTGGGAGGAGAGCGCGTTGCCTTCCTTTTGCATGGACCCCTGTGGGCAGCATTGTTGTTTTTGCTGGAATAACTTTATTCCATTTGCGAAGGGCATTTCCCAGCTGGAGGGGCTTAGGGAGCCAACTAATTCACACCACTCCCCCAGGCATGCCTCTTTCTGTGCCAGCATAAAGGGTACACCACATGATCTCCAGTGGCCAACTGTGGCAGAGGCCTCCTGGCAGTCAGCTATGGTACTACCATAACTCTGGGATACATCAGTGTGAATCCAGGGTTTTCATACCAGGCTTACTATTAGCCTCCTTTGGAAATACATTCATGCTTTAAGAGGACCTCTGTAACTATTGTTGGTTTTGATAAAATTTCTGTATGTTCATAGATGGAGATCAAAAGCGCTGAAGATAATGTTAAAACACAGATTAGCTGCCCATAAATCAGAGTAATAGCTTTATCTATAGCTAATTGCAAAAACTTTGCCAGTACCTATTTGTAAATATTTTGGATAAGTCAAGTCAAAGAAGCAAACTTCAAATGTAATATAATGGCATTTTAAATTTTATAATTATGTTTTGCCTAAAACATTTATGCAATTGAAATTAATTGAAATTTTATTTATTTACCTCATTTATAGACTGTCTTTCTTGTTGAGACTCAAGGTAGACTGATTATTTCATTATTTCTTATTGGCCCTTTAAATAAATTCAGATATTTTGATTTGAATTTTGTGATTAGTTAAAACTGAAGGAAAAATGAAAATGTATTATTCTTTTAATAATTGAATTGCACACCCAAATTTTGCAGAAGTTTTACAGTCTTTTAATAATTAAAATATCTTACATCAGACCAATGATATAAAATTTCGTGCATGCACACGGAAGCTTATACCCATAACTAAACTTTGCTGGTCTTAAACATGCTGCTAGACTTAAACTTTATACAAAAATATGAAAACAACAATTAAAACATTGGTCAGAAAGGGTGGATCACTGAGGGAACACCAGATGAAACAAAAAAAGTATTCATGCCCTGGTGAAAGATGATAACAGAAGGGGACAGAGGAATCCCCCTGGGGAGAGAGTTCCAAAATTTTGGTGCCACAACCCATAAGGCATATGGACAGCCAATAAACTTTTGCACCTATGGGTTAATTATAGTCCAGTTCTTTAACCAAAATATTTGGCAGTTTAGCAAGTTCTCTTTTTCATTACTGTTCTCTTTTTCCAGTTGTTTTTAATGAAAAACTTGGGCATAATGTTCTTTGTCTCAGATATGGATATCCTTGTCTATAACTACATCTTTCTGCTGTAGTCCAGTGATATTCATAGAAAATTCTGTTTATAAAACATACTATATACAGTGTTAGTGGAAGCTAGAAAAATCTTTTTTTACTTCAAGAGTGAGATAATTCTTCCTCTTTCTTTGTAAAAGATCATTTGCTTATACAGCACAGGAAATAAATGTACCATCACAGAAATACTATATATCATTTGATGCATTGTTCATGCATTTATACATCTCTGAAGAAAAGCAACAAAATGTGTTCCATCTGTGAAATGAGCTCTAGTCCATAATAGGGCATACCTATAGTATGTTGATCTGGCCTATTTTTGTTAGCTCCCCAAACTGTGCTTACACGAATCTTAACTGTCCAAAATGATAGTCTTGTGGCGGCAGCTGTTGTTGTTGTGGGCTGTGTACCAGCAGTATCTTATCTAAGCTGGGTCTGACTCTTGTAATAATCAGGGACTCCCTGATGCTGAAGTGCTTCTTCATTGTCTCCTCTTGCCTTGTTTTGTGAGCCTGACATCTGTCTTTAGACTTAGATTGTCTCTTGCCCAATGGACTGATCTGAAGATACATACAATACAATCCTAAGCAGAGTAACACCCTTCTAAATGCACTTATAAAGGTGTAACTCTTCCTATGATTGCACTGTAAGACTCTACCAGAGATCACATTTACAACATTGTTTCAAATTTTAAATTTATGTTATTCATAACATATTGAAGGTCAGTTTGCCCTACAAACAACCAAATGTCCTTTGTAGGGGGTTATAATGTGAATGTAGCAGACTTACAAAAACATCATAATTTTAAAAGTGACACATTTCAACAAGGAAATAAAACTGTAGGCAGTACAGAAAAGAAGTAAGGCGTTTGGAAACCATTGCTTCATTGGAGAAAATGTTTAATGTGTTTTTAAAAACACCTTATTGAAAAAGGCTAGTTCTAGGACATTTCTGGGTTCTCCCCCCCCCCCACCCTTTCTGTGGCTATAAAACTGTTATGTAAGAACTGGAGGTGGCACCTTATTTATGTCCAGAATGATTTCTACTTTGTTGGTATTTTTTAAAGGGTGGAGGGATGGGGAAATGAACCTGAATAGTTGGCAAAAACAACTGTAACTGTAGCCCCGTTGTCAAATGTGGTTATGAATTTGATTTTGAAGGACCAGCCATATAGTAAGACAATATCTAATCCAGGGTCTTTTAAAAGGTCTGGAGAGATATATATCACATTGGGAGAGCCACTATAATTTTTCAATATAGGAACTATTAAAGCGATTTCTCCCTCCCTTATTGTACTGTAGCTCCAAAAGAGAAAATAAGTCTGTATTAATCATTTAATGGCATTTTGAAGTTACATTTCTCATTTTTTTTAAAAAAATTAGAACACGGGGAAAATACTAATCTCTTCCATGAACTTTATTGAAAATGGTGTCCTACATCTCAACAAAAATATAAGAATTGACATACAGTTCACATTTCTATAGCTGGAGTAACTAATTCAAGAATATCCATAATTCCTGAAACATGAATATGTACTTGTACAAAGTGTTCAACTACTGGGGCTATAGACGCCTTATTAGCCGTTAAAGAACATAAGAACATAAGCAGGAGTTATTTCATAGAAAAAGAGGTGCAGTAGCTCATTAGTTACCTATTAGTATAACTCATTAGCCTATGCCACACACCCTGACATCACCGGAAGTGTGTTAGAAAGGGAAGCAAAAGGGGGCATCTTCAAAAGCCTCCCCTTCCCTTCCCCAGCTGGTCTGCCAAGGCGGGGGAGGGGGGAGTGAAGTGAGAAGGACCCCATAGAATACAATGAAAAGATTGTGCAGCTGCTGCCATGCAACTCTAAACAGAAGGGGTTTAAACTTTAAACCCCTTCTCACTTTGCTTCCTCCACAGACCCGCTGGGAGTTGGGGGAGGGGCTTGCCACCACTGCCATTTATGCCTACTAGGGGTGTGCAAATACATTTTTTTTGGCCCAAATCAGGCCACATCTGTTTGGGCTGCCAAATGACCCCCACATGTCAGTTTTGGCAGTGCAAGCCCATTCGGCCGGCTGAATGTCAGTTTCAGCCCCATTATACCCTATGGGCCATTGAAGTCAATGGCAAAAACTCATAGGGTATATGAGGGGCTGGAGGAAAGGGGGTTTGAGGGAGAGGCTCCAAACTCAAAGGGTAGCTGCTGGAGCCTCTCCCCGAAATATCCACCAAGTTTCAAGAAGATTGGACCACGGGGTCCAATTCTACAGGCCCCCAAACAGGCTGCCCCATCCCCTCCATTGTTCTATATGATGGGGAAAACTTGGTGGGTATTTGGGGGAGAGGTTCCAGCAGCTACCCTGTAAGTTTGGAACTCTCCCTCAAAACCCCTCCCCTCCAGCTGTTTTTTAAACTGCTGCTGAATTTCGGCAACAATTCGCCTGCAGGCCGAATCAGATCAGAGAATCTGATTCAGCCCGTGGCTGCCCTAGTGCCCACTCCTGGGCTGGCGGAGCAGTGCTCCGCTTCGCTCCAGCCCCAAATGACCCCTGAACATAAGAGAAGCCAATGTTGGATCAGGCCAATGGCCCATCTAGTCCAACACTCTGTCACACATTGGCCAAAAATACCAGGTGCCATCAGGCGGTCCAGCAGTGGGGCCAGAAATAGTTCACTAGAGGTAATAGTTGCCTCCATAGAGTGGCCGTGCAATTGAACCACAATTCTGCTAAACTACATTTACCTCTTGTATTACCACAGATTGCTTTAGCCCCACCACCCAAAACTTCTCTTACCTGCTATACCCCAGTATATGGAAGCTATCCTATCAGCCAGGGTACCTGAATGGAACTTCCATCTTCAGAGACAGAATATCTCTGAATATCAAATGCTGGGGAGAAATAACAGGGGAATGCTGCTTGTAAGCATTTGCCTATGACTAGACAGAGACAAGTTAAAAAACTGAGATAGGGTCTGACAGCCCTGTAGCTAACAACTTTTTTTGGGGGGGGGGCAATGTTTTGCTTGTGGGGCCTGCCATTATATGTCTATGTGGAGCTGCCATGCCATGCTCATACTTCTAAATAATAATAAATAAATAATAAATACAAGTGACTTAAAAATGGCCAGTGATACAGTTTTTAAAAATGTATAATGAATACAGAAGTATAAGGAAAGGAGAATCAGTGGAAATACCCTCCCCCCCCCCATTCTTACAGAAACCAAGGTGCTTAGTGCCATATTAGCTTTCCAGTTCCAGCTGGAGATGCCTAGAACTGAAATAAGAATCAGGCCAGCCCCCCCCCCCCACTAGGCCACACTGAAAACAGAAGGAAGGGAGATTCAGTGAAAATAACCCCCCACCCTACTCCCATTTTAACAGAAACCAAAGTGCTTAGAAGATGAAGAAGAAGAGATTGGATTTATACTCTGCCCTTCACTCGGAGTCTCAGAGCAGCTTACAAACTCCTTCCCTTCCCCTCCCCACAAGAGACACCCCTAGCCTAGGGCAGGCAGCAGCCACCAGCCTGCCCCACAGACACCCACCCCAACAGTAAAATAACAACCACAACAGGGATGTACCAAAAGGAATGACAGGATTGCCCAGTGGAAAAAACTGGAGAGGCTTGAAGGCCCATTGGAGATAATAGGAGCCAGGAATGCCAATTGACTTGCATGGGCTCCACTAGGGTTGCCAAGTCAGCCCAGGGGGCGGGGGATCCCCTGCTACAGGGGTTCCCAATCCGCCGGCCAGCATTCGGCCGGCGGGGGGAACCCCGCCCCTGAAGTCGTCCAGCCAGGACGACGTCTCCAATGTTATGACATCACCCAGAAGTGACGTCATCACGTTGGGGGCATTGCCAGGGCGACACTCTGGCAATCGCCCCAAAACTCTATTTGGGGCAATTGCCAGAGCGTCGCCCTGGCAACGCCCCCGACATGCTGACGTCACTCCTGGTGATGTCGCCGGGCGCGTGCGCTTTGCGCACGCACCGAGGAAACTCCCGGCGGATGGGGGACTCCCCCCCACCGGTGAGTATTACACACTTGGCAACCCTAGGCTCCACTGAAATACATTACAGCACAAGAAGAGTTGCAAAGCAAATGTAGAATGGATTTTCCATTAAGGTCTCTGGAATGACAGCCCCTGGAAGTAGCAGAAGCATTCTGGGACTGGACTGACAGGTCCCAGAGTGGAATGACAGTCCCAGGGAGTAGCAAATGTTTTCTGGGACTGGAATGACAGGACCCAGAATGGAATGACAGCCCCTGGGAACAGAATCTGTGTGCTGGGACTGGACCTGTCAGTCCAGTCCCAGCACACAGATTCTGTTCCCGGGGGCTGTTATTCCATAACTCTCTTGCTACTCCCAGGGGCTGTCATTCCTCTCCGGGGGCTGTCATTCCAGAGAGCCAGTTTGGTGTAGTGGTTAAATGCGTGGACTCTAATCTGGGAGAACCAGGTTTGATTCCTCACTCCTCCACTTGCACCTGCGGATGACCTTGGCCAAGCCATAGTTCTGGCACAGCTGTTCTTGAAAAAGAGCAGTTTCTCTCAGAACTCTCTCAGCCCCACCTACCTCACAGGGTGTCTGTTGTGGGGAGGCGAAGGGAAAGGAGTTTGTAAGCCGCTCTGAGACTCCCTTGGGGAGTGGAGGGCGGGGTATAAATCCAGTCTCTTCTTTTTCTTAACGGAAAATCCATTCCACATTTTCTTTGCAACCCTTCAATGGAGCCCATGCAAGTCAATGACATTCCTGGTTTTCATTCTTGGAGAATGCAAGGGGGGATGCTCATGGACTGTCCCAGCCAGCACCAGCTCCCTATCGCCCACTGCCCTCCCCCTCTCTTCGCAGCTGTGCAAGTTTGGAGGCTGCTCAGGGCACGCTCCAGGATGAGGAGAGCCTGCCTGCCTTCAGTCTGCAAGTGCCCAGGTGATTGCCCACTGTTCAAAGAACTGCTGCTCACATTGGCATGTCCCCACACGCTGGCATCTGCTACCCTCCCCCTCCCTGCTGTCGCAGCCATGCTGCTTCAGAGGCTGCTTGGGGCATTCTCCAGGAGGAGAGCCTGTTGCCTGCCCTCAGTCTGCTGCAAGTGTGGAGGTGATTGGGAGGGGGAGCTGAGGCTCGGGGAGAGGGCCTGTAAAAATTGCTAGGGGGCCAGACCCCATGGGCCCCATGCTAGCTATGGGCTTGGGGTCTGAATACCTAAAACTGAAATTATTTTGCTTTCCAGAAGCAAACCACTTCTGCCCCAAGATCTGCTGCAGGGCTTTGTTCTTCAGTGCTCTGAATTGCTCCCCTCCACTACATGCCTCCTACACTTCAAGAAACAAAAGGAAAAATAAAACAAATCCAGTCAGCTTCACAGAACAATGCTACATGTATTACTTCTTCACAAAAAGCATAGTTAACACTTGGTCAACATGTGGTGATGTCACAGATTGCCTTTACAAGTATCAGGAAAAATCACAGCGGTCTATTATCAGATTTTAATCAGGGAATTCCCAGGCTTTCCCTATCCCAAAGAACATTAAAAGCCCATTTTTCTCATTTCATTCAATCATGCCAAGTATCCTTCAGCCTTGAGGCAGATAACATCTTTCAGTTTCCCAGGCAGCAGGTTGTGGCAAGAGCATCCAGTGGAGAGAGTGGAGTAGTAGATATGTGAGTGATAAGGATGCCATCTAACCAGACAAGTTAACTTATCTTCTTGCCAAACCAGATTGGCTTCACTAGTTTTTATATATTCAGTGTTTCCACATTCCATAAGAACATCAGAGAAGCCAATGTTGGATCAGGCCAGTAGCCCATCCAGTCCAACACTCTGTCACACAGTGGCCAAAAACACCAGGTGCCCTCAGGAGGTCCAGCAGTGGGGACAGGAAGCCCTCCCACTGTTGCCCCCTCCCCCAAGCACCAAGAATACAGAGCATCACTTGCCCCAGACTGAGAGTTCCTATCTATAATTTGTGACTAATATCCACCAATGGACTTCTGCTCCATATGTTTACCTAATTCCCTCTTGAAGCTGTCCAGGCTTGTAGCCGCCACCACCTCCTGTGGCAGTGAATTCCACGTGTTAATCACTCTTTGGATGAAGAAGTACTTCCTTTTATCTGTTCTAACCTGACTGTTCCACCAATCATTCCATAGTCTTAGGTTTTGGGAGGCCTTTCTTGTTCCGTAAAATCACTAGTCCTGTTTGTCTGAGCTATTCTCATTCTCTTGCTAGGCATCCAAGGGCGAAGCTTTGTTTGTACATTCTTGCAGACAAAGAAAATTTGGGTGGAGGGGAAGATAGTGGCCAACCTCAGTGGAAATTAGTTGAATTAAATATCTTAATACAACTATCTTTAATTTAAACATTTTTTAAAACTTTCATATTTTAAAAAGGAAAAAGAATTTATTCTGAATCATGCAAAGAGTAACACAGGCAGCTGTGTGACAGTTCAGCAACATCTGTTGGGGAAGGAATAGTGTCACCCTAAGCCGAGTCACACCCTTTGTAGCCCATTAGCTTCAACAGACAGGGTGTAACGTTGCTCTAAGACTGTACAAAATGAGCTCACACAAACCAGGAAATGAAGACAAGCCTGAAGACTTTCCTTATAACATCCTCAGTGATGCTGAAGTAAGGCTCATAATTCAAAATTTCAAATTCATCATGGAAGTTTCATGCCATTACTTACATTCATTACTTAGGACAGTACACACCTATTGCAATTATAGTGTATTCCTGTACAGTTCCCAGCATCACTGAGAACGTGTATGGGCCAAAACATTATGAACCAGTTTAGAAATGGGGATGTGTGTTCTTTCTTCAGGTTTTGTAACTTCCTAATTAGTAGCCAAACACAGTTTAAGAAGAAGGGGATACACCCATGACTATTTATAACAGCATCACACATTACAATATGGTGCTACTGATCTATTCGGCCGGTAGTATTCATTAAGATATTGACAAGAGCCAGGTAGGATATCACAATTTTTCAGTTGATGTAATCCTATGCACTACTGTTTAAACAAGTGGGGGATTCACAAGAACCTGTGGGGCATCTCATTTCTCTCCCCCTCGTGATTTCCTTTCTCTTTCCTGAAAACCCTCATAGCAGCTCCCCTTTTTCTGCTTCCTTCTTTCCTTCCCACCCACCCACCAGCCATTCTACCTTTATCTCCCTCCACCCATCTTCAATTTCCCCTTTTTTTCTAGTGCTGGCAGCCTCTTCCTTGGAAAAGTGTGGTCAAATTGTGCAGTGCTGGGCTGGGTCCAGTTGCGTGGTGGAGAACCTGCAAGGACTTATGTAGGGCACTTCATTCTTCCCTGTATCCCCTCTTTCTCTTCTCCTGCCATCCCCATATCTTCACCTTTCCCTTCTTCCCTCTTCCCTTCCCGCCCACCAACTACTCTACCTTTTATCTGCTCTCCCATCTTCAGGTGTATTTATTTTTTCTTGACTTCACTTATACTCCACCTTTCTCCACAATAGGGACTCAAAGTGGGTTACATTATTTTCCTCTCTTCCATTTTATCCTTACAACAGCCCCTAAGGTAGATTAGGTTGTGTGTGTGTGTGTGTGTGACTGTCAAAAGTTCACCCAGTGAGCTTCCATGGCAGAGTGCAGATGTGAACCTGGCCTCCCAGATCCTAGTCTGCGCACACTCACTCTACAGCACTTGGATAGATGCGCGGGGGGGGGGGGGGGAGAGCTGTGTGCTATCAGCTCATGCTGGATTCTGGCCTCACAGCATTTCACTACACAATGGCAGTGGCAAACTCATGGTGGCCACAAGTTTGCCATCACATTTAGCTGAGCTGTCTGTTTCAGCTTCTGGACATGATATCGTGTGCATTCACACACAGACAGACTCTTTTAAAGTGGCGAGTGCTAATAGGTGAAGTTCTGAAGATCATAGCAGATTGTGCAAAGGAGGACCACAACAAAACTTGAAGGTCATATGTGTCCTAGCAAATACTGTGTGACCGCCAATCTTACTTTTGTAGTGGCTGAATGATGAAGTTAATGTATTATAGACAGCACTAATAAAGGTTTTAGGGAAAAGTAAGTCTCACTTTTAGATGGAGAATAAATAAGAGCATGGTGTTAAGAATTAAGGGCAAATTGGGATTTTTTTTTAAAAAAACCCTGAGAGACAGCAGAATTATAAAAGGACATGAAAGGTAAAATGTAGATTAATTTAATTGCCCAAGGCTGGGGCTCTAATGAGAAAGAACAGTAAATTAGAGTTGATGCTGTAATGAAGAGCATTGAGAGCCAGTTTGGTGTGCAGACTCTAATCTAGGAGAACCGAGTTTGATTCCCCCACTCCTCCACTTGCAGCTGCTGGATGACCTTGGGCAAACCATAGTTTTGTCAGAGCTGTTCTTGATAAAGAGCAGTTCTCTTAGAGTTCTCTCAGCCCCACCTACCAACAGGGTGTCTTTGTGGGGAGGGGAAGGGGAAAGAGTTTGTAAGCCACTCTGAGACTCCAAGTGAAGGGCAGGGTATAAATTCAATCTCCTCGTCCTCCTCCTCGTCCTCCTCTTCTTCTTCCACAAAGCAATTGAAGAGGAGGGGATAGTAATATGATGAAACAAAAGTGTATCACTAAGTAATCCCAACAGGTACAACATTCTAAGCTATTTTCTCTGTCTCTTCTGTAAAGTAGTGTGCCACCTACAGGCAATGTGATAAATTTCCTGTAGTGCATCATTGTCTCCTTTTTAAAAATCTGATTATGCTCAATTTGTGAATGATTACTTGGAGTAAAAGACACCAGAGCATGGGAATCCTATGATCCTACAATTTTTCTTTACTGGCCTTTTAAAAGGACATATTTATCTCATCATAACTGTAAACAACACTGCTATTAATTATATATATTATAAATAAAGAAAACTGGGCCACATCATTACACATTATTACACGTTATTATTTTTGTCATTTTTAGATCTGATCTCTGAGAACACTACTGATTCTGTCCTCTCTCTCTGTCTCTCCTTGTGCTTTTGGCAAGAAAATGATGCTTTGGTCTTCAGAATAAGAAACAGTCAATTTATCTTTTGTAATTTTAAAATAATAGGTGCTTTCTTCTTTACCTAGAATGCTTTTGAATCTTTTTTTTTTGCATTTTATCAGTGTGATAAGTACAAAAGCAACTGTTCCAGTTTGTTCTCTTTACTGTAAGTTAAATTACAGCATAAGTATGCTAGAGTCTACTTAATTATGCTCTTTATTAATATGAATAAATATAGATGCCAAAGTGAAGAGACAAGGATAGAGCTAAAGGAGACATTGGAACATGTTGTGTCTCATTACAGTATGCACAACTTGTGACAGAAGTTTTTTATAACTCTAAAAATTGCACTTAATAAATATGAGAAGATACAGGTTTTCTCGATTACTTAAACCTAAATGTTTATTAAAGCTTTCATGAGAAGTCTGTCTTAATTTAAACAGAACTGGGTTCTGCTGAACTGGAGCCATTTTTTTTAATGCAGACTTAAGTACACATGAAACGTTTTCTAAAACATCCAAACTCATTTCATTTATAAACTAAGTTTACACAGGCTTCACTTCATGGTTTGGTACCATAATCAGAACTAAAGTGAAGTTCATTTTTCTTAGGTAGAAGAGATTTAAAAGTTTGGTATTTCATTTCATTAAGTGTGAAATGTTCAAAACAATTCTGGTTTTGTTTTGTTTTGTTTTTTTTAAAAATCCCAGTAAGTCAATTTTCACAAGAGGACCACGTGTAAATGTTTGTAGTACAGTTCATGGATAGAGATAAAGGATTACTTGTATTTTCCTTTTTGGTTGATGTTATATAGTGATGTTGGATGCATTGTGGATATCATTGCTGAGAAAAGGAGGGGGATAGACCTGAAAGGTGGCATTAAGCCAGGACACTGAAAAATGGCAAACATGTCACATTTTAACAGCTGGATGCAGAAATATTTCTCTTTAATTTGGAAGGATAATTTTTTTCCCCAGCAGGGCACTCTCAAAAGACTACAAGATCAAAGAGGGTGGGTCTCGCTAGTCAAACATCATCTGGTTCCAGGACAGCAAAATGAATGAACTGTCAGGCTTTTCTTCCCCCTGGTGTACATGTTTTTGCCAAGTAAAAAGTAAAAGGTTCAGTGGCTTGTTCTGATCACAGATCAGATCTTGATAATGGAAAGCTAATTCTCCAAAGTCTTCCTCTGATCAGCTGACAAGAATGTCTGAAGACACCCCAGATTGATTGATGGTCCACTTTGTATTGATGGTCTCTGCCTTTCTTAGAGATAAGTAAGATAGGCCAGATGTTGTTTGGAGCTTTGGAGGGCTCCTGTGACTTGAGCAACTTAACATTCTAATCTTCACAGAAACCTTAAGGAACATCACAGGACACTTAGCCATAAGTAGCCTACACAGCAGTGTAGGGGGAAGGGGACCACCTTTCAGAAGCAAACATAACAGTGGGGAAATAGTGATTTTTAAAATGGCAAATTTGGAACTAAAAAGGGGAAGCTTATTTCAGATTTAGCTGTAAATGAAACATGATTGTGTTCATTTTCTATTTCTAAAATCTAATGAATGTGAAGGATTGCAGCACTATAGGCATTTATCAGTATGAAAATACAGCTCAGTTTTTTACAACCATTATTCATTTGTTTTATGGGGAATCTCAAGCATAGTTTATCACAGGCTTTACTACTTGAACTTTTAATCATCACCTTGGGAACTTGGCATCCCAGCAATTTCAAAATACTGAAAAGGGCTTTTGAAAAAGTGTTTCATTTTCTAACACTCTCAAAACACATTTCAGAGAAATACGAGTTAGGTTTTTTTATGACAAGAAACCTTAATGCACCTTTCAAAATGCTTGCTTCAAATGTTTGTGATATTAATTATTAAAGTAAAGCAAAAAAAAAAAAAGTGCAGAATCCAATATACTGCTTAGTTCACATAAATTGTTCTGTAGTTAAATTTACAGGTGATATAATGTAACTGTTAGGAACTTTGGGTTGCCAGCTCTGGGTTAGGAAATGCCTGGAGGTTTTGGGTGGTGGAGCCTGGGGAGAAGGGCATTGGGGAGGGACCTCAGCAGGGCATAATGCCTTCGAGTCAACCCTCCAAAGCAGCCATTTTCTCCAGAGTGACTGATCTCTGTATATCAGTTATAATTCTAGGAGATCTCCTGGACCATCCTGGAGGCTGAAATCCTAGTTACTGTAGATTTCGATAATTCCTGTAGATTTCCCAATTCCTGTAAATTTCAGCCTACAGTCTGTATTGAAATATTTGCACTGTTCAGAAAAATGTGACTTCTAGTTCACACTTGACAATAGCCACCATGTGAGTGCTTTGGACCTTTAGACTGCTACCGGGCACAGCTTGGCTAATGTACGAGAATCCTAGATGATAGTCCACAGCTATACCCCCAATAAGACTATAAAACAAAACTCAGTATTAGATACATACAATACAAAGAGTGGGATGACATAATTTCTTGTTTTTCAGCCAGAAGTAAAATTCTTTCACACCATTCCCCTCATTCCCCCCCACTGCTCATTGCCCCTCTCAACTGGAATAAAGAGGCAGACACAAGAGTTGGGGTTAAGGGCCACTATTAATTATTTACAGCTACTGCAGCAAGGGTGACCTTTGTGTGGACTCAGGCAAAGCAGGTGTTGTCCCCCCCCAACTACCTCCTTGCCTTATGCTGGGCTCGACCCTGGCTCTCCTGGAAGGGGAGGAGGAGTTGGACTGGGATGCTGGCATCCCCCATGTCAGGCTCAATCCTGGCTCAACCCTGGCCAGCATTGTTAACTGGGAGCCTCCTAACAGGTCTCCAACCCCCCAAGATATATAGCTCACGAGGGTGAAGCCCTGCCAGGGAAGCTTCCAAAGGCAGTCCCCATTTCTTGCCCTGGGCTGCAAAACCCACAGACATAGCCCAACAGACCCCCTTTTACCTCAAACAGGGTGAGTGCTCTCTGGTGCTCACTGTATCTGCTTTACCTATTTCCACTCCAATCCACCCCTTCCCACCCACTCATCAAGTAACTGACCTAAGTAAAGCTCACCTCCTCCATAAACATCATTCCACTGCAAGTGGTGCAAAGTAGGCAAAACACACACACACCCCCAAACCTGTGTCCTGCCGTTCACAAGAGAGGTGCAAAAATTCCTACCTGGCTCCAACCACGGCCACCAGCAATCCCTACACTGCCTACAGGGTGGGCGACTGGGCCGAGCATGGGGTGAAAGAGGAAGCTGGAGGGAAGAGCTGGCATTTATATACTGCCAACTCCTCCCCACCAGCCTGATGTGAGGGATGCCAGCATCCCAGTCCAACACCCCCTCCTCTTCCAGGAGAGGCAAAGGTGCCCCCCCGCCAGGGGTGTAGACTTTTTAAATCCCGGGGGGGGCGGGGGCTCTCTCGTGCGTGCGCGCTTTGCACGCGCGTGTGCTCAGGACCATGTCCCCGCCGCTCTCCCCCCCACCCCAGGGAGCCGCCGCCGCCGCCGCTTCCCTCCCCTGGGCCATGCCCGCCTGCTGCGCTCCCCGCCCCCCTCCCTCCCTCTCCTCGCTCACCTCGGGCGCCAGCGGATTACTGCTGCTGCTGCCACCTGCAGCTGGGGGCCGGCGTGTCGCCCTTGTGGGCCCCCGGCTCCCGATCCGCCTCGCGCTCTCTCCCCGCCTCTCTCCCCCCCCCGCCCCAGGGAGGCAGGAGGGCAGGCCGGGGGTGGGGGGAAAGGAGAGGCGGCGACGGCCAGCTGACTGGCCACCGGGCGCTCCATTTTGCTGGGGGTGGCTGAGCCCCCCCGGGAAATTTCGAGGGGGGCTCGAGCCCTCGAGCCCCCCCGTAGTTGACGCCCATGCCCCCCGCAGGTGCCAGTTGGTGGAGTTGTGTTCAAACAGCAGTGGGGGGAGCAGGAAGGATCAGAAGGAGCCATTCTGCTGAAAGTCAGTTAATGAAGTCCTTATAAAAGCTCTGTTTAGTCATTATGGCTCATAATAGCTGATAGACCTTTACTTTTATGCTATTACCAAGGATTACACGTTGATACATTTGTAGCATTTAAAGCTCTTCGTATTAGTCATACTTTGGAAAACAAAAGCTCACCTGCTGTTACCAAAATCACCAGGTTCAATTTGGAAAGGAGTAGAGTATTTCTCTTTGAATTTAAAGAACTTTGCAGCATCTTTTTAAAAAGAACCCAGGCCAAATCTCAGACTTTTAAAACAATGTTCCCCTCAGCTGCTGTACGGCTGTGGGGAAAGCAACTTTGGTCCTGTAAGAAATGCAGATTCTAGTCAAGGTCTGGCTGAGTCTATGTTTAAAATCCTGGGATAACTGTTTCCTAAAATCACAATTGCTGCAAGCCCCTCCCCCAGTACAGATGGTGAAAGTGCAGGAGCAAATCCATCCAGGAGGAGCTCCAGTTGGTAATGTTTGCTCCAAATCTAAAAAATCGTGCACATTTCTACATCCATGCTTCACTGTACCCCGGCTTGGCAGCACTCACACTGAGCTGCTATTTGTGTGAAATTCCATGTAGTGGCCTTAAATCCAGCAGATGTGATTGGCAAGGTTGTGACAGCTTGTGTAAATGCGGTGCCAGTTTCAAAAATCATGGTCTTTTTATACACAGCTCCCACATGAAGGTTGGAACCTTCAGATTTGTAGAGTGATGAAGGAGATGAGTTATAAGATAGACAACTCTCCAATAAAACACCCTCAATACAGCCATCATCCTTCAATTTAGCCCACTGTCAATAGCAAAGGGATGATAATGCTGGTTCAGCTATTTTTAGGTGTTATATTTTTGACTGTTTAGGAAAAGCATCACAAATACAAAATTGTAACACAATAATGCCAACACAGTCGTTCACTGAACAGGCTCAACTTTATTTCCATAAAACAAAAGAAGGTTCAGAGGAAGACTGCTATAGGCCTTATGTCCTCTAAGATCCAGCCTCACAACCAGTGACTTCCAGCTGTCTGCTACCAGAGATATTTTGTGGCCCATGATGTCAATATACATGTGAAATATGCTGGGTTCAAGACACGTATAGTGATCAGCTCATAGTTTATTAGTGATTTCAGCTTAACTCTAAGACAACTCTAGCAGGGCTGAAGCCCTGCTTACATGCATGCAAAACACCCCATACCCCACACCCCCACTCCCCGTGATAGGCTATTTACAAAACATTACTACTTGATTGGTTCATTCCAGAGTCCTGGTCTGCTATTGTTCTTGTGCTTCAAGCTCAGCCAGTCTCTAGGGTGATTCAATCAGGGATGATTCAATCTCAGTACACAACACCATGCATACAGCTTCAAGTCTGCCATGACTGGGGATCTAGGATAGATCAATATTTTTGAAATTATGTTCTCAAATAATCCATTATTTATTTACTTCATTTATCTCTGCATTTCTCCCCAATGGGGACCCAAAGTGGCTTATGTCATTCTCATCTTTTCCATTGCATACCTACAACAACCCTGTGAGGTGGGTTAGGCTGAGAGAGTGTAACTGGCCCAAGGTAAGCTTCAATGGCAGATCAGGAATTTGAACCTGTGTCTCCCAGATCCTAGTCCAATAATCTAACCTCTACACCATGCTCGATTTTCATATTAATATTAATTCTATTAATATATAGCACATCAGTTTGGAAAGATTACAAGAAGACCCTTTAAAATATAATTGTAGCATAGTAAAGGTAAAAGTAAAGGTTTCCCTTGCTTGAAAGCTAGTCAAATTCGATGCTAGGGGGCAGTGCTCATCTCCGTTTCCAAGCCAAAGAGCCAGCGCTGTTTGAAGATGTTTCTGTGGTCATGTGGCTGGCATGGCTGGCATGACTAGACACTGAGGTGCACAGGATGCTGTTACCTTCCCACCAAAGCAGTACCTATTTATCTACTTGCAATTTCTTGCTTTCAAATTGCTAGGTTGGCAGGAGCTGGGGCCAGATATGGGAGCTCACTCGTCATGTGGCACTCAGGTCTCAAACTGCTGAACTACCGATCTTCTGGTCTGCAGTTCAGCATTTTAAGCATAACTGAGCTTAAAACACAGATTGGTGGAAAATTCCAAGTACGCTGTCTTCTCATCGGGAATTACCTGTGATCCATTATTCGAAAAATCAGATGTACTTAAGTATGTGACTTCTGAGCCTGCTGGCTGTTGCAACTGGCAGCCACTTGTGATACTATCAGAGAAGAATTCTTCAGTAAGAAACTGTAAATAAATTTCCATCTTACTTTTGAACAGACATACACCAAATAGTTGTCATGTCACATTTTCAAACCTGAAAGAACTTTTTTTAAGGCTCATAAGAAAAAATGTTTACAGAATTAATAGTATGAAGTTAAGCAGAGTTATAACCTTCTAAACCCATTGACTTCACTGTATTAGAAACATTGTATAGCTCTTGATGGAACTTGGCATGTGTTGTTCTAAGTCATCCTAGACTCCTACTTTGGAGTCTGTTTAGTGTTCAGAAGGTTTTTCTTATTAGAGTTACTGGACAGTTTCTCCCACCTTTGCATCATCACTTCCTTTTTTAATCTATTCAGTTTCCCTAGATAATGAACTCAATTTATATTTCTCTACACAGTCCGCAGTCGACCTCTGGAACTCACTTCACCTGAAGTAGTAATTGCCAATCATTTAATGAAGTTTGAAAACCTACTAGGCAATTTTGTAGAAGACAGAAAGAATATCAACAGCTATTGCCCATGATGTTAAGAGCATCCATCCTAATACTTAAGGTGCTGCTAATATTGTAATACTTTTAAACAAAGTGACTTGTAACAGACTACAGGGACTCTATTAACAGCCTATGTTGTTAAAACATTCTGAATATGGTCATTAGTGGAGACAGAATACTGGGCTAGAAGGTCATTAGCCTGACCCAGTATAGCTTTCTTTATGTTCTTGTTTAGTGTACTTTAACATTTGCAATGTACAGTGGTTTCTGATAAATGAAGGTGGCAAACAGCTTCCACATTTCTGTTACTGCTTTATCATAACCCAGCCATTCTTATATATATGGTGTACTACAATGTCCATATATATAAATTAAGCTTAGAGCACTGGTCAGACACTAGAACAAGAATTCAGTAACAGTATGGTGTGTCAAATTAATGATGGAATGGAAGGGTGAGAAAATGGGGAAATATAGTCTAAAAAATTGGTAGTTGTTACACTTTAGAATGCAACTCATACGGGAGGATATGAAAAATCCTTGTTCTGACCCAGCATTTTGCACTGTGGGAAGGTTCTGAATTTTCCTGCATTCCCTTTCCCATTCATTTCAATGAACATGGCAAACAGAGACTATTTCAGGCTTCACAGGGGATTTCTGCATGGCAGCCCCAGTCTTATGGAATGGACTACCTAAGGTACTGAAGGAGGTGGCATCTCTGCTGATGTTTAGAATGAACTGTAAGACAGAAATGTTCAAAATGGCTGTTGGTTAAGTTAATATGCTTTTGGCCCTGCTTGGTGGTTTGATAATCTTCTGGAATTATTTGTAAAATCCGTAGCTATCTGTAGCTATCATGAATTGGTGTTTTAGGAATGAATGAAAACTGGTTTGAGCAAAATGGAAAAGTAAATAAATAAATAAGCACCCAACCTGCTAAGTTGTAATAAACGGGGCATCCTACATTTGTGTCCACCGAAGTACTCAATAGGCTCTTATTTAATTTATTTCCAAATGATTACATTGGATAATTTAACTTTCTACAACATAGACTTAAGAGAAAAACCTGTCAACTTTAATTTGACTTTGAAATGCTTGGATTTGAGTGCTTAGTGGAGAATTACCAGTGATTTGAGGCAAAATTTTAGGAGCCATAGTTACCCTGAAGTCTGATGGAGCTGGGAAAGACATATAATTTACATGCATGTGATGTTTGCATTGGGTTTAAGAACATAAGAGAAGCAAATGTTGGATCAGGCCAGTGACCCATCCAGTCTAACACCCTGTCACACAGTGGCTAAAAACAGCAGGTGCCCTCAGAAGGTCCAGCAGTGGGGCGAGGACACTAGAAGCCCTCCCACTGTTGCCCCCTCCCCCTCAAGCACCAAGAATACAGAGCATCACTTGCCCTAGACTGAGAGTTCCTATCTATACTTTGTGGCTAATAGCCACTGATGGACCTCTGCTCCATGTGTTTATCTAATTCTCTCTTGAAGCCATCCATGCTTGTAGCCACCACCACCTCCTGTGGCAGGGAATTCCATGTGTTAATCACTCTTTGGGTGAAGAAGTACTTCCTTTTATCCGTTCTAACCCAACTGCTCAGCAATTTCATAGAATGCCCACAAGTTCTTGTATTGTGAGAAAGGGAGAAAAGGACTTCTTTCTCTACCTGCTCTATCCCATGCATAATCTTATAAACAGGGGTCATTTCATAGACAAAGAGGTGCAGGAGCTCATTAGCATAACTCATTTGCATAATTCATTTGCATATGCTAACCCCCTAACATACCGGAAGTGTGTCAGAAGGCAACACCCACCCCTCACGCTCCACTCCACAGGTGAGTGAAACTGACCTGCTCTTCCTCCATTCCCTTCCCCATCCAATACTTTGTGCAATAAAAATAAGTGTAAAGAACACACCCTCATTCTCTTCCTGCTCCCTTGAAACCGCCAGGTTTCAAGTAGACTTGAGATACCCAGGACATGTGCACCACCCATCCCTTTCCCTTCCCCTCCCCACAACAAGACACCCTGTGAGGTAGGTGGGGCTGAGAGAGGTCTTTTGAGAACTGCTCATGAGAGAACAGCTCTGAAAGGACTTGTGACTGGCCCAAGGTCACAGCAGCAGCATGTGGAGGAGTGGGGAATCAAACCCGGTTCTCCCAGATTAGAGTACAACTCCTGACCACTGCACCAAACTGATGGGGTGGAAGCTGCTGAAGGGTTGGTGAAATTTGTCCAGTACTTATGTGCCATGTGCCCAGATAAAAAATGGTATACTTAGAAAATTTATATGCCACCTTGAGCAAGTCTCTGGAAAAGCAGCACACAGTCATAAAAGGAACAATGATACAATTATCAATATTAAAACAAAACATTAAAAACAATAAAGACCCTAGCAGGGCTTTCCCCGGGGGCGCTGCGCCTCTGCACTGCTCAGGGAAGCCGAGGAGGGGGCGGGGCTTGGTCATGTGCCCGCCCCCTGGGCTCCTCAGTCCCGGAGCTGCGCTCCTGTGCACTTCTGCTCCAACGGACCCCTGCTTATAAACCTCCATCATGTCACCCCTCAGCCATCGTTTCTCCAAGCTAAAGAGCCCCAAGCACTTCAACCTTTCTTCATAGGGAAAGTGTTCCAACTTTTTTATCATGGTTTGAGAAGGGGAAATCTTGGTTACAAGGTTCATGTTGTCTCTTGGCAACTCTGGCTTGAAAATATTGTGTATTGTACAATAGAAGCGTACTTATTTAATCCTCATGTTATATTATATTTAATGGTATATTTAATGATATATTTTATGTACACATTTTATTTGTCTTACGGAGTTCCATTTGCATTTATTCCATAAGACTTTAATTCTATTTAATCCCAATTGACAAAAGTTTCAAAAGGTCAGTGCATGATCCAGTAATATTTAAGCACCCTGAAGTCTGTACAGATCATGCTTGTCCCTGAATCTTTCATGTAGAAATTGGTGGGAAATTAAAGTGATGTATGCCTATTATCATTTACAACTATAAGTGTGACAATCTTGTACAGTTGTGTACAGACAGACACATAATGGCTGCCCCATGAGAAAAAAAAATGCCCCACAAACAAAAAAAATCTTGGCTATGGGCCTGTGGATAAAGAAGAACTTCCTTTAAACCAGCAGAGCTAAGCCGATTTTCTCCCTGAGATACTGAACATCCTTGGACCGAGATAAATTTGACTGGCCACAATTCTTCTTGCACTTAAGCATGATTTAAATAATTAAATTGTCATTAGAGAAAACAACAAATAAGAACAGCATTTCTGAAGACATTATTTGTCATAGTTATTTTTTAAAAGTCAGGTGCTTAAGTCTGATGCTATTCTTGGCAAGCCAAATACCCGGAAAGCTGACTTGCCTACCAGGATGCCCTCTGCCTGCACTGTGTGTGAGATTGGGCTAGATGACCCTGGAGGTCCCTTCCAACTCTGTGATTCTATGCCTCCCATAATGATTCTCATATGTTTATGTCATATGAGACATAATGTCAGCTCCATGGTTAAAGTCTATTGGGTGTTTATTTTTCACAATTTTCAGCTCAACGCTTTCATGAAAAAGTTGAAAACAATAGTACAGTATAGTATCTTAAAAAAATGCAAACCAGAATTAAAACAAAGACCTAACATCTGAAGACTGCTGATAACAAAGTAACAAAAATACATCAGTGGTCAGATATGTGTTCCACATGTGTTGGAAACTATATCATACTGTCTTGTGATCTTGCCAGAATGGCCTGACTAACTTTTTAAGTTTCATGAATGTATTAGCAATATGTAGAGTAAAAACTACAGTTTGCCATTTTTTTACATTTTACTTCATTTATACCCTGCCTTTAACAGTGGCTTACATTGTTCTAGGCTGAGGGTGTGAACAACCAAAGATCACCCAGCAAGCTTCCATGACAGATCCTAGTCCACCTCTAACCACCACACCACACTGGCTTTCATTTGACTTTTTGCAGGGGCAATTGCTTCTGTACCATGGCCTAGCAGCAAACCATGTGTTTTTTGTAAGCTGTTTTTATTAGTTTAATCCATGTCCTTAGCAGATAAGTATAAAACATTTGTGTGTGTTAAGCACCGTCAAGTCGCTTCCATCTTATGGCAACTTTATGAATTAATCAGCTCCAAAATGTCCTTATCATTAACAGCCTTGTTCAAGTCTTGCAAACTGAGGGCCATGCCTTCCTTGACTGAGTCAATCTATTTAATGTTGGGTGCACCTCTTTTCCGGCTGCCTTCAACTTTTCCTAGCATTATTGACCTTTCCAGTGAATTTTCTCTTATCATAAAGTGACCAAAGTGCCAATATCCTCAGTTTGGTCATTTAAATTCTAGGGAGAGTTCAGGCTTGATTTGATCTAGAACTGTTTTTGGTTCATGGTATCCATAAAACTCTCCTCCAATACTACATTTCCAATGAATCAGTTTTCTTCCTGTCAGTTTTCTTCATTGTCCAACTTTCACACCATACATAGTAATGGAGAATACTGAAGTATGAATTATCTTGATCTTGGTCACCAGTGATACATCCTTACTCTTAAGAATCTTTTCTAGGTCTTTCATGGCTGCCCTTCCTAGCCTCAATTGCCTTCTGATTTCTTGGTTTCAGTCTCCCTTTGAGAGCCAAGGAACAGAAAATCTTGAATAATTTCTTCATTGTCAACTTATAGATGTGCAATTCCTCACTTTTGACTTCTTTATGTTCAGCTGTAGTACTGCTTTGGCACTTTTCTGCTTTAACCTTCATCAGGAGTTGCTTCAAGTCTTCGCTATTTTTTGCCAGGTGTCATCTGCATATCTCAAATGGTTCCTGTTCCTTCCACCAATTTTAACTCCACCTTCATCTAAATCTAATCCAGTTTTCCTTTAATATGTTCTGCATATAGATTGAGGAAAATATTTACCAGTCCACAAATATTATACCAGCCAAACTACCTGTATACACTATCTAGAGCATTGAGTCTCTCTTGTTAATTACTTAGAAGGAATTGTTACCCAGACAAGTGGGCCTAACAGCTAAATCAGGCAAATTATTCCACTGGCTTCAGCTATATAACTATTCTAACCAATTTTTACAATTCCAGAACAAATAATCATGGGTTTTGATTTTTTGCACCCCAGGCTGCATTTTAGGTAGGCTAGACCCTCCCACCCACAAGCAACCAAATTATGTAAAAAGTCAGTGAAGTCTGTTTTCATCCATAAAGCAGTACAATTCCCAAGTAAGCTTTCAGCTAGAATGCCCATGAAAACTGTCCAGCCCTGAGCTGTGTCAGACATAATGTTCCCTGATTGCTGCTTTGTGCATGTTAGATTGGGTTATCTAACAATATGGCATTTGTTTGCAGTGCCTGTATATGGCGCTGTGTTCAGGCTGGCACCTGCAGCATTGGCAGAGAAGAGAAATTTCTTTAAGATCCAGTGGCAGTGTAGAAAGCAGCAGCAGAAAGTTTTAGGCTGAACATAGCAGCAAAGGAGCTGAATGAGTCAACTTAATACTGTCGCACCTTCTCAGACAGCCCTTCTTCTGACCAAAATATCTCTCTTATTAAGGGCAAGTGTGTAAGAAAGAGCTCTGTCCAGTAGCATTTGATCTTTCAAGCTGGTTTAATATAAGCATTGTAAAGATATAGTTCTGTGCATTATAACAAATATGTCATCCCTTACTTGAAGAAAAATTTGGGCAGGTAGCTGTGTTAGTCTGAAGCAGCAGAACAAAGTTTAAGTCCAGCAGTACCCCCAAAGACTCTCGCTTCATTCTCACATCTTTTTGTTAACTCTTGCATTTACATGCTAATTTGCTGCTGTCCATCGATCTTACTGGCCACCTGATCCAATTTCAATTCTGCATATGCATTTTGGCTCTGAGTAGTCCCTCCTAATGGCTGCCCTCCACCCTCTTTTTTCCTTTAAGTAACCCTTGAGAAGATTTTGTTTCATTTGTCTGAAGAAGTGTGCTTTACACACGAAAGCTTATACTTTGAAAAAACTTTGTTGATCTTAAAGGTGCCACTGGACCCACTGGACCCAAAATTTATGTTATCCCTCAGTATCAGTAAACTGTGTTTTTCCAGTAATTCAGTTGAAGCCACTTTTTAATTCATGGACACATTTAATTAATAGCCTGCCCCAGTGGTTAATCTTGATTTCCAATGCCATGTTCAATTTCTGTTAAATTTGGAATGACTGCTAAAATTCTGTTAGGCTGTTCAATTTGTTTCCAATCTCAGGACAGCACAAATTTTTGAGTGAATTCTTTTTAGATTAAATTCAAATCAATTCAGCTGTACTTTAGCTTTTTTACTAAAACACATTGCGACGTGAACAAAAGAAAAAGTAAAGTAAAAAGAGATACAGATGTCAGGTACAATCCAATGTACGTATGCCATTGTGTATAGGAGTAGATTTCAATTATGTGATCTGGGGAAACGTGCATTGGATTTCATGCCATTATACTCACTTCTAGTGACATCTCTATGTGGATGTTTGGATAGTTAATGCCTGTTACCATCTTGTTCCATACCATATGTAAAACAACAGCTGGAAACCTTATAATCTAATCTCACTTTTTGATCATACAGCCCACAGCACTCCCTGATCTAGCTGCTGTTTAGACGCTCTTTATTCATTCATATACACCAAAAGTGTAGGAAGTGTGAGACTCAAGTCAGATTACAGTGTTAAAAATGCAGTTAAACAGTATAAGACAGCCAATGAACAATGAAATTGGTCTATGATTGCGTAATTAGAAGACAGTACAAACAACAAACTGCCTAAGCAAGGTATAATGGAAATGCAAAGGAAGAAGACAATGCAGTAAAAGCAGCTGATACCTATAATAATCACAGCAGTGACCACAGTCCTATTTCCATGATAAAGGTACTCTCCTAAACGGTTCCATTTTACTACAGTTCTAATCCCTTTATTAAAATGTCCTTTTAAAATTTCTGTTTTGCACATTCTGAAAATGATAGAAGTATTGGGGGGGGGTGTATTTTACCAGTTTAGGCAGGTCATTCCACAAGGTTGGATCCACATGAGAATAGGCAGTTGCCAATTTTACCATTTGCAGGGTGGTACCTTCAGAAGGCTTTGTTCGATGACAGAAGTTGTCATATAATGGAGGATAGCAGGAGCATTGGTCCTGTAGGTAGGTAAATCCAAGGACATTAAGGGCTTTGAAAGTGATGACCAGAACTTTGAACTGAACCTAGTCAGTAACCAATGGAGTGTTGCAAAATGGTTGTCACATGCATGTTCTTCCTAGAACTTGATATAATTGGGCTGTGGTGTTCTGTGCCAACTGGAGTTTCCTAGTTGACTTAAGGGCAGACCCATGTAGAGTGCTTTACAGTAGTCTAGCATTATGGTAATCCCTGGCCCCAAAGATGTCAGTCTTGCCTCGACCAGGGCCAGGGCCTTTTCCACCCTGCCCCCTGCCTGGTGGAACGTGCTCCCCATTGAGATCAAGGCCCTGTGGGATCTACCTCAGTTCTGCAGGGCCAGCAAGATGGAGCTGTTATGCCAGGCCTTTGGCTGAGGCAGTAGATATCCATATATGGCCTCCCAGCGGTGTCTGTCACTCTGTTAACCACTACTAGCTATGGCCAGGAACCTCCCACGACCAGAAAATTTCTTTGCTGCGACCACCATTTTAATATTTATGATGATGTTTTAACTTTAAATTGTATTGTATTAACTAATCTATTTTGTATAAATGAAATGTTGTTACCCGCCCTGAGCCTGCTTCCGGGAAGGATGGGCTATAAATGGGAAGGAAGGAAGGAAGGAAGGAATAAGTAAATAAATAGATAAATAAAGGTGGCTAGATCTGCTGAATCAAGGTAAAAGTCCATCTTCTGGGCTAAATAAAGAAATTTTTTTGACCTGCATTAACTTGCATCTCCAGCTGTAATTCTGGGTCCAGTATAATCCCAAAGCTCTTAAATGAGTCAACAACTGTCAACTAGACACCATCAAAAGTAAAAAGCACATTTTTTTAAAAAAAGGAATTAGAGCTGTAGTAGAATGGAACAGTCAAGAGGGCACCTTTAAAATGGAATCGGATTGTTGTCCACTGCCCTCAGTAGAGATCAGTCACCAGAGGTCACCATGACTTCCAGGTGCACACACAGTCAGCCACCAGAGGTCACCATGACTTCCAGGTGCATACACACTCACTTATTCACACGCGCACGCACACATATACACACACATATATATATTCAAAAATATTAAATAAGGAATATAGAAGAGTAGTAATGAAATCATTCATTAAATTACTTGAAAGGAGTTTTTTCTCCCTTTCCAGAAATTCTTGGGAATCAAGTAGCTTGATTGCTGCTGCCTCAATAACAGAAGACCATTGAATGCAGTGGGTAATGCCTGCTTATCAGTTGAATGGAACAAGTACTCACAGCGCAAGTGACTATCCACATGGGTGCAGAAGCTGAGAGAAACTGGAAGATGGTCCCCCCATATATTCTTCAGTGCTAACTTTCTCGACTAAACTGAAGTAATCTGCTGCAATAATAAAGTAATCAATCAAACTGGACCCCTAATGATCAAAACAAAGTAAAATCACTTTTTCTATCAGTTCTTTTCCCCCCGTTTAAGATGACCAACCCTCTTTGCATGGAAAAATAAACAGTCTGATACCTGCAATGTTAACTGTCTTATCTTTTGAAAATCTGTTGAACAAATAGGGGAAGTTAGTTTCTTCTAGCTCACAACCTAACCATTTTTTGACCAGACATTCGTCACCTTGACCAATAGCACTGAAGTCACCTGCAATAAGAATTGAATAATTACAGAACCAATGGATCAAGTTGTCATAGGTTTCAAAAAACACTAAATAAGAAAAAGAGAGGAAACATACAGGGTATGGGGCCTTCTGATCCCCACAATTAATAACAAAGATTCCAGCCTGTTTTGGTCGTTGACCTCTGGAAATTTGCATGGACGGCCATCTTTTCCTTCTTATATCTCTGCTCCTGAATGGGTGCTATTCTTTAAGAAAATATTCTCTTCTGAAAATAGGACATCATGCAACTTGACCCCTGTTGACCTCTCCTCTTGGCCGTTATCATCAAGCTGTTATTTCCATGATCAAGTGTTTACGCTCAGGGAAGGCTCCAAGTCTGGACTCAGTGCCTAATAATTTGTTCAGGGCTAATCCAGTGCACTGGGCTATGATTTTAGCTCCAGTTTTCTCTGAGATCAACCTTTTGGGGAAGATTCCCCCCCCCCCCCCAGTTTGGAAACACTCTATTATCGTTCCTATCTTCAAGAAAGGTTCCAAGTCAGATCCAGCAAACTACTGCCTTATAGTCTTCTCTTATCAGTGGCAAAGTTGAATACTTCATACATACCTCAAATTAGAGGAATGGATAACCTCTAATAACATCCTTGGGTGGGGTACAAATTGCCTTTAGGAAGGGCTTCGTACCTCAAGATCACCTCCCCACTTAGAGGTAAACTGTGGGCTTTTTCCCACTCACATTGTGCCGGCGTTCTGCCTCCGTTTGTCCCGGCGCTGAGTGTCAATTTCACACCCTTTGCTGCGGCGTGTGTGTTAATACGGGGCTTCGCGCCATTTTCTCCGCACCTTCGGTAAACCTAAAAAAAAAGGTTTACCAAAGGTGCGGAGAAAATGATGCGAAGCCCCGTATTAACACACGCGCCGCAGCAAAGGGTGTGAAATTGACACCCAGCGCCGGGACAAACGGAGGCAGAACGCCGGCACAATATGAGTGGGAAAAAGCCCTGTATGTATGAGATCATAGATCTCAAGAGCTTTTGACACCATACCCAGGAGTAGATTGTGGGGAAAACTGTAACATACTCTTCAACTGATAAAATATTGCTTTGGCTAATTAAAAAAATCAAGTTCACTGTGGAGAAAAGGGACAACTCATGGAGTGCTTTTGTCTTGATAAAGAAGTGAAGCAAGGTTGTCTCTAAGCACCAGTACTTTTTAAATTATATCTCAGTGATCTTACAATTACTCTTTCTTCAGCAGAATTCCATCCTTTGTACTTATCTTCAAAGGCACTAATTCTACTCCTTTACATGGGTGAGGCTATTCTTATGTTCCACACTCAAGTTGGACTGAGAAGACTCTTAAGTCATTTTTCAAAATACTGCAAATCCGAAGAATTTCAAATCAGTCATTCAGTCAAATGTTATGGTCTTTTCTAAAGCCAAGAAAATGATCTCTTTGGTCTGGAGAACTGACAGTGCTCAAACAGAACAAGTTTCCAAATTTCCATACCAGGGTGTGGTTTTTAATTCTAATCTTAACTGGCAATTCCATTTTTAATTTTAACAAACAAAATTAAACCCTCTGTGGCAGTGATCAAATGCTTCTTTTTCTCTAATGGAGGTAAATATATTCCAGGGAGGTTGCATGTGTTCAATTTGAAAATGATTCCACAAGTCCTTTATGCAGCCTCAGTATGGATTCTCTGAGTCAGTGTGGATATAGACCATTTTCTTTGCCATCTTCTGTGACGTATCACAGGAACTCCAAGATGTGTAGCAGGCATAGCTTTAAGATTAGAATTGGGCTAGGTGTCTGTTGAAGTCAAAGTATGGTTGCATGCATTTAAACATAAGCTAAAAGTCATTTTCTCTACAAAGAAGGATGGACTGCTTTATGAATTTAATCAAGACCACTTCTATTCCCACTGGATGTAAGCAATACAAAAGAAACTGTTTAGTCTTGGCCTAGCAGAGTGAGACTTGGGAAAAGCAAATCTCTACTAACTATTAAGAAATGTATAAAAAACCTAGATCACTTTAGTTCAGTTATACAAGTTCAAAGAGTATGCTCCACCCAGGGGTTTTTTTTTTGGCAGCTTTGCATCTCCAACCATCCCAGCCTATGTAAAATTTCTAACAGTTTCTTGCTACTGTAGAACATTTAAACTCATGCTTTTAAATGCTACCCCTTTAGCTGTCCTATATGGGAGATACTGTAATCTGCCTTATTTGGACAAGCTTTGCCGATGTAGCCTGAAAAGGGTTCACTCTATGTCCCATATGACACTGGAATGCCTTTATTAGAATTTCTATTGTAAGTGATGGATTGCTCCTATTTTAACAAAATTATCTTCTACCATATCAAAAGACAATATAGTGCCTTATCTGTTAGTGAATAGAGATCCAAGGACTATGCTGATTGTGGCCAAGTATCTCTCCACCATGTTTTCCTTAAAGAAATAAAGGCTCCTTTTGTTGTTGCTCAAGATCATTGGATCAAAGGAGCTTGAAAGAAAGTAAAGGAAAGAATTTTGATACTGAATTTGGTGCCTCAATAATGATACACTCTACTGGATGTAAACGTTCTGTATAATTCTTGTGTCCCAAATATATAACTTCACAGGCCCGGAAGGTACACTTCTTTTTAAGGCACATACCTGCAGATGACAGTTTTATCAGCACTTCACCTAGACCTTGCAAGTGCTCTGCCTCAGTTTCTCCTGTAATCAAGATGATATCAAGCTATACAGACTGTTAAGTATTGACCATGCGGTCGCCATGTGCTCCCTTCATTGCGACCGCATGGCCAGAGCACATGGGCAGAGCATGGCCAGAGCACATGGCCAAGAAACTACCTGAGCTTCAGCCAGGTAGAACAAAGGCCAGGTGGATTCAAACCGGCCACCAATCCTGTACCTAGGTTTCTCCCAGGGAACCTATGAAATGTAAATAGACTTCTAATAGCCTATCAGGCCAGTTGGGTGAGGTCAGGGGATTGTCCCTGACCAGCATAAAAGGAGGGCTTCGAGCCCTGGGTTGTATGCTTCATCCGGACCAGCAATAAAAATCATGCTGTTTCACTGTTCCACGGACTCCCGACTCCAATACTTATCACAGACATATGCCATTCCTTGGAATAGATTGTCTATGGCTCTTTGAAAAATCCCAGGAGCCACTGCAACCCTGAAAGAGAGCCTGTAGTAACAGAAGCATATCTTAGAAGTATTTATTGTCACAAAGGGTTCTGAAGTATAATCAAGGAAAATTTGCAGGTATGCATCACTTAAGTCTGTTTTTGTTATGACTTTCCTAGCTAGGAGAACATATAGGTCCTCAGTCCTGGAGATTTGATATATAAATAGTGATCACACAGTTCACTGCGACTTTGGCCGAGGACAGACTGGCAGTCTGGCCCGCTCTGCCTCCGCTTTAAAAGTGGAGGCAGAGCAGCCGTTCAGAGTGCCGCATCTGCCCGGAGGAGGCGGCCCGGACACAACGTGTCCGGCACCACGCTCCTCCCGCAGCAGCCGGGCACCACTTCAAAGTTGTGTCCCGGCTGCTGCGGCACACGTTCCACCCGCTTCCGGTGGGTGTGAACGTGCGCCGGGCGGGGGAGCCGTGCGGCGTTCAGATGCCGCTGCCGGAAGCCGGCTTCCTTACAGTGGCATGCAAATGCCGTGTGGCGGGGGCAATTCCCCCCGCCTTGTTTTGCCGCACCGAAGAGGCGCAGCAGAACTCCAGTATGAGTTCTTTGTAGTCTCCATATTTACATTACTATCTGACTTGGCACTGGGCTTTTCAGGTGCTACCAGACTTCTAAGTAAGCCATTGATCTTTGCTTCACAAATACTTAGTAAAATTTTTATCTTTATAATTAATACCATTAGCAATGAAATACTGAGACAGCCTCTCTGCATACTGGACCTGGTCCCCCAGACCAGCTTCAAACTCCTTCATAATTCCATAGATAGCTGTTTAGCACTTCTGCTTATGCAGTGTAAAGAAACAGACAAGGCTGATGCAGCCAGTTTATCCTCATCACTAGTGTAAAGTTTGGAGTCCACACCAGCAGGTGAAGGCTACACATCTGCTTTATTTGAACAGCAGCATCCAAAGCCTCAGCCAGGCACCACCTTAGACTCAGGCCTCAACTAACCCTGCCTTCTTGTAGCACGCCTGGTGTGACTGCTCAGTAAAAAGTATCTGCCCCTCAGCCACTAGGTGGCAACTAACAGGAACTATATTACAAGTGGAATATGTTGCAACAATTGGAATAACACTGTAGTCCATGGAGTCCATCCTTCAAGTTCTCAGCCTTCCCAACAAGCACTGACACTTCTTTGAGCTAAGTGAAAACTACACTGAAAATGGCTGATTGACTTTGGTTCAACTGTTTAGATGCTAGTGAATGTAAGATTAGAAATTATATTTGTGCAACAATTAACAAGGACATTTAGAAATTATAAACTATCCCACCGCTTCCTAATCTTTCAGGCTATTTCCACATGGAGTCTATTTGTCATTTAGGATTGCCAGGCTGAGCCATAAGACGTACTGTAGTCCCATAAGCGGGTGTCCCTTATCTCTCTGTCTTCTTAGTGTGAATAAAGATATTTTAAAAGTTTGTTTAGTAAGGTAAACTTACTAATATTAAGGTATTGTCTATCAACAAATAAATGAGAACTGCTGAGAGTCATGTTTTTTTCTTCTTTTTATTGAGTGCTATTGAACTTTTCCAGTTGTATGTTGTTTAAGGTGATGGGCCCTCATCTTATTTATTCCATAAATATTCTGCTTTATCCAGCCAAGAGTACCATAAATGGCTTTTGCCCAAATATGCATCCTGTGATCAGTTAAAAACAGGATAAAGGGGCTTCCTACAGATAATTCTTTATCTCTCCTTAAATCAGAGATGTGCATTTCGTCATACTTATTTGCAGACCCTTCCTATCATGCAGAATGAATGCTCAAGAATACTTAGCTTTTTGTTTATTTATTTAACTCTTCTGTTCCTAATTCCTGTGAGACCAGAAAGCATATGAAAAAATAATGAAAGTCACAAAAAGAAAGTATTAAACATTCAGAACCCTCATAAAGATTTGATTCTTTAACCTTGGTAAAAGAGCAAAGCTCCAAAGAAAAGGTGTTAGATAAAAATACAGTACCCTTTAATCTTTGATTCTCTTATCCCCTAAAAGAATGTCATATTTAAAGAAGTACAGATTCTCCTAAATGGGTTCTTAGGTATTTTTTAAAAATGCTTTCCTTTAGGAGGATTTTAAAAAGCAGTTGTATTCCATTCATTGTTATTAATTTAAAAACATTATTTTAAAATTATTGATTGATTGGTGTATCTTTCTACCAAGTCTTTCTCTAGAGATGAATGATCTCTATGGGAGTTCTTCCCATTGCTGGACAAAAGGGTTTGAAAACTCAATATAATATATTTTGTCAGACAGATCGTATCTGCTATTGTCACTGCTATATGTTTGGTTAGTTTTCAAGTGCTCTAGAAATGGCTGCACTGCTGTTCACACTCCTTCCCTTTTTAGCATCCTGGAACTCACTTTAGGAAATATTTGGTGGCCATTCACTTAGCAAGAGTATTGGTGCAATTGGCATCTGAAGAGGCCAAATACTTACTTAGAGAATACTAACTCTTGTCCAGCCATTCTCGTGATGCTCCTGCCCAGAGTTTTTTTTTTTTTTAAATTCTGTTTATCTAACAGTTTATCATTTAAGTCTAACCTGTCCAAAGTGGTTAAATATTCTTTGGGAATTATGGCTGTATCCCTGATGCAACAGAAGTATGCACAATATAGGAAAGATTGGTTTGATAAATGAAGCATGATACATGTCTATCAGCAAAAAAAAAAAGTTTGTTCCATTTGGGTTTCTGAGCATCGATAAGCTGTGAAATCTCATTGCAATAAATTTCTGGAACAGGCACATGGAAACACCAGCAAAACAGTGGAAATGATTGCTGATTATTCATTCTAACTGTTTGACCTTCTGACCTCTTCTACAGATATATGACCAAGATGGGACTCTACAGCACTTTATTGATGGTGGAGAACCTAGTAAGTCAAGCTGGATGAGGTATATTCGATGTGCAAGACACTGTGGAGAACAGAACTTAACGGTAGTCCAGTACAGGTAAAGCATGTTTCCATTTATTTTCAAATGTCTCTATTTATTTACTGTAATAAAAGTGCTTCGAAGAAATGTGTGTCATGAATCTCTTCTTCAACTGCTTGTACATAAGTACAAAGACACTAGTAAGGATTTTGTAAATGGCTTATTTTATTGTAGCAGTTGGTATCTATAATATATAAAAGCCAAGCTGTGCTGGCAATGACTCACCTACTCTCCCATTTGCCACTGGGAAAGCTGCCTTGGTATCCTATTGGCTGGTCCTTCTGGCTCCTCCATTCTTATGCCTCCACTTTTGACACATTGTACCTTGGGAGTTGTAGTTCTCAGCTGGCCTTACTGCAACCATAGCAAAGGGAATTAGAACTACAGCTACCAAGTTGGGAGACCCATAAGGCTGTGGGGCATTAGCAGGGATTTCCAGACTACAGAGATTAGTCCCCATGGAGAAATAGTTATTTTGGAGCATGAACTCTATAGCATTATACCTCACTGAAGTCTTTCAACAAACCTGGCCCTCCCCTTAATATTGCCAGCCTCCAGGAGGTACCTGGAGATCTCCAAGATCAGTTCTCCTGGAGAAAATGGCTGCTTTGGGTAATGGACTCTATGGAATTATACCCTGCTGAGGTCCCTCCCCACCCCTTCCCTCCCCAGGCTCTACCCCTCAAATATACAGGAATTTCCCAACCCAGAGTTGGCAACCCTGTTAACTGGCTACAGAACCACTTTCCAGACCCTTGAAACCCAGAAAACATGGCATAGGAGGAAGTGCTTTTCTACCTTAGCTGCCACTACATAGCCCCAAATCAACAGAAGTCTGGGGTGGAGGGAACCATACCTGTTACCATGCAGCTCTCCTCCCATACTACCTACTTGGGGCAGCAAAATGACTTGAGACATCACTGTCTTATAGCTAAGCAGAAGGAAATAAACATGGCTTGCCTCCGTCTATTTTCCCCTTCCCTCCATCGCCCCACCAGCCACAGCTAGGATACTCACTTGGAGCCTCTTTCTAGACCCCATTGTATTTCTTCCCACAACAGGCCTTACTCCTAGTTTAAGATATAAAGAAGGTTAGAAATTGTGAATTCAAGACAGAGGCCTGTGAATATATCTTTCCTGTGTCGAAAATGGTGGCTACAGGAAAAACGTCCCAAAATTGGAATGTTCACCCAAGAAAATTTTAAAGCAGTAGTGCCCTGAAACGCACATGAACAATAAAATTCTCTGTACATACATATATTTTTACAGGGCTATATGGTGGATCCGGGACTATGCAGCCCTTTGCATCCTCAAGAGCTCCATCTGTAGGAACCTTAGCAACAGCAAGCGATACAGTATGGGGAGGCTGCACCTTGAGGCAAACTCTTTATGGCATGAGTAGAAATGCCTTTTACATTCTTTGGATTCAGCCCTCATTGTTTTCATTATTATGAACTGGACATGCCATGCAGGGTTGGGACTTATCTCCTTCAAATTTCATATTCAGAAACTGTGAGAAACTATGCACCAACTGCCAACTCGCTCACGTTTTAATTTTTCCTGCTTGTATTTTCCTGCCTGATAGAGAAGTCATTAGAAAATTGTGAAAATTCGTTAAAATGTGGGAATTGCAAGACAAATGTAAGCTTGAGACAGATGTTCGAGACAATGTATGAGTGTGCTTTCCTAACCTCATCTCAGACCAATCCCAAACTACCTTAATGCTTTAAGCCATTTTACAGCTTCTTTATTTTCAACATTAAACACAACTAATGAGAAGTCATGTGGCAAGAAGAAGTCCCTGTGTCTTTAATAAAATATATTTACACCATAGGGCTGCAAAATTATAAGGAAGTACACTTGACAGATAGATCACTTCTGTGAAGCTATTAAGTGTATAGAAATGCTCTTCAAGGCCACATTTTAGCTACCAAATATGGGTAACAAGGATACTGTGTGCTCCATAACACATTATTTATTTTATTTACAAAATTTATGTCCCACTTTTCTGCCCTTACAAGGCAGCTAATAATTTATACATACATAATAAAATACAATATAAAACCATTACAGTAACCCCCCTCAACATACATCTTTAAAACAACTGTTAAAAGAATTAGAAAACAGAGTTAATATACATATAAAACAGTTAAAATACATGCAAAACATAAAACATTGGTTAGGAAGGAAGAATCTCTGAGGGGATGCCAAACGAAACAAAAAAGTCTTCACCCCAGTGGCTAAAGATGTCAGCAGAAGACAGCAACTTAGTACGCATTATCCATCTTTTAAATGTTTGTGGCACTTCAGCTTGGAAATACTAGAGCATTTGTCTCACCCACAATGACTGATAGGATAACAACAGTGGAAGTGTTATTCAAACACAGACTGAATTCTTTTGCGGGAAAATCAGATAACATCCAGTGTTACCTCTAAGCTGAGTTAGTGTGAGCTAGCTCACTGTTTTTTAGCCTCTGGCTCACACATTTTTGTCTTAGCTCAGAAAGGATGACTCCAAAGTAAACTGATTTATGCAGTAGCCAAATCGCTGGCTCACAACTTTAATGCCAGTAGCTCACAAAATAGAATTTTTGCTCACAAGACTCCACAGCTTAGAGGAAGCATTGATAACTTCAGAGGTACTTCTTCTGATAACATCTATCTACAAAGATGACCATGGCTAGTTCAAAGAACTGAAACAAAATAAGGTACTAGGGTTGCCAAGTCTGGGTTGGAAAATACCTGGAGACTTTGGGCATGGATCCAGGAGGGGGGGTTGGGGAGAGGGGGGGCCTCAGCATGGTACAGTGCCATAGAGTCCACCCTCCAATGCAGCCATTTTCTCCAGGGGAGCTGATCTCTGTCAGCTGGAGATCAGTTGCAAAAGTGGGAGATCTCCAGGACCCACCTGGAGGCTGGGAACCTTATAAGGTACTTAAAATATTTTGAACACTTAAAAGCATTATACAAATGCTAAGAATCATCATTATAGCAGGAAGATTTAAAGTTGAATATATATATATATATATATATATATATATATATATATATATATATATATATTGAAAGGTGAAGAACTCATCTTTCTTATAAATGAACTGCCTTATAGCTGTGCCCTATTGAGTGTTGATGATTAATAAGTATTTCCCTTTAAAAATCTGAAGCAAAGGTCTGACACAACTCGATGTTATAGCAGGATCATGAAAAGAAGGTCAGTTCAGCAACTGCTGCGTTTTTAAAATGGAGAACTTTTTAGAACATAGCTTTAATCTTGTTTATAATTTGAAAATAGTTTTCATGGGTGAAAAAGAGGATAAAAACATATTGCAGCTGTTCATTAGCTGCCTTGTTTCATTGTTCAGTTATAATTCCAAGGATATGCTTTCAAGTATAGCAATTTCAAGACAAAACACTTGTATTAATATTAATAAAAATATTATATCTGTAACCTTTTATTTTAAAAAGTCAGCTTCAGTTGTGATTGATGGCAGCAAAACACTACTTTTGAATATGGAGTCATAAATGGAGCCTGATGTCATGAATTGTGTTTTTTTGAAACAATCACCCGTGCATGATTGTTACATGATGAGCCCAGAGTGCATACAGAGTACTCTGTGTAAGCTCCTGCATATGTTAGCTAATCTAGCCAGTGGATGAATTGGGCACCTATGCTTACAAAAAAGGGTCCATGTGCAGAGCTGCCCCATCTACTGGTATGACCATATGGCCTTGTACACAGTAGAACCCTCTGAACACAGTGAATCACAAGGTCTGGGTGTGCTTGTTTGAAAACTTATAGCTAAAAATCCACAGCAAAAGCTGGCCATGAGAAAGTCATTACACATCTGTCAATATTAAGTGGATTTTACAACTCTGCTTTCATGATGGAGCTGTTACTTACAGTTCCCTCCATTGGTTTGTTTTTGATTACTTCTGATCTTTTAAAAATGAACTACAAAAACACATTTTTTTAAAAAAAAACCTGGCATCTATCACCAGGGACTACATCCAAGTGTAAGAAAATAGAAAAGTTGGACACTGAAAAAACCGTCTAATTTTTATTGTACATGAACATCCTCCTCACTAAAAGTCAGCTGGTTTAAATTCATTCTGTTATGATTTGTAATATCTAAATGGAATTTTCTTCAAAGAGCTCTTGATTGATTGACCCTTAGTTGAACGTTTTGTTTTTATTTTGAAGCTGACAATAATGTTTGTTGGCATGTGTTCTGCTTCAACTGCGTTGGGACGCCACGAAGCTATCTTTATGAGTCATCCAACCACAATACTAAATACATGTCAGCAAAGGAAATATTATCCGAAAGAGGAAAAATCCCTTTGATGTACTTCAGCATGCAGAGATTTCTGCAAGTTTTGGAAGCTCTGAACACTTGTAAGGAATGGTGTATGCTTACACTTTTTTTTTTCTTTTTTGGCCTACTCCAAGCCTCAGAGACCACCCATTGCTTAAAAACAGTTCAGTTCTTTCAGCGGCAAAGTGTGTCATTGGGTTTTAGCACATTCATTTGCTGGGCTGCTGTGTTTATGTTAGGGGAAGCCAAACAGAGAGATGAAAAGTTACAAGGGTGAAGTACAAAGTAGACTCAATTTTTTTCAGAGTCAGGAGATGCGGGTGATTTATAGCACTGCCCTGATTTTGATTTTTATGTAATGGTGGAAAGAATTAATAAAATGTACAGCATGGGTGGAAATAGATGGTGGGGTGGAGAAAGAGGGCAGGAAAGAGACGAAGGCAGGAGTTTTTGTCAGATATTCATAGAATGTTAGGAAAAAGCATTCTGCTTAGCCAGCAGTGCCCTCCTGAGACAGGGTGGCAGTAAGCGAGGAAAATAACAAGATAAATGAAATTTTTGCAGCTGCTTGTAAAATATTGAGAATCTGCACTTTTTTATTGATCTTTATGATCCTGTTGCCAAGAGCCACTTTGCGGTGACAAAATATGTTGACAAGTGCATATCTCACTGCCATGAAAAATGTGGTTCTGGATTCTCCTTATGTCGGCAGTGTTATACAAGAAACAAATTGCACCTCTACAGCCAATTCTTTACAGAGAAGCTGAATTTAAGGACTACCAACCCAGTACACTTTTATCTCTAACTTCAGGCTAATACTCGTAGCAATTCTTCATTGCAGAAACCAGTTGCGATTCAACTTTTTTTTTTAAAAGCCCATATATGTCTCTACACCATGCACAACACATTAAAAAAGGGTCATTTCTTACCGTCGTGACTGTATCGTTTTAGCTGGTGATATTTCAGCCCAAATGGAATGCTCATTTTGTGTTTATTGAATTGCTATTTATCTCATATAAGGATGATTACTTTACTGTATCAGGCTTAAGCGACAAGCCACTATGCAATGATAACATTTTTTTAGTCCAGCTCCTAAATGCCTGACTCTGATCTCACACTAGTTTTCCCTGTGCTTGAAACCTCAGATTATTGTTTCTGATTTATATGCTTCTTTCTGGACCCCCCCCCCCCCAAGAATCTCATCAAAATGATAGGTCAGAATAATGGACAAATAGGTGGATAGGTAATGAATGCCTAGAAAATTAATACTTACTATGACCCCCTATACTGTGAAACATGGGCAATAATTTTGAAATTTTGGAATATAATGGCATACCTAAGTCTTTTTTGTTGGTCTTGGCATTGTATGTGGCAGCTTTTATTGTTTTTGTTAATATTTTACGAGCTGATCATGTATTGAAATAAATAGACTAAACTGAACTAAAACTTACTACAACCTTCATACAGCTATCCCTGGATCCTGTGTTACAGCCCATAGTTATCAATGGTTTGGTTCAGACAAGTAAAATCATGGTTAAATTTAACTAACTATAGTCAAGGATGAAAGTAGCCCAGTATGAAACAGTACTGCATACCTGTAAGGAAACGACCAAAATGGAATTTCCCATGATCTGCTTCAAGACCTCCAAGAGAGAAAGTATCAGGGCCAAACAAAATATAGCATTAAGTGATTATCAGAGAGCTGAATCCTATTTCACATAACAAAGTTTTTTGTTATTGCTGAAAGATATAATAGTCCCTTAAACTGACCAACATGGCTACCCTCCTAAATGTACCAGTGTCTGATTAGGATTTGGGAAATATCAGTTTCAAATCCCCACTCTGCCGTGGGAGTTTTCCACATACTGCTGATTTTAATGAACTTTTAGTATTGCAGTCACTTTCTGAAAATGGTTTTTATTTATTAAATGGATGTAATTGTATGACCTTTCAGTTAATAATGATATACAAGGTAGCACAGATAACATGCAGTAATTGTTGTCTCTTGCTGGAATTGCAGCAGTTGTTTTTTTAGTAGTTGCAGAACACTGCCTAGCAAATGCTTTCACTGTTATAGTCATCTGAGAAAGTGCATTGATTTTTTTCAGTGCTGAGAGCAAGCAAGGAAGTCCTCGGTCTTATGTGTTTCCTTCCCACCCACCCACTTCTCAGACATGGCTGGAAAATCAGATACTTACTGGTTTGGTTGCAGTCAAAGCCTGGAGAAGCTAGGCCCCAAACAGGGGCATATATAAGTGTTTTTACACATTTAACAGTGCAATCCTAAAACTACTTTCCTGGTAAGCCCTACTTGAGAAGACTTTAGTAGGATTCTGATCTGATTATGTGGAGCGCCTGGATCTTGTTAGGGCTGCCAAGTCCCCCGGTAGGGCGGGGGAAACACTGATTTTTAGTCCTTCCCTCCCGCTTTTCCAGAGTTGCCCACCGGGGGGACAAAATGGCTGCCTTAAAAGGGAAATGTCTGCAGAGAGCCTGCCCTGCAGTAAAAAGCCTAGCCAGACATTTCCCCTTTAAGAAGTCAGCAAGAGAGCTTCCACACCAAGAGAGGTCCACCCAGAGATTAAGGAGGGACTGAAGGAGCTGCTTTTGCATGTGGCTGGCAAGGTGAGTTTCTCTTCCAGCTCTTTTCATTCTCTCTCCCTCTTTCTTTTTTCTGTCTGTCTGTCTGTCTGTCTGTCTGTCTCTCTGTCCCCATCCAGCAGAGGTCTATCAGTGGCTATTATAGCCACAAGGTCTAAATGGAAGTAAGTGCCTCTGCCAGTTTTTTTCCCTTCTCTCTCTCCCTTTTTCTTTTTTCTGTCTGTCTGTCTCTCTCTGTCCCCATCCAGCAGAGGTCTATCAGTGGCTATTATTAGCCACAAGGTCTAAATGGAACCCTTTGTCTGGGGCAGTGAGGCTCTGAATTCTTGGTGCTTGGGGGGCAACAGTAGGAGGGCTTCTGGAGTTCTGGCCCCGCTGCTGGACCTCCTGAGGGCACCTGGTATTTTTGGCCACTGTTGTGACACAGAGGCCGCGGTCACATGGCCCCATTAAATCCGGGAGGGCTCCCGGATTTAAAGGGGCCGCATTTTTAAACAGCGGGTTGGGATGTCTAAACATCCCAACCCCTGCGGCACCAAGATCGTCGGCCGCGGCGCTGAACTGGCGGCCGCGGCGGGAACAATGGCCGTGGCTCCGGCGGAGGCGGCGGAGGCCACGGGGGAAGAGGCAGCCACTGCAGCTGCGGCAGAAGCGGCGGCCGCGGCGATGGAAACCAGACATCGGTGGAGGCGGCGGAGGCGGCGGAGGCGACACCAGCTGAGCAGCAAGTGGCGGTGGCGGCCTCCGAGCCGCCATCCGCCTTGGTAAGTCGGGTTTCCCCCCCCCCCCTTTTACACTTGGGCGCATGGATAGCCATGCGCCCAAGTGTAAAAGAGGGGAAAAAAATGGCCGGCGGGGCTATCTGGACAGCCCTGCTCTCGCAATGCTTGCAAGAGAGGGCTGTCCAGATAACCTCCAATGCGGGTTCCTCCCGCAACACCCGGGAAAATACTTGATTTTCCCGGGGTTGGAAAATGCGGGAGGAACCCGCATTGGAGCCCGCTTCGGCTCGGGACGAGGGGCTGGCCGTCTGGTCGGCCCCTTTAAATGCGGGAGGAAATTGCCTTTCCTCCCGCATTTAAGGCCCGTGTGGCCGCAGCCAGAGTGTTGTACTGGATGGGCTGTACTGGATGGGCCGATCCACTGTGGCTTCTCTCCTGTTCTTATGATATGAAAATCATATTTAGCACTTGTGTAGCACTTAGTGCTTCATATTCTGCCGAGATGAGGAAGGATTCAGTAGGGCTGTTGCTCAGTGATAGAGCATCTGCTTGACATGCAGGAGGTATCAGCCTCTTCAGCTAAAAAAGGATCAGGTAATAGGTGACATTAAAGATCTCAGCCTGAGACCCTGGAGAGCCACTACCAGTCTGAGTAGTCAATACTGACCTTGATGGACCAATGGCCTGATTCAGTATTAGGAAACTTCATGAGTTCATGTGTCAGCATGTGGAAGCAACATCACAGGATGTGACATCACAAAATGATGTCACTTCCTTTCTCCTGGCTCCACCCCCAAAGTCTCCTGGCTCCACCCCCAAAGTCCCCAGATATTTCCCAAGTTGGACTTGGCAGCCCTAGATCTTGTAGATTTTCTTTTGTCAATAAATATTTTAATGTTAAGTACTGAAGTGTTTCTTGTGTAGACCTCACATCAAAATAGTAACTATTTTCCAAGTGACAATTAAATGCAGGTATGTTTTAATTCTATGCATAAGAGAAAAACTTAATAGATTCAGTGGGACTTTTTTCAGAGCAAACAGGGTTGGGCTTGGGGTGCCAATAATGCAATATATTAACTAGATTCATTAGAATTATATTTTATTCAGTGGAAGTCACCTAAAGTTTTGGGGAGTATATTGCTATTTTAGGATAAAGGGTATGTTGCCAAATTAGTGGTCACCTTAAAACTCCAAAAATTATGCTCAAAATGTTAGCATAAAATGGAATGATGTTTTATGTTAGAACAAATTCTGTTTAGCATTGAAATATACATTACAGCTGAAACTAAAACTAGATTAGCCCTTTACTGGTCTGTCAGTTTCCTGTACATCAGACAACTGTCGCCTTGCAAGTTTATCAAAACAAATTAACATTAGGGCAAATCCTAGTTGACTCATTGCCCAAGTGTATAAACATTTTATAGAAACCTGGAATACTTTTTTAGTTCTGCAGGGTTTGTCAATGAATATATTTTAAAAGAATATCATTCCACAATGGTAATTTGATATCTCAGAATGTTTTCAGGATTTAAAATATTGTCACTTTAAAATAGAAAGTGTTTTTGTTATTCTACTCCATGAGAATTTATTTATATATTTACTGTGATTGTGAATCACGGCTCATCTAAAAAATGGCTGCGGCAATATATAGTAAAATGAAGGAAAACCCATCTTTGAAAGTGCACATTTATTTATTTATTTTATTTCCATTTATATCCTGCCTTGCTGGATGAACCGGATGCCATTCTGGGTTCAAAAATGTCAGTTTCAGGATCTTCTTTTCCTGTTTCTCACAGTCTTTTTCAGCTGCCCTCTTCAATCAGCTAATTTAAGGCAAACGGAGATGGTTCCTAAGCAGGCCTGTGATGGCAGCTAGGCATGGGAAGGGCTGCTTCTGCTAGAACTGGATGGAAGATTGTCACCAAGCTTTCAGTCTTCTCTGTCTTGTGCTTTTGAGATATATATTCCATAAGATGTATCTTCCAAGTATTCATTCTTTCTCTGTTTGCTATGACCAGGTCAAATATATTCTACAGAGCCTGTATGGATATTCCCAGGGGTACAGAGTTGTTGGTGTGGTACAATGACAGCTACACATCTTTCTTTGGAATTCCTTTGCAGTGCATTGCACAGGATGAGAACTGTAAGTGCCTTATTTCATGTCCACCATTACCTACCCTAATTCATGTTTCACACTTATTTATTTATTTCATTCATATTTAGGCTTTTTTCCCCCACTTGGGAGAAAGTGGTTTACATTATTCACCTCTGAATTAATTCCTTTATAATATTAAAATATATGAAATGTATGAAAATTTGATTCATGTAAATAAAGTTTAGTTCTGGGTATAAGCTTTCGTGTGCCTGCACACTTTTTTGCTTCAGGCCAACCTACCCACCTGATTCTATATTCATGTAACTGTTAGGATATTGAAATCCAGTATGTAAGCATCGCCACCCTCATAGTTTGTTAAGTGCAGAATTGTTAGGTGCAGAATGTGCAGATGAAAGCTGGGAGTCTAGTCCTTGACAATTTCCAGTAGAAACAAAATCTATGTATAGTGTCTGTTTGTCCGATTGTTCATGCCACAAGTTCATCACTGAGGGAAGAATCTTACCAACCTGCCCACCTTCCATACACTAGAAGCCATATCACTGCAAACTAGGAAGGAAGGCTGACTTGGTGGGTGTAGATGCAGTGCTGCCTCTGTCCCTCATACTGCCATTGGACCACTGGCTGTGCAGCTTAGCTGCCACATGTGCTAGAATCTCATTGGTGCAAGGGTAAGAGTGGCTGTCTGTTGGGTGTCTTCTCACCTGGCTAGTAGCTTAACTAGTGGGCATGAGCAGCAATGGTGCTTCCTCTCTCCCTCCCTCCTGTGTGCCTGCACTGGCCCTACTTAGAAAACAGTGATGGCATCAGGGGTGTAGACTTTTTAAATCCCCGGGGGGGGGCAGGGGCTCCCTTGTGCGCGTGCGCGAAGCACGCGCGCGCGCTCGGGACCATGTCCCCGCCGCTCCCCCCCCCAGGGAGCTGCCGCCGCCGCTTCCCCCCCCCGGGCCGTGCCCGCCCACCCGCCCCCTCCCTCCATTTCCCCGCTTACCTCGGGTGCCGGCGGCCGGCGCGTCGCCCTTGCGGGCCCCCGGCTCCCGCTCCGCCTCACGCTCGGGGCGTGCGGGGGTGGCGCAGATGCCTCCCCCCCCTGCTCTAGGGAGGCAGGAGGGCAGGCCGGGGGTGGGGGGGAAGGAGAGGCGGCGACGGCCGGCTGACTGGCCACCGGGCGCTCCATTTTCCCAGGGGTGGCTGAGCCCCCCCGGGAAATTTCGGGGGGGGGGGCTCGAGCCCCCCCATAGTTGATGCCCATGGATGGCATACAGGTGAAGATGTTTGTGGAGGCAAGAGAAGAGGAGGAGGTGGAGTTCAGTGAGGGGCTATTCAGCACCCTTCAAAATCTGATGCCAAAGAAGAAGAAGAGTTGGTTTTTATACCATGCTTTTCACTACCCAAAGGAGTCTCGAAGTGGCTTACAATTGCCTTCCCTTCCTCTCCCCATAACAGACACCCTGTGAGGTTGGTGAGGCTGAGAGAGCTTTGAGAGAACTGTGACTGACCCAAGGTCACCCAGCTGGCTTCATGTGGAGAAGTGGGGAAATTTAACTAATTGGAATGAAATTACCTACCCTAGCTATGTGCTTGGGCTGGCCCTGGAGTCTGCATGCAAGCGGAGTGAGGCATTAAGCTTGGCTTACCATGTAGAGGTGGCAGCAGTGTCGGTTTCATCCAAAAGTGAAAATACACTGATGATTGCCCCGACCAGCCTGTCATTCCTAATTTGGTGAGAGGATATTTGGAAGGGCTGGTTGAATCCTTGAATCCTGGCGGTGTCTGGCAAAAGGGAAGTATCATAAGGCTGGTCCCTCTTGGCACACAATTTCTATGTACTGGCCATGAGAAATGAGGTACAGCTACACAGTATACTAGTAGCCTGATGGGCTATTCACAGTTAGGATAACCCACAGTGAAGAGAGAATGTGAACTTGAATGTGCTGCTGCAGGTAAGTACAGCTCTGGTTTAATCAATTCACTATAGGTGCAATTCTAAACAGAGTTACATCCTTCTAAGCTTATTGTCTGCAGTGGGTTTAGAAGAGAATAACTCTGTTTAGGATTGTACTGTTAGTCTCATAACCTCATTCCAGAGCACAGGGGCAATAACAAAGCTTTGGCTTCAACAAAGAGCACTGCTTCGGGAAAGGCAAAACTGAAAAAAAGATGTCTATACATTGAAATAATATTTATATATAAATAAAAAAGGCTACAGAAAGATTTTATGATAAGACATGATGCATTCATATGATCCTTATTCTCCTGTAAGTTTTGTTTTCTGGAGAATCCACATGGAGCTGAAACTTGGGAAAGACACAAATCACACTAGGGATTTAGAACCATTTTTCAAATCTATTTTGAAACCTGAATTCAGCAGAGCGAGTATGAATTCATGTCTTGGTCCAGGGCCAGAATAAAGGTCTGCACACTGTTTATAGCATGCCACGTAAACTTAGCTTATGGCCTATATACTGTATTTCAGATAGAATAATAGCTGTCAATATTCCTTAGCTCTTTCATTTGATTAACTGGGAATGTTTATTTCATTTTCATTTTAAATATGAGGAACTGATGTATAACATATCAAATACATTCATGCATCAGCTGAAACTGTGCATTCAGTCCCAGCTGTTGGGAAAGACTTTAACACTCACAATTCACCTGGATGGACTGGGGCAACTGAGTGAAGAATAATCACATCATTGTGTCTCCTGTGAACATACTGTCAACACACTATGACTATGCTGTAGTGCACACTTATGACAGAAGGGCACACTGCAGGTAGAGTGGATTGCCACAAATGTTCTGGCTAAGGAAGTTTATAAAATGAAGTGTGACATGTACATTGATATTATCTGATATAGGTTATCTAACTGATTTTATGGTTTATGATATAAGTCAATTTCATAAAATCAAAGATCAGCAGCAAACAACTGTAAACCATGACAGCCTCTGCAATGCTTTAAAAATATCTATAATTATTCACCATTCTCTTATACCTGAGTCATTTCATTGCTGTCAGATGCGAAACATTTTTCTTTTAATATGATTATATATAAAAGTTTATTTTCATACCCTCTTTATGTTTAACGGGGGGAGATGATGTAGGGTTAAATTCTTTATCTCTTGAAGTAACTTTTATTGTGATAATAAGTGCATGTACTGAAGACATTATGGTTTTGCATAAGACTAAAATAAGCTTTTGGTTAGCTTCTGGGCTTCATACACTTTAATGTAGTGAGACATAGATATTGAAACAACAGTGACATAAAGTCCTTTTATTCCTATATTTATAGTTCAATTGTAAGTAGAGTTACACCCTTCTAAACCATCTGACCTTCAAGAGACTTAGAAGAATTTAACTCTGTTAGGAGCCTACTGATAGATTTTGAAAACCTCTTGCATGACAAGCATTTTCCTCTAGTATTGGTATTGTTTTGTACTTTTCTAAGCCAGGGTTTTTTTTAAAAAAAAAAGTTCAAGCCTCCTTTCCAAAGATAACATTGCTTAACAACATAACCTTATGGCATTAGATAGCATTAATGGCTGTTGACCTATGTGTGATCACACATTCCTTGGGATTTAAGCATATAAACTATAGCTAACCTTATGCCACGAAACCTAAACACATTTATATGGAAGTAAGCATCATTGATGTCAGTGAAATTTACTTCCTAGTATCTGTGCTTAGACTCACAAGCTTTAATAGGTGCTATTTTATAGAGCATGAGTAAATGTAACTAGAGAGTCCAGAACCTGCACTGGGACTGAGACTGGACTTTCAACTTCTATGGGCAACAAAAAATGTAAATTAGAGAGCCGGTTTGGTGTAGTGGTTAAGAGCGCAGACTCTAATCTGGGAGGACCAGGTTTGAGTCTCCACTCCTCCACATGCAGCTGCTGGTGTGACCTTGGGTCAGTCACAAGTTCTTTCAGAGCTGTTCTCTGAAGGGCAATTCCTGAGAGAGCTCTCTCAGCCCCACCTCCCTCACAGGGTGTCTGTTGTGGGGAGAGGAAGGGAAAGGGATTGTAAGCCGCTCTGAGACTCCTTCGGGTAGTGAAGCACGGGGTATAAATTTAATCTCTTATTCTATAAATTTATCTTCCTGCTCCAACTCCTCACATCAGTTACAGAGTCTCTGGGACGAATGACTGATTTGCTTATATCACAGCTGTGACTATCAGTGCAATCCTAAACAGAGTTACACCTTTCTTTAAGTCAATTAATTTCAATGGCCTTAGAAGGGTATAAATTCTGTTCAAGATATCACTGATAGAGAGTCTAAATTCTAGTTAGGGAGAAGATTATTAAATTTTATAGGTTGAAATGTTTGTGCACAATTCCTGTTCCTCAAATAAGTGATTAAAATGTATGCTTACTGTCTGCAATACAGAGATTTGTAATTATGGGTAGTGCAGTTTGACATTTCATATCATATAGTGAACTAGCTAGCTTATATTGGCATTATTTTAGGACACCATTTTCTAGCTGCTAGTGCCTTTAGTCTGCATCGTTAATATTCAGATCTTATTCTAGTCACTGATTTTTATATTAACCCATATGAGTTTCATATATCTGACTGCTTTATTATAAAATAACAAAGTTTTCTCCTTCTCCTAGTGAATGTACCTTCAACTGTAATGGAAGCCATGTCAAGACAAGATACCCTCCAACCATTTAACAAAAGTAGCAAACTACCTTCTGCCACTCCCCAGCGATCCATAGTATTTCCACAGACTCCATGTAGCAGAAATTTCTCCCTTCTGGATAAATCAGGGTCTATTGAATCAGGATTTAACCAGATCAGTGTGAAGAACCAGCGAGTCCTTGCAAGTCCAACATCTACAAGCCAATTAAATTCTGAGTTTAGTGACTGGCATCTTTGGAAATGTGGGCAATGCTTTAAGACTTTCACCCAGCGGATCCTTCTGCAGATGCATGTGTGTACACAGAATCCTGACAGGTAATATATGGACATTCTTTATATCTGTATCTACCAACAGTCAGTTCCATTGCTTTCTGCTTTTATCAGGTTGTAATCCTTTTTGCCACTAGACCGTTATTAAGAAGACTCAGCACAATGCAATTCATCTGCTGTTATATAAAACATAAATATTGGCTGTAGCCTGGCTTTATGATTTGTAAAAACAAACAAACATTGGGGTACCTTAAATACACAGATAAGAGAAAATGGCTAAGAATACAATCTTGGTTTGGTGCATCTGCCAGGGAGGGAACAAAATAGAAGGAAAATGTATGGATATCACAGATGGAAAAAAGGGGTCAAGATAATTAGAAGTCATTCTATCTTAGAAAGATAATATAACTTGCTGCTCAGCAGCTGTCATAGTCATTTCAGGGTTCACCTATAGTGTGCAATGTGTATGAACTTAATTAAGTACTAAGAGGTAATGAATTGGAATTTTTTGCTTAGTACTATTTTTCTTCAGAGCATGCAAAGTCATAAATCGTGCAAAGCTGTCAAAAGGAAATACCTACTCCACTAGTGATGTGGAGGAAAACAGATGCCACTTATTCAATAAACTAATATCCACACAGAAGAAAAATGTTGACTAGATACCTCAGAGTCAAAGTTGGTTTGAAAGTTTGTCAATACAGAATTTTATGGCCATGAACTGAGGATGAAATTTAGCTGAACAAGTGAATTAGAATTTCAGGTACTCTGACCAGTGCCCCAGTAGAGATAATGGAACTATTATTTATTAATCAAATCTGGTTTATTTGACAATCTTGATCGCTAGCAGCACAAAGAACGAAAATTAGATTAATTCAATAAAAAGACTGCTTCTGTTTTTGTCTCTCCTTTAGCAGCAAAACGATGCATTAATAAAATAACTGACTTTCCTGGAATAATCATTCTGGGCACAATCCACCAAGTATTACTGCTGCACAGCTTCACAGGTGAAAGTGGATTCTGGAGAGATATCAGTGAGTTCTATCAACAGTGTGTGTTTTTCACTGAGTTCAGAGTACTGTTTTCACAGGGCTCTGAAATTATAGCAGAATTGTAAATCCACTTTCAGCACAGTGCAGCTTCAGTTCATTTCTGTGATTGTTCCAGGAAGGGTTCTGTGTGTGATCTGCTTAAATGAAGATGGTTACACAGAAGCAGTGGTTCTTTGATTGTTATGTCTAAATGTATCACCCTCGATTCCCAAAGTGAACAATTTTTTACCGAAACATTTTCAAGATAAATGGTGATTGTGGCTTCATATTGTTTATAACTAGAAATGGGGGTGGGGGCAATATGCATGCATAGTGTAGTGGTTATGAGCAGCAGACTCTAATCTGGAGAACCAGGTTTGATTCCCCACTGTCTGTTGTGAGGGGAGGAAGGGAAAGTGATTGTAAGTTGCTCTGAGACTCCTCAGAGTAGAGAAAAGCAGGGTATAAAAACTGACTCTTCATTCCAAGACACATACAGAGTTCTTGCATACCTTCCCCACTCACTGCAATGTAAGGCATAGGTCTGTGTACACCACAGGATAAGTGTTAAGAGCAGGTCCTTTTCAGGTGTGGGGGGGTGCAGCGGTCCTTTTAATTGGATCCCTCATGCCAGTCTTACTGCATGTAAAGTCATGACACACATATAAGGAATCCACACCAAGATTTTAATGGTAAGATTTTAAGATACAAAAATTTATTACACCTTGCAGGTTTCTTTAGGTTTAATATTGGTTACAGAAATGAGCATTGACCGGATCTATACATAAGTTCTTTTATTGCTTATTTCCTTTGTATCATATTTATATTTTTAATGCTTCTGGCATTTCCATGCAAATACCTACAAAAGTATTGTCTCTACTAACTGTAAAATTTAATTTTACAAAGTCCCCAAATATTTGTATCCAGTGATGTACAAGCAGAAACATGAACTAACTTAGTACAGTTCCACCTGTGCAAGAGCTTATGCCCAGCTCTTCCTTCGCTATATGTTATAGTTCTCAGAAATTAGTTGCATAACATTTTGTGAAATGAGAAAAATGGTTCATGATATGCTATGTTTAACATAGTACAAGGGACTAGTGTGAGTATTTTTTCCACACTTGCACTTGTACAAGGACCCTAGCATGTAGAATTCGAGCCATTGAGTGGGATGTTCACCACAGGATTCCTATTAGTGCTGAAACAAGCTAGACAGCAAGACACCAGTAAATGAAAATGTAAGAATGAGAAAACTGGCTCAGTGTTCTCACTGATTTTTAATGGCAAAAATCTGCAGGTTTTTAAAGTCTTGCCAACCAAGCCATTCATCCTTGACAGTGGGCTAAATGCCTTGTGTAAAGAATCCTCCATCATGTTCTTTGAAGTTTTTGCATTCACATAGCTGTCTGCCATTAGCTACAATCTAATATAGTTACATTCAGTTTACCCTACCCCGCAAGTAAATGCCATTGTTCAAGCACTAGCTGATGCTTTAAGTTGCAGCAGAGCCAGAGTTGAGGCAGAGCCAGTCCACATATCCTGAGGTAGGGCATCTGCCAACAAACCTCCTATGCTACTGGCCTGCACTTCCTTCCCATACCCACTTGCTTGCAAGCATTCCAGGGCTCCGCCTCCAGTGTTCCTAGCTACCTGGGCTGCCCAGCACTGCCAGAGTGTGCAGATGTTGGTGTTCACAGCAGCAGCACTCCCAACTGCACACACCTCCCACTGCCATTGAGGAAAGGCCATGCAGGTGGTTGTGTGAGGGATCATGAGCAGTCAGGGAAGTATGCACAGGAAGATAGTGGGGTTCATGAATGTGGGGATTTTGCATTTTTCAGATATTACTTGCAGGCCTTTTTAGGCTAAGAAATGAGGTGGTTTATGTTGGGAAAAGAAGACTTGGATCATATAGCTCCCAACTGACTGCTATGACAGTTTGGCATTAAATTAGTATTGTTACAATAAACTAAGATTGGGAGAAGAACCCTTCACATGTCTCCTCCCAAGTTAGAGTCAGGTGGCCACTTGTTCTACTGAGAAGAAAGAAGTATCTTGACACTGGAGTGTTGTTCCATTATAATAAACCATTATTATGAGAGTATTACTGTGACAGACAGTAAATGGTTAATCCTGTTACCTGGCTGAGGACCTTAAAAGGGGATTCAAATGGAATTCTTCAGTTGAGCGTGTCAGTTAGGAGTTGAGAGAGCGAAGCAGACTGTGAGAGGATCAAGAATAATCCTGAGTTAGGGAAGTGGGACAAGTAGCCCATCCCTATCGTGACTGAGGGAAATAGCTTCTGGTGAAGGGCGCTGAGCCTATTAAGACTGAGGGAAATGGCTCCTATAAGATGGGGGTGATCCCTAGCCAGTTATAAAGAAGGAAACAGGAAATTGTGTGAATGTTCTTGCTTTCACCAACTTTCAAGTCTGTGACACCAAGAAGTTTATGCTTGTTTATGTTAACAAAGACTGCCAAGAAATCTCTCTCCTCATTTCAAAGACTTGTCTGAATAACAGAAACAGCTACTTGTTTGTGACAAATTATCTGGTGTTGTTTATACACAAAGTTACCTCATTCCTGTTGTCTGTTCACCTCATAAGTTTTAAACCTGATTCCTGCTGGACCATTTCCCCTCAAAGAAATAAAACAGCCTCTTGTGTGCCTTTACCAAAAAAAGGATTTTAGTCTCTCCCTTCAGTTCCCTAGGCTGGGATAGCATTTACTAATATACATTTAAATGTCTGGGTAGGACAGCCAGAGAAAGAGAAGAGACAAAAAGGGCTGCTCAGCTAAGAACAAGATGAAGGAAAATCCTGTGAGGGAGAGTGAAATCACCATATTTACATATAAGCAATTGTAACTCAGCATTTAGGGTGAACAGACCCAGGAACTGATGCTAAATCTGCTGTGGATGTAACAGTACAAGAGCTAAAGCTGCTCCTGTTTTAGAAGGAAGTGTGCTGTTTTACCATCATGCTTGAGAGCCATAAGTCTCCTAGGCATACTTCCTCCAATTTGATATTTCATGGATATTCACTTATGCATACATTGATTTCATAATTGTACTCTATCTTGCAGCTGTTTTTCAATTGGATTACTTTATCTTTTCTGAATTCATATTAGGATCTATGTAGTTTTGATGTGAAATATATTATAATTATGTACCAGACTTTTTAAGGAAGGTTGCTACTGTACTGAATTTGGGGTTCTGAACTCAAAGCATGGGATACAGGATTTAGGAGGTTCTGGCAGACTCCTCTGTGTGCTGGGATCCAAGGTATTGGTTGAGGTCTGTAGAATGGTGCCAGATGGTACTACACAATATAGGGTGATAATGTTATCGACTCACTGTAGGCCATTGCTCAGGCCTGTGGAAGGCTGACCACTGTTATGACTAGAGTTGAGGAGTATAATGTGGACATCAGGTAACTTGTTCAAGGCAGCAGCAAAAAAAGGCGCCCATCTCCTAGGCAGTATATTGAAACACTATCACAGATTTGTATTTGAGTCAGACAGTGAGTCTTCATTGGTGATACCAGTTAAACTAGTCAACCCAGATCTAGTGAGGCCAGGTCACCAACCTGATTGCTGCAACTTCAGTGGTAGGTTAACTGTAGACATACAAGGTAGGGTTGCCAGCCTCCAGGTGGGGCCTGGAGATCTCCTGCTATTACAGCTGATCTCCAGATGACAGAGATCAATTCCCCTGGAGAAAATGGCCACTTTCAGGGGTCTTTCCCCTCCCCAAACTTTGACCTTCCAGGCTCTACCCCTAAACTCTCCAGGAATCTCCAAACCCAGAGTTGGCATCCCTAGTACAAGGGCATCCAATGATTATGTGAAAATAACACAAGCCCTTGGATGCTTTTGGACTGGGCAATCCACTTAATTCATTACCTAATAGGTATTGTAGAAGACTAAAATTGAGCATTTAGTCACATCGCAGTGTCACACACACTTTGCAAATGCCCAGTTCATACCATCAAAGCTTAAATATTATTCCGCAGATAACTAGCACCGCAGTGCTGGAGCATGGATATATTTGTGGAATAGTTCCATGGGGGTCTGGCCACATTTTAGACTCAAAAGAGTACAGATGCAACTTGTAAGAAACAGTTTACTCTTTTTGCCATATATCTGTATGCACTTATTGAGTTTGGATTTTCTGTTCCCTTTCCTGCTAATCACCATCTATTTTGTTTAGAATTTTCATTGCCTTGTGGTCCATCTGTTGCTCCTTCTTTATTTCTTAAAGAAGTAGCCTCATATTAATTGCCATTACTATGACTGACCATGGCAAAAGGGAGAATTTTATATGGACATAGGTATAATTTACTATGCAGAGATTTAAACAACTGCTATTCCATATCATTCCTGTACTCTGCTGGATTAAATGCAGGTTGTACAATAATAGGGCTTGGGAAACTGTGATTGTGGTCTCTATTTCATAATTTGAAAATCAGACTAGATAGTATTATTTTTCCAGTGTAAAAACGTTAAGTATTTTCTGATAGACTGTGGGGACAATACAAGACCCAGCCATCTGAACTAAAACTAGACATATATCCACAGGGCAGGAATGGAGTATCTCCAGGTTTGTATATACATTTTATTTGAATCTGAAATTAATTAAAATTTTTGAAACAGTTTTGGCCATTTCACTTACATTTCCTTTTACCCTAAAATGCATTTTTTGTTTGTTAATTGATTTACTGTTTATCCTGAAAGCAATCAAAATTTAAAACACATCCAGAATTGGCAAGGATATTCCTAGGACTTTTTGTTTGTTTTTTGCCCAGCCATTGGCAAATTGACCCACTGTTCCTTGAACCAGGAGTCAGAAATCCCTTCTCTCTTCTGTTTTTCTGCTGCAGAAATTCCCAACAATCCCATTTGGGGGGCTCCAGAAAGGGGTAAGCGGAAGCCTTCAATCATAGTGAATCATTAAAAAAAACCTATTTCATAATTTATTTTGAACTCAAAACCAGTTTTTAAAATGAACAATTGATTTACATCTTTTTTTTTCCTTTTTCTGTCATGTGCCGTATGCAATGGGGTTTAATAGACAGTACATGTTCCTGGGCTAACTAGGTATTGCCCTAACCAGTTTCATATGCAGTTTTTTACATTTGTAACATATTTTAATTTTGTTAATAGTCACATGCATAAGATGTTGATGGGATGGTGGACAATACGCATGCAAGCATAATCTAAGTAGACATGGAATGCTAACCAGTTCTTAGTCCTTCTGTTTTCATGAAATCTCTATATAAATATATGCATTGGGTCATTCTATTACATCTCAGCAGTATGTTTTGTTTTGCTTCTTAATACTGAGCTTCTCTAGTACTCGGAAACCTCTCAATAGGTATAGTGCGTTGCTTAAATTCGTGAGCTTTGCGATTTTTTTCATGTTCATTCAACAGAAATATTTGATCTTATTCTAAATATTCAGCAAGAAAATATTGGTTTCAGTATTGGTCTCTTTATAATACAACCATTAAATAGAAGACTGAATGCAGCAGTAAGTGGCAGAATCTTTTATAAAGCTTGCAGATTTATTGATTTTTATTTTAATGTTTTGAATGTCTAGAAAGAATTGATTGTTTAGGATTAAGAGCCGTGGCACAGGTTTGCTATTCTGGTCATCCTGCCTCAAGTATTTGTAAAATGATGACCCCAAAACTTGGGTGATTCTGCATTTTTTATGTATGATTAACCACAATTTATTTAGGCTTGCATTTTATTGCAAGAATTCTAACATGAGCTGCTCAGCTTAAAAAAACCCTGTTTAATTTAATTTAAGTAATAAATACAACGAAGCTTTCATCTTATAAATCAAAGGGGTGTTTCATATGCAATAGCTCAGTGGAGTTAATTGAAGCCTAGGGCAGAGCTAGAGCAGTTTAGTGGTGAAGAGACAGTTGTGAATTGAGAAATTCCTGGTGTACATCTTGGTTGTCTCATGCTCTCACTAGGTGACTTTAAGGAAGCTACTGCTCTTAGCTTTAGCACGCCCATCTAATAATGGCTTTTTCTGAACTCCCCTTTCTACTCAATAAAGAGGAGGAAATTATTTCCTCTGATTTTACCTTCCTACTGTAGACACCGAGGCCACTTGTAGAACCAACTTTTGTGGAGGATACAAACACTATAGCAGGTTAGGAAAAGTGTGATATACTTTGAAAAAGTACTATATAAATGCTGTGGGTGTTATTACTTCTCCAAAACCATCCCAGGAAGCAGGTACAATAATAATCATTTTTAAGGACAACAACATCAGTTCTGGGTGTATTAATTGGCACATTCTATCATCTTAATTTCTGCCCTGTGCCTACCATGTGAAACTGTTTGGGGTCCAGCCCTTTACTGAAAGGGCTGACTTCAATACATTGAGCACAAGCCAAGAAAAGAGGACAATTTAAGTTCTACTGAAGTTAAGCAATTTAAGCAAATAATTTCACAAGTATTTAAGCATGTCTAACATTTTAGGATTGTGCTACCCAAAATGAAGTCTTGGTGTTGTGCTCCTCTGTAGCATAATTGTCAGCATATATTGGGGGGGTACACCCACACACATGATCAAGTATGTATTTTTACACTAAACTGAATTTTTACTTTCTGTAGAGCTGTAGTCTATAATAAAATTGTAAATCAATAAGGCTGCCAGAATTCTTCTAATTCAAACTAAACTTCTTCAATTTCGTTTAACTAGTACAGGGGAAAATAATAACCAAGTGCCTCAGGTGTTTGTTTGGTGGTATTGTTGATAACATCTGAAGCGTCACAGGTTTTTTGCATTGTTGTCCCAATAATCATAGGCGTAGAGTATGGGGGGGGCTCGAGGGCTTGAGCAACCCCTGAAATTTCCCGGGGGGGGCTCAGCCACCCCCGGAAAAATGGAGCACCTGCCGCCGTGCCTCCCCGGGTCCTTCCGAGGCCTGGCAGCCACTGCTGGAGAGGGAGAGAGAAGGGATGGCAGGGGGGGAGAGAGGCACCAGCAGCAGCGGCTGGCGAGCCTCGGAAGGGCCCGGGGAGGCGGGGCAGTTTCCCGGAGGGGGGGAGAACATCGTCCCAGCAAGTGTGCGTGGTTTGTGCGCGCGCTAAGGAGCCCCCGTCCCCCCGGGATTTCCAAAACTCTACGCCCCTGCCAATAATCCCTTACTTTTATTTTCCTTTCCCATTAGCTGAGACAACAGCATGCTTGTGCACCTTTCAGGTCTCTATGACTGGCATCAAGCCTCTTGTTGGGATCCACTATCATACATTTGTTTGTTTGTTTGTTTATTTGTTTGTTTATTTATAGTCCCCATATCTTGCTGAGACTCAAGGTGGATTACACAACGTAAATCAGTACATTCAATAGGATGAAATATTATTGATTGCACTGATTTACATTGTGTAATATAAATCAACAAGTGGTGTCCCATGATTTTCACAAGGGGGATCCCTTCCCCCTCTTAGCTTCAACCCCTCCTATTGTCACTGCCAGGGCTCTGTCGCAGCTCCCACTTTAAATTAAATTTAAATTAAAGCTGGGAGGGAAGGGATCCCCCTGCAAGTATTGTGGCTCCTGAACCACCCACATAGTCTATCAAATTTAATTTAAATTTAATTTAAAGCAGGAGCTGTAATGGAACTCTGGCAGTGTCGATGGAAGAAGAAGAGAAGATTGGATTTATACCCTGCCCTTCACTCAGAATCTCAGAGTGGCTTACAAACTCATTTCCCTTCCCCTTCCCATGACAAACACCCTGTTAGGGCTGCCAAGTCCCCGTGGTGGGCTACAGGGGTCCCCAATCCACCGGCCTGGATTTGGCCAGTGGGGGGAACCCCACCCCCGAACTGGCCTGCTCTGGCTGACTGCCCCAGCGTGATGATGTCACCTGGAAGTGACATCATAATGCTGGGCACGTTTCCAGGGCGACGCTCTAGCAATCGCCCCAAAACTCTATCGTACCATAGAGTTTTGGGACGATTTCCAGAGCATCACCCTGGCAACATGCCCAGTGTGATGAGGTCACTTCCGGATGACATCATCATGGTGCACATATGCTTCGCACACACGCTGAGCTCCCAGACCAGGGACAGGACTCCCCCACCATTCTAAAAGTTATGACTTGGCAACCCTACACCCTGTGGGGTAGGTGGGGCTGAGAGAGCTCTTTTCAGAACTGTCCTTGAGAGAACAGCTCTGACAGAACTATGGCTTGCCCAAGGTCATCCAGCAGCTGCAAGTGGAGGAGTAGAGAATCAAACCCGGTTCTCCCAGATTAAAGTCTGCACACTTAACTACCACACCAAAAAGAGGAGAGGGAAGGGATTCCACAGGAGTATCGCAGCATGTGCTGCTTCCCCCACATCACAGCTGCTGGTGAACTCACTACAACTCCCAGCCTCGGCTACAAGGCCCACTGTGTTGTGCTCCCCCCCAAACTTGGTGCTGGCTAGCCCTGCATAGCTCCTGGTGTTCACTGCTGAGCCTGCTGAGGCTCCCTAAACCCCTTCACTCTTAACAGCTGCTGGCAGTAAGCTTGGCATAGCTCCCATCCCCCCCAATGAAGCTTCAGAATCTTCACTGCTGGGTCCACTGCAGCTCCCCAAACCCCTCCAGCTTGGCAGCTGCCATGGGTAAGCCTGGCACTGATTCCATCCCCGCCCCCCATCAATGCCAGCAAGCCCAGCATGGCTTCTGGCCTCCAGCACCAGGCCTACTGCAGCTCCTGAACTCCCTCAACTATTGTAGCTGCTGCCAGCAAGCCTGCTGTGGTGTCTGTCCCGCCATCACTGCCAAGATTACACCAACCACTGTAAGTGTGTTGTCCCCCATGTATTTTTTTTTTAAGTTTTAAGATTTTTCAGCAAACCTAGGGAGCCCTCTAAGTTTGGAGAAAAATCTCCTCTTTCTTTCAGTATGGGCCTGATCTGCTGATCTATATATTTGCAGATTGCCTTCACTTGAGATATAGATATATAGATGTAATAGGACTAGGATTACAGAAATCTGAAACAAAGCATAAAGGATTAGGCATAGGAAACAATGCAGAACATGGTTTTACATAAGTAGAAAACAATGCAGGGAAAGCAGGATAATACCTGCAGCCAATAGGTAAATACATACACAGAGGTCTAGTCCACAGTCCTAAAAAGTATTTTCTTGGACTATTCCATTATAATATAACCATATGAAATAACAGCTTGCATGAGATTTCAGAAAGTTCTTTTGTTTCTCTTGTTGCAAAACAACAACAAGGAGGGACGTCTTTACCATGAAAGAGTTTGCTGCAACCAATCATCTTATGAATGTATTAACTGAAAAATAAATTCAGTTCAGAAAAGGGAGGAGGGGGTCAGTTTGATTTTTCATTCCAGTTCAAAAATGCTAAAGACTGGCATGGATCAACTCCGTATGTTCTGTGTGGGCATGTATTTCAAACAACATTCTCTTTAGATTCTATGTGAACACCTTTCAGCACATGATTCTAGTGTGAATTGGGTCTGACACTAATCTTTCAAGTGGAGTTTTTCATTAAGCATTTGTAATCATTGTTTTCCTTATTTATTTATTTATTTATTTATAATTTGACAATTTACAGTTTTGATCTATCTTTCTGCAAGCAAGGACTCAGGACAGATTACAATTGTTAATTAAAACAATAATAAAATAAACATAAATTAGCCCTAACAAAAACTGAACAAGGTAAAGCAGGGGTGTCAAACATAAATTAGCCCTAACAAAAACTGAACAAGGTAAAGCAGGGGTGTCAAACATATGGCCTGCAGACTGGGTCTGGCCCCTGCAGGGCTCCTATTTGGCCCACAAGCAACTGTCTCTCTGCTGCTTCCTTCTTCCTGTTTCTGCTTCCTGTTTCATGCATTGTATCTCCTTTTGCCTAGTCTCTCCTATTTCCTGATTTGTAGAGGAGAGAAAGAAAGCCAAGCCTCCCTTCCCTCATTTGGCTGAGGGCTCCTCCCCTTCCTCCTCCTCATCTGGGAAAGAGTCAGAGAGATAGAGGGAGATGGAGTCCCATGGCACTTTTATGACCACCAACCCTTTATTCCAGTAATAAACTTCTGTGTGCAAGCACATTTCTTCAGAGGGAGGAAGGGGGGAGGGAGGGAGGGAGCCAGAGAGAGCATGCCAGAGAGAGAGATGGAGTTCTATGGCACTTGGAGAGATCTCTCTTTCCAGTTCTAGCAGATGAGGAGGGGAAGAAACCTAACAGCACAGCTTGCTTTCTTTATTAGTGGAAGGGAGCAAGAGTCTGGTAGCACCTTAACAACTAACAACATTTGTGGCAGGGCTTTGTACTTTCATGAGTAACTGCTCACTTCTTCAGCTACAGCTAGAATGTCTGTATATCTTGGAGAATGAAGTGATTTCAGATGCCAAATGACATTAGCAGGCATTGGTAATTTGAGAAGAAACCTAGGTCTTAATTCAGTCCAGGAGGATGCATTATCTTGTGCTTCATTATCAGTTGCAATCCAGCAGTCTCTCTGTCTAATCATCCTTTGAAATTTCTTTGTAAGAGAACTACTACTCTTAGGTCAGCAAATGAATGTCCTAGAAGGTTAAAATGTTCCCCCACTGGTTTTTGAATGTTGTGGTTTCTAATAGCAGTAAGAAAGAATAAGAGTCCAGTAGCACCTTGAAGACTTACAAAATTTGTCGTATAGTATGTGCTTTTGTGAGTCACTGCTCACTTTTTCAGACTTATTTCCATTTATGCTTGCATCCCCCTGGACTGAATCCTACTGTACCAAATTGAGACCTAGGTTTCCTGTCTCATTACCAATGCTGATATCTTCATGCCTACTACCCCTTGCATATAACACCTAATCCAGTCATGCCTGCTATTGCCATTTGGCATCTGAAATTATCTTTATAAAGTTTATATCTCCAGTACCTTGTGTTACATTTTATGGCACACATGGCCCAGCCCGACAAAGTGACATTTATGTCAGATCCAACCCTTGAAACAAGTAAGTTCGACACCTGTGAAGTAGAGCATCAATACATCAAAGTTCACAAAAATAGTCTATATAGCTAGCTGAGCTCTGGAAGACTTATAATAAAGGTGCCTTCCTTCTCAGGAAAGCCATTTCATCATGTAAGGGAAATCACCAGCACCTTGAACTGAAGCTGTACATTTATGGGGATCCAATGTACATTACAGATATCTCTATACCATGGGTCCCTGACCTTTTTGAGCTTGCAGGCACCTTTGGAATTTTGACATAGCATGGTGGGTGCAGCCACAAAATGGCTTCCATGAGAGGTGGGGCCAGTAACAAAATAGCTGATGCAGCAGTTTATCTTCAGTCACACAGTGAAGCTCCTTGTGCTGTGGTGGCAGCTACTGCCAAAGCAACATTTTTGAAAAATCTGCACAGCCCATCAAATCTCCAGTGGCCAACAGAAGCCTTGCTGGTCAAAAGCCCCACCCACTTTCTGAAAACACTCGGTGAACACAAGGAAAGGCATTGGCAGGCAGAATGGTGTCCATAGGCAGCGCACTGGGGACCTCATTCTAGACAGTAGATAAGCTGCTGCACTCTGCACTAACAAAATTTTCTGAATTGTCTTCAAGGGCAGCCCTGAATATACAGCATGTTAACAATAGTTCATCCTGAGGGTCACTGCAGCATGTATCAGTGTGGCTGACACGAGGGAGTAAGCTGGCTTCCAGGCCAAATAAAGGTGAAGGAAAGTGTTCTTAGCCACTAAGGTGACCAGTTTCTCTACTTACAACACAAGAGGTAACTTAACTCCCAGACTCACCACTGAATTAACCCAGTTTTTATTTAAGCATGGTCTCTATTCTGACATAAAATCTTAGATCCAGGATCAAAAAGCAGTTCAATTTGGTTTAGCTAAATGGCTTTTATAATTACTGTTTTATTTGCCCAGTTGGAATGTATACGGAAGGGGTAAATGTGTTCTCATTACCAATGGTATCACATCACAAGTCCTGGCAAACAGTAATGTAACTGCTAGGAAGAATTCATGCAACATTCTATACAGTCCTCCAAGACACAAAAATCATGCATATTTGAATCAACATACTTTGCTTTGAACGCTGGGGAAAATATTATTTTACCACAACACTACTGTGGAAAGGCATTTTAGAAACATTTCATCTATGAAAGAATGAATGAAAGAATGGAAAAGCCTGTATTTGTCGTACGCTGGTTGCACTTGTTTCAATGTGGTAGCTATTTACAAACAAAGGATGATGTGGTTTCACAGAATGTAAAATTAATCATGTTGACTTGCCTTAAAAAAATTAAGAGATTAATTGGTTTTATTTAGTGACTTATTTGTTTATTGTGGTAGCAGTTAAAAATAGATAACCAGAGGCTAATAAATGTTAATGATCCCATTCACTCTTAGAAAATCAATTTCTCATGATTATAGCACATCTCAGGGTATTGTTTTTGAGCAAAAGAATTTAACACTAAGAATATTTTGAAGAGAAGTAGTCAGCTCTCAGATAACTTTGTTTTATCAGTGCCAGTTTTATAAAAGATTTCCCAGTAAGCAAAAAATCCTTTTGAAAAAAAGATATAAATCTGAAAAAGCATATTCCTCTCCTGACAAAGACAGTAGGTTGGAATAATTATTAGTATGTCCTTGAAACACATGGTTTTATATGGGCCTATATTGTATGGTTGTGACCAGTGTTCCCTCTGAGCTGAGTTAGTGTGAGCTAGCTCACAGTTTTTTAGCCTCTGGCTCACACATTTTTATCTTAGCTCAGGAAGGGTGGCTCCAGAGGAAACTAATTTGTGCAGCAGCCAAATTACAACTTTAATGCCAGTAGCTTACAAAGTAGAGTTTTTGCTCACAAGACTCCACAGCTTAGAGGGAACTTTGGTTGTGACTTTGGAATTCCGTGTAAGATGGGGTTGTCCCAATCTCAACAGTAAGAAACTTGCTCCCCCTGTGCTTTGTTGTGCAGTTATACATTTTAGTAAAGGTAAAGGTTTCCCTTGCTCGAAAGCCAGTTGAATCTGACTCTAGCGGCTGTGCTCCTCTTTGTTTCCAAGCCAAAGAGCCAGCACTGCCCAAAGACTTTGCTGTGGTCATGTGGCCAGCATGACTAAATACCTAGGTACATGGAATGCTGTTACCTTCCCACAACAGTGGTACCTAATTTCTTGTTTTTGAACTCCTAGGTTGCCAGGAACTGGGGCCAGAGACAGGAGCTCACTCTATCATGCGGCACTTATGTCTCAAACTGCTGAACTACAGACTTTCCAGTCTGCAGCTCAGCATCTTAATCTCTGAGCCACCGCAGCTATACATTTTAGGGTCCCCATATTTTGGAGAAAGAAGACCAATTATTTATTATTGATTTTTTTTCCGTGTTACTTCTATGGACTTGGCTCCTGAAGTTCTATGGGCAGAAGAGGAAAAAACTCTGATTCCCTGTCCCCGGCTGTTCTTGGGCATTCCCTATTCCCTAACAACCACATTTTTGGAATTTTTTTGAGATGCCCTCGGAGAGAAGAATCAGGAAAAAATCCATCTTGCATCAATGGAAATCTAGGTTGAATCCAAACCACTATATATACAACAACAACCATCAGTAAACCTTCTAAACAATACAATAAAGCTTTAAAATTCCAATACACACAGCATAATAAAACCTAATAAGAGTTTCTTTGCTTAGCTTGCAAGCCTGAATATGTACATTTTAGATTTCTTCCTGAAAATGGAGTGAGAGGACTTCAGCCTTCAATAAATCATTCTAGAGACTTGGAGGAAATGTAAAAAAGGCCATGATTTTTCCTAAAGAGGCTCTCATTTTTGGGGAGTAGTTGAAAAAAGCAACTGCAATATCTTAATGGCAGTCTTGGTAACAGGGGGCAGGAAATGTCTCTCTTTCTTCAATCATCCCATGTAGATAAAACGTTCCCCCGTGAGCAAATATCATGTTTTAAGCTGTTGTCTAATTTACTCTTATTACAGTGCTTTGAGATAGGTTGTTACAATTTCCATTTTACAACAGGAAAATGCAGGTTCAGAATGCCACTCCACATATACTCATTGGTCCACGGACATATCCAGTCCCCCCCCATGGTCTCAGGTGAACAGTTTTCTTTGAAATGTAAGAACACTCAGAAAGGTTTTATAATGTGAGTAATGATAATAATATTGTATTGAGCTATTGACCAATGCTAAGCTATTAATCAAGCTAAAAAATTCTTACGATCAGTGCTCTGAAGCACTGTAAAATAATGGCATTGGTGATCAGTGATGCAAGTAGTCACAATTAAGCAGTTTAGTTGACGGATGAGAGAGCACACTTTATTTTATACTTAATTGAATTGCTGTACATGCTTGGTCACAATTGTCTCCTTCCCTATAGCTTTGGTTTTTAGCAATTTGGAGTGACACATTTCTTAGTACGAGCAATTAAGACTGCTTTGTGTGTACATTGTACTCCAAAAGCACAAACAAGAGTTCTTCTTTTATCTGCTGCCTAGTTCAAAAACCATGAACATGACTGAAGATGCATACTTCAATTTCTTAAGAGTTGTGTAAAAAGAAAAAGCATTTCATTATATGAACTATGGTAAGATAGGGAACATGCTAACTCATCAGAGTATTTACCAAGTATTTGGCCTATCATTTGGAAAAAAACCTGAGAGCCTAATCACTATGCCACTGAATGTGCTATGGGACATCTATAAATGGAGCTGCAAAACTGCAGTCACATTTCAGCTCAGGCCAGCATCTGTTTCACTAGTTGTGGAGGGTGACAAACAGAAGGTCAACAGGGTACGCAAGCCTGAGTTTGGCAGGTAACCCTAATGTGCTTCTTGTTCCTTGTGCTTTGGAGGTGACTGGCTGATGCCTGGTCCGCATGTGCTGCAGAATGAGGTGGCAGACTTTCTCAGGTCTTGCAAACTGAGTGCTGTGGCTCACTTAATTAAGTCAATCTGTCTCATGCTCAGTCTTCCTCTTTTCCTGCTACCTTCCACGTTTCCTAGTGATATTGTCTTTTCCAGTATCCTAAGCAGGGCTTTTTTTGTAGAAAAAGCCCAGCAGGAACTCATTAGCATATTAGGCCACACCCCTGACAGTGCAGCTCTCTCCTATGATCGGCTTTCCCAGGGGGCCAGTGCCTTGCGGGGCGCCTGGGGAACCCGAGGGAAGGAAGGCAATTTCTGGATTGGCTTCCCCAGGAGAGGAGGCAGTTTAAACTGCTTTCCCTTCCTGGATCGGCTTGACTTTTCCAGGCACCTCACAGGTTGCAAAACTGGGGGGGGGGGGGGGTGCTGTAGGCATGGCCAACTCAGAAGCCAGCCGGAACTCCGTTCCTGTGCTTTCCTGCCCTGAAATAGCCCTGATCCTAAGCATATATACGCAGAAGTAAATCTTACTGACTTCAATGGGACTTACTCCCAGGTAAATTATAGCCTAAACTTATTACAAATGCTACAGAATTTCAGCAAAAGTGATAGAATCTGCCCACAAAATAGTAAGTAACAAAAACTATTATTTATTTATTTATACTTTCCTCTGTATTAATATTTTGCTGAGGATCTTTGAGTGCAGAGGGCAAATTCTGCATCTCCTCCTCCTTCCAGACCCTTGTGTCTCCTTAGCTACTGGCATTCTGTGACTGCATCTCAGACTCAAAACCCAAACATTTCCATAAGAACTGAGGGAGGGATTATAGTGTGACATCATGTTTCAGAACAGGCTATATTGTGTCTTTCCTGATAAGGACACCTGCATAAATTAGTATTAATTAATACATGAATTAGAATTACCTGATCAGAATTCCTATAGGTTGCCCCCTCTTGTATCTAACCTTCAGTAGTATGGTTGAAATAGTACTGTACCCATCCCAATCTCTTTCTAGGAAAGCCAGAAAATAACTTCCTTTTGCATTCTCTTGATTTATGTGTCCTGGCTCTGAAGCCATCAGCTATTTGTGCATGAGTATAACATTTGAAAAGGTCTTATGCATTTAGAGCCAGATAACGGGGTCATTTTCCAAGTTTTAACATGGCTCTTATTTGCAGTGTTTAGGCCTGTGTGTGTTGGATTTAGCAGATGTATTACCACACAAAAGCATCTGGTAGGCATGATAAGAAGGATGCAATATTTCTCTTCCCAACAAGCATTAAAAGGAGAGCTCAGGGAACAGTATATTCGAACAAGACAATTGATTATACTGATTAATCTCAACTAAGGTTCGAGCATGAACCAGGCTGGTTCGTGGTTCCCGAACCAGGGGTTCAGGAGAATATGCCTCCCATGGTCCACCCACAAACCTCCATGGAGTTTTATGAGGTTCATGAAGGTTCTGTGCAGGCTCCAAAGGCATTTAAATACCTTCAGAGCCCAACCAGCTCTGAAGGTATTTAAATGCTGTGAGAGTCCACCACCAGCTCTGTGGCCCAACCCAAGTGAGCTCTGAAGGCATTTAAATGCTTTTGGAGCCCACCTCCAGGTTGGGCCAGCCCAAGTGAGCTCTGAGAGTGAGCTCTGAAGGCTTTATAGGTCTGAAGCTCTGAAGGCCTCATCTGGAAGCAGGCTCCAAAGGCCTATAAAATCCTTTGTAGCTTGCTCACACAGCTCAGTCAGGCCAGCCTGACCCAGAGATGGGTTCTGAAGGCACTTAAATGCCTTCAGAGCTCACTTCTGCTCAGGCAGCCCAACTCAGAAGTAAGTTCTGAAGGCATTTAAATGCCTTTGAAGCTCACTTCCGGGTGGGCCGAACTCCCCGAACCATGAACCATAAACCGGTTTGTACAGTGGAGGAGTTAGTTGGAGATTAGTGGTTTGAGGTTCGTGAAAACCCCGAACTTCCATTTCCCCAATTTCTGCACACCCCTAGTCTCAATCCTCATGTCAGTCAACACACTAATCAATAAGTTACCAATATATTGTAGTACAGAGATCATAATAATGCATTTGAAATGTTCTTATAAACATGGGAAAGATAGAAACCCACAGAAACTTCACTGGGCTTACCTTGTCTGTTGTCAAGATGTTTTATTATAGATAGCTAAGGAGAAGAATTTATCTGATAAGTTAAAAAAGAAAAAGCCTCGAGAATCATGTTGCATTTTTAAAAACGAACCTGTGGCAGCTTTGAACATTCAAAGCTGCAATGTCTTTTGTGTGACTGGAGCTTGACACTATTTATGCAAAGCCACATCTTAAATGTGTTTGTCCCCATCCTTTTCTTAACACACTGAAAGAGGAACACAAGCAGAAGTCCGCTATAGACAATAAACAAGGCCAGCTTTTGATGTATTAAGTGCATGCCCAAAGCTCTTCTAAGGATATTATGAATGATCAATAGAGTTTCATAAGTGTGGACCTACAAGAAATGTGTGTGGAGGGGGCATCACACCTACCTTTTCATGCTTCCCTCTTCTCTATTAATGGTCTCCCTCTCTCTTTCTGCCTCTGCCCCTTATCTATCAATCTTCCCTTGCCCTCCCTTTGCCACTTTGGTGTCAGTCTTCACCCCCCCACACACCCCTTATCTGCTTCTATGGCAGAGTGGGAATTCAAACCTGGGTTTCCTAGATCCTAGTTTGACACTTTAACCACTACACAACCTTAGCTTCCATTACAAATATTTGGGGGTCTGGAGATAACCTGGGCCAAGATATTCTAGTTCCTTTCAATTTTGTCCCTGGAACTCCCATGATCATCCTGAGACTGGCTGCCAATTTTGAGATTCCTAGTTTCATTTTCTGCTGAATTATGCCTGCCACAGATGGACATGTGGATCCTTTGATTATTATAGCTACATGCTAGCAGCCAGCATCAGCCAGGGGTAGAGCTGTGGCTCAGTAGCAGGGCATTTGCTTGACATGCAGAAGGTCCCAAGCTCAATCCCTGGCATCTCCTGTTAAAGGATCTGGCACTAGGTGATGTGAAAGACATTTGCCCGAGACCCGAGAGAGCCTCTGCTATTCTGAGTAGACAGTACTGGCTTTGATGGACCAGTGGTCTGATTCAGTATCAGACATCTTCATGTGTTTAAATAATTTATTTTGTTACAATATTTGGTTTGGATCAGGGTCATATGAGTTGGTCCCAGAAAGAGTCTTTGTTTGAGTGCCCATGGCAGCTCTCAGCAGCTCTGTGGGAAAGTTTAACTGTTTAAAAAGTATAGCTACAAAGCCTTGTGAGTGAGTGAGGAGGACGATGTCTTTTTACCCCCACCTCTGTAGCCACAGGTTCAGCTGCCCTTTAAAAACTTCATTGCTAGCTTCTAACCCAGAGATGTTGAACTCATTTGTTATGAGGGCTGGATTGGACATAAATGTCACTTTGTTGGGCCGAGCCATGTGCTCATGGGCGTCAACTACGGGGGGGCTCGAGGGTTCGAGCCTCCCCCGAAATTTCCCGGGGGGGGGCTCAGCCACCCCCGGCAAAAGGGAGCGCCCGCCGCTGGTGGCCAGTCAGCCAGCCAGCTGGCCGTCACCGCCTCTCCTTCCCCCCACCCCCGGCCTGCCCTCCTGCCTCCCTGGGGCGGGGGGGAGAGAGGTGGCGGGGACATGCTCCTGCGCTTCGCACGGCGGCCGGCAGTCAGCTGGCCAGCTGGCTGCTGCCGCCGCCGCCGAGCCTGCACCCCGAGCCTGCCTCCCTGGGGCCGGGGGGGGAAGAGGAGCGGCGGGGACATGCTCCCGCGCTTTGTGCGCGCGGCCGGCAGTCAGCCGGCCAGCTGGCTGCCGCCGCCGCCGAGCCTGCGCCCCGAGCCTGCCTCCCTGGGGCTGGGGGGGGAGGAGGAGCAGTGGGGACATGGTCCCGTGCGCGCACAAAGTGCGCGCACACGAGAGAGCTCTCCCCCCCCGGGGATTTACAAACTCTACGCCCCTGCATGTGCTGGATGGTTCATGAGGGCGGGAGGCCTGCCCCCCGAGTTGCATGCTTGGTCCCCAATGTGTGGAAGAAACTGCCAAAGAATGCCCCCCATGGGCCAAAGCACAACTGCCACATGGGAAGGGCGGTGGAACTGGCTGCCAGAAGGCCCCAACACAGGATCATCTGCACTCTCCCACAAGCAAATGCTGATCCCTGCAGCTATCTAGGACAGCTACCCTGAGCCCTGCTTGCAGGGAAAGAAGTGGGGTATAAGTTGAATAAATAAATAAGTATCCCTGGAGCTGCAGGCTAAGTGAGAGGCATGAATGCGATTGCAGTGACTCCCAACTTACCAGTGAGGCTGTTACTGAAGTGAAGGGATTCTGCTTGGCTGCTGCAGATGAGGTTGGTCTGCCATGGTGAAGCCACAATCAAAGTGGCTTCACCCCCTGAACAGCCTCCTGTTCCTTCCCTTACACCAGTTGCTTGCCAGTTCCATCCCCCCCCCCCCCCGGGCCTTATGTTTGACAACCCTGTTCTAACTGGCCAGACTGCAGGAAGAAGCAGTGCTGGGGATGGTGGGGGATTCCTCTCACATAGCCATGGTTCCTGCACTGCTTTTTCCTGTCCTCTACCCCTCCTCCACTGCAGCAAGGTTTTAACCACCTTGTACATTTTTAGCAGAGGGTTAATGTTTTTATGCAACCTTGTGGAGTCCCCAAAGTTTGGAGAAAAATCTCACTTCTCCCCATGTGAGCGCAGTCATCAGACAGAAGCATCCTCAGATGAATACATGATGAGGGAAGAAAGTTGCAGCCTAGGATCGGCATAGGGGTAGTACATAAACACCTAGTTTCTTTAAATGAAACTAAGTCCTTGGGGCCAGATGAACTGCATCCAAGGGTACTGAAAGAACTCACAGATGTAATTTCTGAGCCTCTGTCCATTATTTTTGAGAATTCTTGGAGAACAGGTGAGGTGCCAGAAAACTGGAGGCAAGCAAATGTTGTTGCCAACCTTGAGAAGGGGAAAAAGGAGGATCTGGGTAACTTCTGACCCATCAGCTTGACATTTATACCTGGGAAAATTTTAGAATAAGTCATCAACAGACAGTCCTTGAACATTTAGAATGGACAGCTATGATTACTAAGAGCCAGCATGGTTTTCTCAAGAACAAGTTATGTCAAACTAACCTTATCTTTTTTCTGAGAAAGTTACTACCTTGCTGGATCAGGGGAATGCTGTAGGCATAGTTTATCTTGATTTCAGTAAGGCTTTTGATAAGGTTCCACATAATATTCCTGTTGACAAATTGGTAAAATGTGGTTTGGATCCTATGACTGTTAGGTGCATTTGTAACTGACTGACAGATCATACCCAAAGAGTGCTTGTTAATGCTCCTCATCCTCTTGGAGAGCAGTGACAAGTGGAGTGCCTCAAGGATCTGTCCTGGGACTTGTTTTGTCCAATATCTTTATCTATAATTTGGATGAAGGAATAGAGGTAATGCTTATTAAATGTGCAGATGATACTAAATTGGGAGGGTAGCAAATACGGTAGAAGACAGAGTTAGTATACAGGATGATCTTGACAGGCTGGAAAACTGGGCTAAAACAAATAAAATGAATTTCAATGGGGATAAATGTAAAGGTCTCCATTTAGGTAGGAAAAATCAAATACATTATTATAGGATGGGGAAGACGTGTCTTGGCAGTAGTATATGTGAAAAGGATCTAGGGGTCTTAGTAGACCATACACTGAACATGAGTCAGCAGTGTGATGTGGTAGCTAAAAAGGCAAATGCAATTTTGAGCTGTATCAACAGAAATATAGTGTCCAGATCATGGGAAGTGATGGTATCACTTTACTCTGTTCTGGTTAGACCTCACCTAGGGTGTTGTGTTTAGTTTTTGGCACCACAATTTAGGAAGGATATAGACAAGCTGGAACTTGTCCAGAGGAGGCCAGTGAAGATGGTGTGGGGTCTAGAGACCGTCCTGTGAGAAAAGGTTGAAGGAACTGGGTATGATTGAGAGGTGATATGATAACCATCTTCAAGTACTTGAAGGGCTGTCATATAGAGAATGGTACAGGGTTGTTTTCTGTTGCCCCAGAAGGTTGGACCAAAACCAATGGGTTTGGCTAAACATGAGGAAGGACTTCCTGACAGAGCGGTTCCTCAGTGGAACAGGCTTCCTCAGGAGGTGCTGGGCTCTCCTTCTTTGGAGGTTTTCAAACAGAGGCTAGATGGCCATCTGACAGCAATGCTGATTCTGTGAACTTAGGCAGATCATGAGAGGGAGGGAAGGAATGGTTGCATCAGTGCTTAGTTCTTGTGGCCCTTTCTTACACATCCAGGGAAATACTGACTGCCACTTTGGGGTCTGGAAGCCAAAAGTCAAAATCTTTTATTACAGTCCATGACCAGAATAATAAAATTAACAATAGACAACTGAAATATGAGATATAACAAATCTTGTCACTAGTACCTGGCAACAAGGATGAACACTAACTTACAATATTAAAGTAAAACCTCGTGGTCCAGTCAGGTCAAGGGATATCATGGTACAGTACTTAATCAGGCCAGCATATGCCTTCTAACATTTATAATTAACTAACAGCAAAAGGCTGCCCAATCCACAGTAAAAAAGTCTGGATTAAGGTATTAGATGTTACAGTCGGTATTTCCATATTCATTGCCTGGTGAGATCTGAATAGAACGAAATTTAATTGCTTGAGAGAAAACTTGGCTACTTACCGAGTTGTTTCAGTACACACGTCGGACTGAAGCGAATTAATGTTAGCTGAGTCAGAAGTATCTGTAGACTGATGGAGTAATGCAGGGGTCCTTTCGTAGAAAAAGAGGTGCAGGAGCTCATTAGCATAACTCATTAGCATTACTTATTTGCATATGCTACACCACCTGACATCACCAGAAGTATGTCAGAAGGCAAGAAAGAAAGAAGAGAGAGAGAGAGAGAGAGAGAGAGAGAGAGAGAGAGAGAGAGAGAGAGAAAGAAAGAAAGAAAGAAAGAAAGAAAGAAAGAAAGAAAGAAAGAAAGAAAGAAAGAAAGAAAGAAAGAAAGAAAGAAAGAAAGAAAGAAAAGAGCTGGCAGAGAGGGAACAGCTACTAATCCAAGCCTCAGAAATACCACTATTCTGGGAGGATAGCTTCAGTGGTGGCTGAAGCCTTCAGAAGGGTGGTCGGAGGAACAAGGACCTTTCTAGGGGACGGGGTCATTTTGCTGCAGCCATGACACAAGCAGGCATTCCCCCCCGGGGGGGGGGAGCTGGCACCAACTCCCGGAGCTGCGCTCCCCCGAGCTCCTGCTCGAAAGGACCCCTGGAGTAATGGAAAAATATATATAGAATGAATCCCATTGTAGAAGGGGCAACGAAGGAACACATGTGCCATCATCTCTATCTCTCTGCTATTGCAGGGGCAGAGTCTCTCTGACCAAGGGATCCTGCGGTATCTGCCCTCGATAATTGTTGATGGTAAAGCTTAACATCTGGCACAAGTGAAGGCTCTTTTTGGTTATTATTTTCCAGAGTGCATAAATAAGTAGCTGGAGTAGAGAGGTAGCATCTATTAGGCGCTGCAATATAGTTAGGAGATCTTGCAATGTTGGACTGGCATTCAATATCTTCAACTCTCTGCCTCAAAACTTCTCTGGCTATATCTCCACCCATCTGAAGGAGAACTGAAGAGGAAAATCCAAGTTGAGCAATTTCCACTTGGATAGCCTTGAGCCAGGGTGTTGGACTGGAGGGTGTTGGACTGGATGTTGGACTGGAGGACCCTGGAGGTCCCTTCCAACTCTCCCCTCACACCTGATTCCCTCCTTGCTCACTCATTGGGGGATCATGAGGCTCGCAGGAGGTATGCCATATAGAGTTCCCATCCTCCAGGTGGGGCCTGGGGATCTCCCGCTTTTACAACTGATCCCCAGCTGACAGAGATCAGCTTCCCTGGAGAAAATGGCTGCTTTGTATGGTGGACTCTATGGCATTGTACCATGCTGAGGCCCCTGCCCTCCCCAAACCCCGCCCTCTCCTGGCTCCACCCCCAAAGTCCCCAGGTATTTTCCAACCTGGACTTGGCAACCCTAATGCCATATCACCCCTCCATTACTTACCCTGACCCAGCTCCAGGCCCCATTACCTACCATTGAGCCTGGCTGCTAGTGCTCCTCTGCTGTGGTTGGGCCAGCTACATCATGCTTAACCCCCCATGTCTCCACCACCACTACTGATCCAATCCCTGAAAAGCTCCCGTCCTCTGTGTCTGGGCCTGCTGTGGCTCCCCCTCCCTAACATTGTGCTGAGCCCAGCAAGGCTTCCTCTCCCCTCCACGACACTGCTGCAGCTGTTGCCGCTGATCCCGGGTCTGGCAAGCAGGGCCGGTGCCAGGCTTTTTTGCACACTAGGCAAGGCTGCCTTCTGGCGCGCGCCCTCCCCCCCCCCCACCATGTACTCACCAATTTTCGAACATAAATGCATTTTAGGAGGAATGAAAAACACAAAGACGAGGATTCCTGCTTGTAGTCGGGGCTGCTCTCCCCATCGTCCTCACCCCACTTGCTGGCCTCTGCACCTGTCAGGGTTCTGCGCCCCTAGGTGGTCGCCTAACCTCACCTTATGGTAGCACAGGCCCTGCTGGCAAGGCTCCCAACTGCCGGGCTCACTGAAGCTTCCTCCCCTCCCTCCACATTGTGGCTGCTGCTGCTTCTGCTACTAATCCCAGCCTTGCCAGGCCTCCATCTTAAGAGGTGGTAAGTTTTAGGTTATCTACACACGTGCAGACAATGCTTTTGTTTTGTGGGGGATTTACACCCACCCAAATGTAATTTTTTGATTATTTCATTTTCTCCCGTCAAATGTGGGAGCCCCCCACATTTGCAGAAATATCTGTTTTCTTTCTGTGTGTCCCTGATCTGCAGATTTGGGTATCCACTGGTAGAGGGAACACTTGGGAAATAGGTGTATAGACAAGTGGAGACCCGAAATACTCGGGGGGAGGAATCTCCCCTCACTGCCTTTTACCCAAACTTTATTTTTTTCTGTCAGTTCAGTGGGGGGGCGAGACTCAGGGGGATCCCATATCCCCCCACTGCCAAGCCTGGCATGGCTCCAGCCCCCCTCCCCCAACTATGGAGCCTGGCATCCTTCTGTACTGTGGCTGAGCCTGGCGCAACTACCAGTGTCCTCTACTGCAGCCAGCTCAGCATGACTGCTGGTGTCCTCTTTCACTGCGGCTGGGTGCAGCTGCTGGTGTCTGTTGCAGACAGGCCTGGTGTAACTGCCCGTGTTCACTGTGGACAGGCCTGCCGTGGCTGCCAGTGTTCGCTACAGACAGGTCTGGTGCAGCTTCTGACATCCTCTGCCACAGCCCAGCACTGCTGCAAGCATCCTCCTTCAGCATGGCTCCCAGCTTCCTCCACCCCAGCCAGGCCTGGTGCAATTCCCAGCCTCCTCCTCCACCACTGCCACCCTATGACATCTGCAGCTGGCCTCTGTTCTGATCTGGGATTTATTTATTATTTTTGGTATTTTTGTGTGCACGCATGTGTGTGCTTGCATGCCTGGAAGTCATGAGCCGGCTCTGAGCCGGCTCTGCTGGAAGGGTGGGGTAAAAGTTTAAATAAATAAATAAATAAATGATGACTTCTGGCGACCCCTACTGGGGGCTTTGATGTTTTTCAGAGAGGTGGATTGATATCCTGCCTCTGCATCCCAAGCCCTTATATTCCTTGGAGGTCTCCCTTCCAGTTATTTGCCAGGGTCGGCCCTGCTTAGTTTCCAAAATCTAACGAGATCAGGCCTGATCTGGGATTTAAACACACACCCTGTTTATTCCCCCCTCTCAGATTTTTCTGCAAACCTAGGGAATTCCTCAAGTTTGCCGAAAAATCTCTTTAGCCTCCATGTGGCCCTGATCCACAGATTTAGCTATCCACAGATGGGGGCCAAATGTGGCTAATAGTATATAGATGATAATTCTGTTAACATGATTATGGATTCCCAAAGCAGCAATGATATTAAGGCATATTTCCCATGTCCAGAGGCAGTAACTCTCTGCATACCATTTCTGGTGAGGAAGAACAGGGGAAGGCTTAGTCTCCATGCCCTTCTTGCAGGCCTTCTGTAGGAATCGGATTGGCTCTGAATGAAAAAGGAGGCTGTATGAAATGGGCCGTTGGTCTGATAAATTCAGGGGGTAGTATTTTGGACTCTTTTAAGCGTATATATTTCATATCTTCAGAAGAATCGACAATTTTTATGTTGCTTGCATTAGTGAAGAACCTGACTTTGTTGATACAACCACTATAGTGGGAATTATAGGTGGTTTTGGAGATGGTTACTACTTGAATCTTGTTTTGTTCTTGATAATAAAACCTTAGCATAAATATAGCATTATTTATCAGAAGGAGCCTTGATGAACTATTTCTTTTCAAATATGAAACATTACATTAGCAGCTTTATAACCATTTTTTCTCTATTTTTTAATGACTGGCACAATAGAAGGGAAGCCCATTTGTATATTCCTTTTTGGAAATTCGCATTCAAAATCTTGGCTGCACCACCCAAAACATTTTCCATATGCGTCAATAAAGAAAGTAGTGATCACATTGGGTGTTTCTATTTTCTGCAGGCCCTATCAGTGTGGACACTGCTCCCAGTCCTTCTCCCAACCTTCAGAGCTACGGAACCATGTAGTCACCCATTCCAGTGACAGACCTTTCAAGTGTGGCTATTGCGGTCGTGCCTTTGCTGGTGCTACTACCCTCAACAATCATATCCGGACACACACAGGGGAGAAGCCCTTTAAGTAAGTAACCAAAGGATCAGACGAGCAGGAAGGGAATTAGACTGACAGGGCAAGTCAGCAAATACCACCCGTAGAATGGACCCTTTGGGAATTCAAGGGTCCACCCTATCTGAATACCAGATAGAGTGGACCCTACAACCCAACAAGCATTGTTCCTGAGCAAGTCCTATTCATTTTTAATGGCATTTATTCAGGATCAGTGTTTCAAGGACTATATCCAAATCACTAAACATTTCCTTAAAATCAGAAAGACACTAGGATCATATGATGCTGATATAGACATATGCAAAATGCCTGTAAACTAATCATAAAGAGCCCAGAAGCAGCTATCCGTAAGAAAACCTGTTCAGTAAATGCATATAAATGAAGAGATGGCTCAGTCAGTGTAATAGCAGGTGAGAGAACTGCATCCTGTTGAATGCAAAAATAGGAAGATGCCAAAAGAGTAGTAGTTTTGTTTCTGTGCATTACAAAAAAACATAATATTCTGAAAACACTCTACATGGCTAAAATTGTCATGTCATTTAGCATTATTTAATAAACAACTGTTCTATGTGCATGCAATATTTTAGAGTATAATTAAAGTCAAGATGTCTCTGTTTCAACCTGTTCTCTCTGTGACCTTGGCCCAGGAATCAGCCAAAAGGGGAGAAGTGGTAGCAGGTCTCTAAACAGGACCCAGAAACAGGGGAAAGAAGTCACTGAGCCTGGCACACATCCAGAGTCCAGACACTGATAATTCATCCTAACCATATTTCTTTTTTAATTATTTATTAAAACATGTCTATCTTGCAGTTCTTACCAGGATGACTAACTCCCACATCTTCCTCTCATGCACTGTCCTAGTTGGGAGTGCTGAATTCTAGTCTGAAATATAAGTAGCTGCATGCTTACTTGCTGAGAAGCAAATCTTTAGTACATTTCTTAATGCTAATCTTCATAAAAGGCACAGGTAAATCAGGCTATGAAAGATCCCTTTCAGATGACTATGAAAGATGTCCTGACCGGATGGCCTAGGCTAGCCTGACTGTTTCAAATCTCAGACACTAAGCAGGTTGGCCCTGGCTAGTACTTAGATGGGAGATGACCAAGGAAGCTCAGATTACTACAGAGAGGCAGGCAATGTCAAACTACCTCTGAACATCTCTCACCTTGAAAACCATAGAGCTGCGACTTGACACTACTTTCCATAACCATGAAAGATCACCAGTTTCCTTTATCCAACTAATTGCATAAATAAAGTTAATATTGAAATCTGCTACTTTGGGGGGGGGGGGTACAAATGGGAAAAGCCAAGGAGTTCCAGGGGCATCTCATTTCCTCCCCTTTATCTTGCTCCTCAAACTATTACCTCTTTTCATCCACCTGGAAGATCGCATATCATTACCTTTCCTTGTTTCCTTTTCTCCTTCCCATCTACTTACCAACAGTTTATCTACCCCCCATCTTAAGCTGTATTTATTTATTTACTTTATTTAGACCCCACTTTTCTCCATAGTGGGGATCTGAAGTGGCATACAGCATTCTCTTCTCATCCATTTTATCCTCACAACAACCCTGTAAGGTAGGTTAGGCTGAGAATGTGTGACTGGCCCAAAGTGTAACTGGCCCAGCAAGCTTCCATGGCAGAGTGGGGATTCAAACCTGGGTCTCCCAGATCCTAGTCTGAAACTCTAACCACTATACCACACTGAATTTCATGAGATGGCTGCTAGTGAACAGCAGCAATCAGCCAAGCCTGGGTGACTCATGCAAGCTAAGTGGTAGCAAGTCCCCCAGTAGTTCCTGGCAGGCCTGGTCCTCAAAGACCTAAATAGCCCTGGGAAGGGTCTTGTCCTTCCATCTGCCTTTTACTAACAGAAGCCAAGCCTGGAAGGCTGGCAATGCTGTTGTGGTTGCCTAGGAATGGCCACTAAGGGCATTCATTTCTTAAGGCTACAGGCACTGCTTCTATTATTTTGGATGTTTTTGCCTCCAATGTTGTTTTGTTGTTTTTAGATTTCAGATGTTTCTGCAAACTCAGGTCATTTTTCAGGTTTGTAGAAAGAGCTTCCTTATCTATTCATGGTTTCAGTCTCTGGATTTAAGTATCGACGGATTTGGGCAAATTGAGAATCAGATATACTGACAGTGATAAGTTGATATTTTACAAAATGTACACCCTGCTTTTCTGCCCTCGTAAAGGTCCCCAAGGCAGCTAACAAATTAAAACATACATAATACAACCACATGTTAAAAATATTAGGATGAACAAAAACACTTCATTAATATAATTAAAACAAGAACTAAAATACGTACAACAACATAAAAACAATTAAAACATTGGGCAGGAAGGAGAGATCACTGAGGGCGATGTCAAACGAAAGGTCTTCACCTGCTGGCACAAGATGGCAGCAGAAGGGGATGGCAAATCTCTTTAGGGAGGGAGTTCTAGAAATTTGATGCCATGACCAAGAAGGCCCTCTCCCAGGATTCCACCTGTCTATTCTCAGAAGTTAGGCTTCTGAAGATGGCAATAGTAGGTTCATAAGAGAGTAGGTGGTCCTTTAAGTATGTTGGTTCCAAACCATATAGGACTTTAAAGGTCAATACCTGCACTTTGAATTGTGCTTGGAAACAGATTGAGAGCCAGTGTAGATGGGCCAGCACTGGAGTGATATATTCTCTATGACCAGTCAACATCCTGGCTGCAGCACTGTGCACCAGTTGTTGCTTCAAAGCACATCTCAAGGTCAGCCCCACATAGAGAACACTGCAGTCTAATCTAGATGTAACCAGCACTTTCTCTGCATTGGTATGTCTTGAGAGTTCATGAGCATTAGAACTTAGATAGGGAATACACCTTCAAATCTTGTCTCTAGAATAGATTCATTGTGTAGCTTTGAGCAAGGCAACATTTTTCATACTCAAGTTCCAGTTTGATAAGTGTGGGGCACCCAACTTTGAGTTGCTATAAGAACAAACATAAGGAAAACAGGGACATCTTTGCTGATTGTTAGACTTGTGCATAGGAGTTTTTGTTTCTTTCATTTTTGTTGATTCTGAAAGGGACTGTTTCATTATTGAGTTATGTGGTGGAATACCCCGCTCTGATCATCAGGCCATATTTCACCATGTCCCCTGAGGCATCTGGATACTAATGGCTGTCTAAGGTCTCCACTTGTCATGTGCCACCCGCCTGGCTTTCTCAGCATTTTTAGGGACTTTTCTCTCCTCTTCTTGATTCAACTGCTGCCACCATCTAGCCTTGGGAATTGTCCACAGTGAGGAACAGGGCTCCCAGCTTCCTCTCCCCATTCTGAGGTTTGCCTCTGTGTCTCCTGCTATCCAACGTCTGGTTACCACAGGGACAGGATAATGCCTTATGCACTGCTGAAGCAGTAGCCACCTGCCCCCCACCCCCCACTTCTTTTTAAAATAGCGTGCTTAGAATGGTGAAGGTCTGGAGTAGTACAGAGAATCACTACCAGCATTAAAAATTATAAAGTTTTTATTAAAAAGAAAATGTGCACACATATGCTCAGCACAGCACCAGACTGAGCAAGGGATCCACACGAAAAGGATAGAATGCAATTCCTCTCTCTCTCTCTCTCTCTCTCTCTCTCTCTCTCTCTCTCTGTACATGCCTTAGTGGATCTTAGTCTAAGGCAAGCTCCTTAGGCTTAAAGATTACAGTTATTTTAAAACATTCCCATTTCCTTGAAGCCTCTGCTCAGGTGTGTGGGCAAGTACTTCACAATGGCTGCCTCCTACAGACCAAATTCTGTCTGCCTCAATGGAATCATCACAAAAGAGACTCTCCTCCTCACTCCCATGAGTCAGGCTGGGTCAAAGAAGTTTTTCCTTAAGACTTCAGGACATTAAGTCTTCCAAATCTCTGTTCCCTGCTGGATATCACCTGTCTAGCTGGAGGTGTGTGTGTGACTTGCCTGTCTCAATGTGCCTGCAAGGCCAACCATTGGCATATCTAAAGGCTTGGTGATTGAAGCTGGCTTCAATCTTGTACTCTGCCAAGAGAGAGGAAACTTTTTAAAACTCAAGGTGAAGGTTGTGCTGAGTTCAAATCTCCAAAGAAAAATGCATTTCTCCACAGATCATTTTGTGGTTTTGTTTTGTTATTGTTCTTTTGTTGTTTCATTTTCATATTTTTATTTTGTTATCACTTACCACTGGTTTCAATGGAAGACACTATCCTTCAGTACAGGCCTTTATGATTTGCCATCCAAAGTGGATAAAACTCTCCGGAAGTTCTTCCTTGTCACCCTGACAAATTTCATATATATAGAATAAAAGAGTCCCCATTTTTGAGACAATGAAACACACCATGTATAATCTATGGGAGAATTGTTAGGAAAGTTTCTAAACAGAGTAACAAAAACCGTAGAGTGTCATGAGAGGATTGGCACTACAGCTATGTAGCTTTGAAGAACAATAGCATGAGGAACAGGTGGACCAACAAGGCAAGCGCATTTGGTGGCACAAAGCATTGGACAGGCAGGCAGCAGCAGGATGACCTTGAGGTAGATTTGCTTAGATGGGAGATCAGGTCTGGAGAGCAGCAGGCAAGCAAGGAAGTGCAGATTGCAAGGGGCAGTTTGGAAGAGCAGGACAGGCACTGGAAGGAGAGAGGAAGGCAAAGTCCTACCCCAATGATGAAAGAACAGAAGAAAGCAAAAGAAAACCCAGAGCCTCTCTCCCCCTTGTTCCCTTAAGGAACACAGATATGTTCTCATTAAAAAAAATGCTGGCTGCCTTGTAAAAGGGAAACCAGTTGAATTATAGAAAATCAAGACTGCAATAATGGAAGATTACAGAAAAATAGAAAAAATCATATGTTTTTTTTTCATTTATAAGCTGTTTAGACAGGAAATATGTTTTGTTATTATATTAACTATGATAAATATGAAACACCCAATTTTTGTAATTGTTGTGATTAATAACTAAAGAAGTGGACAAGTCTACTGATGGTAACGGTTCATTTTTGTCAGTCTCTGTTTCAAGTACATAAAAGATTAAACTTCATCATAATGCCACTTACTTATGTTGCCTGATCACTGTGGACCCCCACCCTCAGTAAGAGTGTAGAGGAATGCAGCATCAACTTCTTAACTGGCATGGGTAAAACAACAAGCATTTGGGCATCCTAATTTATTGATGTTTGCTAAACACTTTGCCAGGAACAATTTCCAAGACAAGCTTATCCAAGCAATGGCTCATGGCAAGACACTTGTTTCTCTGCTATGCTGTAGCACAGGAAAAGTAAAAGTGGTATGTCTGTTCTGCTATAATCCCCAATTTCATGTTATCAGTAAACTGTTTTTCTGAGTTGACAGTTTATGTTGTGTGTAAGAGGCATCTGTCTCAAAAGTGTATGAGAGGGTCTCATAAAGAAGCTGCTTATAATCACCAGGGTTGCATGACTTTCATAGCACAGGTGTCATACGTTCAAGCAAAAGGGAGAAAGGTCTTGATTCGCAAAGTCCACCTTAGTCTGAGTCCAAAAAGACAATGCAGTGCTGCAACATCAACAAATGGCACCCAGTGAGGTATTATCTTGGATTAAGATAACCCACTGAAAGCAAAGCCAAAAACAGTGCCAGCAATCAGATTGATTTTATGTAGCTGCTGTGTAAATAGGTTTTAGTAATTAATTGTGGAGGATTCCGGGTCAAAATGGAAAATAGATTTCTTTTAATGTTAAGGTGTTACTTATGTGTAACCTTGTTGACTCCACTCACTTCCTCTCCTTAACATCCTGTTTTTGTCATGTTTCCAGTAAAATCACAACTTTAGTGTCATTAATAGGTTTTTTAAAAAGATTTGGTGTATTTTTTGTTTTGTGGGGGGGTTTGTTATTATTTCCAGAATGTCTAATACAATTCTATTAATAAAAATTAGTGTTAAGCCATAAAGGATGGCAGCCAACCTGCATGTAAATCACACTGATTTGGCTTTAGACTATGTGCATTAACTAAGTTTAGGATTACCACCTATAGAATTAACCCACACCTGCTTTCTATATTAAAATTTGTCAGAATACAGTGAGTATGGAAGATTTCAATATGGACTACTGTTGTAAAACAAAACACAGGACAGTGTTTTGTGTGAGATAAAGATAACTGCTCAAGAAGTAAAAACAATTAGCTATGACCCATTTATACACAAAAGTTTACAATGTTTATGATATGATTAGATTAGTAAAGGATATACCAGATTTTCTCAAAAGTAATATCAATGCCAGTTGTAGCATTTGCCCTTTTCTGCAGTTTAAATAAAAGCTGAGGGTATCCATTATTTATAAAACTGCTTAGGCAGCCCAATCAAGTTGCTTGGTCAGCACAAATGGAAAGTGCTATACAAAGCTCCAAGTCCCAGTATAACTCATATAGTGGTGGATTGTACTCTGCATTTGTGATTTAGTTTAGGAGTGCCATCCTAGCAACGGGGGAAGCTCCTGTGGCTATCACACATTTAAGTCTTACTATAAGAGCAGTACTAAGTCCCATGTTACTCAATAGAGCGAACTCCCTGGAAAGTGCCACCTGTGTATGCTGCCTGGAAGCTAACAGAAAAAAAGTCTCAAAAATTCTTTCATACATCAGCTGAACCAAGGAAAGGTCTTCCCTAAATTCCAGATGATACGGTAATCTTTTTTATGTGGCACTAGGATATAAATAAATTGTCTCAATAATAACCTGTCTATTAAGATAGTGGTAGACATGCTATTATTGTGACTATTTATACCCTAGTGTCACATAAGTGTGATAGACAGTTGTTAGAGGCTTCTTTGTTTTCAAATACATGAGAGTAGGCACAAGTTGAATGTATTCAGGGATGTAGGCCTATAGGTAAGGTAAAGCTGTAATTTCACGTACAAGTAGTGCTCAGTGCCTCAGGTCACATTAGCTAACCTAGAACTGAATTGATATCAGAGCTACCATGATAAAAAAAAAATCATAATTTGCAAGTTTGTCAAACACTGAAAGGTAGTATATTTTGACACACTAATCCAGTAACTAATCAGTTTTCTAATAAACAATCAGCAATACACTAATGTGTCATCAGCATTTCAGGAGCTCTGGAGAGGGGAAGATCTGCACATAGACGTTAATGAATACACCAAAAATCATTAGGTGATCAATACTTCTGAGTTATTTTCATTGAGCTGATAGGTCTGATACATTAGAGCTGACATTTTACATTTGTCAAGATCACAGTGCAGTTTTTAACAGTAGGGCAACCTGCTAAAATATTCCAAGAGAGACAATCAAAGAAACACAACTTAAACACTTTGACATCCTAGGCGGGAGCAGTAGGTGAGATGAATGGGTATATAACATTTGGGTCATATGTTCCTCAAACCATAATTTCCCTAAAAATAATTAACAGGTACTTTATACTGTTTTGTGATTATATATGTTGATAAATGTCCCTGTGATATCTTGGTTAAAAACTACCAGTGTTTACTCAAATGCAAGACTAGATGTTGTTGTTTTTTCTAGGTATGGCATAAAAAAAGAGGCGGTAATCTGACATTTGCATAGAAGTTACATTTATGTCCAGTGGTGAAAATTGTTTGTAGGGGGATCAACTTACATTCTGGGTTGTCCTTCTTTTAGGTAAATAGAGTAGTTCTTTATCATGTCCTCTGCTGTGCAATGTTTAAAACTGAAGAGCCTCTTTATTGTTCATAGGGATGCCTTTGGACCAATCGTATTTACTGTTTGTAGGCATCATGCAGCATTAGTTAAATAATTTCTATGAACATCACATTAAAATCACTGGGTACAGTCTACGTAAATCTTTTGCTTCCCAAGCCCTTTTGCTTCACGAACCCTCTTGAAATTAAATGTATATATATAGCCTCATCAGGCATTCAAAATAACTATAAAGAAATCACACTATGTTAAAGAACTAAACTTTAGTAGAGGATATTCTCATCTGAATGAGTCTGTTTGACTCTTCTTAAAGTTCTGGTGGATCTCTGGTATTCAGAGATGATTCAGAGATAACAGTTTACAATCACTCCTGGACACCTTCTTCCAGTCAGTAGAGCCCATCCCGCTCCATGATGTACTGAGGTGCTAGGGCCAATGAAGCAGACGAGCTGGTGGTTTGGGTGGTGGTGGAAAGTTCTGTCAAGTCACAGCTGACTTATGGTGACCCCCTAGGGTTTTCAAGGCAAGAGACATTCAGAGGTAGTTTGCGATTGCCTACCTCTGTGTCACGAGCTGGTATTCCTTGGAGGTCTCCCATCCAAATACTTCCATGGCTGACCCTGCTTAGTTTCTGAGATCTGACAAGATTGGGTAGTTTGGGTACAAGTGGGGTAAAATTAAAAAGGCATGACTGACAGGTCAGAGCACACTTTTGTGCTTACTTTGTGATGATGATAGCAACAAATCAATGTTATTTCTGTACCTTCATGGCATCTGCACAAAGCTGTCAACCACAGCTTGCCTTAAATAGTGAAGGTCTTCTTTGTCTGCTGTGATTGATTTGCAAGACATTTCACAGATAAAATCACTTGCATCCATTCCAATTTGGATGCCTTTATTTCTATTGGACAGTTTCAAAATGAGGTCAGTCTAGTTGTGGTTGATGCATGGTAGTTGCATTGTAGTTGTGGCCTGAGGTTGCTGACAAGTTACTTGAAATGCTTGCCATTGCTCATTTTGGCTTATTCAATTTTATAAGGAATTACACTGTTCTGTCCAAGGGTTAATACTTTCTTCAGGGTTGATATAAGGTATAAGCTTTTGTGTTCAAGCATACTTCTTCAGATACAGTGAAACACGAAAGCTTACACCTTGAATAAAACTTCGTTGGTCTTAAAGGTGCCACTGGATTCAAACTTTGTTCTGTTGCTTCAGAGCAACACAGCTACCCACCTAAATCTATCTTCAGGGTTGATATTATTGCCCCCAGGTAGGTGGATGTGAAAACTTCCCACAGAAACCATTTCTGGATACAGATGATATTAACTACCATTGCCTGGTTGCAAATCTCTCTTTATGAACAACTATGATGGAGTAGGTGATCACCACACTAATGACATACAATTCTGCTTTTCATTTTCAGCAGCCTGGTGAGCCAGTAAATGTCCTGAACAAGTGTCCAGGAGTAGATGGGCTGGATAAGCTAAAATAGGCAAATAAACTAAATTCAATCTATAAAAGTCCTGATGCTGATATAGTGTGGCTAGTTGGGAGTGAAGAGTCAGCCAGTGCAAGAGGTGCTGCACTTCCAGTAATGGGTTGCATGTACACTGCTCGGTTGTTCTTTTAAATTAGTAATTGCAGATGGGTTATCAGAAATTATGTACGGCACATATTACCTTTAGTGTACTTCACTTAGCCTGCAGGTTACAGACCTTCCTTGAAAAGTGAGATTTCATCACAGTTAACCATACTGTAGTCATGTCCAGTTTAGATTACTTCAGTGTAACTCTACCTGGAGATGCCTTGGAAGACAGTTTGGAAACTATAATTGGTTCAAAATGCAGCCACAAAACTTTGAGATAGTAAGGATTATAAGAAGAAGAAGAAGAAGAAGAAGAGATTGGATTTATACCCCACCCTTCACTTGTAGTCTCAGAGCGGTTTACAAACTCCTTTCCCGTCCCCTCCCCACAACAGACACCCTGTGAGGTAGGTGGGGCTGAGAGAGCTCTGAGACAACTGTCCTTCAAAGAACAACTGGCACAGAGCTATGGCTTGCCCAAGGTCATCCAGCAAGTACAAGTGGAGGAGTAGGGAATCAAACCTGGTTCTCCAAGATTAGAGTCTGCGCACTTAACCACTACACCAAACTGGCTCTCATATATAAGGAATGTACTCACAAATGTCAAAACACACTAGCTTCAACTGCTTATTGTATTTATATTTGTTGGTTGTCCTGTTTTATTCCTTTGCATGTGTATACTGGTTTTAGTCATTGCTGATTTTATGCTGTGGCTTTCTATTATTATTTATTGGAGTTTTGCAATACCTGTATTTTGCTTTTTTTAAAATTATTTCTCAGCTTATTGTTGAATTGAATTTATTGTAAATCTTTTGCACTTCAGTTTAAGGATGCAGGACAGAAATTACTTAAATAAATTTGAGATAGATATAGGTTTCTCACTCTGAATCACACAAATCCCTGTGACAACCCTTGTAGGAGGTTTACATTTTAATGATTCATGATCTCGCTATGCAGTTCAACCAGTGGAGGTAGGACATCAATAGATGATACGCTGGTGAGCTTTGGGGTTTCACTGTTGTTCAGTACATTTTAAAAACACTGTTTAAACAGTCATTGGTGCGCCTGTTTCAAAAAGCTGCCTGCATACTGGTCTCAGACAAGTACAGGAGTTTTCTCTTGCAGCAAAACGAAGTGATTATTGCTTCATGGCTTCACAATTGCTCCAATAGATAGTACTCCTGATTTTAAATTAGCAGGAGGTGAAATTCTATTTGTCATCAATTTCTCCTAGGGGTTTCAGAGCAGAAAACTGCAGACAAGCGGCTTCTTTGATGGCTCACTCCTAAAAATCTCTTTTTGTTCTTTATCTATTTGAACTGACAGTGATCAGAGCTGCAGCAGGACAGGCCTCTCTGGAGAAATCACCTTCCCCCTGTCTATTGACAGATTCCTCTGTTCTGAATCAGACAGGCCCTGTCCCATCATAGGCATCAAGGCCTTGGAAGTAGCCACCAATTAAACCTCTTGAGCCGGTAAAATCTGAAGCCACTTTTGAATGTCTGTTCTGATTAGGCAGGATAAGACAAAACCCTTCAACCCTAGGAACAGCTCCCCAGTCTCAATTTTCTCTCTTGCCTTTACCAGGTGCGAGAGGTGTGAGAGAAGCTTCACACAAGCCACCCAGCTGAGTCGACACCAGAGGATGCCCAATGAGTGCAAGCCAATAACAGAGAGCACAGAATCAATTGAAGTGGATTAACTGATTGACTGGTTGGAATTAAACTGCAAGGAAAGTCATGATTAAATGTCATGGACACTTAAGCAAAACCAAAGATTTCCTCTGAGCAACTTTCAATCAGTCCCAGAAAACCAAGAGCAGTAATAAAATAAGTAAGATGTTAAGAGATATTGATCCTGGCGTGGAAGTGAAACCAGGAAAGAGATTATTTATTTATGACTAGGAATGAGACTGATTTCAATGGACAAGACACTAGGGCCAGCTAGCGTTTCTAGTCCCCTCCCCACCATGTATTGCTTTATTTCTAAAAGCTTTTATAATTGTTATTTAATACCAAAGCAACTAATATCAAGGGTTCTTTTGCCCATAGCTATGACTAAGAATGCACATGGACTTGTTTATTGTTGCACCTTTTTCTTCAACGTGACTCAGTGGACCCAGGTATATTCCTCTCTTGGCTGGGCTTTACTGGGTTCTGCTGTTCTGGATGTGTCTGTAATTTTTTTTTAAAAAAAATGTTGTATTTAAGTGACAAGACAGAGAAGGCAATTCAGGACCATCTTTGTGTTGGTGTCAGACCTCCTCCAGCTGATGGACATTTCATTCTCATGGTTTCAAAAATCACATTTTGTGCACTTTTTTTTGAATAAATGTTTTCATTAGCCACTGTTGTATTGGCCCAGGAAATCCCGGAAATGTTAATAAACTTGGTCCTCTATATATCTATAATTGTATATATTGTAAAACTACCAGTAAAGAAAGCACTTGAACATATAGAACATGCTACTCACCAGTCATAATAAACAACAATTTCAGTGAAACAGTGACACACTTATGTAAAAGTATCATGTTTGAAAACATAAATGTTTAAAGTGGCATAACAAAAAAATAATAGTCTTTACTTTGATGGCAGTATTAGTAACATTTAAAAAATTATCCCTATTTAATATTTCCAATAGCATCTGAGCATTTACCTACATAGAACAACCTTGCAGGTATTGTAGGGGGCAGGGCTGGTTTGTGGCCAACCCAACAAAGTGATTGCTTGTGGTGGCACAGTGAGACAGGTGCCAATGCACTGAAGGTCCACACCTGGCTTCCAGCCTTCAGTGGAATAGGAGATGGCTGGCATCCCTTCCTGGACCACTGCCAGTTGGATCCAAGTCAAACCTTGTGGCAACAGCACAGGGATCTGGCTTAGGCAAAGCTGGCAGTGGTGCTGGTCCTGGAGAGGATGGGTATACCTTGCTTAGAGTTAAAAATAGATCTTGAACTGGTCCTACACAGAGGAGCTCCTCTTGTCTCCCTTGCCCTGTGTATCTTGTTTTGTGAGACCAGAAAACTTATTAAGACTGAAATTTACCATGTTCTTTAAAAGTTTTTGAGTCAAAGTTTAGCTTACAGATATCAATCTTTACTTTGGTCCTTGGTGCTTAAACCTATCTCATGCCTTTCAGTTGTATGGTCTGCACTTTAAGAATCAAGCACCAAGTTATTTAAGAAATTATTTGGACTGTATTTGCTTAAATTGAAAGTCTCGGAGAAGAGAAGAGATTGGATTTATACTTCACCCTACACTACCCAAGGGAATCTAAGAGCAGCTTACAAACTCCTTTCCCTTCCTCTCTCCACAACAGACACCCTGTGTGGTAAGTGGGGCTGAGAGAGCTCTGACAGAAATGGCTCTTTTTCAAGAACAGCTGTGCCAGAACTATGGCTTGCCCAAGGTCATCCAGCAGGTGCAAGTGGAGGAGTGGGGAATCAAACCTGGTTCTCCCAGATTAGAGTCCGTGCACTTAACCACTACACCAAACTAGTTTGTTCATTTTTGCCTTTGGAAAACCTACCTCATAACTTTACTGGTGGAAATGAAATTTTGCAATGGAATTTATTATACCACTTAACTTGATGTGCTTTCACTTAAGTCATCTAGGAACCCCTGGCTCATTGCCTCTATAATCTGAGCAGTTTAACTCTATGGATATGCTTTCACTATTGTGTCAGAAGTAGAACCCTATACATTTCATCTATAGTGTATCTACTTATAGGATCAGGCCATTAAAAAGTCTGGACATGATCCAGTGCCTCACTAACGTCTCTGCATGTACTGTTCCCTCTAACGTCCATCCTGAATGCACAGATGTATATACATGACAAGGTAATGCGTGCTGAATGGCATCAGCTGGAGTGTAGTCCCATAAGTACAAGTATAGAAAGTACAAGTTTGTAAGGTTTAGGTGATTCTTTTTTTACATAATCCAAGCACATTTGAAAATGTTACATTCAAAACTTAGTTTGAATTTGTACCCAGAAAATTAGTAAATGTGTCCTTAATTTGAGCATGATAACATGTCCTAAATTTAGGTGACTCATGCATGGCTTCACATTTTAGCAATATTATTCTTGAGTGGCCTTTTTTCTTTCCAGTTATATTAGTACTAAATTCCAGAGCAGTAGTCTAGTTAGTCTATTGCAATCAAACCCACAAAATCTTGTGACACCATAATGACTAGCAAATCTATGTGAGCTAAACTCTTGTGTGTCAGAGCCTAGTACAAAAAAATGCATGATGTGATTGCTTATTGCAATAGCTGCAATACATCCCCCCCCCCCCGAGCCACAGGTTCTGCTGGTTTTTTATTCTTACTAAGAAAAATGCTGTATATCTAAATCAAAAAATGTTCCTAAAGTGTATACGTGATGGGTTGGATCTTAAGGAACTGCACATGGAATGAGTCCAGATAAAGGATTTTTACTGCTATCCTTTCCCCACTGAAGCCCCTGCTTCTGTGGATTGGAAACTATGTGGGATGTGGCAATTAACAGACATTTTTCCAGCCCCTCTCTTATGCAAGCGATTCTGTGACTTGAGCTTTTCCAGGAAAATAGTGTGGGGAAAGGCACTGCTGATTCTCCCTTATGTATGTAATACCCTATGCCAGCTGCATTCCCCTTACATACCCAAGAGTAACCTGATTTTGGGAGCATCTTTCAGAAGGAAAAGGGAAAAGCAGCAAGACTTTGTTCTACAAATGTGCTGTGTTTATAGTTCTTCAGGATCCAACACTGGGTTTTTGTGTAAACAGAAGAAAAAGACAAATCATATACTTTCTGTGACATAGATTCAAATCCCAGTTATTTGGCACTAAGGGTTCCAACAGACGGGATAAAAAGCACATAGCAATCTGTCCATCAAATGCAAACTGCAGGCTCACGCTAATCCTTCAATCTGCTCTGAGTTTCACTTTTCAAAACTACTCGCCAGTCTAAAATTAGAATTTTAAAATAAAAGATATGGCTCTCATTTCAATAAACTTTGCAAATAAGTTAAAAAAAAATCACAGAAACCAGTTTTTGCAACTACAATACATTTAACTGTTCTGGCACAAAGGGGCCTAATTAGATGTAATACAGTTGTTGTTTTTTTTGAATGTATAATAGCAGCTATGTGGCACTGGTTCAGATAAATAAAGGGGGGAGTTTATCCCTTCCATCCTAGCATGGTTTTGTAGGTGGAAGGCTTAAACCCCTTTTCTTCTTCTGCAGCAGTCCCAGCCTGAATTGGGATCCTTCCTGGCTGCTATTTGACTTAAAAACACTGGGAAGATCTGATTGTGATTACCCATAGTCTTCTCCAGTTAGGCCATAAGAGTCAAAATATATCCAGAAGGCAGCAGCTTGTGTTGGTAGTTGTTCATGGAGGTTGTTTGCAAAGCATAAATTTAATCAACTTTGCTTATTAAAACCGTTGCTAACTTTGTTCTATGCCTTCCAGAATCTGGCAGTTCTCTCACACTTATTTTAGGGGAGTGTTCTGTTTTAAATGTAACATTGCACTACTTGAGACATAAACCAAGGAGCCAAAATATTTAGGATTCAAAGAAATCCAGTTCCATTAACTTCAGAAATAAAGTGAACATATTCCCAGTAGTTCTACCTCATCTACAATAAACCAAGTAGCCAAGCTATAGTTTACACCAAAATAACTTGTTTCACATTACATAAAAATGACCTAATATATCTAAAAGGCAGCTTTCTGCACTATCAACCCATTTTTGTAGTGCCACACTAGATGTACAGGGAGTATGTGAGGAAAAGCCCTTAACATTTCCCCTCATTTGACTGGGGAAGTGGATAGCCAGCACTGATGCAATAGTATCTTCAACCCTTATCCCATCCCAATGTACTGTCGGGCTTGAAGTGAATTTCATCCTCTTCTGAACTCTTCTAAACCAAGTCTCAAAGTTGTCTGCAAAAAATGCATAAAATTGTGGGAACAGAATTCTAGAACAGAGCTCTCTGACATTATTTTTAAATATTATATATGATACCCAAGTCTCTGGAACTATCATTCATACAGCAGGATACCAGATCCATTGCCATTTTTATTATGTTAAGTTCAAAGTTTATTTCGATACAAGATCAGTAATAATAAGGATAAGGATGGAAAATAAAAAATATAGAATAAAATATAATAATGAACATTGATTATGAGGGGGTGGGGACAGGGAGTTTATTATTAAGACTTGGTCAGCCGCTTGGGAATCCCACATACCCGAAGGCAAGATTCAACTACTTTAGCTACTTTATTTGTTATCTCTTAGAAAAAACTTCATTGAAAAATTCCCAACAATATATGAAAGCCTTCAAATTTCCTGAAACTGGCAATTTCCTGCATGAATCTCATTAAACCCATGTATGGAAGAGGGCACACACAGCATGGATCACAAATGCCAGTTTGATGCTCTAAGGTCCCTTCCACACGAGCGAGATAATCCGGAGGGGAATCGAGGCTTTTTTGCTCTGGAGCAATTTGCCCCGCAGTTATGTGATCATACAGCTCCATGGACCTGCCAGGGCAAACCACCGCTGCATGATCAGATGCAACCACCGGCGAGTGGGGTTTTTTTTTGTGGAGGGTTTCAGAGGCGCTCAAATGGGGGATCAATTAATTGCTGCAAGGGGGGAAGATGGAATTGATGCTTCGCTTCTCCCCCCCCAGGGACTTTTGATGATGCGCATACGGAGAAGGGGGGAAAAGCAGCGTCACATCAGGATAGCATGTGATCACGCTATCCGCAACGCCACACTTCCGTGCTGGTATGATCACACAGGAAAACCCCAACCATGAGCCGCAGCAATCTATTTGATACTGGAGTTTCACTAGTAGTATTTTACTACGATTCCCCACAGGGTCAAAAAGGTTTGCAACAGCTTGACAATGGTTGCGGGACGCTTCCCAGATGTGCTGGTGTGATCGCGCCAGTTTGATACATCGATGAAGCGTCCATCTAGCGTGGCAAATAGGTGCATGTGGAAGGGACCTAGGTGATTGTATTCAAGGCTCTAGTGCAAATGCTCTGAAACAGTGGAATAAAAAGACTAAGAAAAGGGCTTTTTTTAGAGCCGAAGTAGGAAGAAGCATCATTGCCATTGTAATTTAGCAACCCATCTTTAGGATACAAGGATTGGTCAACATCTCCTAACACTAGTGTCATACTAGTGTGGCAAGAAACAGTGTCAGCCTCTACTTCTTATTTCTTCCTCAAGCAAACTACCCCATGCCAGCACAAGCTACTGGCACTGGGATGCTAGGGTGGTTGATCTCCACTTCATGAGAAATTGTGACAAGAACAAGAGACCAGTACTATGGGGGGGAGGATTATATCATCCTGTGATGGCAGTGCCCATAGGTATCAATGTATTGTGCATGTGCAAGACTGCCCTCAGTGACTGTCAGCAGAGTATGGATACTCAAATAACAGTATAGTGCTTGACATGACACAAAAATTCTGTCTGTGGCGTCAATTTGTGATGGCTCTTCCAAGTAATTATGTTGCAGTTACTGAGAATATGAACTCAGTATTAAATTTAATGTGGTAAAGGGACCAAATGTTGCTATGTTAGTTTCAGATGACAAAGGAGAATACCACCAAGAACAAGACATATCAGTGGACATTTTGTTCATCACCCAAAACTGATGTAACAAAATCACCTCATGGATGAGAGACCTTAATTGCTTCTAAAATATTTCATTCTTTTTTATGGCTGTAAGAGGGCAATACATAGATTACTCACAAATATAGAGAGTCAGTGATTTTTAGTCAAAGTCATATCAACAGTCTTTGAATTATGTAAAATAACCTCTCAATCAGTCAAATGTGAAAAGTCAGCCCTGAATCTATGGTGTATTGTGTGGCAAGTATAGAAACAACATAAGACATTTTACTGTTATTTCAACAACATGTACTAATGGCATACTAGGAAACAGGTTGTCAAAAATTAAGGTGTTATCACATTTTTAAAAAATTAATTAAAGAGAAGTAGCTTTAATAGGTAATCACATCAAAGGTATCTGAAACTGAAAAATGCAAAATCATTTCAGAACAAACTCAGGTGAAAAAGAAGAATCAGATTAATTAAAGTCATTTTTGTTTTCCAGCAAAGCATGTGCTTCACCTGCCCGCATGTGGTGGAACTACTAGTATATATTGCTTCTGAAAGATGGATGTGGACTGGTTTTGCATTTATACATATTTTTCAGAAATATCATTAGGGTACCCCCAAAATGTTGTCATTACAGTTTAGTAAAACACACAAGTGATATGTTTGAGTACAACATCAGTACACAAGAGATGTTTGCAGAGATGACATGTAGTGCAGATTATATGTTTCTGCAAGTATGCTTCCACCCTTTGCTGAAATCAGATCATTTCTCCCCTCAAAATTTATTGGGTCTTTGTTCCTGACACTACAACACTGGGGCAATGATGCTACAGTGTTAGCAGGGGAGAGGAATGCTTACACTTGATCCTATGACACACAGGAAATAGTGCAAGTGTGTGTTTTAGAAGGCTGTAGTTTTACTTGGAGCAAGTTACAAGTGCATGGAACAATAACATGAGAAGAATAAGTGTTTACTCATCCACAACATGACAAGGCTTCACATCTACAAAATTTTCTGCCATACCTCACTTCTTCTTTCCTTGAAACTTTTGGACCTCCCCTGCTTTCATTTCTTTTTCTGCATCCCTCTTCCCATTTCATCTATGGGGATCCTGATTATGTGGGGATCACTTAGATATGACTTATTTGCCCCAGTCATGTTGAAGACATATGCAGAAGTAGAGTGTGTACCTTTGACAGTTTAAGGAACTGTGTGCCTAGTATCCTGTTCAGAAAATTCCATAGGGGAGCACTGCACATGTCAGGTATCAGTAAGATTATCAGTGATTTCAAATATACAAAAGGGGAGGGGCTGAATTCAGCCCACCCCCTTTCCCCACTAATCACATGCTTGATTGACTCTTCTACAAATAAGCCTATTAATAATGCCTACTGAACTGGAGCTGTGTTGTATGTGCATCTGGACACAGCTGTTTAGTTCTGGAAACCAAGCAGGCAACACCCCACTGCTGTAGTTATTTGTAGTTGGTCAGAACCATTGTGTAGCATTTTTATCACACAAACGGTGGTCCCAAAATACAGTTCATGAAGAATACTAAATAATTCAAAGTTATTTACATCCCCCCCGCCAAGTTTGTATTTCATTACACTATTGAACATATGGAATTCTCTTCAACAGAGCTGACAAACTAAACCAAAGCTTAAATTAGATGGAGGGAAATCTCATCGGTTTCTGCTATTAATGGGAACTGTGTGATTTCTTTTAAGTATTCATGAATAATTATACGTTTATGCCCATTAAAGTTGCAGTTTTAAATGTTTGAACCCAGTAAAATAAAGAAGAAGAAGAAGAAGAGATTGGATTTATATCCCGCCCTTCACTCACTTAAGAGTCTCAGAGCGGCTTACAAACTCCTTTCCCTTCCCCTCATGAAGAAGGGACAGTCACTTAAGTTCTAATTTTGTGCATGCTATTTCTAAAGCTGTTGAGATTTTCATTTATAAAATGTTTTGAAGATGTATATGTTTTTATGTTTTGGCAACATTCCAAATGTCATAATTTATTCCTAAACAAGAATGAAACAGTATGTTCATACTTAAAAAAAAACAACAATACATACACTAGTAAAAAAAAAAATAGAAGCCTGATCTACACATGCTGCAAAATGAGGTGGTAGAATCTTAAGATGGAAGAGTGGATGACACCTTTTCAGAATGCATGTAAAGAGGTAACTAATGTTGAAAACCATTTTGCATGTAAGAATTCATGTTAAATTAAACCTAGCACATGCAAAATTCAGGTTCTAGCTCAGGCTGCTCATTGCTGTACAAGTTTTCTACTTGAAGGGAGGTTTTTATGGGTATGAACATGTTTTTTTTAAAAAAAAGTCTTCCCCAGCTGCAGTCTAAAGCAACCCACCTGGAAACTCTGCCACTTCATGATCAACCAACCCACACTACTGCATGTGGAGAACAAGTCTCAGTCCCCTATGAATAATGAAGTGCCATTTGCAGATTGAGGGCAACAAAGTACTATCAGATCTGTCCTAAGAGTGTTAAGGTTGAGTGCTTCACACTCAACACAGATAACCCATTTTCAGCACATCCACTATGCATCTATAAACATGTGCAGACTGATAGTACTGATAGCTGACATTGGTTGCAGTTAAAAAGTATGATATCCACTGCACAGATAAGCTGAAAATATGTTTGCGGAGTACCATGTGAACATCCTGAGACCGAGACTAATTTACCTTCTAAAGTCTTTTGGTGGACTGGCTCTTTTTCTTTGCTTCTTCTGGACTGCCTGCCTCTGATTTCTATATTCTAGGCATGTCCTCAGAAAACAAATATATGTGTTTGAAAACCTGGGAAGGATTTTTCTGGCTTATGAAAATGGCTGTGACTGATCTACTGAGGACACAATGAAGTAGAACATGCTCTACCCCAAGCCTCACTATGTAGATCCTATTTGTTACGACTGGGTAGGTGTCAAAGGACTTTGGTGGGGATTAGGGTCTTTTGTTGTCCTAGTTAAATATTCACCCCCTGGTTTGTTCTCAAAGTTTTCTATTCTCAGAACTGAGAATATTTGTTTTCACAATATTATACATAACTGAGATTAAAAAGACAAGCATCCCTGTCAAGGGTGAATAAAATGCCAAAAGGTGTCATTTTTTTCTTATAAGAGTTTGAATGATAAATGGGCTATTTTTTTTATCATATAAATACCATTTTTGTAAACTACAATGAATTCATTAAGTCATGCATGTAGCTGTGTTCCCGTGCTATAAACTGTAATATCACACTTTGTTTAAATGAAAAACCATGCACCCATTTGAAAAAATTCAGTCTGTAAATATATTTGATTAATAAATATTTCTATTATTGTGGTTCATCGTTTTACTGCTTCTTTTTTACAAATTACTATTTAAAATCCAGAAAAATACAACTTGAGCATACATGGACAAACAACTAAAATCCTTGGTACACTGGTGAACCTCTTTTAGGGTTGGTTGTTAGTCAACTTGAACTTTGTGGAAAGGCAAACTAAATATTTTATATAAAGAAATAAAAATCAAGAAGGCTCTGGAAGAACACTGCCTTCCATTCCTTCCTAAACACAAACATAAGATGCCCTATGGAAGGGGCCATTTTATGAGGCTGAGGCAATGGCAGAGATGATGCAACAGTGAGTTGCAGAAGTACTCGCTACCTGTACAAAGGGACAATGAGCAGCAATTCCTGGGTCAGCATGGCCAAATCCAGAACTATGGATTGGACAGGTCTGGAAAACGTACATATTAGATGTAAATGAAAGAGGCCACTCTTAGCAAGAGTGTGAGCCCGCTGCTCTGATAACAAGGTCCACCTGATTTTCAAGTTCTCTATCAACAACACGCCACCCAAAACTTCAAGACTGAGTTCATTGCCTTTTTCAATTAGCACCACCTTCAAATTCACTGGATTCAATTTCATTTAATTTCCCTTCATTTATGTGATTACTGCATCATAAGAACATAAGAGAAGTCGTGGTGGATCAGACCAATGGCCCATCCAGTCCAACACTCTGTGTCACACAGTGGCCAAAACCCAGGTACCATCCAGAGATCTACCAGCAGGGTCAGGCTCTGGGTAAGACTGTTCTTGAGGCTTTTTAAAAGAAATATAGAAAATATAAATTTTATCAGCGTATTGATGACACACAGTCTTGAAGCTATGGGTGATATCATTAAACAGTCCAACATACATTTTGAAGAACAGGGAAAACAGACACTAGAGGGACTCTCCAGTTCCACATAGATAATTTAGCCTCCCAGATGGAAACTCTTTCATGATTTTCCTTGTCTGTTCAGTGAGACTTAAAGAGCTGTCTCTTGTCTTTATAAAGTATCTGATAAAGAGCTTTTTCTTAAAGTTCTTAAAGGTCCCTGATGAACCCTAATTTACAATTATCCCCATCTAGTGGCAAAAAGCAGAGTATCTCATAAGCCATGTTTGATATCTGATCTTACTCTTTTTTAAAAAAATCTGAAACCAAATCTGAAAGCTCTAACTATGCTCCGCTGCAAGGGACCTTCCCCATCTTTTAAAAAACAGTTTCACTGCAGCCATATATGTCAAGAAACAATGATTAGTGCATTAACTCACCCCTTATCCCACTTGAAAAAACACCACTTGAGTCTGAGAAAAATATGTCTCTTTTTTTGTTGTTTCTCATGTTACATGACCTTTCCTAAAAGCACCAGAACCACCATGGTAGAATAATTGTGCAAAACTACTGTACTTGAGAAAATATCCAGGTAATTGGCCAGCAGAATTCCTGCTGGTTTACAAGTAGCCTCGATAGTCAATCATCTAAGGCAAGGCAGCCTTCTGGATGCCACGAAAGTTCTTTAAAGCAAGAAAATGTATGGAGTCGGGCTGCATGAGATTATATTCCCCCCAACCTGTGCAATCTGTCATGAACTAATGAGACACAAATGTTTCAAACAGAAGGTAAGAAAGTGAGTCCTTCAGGGTCAGCAGTCTCAGGAGAACTGTACAAAGCATCAACTCTTGAATTCACCTCCTTACCTTTTTAAGACAGAGAAGAGAGAGGACCTCTTAACAGCAATCACAGCTGATCCACAGGCAGTTACAATGGAACATTTGAATTAAAACTTGGTTAATGATGAAATCTTCAAACATTGTCTGTGGCCTCAATAGGGCTACTCAAAAGTAAGCACTTTCAGAAGATATGATTGAAGAGCCGTGTATTCCTGCTGCCAAGTGACCTAACATGCACCAAAAGAGACATCATTTAGAGTGGGAATGATAAGGAGATGCCAAGGTTCTTGAATAAACATACATGGTCATCTACTCCACCTAGGAACGGCAGATCACTCCAGAGTCCTCTGCAATATCTCAGAGACTCCTGGGATGCCATTTCCTGCTGGGAAAAGTATCTGGAGGTAGTGAAGTGTGCTTTGCAAAAGAGCCACACTGCACTGCCTACCTCAAGAGAGCATCCGATCCAGGAAAGTGCTGATGCTGGTATGGGAAGGAACCATGGCCCAGACCTGTAGACTTAATACACCTTAGCAGCACAGGGAGGAGACAAGCAATAGTTGCTATAACACTTTTTGCAGATAGAGCTTTATTGAATTCTGCTGCTTTGGGTGAAAACAACAGCATCTCTTAGGGTTGCCAACTCTGAGTTGGGGAATTGCTGGAGATTTGGGGGTGGAGCTTAGATAGGGACCTCAGTAGGGTATAATGTCATATAGTCCACCTACCAAAGCAGCCAGGAGAACGGATCTCTGTAATCTGGGGCTCAGTTGTAATTCCAGAAGAATTCCAGGCCCCATTAGGAGGCTGGCAACTGTAGCATTCCTAGCTGAGGTTAGAAAATGGTAAGGGGATTAAGGTGCCTTAACCAATTGCTTGATGTGTTCCACATGCATTACAGCATTGGAAATGGGTGGAAGGAGAAAGCCATTGGTGGAGCACAATTGACCAGCTCCTTAAATTGATGTACTTTAAGAGCACTCTCTTAAATAAACTCATATTGCACAGAAGCTTTGGTTTGAATTAATTTATGTGTGTTCCATCAACCCCTGAAGCATGAAGGTTGACTCTTGAACTTTAGATAGAACCTAGGTTGCTGGTCTGGGCAGATCAGGTCTAGGTACAACTGGAATACTGTGTACAGTTCTGGTCACCGTATCATAAAAAGGACATTGCAGGGCTGGAAAAAGTACAGAAGAGGGCAACTGATTAAGCAGTTGGAGCACCCTCCCTATGAGGAAAGGCTGAAGAGCCTGGGACTTTTCAGTTTACAAAAGATACAGCTAAGGTGGAGACATGATAGAGGTTTATTAAATTATGTATGGGTGGAGAAAGTTGACAATGATAAATTTTTCTCCCTCTCCCAAAATACTAGAACTCGAGGGCATCCAGTGAAGCTGATGGGTAGTAGGTAAAGGATGGACAAAAAGAAATACATCTTTAATAAGTGAGTGATTAAAATGTGCAATTCGCTGCCAGAGGATGTACTGATAGCCACAGGCATAGACAGCTTTAAAGGGGAATTATATAGATCCATGGAGGAAAGGTCTATCAGTGTCTACTAGCCATGGTGACTTAACATGGAACTCCACAATCAGAATCAGCTTCTGAATTTCAGTGCTGGGAGGTAACATCAGTGGAAAAGTCCCAGCCTCCATGCCCTGTTGTTCGCCCTCCAGAAGAACTGTTTGGTGACTATGAGACAGGATACTGGACCACTGATCTTCTTACGTTCTTATATCCCTGCTTGAAGGGAGATTGGCCTTGATATCCATAATGTCCTTTCTGAGATATGGTACTATTCTTCCTTATCTACATAAAAAAATCTAGCCACTTTCAGTAATAACAGGCTTGTGTTGAACAAAAATGTATAAACTTGAGCGGAATGGCTGTACTATTCTTAACTACAAACTAAATAACTCTTCTTGTTTTAACCTATTTTTCATCAATATATTTTATTAGCCATGAACTTGTTCAGCAGATCAATTAGAATGTTAAAGAAAAATTTACTTACCAGTCTCGTTAGAGAGTTCTAGATGTGAATCTTGCTTTGCCATTTCAATACAAAACAGCTGTTTAAAACGTAATGCACAGCAGAATTTTTAAAAGTGCAATTCAAGATGAAGTGCAGAGGGGTAACCCCATTAGTCTATTGCAGAAAACCCTCCCACAGAGAATCATATAGCACCTTAAAGAGCAGCACTGCGGTATATGTTTTCATGGACATGAGCCCATGGGTGGATACAATTCTGAAACATGGATGTTACCATACAAGTCAATGCTGACTGCTGGAAGTTCATGTTGTTTTGATTATTTCTCTGTCCTTGTAACCATACTGTGGTCATTCTTTTGCCCAGACTGTATTATTTTATTAAAAAAAGAGGAGACAATCTTATCTTACCCTCACTGTAAGCCACTCCCCATGTGAAGATTCCCCCCTTCCCCCAAGAAGGTCTCCTGACTCCTGGCAAATTTTGAGATCACAGAAGACTGCTGAGGGAAGGGGAAGCGGAGGGGAAAACCTACTTCCATCATCAGAACATCAATGGGATATATCCCACTGCAGGAGCGTCCATTTGGGGGTTATTATTATTATTTATATGGCAGAGTTGGGGAAGGAGTGGGGCTGAAGCCCCCTCCAGGATTTCCTAGTAAGAACAATGCTTCCCCCCCCCCCTCCCCAGCTGCCAGGTAGCATCATAAAGCAGATCAGAATGTCAAGGTCAGTCAGTTTGTTTGTCCTTGTAGCAACTTAGCAAGTTCATAGGAGGCACAGGGCTAGTTTTGTTTTTATTTTTTACAAATAAGAAGGGGAGGGGAACTGAGAAGGAGAGAGAGACAGCACCGGGCGGGGAGGGAAAGAGTCTCAGAACTCATGGAATCCATCTAGCAATCAGGCGGCCTCAGTGGTTGGACTGAAGAATATATTTCCTGTAGCCTGCAACATAAACTCTGGTGTAAGTAATGGTTCAAAAGCATTATGGTTTACCTTCACAGATGGGATAGTAATAATTGCAATATTACTGCCACAGTGGCAGTAAGACTAAGAAATTATCCCATATCTTTCACTATGGGTGAAGAGAGAAAAAAACTGGTTCCCCAAAGGTGGCAGGGTTATTTTACTACTTCAGTGCTTCTTTAAAGAAATAAATATTTCCATCTCCATTTTATATTTAGCCTAGGAGTATGCATGTATTTGTGTGTGTGTGTGTGTGCGTGCTTTTGCCTGTTGCCCAACTGTGGGAAGTTTTGTGCTGGAAGAGGTGAGTAAGCTAGAGTTGCCAGCCCCCCTCATGACATCATCAGGTTGCTGATGTCGCATGACTACACTCTAGTTTTTGGGCAAACCTCTATGGTAAAATTGGGCTCAAACCATTGTCTGTCTCTGTGCACCTGTACTTTGGGGGAGAGATACAAGCTGATTCCACAGATATGGAAAATGAGATGATTCTGCTGTCCAGGACCCTACTTCAACCAAACAGATGTGCCCAAATGTTCAGGCCAGGGTATCTGGATTTTGAGAATCATGTGGAGATTCATACTGAGTATTCAGTATACAAGAGGTTTAGCTCTTAGAGTGTTGGCCTAAGATTGGCAGACCAAAGTTCAAATCCTCACTAAACCATGAAGCTCACTATGTGACCTTGAGCCAGTCTCTCAGCCTAACCTACTTCATTGGGTAGCTGTGACAAAAAGAGAGAGAGAACTGTATTTCCTTTCATACATAAATGAAATAGTTAATTTTATCAGTGATGGAATTTATGACATCTTTCCTCTCATTTTTCAGCGTCCTCTTTCTTTGACTGAGATTCAGACTATTATGAGCAAAAAACTCTATATTTTAAAAACCACATGAGTAATTGTTGATGGCAGGTGGTTTTTGAAAATATAAATTATTTCAATATGAAATTATTTCATATAGGTTACTGATAGGAATGCCAGGCCATTCCCAGCAACTCCCTTTGATGCTTGGTGCCTTGAGTACTAGCTGAATGAATTGGGGGTGGGGGGAGGCCTGGCACACCAGCACACCTACACCACTAGAAGAAACTGGAAGAGACATGGGTATTCTAATATTCCTCCCAAACTCTATGGTAAAACTATAGAGTTTTTGTGAAATGTGTCACTTCTGTTTTAAACTGGAAGTGATGTAGGTGTACTGGTGCAACACTAGAGCACTACGCCCTCCCCAACTGATCTCAGGGGTTGCATAATGCAGCCTGGGATGGCAATCCGAATTTCTAAGTATCAGCCTGGTCCTGGTCCAGGTCCAGCCCTATGTTGCCCCCAAGAAATTGAGGGGTCTATGCTCCTGTCCCATTGCTATTAAAATTGACATCTGTTCTTGTTCAATTGCACATAAATTGTGTATAAATGGCATAAAGCTAGCACAAATGGTAAAAGAAGATGTAAAATGGTACAAAGGAATATGGGAAATCTGCAGAAGAAAATATATGGGATGAAAATTTATAGAAAAAATAGGTATTCTAATGCCCCTATGGAAGAATGACAAGATGCCAGCCTCCAGATAGGACCTGGGGATTCCCCAAATTACAGCTCATCTCCAGGCTACAGAGATTGGTTACCCTGTAGAAAATAGATGCTTTGAAAGGTGGACTGTATGTCATTGTACCCCACTGAGGTTCCTGTCCTCCCCAGACTCTACCACCAAATCTTCAGTAGTTTCCGAACTTGAATATGGCAACCCCACCCACCCACTCCAATCCCCAGCTGGGGACCAGGGGGAACCTGGAAACCCTAATACAAGGTGTGTTTTTTTCCTTATTTGAAATCTCAAAAATAACTTGCTTTGTTCTTCAGATCTGTTTTCTCAGTATTACAAGAAATGTTATGGCACTGACTGCACAATGCTTTTTTGGCACCCTAAAATATTGTTGACATGACTACTTTTGTGTCACCTTCAGGATTGCTTGTGTAGTCAAGGTTGGCCCCAGTATCTCTAGGTTGGTAGTGATTCCTATTGACACCCATACTTTCTAGTCCCTACTCTTAATATGGTCATCCATTATACTGTTATTTTTTCCCCTTCAACTATCCCACACCTCTCCCAGACTTCACTATTCTGTACAATCAATCTTCTTCTCTATTTAGATACATCAAATGATCTTACTTAAAAAAAAGAATTCCCTTTTGTTTGTATTGGCACACTAAATCACTGAAATACATTTTCCTTTCCATAATTTGGGCCTTGACGGCCATGACTCATGCTATAATAGTCAACTAAAACCTGAACCGATACTTTTTTTCTGGGAGCACAGTATGATTTGGCCACCTTGGGTTAGCAAAGTGGTGAAACTGTCATGTTGAATCTATTTAGCAGCAGTCTTCTCCTGAATGAGTGGAAATTACTTGCAAGGTTTTTGTGGCTTTAAAAAAAGATGGAACTAGAAACACAGGAAATTCAACATTAATGTTCCACTTAGAAAGTATAAAGAAAGGATGAGAATACTATGGTCACTGAGCAATCTTTGCTAAAGTTTAACTACGCCTTCTGTAGTATATTATCAGACATCATATATAAAGATGACAAAACTACTAAGCTACATGAAGCCAGTGTGAAAATATAGTTCTACTGACATTAATATTGACCATCAATCCACAGAAGTCCTGGACAGCTGTATGGTCTGTAAACAGTACTTAAGCATAGGCGTCAACTACTCAGGGGCTTGGGGGCACGGGCCACTCCTGGAATTTTCCAGGGGGGACTGAGCCCCCTCAGCAAAATGGAGCACCCACCCACTGCCGTGCCTCCCCACTCTCCTGGCCCCCAGCCACTGCCTGCCGTTAGGGGTACCAAGAAGCCGCCACCGCCACAAGAGCCCGGTCCGAGGTACGTACGGTTGGCCTGCACTAGTGTCAGGGCTTTCTCAGTGTCGGCCCCATACTGGTGGAATGAGCTCCTAGATGACATCAGGGCCCTGCGGGACTTATTACAGTTCCACAGGGCCTGCAAGACGGAGCTCTTTCACCAGGCTTTCAATTAGGAGCTGCCACCAGGGACATTGCAGGATACCATCGCCCTGGATCCATGGGCCAAACGTTTGCTGCTGTTTTCTCTCCAGGAGAACGTAGATTGCCGCCAGTATTGTTAGGTTGTGCTGTTTTTAATATTCTAGTTGTTTTATGTTCTAAATTTGTAAATCACCTCGGTGGTATTGCATGGTGTAAGCTGCCTTGAGCCAGTCCGCTGGAAAGGCAGGATAAAAATGTGAAAAACAAATAACTAACTAAATAAATAAATAAATAAATAAATAAGAGCCACTCCCACCCCAGCCCGGCTCCCCTGCACCCACTCCTCCATCCCTCCCTCTCTCTCCGTGGGCGATCCAGGTGACTGCCCAGCATGATGACATCACCTGGAAGTGACGTCATCACACTGGGCATGTTGCTGGGGCGACACTCTAGCAATCGTGCTGAAAACTCTATGGCACCATAGAATTTCAGGGCAATTGCCAGAGCGTCACCCCTGGCAATGTGCCCAGCATGATGACGTCACTTCCAGGTGATGTCATCATGCTGGGCAGTTCTCCAGATCGCCCCCGGAGAAAGAGGGAGAGAAGGAGGAGTGGGTGGGTGGGGATAGGGGTGCGAGGGAGCCAGGCAGGGGGAGAGGCTCTTACAGCAGCGGCAGAGGTGGTGACATCATCCTGGTGCGCATGCACAAACCATGTGCAAGGAACTCCTATCTAAACAGTAAGCCTTGGCAACCCTACTCTCTCTCTTTTTCCCTCCCTCCTCCTTCCCCCCCTCTGGCCTAGCCGCTGCCCCCCCAGGAAATTGGAAAGTCTATGCACTTGTACTTAAGAGTACATTTCATCAAATGACCAACTGGTTCATTAGGATAGGATGCTCTAGAGCAAGTGCTATGGTCATTACAGCATGCCATGGGTTCACCTATATGCATTGGCCCAGAAATAAACATATTGGATGAAGAGACAAACAACATGTTTTTTTTCTATGGCAGGTAGAGTCTTAAGGTAAGACAATGGTTTTGTTTAACTTCTTTTCTGTATTCTTTCACAGAGAGGGCAGAGATGGCTTCCAGAGGCTGTGGGGATTTCTCCCTGGATCAACCTTTACACTCCCACTTCATCTACTTCTGTATTCCCCTATCTTCCCTTTCCCTCAGCCATCATGCCTCCTTAAACAAATTTCCTTGACTGAAATTTCATTGGGAAATACAACTGTAAGATTTTTTTCTATCTGCAGTTCAGCAGTGCAGTTCAGCAGTGCAGCTGACCACTGTGTCCTTTGGGTTCTGCCAAAGACTCACACATATTGGTAGTCAACACGGTGGCACTTCTCTTGTCCTCCAGTCCTATAGTCCATCTATGCAGACATGACCAAAGCAGCTGAATTTCATTTCCAACACCAAAAACCAAACCCAACTTAGTAATTGGTTTACCAGAAAATGTCAGTGCCTGCCATATATTCTGTGCCTGCCATACATTCTTTTATGTCTATGCCATACCAGTATGCTAATCTTGCTTTCAGTCTACCTACATTTAACCTCACTTCTAGCCTCCACACAGGCCCTGCCCGGGAGTTCACAACGGGACTCCTACCCAGCCCCTAGGAATGCGGAGTCAGCCGGCGCTCCTCCTGCAACCCCTGCCTTCTTTCTTGTTTTGCTTCAGCTTTGCTTATGCTTTGCTTGGCTTGTTCCCAGCGCCTTTGCAGATGGCTAGCTACCTTCCCTTCTGGCTGGTTATCTTATGTCTTGTCCTTGACTCTGGTGTGGAGAGAAACTATTCTGATGTTATGATCTCAGGTCTCTGTGAACTGGTTTTTAGAATGTTCAGCATCATTATTCCCTGAGAAAAGGGTTTCCCATGTATTCTGTGGGAACTGCTACTCTTTCTGGTTGCGCACCTAAAGTACTGTAGTCTGATTGGTAGAACACCTGTAGCCATTTATGAGTTTAGTATACCAATGCATGTAACCCAAAGCAATTAATTACTAACAGAAGAAGTGTATGACTCCAATAATCTTTTCTGCAAGTAAAGGACTTTTATTTACAAGACCTGTTGTGGACTATATTCATTGGGACATTCTCACAGAAAGGGGAACTGTTCCATTCTGACCTAAAAAAAAAAAAAAAAGTAATCGAGGGGGGGCACATATAATTTTTGTCACTCAATTTTTCAGTTGTCTGTGAAAAGATATACAAAAGAAACATATTATTTCAGTCATAATTGATTTCTCAGAGATACATATAAAACAAAATATATGCTGTATAATATTCCCAAATTATACATACACAAGGGGGCCCCGTGATACTCATGGAGGGAGAAGAAGCTGAAGCCGGCAATCTCTCCCTCACTCCCCTGGGCCTGTTCCCCCTGGCTCCCATCTGCTCCCTCCCTTCCCCCCAGTCTCTGGCGGGCCTTGGCAGCACTCGCCGGGCCCGCTGTTCCCCCTGGGCCATGGCGGGCCTCAGTGGTGCTTGCCATGCCTGCTGCTTCTTCCCCTCCCCCCCGCGGTCTTTGGTGGGCCTCAGTGGCACTCACCCAGCCCACCGGTTCCCCCAGGCTGTGGCGGGCCTCGGCAGTGCTCGCTGGGCCTGCTGCTTCCCCCCACAGTGCTCAGTGGCCCTCGGCGGTGCTCTCTGGGCCCGCCGGTTCTTCCCCTCCCCCCACAGGCCATCCCTCTGTCCCCCCTTCCCCCGGCTCGGTCCCACCCCCAACACCCTCCGCCGTGCTCCGGATGGTGGAGTGGTGGGCCTCGGCCCTCACCACCTCCCACCCCCCCAACCCCCTCCAAGCATTCTCTGCACATGTGCAGAGAATGCTTTTAACTTTTCAAGGGATTTAAATGTCCCCTGAATATTTTTTAAAATTTTTGGTATTTTTCTGCAACTTTTGGGATTTTTTCTCCTGCCCCCCCCCCAGGTGCCCCCCGTATGGATTTAGGTATCTGCATGCAGGGGGCACCTTCGCTATTAGTATATAGATGATAACTAACCTAAGTCAGGACACCTTACTTACACAGGCTCTCTGTCACTTACATCAACTAAAGACCAAAAAGATACTCTGCTGAAATTTCCACATGATGAGTAAGACAGTCCTGCCTCATCAAGGGGAAAAAATCCTCTGCAGATTCTAATTGGTATGTTAAAATTTGTGGCTGCAGGACTGGGGCTCCAGTTGGAGAAGGGGACCACATGCTCTGTCACAGCATAGGAAGGTCCAGCTGGGCGGCAGCAAATCCAGTCTCTGCAGACATGACCAAAGCAGCTGAATTTCATTTCTCAGTAGCCAGACAATCGTCGGCTACATTCAGCCTCATCATGCTGGGCCAGGCTGGGGCAGGCCTGGAGGAGCAGTGGCTTCAGTCCAGCCCACTCCTCCCCTATTTTAAGCCCTACTGCCTGTGCCCAATTGTTGGCCAGCAAGGCACTCTTCTGTGCTCTTATGGATTTTTATCCATAAGTTTGAACTCTGTGTCGCCAGTAGTGGAAGGGACTTGCGCTTTCTTCTTCACATAGGAGCCAGCTCCAGCCCAAGCCAGGAGGCTGACACCCCAAGCAGTTCACCCAAGACAAGGACAAAGGATTCCTCTTGCCATGAGGTTTCCTTCTGTCAGACATCCGCTGGTTGACCCCCACTCCTCAATATACATCTGAATAAGTTATGCTAACGAGACTGCCGAGCACCTACTGTGCCAGCCATCAGATACTTGGCTAAAACCATCAACTGACAATAGGTTGGCCAGGTGAGTCATCGGACCCCAGACTCAGTGTCTGTTTCCTGGTGAAGTCATACTTTTGCAACACTGACCAAACCCCTGGACCTCCTCCCTTTGTTCACCTTTAACCTATAGCAAGGTCCAACAGGGACGGACCGCCTAGTAGGTGTGTTAGTGGGTTGTGGTCTACAATGCCCGCCCAAAGACCCCCAATAAAAGTCCAAACCAAGAGTCACTCGGCCTCTTGAGCCATCGCCCTCTATCTTACCTATCGACCCTTCAGTCCAGCTTTCTATCCCCAACCCTTGCCTCCATCTTTAAACCCTTTTTCTCTCTCTGGACTCGCGATCCAGGAGAACCACGTGGTCTTGCCGGTTCAAGCCTCGTGGCCCCATAGCTTTTATACCTTTCTTCCCAAATCCAACTCATCTTGACATCGGACAACGCACCTAAGGTAACGTGCTTTCCCCACCAACGAAACCTGCTCATGCAACAGTGCTATTTTCTCTCTTTATTTTATTAGTCCTGTAAGAGTGTGTGTATGATTACGATTTTTGTATGCTTGATTACATGATCCAGTAAACAACATTGAACTTGGAACCTGCCTCACGTGCCTCTTTCCTTGAGATCTCCCGGGAGGGGTGGGACCCTGGTATAGTTGGCAAGAACCCGTGTATTTTGCTGATTGCTAAAGGTAAATTAAAGCAATTCGGCTAACAGAATTGGGGGCTCGTCCGGGATTGCCCTGAGGGTTAAACTTCGCGCCATAGTCGACAGGCGTGTCTTTAACCCACAGACGTAAGGGAAAAACCACTTCCGGAGCTCTTGGAGAGGCTGTATGATTGGTTTCTGTCTGCGTGCCTGGCTCTAGTGAGCAACCTATCGTGGGTGGCTTCCCCCTTCTCTCTCTCTCTCTCTTTGAACCCCAGGTCAAACTGTGTGACCGTCCGCGCGTCTATTTTGTGGGAAGGGACCCCAAAGAAGACCAGAGTAGGGCGCTAGGCCAGTTGCACCAACACTACATACACTACATACACCCGCTAAGTCCGAAAAAGAACTTTTCCCTTGAACACATCCTTGCTCTTCCCTTGCCGTACTTCGCTCAACGAAGTGGAAATAATTAATTTAGGTTCGGGGTTACCCTGAGAGGCATATTGTCTGGAAACCCTACTGGCTAGAGAAAGTCCAGTGCTCAGTGAGTCCACCATAGCTCACTATTTTCCGAGCCCGCCATAGCTCGTAGTTGTGTTGAGCCCACCATAGCTCAGTGAGTCCGCCATAGCTCACTATTTTCTGAGCCCGCCATAGCTCGTAGTTGTGTTGAGCCCGCCATAGCTCAGTGAGTCCGCCATAGCTCACTATTTTCCGAGCCCGCCATAGCTCGTAGTTGTGTTGAGCCCGCCATAGCTCAGTGAGTCCGCCATAGCTCACTATTTTCCGAGTCCGCCATAGCTCGTAGTTGTGTTGAGCCCGCCATAGCTCAGTGAGTCCGCCATAGCTCACTATAGACTGAGTCCGCCATAGCTCAGGTCTGTGGTTAAAGGTAATCCAGAGAGGCTAGGAGAAGCCTAGAAACCTTATAATACGGGTTAGGAGGTAATCCCGTCAGAGAAGCGAGGCTTGGCCACCCCGTTCTCGAAACCCCAAAGTTAAGAGGTAGAGGAACCTCGGAGACAGAGGAGTCTCTTTGGGTTGGAGGCACCCGGAGTCTGAAGGAACGGATATTCCTCAGCTTCAAACGCCAGGTTATTGGGTTAAAGAGTAATCCCTGAGTGTCGCGGGGTGAGAGTCCCCCCGGCCCTAAAAACTGCATAGAAAGTGTGCTAATTAATAAGTAACGTTAGCCTCCTTGTGCTAACAAAAGCAGCTTTGAGACCTAAGAGAAGCGGAAGAGATAACTTCCCAGTCTTTGCCCCTGTTGTAAGTGAGAACAGGAGAATCCCTACAAAGATGTTTCGTACCAAGGAGGACGAACCTAAGCTAGAAAAATGGCTGGTGAAAAAGGGTAAGTCTCCTTGGAAGGAAGGATCTTTCAAGGGCCCCAATCCATTAGAAATAGCCCGGAATGCTTTCCAGGACTATTGCACAAGCCAGAAACCTAGTTCCACTGCCAAGGACATAGCCGCTAGTTGGGCTTTATACACGGCTTTGCAGGACGCTGCTGCCGTCATTACACGCCTACAAGCGGATGTGGACCGACAGGAGGAACTCATAAGAGACAGGGACCAAAAATTAGAGGAAACCAATAAGGAGAGTAATCAGAAGCAAGAGACCATAGTCAAAGAATATCAGCAAAGGCTGGAAGAACTAAACGTTCAACATAAGGCAGCAGTGGATAGAGAGGTGGCCAGATTCGACAGATTAGAATCTAAATTCGAGGCCACCAAAGAGGAATTAGTAGAAATAAAAAGTAAACATGAACAAGATCTCACGTTCCAATGTACAAATTATGAGGAACTTATGGCCAATAAACAAGATGAGCTAGAACAAGAGATTAACCAGTTGAAAGCAGCCCACGAGGACGAGGAGCATAGGCTGAGGACCGAGAAACTAAATGTAATTCTGGCAAACCAGAGTCTTACTATTGCTGTCCAAGATGCTAATAAAAAGATCGAGGGCCTAAACCGTAAGGTAGAACTGACAGAGAGCGCATTGACTCAATCGAGGGAAGAGATAAATACTTCTAAGGCTGCGGCAAAATACCTAGTGGAACAGAACCAAATTAAAATACAGCAAGCTAACCACGAGGCTTGCCAAAGGGAAATTGCCACCCTAAAGAAGCAAGTGGGAATACAGAATGCAGTGATCTCCACTGTACACCCCGGAAGCATGATAAACCTCTCTGAAATCTCGGCCATTGAACCCAGCGCCCCTATGCACCCCATTAGCACGAAACATACGGTGATCACAGAAGGCGATGATACATCTACCCAGGTTGTGACCGAGACCAGGCTCTGGAAACCCGATGAGGTTAAAGCAGTAGCTGAACAATTGGGCCCTCTTACTAGGGAGAATTCCGTACAATGGATGGCCAATGTAGATATGATTTACAACTCCGCTAGCGGAGAAGACCTCACGTTGGTGGCCCGTCAGTGCGTAGCAGCTCCCCAGCTTCCAACTCTCAATGCAGCCATTGCGAGTGGCAACTTAACTGCAGCTTCAAAAACGAAGTGGATGCAGGACGTCCTTAAATATCTAAATCCCAACACTACTTTACTTGCTCTCTATGTGTTGGAAAGACAGAGCCCCAATGAAGATCCGGAGACATATATGGCTAGGAAACAACTATTAGCTGTCCTAGCAGATCAAGTTGCTATAAAACCCACCACTGGTTCGCCTGACTATGAGGAGGACGATTTCAAGGAGGCACTTGTAAGTGGCCTCCAAACCCAAGCCCAACTGTCTTTAAACATAGCAGATGGTGCATCAACTACTTGGACAGATCTGGAGAAAAAGATCAAAAGAATAGCCTCTCTTCTCCGAGGTGCTGGAGCTCTAAAACCCCATAAAGGCAAGAAATTAAAGGATAGGGATGATGACGAACCCATACAGGCGATAACTTACGCCAACCATGGGCCCCATTCACAGTTCCAACCGTCTGGGAAGTATGAGCCCAAAAATGACCGATACCCTAGACAGGACCGGTATGAGAGAGGCAAACCTTGGCAGAACAATTATCAGAGAGGAGGAGGAAATTTCAGAGGAAAAAGGGAGTATCGAGACTACCGCAGCAATCCTGCCCAAGCCCACCTCCAGCCTTCCGCACCACCTCCTCAAAACTATCAAGGCCCCCCTCAAGGCCAATACGGGCAGCCACAAGGCCAAGCAAACCAGCCACAGGCGTATCAGCCGTCGGCACCTGAACCACACCCCAGCTATCAGCCTCCGGAGACGTCCGATACCTTTAGGAGGCAGGTATGGATGCAGCTTAGGGAAAGGGGCTACGAAATGGAAAGATTCCACAAGCAGCCTAATAGTGTTCTGCTTCGTGCATTGGCTGAGAGTGAGGAGAAGGCACAGGCACCAGGTCAGCCCATCTACCCGGTGCTTAGTAAGGAACTGTCGGAACTCGCAAAGCACAGCTAGGGCTGCCCGGAGTCCCGGGCTCTCCCCAATGGCGTTGTGGCTCCCTTGAAGCCCGATACATGGGGGAGACCGACCGTGAAAGCAGGGGTCGGGACTCCAGGGAACAGTAAACCTGCTACCCTTCTCATCGACACCGGGGCCGCTCTTAATGTACTAAGTCCATATCTAGCTGCCCACGGTCAACCTACTCAGGAGGCCATTATGCTCGCCGGTTTTGCTGGAGGCGCACACAGAGCCACGGTCTGGAAAGACGTTCCTTTAACTGTAGGAACTCTTTCTACCCTCGTGTCCGCCTGCGACAATCAAGGTGAGGATGCTGGCATCCTAGGGGTCCCCTTTTTCCAAGAACATGGCTTGACTATTGATCTAGCAAACGGCTTCCTCTGGCAAATTCCAGAGGGCCCTCGCGAAATCAATGCAATCCATAGATGCGCTGCCCTCAAAGCTCCTCTCCCTCTGGCCCCAATTGAGCCTAGTGATCCCTGGATCCGAGATTTTCCGGAGGTCTGGATCAAGGACAAGGCAGAATGTGGGACGGTGAGAGATGCCTGTGTTCTCATAGAAGGCCAAGATCCTCCACCTCAGAAACAATATAAATACCCTGCAGAAGCTGAAAATGGAATAGCCAAAACCATAGAAGGCCTTTTACAGTGGGATGTAATCCTCCCCATGCAGTCTATCTGCAATGCCCCTCTGTGGCCGGTCCTAAAGGCTGACGGTGTGACCTGGAGAATGACTGTGGATTTCCGAGCTCTGAATGCTGTAACCCCACCAGTAGCACCTGTAGTAGCCAAATACCACGAAATCCTTGCAGCCATTGCTGCCGGGTCTCGCTACTATAGTGTGATTGATTTGGCCAACGCGTTCCACTCGATCAAGCTACACGAGTCTTGCTGGTATAAATTCACGTTCACTTTTCGCGGCCAGCAATATGCATTCAAAAGAACACCACAAGGCTTCCATTCTAGTCCCAGCATTTGCCACGCACATGTGGTCCGTATGTGGGATCGTCTCGGCCCCTCCTCCAAGGAACACGTGTTGTCGTATGTGGACGACATCTTGGTCCACGCCCCCACCGAGGAAGAAACCATGGAAGTCACTAGAGAAGTCCTCCACCTTCTAAAAACTGATGGCTTCAAGGCCAGTAGGGACAAAGCACAGCTGGTTCAGACCAACGTAAAATACCTCAGCCTAGCACTAGGACCCGACGGCAGGATGCCCGACTCACAGAGAATGGCCGTAATCGCCAAACTCCCTGCCCCGACAGATGTGCCTTCCCTCCGTGCTCTCCTGGGAACCTTCAATTTTTCCAGGGATTTCATGGAGGGGTTCGCTGACAAAGCCCGTCCACTCTATGCTCTCCTTAAGAGGGACGCTCCATGGGTCTGGGGACCTGACCAACAATATGCATTTGCCAGCCTTAAGCAAGCGCTTGCCTCGGCTCCTGCCTTAGCTCATCCAGATCCCACAAAACCCTTTTACATTCAGTTAGCCCACACGGAGAAAAGTATCGGGGCCACGCTCATCCAGCATCATGCCGGGGCCCCCAGGATTGTGGCCTATGCCTCCAGGAATCTTTCTTCCGTCGAAATAAAGTTCACCCCTTGTGAAAAGATATGTCTAGCCCTAGTCTGGAGCCTTACGCATTGGGAGTTTATAATCGGGGGAGCCAAAGTCATTGTGCAAACAACGCACACTCCCCTTAAGTATATCCTCTCAGGAAAGATCCAGGACGGTCAGGTATCCAATGCCCGCATTGCCCAGTGGACGCTTGCCCTGGTCAATAAGGGGATTGAATATAAGAAAGAACAAAAGGAGCAACCTGCCCCATACGGTCTGCTCATCACCGGGGACGAGCACGAATGCCCCCTTCCAGACGTGGAACATCTGCCTTGGCCCGCTATATGGGGAGTGCCATTAGAAGAAGCCAAGCAAAAAGGGTTTAATTGCTGGTTCTGTGATGGCTCGTCCTTCCATATAGCTGGCACCCCACATACAGGATATGGCACGGTCAGGGTCCACGACAATTACATCCTACAAGCGGCTGTCCGTCCCCACTCTAGTCAAGCCGCAGAGGTCGCTGCCCTTAAGGCCGTTCTTGAATTTGAACCTTCAGACTGCCCCGTAGCCATCTTCACGGACTCGGACTGGACGGCCAAGGCCGCCACCGTCTGGCTCCCACACTGGGAAAGACAGCAATGGGTCAATGCGGAAGGGAAGCCAGTAGCTCATTTAATATTATGGAGAGAAGTCGTGCGGCTCCTCCATAAACGCTCAGCAGAGACACAAATTTCCCATGTAAAAGGTCACCAAAAGGCTGACACCCAAGTGGCTTATTGGAATGATCAAGCCGATCTCTTAGCCAAGGAAGCGGCACGTTTTACCTCCTCTTCAGAGCAACCCGCTTGTCCGGTAAACCCAGTAGTGACTAGAGGCAAGGCAAAAACCCTCCACGACCGTCCTGCCATTCCCCCTGTATTTATAGATCTCGGGGAACTCCAAGCAAATGATGCCGATGTTCAGGATCTCCTCTCCAAGGGCAAAGATCCCACTGGGAGATACACCATCAAGGAAGAAGAGGGAGTTATTTGGGCTTTTGACACCACAGGGACCCGACACTGGGTTGTCCCTGTCGAAGTCCGGGCCGATTTAATTCAATTTATCCATGAGCAAGGACACCGGGGTAAAGAACCGACTCTGGAACGGGTCAGGGACGCGGGCTGGTGGCCAAGCATCCGCAAAGACGTGGCACAATGGGTGGATAATTGCCTATCATGTGCCATGGTTAACGCGGACTCTTCAGGTCCCAAGGCCCCCATTCAGCACCAGAGAGTAGAAGGACCCTGGGCTCGGGTTCAAATTGATTTCATCGGACCTCTGCCTAAGACTCGCAGAGGGAACAAATATTGTTTAACTGTGATTGATCCATTCTCGAAGTGGATCGAAGCATTCCCCTGCCACAATAACACGGCCTCCACTACGGCCCAACTGCTTTTTAATAACCTTTTTTCCCGCTGGGGTATCCCTAAGATCATCGATTCCGACCGCGGACCCCACTTTTTAGGTGAGGTCACCCAGGAGCTCTGTAAGGCTCTCGGAATTAAGCAGCGGTTCCACGTTGCCGCTCACCCTCAATCTTCAGGGGCAATTGAACGCACAAACCGCACCCTCAAGGAAGCCCTGGCCAAGATAGTCACTTCCACAGGTCGCACCTGGGACGAAAAACTGCCCATAGTTCTCATGGCAATACGAGGGACTACAGCCCGACATGGCTACTCCCCTCATATGGTCATGACCGGGAGGAAGATGCGCATGCCTGAAGCCTTCTGGCTCCAACATGACATGCCAGGCGATCTGGAAACGCAAGTGGCACACGATATCTGGGTTAAGACTCTTATCCGAGACCTACTGGTTATTCACCTCCAAGTGGCTAACGAGTTAGGGCAGAGCCAACTGGCAGTGGATAAAAAGCTCGGTTGGGTGCGCAATCCTCAGCTTTGGGAACCCGGACAGCAGGTTCTATACCGGAAATTTAGCAGGAATCAGCATGCTCTCATGGCCAAATGGGCTGGCCCCGTCCCCATTGTGGATCGCGTAAGCCCTGCGGTCTACAAGCTTGCCATTCCCAGGAAGCATGGTCAGACGTGGTACAAGTTCTTCCATTCCTCTCAGCTCAAGCTGTGGAAGGGGAATCCAGTTCCACAACCTCCTAACCTCACTCCGGATCCCGGGGGAACTTCGCAGCCTTTTGCTGCTGTTACCTTCGGACCTCACTTGCCCACAGACATTTTTGATCTTGTGCCTCTTTTCTCCCTTGGAGAGACCTGCCTTGCCTTTTAAATGCTTCCTCGCGGCTTTAGTTGCCTTTTCGGAAGCAAGGGGGGGAGACCATGGTGTATAAACAGTGTTCCCTTTTAAGAGAAGCCACGGGAGCGTGCAGTAAAAATCGCACCGGGCTTACGCATGGGAACCACTACACTCACCCCCAGCCTTAGGTAAAGGGAACCATACTGTGACTGCTTGGGTATGTCGACCACAGTATGGAAGTTCAGGAATTTCACTCACACATCCCTCAAACATTATATTGCAGAATGCATCCAGGATCTTCCACCACAGCAGCAGATAAATTGGTAAGACCATTAAAACTTGTATTCTTATTTGGATTGTCCTTGTTTTGTTGCACCTCAGCAACACAAATAGCCAACCATACGGTAGTCTTGACCAAATGGAGATGCGTGGGAATAAACATGCCTTTTAGAATTTTTACCTGTGTAACAGGACGGCATGACAGAGCAGTCACACTTACACCTATAGATCAATGTCCACCACAGCAGCTCACACATTGCATCCACAGTCGCACCGGAGAAAAGGTGACTCTATGCACCTCCGGGAAATATTCTATGGATGAAATGGAAGTGGTCCTGTGTAAACAGTCACAAGCCAAAACCAACACCTCCACCATCGAATATACTGCTCCTACCCCCATCTCCCTATACACAGACATAGCTGTAATATCAGCTGCCGTATGGGACATTGGCGATCCTTTAAAAGTAATCATTTCCATTGGCTCCCAACACTTCCATAACGACACAGAGGTCCCAATAACGCTCACGGACCCATTCGGCGAAGACATAGACCTAGAACCACTGGCATGGGGCAAGCTCACTTGGCATTTTAACTGCTCTGCGTTAAAGCAGCAAGGTCCCCCAGACTGGACCCTACTTTTAAACACGTCTGTCTGCCTCAATGCCACCGATACTGTAAATCTTACAGCTATCGGGACAACAATTCTACAGCTCACTCATCAGGAAGGAAATTATACTTTAATAATTGGTGATGCAAATCACACACTAAATTTGGACCCACTTATCCAAAATGTAGACGCACTGGCCTCATTGACCTACCCGGTAGTGGGGGCACACACTTTAAAATTTAATCATCAGGAAACAGTCTTGATGCAGCCGCAAATATCAGTCAAAAGGGTCAATGTCAGCTTAAATGGGCTCGGCACTTCTTTCAGCCATGCCCTCTGTGACTCTTACTTACACACGACCCAGCAAGGTTGGGACAATTGGATCTTAATGTGGCGTAAAGGAGAGCTCTCTAGAAGGACTAAACGTGATCTTTCTGATTGGGTCGCACCCGTAGGAGCGGGCATGGCAGCCATAGATGCTGCAAACATAGAAGTGATAGCGAATAAAGCCTCCAAGGTTTCATTCGACATCTCTCAAATGAGCCTCCCTCTCACGCAATCATTGGATTCCCTTGCCCACGTGGAACGCTCCACCAATCCCCTGCTGGTTACTTGGGAACAAATCATGGAAAAAGATTTTACCAATCTCCTTGATGACATTCAGTCTTTACAAAACAATATCTCATTGGCTCTTGCCTGCACTCAAGCACAAACTCTTAATGTAGTCACTGCCATGACTATAATCAAACAAGCTATGGCTGGAATTATACCCTTAGAGATAAGGGAATTGATTAAAAGAAATCTCACGGCCAGTGAAATCTCGCTCGAGCACTGGTGGTCGTTGGCAAACGCCTCTTTTGATGCAGTAACCCAGACCTTGCAATTGGTTATAACCACAGTGACCGCGAAAGAAATTTTCCACATCTATCCAGTAGTTCCACTGGGTATTCAAGTTGATTCGGACACCGTATTATATGCCAGGAACAGTGACCGATGGGCTAAAGTAAGCTCATCAAGCTGGCATATGATCAATCTAGACGGATGTACCCATAAGGAAAACTTAGGCTTCATCTGTGATGACGAAGCCCTAGAAAAACATCACCCATGCCTAGTTCCCAAGAAACACGCCATATCTCACTGTCAATTTGACGCAGTCAGTGAGACCGGATCTACTATTATATATATAGGCAAAGCTTGTGTCTGTCTCAGAACTACCTGCGAACACATTCACCTCAATACACTATACTACCAACAAATGTTGCCTGGAATAAACAGATGCTTTTGTAATGTTACCTCCACAAGAGGGTGTGATTTTTATTTTGAAACCCCCATTTGGACACAACAAGAAATGGCCCTATCCCCAGAATTATATGACTCTATTGCTCCAGTGCCTTTGGGGTTAGGACTGGAAGCCCTACGGAAATTGCTCTCTCACCCGGACCTCCAAGAACGCCTGGCTCAGCTAAAGAAAGCGGGAGATAAAGCCGCCTTAAACGTTTCACATAATGGTGCCAGGATTAAGGAACTGGCCGTAGAAATAAAAGAGGCTGGCAAACATAGCTGGTGGGAATCTCTTCTTGGTTGGTCGCCGACAACGACGGGATATTTAAATTTAATGCTCCACCCCATAGTCGTCATTTTGGCCTTCCAAATTATTTTAATAGTGGCGCTACTTACATTGACTTGTTGGGTGAGAAGACAAATCCACAAATTGGAAGCTCAATCTAAAGCCACGGACTTCCAAGCCTTGATGCACGTTGCATCTAAGGTTTCGAATTCCTAGCCCCTCCTTTCCGGCCTCCGACATACCTTAACTGTTGCCCTTTTCCCTATGATTGTCTGTCTTCCTCCGTTTTCAGACCCTTATGTGTGTTTATGTTTGTGTTTCTATTCTTTAACCGTTATTGGGTGGGTCTCTTAGAAGAGACCCATGAGGTAGGAAAATTGGTCTGTAGCAGCAGTCTACCGAACCCAAGGGAACATCAGCGAGACTACAAATGCAGCCGAAAGCGGTTCAGTCTCCTGCACATACTCAGAAGACCTCAATCTTGCTGCCTTTTTGATTCCTCTGTAGCATCGCTGGCACCAAAAAAAACCATATTGTCAGGTCGCCAAGAAGCCAGTGGAGCTTTCTCAGGATGACTGAGATCCATTGTGGCAATATGGTCTCGTTTGGAGGCCAGCGCGACGGAGCAGGCCAAGAAAGGAAGTGCAAATGTGCAGGTCCTACTGGAAAACCAGTGGGAGAAATGCAATCCTTTCAAAAAGGTTAAGGCAAGCCCTGATCTTTTTGTGCGAGCTCTCCCCTGGCAAGGACTTTTTCGATCATAGGACATAAAAGTATTGAACCATTTTTACCTTTGGGTTCCCAATTTGAAACCTCCTAAAGTATTTTTAATTGTGACATTGGCAGTTTTCAAAATAACAACTTATTAAACAAAAATTCGGTCTTTAGAAATTGAGAACCAGCGTGCTTTGCGGCAGCTCTATTTTGCATACACCCAGACACGTGGATCTTAAAATTAGTCCTCTCAAAACGTGTGCTATTACGTTGTATATCTTTTGACCGTTCCAATCCATGCCCCGGACTTCTTTATTTTTGGTTTCACTTTTGTAAAAGTCTCCCACCAATGTTAGTATACCCTTTTTACGGTTCATAACCAACCACATCTTAGGATCATCACAAGCCTCTGCTTGTTCCCAAGAATTTTCCTTTTTTCTATTCTTTAACCAGTATTGGGCGGGCCGAAGCCCTAACGAACCATAGGGAGCAATGAGAGAAAGAAAAGGGAGATAGGGGGTGGGAGGACCGAAAGCATTTCTTCACGGGAGATCAGAAGAGCCGAGGGCGCATTCAAAGATGCCGTCGACAAAAGCTCCGTAGTTACATTTGTGGCTAGCACGAATGTCAAGCTGAGTAGGCGGCTTCTCCCGGTGGTGCGTGCAGAAGTTGGGTTCGGAAGTTACTCCGATTCTCCACCTCTCTCGCCCCATCCCCACCAGGCGTGCAATCCGATCGCCGCTCGCGGCAGCGACGGGTGCCTGGGGAAAGGCCCCAAGGTTAGCCCGCTCCAGCCAGAGCCTCCCCGGCCACATATTTCTGCATCTCTCTATGTTAGTGTGACCTCCTCCCTAACTATCTGCCCAAGCGATCTTCAACCCCAAAACACTCGGCCATCTCGGGGTGAGCTTCTTATTCGACCCTTGAGTTTCTAAAATATATTTTGCTCATGATATCTTTTCTCCCAGCATGCCTTTACTGACGCCCAATCTGCATAATCCGTCAATCATCATTAACTTATTTAGTCTTCATATGTACTTTCCCTTATTTATTTATTTTTATGAGCATGTAGCTTCATCCACAAACTTTTTTCTGTGTGCACGGTTTTGTTTTTGTCTCCGCCTCTTTGTTTTTGTGCACTATACGGGCAAGAAATAAACCATTTGTTTGCAAACCAAGTCTTCTGTTTGCAAAGCAAAGCCGGTTGCTTGCCAAAACATTCTTGCTCTGTGCTTGCTTTTCTATTCTTTACCAGTGTTGGGAGGGCCGGGGCCCAGACGAACCGTGGGGAATCATTAGTGAGCAGGACAACAAGAACAAGGAGGACATGGAAGCCCGAGAGACGGCTCAGGAGGAAGAAGTAGGACAAACGAATCCTTTGTCTCCCTCTGCCATGCAGCCCCTCCAAGCCGAAATGATCTGGAGGACATGCAGAAGTTGGGTTCGGAATTTAAATCCGGCCCATGCTCTCTTTCACCAGGCGTGCAAGCTCTCCCTGCACGAAGCAGTGGAGAGTGCCTGGGAAGGACTCCCCGGTTAGGTCAGTACCCCGGACAAAGACCCCTGTCCCCTCTTTTCAACATCTTTCTAAGTTAAAGGGAGATTTTCGCCAGCTCTCTCCCTGAAGTGCCTGAAAGCTAAAACGTATCCTCGCTCCAACACTGGTGTCCAATTCGATTGTTTTTTATTTTCAATAAATTTATTTTCCTTGAAATGTTTGTGTATCCCAGAATGCCCAAACAATCCTCTCATTTGCATACGCAACAACCTCCAGCCGTAACATATACAGCCAAGTCCAAAACACGCGACCTTTGAGGGGTTCTGCCTAGTGACTAGCTGCCCAGTCCGCTCCTCATTGGATATGGGACGGTACCACTGGGATCAGGTTTAGGGGGAAAAGATTGTTCTATTTTTGTACAGTATTAGGGGAGGGCCCCCCGAAGGGAGCCCTCCAAGCTAAAACGGGTACGCAGCTAACGGCGTCCCCGCGGAGCCACCCGGCTCCAGATAAAAGGTCAGAGTCGACCGGACGCAACTCCCGAACCCAGCTTTTGCATGCCCTGCCTGTGCGTGTGTGCGTCTGTGTCTCTCTCAGGCACACATCTCACAAATGCTCCCCAGGGTTCGGGAGGCGTGCCCGGAGACTCCGCCAACCCCGAAGGGTGAATACCTGGCCTGTGATTATTCCAGCCAGGACCCCAAGATGATGTGTCTTTCATAATACAATGATTCCAGATGTCTGACCTGTTTTGACCTTTTCCGTATTTCTTGAATGCCTTCAGACACTCTGCTTGCAAAATCATTAAACTATGTTTTATTTTAATATCCTTTTTTCCTAATGTAAGTAAGTACCCATGATGCTTTTAGATAGCAAGGGGGGGCGACTCCTCAATATGCAAACCGGTCTCCTCCTTCCCAGCCGAACTGACTCGTGTCCGTGCCGAGAAGTGACGAGCGCAACCGAGAGCTTCATGAGCTATTGATCAAGACCCGAGTGGCTTCCGAAGAGCCGAAGACATACGAGTCCTGGTGTTCCATTAGATACAATGTAAAGCGCGCCTCTCTCCTGTTCAAACAGCACCAGTTGCCCTGTTCCAACAGAAAAGCCTTGCCGCTCAGGAGAGATGGACGAAGAATTGTTTGTAACCATTTTATTTCCTTGTGCATTCCTTGTGGAGTATTTTTATTGATACAAATGTGTGTATTTCCGATATAAACATTAATGCTTTATGTATAGATAATACCCTTATAAGAAATTTATAATGCTTCTATAAGGCTTTTTACAATGAATTTAAGATAAGGAATTTTAGGATTACTTTTGAAAAATGTTTCTGCTATTTAGAGACCTAAATATTTCTACATAGGCTTCCTTGGTGGTCTAATGCACAGAGCCTTGTTTTTATGTCCGCCCCAGCAACAATTTGGCATTTTTATTGCGATAGATTTTTGTCATCTTCTGGGTCCGTCCCTTGCCAGCTCTTTCTTCCAGGATCGCCATCATGCAGTCTATCTCAGTTTTCATCATCGTATCGCTCATATTCGGAGACCTTCACCTGACGCCTTCAGGTCCCCGAGGGGGGGGAAATGTTGGCCAGCAAGGCACTCTTCTGTGCTCTTATGGATTTTTATCCATAAGTTTGAACTCTGTGTCGCCAGTAGTGGAAGGGACTTGCGCTTTCTTCTTCACATAGGAGCCAGCTCCAGCCCAAGCCAGGAGGCTGACACCCCAAGCAGTTCACCCAAGACAAGGACAAAGGATTCCTCTTGCCATGAGGTTTCCTTCTGTCAGACATCCGCTGGTTGACCCCCACTCCTCAATATACATCTGAATAAGTTATGCTAACGAGACTGCCTAGCACCTACTGTGCCAGCCATCAGATACTTGGCTAAAACCATCAACTGACAATAGGTTGGCCAGGTGAGTCATCGGACCCCAGACTCAGTGTCTGTTTCCTGGTGAAGTCATACTTTTGCAACACTGACCAAACCCCTGGACCTCCTCCCTTTGTTCACCTTTAACCTATAGCAAGGTCCAACAGGGACGGACCGCCTAGTAGGTGTGTTAGTGGGTTGTGGTCTACAATGCCCGCCCAAAGACCCCCAATAAAAGTCCAAACCAAGAGTCACTCGGCCTCTTGAGCCATCGCCCTCTATCTTACCTATCGACCCTTCAGTCCAGCTTTCTATCCCCAACCCTTGCCTCCATCTTTAAACCCTTTTTCTCTCTCTGGACTCGCGATCCAGGAGAACCACGTGGTCTTGCCGGTTCAAGCCTCGTGGCCCCATAGCTTTTATACCTTTCTTCCCAAATCCAACTCATCTTGACATCGGACAACGCACCTAAGGTAACGTGCTTTCCCCACCAACGAAACCTGCTCATGCAACAGTGCTATTTTCTCTCTTTATTTTATTAGTCCTGTAAGAGTGTGTGTATGATTACGATTTTTGTATGCTTGATTACATGATCCAGTAAACAACATTGAACTTGGAACCTGCCTCACGTGCCTCTTTCCTTGAGATCTCCCGGGAGGGGTGGGACCCTGGTATAGTTGGCAAGAACCCGTGTATTTTGCTGATTGCTAAAGGTAAATTAAAGCAATTCGGCTAACACAATGCTCAGTCCACTCTGGACACCCCTCCCTCCCCCACTTTATGTTGTGTTTTCTTGTGGGTTATATTACCAGTTACTCTGTTCTTTGTCACAGCTTTGTCACAGCTTTATGGTGGTTTCAGGCACTGGGGGGAGGCTGCACCTGTGTGCCCACATCCCCAGGTGGGGATCCCCTTAAGGGGTCTTGGGGGTTGAGTCGTCTAGTGGCATGTTCAGCTCGGAGGCAGTTGCCTGGCTCCACCCCCAGGTGGCAAGAGTTCCATACAGAGGCTTATGCCTTAGTGGGGCCGTCTGCTTGCCATTCCTAGTGTCCCCCAGCATGTGGGCTGAGCTAGGGTTCATCAGGTGACAGGGAGGTCACTCAACACTGTGCCAAATGCTCCATCTGTTGTAATCAGTAAAGCTGTGGCTTGTTTTACTCCAATTGTTGTATGTATAATTGTTTGGCTGACATTCCCCTTCCCTTCCTCCAATTCAGGGCACTCTCTGCCCTTAGGACGACAGTCAGAATGATTTCATTCTACTCGATCAAAGTATTTCTTAGACAACGGTAAAAAGACAACAGACTTGCTAACAGATATCATGGAAGAACAAAAAACAACTTTTTTAGCCTGTAAAGATGTTTTGAGTCAAGATGATTTACAATACATATACAGAATCCCTGTGACAGGTTGCATTGCTGCTTTGGTGGAAAGTCTATTTCAGAAGAGACCAATAGTGTCTCATTCTCACATTCATCCTTCCCCCCTTCTTGCATTGTTTCTTATTGTTTATTTTGTATTGTAAGCTCCATGTGGAGAGCTGAACATTTATTTGCTTATGAAACTGTGGCTTCATGTTCACTAATGGCATGTATGGTTGTACGCAAGTCTAAAAATATCTCATCTCACCTACTCTGTGTCTAATGTGTTATAGGAACTATGTCACAAGGGATGTGTGCACATTTGTGTCTGAACACAACTCTCACAAGGGTAAATTTGGAAAACACACATATATTTGGAAGAAGAGGTGAAATGGATCTCCAGAGCCTTAACACAGCTGCAAATATGAACAGATGTATTACCAAGCACAGTGATCACTGCCTGGGAGAAGAGAGAGGGTTCCGTTCCTACCTAACGGGTTATCAGACCAGTCAGCATGAAGACTGTTCTCAGCAATGGTATAGTCACATGTGGTTAAGGCACTTCCAATGCAACTGTGTAATACAAAAAAGAAAAAGAAAAAGAAAGACTGCATTTCTACAATTTCTGTTGCAGGTCTGTCAGAATCAGAAGAGCACCAGACTACTTTTGGTACCAAAATACTAAGAATATATTGAAATGCAAAATGTTTCTGGATTTTTCACTTGGGCAATTTCAAAAAAGGATTGCCACCAGAGTTTCCCAAGAGTCTGTGTTTAAGAATAGATTGCTAAGCATTTATTTTCTTCTGTGTGGTAGTGCTGAAAGATTTTTTTTACAGTGACTGTGCAGTGCAAGTATTTACTTACACTATTGAACTTCCACAATTGTTTTAAGCAGAGGCAGATTAAATAAGTCAGAATTTAAACTTTACTAAATCATGAAAGTAGAGATGAGAACTTTTTTTTTAAAATCAATTCCTGCCTAGAAAAGGCAGTACTTAGAACTGTAAAAATCTCTCACACATTGCTTTTTTCTGCTGAAAATAGAAAGCCGGTGGGTCAAATGTAACATTTTTGTTTCGTTACTGATTAACTTTGGCCATACTAGATCACAGCAAAAATGAAATCTAATATGTTTTAAAAGGTCATGCTTTGTATATGCAGTGACATCCATACTGAATGCTGTGACACAGTGAAATAAGGTAGCACAACTTCTGTAAAATATAATGAATTAAGGCTGCCTGATGAGGCTGTAATAGTACAGCTAGTTACTCGTGTATAAGGACTACTATTCAGCCTTGTCAGGAGGAGGGCACCATAAGAGTGTGGGAATATGGAATAAATCAGGCACAACATATTGAAGTAATTTATAAGTACACCGTTCTCTAATCCCCAGCATTCCTTTCTGAAGTCCAGTATCATTTAGAACAATGTGTTCCAGACTACACCAGGCTCCCAAACAACTGAAATGGTGAATCTCTCCACTGAACTGCTCACAGAGAGTATAAAATAACCAGTCCAATCATCCAAGTCTTGATTGTTTGATGTACTTTCTGGCTTTATAGTGTTGATTAAGAGGCTCAGCAAAGAGGTGAAGTTGCAAAATAGCACTGGGTTCCTTGACCTCAGGAACCTGGAAGTCAGCAGGTCACCTATAGTGACTATGATTTATTGATCAATAAACACAGACTCTCTTTTTCTTGTCTCGCCAGCCTTATTTCTGCAGGCATAGTGCTCTCCTTCAAAGGATGTGTGTGCACTGAACTTTGAGAGAACATTTCAGCCAAGCAAGTAAAACAAGCAGTATCCACTATGCCTGGTATTTTAATCCTATCATACTTTGATTAACAGAACTATATCCATGTGGTATTCCCACAACAACCAGTAACCACAACAAATGTTTGTAAAATGTACTACATTTTGTGATTTACCCATCCTGAGCATATCAACGAGTTATAAATCTCACTTGATGCAACCTGGATACAAAGTCTCTGGTTACTAATTTTGCAGTATACTACTGTGTATAGCACATGCTACCTGTTGCTGTAAGTAGGCTCTTACCATGTAATTTTTGCATCTTTAAAACATGTTGTGTGAATACTTACATTAACATGCTTTAGTTCCATTTTCAGATTTCTGGTTGGTTCCAGATTTCTACAATACAAATCCTATTGCATTGTTTTATTGCATGTCGCATCCTGTTGATTTTATTGACACTCTGTATAATCTACCTTGAGTCCCAGTGAGAAAGGCAGATTATAAATAATGGAAATAAATAAATAAGCTTAAGGGACTACTGACTGTTTATATGTTGGCATTTTAGATACAAAAATAGTACTGGGGGGGACTGCCCCCCCATTCTCACTACTTATTTTTTTAAAACTGTTGTTTGTGAGACATTCACAGACCAGTTGGAGGCTGCTTCATTGTATGCAGATGTGCAATAAGGAGAGTGGACACCTTCAGATGGGTAATAAAAAGGGTCGTTTAGTTATTTATATTGACCAAGATTATCTTCAGTGCCCACAGGCCAAACCCTATTCCAAACCTGGTCAAAGTGTGGGCCAATGATGGGATGCAGAAGACTCAGGCCTCCTCTTGTTTGTGCATCCGTGAATTTACAAGTGATGGTTCTGAGCCTCAAGCCCTCACATGCATACTGTTTCATGATATTCAAGGGAGGTGTGTCACTTCCTCCCCCCCCCCCCCCCAGCTGCTAGGCTAGCCAGGTCCCTTACTTTTTTTGGTCGGGGGGAAGTTAGTCTCAGTCCAGTGTTGTCTATGATACCATAGAGTTTTCAGTCCGAATGCTAGAGTATCCCCCAGCAATGTGCCCAGCACAATGATGTCACCTCCATGTGATGTCATCGCACTGGGCACATTGGCCGGATCCAGGTACTTTGGGGGCGAGATTTCCCTACCAGCCAGATCCGGGCCAGAGGTCAGGAGCCCTTTGAGCAGGCAAACCCCCACCCCATGGGGGACCTGACAGCCCTACTAGCTGCAGGGTATATGTGTCAAGGGTAATGGTGGCCCTCAAGGGCTTGCTGTCCCAGGTCCATGAAGGCCCCAAAGCCCTGGACTTGGTCTGAGTTTAACCCATTCACCATCCAAATAATAGCCCAGGGTGCTCACCTAAGCTGTTCTGTATACCATTCAAGCAATTCAACCTGTATTGCTATCACCGTAATGGAATACTAACGCCTAGACATTACAGAAAACCAGTGGCTTTCCTATTACTATTTTTAGAGTAGAACATTTCATTCCTGATTATCATTACAGTTAGTTTTCTGGAATCCTTGAGTGTTTTGAGATCACTCAAAATTTTGAATCTTGTGTAAGGTTATGTTACATTTAAACTCCAGAAATGCATATTCAAAGAAATATGACATCATCTTCATTCCACATCTCAGATGGTATCCTTGAAGAAACAATAGGATCCTTACAAGTTCAAAATGTTCAGTAGAAAGTAGCTATATTTTTCAGCAGTGAGAATGCAGATGGATGTGATTTATATTAGGAACTTTTTCATTTTTTTATTTGTATGTTGTTTTAACCAACATTAGGAAAAAATGCACTATGAGAGTGTTAGCATATTGCACTCTGATGCCAAAGCAAGCCACATAAAACTAGACCATTTATAGTTAAAACAAAAAGGCAGATAGCCCTTCAAGTGTTACTCTTACTACAGTGAATAATTGTGTGTTCAAACTGGCAGATATGGTTTTCAGATGTCAAACCTCTTTTGATATTGTTTATAATGGTGCAAAGGCATGATTGTTGAGAGATCTGGCACAGTGTTGCATTCCATTCCTTCTATTTAAGTGATATTTGGATTCTCTGCCACCCATGTCACTACAGAAAGTGAAGGGAAATCATACCTACTGCTGGTCTGAGTCCACATGAATGGCATAAATTATGTCCTTAATATTCTTCCATGGGATTCCTTGAGTCTCTAAATGCTCAAATGTACCATATGAGTAAATTATTTCTTTCCACCATGGCTCCTAGTGCCAGAAGGCAGGAGAAATTTAAACACAACTAAGATCAACATTGTGAGTTTACTTGGCCTCCACATCTAACAGTGCTGCCATAAATTCTTAGGTTTCTCATTTGGGAATTTTAAAGGCCTTATAGACTTGGCAATCCTTGTACAAAAAAAGATTTCTTCTAGATGATAAACTTTACAGACCTTGAGCAATGAGCTTCAGTGTCACACCATTGTCACCCAGCAGCTTTCAGAGAAGACCACTCACTGCTGGTCTTCCAGCACTGGAGGACAACATGATAGTCTAGATAACATTCTATTTTTTTCATTTCATTAAACTCTGCACCTTCTAGTAAAACTCACTGAATGTGATGGAATATTCTTCCAAGGGAGTGAAGTTAGCATTGAGGATTACTGTAGCAACTATAGACAAGTAATTCTTTGTGCCATTGTAGATACACACAGCTATGACACAAAGAACAGTTTGTGCTAACAAGTACAGTCACTCAGCGTATCTGGAGCAAGTAAAGCAATGTTGAATCCCATCATTGCTCACTGTAGCATATCGGGTAAATAGTGATTCATGGGGATGGTGGTATATGAATAATCTCCACAACCCCAGTGTACTTTATCCAGTTCAGTTGTGCTCAACCTCTGTTCTGCATCTGCATGGAGTTGGAGGCTGTCAGCAATATAATAGCATCAACTTTTAGGCTTGTGAAGTGTGAGGTTGGCTTAAGTAAGACTGAACGCAACAAATGCTTATAATGTGCAGGTGCTGTAATCAACTCTAGCAGAGAACTAACATTTTAAAAAGTCATCTCTACAACTCAATTCTAGTTCCTATTATATCACCGGAGATATCGCCATGTGACAGCAATCATCAAATCAGTTACTTGTTAGCTCCAGTTAGAATTACTTTCAAATTGATTCTTGATAGCTTGTTGAAAGCTCACAAGTCAGTGAGATCTGTATTGTTGTGGCACTCACAGTGCATATGAAGACCATTTGCTGCATGGGAAACACACTGCATTTGAATCATTCAAATTTCATCAGCATGTATGAACAGAGAGAAAAGCAAATATGAATTTTTAGACCGTTCATTATGTAATATGTAAACGAGACCTTGATTACCCAACTCCATTTCCATTCATATTTGTAAAGTATTATTTTTCCTTTGTAATGTCCAACTACTGGGGCAGCCAGTTTCAACTCTGGATGTGCTTTTAACCCTTTCTGAACATGCTTTATCATAAACAGGATTCTTACCCATTCGTCATTTTTCTGTTAAAAAGAAAAATGGTGCCATGGAAATGACCCGGTTTAGTTTGAGTAGTGACCCACTTCTCTTTCCCAACCCATCAGTTTGACCAATATTGTTATTCACTTTGTATTCATTCTGAGCTAGCACAAGTGACACAACCCAGGGCCTCCTGCCATGTTTGTGATGGGGTGGGAAAGTTTAAGGAGATTATACACAAAAAAATAACATTCTAAGGCTTCATGTAGCCAGCTTAACAAGGCTACAGTGCATGAAGCTAAGTGTGAATCATTTTTCATTTCAAACATGAAGCTGATTTTTAAAATGTAAATAAACATATCTGATTGCAGATCAGTTAATAGAATTATTTGCCTTTTCCCACTTTGCAAATTGTCCTTTCCAGCAATTTGACAATCAAAATAACCAACTTTCAGACACTTTGCTACAAACAGTAAATCACTCAGCTCTTGATGCTGTGGAATTGTTTGTGTGGCTCCCATAAGCCTACTTTATCTTTGTCAGGAACATTGTTCTCAAATAACCCCACTGGCTATAAAGGTTATTCTAATGTATTGCTAACATTCAGCAAAGAAAGGCAGCACATAAAATTTAATCAGTGGGAATCAAGTGCCTTATTTATACAGTTAATGCATTTTTCTTCTCTCTTTCATGTTTGTTTACCCACAGAGAATATTTTTAGATTTCAGTGGATTTTCTCCCCTAGTTAAAAACAAGATGTTTCTGGGCATGTAAATTTGTTATTCCCTTCTCTACCCACAATTTCATACTTAGAGAAATATATGGAATTCAGAGCTTTGGAAGCTACTGGATTTTGTTAAATGTGGAAAGAGAGCATATGAGGGAAAAGGAATTCAACCCAGCTGAAAGGACAAACTGCAGGGAAATATAAATGCTTTTGTATACCAGAATCTGGAGGCTCAACACAATGTACAGCCCAAACCTCAAACCAGTTAACATGAAACAATATGTTTTAATGGACGAACTAAATGTGTTCAAGCCAAATACCAACATTTAACCGAGTGGCTAATTGTGCTGTAAAGACCGTGGGAAGCCTGGGTGTCTGCACTATTGCGGGTTTACACAGAATGTTTCAAGGGCAGCCTATATTACACTCTTGTGATGCCATCCTGGAGTGGTCTCAAGTTGTGCAGATATGGCATAAATATGTATAGAAGACTTTGCATGGTACTGTGTTACAGACCCAGAAAATTAAAATATGCAGACCTAGCAGAGCTCAAGGTGTGTGCCACTAGGGCTGCTGGGGGGGGGGGGGGGCTGGGGGGACAAAATTCAGGGGGCCCAAGTCACCTGGACATCCCCTGAAGCCAGCATCATGCTGAACCCACGGAATGTATCTTTAAAACTTCCTAATGCAGTTCTGACTGCAGCCACTAGGGGCTCAGGGAAGGCAGAGTCTTTCTGCAAAGTTGACTAGGAGGCTGAGGGAAACCATTTGGTGATCAGATCCTGCTAAACCCATCAGCCAAGCCACCACTGGAGCAAGGCAAGACCAGCCGGGACAAGCTAGTCATTTTTTGAGAGCACTTTGACCACACTGAAGCCATGTTGTAATTTATGTTATGGTTGTATAGAACTGAATTTTATTGTATTATGTTTTAATTTTTAAACTGTTACATTTATATGTTGTAACCCACCCTGAGCCCTGCTTGCAGAGGAGGGCAGGATAAAAATCGAATTAAATAAATAAATTGCCAGGATGCAGACTCCTCACAAGGTCATCATCTGTGGTTTCCCTCTTTATTTAGTTTCACTCAGCTCCTACACAGCCAGATCTTGCAAAGGGGTAGCCCTGTTAGAGTGTGGTAGCAACCCCCGCCCGCCAAAAATTTTCCTTGTCTTTTCCTACGTTTCCCTAACTCCTTTGACACTTTTCTTCTCTTTTGTTTTGCTCTCTTCCTTTCATGATCTTCTCTTCCACTGCCTATTTTTCAGTCTCAACTCTTCAGCTATCCTGCTTGGCAACTTAGAACATATTTAATAGTAGTATAGCAGCAAACCTCTGTTAATATTATGAATAGATCAGGGAAAGTTAATATTTTCCCATAATCTATCAAAGTAGTAAAAGCATGCTTCCCCTCCTCCACACTTTACATGAATAATAATAGAATGTTAATTTGTCTTAGTAGTAACAAATGAGGAACAGAAGTTAGAATATTTATTTATTTATATCCTACCTTTCTCCCAAGGGGGACCCAAAGTGGCTTACATTGTTCTTCACTCCTCCATTTTGCCTTCATGATAGCCCTGTGAAGTAGGCTTGGCTGAGAGTGTGTAATGGGCCCAAGGTTACCCTGTAAGCTTCCATGGCAGAGTGGGAATTTGGTTTCCCTGATCTGAGCCCACTACACAAGCTTAACTTCCACTGCAAATAGTGTTTGGGGGGGGGGAATCTGGAGATAACCTGAACCAGGATATTCCAGCTCTTTTCATTTTTGGCACTGGAACTCCCACAATCATGCTGAAGTTGGTGGCCAGTTTTGAAATTCCTAGTTTTATTTTCTGATAAGCTATCCCTTCCATAAATGGACTGACAGATGGACATGTAGATCCTTTTATTATGATAGACATGTGGTAAGAGACGGAATAGTTCTTTGTTCTGATATTTGGTTTGGATCAGGGTCCTGGGGGGCGAGGTCAGGTGGAGTCTTTGTCCAGGGGCCCATGGTGGCTCTTGGCAGCCCTCTGCACAGCTGCTTTAGGCTATCATCCAAACAAGCCCAGGATTCTAGTCCTTAAAAAGTAATTTCTTTTGGGTTTTCTCCAAATTTGGGAAACTCCAGAATGTAACTTCAGATTCTGACTCTGTGGGCTGAATTTCCCACAGAAGTTTCTTATCAAATTTTAAAATAATATTCCCTACACAGGAGTTTCAAGCAAATTGTCATTTTTTCTTTTATTAAAATATAACAGTATATAATCAGAACCAGTAAACAGAGCAAAAAAACACGTCTGTTCACAAATTAAAAACAAATGAAGGATGAGAACATACATGGTTATAGTTATTCCTTTCTTATCATATTATTCTAACAAACTGAGGAGTGAAATAGATCTGAACTCTGCAAATTCATGGGCAACAGCAATATTTCTGTCCACTGGAAGTCACTGCTTCTTTATTTGTGCCTTGATGGAAGAAACCTGTGTCATCTGAAAGACTGGAAGGCATTTTACATACATAAGGATATCCCAGTCCAAGCTTTACACATCACCAAGGGCCAGTCTAAATGGACCCCAGCCCCCAACTGGTCCAAAGCACGTCAGTCCTCTAAACTTAAAAGCCATTAATTTCTATAGGCAAAAGTCAGGTCTACCTATGGAAAATAAAAGCCCTTTAAAGTTTACAGGGCAGGTATGCTGTGGGCCATCTGGAGTGCGCTGCCTCCTCCCCAGCTGCTCCTGCTACCTCCCCTTCACAATTCCTTGTTCCGGTATTATTGGGAGTGGAAATATCAGAGCCAGAAATTGTAGGATATTGCTAATCCAATCCCATACTGGAAGTAGCAGGTATTTTATTAGGTTGGCAATATCCAATTAAACCCCTCCCCCCAATGAAGGACAGGGACTCTAGTAAGGAAGAAAAAATGGGAAGACAGTAAAAAAAGCTGACTGAATCCACACAGATTTGTGAGGAAAAAACTGACTGAATTACACAGCATGCAAGAATGAAGGAGAAGGCAGGAGGAAGCATGTGTGAGCAAGACACATTCATGTTGAACCCAACCATAGCTGGGTGTTACTTATATATTCCTTTCTTGTATTTCTTATGAATTTACAAATGTTAAAAGCAGAACAAGAACATTTTTTTAAAAAAGTATTTTCTTCTGTGTTATAAGATACCACATAAGAAAATGCATAAAATATGCTTCGCTTGATTCTATGAGAAGGAAAATTGTTCTTCCTTGAGACTATGCATAAGTAATACCAGATGTGGTAAAGAAATTAATACTAGCTGCTACTGACAATTTTTATACTCTATTTCCTTTCAAGGCAGCCATAAACAGATAAGTGTTGGAAATGGATTTAGGTTGCCAAAGGAAAAGCTAATCAAGACAGAGCTAAACCTCTTGTTAAGAAACCACAGGGTCACAGAGTTCACCTCATTTTGAAATCAGAAAAGTTTCCAAAGATATAAACAACAGCACTGTTCCTGTGTATGTGAAAAGTCCTATTTCACAACCTCAGCCTGACAAACAGAAAGTTTGTTATGGCTTTCATATACTTGATCATATTACATATGGAAATAAACAAGTAGTATTCCATTTACCCTAAGATGCTAAATCCAAGATACACTCCAACTGCTATTTCCATGATTGTGATGGACCATAAAAACGCCAGCAGCGCTCTTGAATTTATATCAAAACTGTATTCATTGAAGGGCTTGTGTAAAGACTGCACATCAGTGAACTTTAATGTCTGACATGCATTGGTAGCACAAGGTTCTGCTGAAGACTCTTATAACAATTAGAAGTCAATGCCTTCTTCCAAGGAGCTCAGAGTAGGGTACATGGATCTTTCCTCCTCCATTTTGTATTTAAGAATTCCATGGGTTACATACATGAATAGATGAAGTTGCTTTGAACTTAATTAGAACATTAGTCCATCATAGTATTGTTTATTCACACTGGCAGTGGCACTCCAAGGTCTTTGGTAGAAATCATTCACATCTCCTACAACCCAAGCATCTTAACTGGAGGTGCCAGGGACTGGAACTGGGACCTTTTGCATCTAAGCAGATGCTCTACCACTGAGCCCCAGCCCCTCCATAGGTAGGTTAGGGCTGTGGTCACATGCGCCAGTAGAAGTGGAGGGCAAGGTAGGCTATTTCCTCTGGAGGAATTTGACACTCAACTGTGAGATCATACATCCCTTTGTAGCTGCAGGCTCAGTCTGTCACTGTGTGATCAGATGCAACCGCAGATAAGTCTCTTTTTTTGGCCATTTGTTCTTCATGTGCATAAATGAGGAATTGCACCTCTGCACTGAGGGCTCCCTATGGCGTATGCGAAGATGCACATACTGTGAAGGGGAGGGAGAAAAATGGCACCGAGCCAGGATGGCATGATCAGACCATCCCGATGGCATGGGAGCCTGCTTGCGCGATCAGACAGGGGAAAGTCTGTCCATGGCCCATCAGAACCCATTATAGATGGACTTTCCCCAGTATCTTTTAATTCCACTTCTGTGGTGGAGCAGCACAGGTTGCTGACGACTACGAGACGCTTCCTAGATGTTGCTGTCTGATTGCACCCTTTAGATCTGTCAGGCATTCACAGCTATGTTGGATCCAAAGGTGCATGTGATTGCAGCCTAGGATAAGAAAGAATGACTGGCCTAAGGTTTTGAACCTCTCCCCCCCCAACCATGACAAGTTAGACATTACACCATACCACACTAGCTCAGAACCTCACTCAACCTCTTCTCTTTGCAGATGGTTGCTTATAAATTGTACTAGTTCCATAATACCCCACCCTCAAACACTTGAAAATATCCTATATACCATAACATAAGAAGTGGCCTTCTAGATCATATCAAAGCTGAATATTTAGAGGCAGTATGGTAATTAATGTCACTTTCTGGGGGCATCAGTATGGGAAGGACTGATCAAGTCAAACATGAATGTGTTAAGAGTCTAGAAGTAACACAACACTGCTGTATTTGCCTCTTAGCATCATAAAAGTGACTTCCAGGAATATTTTTGAAAATAAACAATAGAATAAATACTTTGAATTGCTACGTTCCCATGGGGGGAGAAGTTCTGTTTAGGATGCATTTCCTAGGCTCAAACACTCTTTCAGTTAATGGTTTCAAAATAGTGAGTCAGGATCTACAAAGAGGTTTTCGTATTCTTTAACATGAGTCTTCAGTCTGGTTTGGACAGAGGACAACCAAAAGAGTTCAGTGGAGTTTTACTTCTAGGTCAGGCACTGACAGATGTATTCCAAACTGATCTAAGTTCAGTTAATGGATCCACTTGTATAAAAAGCATTACCATTTCTGAAGACAAATGGAGAATGAATACACTGAACCAATTGCTGTTTCCCTATTTTCCCTTGGAATTTCTAAGAGTGTGGTAATGTCTGGAGACAGAACAATGCCCATAGCTCTTAACCATTTCCTGACATCTCACAGCATATTGCTATTAAACTATTTATTATGAACTGTAGTCAAAATTCCAAAGGATCAGCAAGATGTAATCCTGCAATGTATGATTTGCTGATTAATAACTCTGAATCATATATTAATGAAGATGCAAGGTATTCTAACCACTTCTTATTTAACAAAGAAAAGAGTAATCTTTCCTATTATATAAAGCCGTTTTAAGATTCCAAGGAGCAAGATTCCATGGGGCACCAAAATCAGTAGGCTGGATGGACTGCCACTCAAAAGGGGGACCCTGGCCATTGGCTGCATTCTCTCCCTGCTTTGCCTCAGTCCTGCCCACAGAGCCACTGGCCAGTGTCCTAGCCTCAGTCTGGAGGGAGCCAGTGTAGGGGAAGGACCAACTGGGTGCTGAGTCCACTCTTCTCCTCCGCCCACTGCCAGGTGGGTCTAACTGTCCCCTCAGTGGCCTGCTTCTGTCAGTGAAAAGACAATGGACTATCAGCATAACCCCCTCCCCTGCACACTGCCAGCATGCCCAGAATAAACTGTCAGAATAAACTGTCAGAAACAGGGGGCCATTTCACACAGCACCCTGTAGCACTTCAGGACCAGTACAAGCACTGAAGAACACTTGGGAGGAGGTTTCAAGGTAAACCGGCTCAGGAACGCTTCCCCAACAGGAGAGGCATGTTTCTGTGTGAAAGGGCCAATATGTTCCATTAGGGAACCGGTACTAATAAGATTCTGTGTAAAATGCCTGACAGAAACCGTTACTGAAGAGTTCCTGAAATGGAACATACTGGCTGTGTGAAATTCCTCAGGCCCTCTCTCCTGCTTAGCTCCACCACGACTGGCTGGCTAATGAGGTGGGCCAGCAACCATCAAACCACTCTCCTCAACCCCCTGCTGTGTGGCTGACTTTCCCCCTAGGGTTGCCAATCTCCAGGTGGGACCTGGAGATCTCCCGCTGTTATAATTGATTTCCAGATGACAGAGATCAGTTCCTCAGGAGAAACTGGCTGCTTTGGAGGGTAGACCTTATGGCATTATAGCTTGCTGAGTCCTTCTATCCCCCCCTCCCAAAAATGCTGCCTTCCACAGAATCCACCTCCCAAATCTTCAGGTATTTCCATCACAGGATTGCCAGGTCTGGGTTGGAAAATCCCTGGAGACTTTGGGGATGGATCCCGGAGAGGGTGGGGTTTGGGGAGGGGAGGGGCCTCAGCATGGTACAATGCCATAGAGTCCACCCTCCAAAGCAGCCATTTTCTCCAGTGGAGCTGATCTCTGTCAGCTGGAGATCCATTGTAAAAGCGGGAGATCCCCAGGCCCCACCTGGAGGTTGGGAACCCTATTCCATCACCAGAGCCGACAGCTTTCTCCTCAGTGCCCGTTGCTAGGCAACCAAGCTTGCTTCTCTGAAAGCCCCTTTCCACACCTATGATGGCCTTTGGGAGAAAACTCATTGGGGCCAGCTGAACAGAATGCCATAGAGGCCACCCCCCAAAGCAGTCATTTTCTCCAAGGGAGGGGGGAAAATCTGTTATCTGGAGTTCAATTGTAATACCTGGCGATCTTCAGGCTCCACTTGGAGGTAGGTTACCCTAGGCATAGCAGTCAGTGCTTCAGAGCAGGATCTGCTAGATCCAGGTTCTTGCTGAGTGGGTGATTTCGGGCCAGTCACAGACTTTAAGCCTAACCTACCTCACAGACTTGTTGTGCAAGTCAAAAAGGGGGAGAGAAGAATGATGTCAGCTGCTTTGGTCCCCATTGCAGAGAAAGATTACTTTTCCACTGGGGAAGTATGGTTGCCAATCTCTAGGTGAGGGCTGGAAACCACTCAGAATTACAAGTGCTCTCCAGATGGCAGAGATCAGTTCCCCTGGAGAAAATGGTGGACTCTATGTCTTCATACCCTGCTGAGATGGACCCTTTATGACAGCCAATGTGACATAGCAGTCAGGGCTTCAGAGCACAGTGGAGGCTGCGGGGGGGGGGGGATGGAAACTTGAAGAGTGAGGTTGATGATTGGCTGGGAAGGAGATAGGGTTGCCAACTCCAGGTGGAAAATTCCTGGAGACTTGAGGGGTGGAGCCTGGAGACAGTGAGGTTTGAGGAGGAGTGGGACCTGAGACAGGTACAATACCACAGACTCCACCCTCCAAGCGAGTGAGTCCCTCATGGGGAACCATTGTTGCCAGTCTCCAGGTGGGGGCTAGAGATCACTCAGAATTACAACTGCTCTCTAGGGGGGGAGGGGGGAAAACATGGAAAGCTGAAGCCAGGGGGCAGATAACGATACAGTGATGGTTGGCTGGGAGGTAGGGTTGCCAACTCCAGGTGGTGACATTCCTGGAGATTTGAGGGGTGGACCCTGGAGAGGGTGAGGTTTCAGCAGGGGTGAGACCTCAGACAGGTTCAGTGCCATTAACTCCACCCTTCAAACAACCTGTTCTGTCATGGGGAACCATTGTTGCCAATCTCCAGGAGAGGAATGGAGATCACGCTGAATTACAACTGCTCTTCAGATGGCAGAGATCTTCCCCTGGAGCAAATGGTGGACTCTGTGTCATTATACCCTGCTGAGGTCGCCACAGCAAATTGACTCTGAGTGCCCAAGGCCGGGGCACTCTCCCAGAGCCTCTTTCTAGAGCCTGTTGTATTTATTTCCACAACGGGCCTTATTCCTAGTACCCCTATATTGCTTTTCTTCAGCTATGAGACTCAAGGTGACTTTCACTGCAATCCTATGCAGTTACTCCAGTCCAATCCATTGGCTTCGGATCCAAGTATTTAGTTCAGCACCGTTGCTACATCATGAACCTCCAACCGCCCCTTAAGACTAATTAAGAACCATGAATACTGTAATGATCAATATCATTTTATAACTACTACAACAAAATGTGCCAAGGGACAGCAGCCAGTCAGACTGGTGAAATGAAATAAAGAAATCCATGCCAGCAATCATCTAGTTTTTATGTCTTCAGTACGGCTAGAAATAACCACATTCTTACTGTGGATAAATCAACTCGGAGTGGGGTGGGAAGCCAATGCAGCTTATGAGAGCTGCATTAAATTGGGTTTCCTGTTTTTCTTCACCCATTCTGCTTCTTTTGATTAGGACTATTGTAGTTGCCAGCATTACTACTCAAATTAGTAACCAGTACCATAAATCCCAGGTTATCTGGCAGCTTGAAGTCTGTAGTTGTTTCTCAGAACAGACAATGGCATGAACTGTATGCTTTTTCAGCAACAACGAACAAATTTTGTAGCAATGGGTGGAAACTGTGAGGCATATAATTGCCTTCTATTAAGGGTCAAATGATGCAATCAGAATAAATTATGTAAATCAGACAATTTTACTAAATTTATTTAAAATACATAATTCAGGATTCAGGATTAGAAAGGATTTGGCTAGAACTGAGGTGGTGAATAGAAAGGGGCCTTTATACACTGTGGGTTATGTAATGTACTTGAAGATGACAGTGATTATAGGAATATTTCTTCATATTTAGTCCAGACGGAAAGGTATGTATTTACTGCAGTTCTTCACAAACAGCCATTGCAGACATCTAAGGTTTCCAGACCACCCACCCCCTGGTGGAGGCAGGGGTCCCTCACTGCCAGGCCCCACTGCCCCACCTCCAATTCACTGGCCAGTGGTGGGAGGGAACTTACCCCCAAAAAGGAGAACCTTCCAATGTGCAGCAATGTGTTTATGTCACTGCCCATGTGACCTGGAAGTTACATCATCATATCCAGGTCGTCGGGATGATGCTCTGATATTTGTGGAAAACTCTATAGTAGAAGCCAAATTTACTATAGAGTTTTTGTCCAAATACCAGAGCGTCGCTCCAACCTTCTAAAAGTGATGACATCACTTCCAGGTCATGTGGTTAGTGATGTAGACACATTGCTGCCCATAGGATGGGCCTCCCTGCTCCTCCTGGAAGTCCCCCCTCCCCTGCCAGTTACTAGGAGGGACCTGGCAACCCTTCAGACATCTCCACAGTGAAGAGGTTGAATCTGGGAGCAGTTATGTCCTTCAGAGTTCATAACATTTATTTCATTTCTAACCTACCTTTCTTCCACCATACTGGTGGTCTATGGAGGTATTACAAGTAACAAGCGGATTGCACAGTAATTACAGTAAATGTACAAAAAGAGCTATGCAACAAGACGCCAAAACATGAACAAAGCTGGAAAATGCTGCCACACTCAGTGTTGTAATTGAGCAACAATGTGGTAATAGTGTAACATAAAAAATCACACAGTTACAATCATACAACTTCAAAGGAACTTTACAAAGAATATTTTGAAGTTCCTTGCTGCCACACATGCAGTTTTCAGAAGTTTCCTAGTTCCCAAGTTTTCTTTCCAAGTTACCAAGTTTTCAAGTTTTTAATGAAGAATCTAGATATGAACTTTGTTTCGATGTTCTTTTTCAGGGAAACTGTAAATAACATAAAATAAACTAGTACACTGAAGCATGCCCACAACCTTACAGTAGTACAAATTTCATACTACACCTACCTAATCCAGCTACTGTTAATACAGAACCTCATCCACTTAGTCCACAGACTTTACAAAAATATTCCTAAACGGAAATACACAGTAAATTCCAAAATTATACCAAGAATCTAGAACAAAAATGGAAACACCATAGTCAGACCTACTTACTCATTAATGGGCCGCCTTGAATTAATTCTAAGACCGGAGCTTCTCCTCACCACAATACACATCAGGTATGCCTCAGTGATTAACATCTCAGTACAGGGTTATATACTACACACTGAGTCACCAATCCACATATCTTCCAATCGCTTTAAAGATACACTAACCTAAGAAGCTGGAGTATTCTAAATCCTGGTTAAGACCAAATGGATGCTGGGACTGTGTGCGAAAGATCCAATAACTTTCACGCTGGAGCAGCCATTTCTGCATATTGACCCTATTATATCTGTCAGCATTAAATGATTCCAACACTATGAACTTAAAGTCTTGAGATGTGTGATTTGTGGTCATAAAATGCTGGACCAAAGGGGAATCTACATATTTATGTTTTATGTGGGAGCGGTGTTCCACTATTCTTGTCCTAACCACCCACTTAGACATACCGATATAGTTCAAGGAACATACACACCTGACCAAATATATTACCTGCTTTGTAGAGCAGGTGTAGACACCTTTCAGTTTATGACTAAAATTAAGTTCTGGGAAATCAGCACTATCAGTCTGCCACACCAGGGCACATATGCTGCATCTGCCACATGTAAATTGTCCACACCTTCCTGATATACCTCTAGGAATCACATGTGCATCTGCTCATGTAAGCATATTGTGAAAGCTCCTCGTTTTCCTAAACCCTATGTATGGTTTCAGTTCACACCCAGGAAAATCACTAAGGATATGCCAGTGCCTGAAAATGTTCTGCTTCACTGAATTAGCCAAGGGTGTGTATTCTAATATACAATGTATTCTCTTACTGCTCTCCGTCCCAGCTTCCCTGTCCATGAGTAAAGTTCTCCTATCCATTGCCTTAACTCTTAAAGAGATATCCTTTATCAGGTTCACTGGATAACCCCTAGCCAAAAATTGTCAACCAACCATTGGCTGATTTCCAATTTGCCCTATTTGGGCAAAGCACTGGAGAGAGCAGCGGCGATTCAGTTGCAGAGCTTTATGGATGACACTTCCATGCTGGACCTGTTTCAGTCTGGCTTCCGGCCAGGCTATGGGATGGAGCCGGCATTGGTCGCCCTCACAGATGACCTCTGAAGGCATCTGGATCGAGGCAGTACAGCAGTGCTGGTGTTGTTGGACGTGTCGGCGGCGTTTGACATGGTCGACCACCAGTTACTGATCCACCACCTCGCCAACAGTGGAATTCAAGGGCTTGCCTTGCAATGGCTTATCTCCTTCCTCCAAGGTCGGAAACAGAGGGTGGTGCCAAGGGAGCAGACGTCCCAGGGCCACCCACTGGTATGCAGGGTTCCTCAAGGGGCAGTGTTATCCACGATGTTATTTAACATCTACATGCGCCCCTGCGCCCAGATTGCCCGGAGGCACAGGCTGGGTCGTCATCAGTACACTGATGACACCCAGCTATATCTGTTGCTGGGTGGCTAGTCCAAAGCCACCCCAGATGACCTGGAGTGGGCGCTTCAGGACGTGGTGGGCTGGCTTAGACTGAGCCTATTGAAATTGAATCCAATGAAGACAGAGGTCCTGTGCCTGAGCCGGAGTGGCCCAGGGGTAGGGATCCCACTACAGACCTTAGGAGTTTGGGAGTGCTCCTGGATGCCTCCTTAACAATGGAGGCCCAGGTAGCAGCCACTGCCAAGGCAGCCTTCTATCACCTACGGCTGATTAGGCAGTTGGTTCTCTTCCTTGAACACAACGACCTGGCAACAGTGATCCACGCAATGGTCACCTCAAGGTTAGACTACTGCAATGCTCTCTACATGGGGCTGCCCTTGTCTCAGATCTGGAGGCTGCAGCTAGTGCAGAATGCCGCAACCAGGCTGCTGATGGGATCTTCTGTACGGGATCACATCCAGCCTGTACTGAGGATGCTGCACTGGCTGCTTATAGCATAGCGGATCCAGTTCATGGTGCTGGTTTTAACCTTTAAAGCCTTATATGGTATGGGGCCTGCCTACCTGAGGGACCGCCTTTCCCCATATGTGCCCTAGAGAGCACTGAGGTCAGGCTCACAACACTGCCTGACTCTCCCTGATCCGAAAGAAGCCAGGTTGGCAATCACCAGAGCCAGGGCCTTCTTAGTGGCAGCTCCACACTGGTGGAACGAGCTCCCAGAGGACATCAGGGCCCTGCGGGAGCTCTTCCACTAGGCCTTCGATTAGGAGCCACCGCTGATGAATGTGCCTTTGGAACATCTGCTGGCCTGGGACCATCAGATGTCATCTGAATGCCGCCATTTCCAATTCTGGGCGTATACCATCCTCGCTGTAGTCACCGTATACCATATCAGTGTCCTTTTGTTTACATTTGCATCCTCTAACTTAAGACCAAGCAATAACATTTCATGCAGTTTTTTTAAGAGTACATTTCAAAAAAATTTCCATTTCAGTATAAATCATACACCAAAAAGCTTTAGCTTTATCACAAGTCCACCACATGTGATTGAAAGAGCCTTCTTTTTGTTTACATTTCCAACACTTATTAGACAACCGTTGATCAATATTTGCTATTTTTTCGGAATCTATAATTTTTCTGTTTCAGTTTATCTATCAACCGTTTAAATTTCTTCCTGTCTTGCAACATAGCTCTAGGGAGCTCTTTCATCACAATTACTTTGTCTCCACCCACTTCAAAAGATTCCTTAAAGCATTTTCTGTAGATCAGCTCTCTTACTCTCTTGGTTGTAAATTGCACTACCACATCTCTCGGCAGGTTTTTCCTGTAGATCAAGTCAATGTTAGATTTTAAATCCTCTTCTTCATCTTTCAAATAATCACTCAAAGCTTCAATAATCCTTGTGGATATATCCTCACTTTCTTCCAACACAAACATTTTGTTTTCCATCTCTTCGATTTTTTTGCCACATTTTGAATTTTAGTCTTTAGGTCTCCAAAATTCTTATCCACTTGTTCAGCTAAGTCATTTATTTTCTTATCCAATTGTTGATGTTGCTGGCTAAGATCACTAAAAGCTTCTGTCCTCCTTTTGTCCATCGCCTCTATCATAGCGATTAGTTCAGTATCTTTTTAGGAGCCATCTTGGATGCTAACCAGGTTGCCGCCCGTTTTCTCTGTTCAGACGCCGTTTTTACACTTTAAAAAAGGTCGATTTTTTGGTATCTTCCAATTTCAACGTTTTGGGGCTCTATCAATCAGTCTTAAAGAGCTTTGACAAATGCCGTTATTTTCGCCGTTCTAAGGTGTTTACTTTTTGAGATATTTGATTTTAAAGTTTTAGTCCTCCCCAAAATGGCGGATGTCTTTTCTCTATGGTACTGGTCACAAGTCTTACTTCCTGGTTCTCTTTCACCCAGAAGTGCTCTTGCTAGTTGCAGTCCTCCCAGATCCCTTCCTCTTCAGTTCTTCTTTTCTGTTCTCAGCCAGTCATCACTTCCTGTTGTCTTCATTTTTTCTCACGTCCATGCAGATCTCGCGATGCCTCCAGTCCCTCCAGCCCTCTCCTCCGCGACTGCAGGAATGGTAAACAAAACACTTTTCTGGCAGTTTTTAGCTAAAATCCAACTCTTTTAAAACAGGAAAAAAGTCTCAGTATATTCTTCAACTGATCCTCTGCTTATCTCTCGGTTTTCCTTGCTCTCAAAGACATGGTGCCGATAAGCAAAAAGTTTTTTCGTTACCTTTAGATGTTCTTTGGGTCGGGGTGAAGCTTCATAAATTAGAGTTTGTCTTCTTTTAGTCAAGAAATCGGGGGAGTGGAGGTTTTATGCTGAATAAATCAGCCCGGTTCAGCTCTCTAGAGTTGCTTGCAGAGCCTGCACTGGGGGAGGAGATCAAAGTGTCAACAAATCTCCTCCGAGATTTATTGCTCATCGATCTCAACTCTCTCTTGGGTCTTGTTGCTTGCTGGACACTCCCCTGCCTGGGGAGGGTTGCATCGGGTGCTAAAAGCCCCCGAGTTGTCAGAAAGAACCACCGTCCACCCTGAGCATTTACAGGGTGCGTCAAATCTCCATTTTCCTCGATCAGAAGTCTCTAATTAACCCATTTGGGTTCCAGAATGCTCTGCAGGAGCTGCTGCCCTCTGGCAATTCATTGGATGTGCTGATAGAGGACTGGAACTTCCGTCTCTCTGAAACCATTGATGAAATAACTCCCTGGCGTCCTCTCTTTTCCCAGTGCAAGTTATCCCCCTGGTATACTATGGAGCTCAGGGAGATTTTAATTTTGAAACCTCTTTGTAATTTTACCACTGTTGTATGCTGCCCTGAGCCCTGTCTTTCAAGGGAGGGTGACCTAAAAGTTGAAATAAGTAAATAAATAAATTATGTTGAAAGCAAGCATGGTATAGTGGTTAAGAGCAGCAGACTCTAATCTGGAGAGCCATGTCTGATTCCCTGTTACTCTCCATAAAGCCTGCTGGGTGATCTTGGCCCAGTCAGAGTTTTCTTAGAACTCTCTCAGCCTCACTTACCTCACAAGGTACCTGTTATGGGGAGAGGAAGAGAATATGATTGTGAGACGCTTTGAGACACCTTAAAGTAGAGGAAGCAGGGTATAGAAACCTACTCTTCTTTTCTTCTTTAAGCAAGACTAACTATGCTTTAAATTTCCCTTTGATTTTTTGGATCTTGTGGAACAGGTCTCTTGTTTTTTCTTTTTTCTTATTATCTTCTTTGCCCCAGTACCCAAACTAGTTTATTTAAATTTATTCAAATCTGCTGATCTAGATCATCGATTAATTATGCTAATATTTAACTGAGGGTGGGCTGTGCCTTTGTTCTTGCAAATCCACCCTGGCTCCAAACTTGGCCAGCAGCTACTGCCGGCCTTGTTTATCCTCACCTGTACAGAGAGTGCCGAGAGGTGCCCAGCCTCCACCCCCTACCCTGATGCACCATTAAGATGCTACCAGGTTTGGGAAGATGTTCCTCAGCACCAAAGGCACTCCTTTCCAAGCCCCATCCCACTGTTCAGTAGTAAGTAAATTTATTATTACAGTTATTGACCAGTACACAGTAATACAAGTAAAACACATTATACCCAAAACTTAAGACATTTCTATTCCCTATACATAAATATAATTTTAGTAAAATACATAAATAAACCACTTTTAGCCTAAAATATTAAGTGATATAACTTGAATCACTTATAAAAACATCTCTGAAATATTAGCTAGCATGACTTATCCATATTTTCCTCAGCTTAATTGCCACCCAACCATGCTCAGCAATTTTGAAGGTGACGTCTCTGTTTCTATCAGCGAACATTTTCTTGAGGAGACTTTAAAAATCTTTCCCTGGGAAACAATTACTTTAAATAATTTTGCTGTTAACCATCTCTTTTGTATCCAGGACTTTAGGGTCCTTTCTGCATTTGCCTGCCACTCCAGATTTTCTCAGTGTTCAAGTCAAGGCAATTTAAGTCCATGGCAAAACAGCATCCAAATAACCTGGGGCAACAGCAGGCTGAAACCAGGCTGACCACTGAAGGGAGATAATGTAATGCAGAAGGAGGGGGAAATCTGGAATAAAAAGAAGGCCGAACACAATTTTAGTGCAGAATGGGGCGGGGGGGGGGGGCTGAATTAAAAAGAAGGCTGAATTCGATTTTAGTGCAGAATTGCTTTGAGGACACTGTGGTGAACATGGATTAAGTGTGCAGAAAGGGCTTAGATTTCAATTCTATTTTTTTACAATCAGCATTTAAGCTGCAGTTTAACAATCTAAAACCATACTTCTATAAGAACATAAGAGAAGCCAATGTTGAATCAGGCCAATGCCCATCCAGTCCAACACTCTGTCACACAGTGGCCAAAAATACCAGGTGCCATCAGGAGGTCCAGCAGTGGGGCCAGGACACTAGAAGCACTCCCACTGTAACTCCCCCAGCATCAAGAATACAGAGCATCACCTGCCCCAGACTGAGAGTTCCTATCTATACAGTGATGGCATCTGAGTATCAATATGTCCCCAAACAAGAATTTTGGATCTCCTGACAGACAGAAAATTTAGCATCTGTCTATTGATACCATCTTATTCAACTTTTAACTGGCAGGAATGTCCAAATTGTATGTTTGTAATTGGCATCTTCTTTCATATCTTTGCCTCCAGTTGCAGCATTGTTCGCTTGTTAGCTTGGGTAACAAAATATTAGGCAATCATTTCAAAATTTAAAAGACGAGAATGTCTATGGAAGTGGAAGGTGAATAGCTGTGAAAGATAGGAGTACCACAGCAGTGGGGAATCAATAAGTACTGACCTCTGGACCTAAGTAGTTCCATTTAGCTCATTACTTGGTCGCCTTTAATTGCATATTTTTCAGCCTGCAAAATTCAGAGAGCACAGCACTGCAAAACTAAAATGGATATTAAAGAACCTGATCAAGTACACCAGTGGGAAAATGAACCTTGTCATGAGCAAGGAATATGCCACATACTTTGGTGCCATTTAATATTCATGCACACAGTTGAATCCCCATGTGCAGATCAGAGCAATCTATGCAACAGCTCTCCATGTCCAGACTAAAATGTCTGCCAGTGTGGTGTAAGGGTCCAAATATACATACTGAAATGAAAGCTCATTGGATTCCCATGGGCCAACATAAAGCCAGATGTCCAAATTAATTCCAAAATATTTAAAATAAATAGCTGATGCATTATTATTATTTTTAAAAAAACAGAATGAAATGGGCTGGGGAATAACTGCATTTTTCAAGCAATAAACTTATGCACGTTGGGTGCTGAGAAAATGCAGTATACCCACAACAGAAACATAGAACCTACAGAATTATTGCATTAAAAACTATAATCAAGAAAGCCTTAAATGTGCCTTTTCCAAGAGATCCATTCATGTTGCATGCTTAATAAAAACTGTATGTTTTCTTACTGTTTCTGTGGGTCAAAAGTCCGGATAAACACTGATAATTTTACTGACTATAATGAATTACCACCATCCATATATCTACGTTTGTCACAGGCCTGAATTTGTGTGGTCCCTTTCAGAAATAAATCCCCATTTGTTCACACAAACTCACTACCAGACAGAGCTTGTTTACTTACTGCCTTCTCATAATATATTACACATACTATATTTCTTTGCTTCACATTCATTAATTAAATGTCCTAGTATTAAAAAAACACATTTATGCAGATGATTTTTATTGCTTTGTTTCCTCCCAATTATCAGTGATTGTTTCAGAAAAATGCAAGATCTATTCATGTCATTCCTTGTTCAGTGTATATTCTGGCACCATTACCCTGGGGCCTAAAAGCTGTAGGATGTGATGCATGGGACATCATAACCTGAGGGGGATAAAACCAGGTTAGATGGAACCAAAGGGAAAAAATCATGCATAATTCAACATTTAAAAATAGCACCAGCAGAGGCATCCTGTGTGCTGTTGGTTTAATTCGGTTGACAATCCTCATGGCTTCCAGCTGGACTAGCACTGATGGGACATCAGAACTAGAAATGTCTCTGAGTGGCCCACAACACTCTTAACATTGGTGGATATTATACTTTCATCGGGAGTATGCAAAGCATGGGTTCCATTCCTAAATGTATGGCCCCTTTTTTTCATTTGAACATGGATGTAAGCATCTTGTGAATAAAGTTTTTTCTGTAGTTTCTCACCTACAAATGACATCCTTTACAGCTTTTACATTCATTTCATTAATAATTCACTCCAATTTTTAAAGGAGAACAAGAAAGATACAGTTTAGAAACAGCCACCCAGGATTTAATTCTGGGTGAGAGAGCTGACCTGGTATGTATCCCTGAGACCTGGCTGAAGAAGGAAGGAGGAATTAATCTCTCCCAACTCCCCCCCCCACCCCCCCACAGACACTCAGTGATTCATCAACATAGGTTTGACAAGCAGGGAGGTGCTGCTTTTGCTATAATCTACAGGGATTCTGTCCCTCATGCTCAATGCCCAATCCAAGACTCCGCCAGTTTTGAAAGTGTATATCTAGTGTTAGGAGTGCAAAACAGGATAGGGATTGCGTTGGTATACTGCCCATCCCATTGCCCAACTATGTCACTTCCTGAGCTGGTGGAGGTGGTCTCAGAGGTGAAGACTCCTAGGCTGGTAGTTTGGGGGGACTACAACATCCATACCAAAACTACCTTGTTGGGGTCTCCATGATAACTATGGGGCTGTCTCAGGTAATAACAAACTGCACACTCTGTGCAGGTCATACTCTTGATCTGACATTTACTCTGGGCTGGAAGAAGCTGATCTGAAGATGGGATCAAAGACAGACCTCTTGCCATGGAGAGATCACTACTTGCTGGGGTTAGACTTACAGGGATACAAAGTCTCTGTAGGGGTGGGGGATTGATTAAGATGATTCACTCCTGTAGCCTGATGGATCTAACTGGTTTTCAGATGGCATTAGGGGATATAAATGGTGCTTCTTTTGATGCCCTGGTTGACCTCTGTAATGAGATAATACCCCAGAAATTGACACAATCACTCCTAGGTGTCCTCTCTCAGGTCTAAGATCCTGGACAACTCCTTGGTTTGCTGAGCGGCTTTCAACAAAGAAAAGACAAAGGAGACTGCTAGAGCAACAGTGTAAAAAGACTCAGAATGAATCCAACAAAGCATGGACTGGGTCTTAGTTTAAAGCCTAATCTGTGGCAGTGATGGCAGTGAAGAAACAATATTTCTCTACCACCACTGCACAGTGTAGACCTGCAGTGGTCTGGGGCCTACTGGGTTCCAGCTTATATGAGGAGGACTACTCTACAGCCCACTGTGATCCTTTTACTCAACTTTAAAGGTACTAGTGTTGACCTTTAAAGCCCTATATCAGATGTGTCAAACATATGGCCCAGGGGCCAGAACTAACTCGCCCAGGGCTCTTATCCAGCCTGTGAGCAACTGGTGCAAGGGAGGGAAGGCAGGAGGCTGTTGGGGGGGGAGCAGGTGAGTGGGTGCACATGGTGAGGTGTGTGTGGTTGAAGGTGTCAAGAAATAGAAAGGAAATTGCTAGGGGGCAGGACTATGAGGCCAAGGTAAAATAGTGTTGGGGGAATGGCAGTGAAGGTGGAGAAAGAGGAGGTGTGCTGTTTTTTCCCCTCCTGCCTCCTCCAACTGAAGCTCAGTGAGGATTGGCAAAGCACCACATGGAGGAGTGGAGCCAAGTGACTGGTGCTGCCACCACCATACCAAACAGTGCCTGTGAGAGAGGCTGGGAAGTGTAGGTGTGTGGAGCAGCAGTTAGTCAAAGAAGGGATGGGGCTCACAGGAGAGAGAGGAGGAGGAAGAGGGCCGGAATGTGGATTGGGAGTAGGCTTGCCAGTTCCAGGTGGGGGTGGGGTTTTTCCAACTGTATGGTTTGGTAAACCCCACTCCCAAACAAGGACGTTACAGTGCAACATCTCTTATGTGATGATGTCACCCAGAAGTGATGTCGTCATGTTGGGGCACCGCGGGGGATGCTCTGGTTTGAGGGCAAAACTCTATGGTAAATTTGCCTTTAAACCATAAAGTTTTCCCCTCAAACTAGAGCATAGATGGCACGATGGCACTGGAGCGATGACGTCGTTTCCAGGTGATGTTATCGCATCGGGGACATCTTGGAACACCCCCAAATCCCCCCTTGAGAGTGAGAAGGGGACCTGGCAGCCCTAATTGGGAGGCAACTGGGCTGTCTTGTGCATGCCATTCTGAGGAGAAAGATGTTCTGGCCTCAGAAGTGAGTGGAGGAGTGAAGGGGAAAAGGGGCACCACTGTTGCTGCCACATGTCTGAACAGCCACAAAACTAGGAGGCAGAGTGAGTGTCAGGGGGCTGACCGCCCTTCTCCCCCAAACCTGTTCTCAGGCCATAAAATAAAAGGGGTTGCAAGAGGACAAAAAGCACCCCTTGGAGTTTCTGGAAATAGCGTCTCCATCAGGCCTTCCCCTCAGTCTCACTGCTTCTGTGGGAAATGGTGAAACTGGGACTGATTGAGTGATTTTATTGTTTTTATGTATTTATATTGTATGCTGATTTTATTATGTTGTAAGCCGCCCTGAGCCCACTTTGGTGGAGAGGGCGGGATAAAAATAAATAAATAAATAAATAAATAAATAAATAAATGCAGGTGGGATGAGAGCTGGTGGTGGGGAGATCTGGGAGAGCCAGGTTCAGAACCCTCCTCCTCTTGAACCAGGAACCTGTGTCTGAGTCACCCACAGCCAGTTGCTCAGCCTGAATCGCCTCGCAAAGTTGTTGTTGTTGGGGATAGGGTGCCTCCTCAAGATCCTCACAGATAGGTCAGGGGAAGAGAGGAAACAAAGAGCAAGAGATGGACTGTAGCCATGGTTGGCTGCTTAGGCTGGGTGTATTGGGGGGGTGCTGAAAAACTAACTTATTTACTTGCACGGAAGATGACTCATCTCCTATATGTGCTATATATATAAAAAGTAACTAATTTGTATGGAAATATAAGATACTCCTCCCCTTTTATCCCTTAGGGGGAAAAACCCTAGTCTTGCATATGATTTAAAACATTTATTGGGGCTTCTGTGAATTCCCTAGTAAATCAATTGCTTTCACTGTTTAGAATCAATTGGTTTTGTTGGTATTTTGAGTAAAAAATACTGTCGTTAATTGGGTTTGCCTGTGTCATTTATAAAGTTGATATCTTTGGTAACTGGCATTACATTTTATGGCACACATGGCCCAGCCTGACAAAGTAACATTTATAACAAACAATGTGGGAATACACAGTGAAAAATGCAATATAAATTGAACAAACTGTGCAAACAAGGCGTCAGTACAATAATAGTAACAAAGCACTGGGATACAACTTGATTTTAATTCCAACGACTTTATAACAAGTGTAATATACTGCAATAGTCCCGGCATGAAGCTCTCAAAATAACATGAAGTGCAAAAGTTCAGTTCCAACGAAGAGTCTAGATACAGCCTTCATTTTGTATGTCACCTTTTTCCAGGAACTATAAAATTATAAAAACAACCAAAACCATCAAATATAAATAATACAAACATTCCCTCACCCATTACTACAAGAATACATATTACCTAGAAGGGCTGCAAAGAAGCAGCTCACACCAAAATAGTAGCTTCAAGGGAACAAAGTCTCCTGCAAAGGAACCACATATAAGCAACAATATTCCTTTTGCATCATGAACAGAATATTCTTATTACTATCAAAACAGTCCCAAAGACTCTCTTAGCACTCACCTAGAAAGTTTCTACTGGGCTACCATAAAACATTCACAAAGGGAACTTGTCCTCCACAATTTCTTAGCTAGGTATACCTTAACTATGCAGTCAACAAAGAACAGCTATGTAGCAAACCAAACTCATGTGCTTGTAAAAACTTTTAAAGGGGCAGGCTATCACAGTGAGTGCTATCTACAAAAAACTAGAGTATTCCAGCTCTTGGTTAAGTCCAAAAGGCTGATAAGACCGTGTACAATAAATCCAATAACTTTCCCTTTGGTATAACCACCTATCAACATTGACCATGTCTGATGCGAGACTGGTGTTCAATTATTCTAGTCCTAATAGGCCGACTTGATTTCCCAATGTAATTTAATTTACATGCACATTGAATCAAATAAATAATTTTCCTTATTGAGCAGGTATACATCCCCTTGAGTCCATGGCAAAAGTCCGAAAAATCAACATGGTCTGTGCGCCACATCAGGGGACAAATCTTACATCTCCCACATGGAAAATTACCAATGCTGCAGGGCAGCGCTCTGGGTGTGGGGTACACATCTGCTTGTGTCAAAATATTTCTAAGGCTACAAGTTCTTTTAAAGCCTATGTGTGGTCTCTCCTGGCACCCAGGCACATCATTCAAGATGTGCCAGTGTCTGAGTATGATTTGTTTAATGGAATTGGCCAAAGGCATATATTCCAACGCACACTGCACCTTAGCACTACCAGTAGAACTCCTGTCTGTTTCCTTCAATAAGTCTTGTCTGGCTGTTCTCCGAGCTCTTAAAGAGATATTCCTGAGCAATGTTTCAGGATAGCCTGTGGCTAAAAGTTGCCAGCTTAGTCTATTGCAACCTTCCTCAAAGTGCAGTGGTGAAGACGAATTCCTTCTAATGCATAGATATTGACCCAACGGCAAATTATTATGTAAATGTCTGGCGTTACATGACCTGAAATGAAGGTACGAATTTTTATCCATAGGTTTCCAGTATGGTTTAACTGCCAAAGATTTAGTATCTGAGACAAAAACTGTTGTGTCTAAAAAGTTAATACTAGTGGCACTCACATGAGCCACAAACTTAATGGAGGGATGCCTATCATTCAACCAATCCAAAAACAAACTAAATTGCTCATGACCCGAAAATAAAAAGAAGAGATCATCAATGTATCTCTTGAACAAAACTATATTAGCAAAAAATGGATTGTGCTCAGAATTTAAGATCCACTTCTGTTCAAAGGTGGCCATAAAAATATTGGCCACACTGGGGGCAAACGTGCTCCCCATTGCTACACCCTGGATCTGATAATAAAACTGGTCCTGGAACCTAAAGAAATTATGTTCAAAAACAATATCAATGAGATCAGCCAAAAAATGGGTGGGACGTAAATGGCAGTCTTTCCATAGTAAAGTCTCCATGAGGCAGGTATGAGCTTCCTCGTGAGGTATGTTTGTATATAATGCACTGACATCTAAAGTAGCAAGCACCATATCATCAGATACTGGCACTCCTTCTATCTTGTTAATAAAATCCTTTGTGTCACGTAAATAAGTTGGTATGGCCATAACAAACAGCTGCCTGGAGGGGTCAGCCTGGAGGGGGATGCCTCTCTTTGTGCACTTTGGGTAAGACATAAAAAATTGGTACTCTTGGAAACAAATTCACTAGAAAAGTAGCTGTAGGTTGGCTGATATAATCTAAAGCCAAACCCTCATTGACCACTGTTCTAATAATGACCTTTTCCCGTGGGATCAAATGAAACTGGTTTGTAAAACTTAACATCAGAAAGAAGGGAGAAAGCCATCTTCAGATAATCATCTTTGTTTAATATAACAATGCCCCCACCTTCATCTGCTTGTTTAATTACAATATTCTCATCATGGGCTATTCCCTGTAGAACCTGCTCCTCCTCACGAGTCAAATTGTGCTTAAATCGGCATTGATTACACTCAAGTTGTTCTATTTCTTCCAGAACTAGTCTTTCAAACACCTGAATAGAAGGTACATGAATACCTGGACAAAATTGGGATTTAGGTTTAAACAGAGAATAGCTTGCATCCTGGGATTCTCCCAAAAAAGCCCTAAGCTTCAAGGAACAAACTAATTTGAAAATATCCACTCGGGTATTAAAGGGATTATGTTGTGGGGTGGGAACGAATCCCAACCCCAAATTAAGTAGTTGTAACTCTTGGTCCATGAAAGATCTGTTCGAGAGATTGAAAATTAAACTCTCCTCCTCCCCCTGCGCAGGCGGAGTTCGCGTAAAAAATGCTGTTTTGGGGTATTATTTAACGTTTTGCATGTGAGGATTGGTCTAAAAGAAGGTCCCTCATCCCCGGAGGTTAAAGAAGAATCCTCAGCCTCAGACGTCTCCAGGTCTGATGGCCTTGCCTGATCATCTGCCCAAGTAACTCTCTTGCGCATTCGATCCCCAGAAAAGCACCATTTATAAACCTTATTTAATTCATAATCCCTCTTGTCCCTTAAGAATTTTTTTGATTTAACTTCCATAGTGTTCCTTTCAAAATGTTTAAGTTCTTCCTGCAAAGCCTTCAACCGATTATCAAAATTCTCGGGAGTCCCTGCACTCCTAAGAGAATCCACCATAACCTGAATCTCCGTTTCCAGTGTTCACAATGTAAAAGGAATATTGTTGCTTATATGTGGTTCCTTTGCAGGAGACTTTGTTCCCTTGAAGCTACTATTTTGGTGTGAGCTGCTTCTTTGCAGCCCTTCTAGGTAATATGTATTCTTGTAGTAATGGGTGAGGGAATGTTTGTATTATTTGCATTATTTGTATTTGATGGTTTTGGTTGTTTTTATAATTTTATAGTCCCTGGAAAAAGGTGACATATGAAATGAAGGCTGTATCTAGACTCTTCGTTGGAAATGAACTTTTGCATTTCATGTTATTTTGAGAGCTTCATGCCGGGACTATTGTAGTATATTACACTTGTTATAAAGTCATTGGAATTGAAACCAAGTTGTATCCCAAAGTAATATTTATGTCAGATCTGGCCCTCATAACAAATGAGTTCAACACCTCTGCCCTATATAGTTTGGGACTAACATAACCTAGAGGATTGTCTTCCCCTGTGTGAATTTACCCATCCACTCAGGCCATCTTCTGAGGCCCTGTTTTGGGTGTCCCCACCATCTAAGGCTAAACGGATGACAACTTGAGAAAGGTCCTTCTTGACCATGGTACCAGAACTTTGGGATTCCCTTGCAAAGGAGAATTGTCTGTCTCCCTGTATCCTTGTCTTCTGCCAGTGGGTGAAGACTTTTTCTGTTTTCTTTGGTGTGTGCCCAATAACTATCGCCTCTTCTCCCGGGTTGTGTTGTGTGTTTATGTTTTTTATTGAATTGTTTTATATAATATTTTATATAAACTCTATTTAAAATGTAATTTTAATGTCTTAAATATTTTAATGTTGAAGTGTTTTGATGTTTGCCACCTTGGGGGCCCTATTTGGGTGGAAAGGCAGCATAGGATTTTTAATTAATAAATAAATTTCACTGCTGGAAAAAAGGACACACTTGCATACTTGGCAACATTCATCTCTGCAGTCCCATGGTGCCAGTTTACCTACAATAGTCTGGTGTGGGAAGCAGGGTCTGTTACTTCTTTATTTAGAAAAGTCATATGCCATCTGTCCAGACCTGCTCAAGGCAGCTCACAACAATAAACAAAACCAAACACAGTAAAAAAGCAAATCATACCAATAAAAATAAAGAACAATCTGTGAACAAAAATCATGTCAATAAAAAGAGCCAACAAAACAATACAGGGCATAACAGCAGCAGATACAGTGCAGCAGTCCAAAATGATATTTAGAAATAGGGATGCCAACCTCCAGGTGGACCTGGGGTTCTCTCCAGAATTACAGCTCATCTCCAAACTACATTGATCAGTTCCCCTGAAGAAAATAGATACCTTGGAGGGTAGAGTCTGTGGCATTGACCCTACTATGGTCCCTGTCCTCCCCAGGCTCCACCCTCAAATCTCCAGGAGTTTCCCAACCTGGAGCTGGCAAATCTATCCCCCACCCCCCTGCCAGGAAGGACCTGGCAACCCTATTTAGAAAACAGTCCTCAGGCTAGGAGCAGACCACAAAACAACCTAAAAGATGGAGCCCCTTAGCTAAAGGCCTTGATAATGAGAAATATTTTGAACAGGTGCCTAAAGGAGAATATTGTGGGGACCAGTTGAGCCTCAAGGGGGAGGGTATTTTGGTGATGAGAGGCTAGCACCAAAATACCCTGTGTCTGGTTACAACCTGCCCTACCTCTGCTAGTAAGTTTCCTTTTAAAAAAGTTTAAAAGAAATTATAATAATTAACATGCTTATTCTTATTCTACAACTCAAGCACATTCCCCAATATTTACTATCTGGATAAACTTTTTGTGGGGGGGGATGAGTGTGAGCTGAAGGGAACCTATAGCAGTGCACTGACATTTTGTTTCCGTATGTTCGCATAACATGTTCACAGTCAGAGATTCACCTATTCTCTGCAGTCAGAGATTCACCTATTCTCTCCAGTCAGACTGTGGAAGAGAACGGAAATCTAGAGAATGACAACGAAATATAGTACTTTAAAGGCACACATCTAAACTCTCCCAAAAGCCACAATAGAGAGCAGGACAAGAAAATAAGGATGGCTGAAAAGAATACTGACTTTGTGTGACTGAAACTGTTATATGGTTACAGTTTCTCATGGGACAGATAAGTCTATTTCAGGAGCTGTGGACAAAACTTGTGGCTATTTAGCTAAACTTAATTTTTCTGAGGTTTGGGTTTCACTAATGAAATTGCCAAGGGAATATTTGTCTTAGAAAGCAGATATTTTCAGTTAGCTTTTGACATCTTCAGTTGCTTCCACATTATGGCCTTTTTGTGCTTCTGGAGGATTTCTTCTCCAAAATTGGCTACAAGTGGAATCAAAACAGCAGTTCTACTCAGCACTTAATATAGTACCATACTGGTAAAAAAAATTCAGTAACAGCCATCTCCATGGGAAAGATACTAGTATTATGTTTACTTGGAAGTAATGTAAGTAAATTCCATTCAGTAAAAGTCTCACTTATTTGTTTAAATTAATTGCACACTATGGTTATGAGTGCACCTGTTTAATTACTTCCTGTTAAGCATGGTGGTCACATATTAGTGCATGAATATTTATAGTGCAATCCTACAGAATTACACCCTTCCAAACCCACTGACTTCAATGGGCTTAGAAAAGAGTTCCCCACACTGCCTCAACAAATGTCAGGGGACTTGGGGGGCAGTGCCTGGGGAGGGTGGATTTTGGGCAGGATATAATGTCACTTCTGGTTGACTCCCTAGACTGCCTTCCTTAGTCTTTGAGCTTTACCATAGAGACTAGATGAAATTTCTACAGCATTACTATGTGGGGGATTTCCCCCCCTTCCATTCAGTTCCTTGGAGGCAGAAAACTGGAACTGGGGATGGGTAATTCCCTGCCCTGCGCAAGTTAGTGGGAGGCCTAGTTTAGAACTGTGTAACTCTGTTGAGGATTACACTATTAATAATTTCCTTCTCTGTGGGTTGGCAGGGGAAGGGGAGAAAGTGGAGGCAAACAGCATTTTATTATTACTTTTACCTTTGTAGCCAAAGCGTGTTTTGTGGATTTTATTTTTCATGGGGTGGGATTTGCCAGGTCCAGGTTGGGGAAACTCCTGGAGATTTGAGGGTGGAGCCTGAGGAAGACAGGGACCATAGTGGGATACAATTCCTTAATGTTATGATTATTGTAATAAAATTATATCACAAACAACTTTTTTGTGCAATAAAAAGCAATGACTATAGGGTAATTTATTAAGTTGAGAAGCTGCTTCAAAACAAAAAAAGACAATAGCTCTGGCAAATCTTGCTAATATTATGTCATTCAGCTTGTGGTTGATGGATACTGCAAATTGATAGTGGGAAAAATGCCACAAATCAGGTCTAAATAAAATGCGAGGGGGGACTGCAAAAATGTTTTCATACAGCAATGTTGTCTAGATGTTATAGGATGAAGAGTAATCTATTTCAGACTGAACAGCTAGGTGGAAGCAATCTTTGATATCCTTTCAATCTTTTGCCATACTAACAAGAAAATAGCTAACTTTCATTTTCTCCTTTTGGAAGAAAGAGCTTTTAACACAGTTTTGCATAACATAGTTACCAACATTTTACTAGCAGCCTTTCAGAAAAATACTCATTATTACTTTAGAAGGTAATGAATTGAACCCTTGGTTGGTGACAATTTTTTTAAAAAGAAAGAATTACTGATCACTCACATTTCAAAGGCCAGTTACCTGCTATACATTAATTTTTTTAGGTGTCAAGGCACTACAGTAGATTTTTAATGTGCTTCTTCAAAACACTTAAAGGCACTTTTTAGAATATATGAACCACTATATATAAAAACAGGGAATGTAATCTTGAGGGCACATTGATTAATGCAAAATTGACTCAAATAAATGAGGTTTATGGCCGTCTTCCAGTCAGCTCTCTCAATGCTAAAGACTTTCATACAATAGTTTTCCATTTTCAAAATCCCATCCATTTTTACTTACAACAATTTTGAAAGCAGGTACAGCAGCTTCCAATCAGCCACCAGCAATAATTTAAGGTTCCATTCCATTACAGTAGAAAAGTTTGAGTCATGGGAAGAGGACAATACTGGCAAAAGTTGATCATTGGGCTGTCATCATTGCCCACAATGTCAGCCAGTCAGCTATACATGCCTTGAAGTAGACAGGAACACTGTCAGCAGTATTATTCATTACAAATAAATTATCAGATTAAATTGGCTCATATATTTTTCTCTTACTTCTTTGCAAACCAATTTGAATCCCCCCTAAATAGATTCTTATTTAAACATATTCAGTTAGTAGATTATATAGCCACACCAATTCAAATACAGATATTTCTGAAAAGGAGGACCAAGTTTTAAAGCTGGATTTTTAAACAAATGTGTGATGCATAGATTTTGATTTATTTCTTCCTAGAACATTAATCTAACCCCATACTGCTCAGTTGCCCTGAGCCAGGAGTACCGTGAATGGACCTGAATGCCCCCATTCACCTCATAAGTGAAATTTTGCATATACAAAGGAATCCATGTGCAAAACCGCTCCTTCAGTTGCTGCTTGTGGAAAAACTGGTTGTGATGCAAGCAGAAGCAGGCCCATGTCTGTTTGCATTAATGTACAAAAATAACCACCTGCACATAGGAATCAAATCATCTGTTGTTTTAAAAATGTAGAAAACCACATTAGGTATCTGGTAGTTGCACATTGAAATACCCCATATTCTAAGTTTCCAGTTTGCCTTACATCCTTGATCATCCCATTGCTTCGTTCCTTCATTTCCACAGCAATCTAACGGAGCTCTCTTAACTTCAGAGAGCAGTCAGGTTTGGACATCAAGATATGGGAATTTGTTGCTGAGCATCTTTCTCTGTATTCATTGTAGCGACTTAGCACAAAAATACTGTAGGCTATCGGATGCTCTTGTTCAATGTTAGACACTGAGACAGATCATCAGCCCTTAGAGTCCAAGGCATCCAGTGCTTTATAGGACCAAATCAGCACCCTTTATTGGGCTGAATGGGGGAAGGGTTTATCTTGAAGCTCTATTTCTATCCATGTTTCTGGCATCCACCTTTCAAAAGATGTTATGCGAGCCATAACCAAAATATGCAACGTGAATTATAATTGTCACTGATAAAGGAATGAATGACAATTGTTAGATCTGCACTGAATGAAAATCGTTTCAGCCTTCTCTAATGGACACAAGCCAAATTTTACACATGTATACCCTGCAGGCATGACAACAGCTATCTATATATCTAATAGCCAAGTGCCCCCTGTGCGTGTGGATATCTAAATCTGCACATCAGGCGCACTTGGTGGGGCAGAGAGATTTTCCTGCACACTTGGGAAACTCCCTGGGTGTGTAGAAAAATCTTAAAAGTTTAAAAAACGATATGGGGGATATTTAAATCCCTCCAAAAGTAAAAGAGCATTCCCGGCGCATGTGCAGAGAATGTTCTGGGAACTCTGTGGCTGGCCGGTGGTTGGGAGGCATCCAGGCCTTGCCGCTGGTGCCGTGGGGGGAATGGGCCCAGTGGCTGGGAGGCGTCCAGGCCTCGCTGCCGGTGCCTGTGTATGTGGGGGGAGATCGGCGGCGGACCCGGTGGCTGAGAACCGCTCAAGCCTTGTCACTGGGGCTCATGGGGCGGGAGATTGGTGGGCCTGGGCCTCACTGCCAGGGCCCATGGGGGGGTTGGCAGTGGGCCTTGTGGCTGAAAACCACTCAGGCCTCGCTGCTGGGGCCCATGGGGGGGGAGAAGCTCACCTGCGGATGCTTCCTCCTCCTCGACATGGAGCTCCTTCTCCCCACCACAAGTATCGCGGGTCCTCCTGATTGTATCTCTGTATATAGGCATTCGTGTGTGTGTTTGAAGTGCCATCAAGTCTCAGCTGATGTATGGCAACCCCAGCAAGGGGCTTCCAAGGCAAGCAAGAAACAGAGGCAGTTTGCTGTTGCCCAATAAGATTGAGCTATACCATTCCACCTGCCCTCCCCAGATATTCGTAACAGAGAACAAATTGTCAAGTGAGAAACAGCCCAGCTCACTAGAGCATGACTAGAATAAAAAGGCTCTCATCTCCATACTACTGGCAATATACTGGTGCCATAGAGTTTCAGGGCAATTGCTAGAGCATCACCTAGCAATGTGCCCAGCATGATGGCATCACTTCTGGGTGACGTCACCACGCTGGGCATTTCGCCTGGAAAAGAGGGAGGGAGAGAGAAGGACAGAAGAGTGGCCAGGCTGGGGGGGGAAGAGAGGCACCAGCAGCAGTGGCTGCCAGGCCTCGAAAGGGCCCAGGGAGGCGCAGCGGCGCGGTGCAGCAGCAGGTGCTACATTTTCTCGGGGGGGGCTCAGTCCCCCCCAGGAAATTTCAGGATTGGTTCAAGCCCTCAAGCCCCCCCCCCCCCCGTAGTCTACACCTATGCAATCTACTGGTCAAGACTATCAGAAGTCAAAAAAGTTTTGAATAAGATCAATAGAGAACAATTCCCTCTATCAAGTTCCTAGGTAAAATCATTAACAAGGACAACAGTAAACTGAGTACCATAACCAGCTCAAAATCTACTTCAGAAAGCAATAATGTTTAATTTCAACAGTCTTTCACAAAAAAGGAAAAGTCTAGGGAAAAATAAGTAAAATGGCCAGTATGATTCCAATTATTGTTATCAGTCTTTATTTGTTGCAATTCATACAATTTAAACCAATAACTGGATTTAGTTGCTTAGAGCTCCTGCATAAATTTTGTTTTAAAGTTTGCAGTGGGGTGAGAAAGATCACCTGAACTGACAAGCCATAACACTCAAAGATATTGCCATGTAGAAGCCACCTTAGAGATTAATTTTAAAGAGGCTGCTACCCCATGGAAATTGTTTCATGCACCTTGGCCCAGCTCAACATGCAAGGATCCCATACATATTCATGTTAGTGGTACTATTCAGATGCACTTGGCAGACTGCTTTTTATGTACACATTAGTAAAAGCAGCAAAATTTTACCTTCCTTTTGAACTTTTCCCCTCAACATACAACTGGGAAACTGCCAATTAAAATTTGACCTATGAAGAATATGAGGCAATAAATAATCCACATAGCTCCACTGTCCTATTTTGAGCATGAGTGGTAATGCTCACTCATACAGGTTTCATTTGGGAGGAAATACTCACTAGACTCTTCAGGGTTAAGTGTTTAGGGACAGGAGATCATGCTGCTCATAGCCAATTAGATTGGTAAAGCTCTCCTCACCCTTTTTTTCAGCCTTTCATTAACATATCCATTTCAGTAAAGTTAAAAAAAAAATGAACCAGACAAACATAAGTTATGTTTTTTTCCTAACTCTTTTTGTTCCTGCCAGACCTTAAATTGTATTGCCTTGTTCAAGTTTCCCAGCACTTCATGTGAGAATTCAGGAATATAGGCCTGGAAACAATTGTTATGTCAGCTGATGTTAATGTAGCAAGTACTTAAAAGATTTTTTTCCAACACATCCATCAAATCAAAACATTCCTTCTTATTGCTCTCCAGTAAGATTGTTGAATTTTCTTTTTCATATTCTGTCACTGAGAGGGCCTCTGTCTGGGGTCACTTTACAAAACCACAAGCTGAAACTTGCTGACCACTTCAGACATCACAATCCACATAGCAACAGTGGCACACAGACTAGAATGAACTAACAAATCTATAGCAGCATTTAGTGTGAGCTTAGCGCATACCTGTTTGGACAACAATATGGCTAATTAGTCAGGAAGCACAAAACTCATGTGATGTCATGTTACCTCACTGTGGTAATTAAGCATCATCTTTGCAAATTATTTAGCACAGATCCTATAAGGCTGGCCCTTCTGACACCCTTCTAGTTGTTGTACACACTATAGCATCAAAAATAATGAACTGGGCTGGTCTTAGTTTAAACAAGTATGAATTGTCAGCACACCTATGAAGCATTCCATAAAAACAGCAGAATCACCTAAAACTAGCTTTCTGCTCTTCATTAAAAAAATGAAATTGTCCACTGCTCAGCTGTTTGGTTTAAATGGCCCAGAGCCATTTAAACCACTGCTTTCCGTGAAAAGCTGAGGTAAGCAGAAAGCTGGGGGTGAAATGGCTCAGAGCAATTTAAACCCCTGCTTTCCGCTCTCTGCCACATTTCATGGGAGCAGAAAGCAAGGATTTAAACTTTAAATGGTTCACAAAACAATATGAACCGGTTCAGTTAATGAACTGGCCTATCATGGTTCAGTTTGTGGTTCAGTCACAAACCACAAACCAAACCACAAAAATGCAGCTTGCGTCCATCCCTGTTCTGTAGTATTATACTGAGGTGGAAGTTAGGTGTGTTTTTAATATCAAATGGTGCAGAATGCTGCAGCCAGGCTGCTGATGCGTCTCCCTATGCGGGACCACATCCGGCCTGTGCTGAGGTCCCTGCACTGGCTGCCTATAGCATGCCGGATCTGGTTCAAGGTGCTGCTGTTGACCTTTAAAGCCCTATATGGTCTGGGACCGCCTTTCCCCATATGTGCCCCAGAGGGCTCTGAGGTCAAGCTCACAACACTGCCTGACTCTCCCTGGTCTGAGAGAAGTTTGGCTGGCCAGCACCAGGACCAGGGCTTTCTTGGTGATGGCCCCATACTGGTGGAACGAGCTCCCAGATGACATCAGGGCCCTGCAGGACTTATTACAGTTCTGCAGGGCCTGTAAGATGGAGCTCTTCCACCAGGCTTTCATTAGGAGCTGTGACTGGGGGGGATTAAGGCCATCACCACCCTGAAACCTCCTGGCTTTGCCTCTGCCACCGCTCTCACCGTGTGACTATGTTTGCTGCCAGTAGTTTGTGGTTTTATTTGTAACTCTGTTATGTTTTTAAAATTGTAAACCATTACTTCATGGTATTTTATTGTTGGGAGCTGCCTTAAGCCAGTTCGCCTGGAAATGGCGGGATATAAATACAAATAATAAATAAATAAATAAAACCCACAACACTGTGGATACATGAATAGATTATCTTGAATGTTGATAAAAAGGAAGATATTTTGCATTGTTTACAAATATTTATATAGATTACAAATCTACATAACTTAAAAAAAAAATACTATGAAGCCAGTTAACTGAAAACATTGACATTCTTTCTGTCTAGCTACATACAGGTTCTCTTGCTATAATTATAATGCAAGAGGTCATTCTAAAGGAATTACCAGCCCTCAAATGATATAAGACAATTTTTCTCATGGGACTCTAGCAAATTTGTAAAACAAATACAGTTGAAATTTCAGACATTAATCTTTCTTTTTTACATGGTATGGGAACAAGAGGGCTGTGAAATGAAATTTTACCCTAAGGCCTCCAAATGACATTAATATTTTTAACAATTTTTTACATGGAGAGAGCAAATGTGGCATTGAGCCATTATAAAGGAAACTTTTGTGGCTAATAGCACTTGAGCAGTGTTATAAGTCTGGAACACACCCCTACCTCTGCAGCACTAGACAGTTAATATGCATAGGTAAACTGGGCTGCATGATCCGGGTAAGGCTCTTTATAGACGTTCCTGTATTAATACTTTGAGTTTGGCAACAGAAAGACAGGGCATACCCCCAGTTTCTGAAGGAGTTTAGACTAGAGCTTTTATTATGATTGTTGATCAATATTATTGAATCCTGATCAATATTATGTTGCCACTTATAGATCTTAATAACAGTGCTATACACCAAAGGCTATTACTAACAATTGACATTTAGAATTTATACAAACTAAGCCTTTAAAAGCAGGATTAATTAACCCCAAATTACCATTACTCCTGGAATCGCCAATTCCATCTTGGGGAATTCCTGGAGATTTGGAGGTGTTGCCTGGGGAAGGCAGAGTTTGGGGAAGGAGGGGGAAGTTCAGTAGGGATGTGATTATAATATCCACCCTCAAAAGCTGTCATTTTTTCCCAGGATAATTGATCACTGAAACCTGGAGATCATTTGCAATTCTGGGAGAACTCAAGGCTTCACCTGCTTTGAATTCAATCACTAAGTCAGATAGGAATCTCTATTCGCCTCAGTTATGAATGTAGACAGCACCTGTTTGTATGTGACATCTGTGTGTGTGTGTATTTTTTACCTCTTCTAAACCACCTTGATTCCAAGTGCAACATAGTTATTAAGGCAAACAATCTTAACAGAACACTATCGAATCTTCCTGCCTCTAACATTAGGACATCTGTTGCTAATGTTACATATCAGGGTCCCTGAAGGTGAAGACTTATTGATACTATATTAATGTGTAAATGTTTGTGCACACACACACATCTATATATATAAAAGAAAGTCCCCTCACCGTAAAATCAACGCCCAAGCCAAACCGCTGGACCTAGAAGCACCAAATTTGGGGAGAGTGCTCCTACCATGGCGTAGGTGCTCACTAAGAAGGGATTTTTAGAAATTTGACCCCTAAGGGGGTCAAAAGATGGGAAATGTGCTCCCCCATTGATTCCTATGAGGCTGCCAGGCTGCGGCCTACTTGCACCCCCCACTCCCTGATTGGTCAGCTGCAGAGCTCAGCATTCTGAGGTAAAAAAAAATAGTTACAGGAGACTGCAGAGAGCTAACAGCAGTTGAGGAGATCAGGAGTGGCCAACAACCACCTGTGAGGTGCAGTGATGCTGCTGGCCCAGCCTCTCTGATGGCTTCCAACACACTCCCCCTCACCTCCTACACCTAACAGGCGGTTGTCTGTCAGGTGCAGCAGCAGTTGCAGGGTGCTTAAAGAGGGAGCCCACCCCAGCAATAACGCCTTAGTAATCTTGCTGGCCCCACCTCCACAGTGGCGAAGCACAGGTATCAGGCTAGTTTAACTATATTCGGATTGTTAGAATTGCTGAATAATATCATAGTTTTCCCAGCCTCCTGGTTCATTTCAGAACTACATTTCCCAGCAACTGTGGCAGGAAGTTATGGTTGGGAAGACTAATTTACAGTAACAGTGGGGCCTATTTGAAGCCTATTACCTCCTTAAAAAGAATAATCTATAGCAGGCTTCTCCCTCCTTCTTTGGGAATGGTAAGATTTGTAGTTTAGTTGGGGAAAATGGTAGGGAAGAAGACAGACTCTGTTTTCACGGCCACACACATATATGTATCTTGCAAGTGTCCCAAAGACTCACAATGCCATCTGAGTGTTAAATAGATATGCTCTCAAAAGCAAGAATGGTTTCAAGCTGAGCAAGGGGTTGGCTGTTTATCATTCTGTACACATTATAATGTTTCCTGTGTTATACTAAGTGCGTGTGGATGTGCTTTCAAAGGCATTTTATTGAGATAGTTTTTTAATCAGACAGATGTGTTATCTTGGATATCAATGATTTCCCTATCAATCAATCAATTAGGGATGCCAGCCTCCAGGTGGGACCTGGGGATCCCCTGGAATTACAGCTCATTTCCAGACTACAAAGATCAGTTCCCCTGGAGCAAATAGATGCTTTGGAGGGTGGACTCTATGGCCATGTACCCCACTGAGGGCCCTCTCCTCCCCAGGCCCTGCAAATCTCTGGGAGTTTCCCAGCCTGGATCTGGCAACCCCACACCCCTTCCAATCCCCTGCTGGTGGCTGGGGGGGGGGGCTGACAACCCTACAATCAATCAATCACACATACAGAGAACAAATACTATGTGGCCATTTCAAATTAGTAATGTTTCTATGCACTTTTCAGGACAATCAAGACATTACCATTTCAGATGTACATGGAAGGCAGGGGCTGGATATGGAAAGAATCACCACAATGATTTGGTCACAGTTTTCAGATAAAGATTAGAGTTTGCAGTTCTGACTTCACACTCTGCTGACACTAATACTTTCCATGAGCTATAAAGGGTTACACAACATGTGCTTGTATAAATTGGTATAAATCTTCTTTAGCATCCGTTTCTATTCTTGTCTGCTGTGACACTTACTGTCAACAGCTGACTGAGTAGTCTCACTAGATACAGTCTGTGAAAATATTTAGGTTTAGCTTCTGACTTTTACTTATTAAACAAGAATGCCTCTAAAATGGAAGCTGACAAATTAATGAGAAATACAAATACATCCCACGTATAAATTGCTGTGCGCAAAAGAGTACTGACTGCCTTTCTGATGGACGAAGATGGTCAACTGACAGTGACCATACTCCGAACACCCTGGATACTAGTGGTGATAACAGCAATTGAAATGTCATTTATCCTATGGAAGTCCCCCCACCCCAGCCCCCCAAAGTTTTCAAGGTACAGAATCCCCCCCCCGAGAACCTGTGTGTCCCTAAACTGACATTAATTGGTATTGCCTGGTTCAAGGAAAAGATAAAACAGTATGTAACAAAGAATTTAAGCTAAATTTCTCACTCCTTTTTGCCTCTTAGAAAACAAGCAAACTGAACAATCTTTATTGTTACATTCTTGACCCTATCTGTATTATAGTTCTTTCTATTTTTATGTGCTAAGATTTGATAATTCACTCGTAACATATAATAAAGTAAAATACTTACCTAAGAATGATCTCTAGTGTCTGGAGCAAGAACAAAACACTGAAACAATACACTTAATAATAATTTACTTAACATTGAAAAAGTATATTAAACCAACACAATTGTTTGAAAAATGGACATGCTTAAAAACTGATTTATCAATTCACTTTATAAATAAAAGATTTGTTGAAGAGCTCAATGTGAATTAACTTGAAGGAAAGCAGTCAGTACAGAATAATTCAAATTTGTTTCGTAGGATGGAATGTTAGGATGTAAAATATAAGTATAGTGATTAGATAGACCAGGAACTGTGAAAACTCAGGTTTATGTCTCCCCTCTGCCATGAAGCTTACTGGGTAATCTTGGGCCAGTTTGGTGTAGTTGTTAAGTGCATGAACTCTAATTTGGGAGAACCAGGTTTGATTCCCCACTTCTCCACTTGCACCTGCTGGATGAACTTGGGCAAGCCATAGTTCTGGCACAGCTGTTCTTGAAAAAGAGCAGTTTCTGTCAAAGCTCTCTCAGCCCCAACTACCTCACAGGATGTCTGTTGTGGGGAGGGGAATGGGGGAAGGAAAGGAGTTTGTAGGCTGCTCTGAGACCCTTGGGTAGTGAAAGGTGGTGTATAAGTCCAATATTTTCTTCTTTCTCTTCCTATGTTGTCTGCTGCTTTAAGTCCCTACTGGGGAGAAAAGTGAGGTATAAATGAATTAAAAATAAATAACTCTTGGACCAGTTACTCTCTCACCCTAATCTACCATAGAGCAGTTAGGAGGATAAGATAGGTGGGGCCATACAGAACAACCTAAATGCCTTAGGAGACGCATGGGATAAAAATGTGACATAGATAAAATGTAAAATAGGATTCTGGGCATTGTTAGTAAAAGAAAAATCCATAGTTTGGTTAGATGTAGGCTAATACTCTAGACATACTGGCTAGGATGTTTCAGCCAAACTAGATGGTCGGAAACTAACACAAGACTGGAGACCCATTTTCTTGTTTTTCTGCTGCAAAGACTTGTGTGAGATTTGCAAAAGGAAAGGGTAGCAAGTTCCCAGAACTCCATTTGTTACTGAATTTAACCTTCAGTGGAAATTCAGCAACAAACATGGATGAAGCAGGCAGCAAAGTAATTTATTTCCATGGCAAAGCAGTGGAGACAATGCATCCCTCCACATGACACATTTCCCTGTATCTACTACAGCCTCTTCAGTCCCAGATGAATGTTTGCCATGTCAAGTGGGGGGGGGGAACAATTGGGAGGTAGCCAGGTGTCCGTTGGAGTGGGAGCGCATAGGAGCACAGCTCCGGGAGTGAGGAGCCCAGGGGGCGGGCACATGACCAAGACCCGCCCCCTCCTCAGCTTCCCCGAGCAGTGCAGAGGCACAGCGCCCTGGGGAAAGCCCTGCTAGGGTTTTTATTGTTTTTAATGTTTTGTTTTAATATTGATAATTTTATCATTGTTCCTTTTATGACTGTGTCCTGCTTTTCCAGAGACTTGCTCAAGGTGGCATATAAATTTTCTAAGTATACCATTTTTTATCTGGGCACATGGCACATAAGTACTGGAGAAATTTCACCAACCCTTCAGCAGCTTCCACCCCATCAGTTTGGTGCAGTGGTCAGGAGTTGTACTCTAATCTGGGAGAACCGGGTTTGATTCCCCACTCCTCCTCATGCTGCTGCTGTGACCTTGGGCCAGTCACGAGTCCTTTCAGAGCTGTTCTCTCATGAGCAGTTCTCAAAAGACCTCTCTCAGCCCCACCTACCTCACAGGGTGGCTTGTTGTGGGGAGGGGAAGGGAAAGGGATGGGTGGTGCACATGTCCTGGGTATCTCAAGTCTACTTGAAACCTGGTGGTTTCAAGGGAGCAGGAAGAGAATGAGGGTGTGTTCTTTACACTTATTTTTATTGCACAAAGTATTGGATGGGGAAGGGAATGGAGGAAGAGCAGGTCAGTTTCACTCACCTGTGGAGTGGAGCCTGAGGGGTGGGTATTGCCTTCTGACACACTTCAGATATGTTAGGGAGTGTGGCATATGCAAATGAGTTATGCTAATGAGTTATGCTAATGAGCTCCTGCACCTCTTTTTCTATGAAATGACCCCTGGAGGTAGCAATAGGAAAAGTTAAATTCATCTTGCCCACCTATTTCCCCAAACATATTCCATACACACATCTTGCGGTGGAAGAGCAGCAAATCAAGTTTCTGGACAATGTTTTCTGCCAAATCTTTAGTTCCAATTCTTGTGGAACAGATTTTCAAAGAAAAATGTTTATTTCCAGGCTATTAACAAGATTAACAATGAACTAACAAGATAGTAGACTTTTAAGGTAGGCAATGAATCTGGTTTTAGATGAATGGGCCAAGTTACCAGAAAAAATGTCCTGGTCTAGTCCTGGTCCTTGATCGGCAGAAATAAGCAGGTTCATCTTTACCTTCATACTCTTCTGCTTAAGTCAAGGAATATCCCTCTGCACCCCTTATTGCTGTGTTTGTGCTTGAACGACAGACCCACCCAGTGATTCTGGCAGGCTGGGAGATGAAAGTAGAGAAAGCATTTGTAGAATGTGTAAAGAACAGCTTGTGGGGAGGGCGGGGTAAAAATACGAAAAATAAAAATAAATAAATAAATAAAAATTGCGCAGAAAGTAAGAGAGGGAAGCCACCCAACCTCCACCATTTCGTGCCGATCCAGAGTGCTGCGCTTGTCATGTGGCCACCAGCAGTGCAGGCAGAGGGAGAGGCCCTGGATTGTGGACAATGAGCTGCAGCTTCCAATCTGCCCCATTTCACCTTTCTGTCCCCTTCTAGAGATGGTAAAGCTAGGACTGCCTAGCTAGCAGTGCTGCATGGACTCATGCTGCCCTCCTTGGAGCTGGTGGTGGTGCTGTCAAAGGCTGCTGCTCATAGTGGCACAACACAACCAATCCAGCATTCCAGCAATGGGGGATACCATCCAGAGATGCTGCTTGCTGCACCCTGTAGACAGGCCCTGGCCAGCCAGGTGCATTGTGGGCAATACCGCTCAGCCACAATCTTCCCATAGTGGTGCTGCCTGGGACTGTTTGTTGCCATGGCCAAACTTAGTACGACAGGAAGGCTAGACTGGCCCCACACAGAGCCTGCCCCTTAGGCACTGGAGTCTGCCATGGGCCTCTTCTACCTCTAGCTAGCTAGGCAATTGCCTAGGTATGCCTAATGAATGGGCTGGCTGTTTTATCTTGAGATACTTATATTGGCTCCTATTACTTGAGAGTTCATATGGAACATTTCTGTTAATGGAAGGGACTTACATCAGTGAAGTGGACCTTCCTGTTCTCTCCTGAAATGCAGTCATGGGGGGACAGGGGACTCCCAGGACCAACATGTGGGAGGAGTCAAAGATTTGCAGCTGGGGGGAGGTTGGCAAAAATTTTCACCTTCCATTTGCAGAAACTCTCCACAGAATACAACCGACTGTTTACATTTAGTAGGGATGAGAATTACTGAACCACAGCGAATTGAGCAATTATAGTTAAGTATTGTTACTGCAGCCTGAAAATGCATGGAAATGTTCAGATCTAATAGCTTCTCAAGGATAGGAAGATTTTAACGTGGAGCACCTTCACAGATGCAGTGCTTCATACCCATGTTGAGGTGATACAGTCCAGCAATATACCTTTGCTAACATTTGAATGGGGCCCAAATAAACGCCCTTTAAGGATGAGAAGAAAAGAGTTCAAGAAATTTTTGTTTTCATATCCATTCACAGTAACACATGGGAGCTCTTTGCACAGACCAAAAAAATCTTGATATGGGGGACAATTTTTTTTTTGGCCGTCAAGTCACAGCTCACTTATGGTGACCCCGAAGGGTTTTCAAGAGCCATTCAGAGGTGGTTTGCCATTGCCAGCCTCTGTGTCATGATGACTTTGGAATTCCTTGGAGGTCTCTTATTCAAATACCAGCCAGTGGTGGTCCTGCTTAGCTTCTGAGATCTGACAAGATTGGGCTAGCTTGGGCTATCCGGGTCAGGGATGGGGAACAATTAAGATAACCATTAAATTAGGAAGGGGACTTGCATAGACAATTTACAAAAAAGAGGATTAATATTGCATCCAACACTCATGTGAACTTAAAGCAAAAAAACTTGCAGCTGGCTTTTAACAGCTATTGAGCTTGCCTGTGCTTCTCAAGTGTTGCCTCTCTCTTCCATGTACACTTGACAAGTAAATTGCAAGCTTTAAATCTTTAAAGGCAATTAGCAAACAGCTGATGTGTCATATTTATACCTGGTGCTCATTTAGGGGGTTAAGTTGCTTTAAATGTTAAAGGAGTCACTGACACTTACTCCCTCTCAATGTTTAACTGCAAAAGGGCCCCAAAGTAGCACATTAATCGAATTTATTTTTGACGTTGCTCTCTTGCCTGGCATTGCATATTATTAATATATTAGTCTGATGTCATCTTGACTTCACTTTCATGAATTGCTGGTTCTCCCTTTAGACCTTCATGAATTTGAACTATTTATTGTGAGGTAAGCAAATTGATGGAAATCATACACAAGGGGAGTTTCATTTCTCAGATTATTAGTTACTACTTCCAACCATTATCTAGGCTAAAAGGAATGTAAATATATTCAAATGTGGGATTATGGGGTGCCTTCAATTCACTCTTTCCATAAAAGGTCACCTCATACTTCAGGAAGCTGGCCATAAAACCCAGCTCACCGGATAGCCAGGCAACAAACTTAAAAGGACTGAAGGAAACAGAACGCATTACTGTCTGCTGTAATTAATATTAGCTAAATTTGGCTTCATGCATTTAGCTTTCAATAATCTTTCTGTTTAGTTTTCAACTTCAATTATTTTTCTTTAAATTTTTCCACTGAAATGACATTAGTCCAAACATTTAACTTTTTATTGTTTAGCTCTGAAGTTGTCTTAGACACTAATAGCTTTAGTGTTGCTGTACAAGATCACCACCACACGGGATGAGCACTCCATGCTGCTGGACCATACCCTTGCCTTGCCTATGCTCTAATGATCAGACCCCATCAGTACAGCCTGCAGTGACCCCAACAGGCTTGCTCTACAGAACTGCCTCAAGGTGAAGCGGAAGAGCCACTGACAAATCCATGGCCATTTTCCAACCCAGATCTTACTTATTTCTCAGTCACATTCCATAGTAGAATTGGATAGATCACTAAATTTTTCAGATTCAGGAGGCTACAATAGCCATAAAAATACAAATGGAAGCTACTGTTCTGTAGGTTTACAGCCTGTGAAGACTATGTCCTACTATATAAATTCTATTATGCTCAATGGAACTTATTCACAGTTAAATATGCATGCAATTGCAGGCTTTGGCTGCCCTTTGGGTGAAATTCATTTCAGTGAATCTTGTCACTGCATTTTATACTGATTGGAGTGTCCCAACTTTCTTGGACTGTATCCTCACATCAAATATATTGTGGTAATGTGGCCTGGATGCAATCAGGGCATGGACAATGCTGCCCAATCATGGGTTGGATCCAGTGCAAAAGTTTTACTTGTGCTCTTGTAAAAGAGGAAATGCAAGAAAAAGACTGGTAGTTGCTGCATGCAGACTTATTGTATCCCCATTTGTGTTTCCACTTGTGCAAGATGCTATGCAACCAATTTCTGGGGGCTACAATATATAGGGAGGGAAGGACTTGATATTGCAAATGGAACTGCACTAAGCTTATTTATGTTGCATACAATCCATTATGTTTTACATAATCCATTATGTTGCACATGGATCCAAGTAAAGGCACTCCATTCCATTTTCACAGAATCATATGCCATGCAGCAAAAGCAACATCCACTGCATCCTGCAACTAATGCAATAGATCTCACACTAAATTTCTGATACTCATTATCCAAGAAGCCAATCAGCTGTCCCCTTCTTTATAGAGAAACATTCAGTGTATTTACTTGTATCCTCTAGTTTTAGATTGATTTTTTCCTTAAAGGTATTTTTCATCTTCTCGCCTTTTCTTTCACTCTGATTAACAATCATAGCATGATCTCATCAGGCTTAGACAGGTATTGATGGCCTTCAGTATCATGAGGCTAATAAAGAGTGTTATTCAGTATTTCCAAGTGACATATAAAAACTCCCTTATGAAAGATACAAGAGATGGAGTAGAGTATAAATGCCATTTGAGTAACTCTGATATTACTGAATACACACAAACTTTAGTGCATTTATTAATGTATTTAAAGAGGGCTAAACGTTTTAGGTGGAAAAGGAAGAAGAAATAACTGCATTATCTTCAAAATGAGTTTTGCCTAAAAAGTTATTGTCAGAATTACAGAACATTTTGTGGGAAAATTAAGACCTTGCTCACACCTTTAAGCTTTGTTTCTCTTCCATGTGCATATTTCAGTGACTGTGAAAGTAGAGGCAACCTCTGCAATATCATACAGGTTCCTTGGACAGCTTAATATCAAAACAGGAAAGAAAGCTGAAACATTGATATCTACACAATATCCACATAATCGGCCTTGTTGACTGACAATACATATTCTTCTTATCCTTAATCATACTACATTTGGGAAAAGATACAGGAGGATCCTTCTGCATTAGGTGAGTGCGCAACCACATGGCAAAAGAAGTTCAGTGTAGGGAAGTGTAAGGTGATACACAAGTGAACAAGTTCAAAGCATGCTGTGATAGTCTCCTATAAATCAATCAACGAGGTCCACACAGCTCTTGAGCTATTAAGGAACTGGGCTGTTAAAAAATAAAACTTTTCCCTCAGTTGTTTTCTTCAGTTATAAGGTATAACTGTTACCCAAATGAGGTACACGTGTAGGGCCCTTAATGTCAGAGCATCCCCTTTGTGGGCATCAGGTCAAAGACATGTGCCTTTGTGCAACTTATATTTAGGAACATTGTCTGAGGTATACTAGGGTCCCAACCTGGACAGTGCTTTTGAAGTATACTGGGTTCAGACGCGTAGAGTGATCAGCTCATAGTTTATTAAGTGATTTAAGCCAGAACAAGACAACTCTAGCAGGGCTGAAGCCCTGCTTATATGCATGCAAAACACTCCACCCCACACATACCCATCCCCGTGATAGGCTCTTTACAAAACATTACTACTTGATTAGTTTACTCCAAAATCCTGGTCGGCTATTGTTCTTGTGCTCCAAGCTCAGCCAGTCTCTAGGGTGATTCAATCAGGGATGATTCAATCCCAAAACACCCCCCCCTAAGTTCAGAGCACCTAACAAATGAAATCCCTCAAGTAAGCCAGCCTGTGATGTTTGTGGTTCGAGCACCGAGGTTCTGACTGCGGGGCCAGGGCTTCAGGAACAGAGTCTGCCAGATCTGTCGGGGGGTTAGTAAATGGTGGTGGCACAGTCAGGACATCAGGACCCTCTGTAGTCCTTGGCTCCAGTGGTTCAGCGGCTTGGCCCAGTGGTGGTTCGCTGACTGCAGGCGGCTCCCAGGTTGCAGGCTGCTCACTGGCTGCCTGGGTGTCCCACTTGGGCTCTGTGTCTTGTTTGCTCGGTAGCTCCTCGTCACTTTCATCTGGAGCTACCGAGGGTAGACCTGGCTTGGCTGGCAGAAGACGGCTTCGGAGTTGGTTGATGTGTCTCCGGAGTAGCAGGCCCTCATCTGGGTGGTGGAGGAGTGAATACTGGTACCCGGCTCATGCCTGGGATTAAATTTCCAACATGGAAATCTCAAAATACATTTTATCACACAGACTAGGGGGAACTACAAATATACTTTATAACTCAGCAGAAGGGCATTAAGAATTGTTTTTGAAAAGAAAGACTGGAGAAATGGTGGGCCTGATCCATCTAAGGCCAATTCACATGCTAAAAAAATCCTCATGGCCTCTATTTCTATGGAGGCCCAGGTCACCAACCCTGTCAGATCAGCCTTTTTCCATCTGCAGCAGATCAGGCAGCTGGCCCCATATCTCACCGCCCTGGGACTCTATCTGTGTGGGGCTGCTCTTGACTTTGCTTCAGAAGCTGCAGTTGGTGCAGAATGTGTCAGTGCAGGTGTTGACAGCAACACCTGCGTGGGCTCATATCCACCCAGTGCTGCATGAACTGCACTGCCTGTCTATTGAATACCGGATCCGTTTCAAGGTGTTGGTGCTTACCTTTAAAGTCCTGTATGGCCAGGGACCAGCATACTTTTGGGACCACCACTCCCCATTAGGGCTGCCAAGTCCTACTTACCGATTGGCGGGGGGGGAGTCCCTCGCTGCCCGGGAGCCGCCCGGGAGCCTCCCTGCCCCAAATGGGGCGATTGCCAGAGCGTTGCCCTGGCAACATCTCCAACGTGGTGACGTCACTTCCGGGTGACGTCACTATGCTGGGGAAGTCGTCCAGGGGTGACTTGGCAGCCCTACTCCCCATATGAGCCCCATAGAGCACTGAGGTCCACAAATCAACACCTTTTGGTAGTCCCTGGCCCCAGGGATGTCCAACTTGCCTCAACTTTCCGGCCCTGGCCCCTACCTGGTGGAATAAGCTCCTATATGAGATCAGGGCCCTGTGGGATTTATTACAGTTCTGCAAGGTTTGTAAGACAGTGCTCTTCCACTGGGCTTTTAATTGTGGCAGCAGAGGTCCCTGTCCCCCCCCCCCCCCACTTCTGGCTGGCCTCCCATCACTGGCCTGGGCTCTAATAGATATCTGGGAGCCCACACTCTTGTCCCATTTTAATTGCTGAAACATCTAATTAGATTTTACACAGTATTTTATGATTATGTGCTGTTTTAATCTGTTGTTTTAAAATGGTTTTAATTGTGTTGTATATTGTATTGGTATTGTTGGAACCCGCCCTGAGCCTGCTCGTGGGGAGGGCGGGATACAAGTCCAATAAAATAAAATAAAAATAAATAAACATGCGTACTTTGTTTCAGATGTGCTATGGGGGTTATGTGGCTTTTAGATATATGCACACCTGATTCTGAGCATTTTATTTATTCATTCATTTAAAACATTTTTATGCTGCCTTTCCATCCTACCAGGGTCCACATGGGAGAGAACATACAAAACATTAAAACTTTAAAGCAAGTAAAATACAGTTAAAATTACAATATAATTCAACTAGAAACACAAACAGCACTAGAAAGATGGTCGGAAACCTCTGGAGGTAGGCCAGATGATACAAACAAGTCTTCACCTGCTGATGAAAGACTCCGATAGAGGGAGACAGACAAATCTCCCTGGGGAGGGAGTTCCAAACTTTTGGTGTCATGTTCAAGAAGGCCTTTTCTTGTGCTGCCACCAATCCAGCCTCAGAAGGCTGGGGCAATCGAAGCAGGACTTCTGAGGATGACTAGAGTGAGCAGGTATGTTTGCATGGGACAAGGCATTCCTTAAGGTATGTTGGTCGCAGGCTATACAGGACTAAAAGTCATAGAGTCATAGAATTGGAAGGGACCTCCAGGGTCATCTAGTCCAACATCTGCACGATGATCTGCCTAAGTTCACAGAATCAGCATTGCTGTCAGATGGCCATCAAGCCTCTGTTTGAAAACCTCCAAAGAAGGAGAGCCCACCACCTCCCGAGGAAGACTGTTCCACTGAGGAACCGCTCTGTCAGGAAGTTATTCCTAATGTTTAGCCAAAAACTCTTCTAATTTAATTTCAACCCGCTGGTTCTGATCTGACCTTCTGGGGCAACAGAAGACCACTCCGCACCATCCTCTATATGACAGCCCTTCAAGTACTTGAAGATGGTTATCATATCACCTCTCAGTTGTCTCCTCTCCAGGCTAAACATACTCAGCTCCTTCAACCTTTCCTTGTAGGACTCGGTCTCCAGACCCCTCACCAGGGTTCCCTCTAAGCTGAGTTAGAGTGAACTAGCTCACAGGTTTTTAGTCTCCGGCTCACACGTTTTTGTCTTTGCTCGGGAAGGATGGCTCTAGAGCAAACTAATTTATGCAGCAGCCAAATGTCTCGCTCACAACTTTCATGCTGGTAGCTCACAAAGTAGAATTTTTGCTCACAAGGCTCCACAGCTTAGAGGGAACATTGCCCCTCGCCATCTTTGTTGCCCTCCTCTGGACACATTCCAGCTTGTCTATATCCTTCTTAAATTGTGGTGCCAAAAACTGAACACAATACTCTAGATGAGGTCTAACCAGAGCAGAGTAAAGCGATACCATCACTTTGCATGATCTGGACACTATACTTCTGTTGATACAGCCCAAAATTGCATTTGCCTTTTTAGCTACCGCATCACACTGCTGACTCATGTTCAGTGTACCGTCTACTAAGACCCCTAGATCCTTTTTGCACATACTACTGCCAAGACAAATCCATACCAGAATCTTGAAGTGATCCTGGAAACAAATTGGAAGCCACTGTAGATGTAACATGAAGTGATCCTGGAAACAAATTGGAAGCCACTGTAGATGTAACAAGACTGGGTTGATATAGTCGCTACAACCCACTCCAGCCACAGCATTCTGTTCCAACTGTGGCATCTGGTCAGTTTTCAAAGGTAGCCCCATGTAGAGTGCATTGCAGTAATCTAGATGTCACCAGGGCAGGCGCCACTGTGTCAAGCTGCTTTCTGCCAAGGAAGGGCTGCCACTGGCTGACTAGCCAAAGCTATTGAAAGGCACTACTGGCCATCACTGCCACCTGTTTATCCAGCAGGAGGACTGAGTCCAGAAACTTGCTCCTTTAGGGGAAAATACAACCTCATCCAGATCTGGGGATAACCCATTTCCTTCCCTCCCAACAACAGCACCTCCATTTTGTCAGGATTAAGTTTCATGACTCTGGTGCATGAGGAGAAGAAGTTTCAGCTTTCTCCTTGTGCTGTGTTCATGACCAGAAAAGACCCTGAGGAGCCACTATTTGTTGCAGTTAATTGTATGCACACTTTAGAATGATACATGCACTGTTGTACCGTATGCACTGCTGTCTACTTGTGAGAAGGCTGCCAAAAAGGAGAGAGAGCAGTAGCAGAGGAATAATCCAAAGGCCAACAGAACTGTGTTTATTAACCCAAAATTCTAAGGTTACAGACAGCCTTTCTGCCTCTTCTCACCATCTGGCACCTTTATCCTTAAAGACATACTTAACAGTGAGTGATTTCCGTGGATGTCAATTGGATATATTTCTGTTTAAACATTTTCAGATTTGGAACAAACTGCTTATGCTCAATTTCTGACTTTGAAAAGACCCCCTCTGCTTCCAAGTCCTTCAAGAACATTTTGTTTTTGATCACACAAAATATAAATGCTTATATGTAGAAACACATGGACATATGTAGTTGCTTTATACAGAGTCAAATCATGGCTCTGTTGTCTACTCCAGCTGTCAGGGAAGAGGCAGGGTATCAGGCAAAGAGAGATCTTTCCTTCTACCCTGGTGTTAATGTGTGTGGCCTTGTACATGTATCATCTAGACACATCTTGTGTGAATGAGCCCTCTAGACTTCCCAAACTGGAGTCAGGGTCATGCAAAATAGCCAAACATGAGAGAGGAACACCCCCCTCCCTATCTCTCACCTCCTACCATAGCAGGAGCCATAGAACACATTATAGAATCTTCATGCCAATGACAAGGCTCCAATGCAAGGCTGGAATAAAGACAGGGATGAAAATTTAAAAGATTAATCAGAAAGTTTATTGAATAAAAACCAGGGGTCATTTCATAGAAAAGAGGTGCAGGAGCTCATTAGTATAACTCATTAGCACAACTCATTTGCCTATGCCACATCCCCTGACATTACCGGAAGTATGTCAGAAGGCAAGAAAGAAAGGAGAGAGAGAGAGAGAGAGAGAAAGAAAGAGAGAAAGAAAGAGAGAGAGAGAGAAAGAAAGAAAGAAAGAAAGAAAGAAAGAAAGAAAGAAAGAAAGAAAGAAAGAAAGAAAGAAAGAAAGAAAGAAAGAAAGAAAGAAAGAAAGAAAGAAAGAAAGAAAGAGAGGGGACAGCTACTAATCCACGCCTCAGAAATACCACTATTCTGGGAGGATAGCTTCAGTGGTGGCTGAAGCCTTCAGAAGGCTGGTCAAAGGAACAAGGAGCTTTCCAGGGGACGGAAAGCAGCCATGACACAAGCAGGCATTCCCCCATGGGGGGGGGGGGGGGCTGGCACCAACTCCCAGAGTTGCACTCCCCCGAGCTCCTGCTCAAAATGACCCCTGATAATAACACAATACAAACATACAGATAGATTCAAGTATCAGATAACACACAGCACAGCTGAAAAGCCCGTGAATATTTATCCCAAGTAATCTCTGAAGGCCCCTTCTGTTAAGCTGCATCAAGGTGAGGCAACCAAGACATAAAATGTTGATTTAATTGAATCATCCCAGAAGATTTTTTATGGAGCTGATTGTGCCTGATGAATCCACCTCTCTGCCTTGCCCTTTTGAGCTGAGACTTCAGTTTTCCAGGGCCAAGCTGGCTGACCATCCTACTCCATGACTTGAAATCCAATCATGCAAATGTGGTCCATTTCTGTTCCTTTCTTGGCCAGTCTAACTTCCCTGACCTTAAACACTCACACATCTTCCAACTGAGATTAACCTAAACTATCTGGTAAATAACTGTTTGGACAAGGGGTGGGGAGTGGCAACATTTCTTCAAGATGTCAGGACAGGCAGACTGCTCACATACCAAACGAGGTAGAGGCTGGGATCACAAAACAGAGGCAGAATGGTCCTTGTAACACTTAAATTGTTCAAAGAAGAAACAGACTGAAGACTACAATTAAAATTTACCATTCTAAATTGTAAGCTGGACAGTTGCTTCTCTGTAGGTGTATTATATAAACCTGTTCATATGAACAAAAGACTCCTTGCTCTGAATGCAGTGTTCCTGTCCTGTGGAATTTCAGTGGTGTTACATAGCTGGGGGTTGAAACTGAAGGCCCATTAGGCTGTGTTGCGTTCAAACTGGATCAACATAGTTCTCATATCTCTGCAGCCTCCTTAAATGTTGTTCCTTACAATAAAAACCTGAACAGTAATGAGATTAGCATTCTCTGAAGCTTCCCAGACACTATTGTTAAGCCCACTGATAGCGGTTTGTCTGCTATTTCTGTCTCCACTGCCACATGCCTCTACTGATACTCTCTTATTGTTCATTCTGAGCTGGGGGGAAAAACAATTATTGGATCAACTCAGAAACAGGAAACATTTATAACTAAGGCAAAAAGGAAACAAACACAAGACTTTTAACAGAAATCAAAAAGACTGAATTTGAGGTTTAGTACTCACATTTGATTTAAGGGTCAGATTTCCAAGTCAAAAACTTGAATACAAATTGGTGGAGAAGGGAGATGAATTCCAGTCTTGACATTTAATGTTATCTGTTTTTAACTCTAAAAGCATTCATCAAAGGCAGATGAAATCTGAACAGTGAGGGCAAGCAGGTGATAACTTCAGTGATATCAGACTTTGAGCCACTAATTTAAGATTAGTATATCTTATACAATACACTTCATTCAAATGTATTAAGTATACAAAGTCAGCATCACACACTTAAGCAAACTGTAGCTTTCTTAGAATGGACAAGACTGACTACTTTGCATTACCCATCTACTATGTTTTCACCCTTCAAGAAGTTCAGGGCAGTGTACATAATCCTCTCCTTCTCTATCATCACAACAACCTTATGAGGTAGGTTAGAATGAGGGACAGTGACTGACCAAAGTCAACCAGCAGGCTTCAGGATGGAGGGGAACTTGCACTCGGGTCTTCTCATTCCTAATTCACTACACCACACTGGCTCTGGAACTATTATCAGCTATAGAAGTATGTATTATTTTTATCAGGAATAAATATTGAAAAATAAATTTTATTTCTTTATTAAAACATTTATATCCTATCTTTCCTCGTGGTTCATTATAGCTTACAATAATAAGAAAATGTCCAGTTAAAACCAGAATAAAATAACAAATCTCAAATCCTTCCCTCCTTCCTTCCCTTAAAAGATGCTTACTATGCCTACTACTCCTTCAAAAACTGTTGCAAAGAAAGATCTCCAAGGAGAGTTTACACAGTTAGGACGCTGTTATGTAGAATAGTATAGCAACTCTTACTTCAACCTTTCTACCCAGCAGTGCCTTAGACCTCTGGGACTAATTTCCCATCTCATTAGCTTTCTGTCTATGTTCTTGATCTTATGTAAAATGTAGGTGTCAGATGTTTACAGCTGGCAAAGAAATAGGATTGTGTTTATGTTTTTATGGGGGGAAAGTGTTTATTTGCGTGGCCTAGCAAGTAGAAAGTTGGATGTGAACCGGAAAGACTACGATTCAAATTTCACCTCTGTCATGAATTCATTATATGACCGTGAGCAAGTCCATCTTTTTCTGTGTTATCCAAGGTGAATCACCCCACACATCTCATAAAGCAATCACAGCAAAGACTATAAAGCCTTTTTCAAATTTAAACTGTTATGGGAATGACAAGAGTAGCAGGAGTTTGTTGATACAGAATCTGCTGTCTGGATTGGTCTCTAATGCTGTCTTTTTTAAACACATGCACACACACTAACTTATGAATACCAACATCTCATACATCATGATGTTAAAGGACAGCGTGTATTCCTACTTCTTATTTCCAAACAGTATCACATTACTCAAAACCTATGATATTTTGGAGGACAAGCAGTACTTTTATCAGATTTACCTTGTTATTGTTGCCTTTGCCCATTCTTGATCTGCTGGCTGCTGACATGATGGACTCCCCTACCCCTTTGAAAAAAAATTCCCAGATGCAAATTTTGCTGGAAGATGTTTAAACTTGGTGGTATCTCAGTCACTGTTTCCCCCAGTTGCCCCATCATAGCAGAATACTTTTTGAAACTAAGCAATAGCCCAGATAAATGATTGTATAAAGTTTTAAATAAACATACATTTATGTTATGTTGTTTCGTCAAAATGATTTATCGTCATTTTTGTCTTCCAGTTCTGAACTCTGGACATAAAAGACACAAGGCTCTCTGCTGTTTATCCAAGCTAAATCCCCTGTTTGTTCTGCATAAGCGTTTTTGATTCTATAATATATTGCCAGCTTTAGTTTCAGGTTTGTTCCCTTTGGGAATGGTGGAATTAGATACATTAACTGACAAAGATAAGGTACCCACGCTGGAACTTAACAGCCATTACAATTGGTACTATGATAACAAAAATGGAATCCATTTAGATTTTTTTTAAGTATATTTATAGGCATACATCAATAAATATGGGATATTACATCCTTCCCAGACAAAAAAAATCTATAACGAAGTTTTAAAAGGAGAAAAAGAAGAGGGAAAGAATTTCCTCTATTCCCACTGGCGATTACAATTCAGTCCCAGTCTGTCTCCCTCCTTGCTAGCTATGTGGAGTAATATCTTCATGTGCATATAACTGTGTTGCTAATTCTGCAGTCAAAAAATATTCTTGCATCAGAATTGGGGGAGGTATAGGAGGGTGGCTTTTTTTAAAAAAATGGAGGAATGTGTTCAAGAGATGGTGAAAGTGAAGGGAAAACCAGACAAAGCTATGAAAAACTGGCATGCTCTTCAAAGTGGGATAGCTATTTGTGAAACGCCTGACAACAACACAGCTACCAACCCCACAGAAAACTAGTCCTGATAGTTGAATTTCCTGGATGGATTTGTGATGTCTAAGCAAAGAACAGTTTCTGGTATGGCCATCAATACTCTGTGAGAAATTCTAGACACCCAAAAATTAATTTATAAATTTGTTTGAAGGAATAGGCACATTTTTAGATTAAGACCAGCACCAAATGCAACAAAACAGGATTCTGCAAATCCTACTTTATGTGCAGTTGGTATTTAGAACACAAAGTAACACCATCCTCCCATGATATCATTTTAAATAACAGTCATCAGCATCGTAGAAGACTGAATCAACACATGTGACTTGAAGTCACACACAAGCGCAGACATCATAAAATGGACATCATAAAATGCCAACCTCCATGTGGGGCCTGGAGATATCCCAGAATCACAACTGATGTCCAGGCTACAGAGGTCAGTTCCTCTGGAGAAAATGGCAACTTTGGAGGGCGGACTCTATGGCATTTCCTGCTGAGTTCCCTCCCTCAACCCCAGATCTCACAGATTTCCCAACCTGGACTTGGCAACCTAGCAACAGCCAGCCTAAGAATAACTACAGAAAAACAACCTATTTAGGCTTCTACACAGGGGTCATTTCATAGAAAAAGAGGTGCAGGAGCTTATTAGCATAATTAATTTGCATAATTCATTTGCATATGCCACACCCCCTAACATATTGGAAGTGTGTCAGAAGGCAATACCCACCCCTCAGGCTCCACTCCACAGGTGAGTGAAACTGACCTGCTCTTCCTCCATTCCCTTCCCCATCCAAAACTTTGTGCAATAAAAATAAGCGTAAAGAACACACCCTCATTCTCTTCCTGCTCCCTTGAAACCACCAGTTTTCAAGTAGACTTGAGATACCCAGGACATGTGCACCACCCGTCCCTTTCCCTTCCCCTCCCCACAACAAGACACCCTGTGAGGTAGGTGGGACTGAGAGAGGTCTTTTGAGAACTGCTCATGAGAGAACAGCTCTGAGAGAACTTGTGACTGGCCCAAGGTCACACCAGCAGCTGCATGTGGAGGAGTGGGGAATCAAACCCAGTTCTCCCAGATTAGAGTACAACTCCTGACCACTACACCAAACTGATGGGGTGGAAGCTGCTGAAGGGTTGGTGAAATTTCTCCAGTACTTATGTGCCATGTGCCCAGATAAAAAATGGTATACTTAGAAAATTTATATGCCACCTTGAGCAAGTCTCTGGAAAAGCAGGACATAGTCATAAAAGGAACAATGATAAAATTATCAATATTAAAACAAAACATTAAAAACAATAAAGACCCTAGCAGGGCTTTTCCCGGGGCGCTGTGCCTCTGCACTGCTCGGGAAAGCCGAGGAGGGGCAGGGTTTGGTCATGTGCCCACCACCTGGGCTCCTCACTCCTGGAGCTGCGCTCCTGTGCGCTCCGGCTCCAACAGACCCCTGCTTCTACATAGGTTCACTGAGCCACGGTTCCCTTCAAGCTTTTTGTTATGGATTATTTGTATTTAAAAATTTAAACTGGATTCTAGATTGCATTTTAATAATTACATGCTTGTATTGTTGCAAAAGTATAACATTTACTAAATCCAGGGAATGGTATGTAAATGCATTAAATAAATGAAATTGGCATTTGGAAATTAAATCATTTACATATTTGAAATATTTTCCATATTTTAAGATGCCTTCTCCAGCACGTTAATGAAAGCCTTTTACCTTAAAGAAAATAAATTCATTTAGTTACAGAAATAACTAAATGAAAAAATAATTCAAATATGGGTGTGGATGCCTCTCTTCCTTCCTTTACCCATCTCCCCCATTATACAATGAAATAATCACCCTAGGAATCTGACTGTTCTCAATGGTTTAAAATGAAGAGATTCAGCAGTTTCTGTACTTTAGAACACTGCAAAGAAATGAGTAATAAAAGACTTGCAGCCACTTTTAACTAAGGCCTAAAACAAAATACATGCACCAGACTTCATTCCCTCCCCCGCCTGTCACCATTTGTTTCTCCTCAGAGGTTAGAGGCAGATATCTTTCATCTCACAAAAATGTCAAGAATTGATGTACAAGGGCAAAAATTAGGTTTTTGCAATCTGGACAGGATTCTGATTAACATTCCTTGCAAGAAAACAGCAAAGGCTTGCCTTTTCTGTTGTGCTTATTGGCTCTGTGGTGCACCAGATCTCTGGAGTGTTTACACTAACTTCCAGGCATATTTGATAATTTACAGCCTTACAATTAGACTTGTTAAATGTTTTGGATGGGGGAAGAGGAGGCAGAAGCATAATCCATAAAGAACAACTACTGCAGAAGTTGGATGGAACTCATATTGCAATGGCCCTGGTGAAAGGGAGGGACATTCGTCCAAAAGAGACAGAAAGAATCACGTAGGGACAAAAGCCCCCCCAAAATCCATCCCATGATTGGCTTCACGTGAGCTAATCCGGAAAACCTTCCACATTTTCAGTAGAAACTTCAAATAATATTGTGAATATTTAGGGTGTTGATTTTTTAAAAAGAAATGCGACACTAACAAAAATAATTATACCACACAATTAAAAAAAATATGCCCAACATGTTTGCTGGTTTCCTCAGAGAAACACTAACACCTATGCAGTTTTATGCACCCTAACCTTCCTAAATTGGTGCAAAATTATATATACTATACATACTTCACATAAGACTTTGGAAAACATCCTATAGTCACATTATGCCAGAGCTGGTGGAACTCTCTGCCAAACAACATCAGGGTGCTGCAAGACTTGTTACAATTCCACAGGGCTTGCCAGGCAGAGATGTTCCGCCAAGCATACGGTTGAGAACAGAAACAGTTTTTAACAGCAATCAAATCAGTTCCCCCCTCATTCTTCTCCCCCCATGTTAATGTTAACGGGGGTCAAATTTTTACTATGGTGCCATGTAGGCTTATATTTTTATGGTAGTATATTTGATTGTTCTAATTTTTCCTTATTTTAAACTGTTGTACACCACTCTGAGCCCACTCTGTGGGGAGGGCAATATAGAAATTCAATGAAATAAATAAATAAATATGTGTTTGGGAGAACAGGAACAGGTGCACAAACAAGAGACGCTGTAGTAATATCCTTTTTCAGCACCTAGCAACTATGCCACTGTCAGACATTGCAACAATGTTCCCACATTAACCATACATGAAGCACCAATCAACAACCATGACAGCACAAATGTCATAATGGCATAATCACTTTGTGCAGTTTATACATAAGGCAGAAATACACTGATGGTATAAGCCGTTAGTACCTTTCTTGTCAGAGGTATTCATGTCCCAGTAGATAAGCGGATAGCAACTAATGTGTACAGCTACTGGATCTTCAGGTTTTCTTCAGGGGAAACTTGAATCCTCTGGTAGATCAGACAAAGCAACAGACTAGAGTAGGGTTGCCAGCCTCCAGATGAGGCCTGGGGATCTCCCGCTTTTACAACTGATCTCCAGCTGACAGAGATCAGCTCCCCTGGAGAAAATGCCTGCTTTGAAGGGTGGACTCTATGGCATTGTATCCTGCTGAGGCCCATTCCCTCCCCAAACCCCACCCTCTCCTAGCTCCACCCCCAAAGCCTCCAGGTATTTTCCAACCCAGACCTGGCAACCCTAGAACAGGGAAGGCAAAGCACAGCAGGGTAAAACATCTGAGCTGGACAGTGAAGGTAGGAGTTACTCTACTCAGAACTGTAAGCCAGTTCCATAGTAACCCAGTGAGGATAGAGTTGCCAGACCCTATGGTGGAGAAGGTTGTCCCTCACTGCCAGGCCCTGTCAGCCAGCCACCAATCAGCTGGCCAGAGGGGGAATTTACCTGGAGAAAGAGGAAGGTCCAGGCCATGCTGTCGGCATCACACGGGAAATGATGCCATCATACCTGCAACGTCTGGGCGACACTCTGGTATTTGGGCAAAAACTCTGTGGTAGAAGCTGCTTTATCATAGAATTTTTGCCCAAATACCAGAGTGTCACCCAGATGTTGCCAACATGATGACATCACTTCCAGTGCAGCACCAGCAACGCAGCTTGGGCCTTCCTCTTTCTTCTGGTAAGTCCCCCCCATCCCCTGCCAGAGGGACCTAGCAACCCTAGAGGAGAAGGCAGCTTGTATAAACATACTACTGAGGCTTAGCCAGGGCCGACCCTGGATCTCAGTTTAACCATAGCTGTTCTCCCTTTAAAAAAGGCATTGGAGCTTTAGCCTTTTGTAAAATGGAACCAGGCCTGACTTAAGAAATCAAAATGATTACAAGCCCAGTTCATGACCCCTTCCTTCTCCTTCATCTTACTTTGAACATATGTCTGAGGGGAATTACTCACAAAATGGTTCAAAAATAGAGTTTTCAGACCTCCTGCTTTGGTGGGAGACCTCCTCCTGGCACCTTCGGTTACTTGCTGCAGCTCCAAGTGGCAGCAGGAGGGAACCCCCCCCCACCCTTCATTGCATGCACCATCATATTGCTTCCAAGTATTCCACAGAAGGGATGTTACAGCACATGTGATGTTGGTGCCTCCCTCATGAGAAGACTGAAATCTGCACCATCTGACCATGTGGTAAGAATTTCGGAACCACCAACAGGCTTCCCATATTCTCAACTAAATATGAAAGCCTTTTCTCACAAGGCTAGACATTACAAATGAACAACCTCTCTGTATGTTCTCAGAGCAAAAAGGAAAAGGTAGTTTGTGGCTAGCCAATGTATTCCACTGGAGGTTCCAAACCTACTCCAAACAGAGAAGCACTTTTAACAAACTCTCCTTGGGGTCTTCTATCTAATTCCAGCAGTATCATCTGCCTCTTGTCATTTGGCTGAAGTTGAAGAAACCACCAGCCAAACTGCACCCTCAACATAAACAGTTAAGAGAGTTTCACAGTGAAGAAATTATGGAATAATCTCCCCCCCCCCCAAAGAAATATGAACTGAATGCTATATCTATTAGAAACAGTACTCATTCTGTTTAAATTAGAACTGAGAGCCATTTGTGTCTTACAAGAATACAGAAAAACAAGTCTTTGTTATAGCGATTTTGAAATGATGTTACTATTGCAGTTTTCTCATTTAATACTAGTTTAATACACTTCAAGTACACACAAGTTTGAGACATTTTCTCCATTCTGAGAGTGACTTGATATCTCTGCAAACTAACAGTGAAGGTGTTCCACATAATGTACCCTCAGGGTCAAATTCTTGGCAAACATCTGCATCACCACATTGTTGGGACAAGGGTCAAAAAACTGCATACCATTAGAAATATGGTCACAGTACTTTGAATACTTCAAATGAAAAAAGAAAATATTGATATATAAATTAGCAGGCATAACTTTTGTAACATTGTTATTTATGGGTGCTTTCTTAGTCCTTTATCATGATGAATGGCACATTTCTTTAAAAAAGACTAACAGCAAACATTTCTATATGTGTTGGAATTCAATTACTCTATTCTTAAAACCTCTGTAGAGTTACTATACGTTTATACATCATAAAGACAGTAAATTATTTTTTCTATAAATTAGTCTTTCAGACCAGATTCCTTTTTGTTCTGGATGCCAAACGCCTGACCACCTCTCCGCCATGGAGAGTTCCTATCTGGAGAGCCAACATCTGTAAAAACATTTCTAATGAAAACACTAATACAGCCCCCTGGAGAAGCAAATGAAATTAGATCTAAGTATATGGCTGCCGCCTTCACCAGTTCTAACAATAGCAGAATTGGGACTTCCTGTTCAGAGACAGGTAATGATCATTCAGAAATAGCAGTAGCAAACGAAAAGAAAATACAACTGCTCATATAAATGGGCCTGTAGTAACACTCATCTCATTAGATCATGGATTTACATCCTCGGTCACCATATAAGAACTCTAACAAATTACAACACTTGAAACGAGCTTTGTGGCCTGACATTATATGGTAAAGCTACTCCAATACTATAAAGATTTTAAATCACCAACTTTTAGCCCCCTGTGTAGGACATATAACATCTTTAAATTCTCAATAATAAACTGGATATTCCTAATGTCTAGACTGATTATTAGATTTTTTAATCCATCCAGCATACAATAAGGGGAATTAGAAATGATTAAGTTCCACAGAGACCAATAGGATGTGTAGATTTAATTATGAACTCATTCCTAATTTTAATTGTCACTTTTAAATGATGTGTCCCTTCTTCCCACTGTAACCTGGGTTTCAAGCTCTGGGTTAGTGTCTTTCATCAAACCTTTCCTCCATCCTCCTAATCCAGGGAGGATAAAAACTTCGACTAGAAGACCCCATGTTGAAGTAACCACAGGATCTCTTGTATGGTACATATCCCTCTGCTTAGATGCTCAGTGGGGTAAGAAAGGGGAGAACCATGAGCTAGGATGAGAATAAAGTTTTTTAACCAGTGTCTTTTGAGGGAGAAGGGGTGGAGGAGGGGCGAAAGGCTTACCAATAGGAAGTCTCTTCATGGCCCACAATGTAAATTAATAGTGCTAAATGAGAAACAAGAAATGTGTAACATTAACCTAACTACCAAAGTCACTTTTATTTATTTCTCACATTTCTACCCCCCCCCCCCCCCCCAGCCAAGGCTGGCTCAGGGCCTCCATCACTTCTGCTTCCCTGCCTGTTCCCCACAGAATCCCACGAACTCCACACATACCACAAAACCTTTGTTTGTTTTCCCCAACTCAACTTTATGTACCAATCCTAAAAATCCCAAGGAGTCAGTTTAAGTTCAATCAGTATAAGGTAAATCTCAGGAAGACAACATATTTTTTAAAATTTAGTTATTAAAATAAGACTTAAACCTCAGGCAGAACAACATTCTAATCTAGTTAAATCTCTGCCTCAATATACTATACAGATACAGACAATATGATGATTTTATACCAGTACATTATTTTTCTTAAATAACCTTTACCAACTCAATAAAATTGCATTTAAGAAAACAGCTTATATTGCCTGTTTATAATTTGCATTTTTTCTGTTTACTTCTCACTTGTATACACTTGAGTTTTTAAAGTTAGTGCTGAAATAACAATGACGACATCTAAAAGGTTATATTCCTCTCACTTGAGTCTTCCTCCAGGGCAAGAAGTCTTCTGCTAATACCTCTTCCACTGGAAGAAGACTCCTTGGCACCAGAAGAGGCTTCATCAATAGAACAGAACCTTTGAATTCAACCCAACTCACATTTTAAATGTATATTTCTTTTTTCTGATACTCCCTTGCTGCATAAAACTAAGCAGATATTTTCAATATTTATTTTATTTCATTAATTTCAATATATTAAGTACATCCTGTCTTAAAATCAGAAACACCTTCAACTATAAATACAAAGAACAAAATGATGACTGCTATAAGTCATTACTATAATTCCTGATGAAGCATTTCAAAACTATCCACCATATTGCAATCAGCTTGCCATAAGCTGCATAAATTTTTAAAGCATTAATCCCGATCCATTAAGGGTGATCACATGCATACAAGGCTAATTCATCAATAGACACTTCTGCATCTGGCTGCTTGCACTGGGGATCTTTTCTGGATGAAGCCCGTCCACATCAACTAACAGATGGCCAATAGGGTCAGCCTACACAATACTCATCAACTGCTGTGGACAGAAAGGTAGTTTTACATCAGCCTTATCCCCCTCCCCCCCAGTGACTGGTATCAAAGCTAACTGTACAGGCCATCTGTTTGCAGTTTGGAGATGTGTGGACCTGTGCTTGAACCCTCAATATTGAATCAGTTTGATAAATACACAGATATATGGAAGTAGTATAACATGCATAAAATACTGTTTTTTCCATAGTTCAGTGCTATTGTATTGTTTGTTAAACAAAGATTCCCTAAGAGTAAAGTATTTTAAGACTGATCAAAAGGGTTTTGCACAACCAATTTTATTTATTAGAAAGATCCAAAGGAAAACAATACAAATCTATAATTAAATGGAATACATTTGAATTTATATTCAGCAAAGCTAAAAAAAAAACCTTCTCTGGATTTTTAAAAACACCTTTATTCAATGTTAAAGCCCCCTCTAGTGTTTAAAAACAACTGCAAACTTGTACATGATCAGATAATTTGGCTACTTAGAATTTAACTGATCTTTTCTGAAAGCGAAAAAGGAAAGTTTCAGATTTATTTTCCTCTCTGCTCATATATTAATTAGTAATATACTAGTAGTGCAATCCTGTGCAGTTACTCCATGGAAGTAAGAGTAATGCTGCCTAGGCTAGAGTAATGCTAGAGTAATGCTGCCTAGGATTGCACAGTAAGTAGCCATAACTAATATTTACACATATTTCTGTACAATAAGAAAAACATTCATTATTTTAAAGACCAATTCACATTTTGTATTTTTTCAAGATATCAAACTGATTGTGTTGTTGGAGAAGAATGTTTCCTACACCCTCCAAGACTTGTTATTAAAAATAGAATTGATACATCTAATTAACAAAAACAAAACTAACAAAAACTATACTTAAGTTTTAGTCCTTTAAAAACTATCCAGATTTGGTTATTTATATTGCAGCCCTACTGAACAAGAAATACAGAACATTTAAAGTCCAATATTCAGACAATCTACAGCTACAACAAAAGAAAAGAGTGAATAAACCCAGATTAATAACATAACTGCCTGGGCTGTCTTTTTTAGCCAGCTTTACTTCAAACACCACTGGAAAACTGCAGCCTGCATCCCCCCACTTATTGGTAACAAGCTCTAGTCTTATAAGGATTAACTGTAGAAGAGAAACCGTGTTTACTGAAAAAAGGTGTATCTGAAAGATTCTTTCACACGGTTAACACTGATGGGCCAAATATAGGAATGCAAATCAAGCTTAATGTAGCCGCTTCACATTTTCTGCCTATTGAGCTGGATCACTTTTGGCACCATTGACACCACAGGACAGCAGTCTTGCAAAAATAGGCAAAGGCAGTCTTAGCACAGCAAGTTCTAATTATAGCTAACTATGTAAGACATATTGAGGAAGAAAGTTTTATTCCTCTGTAGACAGAATACTAGCCCAAAGATCCCAATAGCACCAACAGTCTGTTTCTAAAAGCTCACCAACCAGATTACAGACAATCGTACAAGACATAGGCATTGATCAGTCGTAGGTCCTAATCCAGTAATATGTTCTTCTGCATAAAAAGGTATGTGTGCTACGTAAAGTATTTGAATAATAATGTATGGATAGCATATACAGTGGTACCTATGATGGATGGGAATAAGCTTCCTCATCCATGCTATGCAGTGCAGGGTGGATTGATGCACTGTTGGCAACATTTGGATACAGACTATTCTAACCATGCACTGAACATTGCATACGTGGTATCCAATGCAATGTTTAAAGCATACGTGGTATCCAATGCAAAGTTTCTACACAATTTACTAATTTATCAAATTAATTTAGCAGTTTTATAATTTCTCTATTTTTAAACTCTTTTTCTGTTATGTGGCTAACATAAAATTTTGTATTTCTTGTCCAAAAGGCATGTAGTATACTAAATCAAACAAAATTCTTTAAATCATTCTTAAAGTTTCTTCAAAAATTTAGAAAAACCCTCTCAAGTAATTAGTGGATACATTTATACTCTGTTTGAAGCTGCAAAATACACTGTGTGTTTTTCTGTGTAAGGAGATTCATGGATATGCTAATCATCAAATGGCAACAGGTACTCCGTCTCAGGAAGATGCATGGATTGGACCTCTCAAATGCATCGCTTTTCAGTAACAAAATGCACAACTGTTATTTTGTTTTCCTGCATGGAAACAATATCAATGTATGGAATCCATTACATGTGAAACAGAAAAGGCTCTGTGAATTGGATGTGCTATTATTTAACAGTGCGTATAGCTCTCTTTGATAGAAAGGAGTTTGAGCCCATTTCTACCAAGCATCTCTGCAGTGCTCTACCACCATTCATTTCAGAGTTGTACAAGTCCCACTAAAATTATGGATGGAAAACAGCACTAACTCAAGTATACTTTTTGAAACAAGGTATGAGCTGAGAAAGAGCTTCAACATAACATATATGGTTTACATATTTGTAAATTATTGTGGTTTGTGTTGAACTTTCTATAATAGGATGAATACAGTTTCAATGACGAAAAGGTGCAACACACTTACCTTTAGGCTCAATTTCTAAAAAAAAGTCCCAAGATACTGCAGCCCTTTATTCTTAGTGCAATTTTATTGAAATGTTTTGATAAATATCTAGACAATCAGATAAGTATGCAGGTATAAAACAAGTAATCAAAACTACCAAAAAGAAATATAAAACTGAGTTAGGAACACAAACTATCAAATAAAACAAGCTGAGGCAATGGGGAGGCAGATAAACTCAGATACCTAAAAAAATAAATATTAAATATATAGACACAAATATTATAAAATTGTCTAAAACATTTTCATTGACAGTCTTCTCTCTTACAAGCTCCAAACAGCGGAACTATGCTATGCACACTGCAGAAAGTCCTGAGAGACAAGTCCGCGTGCAAGTCTTTCAGAATACAGACTTTGAAGAGACAATGAAAGCCTAGTTAAAATGTAGGTTCTCTCTTATGCAGAAAGGGAAAATTCAGTTCTTTGTCTTCTGATCCTTGCTGCTGCTTCTTTTGGCAAGCACCTCACTGATTTGGCGATCAAGTTCACTTACGATGTGGTCTTCATGGTTATACACTCCTGTCCTCAACAATGTATCCCTCTCTTCTATTAGACGGGCAAGATAGTCGTCCAGACTCTCATTCACTTGCTGAGTGTGAGCACTTTGCAACTGTGAACCAAAATCCTCCTGGGAATCAGGAAAATGCTTTTTGTCTTCTTGCTGTTTTAATCTGAGAAGAAGGAAAAATGAATTGTCAGTTGATTCACTCACAGCTAACTGGTTCTGAGAGCAAATTTCTAATAAATGAAAAATGTTAAGCTGTACTGTCCCAGAAACAGCCACTATCATCCAATATTAAGAGCTTTAGTACTTTCTTTATTGGATAAGGCTACTACTGGAAGCCAAGAATGGCTTTGATCAAATGCCTATGTATCGGAGTGATTTTTAACAAGAACTAAATTGTTTAAAAACACATAGAAGATATAAGGTCAAAAGGTACTGAAACTACTGAGCCATTTAAAACATAAAGTGTTGTGCTCACCAGAGATTTGAGAACAGGCACCATTAATGTGTCTCTTTATGCAGCAAACAGGTTTGCTTAGAACAAGAGAGGGAAAAAAGGCTTGCTGTAATATAGCTACAGTCAAGATAAAAAACTGGGTCTGGTAGCCTTTGGCATAGATTTCCTATAATACAAGATTGTTACATTTTATAAATGGGCAAATATTACCTAAGGGACCAAAAGCTGTGTTCTTTTACTGGACTGACAGCCAATTAAGTCTGACTTAGCTGAACCCTCACCTATTCAGCAGCAGAAGTAAAAATCCAGCAAATGGTACAATACCTGTTCAGTTCATTTCTGATGTCCTCTAGCTCTTGCCGCTGAGTCTTCCCCAATTCTTTTTCTTCTGCTGCCAGGTACCGAAGCCTCATGTGCTCCAGCTCTTGCTGCTGCTTTTTAAGACGGGCCACTGCATTCTCTTGTTCACGCTATGGAAAGACCAAGTAATTTCATTTACTTCACAGCTTACTACATGTGGATTTTGACTGAATCTTTACCACTATGCATGTGATGGACAAATTCCATGGCAGGAAAAATACCATGGCATTCATGTGCAGGTAATTTACAAGCAACACAAAGATAGCTTAGATTAAGCACATACATGGCAAGTGAAACCTGAGACATGACTGAAGAATATTCACAGGTTTGAAGTAGCACAGAAATATCTGCATTTGTGCCGACAAGCACACATGGGTGTATCTTGTTATACAAACAGACAAGCAAGTAAGTTATTACAACTGTCTGAAGTTCTGAAATCCATTTTGAAGTTTAAGTATCACAAGTCTCCCCTTCACGAATAAAAAATAAAAATTTGAGCACAGGCATATTAGGTCACCAGCTCTTGAAAAGGTTACAAAAAGGCTGGGAGAACAACAACAACACTTCTCAAGTGACATGAAACTAAGATATGCCAGAATACTTTTATAGGGGTGTTACAGTAAGAAGAGGGGAATGGTGTCTTTCCTTGCTTTAAAACTCCCTTAGAGCAAGGGTTCCCTGTTCATCAGCTCCCTCCAATCAATACCTCCTGAGAACATCTAGACTGACCCGCTGAGAGGGTACTCTTCCAGCGCAGTACTAGAGCAATAACAAAGTGGCACAGTAGAAGCCCTAGAAAATACCTTATAACCAATGATGTAGTGCCTGTGCAGTCTAGTACACAGGGAAGAGATTCAGAAAAATATCCCAGAGAAATACATTGTACTAAGTGAAGCCAAAATATGTCTTCATAAAAAGGATTACTATAAAAGAGAGGACAAAAAAAGGAAATGGTGGTTAGATTCAAAGCTTCATCTCTGGTGTCAGAGAGGCTACTGTTACCAATCAGAGAACAATAAAATATAGTCCCACCCCCATCAAGCATCTGGTAATGACTTTGAACTTCCATGACAAATAGGTGGTCTGGTCCAAACAGCGACTGTCCTTTGTTCAAAAGGGATTAGCTGTCAAGATGACCTAATGTGGACTCGAAATGAATGGGTCATTCTAATGTAAACTCCCAGGGGTTCCAGATCCCAGACACTCTAGGTGGCGCTCTTGCCTTAGTAAGGTTTTGGGGTTCCTGTCACAAAGGGTCAGAATATAATGAAAGCTAACTGCATCATGTATTTTAAAAAATATATATACTGGCTCTGTTTGATACACCCAGCAATCAATCCTTAATATTAAAATACAATGAAAACCAGTCACCTACAGAGCCAATTTCTACCACTCTGCAGAATGTATCCTGTCAACAACTGAACACCCTCTAATGGGCTGCCTTACACTGTATCTGAAAAAACAGCAGAGAAGGAGCTTTTCAGATCTTCTCTGGAAGCCTTTCCCAGAGGATCAGTTCTGTAACAGAAAAAGCCTACCATCTGCCTGTGGAAGTTCACACCTTGTAAGGTGAAGAGACAGCTAGAAGCACCTGTTCTGAAGACCTCAACAGGACATGGATCTATACAAAGAAAAATATAGCACTTTGAATTCAGCCCAGAAACTAGAAAGAAGCCAATGAAGTTGTTTCAAAATGGGCATAATGTGTATCTGGTGGTGTGTAGCAGTTAACAGGCAGGCTGCAGCATTTTGCACTAACTGTAGTTCTGAGTGACTTTTAAGGGCACCCCACATGAAACATGTTAACAGCTATCCAGTCTAGGGGTTACAGAAGACTGTATCTGTGTGTCTAGGCCTGCTGAGTCAAGAAGGGAGGGAAAAAATCCCAATAGTATAAATAGTGCTCCTAGCAACAATACTGACCTGCTTTTCAAAAAGCAAGGTTCGATCCAGGAGTACCCCTAAGCTTTCTACTTGATCTAGCATCTAGATCTCCATCTAGCAGAGAAAGATTCATCTCCTCTTGTGCATAAGTTTTTTCCACTAACATCACATCCAGGGCTATTTTTGGGCAGGAACATGCAGGAACAGAGTTCCGGTTGGCTCCTGAGTTGGCCACACCTACAACCAAAACCTCTGGCATGCGTGGCTACAGAGCATGCTGCCCTCCCGACGTTACACACAAGAGGGAAAGACAGTATGTTAAAATGCAGTCTTTCCCTCTGGGGAGTCTGTAGGGATTTCCTTGTCAATTTCACTCCCCACCAGTCAGCTGAAAGTGAAATTGACAAGGAAAAGCCTGGCTCTGCCTCCTCTTCTCTAGCTGACATGTGGCAGCTGGAAAAGGGCAGGCAGGGAACCCAGGCATGTTGAAAATGCCTTTATTTCCCTCCCCAATCTGATCCCAGGCACTTCAGCAGCATCCTTCCCCGGCTGTCTGGTTCAGAGGGGGGGGAGTAGACTTGAAAGGCAATGCTGAAGTGGGGCGGAGAAGCTCGAGGGGTGGGGGAGAGGCAAGCTTCCATGCCTGCCCTGTGCTTTCCCAGTCCCCCTAATATGCTAATGAGCTGTGCTGTCAGGGGTGTGGCCTAATTTGCAAATAAGTTTCTGATGTTGGGTGTGGCCTATTATGCTAATGCATTCCTGCTGGGCTTTTTCTACAAAAAAAAAAGCCCTGGTCACATCTATATAGAGATGTTACACAGTGTTCCCCAATTCTCTTTTGAACTGAAGCTGCTGACTCTTTTTCAGGTACTCTCTTGGGTCCTCCCAACAATGCAATATCCTGTGGGCTGACTATAAGATAACAGTAATGTGTCATTTTTCTTCTAACTTGGTAGAAAAGCAAAAACTAACACAACTGACTGACTACCAAGCTGCCCACTTAATGGGATGATGTCTTTAACAAGTTTACCAAAATGTAAGCCATCCTGAATTTCACTGCTCCAGGGATCCTAAAATAAAAATTACTTTTCAAAAGCCATCACATTCCTTCTATCATCAGACAAAGACGTTCCAGAATCTTGACTGATAACCATTTTCCCACTATATGAAGACTGCATAAATGGGTATTTTATAAAAGCCATTCTGGATACATATAAAAAGTTAGCCAATCAGGTGATCATGCTGCATTTCAGTGTAAGGCCAATATGACCAGGGAGACAGGAGACTCACCCTGCCTCCACTAATTGTTCCTGGCAGTAGTTCCTCACCAGGGAGACAGGCAGCTGAACAAAGTTGCTGTTCTCTCTATTTTTTTCCTGAAAGGAACAACTTGCTAGTGCTAGTGACATCTGAGAAAAGTTTATGACTAAATTCCTATTAGTAGCTTCAAAACCAACTTCATTCCTCTACGTGATATCTAGTCATTAGAGTTTAAGAGCACAATTAACACAAGATCAGTTGTGAGGTCTTGTATATATTAAACACTGTAAAATCCAAATATTATTTGATGGCCCATACCATCTAAACAACTTGTGTGAGTAACTATTACAAATGCCAGTTTTACCCTACTCGTCCTCAGCCCTGCCCACCAATCTGAATAAAAAACCCAAACTCAATTGCTGGCAAGTTCCCAGGAGAGGGGAACTCCACAGCTGAGGAATCTTGTATGCACATATAGTCCTAGATTTTTTAGGTAGATTAACATATACATGCTTGCTTGTGGAATAGTAATTTAAACAAACTACAAAAAGTATCACATATGACAACTTTTTGACTTATGACACAAGCTTCTTCAGCATCACTCAACTAACATGCCATTTCTGAAGCAACTACATTCCAAAGATAATTTGATCCCACGAGTGCTATCACTGATATAGCCTAACACTGTGAAACAACAGGACACCCACCCTCTCAAAAATAGAGAATAGCCTGGGAAAGATAATAAGTGAGGGCGGATACAGCTTAAGAATTGACACATAAAATCCAACCTGTGACCTTTCCCCTTCCCAAATCACAACAAAGGTAGAGTTTATCAGCAAATGTCACACTTACCTATCACCCCCCCCTCCCCACACACGCGCTTCTCCAAAATCATCAGAACTAGAAACTTTTCTTTATCTAAGACTCTGTACCACACTTCAAATAGTGAATTCAGATGTCCACTGAACATGTGAAATTTCTCAGAATGAAAAACATGAACACACTGAGGTTTTTCCCCTGAAGACCTTGGATGAATCAATGTACTGGAAAATGCTGCTTCCCCCCTCTATTTCCTTGTTGCTCCACACTTTCTTTCTCCCCTTCCCCCCTTTCATTTATCACCTATCTTCCCTGCTTTACTATGTTATAATTTTAATAGGAAATAAATTGCTCTGTTGGTGATAGATTGATGTTTGTGATTGAGTGATTAGAAGACAAGCTACCTTTCTCATCTATACTATCTATACGGAATATTCACCATTACCTACATTTAGCCCTTTTTAATAAGAACTGTAGGGAATATCATTTTTTTATTCTACTTTAATTGAGTTATAATAGTATAAACTTTGATTGTTGTGCATGTGATACACGCATAGAAAACAGTATATGGGAATAATATATGGAAAGTGGGTACAGTATTTTTAAAAATAGAAGAGCAAAAATGAAAATGGCAACAGGAACACATCAAAGAGATGAGACACACAAAGAAAAAAGAAGTACAGATGAAAGAGATGAAGACCAGAGAACTGAAGAAATGATGGGGAAATTATCAAAAACCCTGGTGCACCAAATGCAACAATTTGAAGGAAGAACTCAGAAGACCATTCAAGATTCAAAGAAAAGAAGCTTAAAGAATACCCTTAGTATTCAGAGGAATATTCAAGAATCTGAGGACAGAACCCAGAAGAACATTCAAGAAGTGTGTCAAGTGGACTATTAGAAATCAATTTAAAATTACAAGAACAAACACAAGAAATTATAAAAATCAAAGAGAAGCAAAAAGATAATGACACACATTTGGAAAGGCAGGATCTTCAGATGGAGAAGGCAGAACAAAGAACTGAAATCCTGGAAACTCAATGCAAATCTAATAATCCCAGAGAATTTTGGGAGGCCAAATTTGGAAAAAAGCCTTCGTGATTTACTTCAGAATTATCTGAAGGTAGAGGAAGACTTTCCAGACATTGACCAGATTTTTAGAGTGAATTCAAAATTGGCATTCACGAATAAGCTACCTCGACATACACTGGCTCGATTCACTACAAGAACACGCGAGACACAATATTAAAGAACAAAATGGAATCACTACTCAAGGCAGACCCATAGCTACAGTAGGGCATCTCAGGGCCTGCCCCTCAACTTACCGCCAATGCCCCATAACTTTCCATCCAGCTCAGGCCCCCCAACACAGACCCGTTTACTTATCCAGGTCCCCAGCCAACAGCCCCTTTCCTGCTCAAGCAGCCAAACCACGTGGCTTTTTGGTCCCATGGCTTCACCTCTGGGCCTGCATTGCTGAGACTGGTGGTGGTGCCACACTTGGGAAGAGAAGGTGGCAGAAGAGAAATGCTGAGCTGTGGTGGGCTGATGCTGAAGGGGTTACACAGCTGCAATGGCAGCCACTCAGTTCAGCTGGGCTCCCCTTCCCTCCACACTGTTGTGCTCAGTGGGAAGATGGCAATGGACAGATTGAGTGGGTAGCCTGGCTCCAGTGGCTGAGGGGATCCAATTGCAGTGATAGGCAAAGGACGCAGAGCTGGGGCACGGATGAGCGCTGCCTGGGCACTGATGTGCTGGCTGTGTTGGCATGAGGGAGGAGGAGGAGGAGGAGGAGGAGGCAGTGGCTCTTGCTGTTGGGGCTAGAGAGGGCCCGGTGTGTGTGCCTGGAGTGCAGACCACTGGGACAGAGGGGGGTGGCAGCAATGACTGGAGCACAGTGGGTCTGGACTCTCCTGGCCCAAGGTGGGAGTGGACTGCTGGCTTTCCCTCCAGGAGGCAGGCCACTTGGTGTGTGTGTGAGAAAGCTCCCTCCAATTTATTTAAAAGCCCCCCAAAATAAAAAATCTTAGCTACGGGCATGACTCAAGGTGGCAGGAAAAGAAGTGCAGATCTTTCAGGATTTACTAACAAGTGGGTTAAAGAAAAGGAAAGACCTTGACTTTTTAAGACAGATTTTACAAAATAAATAAATAAAATATTGTTGGAAAATACTGTTTCTAATAGAGGTATTTTTACCAAAAGGAAGAAACATAATCACAACAGAGGAACAAGCCAAGCAATTGGCTGAAAAACTGCAAGCAGAGAACTTACATAGAGGAACAGAAGTAATTCAAAGCAATCTGCTAGTAGTTCAAAGCAAAGTTCACAGACCAAAAACTTCAAAGAAGACACAAGCACAGACAAGGATAAGTTGGATGTGACAAACACCACAGGGCAAAATGGCTAAATTAAAAATATTATCAATAAATATCAATGGACTGAATTCTCCTTCAAACCACATGAAAATTCTTAATTAACTGAAAAAAACAAAACACTGATATAACAAGAAACTCATATAAAGAAAAAATACAAACATATTTTAAACAATAAAAAATCAGGCAAACCATATCTTGCTTCAGCACAAAATAAAAAATGTGGAGTATCCATTTACATAAACAACCCACAAGTATTAGAAGTATTAGAATTAAGAGACTCAGAAGAAAGATACCTAATTTTAAAAATGAGACTTCCAAAATTCAAACTACGCACCATGGCTTATGTACCAAATGAGGCCAAAGTTAAATGTTTTGAGAATTTTTTCCCAAACTATGCTAGATTTCTAAAATAAGGAAATAACGAGTCGTGGAGATATGAATGGAGTACTAGACCACAAAAAAGACTGATCAAGGATTATTAAAGGTGGAAAATTACCTAAAAATGTACTTCAATACATAAAAATGCTAGAATTAGAAGACTCCTAGAAGACCAAACATCCAAAGGACATGGACTTTAACTTCTTTTTGGACAGACATCAAATATATTCAAGAATAAACATGTGTTGGATATCAAAAAGCTTGACAATGAATTTAGCAAAAGTAGAGATTTAGCCAAAGACATTTGCAGACCATAATCCCATAGAAGTAGTCTTGCAATGAAACAGATAATCAAGAAGAAGTTGGAGATTAAATGATACTCTTTTAACTACAAAAAGATATAGTAAATAAGTGTAAAATCATTTGGAAGAGTTTTTTTAAACTAAACAACACAGAAGGAATGTCTTCAGCTACAATTTGGAAAGCAAGTAAAGCTTTTATCAGAGGAATTCTACTAGGAGCAGCTGCTAAAAAAAGCAAGAAAAAAATAGATCAAACTAAGATAATAACAGGAAAAATCCAGAGATTGGAACAAGGACATAAAAACAAACATAATAAAAACACTAGCAGATATTAAACAATTAAAAACAAATTAGATATGTTAAAAGTAGAAGAGGTACAGAAAAAAAATCTAAAACAGATATTTTGAACATGTGAATAAACCTGGCAGATACCTGGTGTACTGTCTCTGGAAGGAAAGAGAAAAAAGAGTAATAACAGGTGTAAAGAAAGGAAACCAATTACACATGCAGAAAAAGAAATGCAGGAACAATCGATGAGTGTTTTTTCAGGTTTATACAAAAAGAAGTTTCTTTCAGAAGAAAGAATAAGAGACTATTTAAAACACACCAATTACAAAATTTACATCTGAACACAGAAAATTATTAAACCAAACAATGAAAGAAATGTCTCAAGCAAAAGAACAAGAAGGATAAAGCACCAGGACCAGATGGGTTGGCAGCGACAAATTACAAACATCTTGAAGAAGTATTAATAATACCATTACAAAAAATTATGAACGAGATAAAGTGGAAAAGGACAATACCCCTGACATGACAAGAGTCATATATAATGCTGATACATAAGGATGGTAGCAATGCATCGTTACAACAGTCTAGCAATGTGGACTAAAATTTTTTTGCAATACTGGCAGAAAGATTAAAATGCATACCAAATTTAATACACTTTGACCAAACAAGTTTTGTACCAAAGAGGTACATGAAAGATAATATACAGTTTATAATAGATGCAATCAAATTTGTGAATAAAAAGATAAAGAAAGCAAAGCTTCTATTCAGTGTTCCCTCTAAGCCGAGTTAGTGTGAGCTAGCTTATAGTTTTTAGCTCCAGAGGATGGCTCCAGAGCAAACTACCGTATTTTTTGCTCCATAAGACTCACTTTTTCTCCCAAAAAAAGTGGGGGGGAAAGTGTGTGCGTCTTAAACCCCCCTCACCTTTCCTGAGCCACGGCACCGAGCAGAGCTAGGTGCGTCTTATGGTCAGCTGTGTCTTATGGAGCGAAAAATACGGTAATTTGGCAGTAACCAAATTGCTCGCTCACAACTTTAGTGACAGTAGCTCACAAAGTAGAATTTTTGCTCACAAGACTCCACAGCTTAGATGGAGCATTGCTTCTATTTCTAGATGCAGAGCAAGTGTTTGACAATTTAATATGGCCTTTCTTACTGAATGTTTTACAAAATATGGGCTGTGCTCCTGTATTTTGGAGCTGGATGAATGGAATATACTTGAACCAATAAGCAAAGATTTTAATTAATAGGAAACTAACACAAGCAATTTCAATGTCCCTTAACCTCTTTATTATTTACACTAGCAATAGAGATTTTAGCTACAAAGATTAGATAAGATGACAGAATTAAGGGAATAAAAGTAGGTGACGTAGACTTCAAAATGAAATGTTATGCAAACGACATGATTCTAACAGTCTTGAATCCCCAGAAATTGTTGCAATATGTAATTGAACATATTGAAGAATTTGGATCCCTATCAGGCTACAAAATTAACAGGAAACAAAAATGATAATGAAATTTTTAACACAAGAAGAAGAAGAAATTATAAAGAGCACAAAGTGCTCAACATTCACTGACTATTAAATATTTGGGAATAAATGTTACTAGGCAAAACTGTAATCTTTTTTTAAAAAACTATCAGAAAATTTGGAAATCAATTCAAGCAGATTTATAAAGATGGTAAAACTAAAAATCTCATGACTGGGAAGAATATCAACAAATAAAATGAATGTGCTGCCAAAATTAAACTTCTTGTTCCAAATGTTACCCATATACATGGAAGAAAGAATACTGAAAGAGAGGCAAAGACAGATAAACCAAGTCTTTGCATAATATTAAAGATAAAGGTGTAAACATTCAATGGCTTATTATCAATTAGTCTCAAGACTACAGAAGATAATGAGTATTGAAGATGGAGTTCTAAGAGATGTAACTGAATTTGAGCAGCTGATTACATAAGAACATAAGAGAAGCCAATGTTGGATCAGGCCAGTGGCCCATCCAGTCCTACTCTGTCACACAGTGGCCAAAAACACCAGGTGCCCTCAGGAGGTCAAGCAGTGGGGCCAGGACACTAGAAGCCCTTCCACTGTCCCCCCCCCCCCAAGCACCAAGAGTACAGTGCATCACTTGCCCCAGACTGAGAGTTCCTATCTATACTTTGTGGCTAATAGCCACTGATGGACCTCTGCTCCATATCTATATACTAATAGCCAAGTGGCCCCTCGCAGATACCTAAATCTGTGCAGGGGGCACCTGGGGGGCAGGGAAATTTCCCTACACATGGGGGGCAGTCCCCCCCCTGTGCAGAAAAATCAGAAACCTTTAAAAAAGTTTTCAGGGGATATTTAAATCCCTCGAAAAGTAAAAGCAATGCTCAGGGAAGTGAGGCAGCCTGGCGGTTGTGAGGCGTTCAAGCCTCGCCGCCGGAGCCTGGGGATGGGAAAGTGGTGGGCCCAAGCAGCTCTTGGCCACTCAGGCTGGGGATCCAGGGGTGGGGGGCTTCGCCCGGCCAACCTGGGGGCAGAAGTGAGGGAGCGCGGTGAGGCCTGGCGGCTCCATGCCAGGCGGGCGTCGCTGGACCAACTGGGGGGCAGGAGGGGGGAGAGTGGCGAGGCCTGTCGGCTCCATGCCTCACCAGGCCAACTGGGGGGCAAGCTGGAGTGGGGGGGAAAGGATGGCAAGGCCCATCCGACGCAGAGCTGCGGGCCTCGCCGCAGCGGGGGGAGAAGTGATGGCGAGGCCCGTGGCTCTGTGCCAGATGGGCCTCGCTGGGGCAAAGGGGGAGAAGGGATGGTGAGGCCCATGCAGCACAGAGCCACAGGCCTCGCCAGGGCAGCGGGGGGGGAGAAGGATTGGTTCCTTCTCTCCCCCCTGCGGATCCCGTGGGTCCCACCTCTTGTGTTTATCTAATTTCCTCTTGAAGCCGTCCATGCTTGTAGCCACCACCACCTCTTGTGGCAGTGAATTCCATGTGTTAATCATTCTTTGGGAGAAGAAGTACTTCCTTTTATCTGTTCTAACCCGACTGCTCAGCAATTTCATGGAGTGCCCCCGAGTTCTTGTATTGTGAGAAAGGGAGAAAAATACTTCTTTCTCTACCTGTTCTATCCCATGCATGATCTTATAAACCTCGATCATGTCACCCCTCAGCCGTCGTTTCTCCAAACTAAAGAACCTCAAGTTATATTTTGACTATAAACCAAAAAGAGCATTTACTATGATGGATTTGGAAGATTACACTCCAGCTAGAAATGGAAGATGAACAAGTGAAAAAATGTATGATTAAGTGGATGCAAAACTGTAATGAACAGATATCTATGCCGCAATGGGAATGACTATGGGAAAAAGATATTGAATTTACAGTCAGCCAGACATTTAAGAAAAAATTGGCACAAAATGTTTTTTCAGATATTATATAACTCCAAAGGACATTGAGAAAGCACATTAAAAACTACAAAGGAAAATGCTGGAAATGTCAGACATAGATGGAACCTCCTTTCATATGTGGTAGACTTGTAAAAAAGAAAGAAGATATTGGAAATACACTGAAAAATAACCACCTTTTATTTGAGAAACAGGTCTGTTACAAAATTTGAGGAAAGATGGAGTGTGTATAAATGTTTATTATGCTAGCAGGAGACAAAGTTAAAGTGAAAATATCATATACAAATGTATGGTAATGAAACAGAAGTAGAATTAAAATCTGTTCCAAATGTAATATCCCCAATATAAATGGGTTCTCTATATGAGATATACAATAGACTTTCTTTTACACCATGATATCTCTAATTCTGAACAGTCCCCTCAGTGTGCAGATACTTATTTCCACCAACAGGTTTTTCTACAGACTCAGGAGACTCTGTGGGTTTGCAGAAAAATCCAAAAAGTAAAAAAACAAAAAAACTTGGGGAGGGTTGAATTCCCCCCCCCAATACCTTTTGAAATGTCTGCCTCAGGGATCTACTTCAGGCCTTGCCACATTGAGAGTGAGAGATAGACTGAGATAGTAAGAGAGGAAAGGGGGGGGGGGGAGAGAGAGACCGGGGGGGGGGGGAGAGGGAGGGCAGGAAGCAAAAGCAGAACTGGAGCTCAGATTGGGAAGAATTCCTCCTAAAGTATGATTGGCTGAATAGCATGGGGCTTGGAGCCAAGCCTGGGACTACAATTGCTTGCTTCAGGTTGGGAAATTCCTGGAGATTCTGTGATGAAGTCTGAGGAGTGCAGAGTTGGGGGAGGGGAGAGGCCTCAGTTGGATATAATGCCAGAGAGTTCACCCATTTTCTCCAGGGCAACAGATCTCTGTTGCTAGAGTTCAGTTGTAATTCTGAGGGATCTCCAGGTCCCACCTGGAGACTGGCAAGCCTAGATCTAGCAGCACCCTCTGGGTGACCTGATACCACCTGACTTGCATGATTCAACTAGGCCTGGCTGCTTGCTGCTGTTCAACAGCAGCCACCCTATGAAAGTCAGTGTAGTATAATGGTTAGAGCTTCAGAATAGAGTTTGCAAGAACGGGGTTAAGATCGCCATCTTGCTGTGGAAGCTCACGGGGTGATTTTGGACTAGTCGCATATTTTCAGCCTAACCTACCTCAAAGGATTGTTGTGTGGATAAAAAGAAGAGAATAATGTAAACTGCTTTAGCCCCCATTGTGGAGAAAAACCATAGCTTTTCTCAGTAGAAGCTGCAGGGGGAAAGGAGATGGAAAGCTGAAGACAGAGAGGTAAATAAAGGTAGGTTCAAACCTCATCCTCCCAAGGCTCCATCCCCAATTCCCCAGGAATTTCCCAACCTGGAGCGGGCAACTGTAGTCCCAGGCCTGGCTCCAAGAAAGTGACAGGTATAGAGGGGAAAGCAAGAAAGAAAAGGGGTGGCAGGAAGGAGAAAGAGTGTGAGAAATGTTGGGGAAGAGGGGAAGGAGCAGAGTGGGGGGAATGGGATAGCAGCTCCCACAAGTTTCTTGCAGGTCCACACATACTATTAATTTATTAAATTCTAATGAATATGTAGACGTGGCAAAAATATCTTACCTTGAATATGCAGTAATGATGAAACCATTGTAGTCAAAATAGATTAGTTATGAAGTTTGAAACTTAAAACTTAAATGATGAATACAATTCCACCCCAACTGAACTAAGAATTATTGTATTTTATAGATAATACCTTAAAATTATAATGAAGGGGATGAAAGGGAAAGTATTCTCGGTCCTCTACATTATGTACCAAATGACTGTCTTCGACATAACCCATTCCCACACCCCCTTTTTTCCTATTCTTTTCTATACCCTCTTGTTTTTTTGAAATAAATAAAAACAGTGAGTGCAGCATTGCCTATGCTATGCCATAGTGTCTTATAAGGCCTCAAATAACTTTCACAACTATACAGAAAGGGAATGTAAAAGCCATCTAATGGTACCTAACACCCAAGATACTTTTAACATTCATATTAGAACAACAAAATTAAGCAGCCAAATAATTACTTTTAATGATACGTCTTTTTCATGTTTGATAGAATTGAAGTATGAGAACCAGACTATGTCTGAAGTACAAGATTTATGATGATTAGATCAGAGGTTTATAAAAAGAATGAACTGTTTGTAAAAGTCTAATTTCTGGTGGGAAGGATTCTTTATCCATTTTTGGTGCTGACTTGGAGACTATTTTATCAGAGCTTTTTTCAAATACATCCATTTTATACCATCTTGTCAAATCCATTAATGATTTTAATTGTTTTGTAAAATTACTGAAACATATTATCTGAAGGCAACTTTTTGACTCTTATCTGTTTAGCTTCTGTCTGTTTCAGTTAAGTTTTATAACCCATTGAAAAGTTCCTTGCCCTGACATTTTGGATGCTCCCAGTCACTCATGATAGTTTTTCATTCAGGGCTGGCCTAACAGCAGAGGCAACCCAACCAGTAGTTTGGGTGGCAATGTTCTGGGGGACATCAATGAAGCAGTCAGCAATACAAGCAGAATGCTCCACCCCCACCCCGGCTGCCTGGTGTAGTTTTTGGAAGATCCTGGATTGAACTTTTCAGCTCTCATCTTAGAATAGCAGAATGTCTTGGGCTGTCCCTGGTTTCAAAAGCCTCTAAAGAAAACTAAACTGAGAGAGCCAGCATGCCAGACAAGATCTAGGAGATACAGGTCTTATTCCCCACTCTGCCATGGAAGCTTGCAGGGAGACCTTGGGCCAGTCACATATACTCACCCTAACCTACTTCATAGGTTTGGTAGTGGATAAAATGAAGGAGAGGAGATAAGCCACTACAGGTCCCCACTGGAGAGCAGACAGCATATAAATGAAGTAAATAAACAAGAATAATGTAACTTTTCAATACTCTGTAGCTGCTTTAGCTCTAATGGCACAAACAGGTTTTGGCAGGGGTTTATTTTTGCATACACAGAAGAGTGTGGGCTACTGCCCCATCAAGAGGAAAACCCATGCTCTTGTTTTTTTACTGTTGCATCTGAGCGGCACTTCAAAAGCTCACCAAAGCTCACAATAAAAGAACCAAAAGGCCATTTAGTCCAATACTATAGGCTTATGTGGCTTTTCTGAAGAGGAGTTATGGAATGTTGTCCATTGAACAATTTGTTCCGCTGTGTAATGTTTCTTTCAGTAATATTCAACCTGGATTTCCCACCCTACACAGCTGCAACATTTTTTTCCTGTGCTCAAATGCATGGGGAAGAAACTATTCTCTCCCAACACCAGCAACAGATCCCTAATACCAAGTTAAATGTTATACTGGATTTATCATTATGTTAATTGGTGAGTCCTTCCCCAGGAGCTACAGGGCAGTATTATTTATGTTTTTAAATTTTCCATTACTTTTCTGTACTTGCCTTTCCTCTGCACACCTATTATGTGAAACAAGTGTCCAGGCACTTCAGCAATGTGGCACACGAAGTAGACATCATGTCCGAAGTGTTATGTAACAAGAGAAGAGGTTATATATCCCTTTCCTCCCCCACACTTTTCAATCCCTCACTACAAAATTTGCACTCTTCTAGGACATCAGAGGGAAATCTTTTATGCTATCCCAACATACTAACTTGTATTTGGACTCCTGAGCTGTCTGACAATAAAAATACAAACAACTAGTAAATCACTAAGAAACATCAAATATTTAAGTTCAATCTGCAAAAAGATCCTTGCAGGCTGCCAGGTGCTAAAGCTAAGAGGCTCTTCAATCAAGTGAGAACGATCTTTATTTTGTCATAGCAGCTTATAAATCCAGAGGGAAGATGTAAACATACATACCCTAGACTAAACAATGGCTAAATAGCAGCCACTATTCACTCTCCGACTTGCGCATACCAAGCAAGTCTGTGGGAAAAACCGTACAACTAAAGCTAAGGAACTCAACTCAAGTTTTCTGAAAATAACCTAGAGCTGACAAGTCAGGAGGAGGGTCTGGATGGTTTCAAGACACAGTTTTTAACCAAGATTTGGACTCTGTTTTTTTAAGCAAAGATTTACATCCTCTCCTTGGCTAAATTACTCATAAATTAATCACATTAATTACTTTGAGAGGCTAAGCAGGAGGCTGGACAAGATATAGCCCGTGTCAGCAAATGAAGTCTGTGTTTGTTTAAAACAAATGCCCTGGTTTTGCTGTGAACAAATCCACACAGAGTAGTACAAAAATGGCAAACCTTAAACTTTCCAATAGTCACTAATCTCAAATATACATAATCTTGAGTTTCTACAAAAACATTTAAAATCCAGACAGATCCCTCTGTAATCACCAAAGCTGAACTCTGACATTCTTTGTTACAACTTTAACTGAAATATACTACAGCTCTTCAATGTAACAGCAACAAGTACTGCTCACTGTGATGTTCAAGTCTCCCCAAAAACTCAACCCAAAATATAAACAGGTATAACGGAATCATGGAATCAATATTCACTTCCTCTTTGACCTCTGAAATTCCCCAAATATAGCTCTGATTTTACAGTCCTCAGTAGTTATCTAAGAATGTCTTCACATCGAAAAAATCTTAAATGGAAAGGAATTCTGTGCAAGAATTCACATGTAATGTTCACAGATGATCCCATAGCAGAATCCTGTGCACATGGAGCAGCTAATTCCTGTACTGCAGAATAACAATGCTGTGAAGCAATAGCTTATGTTTCATTGAAAAGCAAACTGGTACACTAAAAACACATCTGCATAATTACAAATACATACAGGTATTTGTACGTTATTTAATCAGCATTTTATTTAAAAAATTAGGATAAAGGGCATGAAATGACTGATGAAAGAACTATTGTTGTTTGGACTATTATAATAAAATATTAAGAATAAAAACATGCATATTCTTCCAAAACATGATATAGAGCTTGTTGGAAGATTAATAAAGTACTGTCATTCTCTCAATCTCAGGTAGCATGGTTATACAAGTAAGTTTTGAAATGTGTGGTATGCAAGCTTAATTTTCCTACAGATGTGATTGTATGGCCAAACCTCCACAATCTTGGGGCTACCTTAAGAAACAGTTATTCAACATAGTTAGGAGATGGTCCCCAGATTTCTACCCGCCTCTCCCCTGGCCAGCTCACAGGAGATTGGCCAGCCAGAGCTTGCAGCAGGATCCCCGCCTCCCTGTGCTTGCTCCCGGCCCCCATGGCTGCAAATGTAGCCCAACGTAAGTCTGGGACCAATGCTTAGCCCTCGCCAACTCGACTTTCCACAACTCTCCTTTTCTGACTGGCCATTCAGGTAACGAGGTCACATCTAGCATATAATTGTTGGGATGAAGGGCAAAAGAGGGCAACATACAAAAGTTCCAGGTCTTAGACCAGACGGGAGTGTGTTGTAACATAGGGATAGGGAGGGTTAGTAATTAAAGCAGTCCTCCTGTAAGAGCTCCACCTATTTATGGTCTCCCTCCCAAAAATCTACTGTTGCAAAAAAACCCTTAATTGCCCTCATTTCATGAAATGAAAGGCAACACTTCCTGCTGTAGATATCATGATACCAGATTCCATTTTAATTTCTATGGAAAGGCCTGGGCCTCTGTGACTGCTGTACTTCTACAAGTGTACAAGGGACTCATGAGTTTATTCCCTGAAAAATTTGGTCAGCTCTCTCCTATCACATACTGGCACCAAAATTTTCAAAAGCAGCAGTTACTTTCCTGAAACAATGTTGCTGCTGTTAAGCATGTTTCCAATGTTAGTTTAAAATTACATACACTTTTAGCTGCATATTTTTATTAGTATTTTAATTTTTGAATTCAAAAGGACTTTTACCTGCCCTGAATATGGGGGATAGGGAGGGTTAGTAATTAAAACAGTCTGGAATAAAAGGGCATTATGCTAAACACTTGGATGCTGGTCATGGTTCTAGAATTCACAGCTTGACTAGACTGTTCACTTTTGATTAATGGAAATCTGTTTAAACACTTTTTTGGCAATGGCCACAAAGTATTTAATCGCCTTTTCCAAAAGCTTGCCAGCTGGGTTTTGTCATTAACATTTATTAACAATCCAAGATATGGCTTTCTGCATCTAATTCTCACAACATAAATGTTTTGTATAGTTCTCCAGAGAGTTCTGGTGTGACATGTTTCTGGCACAAATTAGAACCCCACAGCTATTCACCAGAATCAACGTAAAATTATCATGGTATTACTCCAACTTAAACAAAAAATAACACAAATCATCAGAACTTAAGCAGACTTAACATTCCTTAAGGCTCCTAAATTCATATTTTTATATTCAAAACACAATTAAGGATTTTTAGACCAGTTTCATTTTGTAAGCTTATCCATAACACACATGCATTAAAAGTATTTCCAGAAAGCCTCAAGCAAGTTTTGACAATCTTAATTTAAAGGGGAAACACTGAGAAGCATCATAAAAATTTGTCATGTTCCTTCAGTTATTTGGTTAAGAATGCTGATAAAAATGGCAGTTGATTCAGTTCTCAACCAAAACAGCAACCCAGATAAACACTTCTACTGCAGCTAATCATAGAAGTATTGGAACTAGTGACAAAGTTGAAACAGAGCTAACTTTGTTTAATGATCTATCGACCTACCCTTTTCTGTTGGGCTGACATACTGTTTCAAACATTGATGAAACCCATCAAACCTAAGCATTTATTGCACTACAAAACAGCATTTACCAACTAACCCTCTTTTTATTTATTCAAATTTCACTGAGACTTAATTCAATTTAAGTGGGTATAAGATTCCCATCCTAGTTAGACTTACAGATTCTCTAACGATCCTGAAGAACATAAGAGCTGACTGAGGATAGGAGCCTGCGCCACTTATTGGATACAAGTCTTGCTAAAATCCGGAAGGTTTAATTCCAGATAAACATTAGTTAATTGAATCTCAGTCAACTAGACCTTATTCTAATAAATGACTTACAGAGCAGGTTTTTTTAAACCTTTTCGGAAAGGAATTAAAATCTTCACTTAGCTTCATTTAGGGAGGATAGGGCTTCTGTACTTTCCATAGCTGGGTAGAAAGGGTAGAAAGTTTTTGATACATGAAGAAATATAAAGCTGCCTTACACAGCACTGGACCACTGGTCTGCCAAGGTCACTATTGTCTAAATCAACAAGCAGCGGCTCTCCAGGGTTGCATCTCCACAAGCCAATACATAAAACTTTGTTTTTCGGGAAATCAACATTAATCAAGACAGTCATCAGCAGTCTTTGGAACTGTAAATTTACTATGCTGGAAATCTGGGTCCAAATACTGCTTCCATCAGCCATCCCTCAGTCATCCCCCAACCCAATCACAGCACCTCTCAGTAGGGTTACAATTCTGTTGAAAGGTTTTGTGTGACAAGGTTTGTAATGCACTTTAGTGCATTGTAAATATTATCTACACAACCCAACTATACAGGCATTATTTGGGCAAATAATGTACCCAATGTACATTTTTACCAAGGTATAGAAATCACAGAATCCTGTTCAATCTCTGTAATTCAGAAGAGATGCCTATAGGAAAACATATTCTTTTTCTCCCCAACTTTATAAGCACCTAACATGAACAGTCCTTCACTAATATCTCCAGTAATGTTACTTTAAAAGATAGATTGTATGAAGGAGGAGGATTTATAACCCACCCTTCACTACCCAAAGGAGTCTCAGAGTGTCTTACAATCTCCTTTCCCTTCCCCTCCCCACAACAGACATCCTGTGAGGTAGATAGGGTTGGGAGAGCTCTTTCGAGAACTGCTCCTGAGAGAACAGCTGTGAAAGAACTTATAACTGACCTAGGGTCACACCAGCAGCTGCATGTGGAGGAGTGGGGAATCAAACCCGGTTCTTCCTGATTAGAGTCTGCACTCCTAACCACTACACCAAGTAAGGTGTGTGTGTGTGTGTATAGAATAACAACTGCTCTTTATCATTTGCACATTTTGTTTCAAAATTCAGTTACATCTCATATTATTCATGAAAGCCATGGCTACACGCATATTTAGGTAGAAATTATTGTGACAACTCAAATATATTAATGAAAATAAGACACTCTGCCTCTAGACTCACTTCTGATACCATGCCTTATACAAATCTATACAACCTTAGCTGAAAATCATTACTAGAGTATAACTTCCAGTCAGTGCAATCCCAAAGTCCCTTTCCTGGGATCAATTCCCATTGAATACACAAAGGAGGTCTGATGAGGATGCCTCTCTAAAGCAGGGGTCCCCAACCTTTTTGAACCCACAGGTGCCTTTAGAATTTTGAAAGGAGGTGGTTAGTGCCATCCCAAAATGGCTGCCACAGAAGGCAGAGCCAAAACGATACCTTCATTCCTCTTTGAAAATGAATCACAGAAGGGGAAGGGAGGGAGAAAGAGATGGGGGGGGAGGGGAGAACAAAATCCTGAAGATGGATGGACCCACATAACTGACTAAGGAAAGCCAGGTACTCACCAGTCATCCTGCTTTTCTAGTGACTGTGGCTGCTATTTACAGCCATAGAAAACAACTGCATTTAAACGAGGGAAACTAATAACAACCCCAGCCTTACTGCAGCCCCATCCACTTTCTAAAAAGCTTGGTAGGCACCATTTTGGGGAACCCTCTTCTAAAGATATGTGAATTCAGAACAAAAGGCCAAAGAGGAGAGCCAGCTGGCTCAGTGTTCCTAAACCTGAGTAACCAAGAAGAGGCTATAGCCCTGCACATAGTGTGATTGGAAAGGACTGTTGCAAGAATGCTTACTGGATGAGACTAGCCCAGCATTTCTTAATTCTAAAAACCTCCCCTCCAATCACTTATTTTACCTCTATTACACACCTGTTTTAGCCTTGCTAGTTCTTTCAAAGCCCGAGCCCACTGTTGCTTGTAGTGCAGTTTTGACTTGGTGGCTGATTCCAACTTCCTTTCGAGATCCCCCTATTAAAAGAATCAAGTTCTCTCAAACACTGTGATAGCAGTTAATAATATTTGCTTGATTATGCATATAGAGATCAGATTAGGAAAACTGTTTAGTATAACGCGTAACATCTTAAACTGTAATGCAATTTGATGTAAATATTGTGGCACACAGGCATATGCTTGTTTAAACAACAGCTTTCTTTTTATTGTCTAACAAAGTGAAACTAGATTAGTCTGTACTCCAAGACAGTTTGTGTAAACACCTTTTAACCATCTTCAAAAAGAGTCAAAGATAACATTCATTCTTCTGTAATAACCATTTAGCTTTTCATATTCCAATTTAAATGATGGTAGAAGGTCTTGGCATGTTTTATCCTTGAAGTTGTAACAAATGTGCCCCTATTCATTTGAGTAGATTGCACCCTAAGTCTTCAGTTCCAAAGGTCACTAAGTCATCATTCTTTTTTTAAAAAGATGCACCCTTGATCCCACTGATCAGCCTTCTCAACCACAGTCAATAGAAAATTTCACCATTAGCACTACTGCTATGTCATCAATGAAAAATAAATAAATTACACTACTGTGGATTTCAGAGACCTGTTGGGTCTAGTGTTGTGACATATGAAAGTCACAGTCAAGCTGATTCCTATGCTATCATTTTATAGCAGGTTGGGCATTTGAAGGTGGCAAGTGTCGGAAGAGCAACTCAAGAAGAGGTACCTTCTTCTACAGAAAGAGAAAGATCCATTGGCCTTTAAGACCAATACATCTTCCTGTGGGAACCTGCATTATCTTAAGGTAGACTGGGGGCGTCTTTTCAACTACTGTCCCATTTTGTAGAACTGCTTCCTCAGGAGAAGAGACTGGTGCCATCCTTGCAAGCATTCTAGAGTAGGATATACTTTTATTCAGGAAGGCCTTTGAAAGGCTTAACAGTGGTGGCAGCTGTTGTTGTTTCCCTGAAATGATTTGGCTGTTTTTTATATAGCATTTTTACTGTTTATAATAATCATTTTAATGAATTTTGTATTGTTAGCTGCCTTGGGTATCCTGAATGATAAAAAAAAGAACTAGGTAGTCTTAGGACATTTTGAGCTTCAGAGCATATTTCACAATATTTGTCCATCCAAACTGAGTGGCATCCCAAACGTAATAGAGCTCAAAATATATAGGGATTGGCTCAAGGGCAAGAGAAAGATTTTAGACCACGTGATTGTCTGGGAATTTCTAAACTAAGCATTCTTTTACAATAGATTTTTCATAACTATTCCAAATTCCCCCCCCAACCCAAACGAAGTAGAATCAATTGGCATGAGGAGCCCAAGAGAAAGCTTTCTCCTAGGATGGTTATTCATACTGCATCTAAGTGTGAATGATCTGGAATTATGAAAATAACTATCTTCACTGCTATCAAAAAGGTATCTTATGTAATTACCCATTAAAAATAGTGCATCCTTTAAAAAACCAACACCAAGCTACTGAGAGAAATAAATTCTAAATAAAGCCAAAATATATGGATACAAGTCCACATATCAGAAAAAATAGGACACAGTAATTACTGTCTATTTCTTATATTCTCTTTGCACAAGGCCCATACAGATGTCGTGTTCATGCAAACTGGAAGCCTGGGATCCCTGCAATGCACCCAATGGCCATATCGTATGAATCTGGGAAATGTGGATTTTCATACCCATGTACTGTCTCCAGAAAATGAGCCAGAATGCATGTAAGGAGGAATACATGCATGGGAAAACCACATTTCTCAATTCATATAACATGGTCATTGTGGGAATTACAGTCTCCTGGTATTTGTGGAATTCATATGAAGAGAAGCTTCTAGTTCATGTGAAAATAATGTCTCCACAGGCCAACCATGACAGCAAAAGGAAAAAGGCTGAGAACTGACCATCATTTATCTATGATCCAAAATTGATTCTAAGTGTACCCCATTTGAGTAGTTTGTAACAGTTTGGAAAAATATTGATACAATAACCTGCAAAGGCACCTTAAGAAGAATTCTAGAGGGTGATGCATAGCTAAAACTCTCACCACAGGCAACATCTTTAAAACCACAGTTTTTTCCAAAAACATATTTTTTGTTTATATTTACGCCAGTGTTTTGCGGCTGGGGTTAAGTACAGAGTTTATTTTAGATCTTTTTAAAAACAATACTTTATATTTTTTTGATGTTCTTAAGTGCTGTTATACTTGCTAAGCTTTATAAATGGATCTGAAGGGTTTATAGAAGTCCACCAGCCTACCTTCTCTAACGTCAGAATATTTATCTCTGACTGCAACCGGATTTCTGGTTTGCTGCTCTGCTGATCCTTGTATTGTTGAAACTCTTTTTCCAGACCCTTATACTTGTTTTCTGCTTCATATATCTGTGTTGTTTTTTTAAAAAAAAGAGCACATGAATGAGCTTACATCTGGATGACATCTGGCAATCAACTGAGAAGGACATTTTGTAAACCAGACAGAATACTATATCACAACTGTTTTGAGAAGATGACATAAGTGCAAGATTAAGTAACATTTATGTTTTATAAAAGAAAGATGCATGGAAAAGTGCACAAGAAACTTCCAAATTGCTTATTTCCCCTGCCCAACAATTCCTTGTAGTCCTCCTCCTTGTTCCCTCCAAAAACCAAATTTTAATGTTGAGTGTACACCATGAAGGCTCCTTCCAGTTTCAGCATCCTTGGAAGACTGCAAACCCATGAAGAATATTGGTTTGTAAAAACAAAAAGGAACCTTTCCATCTCTTCCACAAATGGCCTTATGAGAAATAAGGATGCTTCTTGTCCAGATAACACTGAGAACATCTGACAGTCAGTTCAAGAGAAAACAAAAGAGAAGATGGGAAAATTGGCCAGCTCAGCACTTAAAGTGTTTATAGGGTCCCAAAGGAAGCAATTCGGACTGGGAAGTGGAAGCTCCAAGCAGTTCACATACACACAATTCCCCATAGGCCCCCAAGCTTGTAGATTTCACAGAGAAGACAGGATAGGGTGGGAGCAGCTGAAATCAACCAATTCTGTGCTGCATACAGGCAGCCATTGTCCCCACCTTCTGAAGCTAATATTAGAAAGAGAAGAATATAGCTTTAAGTTATACATATTCAATGTGTATATCACTGGGTGATGTCATCATTCTATTACACAGCAGACTTCTCTGCAAGATGGTTATAAGAATACTGTATGTGCATGCCATCACCACCAAAGGCATGGTAATCTTCCTGTGGAAATTATAATTTCTGGATGGTGATAGCTCCCACTTTGTGGAACTTCTGAGAGAAACATTCCAGACCTCTACCACTATTACAGAAGGATACTGAGGCCTTCTGGTTTCCTCACCAGTTTTATGATGAAATATTTTTATTTGATTAACTACTTTGAGGCAACATATAAATACAAAAAACGTAAATTATCTGTATTTAACCAATGTATAAGGTTGAATGTCTTAATATGTTTACTTTGAAGTCTAAGAGGCCATGTGTCTCATTACAACGGTATCCAAATTACCTACAAATGAAAACATCAAGGAACTTGCAAACAGCATTATGAACAAAAACAAACAAAAAACAGAAGTGCTCTCAGGTGCCTTTCTCAGACAGCTGACTAGAATGGTTCAAACAAAGACTGATTTTAATTTGGTTCCAATGACATATTTGCTTTTTAAAAAGTGCATATTCATGTGCAGCTTAAGGCAAAAATTTAGACAACCTGGCAAACGGAACATTTCACTCACTTGCTGCTGCAGATGGATCTTGTTCTCTTCCAACTGCCTGACCCTTGACTTCTCCAACTCAACCTGATGAGCACACTCATCTTTGACTCGCCGCATTGTATCCTGGAGCTCCTGAAGATTTCGTTCATGTTCTGCTTGGAGTTCTCTCTTTAGTCTTTGGAGCTTAAAACATTTTAAAACGAACAATGTCAAAGCTGCCCAGATAAACATTTGCACTACCACATTTAGCATGAAACTCTGATTATTACTGTCAGAGCCACATTAACATGTCAGCATATATTTTCTTGACTATAACGTTTCATAAGTTAACAGTAGCCATACAGCTAGACTATGTTTATAAAAATATATTCCACTACAGGAGTTATAAAAAAGGACCTCAAGCTCCTGGCTATACAGCAGTTATTTATCTACCAGTTCCAGTGCCGACCAGGAAATGGCAACACATTGGAAGCTTTTTGTATGAAAATGTTCTGTATCAAGTTTAGCGGTACCCTCATTTTATAATTTCTACCCACAAAACAAGGACTTCTCACCCATCCCAATCTGCCAAAAAAATAAAAAAGGCCTCAGAACTATGCACCAGAAAGTCTATACTGTAAGGTAGACAAAAATTCCGCTAGCAGCCAGTTACTAAAACGGGTCTGTCTGAAATGACAGAAAAAATCCATTAGCAACCAGTTACTAAAATAGAATACAAAGTTTGAAAAGGGTCTCTGTATGTTGGACTAAGAGAAACTGACGTGGTTAGAGGCTAAAATATTTGGGTTTCCCCTGGGCATTTTTAATAATAAAGATCAACAAAAGAATGCTTTTTGGCTCATATTTACCTCAGTTTCAGCACTGACAAGTTGCTTTTCACGCTTCTCTAAATCAGTCAAAGTTTTTTGAAGCTGTTCCTCCAAAACTGTGTACTCTGCAACCTAGAACATAATGATATTTAACTTTAGATGGGGAGGGAGGGCAGAAAGAGAGAGAGAGAAAAAATAGATGGGGGAGGGGGGGAGGGAGAGGTGGAAAGAAAGCAACTTTAACTATAAGTGCATCCTCCAAGTCTCTATCTCACCCCCTCCCGGCTGGCTTGGCAAAAGGATTTAAAGGGACAAATGCCCGCAAGGGGGGGGGGAGGGCTTTGAGAACGCATTTAAAGTTTAAGTTGCTTTCTTTCTCTGCTCTCCCCACCCCCCACCTCAAGCCTACCCACTGGCTGGGGAAGGGAAGACTAATTGGGGAGGCATGCCTCCCCTTCACTTCCCCAGCTGCCGTGTCAGGAGCCACACAATATGTGTGAAAGGGTCTCATGCAGCTCCTGATCTGCAATTTGGCCACCACTGATCTAAATGTTTGCCATTTCAAATTAATTTTCCTTGTAATTGAAGCCAGATTTCAAATGAGACTGAATTTCTGAAAGTGTTAAGTAAAGAATCCAAGAAAAGGTAAAGGTAAAGGTTTTCCTTGCTTGAAAGCCAGTCAAATCCAACTCTAGGAGGTGGTGCTCATCTCCGTTTCCAAGCCGAAGAGCCAGCACTATCCGAAGATGTTTCTGTGGTCATGTGACCAGCATGACTAAACACTGAGGTGCACAGAACGCTGTTACCTTCCCAACGAAACAGGACCCATTTATCTACGTGCAATTTCTTGCTTTCAAACTGCTAGGTTGGCAGGAGCTGGGACCAGAGATGGGAGCTCACTCCGTCATGTGGCACTAGGGTATCGAACTGCTCAGTGTCCTAACCTCTGAGCCACCGTGGCCCAAAGGAATCCAAGAAGCCACTGTTAATTATCGACTTTCACATATAGTGAATTCCCAAATATCAAGTACTTGATGTGCTCCAGTCAGATTTGCTCTCCTAAAATACCTCAACAGGACCAAGAACAGTGACGGTAGTAGCAATTTTTCTACAGCAACTAGGAAGAAAAACAATGGCAGATATCCAGCCATGCAAGTTCTAAAGACTTAAGAACACAAGTCTTTGAAAGAGGAAGTGCAAGTTTCCACTGAATAAATACCCTGCCCCACTACAGACTCTGCTTCTTATGCAATTCTGAAAGTCTGCTGACCCTAAGGAACAACATTTGAAGGGACTCATACTACAACGGAAGGGGGAAGCAGGAAAGTCCTGCTCTGTGAGGTCATGGACTGATATAGGCCAAATATAATCTATAAACCACTCCTAATCCGAGCATATTTCTAATGTTTGCTACCTGGACTGTTCTCATATAGTTTAGGTTACAGTGTATATCTAGGTCTAACTCTGGTAAGGTAAAATCTAAATGCCTTTTGCCACCAGTGCTGAATTCCTGTTAGTTTGAGTCCTATGGCACCCCTAAGACCAACAAAGTTTTATTTAAGGTGTAAGCTTTTGTCTACAAGCACACTTCCTCAGACAAACTGAAACAAAATTTCTTCAAGCCTTACATACAGGAAGATTGGGGGGGGGGGGGGGGGGCATCAGGAAGGACCAGTCAGAGTTAAGATGCATAAGTGAAGCTGAGATTGGATCAAGGCAGCAATATCAATGAATGGCAACAAGTTAGCACACAAATGTGAGGGCTAACAAACAGATGTGAGAATGAAGCCTGAGTCTAATGGCACCCCAAGACCAACCAAGCTTAACCCTGCGTACATGTGAGAACAGAGAGACTCTGCATGTGTCTTCTTCAAATGTATAGAAACAGATTTTCTCAACTATTAATTACTGGTAGGGGGGTTTAATTGCAGGGAAGAGCTAATTAGAGCAAAGATTGGAATAACACATTTGGTAAGACATGTAAATAGCAGCAAATTGGCATACAGATAATAAAGGAGTTAACAACAGGTGAAAAAAGTTTTGAGTCCAGTGGCACCTTTAAGACCAACAAAGTTTAATTTCTGGGTGTAAGTGAGAACTGAGTGACTTAGTGTGTGTAGTGAGATAAGAAGCCGATATTTCTGTTAAGCCCTGGGAGTTCCAGTGTCCTGAGTGTTGTAATAACTTGTCATTCAGCAATTTCCCATTCCAATCTGTTTCTGAAATTCCTTTGCAATAAAACAGCTACTTTGAGGTCACCCACAGAGTGCCCTGGGAAGTTGAAATGTTCTCCTAACAGGTTTCTCAGTTTTGTGATTTGTGATGTTAGGTTTGTGTTCATTTATCCTTTGGCATAGTGTATGACCTGTTTGTCCTATGTAGAGAACTGAAAGACACTGTTGGCATTTACAATGCTAAAAGATGAGCAAGTGAATAGCCATCTCAGTCACCTTAAATAAAACTTTGTTGATCTTAGGGGTGCCATAGGACTCAAACTTTGTTCTGCTGCTTCAGACCAACATGGCTACCCACCTGAATCTATCATGTTAGTTGATTATGTTACACTTTTAAAAATGCAAGGGGAAAGAAATCTTACTTTTTTCTTTACCAATGCTTCTCTTTCCCGGTCCCTCTTTCTCCACTCTTCTGCAAGAGCTTGCATGTGAGCCAGCTCTTTCTTCTTCAGCTATAAAAAAACCCAAAACACAGACTCACAATTAAAAACACTTCCCTTTTGAAAGCCAAGGCAAAACAAATGCTGACTGAATGGTCATACACCCTGCTGAGAAAGTCTTATTTCCTCAAGCAACTACCAAATGGCATGAATTCTCATATACCCTAAATAGATCCCAGATTAAAACACTGGACTTTATATCCAGAGAACTCCGTTTATATCCTGAAGAAGACAGCACTTCCCAGAATAACGTGAGATTATTTTTCTGTGAAGGCTAAAAAGACAGTTACAAAGAACGAATAATTTTTACAGCAAGGATAAGCTCAAGTCTATTCAAAGTCAACACAGCAGTAAAAATGTATTACATTATGCCACAAGTACAAATTTCTTAAAACATTCAGGAAAACACTACACAGGCTAATAAATACTGTTACCATGGTCAATAACCAACTACACCTATTGAAGACTTGAGAGTAGTTAAGTACCGTTACGCAGGGGTGGAATTTCCGCCAATTCCCCCCTTCCACTGCTACTCCCAAAGGTCCACTGAGCCCTAGGAACAGAAGTCCAGGGAGCTCAATGAATTGCAGTGGGATGAAGGAAGTCAATAGAAACTACCTCTCTCATAAGAAAACCTAAGTGCCCTTAAGTCTTTGGAACTGTGTGGGTTGATACAGGCCACTGCAAGTTGTAAGCAGAAAACTGTAAAAGAGACCGAGAAAGCACAGAAGTTTCCAATTGAGCTAATTGGACTAAAGTATGAAAACTAACCCGGGGGGGAGGAGATTAACAGGTGAAAAGAAAAAAATTACAAGTTCACTGACCGTAACAGAAATCTCCCACCTTCAAGTTATGTTTAGATCTCCAGAAAGGACATTTCATTCAAATTACAAGTTCACACTATAATATGATCTGAAGGAAACTCCTTACAAGTTGCATCAGAAACCCAGAAGCTAGGACCCTTTCCCTGGGGTGTCCTGTAAAATCCAAAGTGCCACAGTCTATTGCTGTACCCCATGACTGGCTCATATTGTAGACTAGAAGATGGACAGCAGACCACAAAATTACTTAAGTCAGTAACTGACTTTTGAACCTAAGAACTTACAATGGGAAAGATTTCTCTTGAGCACTTAGAATATTTTGAAAATATTCTTACAAATTCCAATAGAACTGTTTCAGCCTGTCAACATATCTCAAAAACAGCAATCTAAATCCTACCAAACAGTGTCTGAGTGAAACAATAAAGTTACCATGTAACACCAAACAGTGGCAGAGCCAAGTAATATTGTCATGTAAAATTACTGTATAGCGCATAACATGTCAGAGATCAGGCACGACCAGATAATTTGCCTATGAGAAATACTGAAAGATACCTATCTTGACAATCATGAAATCATCTACAATTGCTCGGTGGTATCATCTACAATTGCATGCTTAACATTCAGTAGCAACCTTGTTAAGGTAACATGATAAGATGAGATTTGCAAATACACATATTTATAGGCAAAGAACTGGTGCCTTATTAAAAAAAATCCTAACCCCACTCCTTCAACCACTTAAATTCCAACACAGTAAAACTGCTGCAGTAAAACTGATCATAGTCCCTGGTATAATGTTGACTTAAACCTGCAATGAAACATTGACAAAATTACACAGTAACCTGGTTCTCAAAAAGATCTTCTTGCATCTCTTTCCACATTTCCAGTTCAAGGGCTGCCTTGTATTCTAGAGTTTCCCGTGGTTCTGGCTGGACTTGTGGAGCATTAACAGGCTGAGGTGGAGGAATCTGTGGTGGTTCATCAGCACCAGCACCTAAACACTAAGGATGAAATGCTTTTAGAGAAGTCTTCCTTGAAAGCTGTCTTTCTTTCTCTGCACCATGAAAGGGCATATTTCTCTTACCTGGGATGAATCAGACACTAGAATCTCATGCATCTTCACAAGTCCATAGTCTTCTAGAGTCATTGCATATGAGAGTTCTGCCACCTTGTTGCTTGGCCTACAAGAAATACCCAAAACATTTCATTGCCCTTTTCTTCCAAGATATCCTTACTTCATAACAAACCATATTACAAAAATTTCGGTAAAAATGTAGCAAGTATTTAAAACACTGGAAATATATACTTGCTGTTTACTGTGGTGCCACACATTTCTACAATTTCAGTATGCAGTGCTTTTTTGCTCTTAGGAATCAAGTTTCCCCTAGTGCAAAATATACATCAGTGGGGAAAAGGAACACTGGGTTACAAGTTTACTGAATATATTAATATGCCATATTTCTTAAGTTCGCAAGGCAGTTGAAACCTAAGAAAAGTGTTCTTGGTTGTACTGATGTTCAGAAAGCAGCAGATCCTGTTAAGATTATTAAATCTTGCTCAATCTTTTGATAGCTTTAGATCACAAAGGTGTCCGTAAATTTTCCTAGCAAATTTCTGAGGAAGCTTGACCAAACTAGCCCACCAGAGATCACAGAAAGCTGAACAGGTTTAATATAATATAAAGAGCTTGACAACAGATAATTGCCGAGATATACTGCCCTCTTTTAGAATATATTTAGAGTGTGTATTCTTCCTCAAGCTTCCAAGCTTCCCTTTCCTAATGAGTCTGGTGACAGCCACTGCTGCTTGATCGGTTCAAATATGTTCATTTAAATAAGCTCATTCAGAGGTTACCCAATTTTCTTTACATCACAGAGTATGCAAGTTGAAACCAATGAGTAAATCCTTTAACTGTGTCTACATGCAACTTGTCAAGAAGCTGTAGCTACTCCGATCTGTTACTATTTACAGGATGTCCTAGACTCTGCTGAAGCGATGGTCAGACTTAAATGTGACACAGGACAGAAGAACTTACTTGTATGATTTTCCATATACCCAGTGTTTTATTTAAACTGGCCTATAAAGTGTGCAAAGTAGCTATGTGTTGCGTATTAGCACATCAGAGCTCTTTAGCCTAAAAAGCAGTTACACAGCTATGCTAATGGTGCATGCATAGCCATTGTGCATTACTGGCAACACAGTTTAAATATGATATTGAGTGCATGTGATACAGGTTAATTTTTTTTGTCTTGCACATGTCACATGTAAATGACCTAATATACACCAACAATGTATTGTAGAAAGTTACGTCTTTAATTTCCTGAGCTTCCTTTCCTCCTATGTTTAAATTAAACAGCTAATTATGCAAACTTCTGAAACCTTTGAAACAAACTAAATTAACACATAAGACTACATTAACTTTTCTGTATTGGTAAGTTAGGTATGAAATGAATTACCAAAGCCAATTGGACGACTGCCATCTAGTGGTTATTAGGTTATCATAAAATTCTCATCCATGTTTATTGGAATGGTAGAATTGGAGTTGGGCATTTTGAAAGCTCAAATATATTCAAACACCAATAGAAATCAATAAAAGCCAAAACATATACCTTGAGTTTTATAAGTCAGCCTTGACCAAGGCTTAACTGACAATATTTGGAAGACTGAGCAAGAAAACTTTTTTTAACTATTGTGTACACACACAAAATAAACATGAATAAACACCACACACATTTTCAGTTGTATGTATCCTTTTAAAGGTCTATGGGACTGAGAGAGGATATAGACAGTACACCCCTTGCATTTTTCCTCCAGTACGTTCTTCCTGCCCAAAGTGAGGCAAACCCAGCATTTACATATTCAGGCAATACAGTTTTGAGCAGATTTGCATGGCTAGATAACAAACATGTAAGACCTTCCATTCCACCTAATAAAAATATAGTATTGAACCTAATAAAAAAATATGCTTGTGATGTCAAACAGAACCTCTATTTTTCAAAACATGCCATACCCTTGTGCTGCTGTAAAAGACACTGTTTCACTGAATATCTGCCGCCAGCACTGCTCTCCATTAGCACCCAGAAAACGGGTTTTTTCCATGCTCAAAACATTGGAAAGCTGGAGTCTGGCAACTCCCAGAAGCAGGTCTTTGGCCGTTTTATCTTTGTGCCACAGCTCAATCAGCAATGGTAGCCTAAAATACAGAAAGAGGGAAGCAAAAAACTCACATACAGGAAGCTGCAGTTTGTTCTCACAGAAAGGCATTCTTCCAGCTTTCCTGAATGTATTTGAAAAACTAGTATGCTATTCTATAATACAAAGAAAACAGGCAAAATGAAGTAAAACAGAACTTTTATGAGCATGAAGAGTTTTTTCTGGCTTTTAAGATGGATGGATCGATTGAAACAAGTGTAAACCAACTAGTATTAAAAATACAATCAGTTGAAGTTCTGTATTCTGTTTCACAAGTGGTTTTAATAATTTTCATAGAAGATTTTCCTCATGATAGATACATTTGAATTATGTGGTGATCACAGCTTCCTGATTTCTAACAACTAGAAAAACCCCTTCTTATTTTATATTTTGATTCAGAATTGGTGTCATAATTCAAGACATTCTCCAGTGTGTTTACTTTCTCCATACATTACTTATGAGAACAATGCAAACTTCTAGAAGAACAGTTGAACTTCTCCCCAACAATGCGAACATGGCACATAGTTTGATTATTACAGGGTTTGAATACACTATGCATCTTGTCCTCTATGGATTACTATAGCAGGTCTCATTAACAGAATGAGACAGTGGTTCTTAACCTTGTTGGAGGTACCGAACCCCACCAATTTCATATGCGCATTCACCGAACCCTTCTTTAGTGAAAAATAATTCTTAGTACTTAGTAATAGTACTAAGTTGGAGGCCCCACCGAACTCCTGAGACTGACTTGCCGAACCCCTAGGGTTCGATTGAACCCAGGTTAAGAACCACTGGAATGAGACATATGAAGTTATTGATTGAAATACACTATTTGAACAAAATGGTCTTTCCTGCAACAGATATTTAGCCTATAACTTCAAAACGGTTCAGTATTGGCAATATTGGCAAACACAGGTACATAAAAAAAGATAACATTTCTATTACTAAACCAGAAGTCAGCATAGGTGCTACCTGAAGAAAGTATCCTGAAGCTGATGAGGCATAGTTGCAAAATCAAATGCACAGTAGGACTGAGGAAGAAAAACTTCCATGTTTTTCTTCACTTCTACAGGAGGGCTTGTCATAATAGGTGCAGCACTGCCAAAAAATGGATATGAGTACCTATTGAGGAACGAGGGGGAAATCCAAATTAAATTCTCATAATTTGTAACTTTCAGATCCTTTCACTAAAAGACTTCCAAGCTGACTATACTAAAGACATAATGACAGCTTATTAAAGGGGGCTGGGCTACCTTGTCTGTGAATTTCTCTGGGAGTGAGAGAGAAGGACCTGAGGTGTGAGATGGGCATGACTCTCTATAGATTTTAAAAAAGACAAAGGTGGTTAGTGTGAGGTCCTGACCTACTCATAACCCATAACCTGAATAAGAGAGGTTGTAGAGGGTAGCAGTCACTCTGTGTGAGCGAATAAAGGGGCGTCACAAAGGTTGTTTTAATTCTTTCTGCCTACTCACACTACAGCACAGATCTCAATCAGGCACTTGCTGAAGCTGTGTTGAGCAACAAAAATTCATACCCAAGATCCAATCATGTTTTTTTTTTCTAGCACATAATCTAGGTTAACTCCAAGCCATATAGCTAAATGTTGAAGTCGTAGAAATGTTGATTTTTACATTCCAACAAGATATGGATGCAGTTAACCATAGTCTGAAAGCAAGTTAAAAGGTTTGTTTTCCTGCATTTTCATTCCACTGTCATTATGCTAATTTAAAGACAGGGGAGGAAAAGAATCTCTGCAAACAACTGCCTTGTACATAAGGGCCAGACAAATCTCCAGTCTGTCAGCCTGGTAAAAAACTTCCATTGTCTCAATCCCCAAATATATGGGAATCCACCAAAAACAAAGTCATCTCAGGAAATCTCTGAATTGGGGGGAAAAATAATTTCTCTGTGTTAAACCTCAACACATCTAAGTCTAGCTACACACTCCAGGTGCCAGTCCATGGGATACAGGGGACAGAATCACAGCTCTACACAAAAGGTCAACCAGTCACAGATTTAGGTGCATCTTGTACTTTTCCAAGTGAAAAATCACAACAACAAAAATCACCCTCCTTTCATCCATAGAATTATTACCTAAACATTTTATACCTTAATATGCAATTAACAGGAAAGCTAGTATCCATATTATGGACTGATCTTAAATCTAGAGAGAAGCAGAAGTGATGAGATACTGCTGGAACTGCGATTTTTTGCCCTGTAGTAGTCTCAGAGGTACCAGATCCAGTGGCATGGTGAGACTGGGTTGCAGGCAGTCGAGTATTCAAAGCTGCAAGGATAAATAAACAGTATGTTTACTTTAAAAAACTAGCTTTTGTTCTTTCAAAGGAATCTTATATCTTCAATACCCTTCACAGCTATGTAATGCAGTTCTTAACTCTCATCTATGCTGTTGATATTATTTCAGATGTAGTTTAATTTTTCCCTTTCTAAAACTAGATTCTGAACTACTTACATTCCACTATAGGCTGTTGGCAAATCCTTTGTGACACATGACAGACACTTGATCCATAGGCAAGGAAGTACACACTGAACTGCTTTTAACATTTCAAGCAGCCCTCCACAAATTTGCAGTAAATGACTGATATTGTGCAAAGTAGCTATATGTTGATCTGGAACTGGAACTTTCAGAATAGTTTAAGTTGCCTTTGAACACTCTCTAGGATTAACTATTTCTTTCTACAGGATACGGTATTATCTGTGAAATGAACAGTGGGGTAGTGGAAGTCTCAGTTATAAACTGAAGGTTATAAGCTGGGGGGCATGCAAGGAATCTCAGGGAAAGGGGATTTGGAAATCCATCTTCACTATGGGTATGCGCTTCAGAATTATCATTTTATTTCCATATCAGAAAGTCTGGAATGTCATAATTATAATTTTGATTAAATATTGGGAGGATTGTTACCATACTGGAAAGCTGGGACATTGGAACAATATCAAAAATTCAGTGAAAACAATAATCGTGCCCTTTCCAAAATTACCAAGTGAAATTAAAACCCTGTTCCTCCCCAGCAGCAACTAGAGAGGATGGAGCTGGTCCATGACACCACAACCCCTTGAAGAAGAAGAAGAGGAGATTGGATTTATACCCTGCCCTCCACTCCCCAAGGGAGTCTCAGAGCGGCTTACAAACTCCTTTTCCCTTCCCCTCCCCACAACAGACACCCTGTGAGGTAGGTGGGGCTAAGAGAGCTCTTTCCCAAGCTGTCCTTGAGGGAACAGCTGGTACAGAGCTATGGCTTGCCCAAGGTCATCCAGCCAGGTACAAGTGGAGGAGTGGGGAATCAAACCCGGTTCTCCCAGATTAGAGTCCGTGCACTTAACCACTACACCAAACTGGCATAAGACATGAAAAATCAATTGCAGCAAATGTTGCCTCTGCCTGCCTCTAGAGGCCAGGTCAACAACAGTGAATTGCACAGTTTAAACTGGGGTTTAAAGGACTCCCCCCTCCAAAGACTTAATTCCAATATTAGTGAAAAATTGGAATCACCACTGTTTATTGCCAATTCAGTACCAGAAATATCAGGGATTATATTGGGTTGACAATAGCCTATCATGCTTCTCACTAATCTCCACTTCTCAAAATGTCTCCTTCTTTCTCTCACTTACCTGGCCACCTTTTCACCTCCTTTAACTGACTAGAGATTTTTCAGCCTTTGTCCTGATTTTGAGGCCTTTTCTTCCTCTTGATTAATTTACAGAGTCATATTTGTTTGCATACCTGGGAAATCCCTGAGTAGGTGACCCCTGCCTTATCTGGCTCATGGTCTGTTTTCATGATCGTAACTGAGATCAGCCATGACTAACAGATTGATAAGCACTAATACCTATGCAACACTAACCTTTTTTCTGTGGCTTTGGATTCCTGTCATACTGAATACTTTCAACTTCACTTTCTGTTGCATCCTCTTTTGTGGGAGGAGAATGATGAGTCTGAGGTGGTGCATTATGAGAACTTTGCTCAGGACTCCTTTCCTGATCACGTGTTGGAGACAAAGCTTTCTTCACTTTTCCACGTTCAGCCTTTGTAACTCCTTGAACAATAGGCTAAACGAAACAATATAGTGCTGTAATTAAAAGGTAAATTTCATTCTGTGGACAATGTAAAGTTATCCACAAAAGACTAATACTGCACCTTACCGTTTATATTTCCTATTATATCTCTACATTTAGACATAAGTAAATCCATAAGAACAAAAAAGCTGTACCTGAGAAACATTATCTTTTTGTAGAGCTACTGATACCCCAAGAGTGGGTGCCATATCCAGAGGAACTAGGGGCAGTTTTTGCCGGGCTCTGTTAGGTGGTACAAGAATGAACGCTCCTTCAATAGCTACTGGTTGTTGACCAATATCCACATTTCCTTTCTTCACCAGTCCAGTAAGAAGTATTTCAGTACTTCCAAGAGATTGGTCCCCACAGCACAGATGGATCTGTGTTCCAAGAAAGCACCATGAAAACAGTTGGAGTGTGAATCACATTTAATTGTATAGGCACTACATTGTTTTGATACTTCACAAAAGAAAAATCATTAAGTAGAAATAGCAAGTTATTTAAGAAGGGAGCAGTTTGGAACCTAACACAGCAGAAGATTCTTATCTTTCCCAAACTGCCTCATTCTGTATGACTCTGGTTTCTCTGTGTCAGAACTTGGCAACAAACTTGAAGTGGTCATGTTACTGTGCATGGCAAGTCAGGATTCACACTCTGTAAGGCACACAGAAGAATTCTAGAAAGTTAATGTGACTAACAAACCTGAAGTCTGATTCAGAGTTCCACAGGTACTAATGTGCACAGGCTTAATCATTTGTTACTGTGGTTGCTGGCAACTCTTCACATACAGTGGCATGGCCACACAGAACTGCTACCTGCTACTGAAGGGAACAGGGAGGCCCTTATGCCCTGAGCATGCATGGGCCTGCAGAATTCAGACACCAAGGCCAAATCTTAGCTCATTCCTCTCCAGGTGCACAACTTTAGCATGCATGCTTTATGACACCAGTATCAGGTATCCACTTCTGTGAGAAGAAGGAACTCAGGCCTGAATTCTTTGTCCTGTTCAGAAGCATATTAGATAATGAATTTCTGGAATCTACTAAATTCAAGACGTGGCAACAGCTACTGATTTCAGTGGCCTTTAAAAGCATAAGATAAATTCATGGAGAGCAGGTCTAACAAAAGCTGCATGACACCTGTATGTGCAATTGCAATTTGGACTGGAGATGCTGGGAGCAAAAATCATCACCATCTTCATTTCCTCCCCGTGAGCTTCCAGAGACATAAGGATAGCTGATGCTAAAATTAGAATGCTTCTTATGAACACCAATTTTGGAAATAGTGACCAGCAAAAATCAGAGTCTTAAATCTTTGTATATTTATAGCTGGCTGAATCAGTTTATTAACCGAATACTGCCAGTACTACAGCAATTCTAATTGCTTCCCCATACTTTAAGTGCAAAAGATACATTTTATTTTGAAGTCTGTGACCTCTTTTTGTTCAAAATACAGCAAATGCAGCTAACTTAACTAGAACAAAAAAAAATTCTCACCTGCAATTTAGAGTGCGTTAAGAAATAGGCTCTTAGAACTTCAATGCTGCTGCGAATTCTAACAGATGCCCTCTCTGGCTCAAAGTTTGGATTGATCAAGTCAGTAAATGGTTCATTGGTCACATCATTGCCCAATAGTGAGTAATAGAAAAAGAACTCTGGCTGCTGTTCTGGAAGTTTTACTGTGGTAGGTATTAGCTAAACAAAAAGGAAAAAACAAACAAACCTTGAAACTCTGTAGGTCTTCAGCTGAGTGTTCTTAAAAAATTCTTCATATTTCAACAAATATTTCTAATCATTCAAAATTTTAAATGTTTATGCAGTATCAACAATATAAAGCTACCAATATAACCTGTGCGTTCTAGAGCTTAAGTTGCATAAGAATCGTCACTCATCTAATCTGCTCCCATAATGAAAGTAACACTATTACTTGAGAGTTTTAAATGGGGCCACTATGAAAACAAACATATTCTAAAATAATGTATAAGAAAATCAAAAAACAGGAAGGGGAACAGAATAATCAATCACAACCACACTTCTCCACATGTCAGTATTCTGTAACCTACAAGCACTACTAAAAATTAAAGTCGTGGCACTAAAAAGGTGAATTCATGCTGTTACCTGTTCTAATTGTGTAGCAAATGCAATTGTAACAGACAAAACAAAGTAGTCTCTGCAATATTCTGCTGGTCCAATTTGATGATATCCTTCCTCCTTGTTCAGCACTGCTACAAGATTTTTGGGGTCCAGCCCAGGTAGAGGTACTGCAAAACACAAACAAATTCTCTTGTTATGTTGTAGAGAAAACTACCACATGTATAGTAGAAAAGAGTAAGAGTCCAGTAGCACCTTAAAAACTAAAAACAATTGTGGTAGGGTATGAGCTTTTATGAGTCACTGCTTGCTTCTTCAGGTATCTGAAGAAGTGAACAGTGACTCACGAAAGCTCATACCCTACCATAAATTTTGTTAGCTTTTAAGATGCTACTGTACTCTTACTCTTTTCTGCTGCTACAGACAGACTAACACGGCTACCCATTTTGATCTATCACATATTCATCTATGAATGGAAGTGATGGAAAGTACTTTGAGGTGAAATTTATGGAGGACGGAGTTATTAACAAATACAATCTATGCTAGACTTTTAAACAGGTAAATTAAACTAATTATATGTTAATGTAGTTACAAGTCTACTGTAAGGATTCTATCATAAAGCAACTGAAAGGAACTCTCATGATGATGTCTAAACTTAAATTGTTCCATCATGTCAAAGTCTCCACATCAGTTTCTTCTGTAAGCAAACAAGAGGAACTGCAAGCAAATATGAGAACAACATCTATTTCACTTTCCATGTTTACAGATTGTGAGTCTTTGATTTTATTACTATATGACCATAAGTCAGACATGAATACAGCTGGCGAAAGAGAACAAGGTTACAAAGGAGAGAGATGTAAGCAAGCAAACTCACCATTTGCAACACTCCACTGAGGTTGTACTTTACTGATCTTGACAAAAGAATTTAAAGAAGCTTTGAGATAGAGAGTTATATGAAAAATAAAAAGGGGAAAAGTGAAAACAAGAAAAAAAAGGTGACAAAACAGAATGGCTGCATATATTATTTTTCCTGGGCTACATTACTGAAGCCAGAATCAGCATTTGAAGTGGGGGAGAAGGATGGCATTTTCTTAAACTTAATATTCTGTAACTAATCCTGAAACTTCTTGAGGATATGACAGGATAAAAATCAGATTAGAGAATACTGCATAGACTATAAAGTGAAGGGGTGGTATTAATAGAACAGAGGCAAGAGAAAGCAGATAATCAGTATAGTGAATTTGCAAATAACTAACAAGGATATCTTCATGCCTTAAGACAACTCATAACTTCTTGCAAACTGGTGCAGATCTCACTATATTACTCACTTGTTATATCTCTGGGAGGTGCTTCCTTTGCTTTAAAACCATCCACTGATGTTTTGGTATCAGTTTCTAATGTTACACTTAGCTGTAATTCAGATTTAAATTTTGGATATTTATTGCTGAGTAAAGGATACCATTTTGGTGGCTGCACATTGTTTGTTTTAAAGAAAAGAAAACAAAAAAGTAAAAATAAATGCACAATGTAGTTATCAGATAGGATAAAAATACTGCAAAGCTATTATACTTATAATTAACACAGAGCCATCATTTCACTGAACTACAAGTGAAATTATATCAATTGTTTATGGGAAGATTTTGAATTATTCCACTGAGGCAATTTCCCCCACTTAGTTAAATCAAAATAGATTTGCTTTCTTTTTTTTTAAAGCAAGAGACCGACAGAAGAACCCAGGCATACCTGAGAGTACTCATGGATACTCTCCTCCTTTGTCAGAAGGATAACCTCTGGAAATACCAAGCTATTTCCAAAGGTTCCATAAACAGAGCAACAAATAAACAGGGTACAGGTGCTCTTCTGCGTATTGGGATTGGGCTAGAATTCTACACTCAAGTGTGTTCCCATCTATTCATGAAAAACTTTCTGCAAGGAAACAGTTCTTCTGCTGCCACGACAGAAATCTATTAATGCCAAGTCTGGAATGTATCCCACCAGAATGTGTGTGTGTGTGTGGGGGGGGGGTACTCATGACAGTGCTTTCTTCCATACAAAAAAATAAAAATTACTCCCAGTTCTATTTTGCCAGAAATTATTACTCCAGTCTATTACGCCTTCTCTCCAATATGACTAGTTTGCTATGTATACTAGCATTTGTAATGTATCAGCATCCATTTATTTGACCAGCCAACATTAAGTGATATGCCAAGTCTGAAATTGTACACCTCAGATAAAGGTTTTCCACCTCAGTTAAACGCTGCTATTTGATTAATAATTTTTTAAAAATTATGCTGGTATATTTGATGCGAAACAATGGTTTCGTTAACCCATTGTGTAAATAATACCTGCTTCTTCTCCTGAGCAGCTCTTAAATCTAGTACTATATATCCTACAGTCTCTTTTGCAGAAGTCAAAGAGTCCAAAGCAAAGCACTGTAACTTGATAGGTGTACGCTGTAACCTGCAAGAAAACAAAAATGCAATTGAATAAGAATAGAGATTTGTAAATATGTATATCAGTTTGTGCCCTAACCTAAATAGCCCAGGCTAGCCTGATCTTGTCAGATCTCAAAAGCCAAGAGGGTCAACTCTGGTTAGCATTTGGATGGGAGATCACCAGGAAAGTCCAGGGTCACAACACAGAGGCAGGCAATGGCAAACCACCTATAAACGTCGCTTGCCTTGAAAACCGACAGGGTCACCATAAGTCAACTGTGACTTGATGGCAAAAAAAAGTTTGTTGTTTTCTGATAGTATACATTGCTTATGTAGAAGAGGAAGGGAGAGGGGAGGAGATTGGATTTATACCCTGCCTTTCACTACTGTAAGGAGTCTCAGAGCAGCTTACAATCTCCTTTCCCTTCCCCTCCCCACAACAGACACCCAGTGAGGTAGGTGAAGCTGAGAGAGCTCTTTCAAGGACTGCTCCTGAGAGAACAGTTTTGAGAGAACTTGTGATTGACCCAAGGTCACACCAGCAGCTGCATGTGGAGGAGTGGGGAATCAAACCCAATTCTCCCAGGTTAGAGTCTGTGCTCTTAACCACTGCACCAAGCAGCAAGCTTGGGAAAGGCAAAACAGTAATACCAAACAAAATATGTCTTTATTGATTTTACAATCTAATCTTATGCCTAAGAAAAAGATAATGAACACAAAGCCTCTAATCTATGCAATGGATTCTAGACAAATAATGCCAGTTACTGTATTCAAGGAAGACAGACCCAAGGCACAGGGCAACAAAGATGGCTCTTCTCAGTGTCTGCCCCAATTCACTCCCAGAAACTCCCACTTTGTCTGTTTAAGTACACTCTATTATAATTATTATCAACAAAGTTCTACATAAATTGGAGATAGCATAACAATATTTTCAGTTGAAAAGATAATTTGAAATGTCAAGGGATTTAGAAAGTAACCTGTGTTGATGAAGTGCTTTCCTGTCCAGTTCCCAAGCTAATTCTGTGGCAAATTCAGGTTGATCTGTATGATCAACAGGGTCTGTAGCTAGGTGTTCACCATCAAACTTGGCTTCTACCACAAGCTTATGCTTTGGACGTTTGGGGAAAAAACGCCCTGCAAAAAGAAAGACCTACATTTAACTGAAAGTAATTGCTTAAACTACTGGTAATCTAATACCTCAATTCCAACCATGTACACTCAGAAGTAAATCCTGCTGACTTCATTTTAATTCATTAGGATGTCCCTTGAAATAAAATTAAGACTGGCCTGCAAAGCTGAAACAAACATTCATAAAAGCATCCAAATGTTAGGGGCTGTAACGTAATTGCTCCAGTACCATATATCACAAAAACAAACATTTAGCTGATCCTGAAAAGGCATGAAAATTACCAAGACTGTCTTAAAGGTTGTCAGTCCCATTTCACACAAGTCAGCACCAGCACTTTATATTGTGTATAGAAAGCGCTAGGATTTAAAGCTGATGACATAATTTATGTTATGGACAAAAAAAAATGCCAATTTTATAATCCATTGCTTTTTATGTATTTATTCTGCCTTAGAGCCTATGTACATGGCTTAGGGTAAAAGCAGAACTAATGTTACTCCACAGGAAAAAAAATCTATAATATTATGACATGATGCTTCAGAATGATCTTGGGCTTCTAAGCATGTTACAGAAGCTGGCCCAAATGCTGCAAAGCTGTTCTGGGGCCCATTTCCCATAGACCTGCCTCAGTTCAGCATTAGAGAACATGAGCATCAAAGGGAAAGGGGTGGGTGATTTTTAAGGAATCCTTACACCAATCAGTCCATGGCAAAAATGGATTACAGCAAAACTGGCTTTGATCTATGAAACCATTTGAACCATAAACATACACTATGGCTGCAGTTCATGCAGTTCGTCTGGCAAGGCAGGATATAAATTGAAAGTAATAAATAAATAAATATAAATAATGCACAGTTACTTGGTAGCAAGCCCATGTAAACTCAAATGGGCTTAGTCCCAAGTAAGCAGTCACAGAATTGAGCCATTTGTTTTGCTGTGTCAACAGTCAGGAAAACACAAATAAGGAATAAGTAGAAATACAATACCTATTTTTTCCCTGCTAGATGGCTGTGCCTAATTTAATAATTTTCATCTATGGCAATTTTTTACTAATTTTAACTCAGCACAGTTCACAATAAACAAGTAGCATATAATATTAATATACAATTGATATATCCAGTAAGCATCTATTACCAAGGGATGCAATAATCAACTGATCAAAATCTCTAATTCCCTAAAATCAGTGTCCATGGAACTTACTAAGCACTTCTACTGTGCTGTCCTTTAGATATAGGAACAGCACATCATCTCTTTGGATTCCTTACTAAGATGTTCCCAGCTGACTGTAGGACTAGTAATGGTAACCTGAAGTAATGGAACTGAAATGGCACAGCAATGTCCTCTCCTGCTATATTATACTACTGAGTTAAGCCACTTAAATAGAAACAGTTAATTTAAACTACTGATGACCAAAGATAAATTCCTAAAAGGAAACTGGTGCTCAAGACTGCTTGGTGCTGCCTCTGACTTGGAAACCTTTTATTCCTACACAACTATGTTGGAGGAGGGGAGAGTTGCCACTAGAAAAAGACATACTGTAGACATGTTCAGGAATGCTCTCGTCATTACTTATATCATAGCAAACATTTGAGCTGAAGATGCGGCGCTAGTCAATATTTCGCTCCGGTGAACGGAAATAAGCAACAGACGATCTCCAAACTCGCACAAGAGTAAGGAGGAACCCTTCAGGTTATGCGGAATACTTCATCGGGCATTCGGGCGAACTGGAAAGCTTCCGCGTGCTGTAAGGAAGGTGCTTCAGGGAATCATCTCGTTTTGCTGATTTGGCACTAAGTGCTGCTCAGGACCACCGAGGGACAATCATTCGGACCGACCCCCGGGAGACCGTTCACAGGTAGCGCGCCCACCACAGGCGTGTCCCTCTGTCCCGCCCCTCTCACCCACCCGGCCCTTCCACACGAAGCTTCTCTATATTTTACCTTCTAGGACTGAAACCACAATCAGAAGCTGGTCGGACTTGGAGCCCATTTCCCAGGCCGGTTAGCTGTCAGCCAACGGGCCACGGAGGTCTCTACTCTAGCGGAACCCAAGACTGCCCTTCCGCGTCGGGTCCCACCAAACAGCCCAGCAAGCCACTCCTGGCCCCGCCAGCCGGGTATCGTTTGGCGCTTCAAATTCGGCGTCAGCACAACCTCTGCCGCTTAGCAACCAGGAGGCGTATGGCTAGCGCTGGAGGAGACGAAGGACGGACAGAGAACGGCACTTCCGGAAGACCCAATCACTTCCGGATCATCAGAACGGCCTCCTAAAAGCGAACCTATTCCAAAAATTCGGTGTCTTTTGCAGTCTATGGCGATTCAGAGGCGTGAACGGCAGGGGAACGAAGCGGTGGCAGCGTCGCCTATCGGCGTTGCAGCAGATTTCGCATCTAGGAGAGGAACGCAATGGGTGGGTGGAAGGGATATGATGCTGCCCTCGTGGGACCAGACGCTAGGTGCCGGGGGCCACATAGGTAGGCTTGAATTACAGTATGCACAGCTGAACAAAGTTTGAATCCAGCGGCACCTTTAAGACCAACATAGTTTTATTCAAGGTATAAGCTTTAGTGTGCACGCACTCTTCTTCAGATAGAATGAACTAGAAGTTACCAGTCCATACATATAGGTAAATTGTGAGCAGTAAATTAGCATACAGCATAGTGAAGATGTTTAACAGATTTAAGGACCAAACAGGAATAACAAGCTTAGTTTGTATGGTTACCGTTTTTTGGGTTTAATTCTGGGGGGAAACATAGTGAAGGAAATAAATATGTCAACATTGGAGATTGATTGACAGATGTATCCTTAACTGGGGAATATTGAGAGTAATTAACTGGAACCCTGCCATTAGGCTCCATCAATTTCCTCTCAGGCATGGAGGCGACCTTGCAGCAGCATCTTTTTTTGAATTGGAGAGATTGGTTGTGTAGAGTTATATCCCCTGTCCCAAGACCAAAGAAATAGCTATTGGCATCTTTTTATATGCCATACATTAATATTATGTTCCTGATCTAAGAACAATTAAGTTTGGTGTAGTGGTTAAGTGCGCGGACTCTAATCTGGGAGAACCGGGTTTGATTCCCCACTCCTCCACTTGCACCTGGCTGGATGACCTTGGGCAAGCCATAGCTCTGTACCAGCTGTTCTCTCAAGGACAGTTTGGGAATAGAGCTCTCTCAGCCCCACCTACCTCACAGGGTGTCTGTTGTGGGGAGGGGAAGGGAAAGGAAAGGAGTTTGTAAGCCACTCTGAGACTCCAAGTGAAGGGCGGGGTATAAATCCAATCTCTTCTTCTTCTTCTTCTATACAAAACAAGGTAAAATATCAAATGAAAATAAAAAGTGTTGAAGCTGAGTTAAGCATTCAAAATTTTTCTTCCTGTCTTCCCCCCAGTTAAAGACTTGTTTCTTTCTCAGCTACACATTACTTGTAATTCCAGTGTCTACAGGGGAAGCTCTGTAGACACTGTCTTCTCCCCAGTTAAAGACTTGTTTCTTTCTCAGCTACACATTACTTGTAATTCCAGTGTCTACAGGGGAAGCTCGCTCTTTGCCACTACTCTGTTGAGATCTAACACAGATCTGTGCTTGGTCTTCTACTATTTTCTCTTTGCTTGCGGTCCCTGAACAACCTCATCATACTGTGTTTACTAGAAAGGAAAATGACCCTGAGTGCAAGATGACTCCCCCACCCTGTGTTATACCCCCAAATATTTTATTAAACATACCTGTAACTTACATGCCAATTTAAGAAGACCTGCCCTCCTTTGATGGCATATCTGGGGAAAAAAGCTTGCATTTGACTAAATACTGTACCATGACTTTCCAGGTGGTACGAATGACCTGTTTTACAACTCCTGACCTTTCTTACTCCCTGCAGTTCTGCATCTTTCATTGCTTGTTTGATATTCCTGCATGGATGTTTTGATTGTCATCTCACACTGAAACAAACTTCCCATCTTTCCTCTTAAGTGGTATTCTTCATATGGCATCAAAGAAGAAACCTTCACACCAGACACGACTTTAGTTTTTCTATCCTTAGCCATCTAAAGGTGTCCTGCCCCATAATGGTTTTGTGCTTCCTCACTGATTATGTGTGCTACTGCTTCCCAGAACACTAAATGGGAAGCAACCTCTTCCCTCCTGTAAATTGCTCTCAATATGCATATGTGTTTGGGCTGCCTTTTTAACAGCTTGTTATTAATATAAAATCAGTGTACCATATACATGAATTTAGCTAGTCAATTGTCTTTAGGCTTCTATGAATGGCTAGTAGGAGTGGCCATAGGCCAGCATCTGTCTTAATATACCAGTATGGTTGCTTCCGTTATTCTCGTGGTGCTCATGTATCTTTAAACCCTTCATGACAGACAAAAGTGTGGCAGATGAAGCTTATACCATCTCATCACTATGCTGAAGAATTTTGTAGGTTTGAAGGTATACAGGGAAAAACGGTTTCTCCACAAAGCAACTCATAGCATGTTCTCTCATTACACTAGGGGGAGAAGCAAGCAAGCCTGGACAAGCACTACTCTAGAAAATTGTTTCCTCCATCTTAACAATCGTACTCTCCTGTTACGTCATTACTGGCAGCACTTGCAGGCAGCTGCTGAACAGAATGAGAAGACAAGTTCTGAAAATGTTCTAAATTGTGTATGTGTGACACAGATTGCCTGTCAAAACATATTTTTCCCATTCTCCCCCACTGTGTTTTATGGTGCCTCCACTGTCATAGGGAGCAATTTAAAATAGTATCTGGTGGGAACCAGTATAGTATCGTGATTGGACTGGGAATGGGGAAGGGAGTTCAAATCCCACTTCTCACAGGGCCAGTCAGTATCTCACAGGTTGGTTATGACTATAAAGTGAGAGAGGGGAGAATTATACATGCTACCCTGAGCTTGTTATAGTAAGGGTGAGATTAAAAAAATCTATCTGCATGTCAGTGAGGGTAGTAGATGTCTCAACTACATGTATTTCTTTCTGAACTGCCATGTACTTTCTGGAAGTCACAGTTTGGCTATTCCAGTTCACTGGCTTATTCACTATTGTATTGTGGCTGTATTTCTGTACTTCTTATTTCTCCTAGGTTTTTTCCTCATCTCGGCTTCTCCTATAATGATTTTTGCAAAAGCTGCAGGAAAAAGGAGGATTTAATTTGCTGTCCTTTAAATAACACCCTCTAAAGGCAAGTCTTTCACATACAATGCATGACCACGGTTCTGAAGTCATCTACCTGTGAAGAGCTCTGCTGAAGTCAAAATTATTATTTGTTACTTAGTGGAACCAGGAATCAAATATGTCCCCATAGTGTATCATTCTCTGTTCCTCATCCTTAGGAAAACAAAAGCTGCTCTGCACATTTAAGTGATTTTGGGCCAATTGCCCACTGGTTTAAGGTAATGAATATTTTAAATATATAAATAATGTATAACAATGCTAGTGGTATTTAGCAAAGAGTATCTGTTTGGTGCCATATTTTTGCCCACAATGTAGCAGCTTGATTTTAGAGGGAAGTAGCATCACAGTGTTTTATTTGAACCTGTCTGTTTCAAGGTCTAATTGCTGATAAGCAGCCTGTTTATTTCATAACAGCTCTAGCTCGAGTTATCCTACATGAAAACAAATTCTTCCTCATAAATAAATGTAGCATCCCTACATCATGGAATGTTTTGTTCAGTAAAAGTGAGGGAAGTGAAGTGAAAGATGGGTTTTCTGATCCCCAGCATCCAAACTTTGTGACTCACGAGGTGGAGACTAAATATTAAGACCAAAGTGGGTACTTGTCACACAGAATTGTATTTCCTTAGCCCAGGCTACATTGCCAGCAACATGGTGACTTCACTTCTGACATGTACCAGAAGTGACATCATCACATCAGTGGCATCTCAGCAATGCTCTGGTATTTGGGCAAAAACTCTATGGAAAAAGCCATTTTTATCATAGAGTTTTTGCCCAAATACCAGAGTGTTGCTGCAACAGCACAATGTGATGACATCGCTTCCAGTACCTTCTGCGAGTGACATTGCCACATTGCTGGCAACGTAGCCTGGGCTTCTCTCCTGGTCCTGGTAAGCCCCCCCCCCCCGCTCCCTTCCGGAAGTGGCTGTGCAAGAAAAATTACACTAGAACGATCTTACTTCTTGGATAACTTCTTTTCAGTTACTGTTAGCAGCTGTATTTTGTGTCCTTTTTCTGGTTTTAGTCTTTGTTCATGTTTCCCCCTTTCAGCTATTACTCATGCATTTTAGTGACTGTTTTTATGATCTTCAGATTTATTTTTCTTCTCCCGATGTTTTTTCAGTAGCTAATTTATGGCCCTGACTGGATAGCCCAAGGTAGCAGGATCTTGAGCTAGGAAGCTAAGCAGGGTCAGCCTTGGTTAGTGCTTGGATGGGAGACTGCCAAGGAAGCCGGGGATGTGATGCATGTGCAGGTAATAGCAACCCAGGTCTGAATGCTTCCTGCCTTGAAAACCCTACAAGATCATCATAAATCAGCTGTAACTTGCTGGCAAAAAAAAATGCTACCTGTTTAGCTACTATTTAATGTTGGATATATTTTACCACTTAAAAACTGTACTTTTGGCCTTTTCTCTTTGTTCTTCATTGGTTTCTTCCAAGAGTTACGTATTTTCTTTGTCCTCGCTTCTTCTCTTTCATATCAGAGTGGCATCCTGCTTCCTTCATTTGTTGAACTTCCTCATTTAATTTCTTTCTCCTGTTATAACTAAACATTGTTTGCCTGTCTTATTTTGTCATACCTTGATTATTGTAATCCCCATCTTTCAGCCTTGCTTAAATTCTCATCTCCAACCTCTGTCTTTAATTCTCAAATCTGCTGCCCATTTAGTGTTTCTGCTTCCTGGCTTGTTCATATTTTTCATCTTCTGCTCTTTTTTGGCTTTCTTTCCACATCACATTCAAGCTGCTCCTCAAATTCATATCACATTCATTCTTTACATTCTCTTGTCTCTCACTACCACTCTTCTCTTGCTTTGTTGCCTCTTGATCTTCCCGCTGATTTTCTGTGTAGTAAGTTTACTGTCTCTTCTCCTAGCACCCATCTTTGTCCTTTCATGCTCTCTGTTCTATTCCTGTGGAGTGTTCTTCCTCCTACCATATGGATTGGGTGGTAATTTGCTCTTCTCACCACTGCCTCTTTGGTCAGAAAGGAGGGAAAAAATTTAAATCACCAGTATCATGCATAATGTGATGTTACTTCTGATTTTCTGGTCGATGGTAGCCCTCATGTCCTCTCTCACCCCCCCCCTTATCTCCCACTGGCACTAATATGGATATTTCTACCTGCCTTTATGGTTAAACAGCTGCAGAAGACTGTCATTTCACAGGCTTTCATATTCTGGTTATAGGTTAGCCTATTTCATCATCATCGCTTTATTACAGTTCATAACAAGCACAAAACAGTCCAAACATATCAAAAACTGAAAATTTGGATATTAATGTAGAAACAAAACAAAACTGAAACATTTACAAATAATTATAATGAAATATCCTACAATCTATATCTGTATCACACCTTTACATACTGTTTACGAATTCTATAGGCTGCTGCCAAAAATTTGGCACAGGCCAACGTGATATGATTAGCCTATTTTAAAACACCATCAAGAAGAAAAGAAATGGCTGAAATGGGTTTTAAGTGGCTTGTTGCTGGATGTTAATTGCTATAGGTTACAGTCTTGGAACCACTTCTAGATTAGTATTGACTTCAGTATTCAGTAAGTCAGGATTGTAGCCTGAGGAAAATAAGTAAAAATCACCTGAGAACCTAAAAATCAAGGAGTGAAATGAGTGAGAGTTCAGCTCATTAAGGTCATCTATTAAACAACGGTAGACTGAGCAAAGTGTCATCAAAATATTTACTACCTTGACTATTTTAATGGAAATAAATTAATAAACAGTGGCTTGCATCCAAAGACTCCTTTTTATGAATGGAAAGCACTTCTGTTCCTCCGCAGTGTGTATGGGAGGGAGATACAGAAGAAAAAAAGGTGGGAAACTCATTACATGACTGGAATTTTGCTCATACTACTCTGAATCTAATTCAATAAGTCAATATTTTAATGTGGAAAATCCAGTTACACTGAACACTATATAGATAATACTAACCCCACCCCATCTCTTGAGCTCAAGGTCAGATATCTATATTCTGCATGAACCAGAACAAATATTTAGTATGAGACTGCAAATCAATTATAGAGTCCACATCCCTCACAAAATATTGCCAAGTATTTTGTGTGTGTGAGAGAGAACAGTGAATCAATTTGCATTCAATTTCAACTCTGTTGTTTTCCTCCAAAAGTACCATTATGTCTACAATACAGCACTGGAATCTTTCTACTAAATTGACTTAATTCTTTTTTTAATGCATACTCTGTACAAATTAATAACACTAAGTTAGTGAGTTAAAAGTAGAATTGCAGTTGCAGCAGTTCTGTTGTACATCTGTCATGTAGAAATCAAATTTACGTGTAGCAAATAATATCTCATATACCTGTTCTAAGCCTCATTTTTTTAAATTCGTCATAGAGCCCTAATGCTGGAGGCTTTTAAAATGTTCATTTATACAATGATAAAATAAATGATAAAATAAATTTAAGAGTAAATGCTAAATGTGGGAGCAAGCCTAACTATGTCTCCTCAGAAGTCTCATTTTACTCAATTAAGCTTACTCCCAGGAGGGTGCTCTTAGTATTGCAGCCTGAAATACTTAAAATCCAAGCTTTAACTATTATGTGTGTGTGTGTGTGTGTGTGTTTGTATTTGTTGACTATATAAAGCTATAAATATACAATGTACCATTGGTATTTAATTCTTCTTTTACTGGGTATTTTTCTTTCTAAAGCTCTTGTTTTATTTATTTACTTAATTTATACCCTGCTTTTCTCCCCCATGGGGACCCAAAGGAGTTTACATTGTTCTCCTCTCCTCCATTTTATCCTTGCGACAATCCTTTGAGGTAGGTTAGGAAGAGAATGTGCGACTGGTGCAAAGTTCTCCCGTGAGCTTCCATGGCAGAGTAGGGATTTGAACCTGGGTCTCCCAGATCCTAGTCTAACCACTACAGGCTAATAGGAATAATCAGAAATGCTTCAATAGTATTTTTTTTAAAAAAAAATGTCTATGATATCTTTCAGCAGGTCTTGTTCACCTTGTTATATGCTATGGAATGAGGATCATGTGATATACTGCCAGGAACTACATGGATACATGAAGCTGCCTTGTATTTAATCAGACCAGTTTTCCACCACCATTGCACAGGACAGACCAGCGGCATGTTGAAATCTGGCCTGCAGGAGGTTGTGGACTGCTCCGTAGCCTGCTGTGACCATTTTGCTCAACACTTTACAGATAAAATCGCTCACATGTGTACTGACTTGGACCCTACATTAACAGTAACAGGGTCAGATAGTGCTAGGAGGCTGACTTGCTCAGCTGGTTGGGATAGTTTTCAGTTTATTCAGTCTACGGACAGGATCCTTGGAGATTTGAGGCCTGCTATCTGGATAAAGTGGATTGTTTGGATCTTTTCCAATCTGGTTTCAGGCCTGGTTGTGGGGCTGAAACAGACTTGGTTGCTCTGGTGGGAACCTACACTGCGAGATGGACACAGGGAATGTGACCCTGTTGATTCTCCCGACTTCTCAGTGGCTTTTGATACTGTTGATCATGGTATCCTTTAGGACTGCCTTCCAGACTAGGATTGGGAAGTGTAAGGACCTTGCCCCCTCCTCCAGCCGAGACCCCCTTAGTTAATGGGACTTATTTTGGACTTAGTTGTTTTAATGGGCACTCCCTTTTAGAGCCGATGTGCCAAGGGGATCTGGAACTTGGGAAGTCTCATAAAGGCATCTGAGTGGAGCCATGATATTGAAAGCCGAGGGATGAGGAAGGGTGTACTGGAATTGTGCAGTCTCCCCTAGCTCAAGGGGCATATTTGTTCTCAAGAAGGAAACACCTTTCAGTGCTAAGCTCCAAGATATGCCTAATGCAATCATATCCCTTGCTCCAAGGGTGTCCGTACAACAAATAGTCTGGTTTATTAACATCTCAGAAACACTTAGTGTAGGGTCTTTACACTTTTACTTCTTATATTTTATTTTGCGTACAATAAAGCTATCTGTTTCCAATCACATACTCTCACTTCCTTCCTTCCTAATTTTATTGTGGGGTAACCCTACTTAGATGATCCTGGTATACACAGACCAAAGGTCTCACATTATTCCTTTCTGGAACCCTTTTAAGGCTAATTTTGCCTTCTCTGTGTCCAGTTTGGATAACAGAGGCATGATTCTTTGGTCCTTCTGGTCCTACATGGAGGGTAGGTTTCAGAAGGTGGTGCTGGGGGTACTGCTGCTCAGCCCTTTGACCTGTGGGGTCCCACAAGGCTCCATCTTGTCCCTTACATGCTTTTCAACATTAATATGAAATATTGGGTGAAATCATCAGGAGATTTTGGATGGGTTGTCACCAGTATGTGGATGACACTCAGTTCAATCTCACTGTTCCAGATGATCCCAGGGAACCGGTAGAAACCCTGAATGTTGCCTGGAGGCAATTTTAGAGTAGATGCAGGCTGCCGTCTCAGTGAGGCTTGCCGGGTAGCATTCCGTGGAGATGGTCAATTTTAGAGGGTAGTCCCCTCCACAGTGTGGAGGCCCACTTGGTACATCTGGATCCCAGCTGCCCCAGGGATATTTGTATATGCAAATAAGGAGCTAGGATGGTACAGAGCAGTGGCTACCAGGCAGCCTCAGCTGCCGACAGCAAAACTGAAGGTCACCATGGTCGATATGTGCATCAGCCTTCCTGATGGCTTCCCTGCATGGTTACCATGAAGGTAAATGCTGTTGCTACATGGGCCAAGCCAGGTCCAGCCACCGAAAATCATTCTGGGGCCCAATGCCCACAGAGCTAGGAACATATTTCCATTAACAGGTAGATGCTGGGGTCCTGTGCTTTGGAGGGATCAGTCATCCACGTGGATATGTGATCCCTTCCATGACCCCCCCCCCTCCCTTACAAACCTGGCATATTTCAGTGGTCCCACCTGGTGTAAATTCCTAGCTTTGTAGTCACTGCTGTCCCTTCCCCTGTTCAAGGGATCCTCAGCAATGTGAAAAACAGAATGGCTGACCTACTGGACACAGCCATGGGGGCCTGGTGGCTCCAGGTGCATACATCCCCCATGACGGCAACCTTGTCGAACCCTCTGGATGCCAGAGAACACCATGGCTCCAGCAATTGGGCCATGGACACCTGGATGCAGACCTGACCAAGCCTTGATCCTGGCCAGTTGAGCTCAGGGACACCGCTGTGTTTGCTCCAGTATGGCAAGCAGGCCACCCTGTTAATTCCAATGACTTCCTAATGGCACCATGTACTGGGGGGATCATGTGGGGCCAGAGGCGTCCTGAAGCCCCATGGTGGGGTTCAAGTGTCATGGGTGGGCTGCTAGAGGCTCTGTCATTCCCTGTGCAATGATGGGAGGAGGGGCTGGCAGCATCTGTAATGGTAGTTGCTGGGCACTTGGAGGAGCTTCTTGCCATTGTGAGGGATGTTGGTGAGGGACAGGAGTGCATCAAGAGGCTCCTAGGGGTCCTCTCAGAATCTCTCCAAAGCCCCCTGGCACCCCACCCCTTCTGCTGTGTTTCCAGTGGGGGTGGCACAAGGGTTGGCATGGGTGAGTGAGTGGCCGCTGCAGCTGGTGGTGAGTGGGGGACACCCTGACATCCTCATTCTTGCTGATCATCAGCCTCTGGTGCCCTGTGCTCTCTGTGTGTGGAACGCCACCATGAGTGCCAAAGGGGCTGACAGGTGATGCCCCCCTCCCTACTAACATGTGGCTGGGGCTTGTGGCAGGAGCTAGTCGCTTTAAGGGGTGTATGCAGCAAAGGAGAAGCATTGCTCCTGTGGCCCTCCTCTCTCTGCCCCCTGCCAGTGACAGACTCTTGGCTCAATAATAATAATTGTGGATCACCCAATTCCTGCTACTGCAGGGCTCTGGGCAATATACAACATTTGATAAAAACATCAAAAGCATAACATAAATTGCATAAACAGTACTAATACAGCACATCTATAAGTATCAGATAGCAAAGTTTATTCTTGACTCATGACTCCCATGGGTCCAGCCTGCCCTGCCTATCATGCTGCCCCTGCCTTACAACAAAGCTGTGGTGGAATCGCCATGGGCGTCGCTGCAGCAGTTGCTGGCAACACTGTTGGTGCACCTTTTTTCACATTCAGCTACTGCGTAACTGTGGCTCAGGATTGCTCTGCCCATCTATGAAATGCACAGGCATTCTGTTTACAAAGCCGACTGACAAATTCCAGAATGCTCATGGCTCTTTCATAGGGTTACCAATCTCCAGATGGGATCTGAAGATCTCCTGGAATTGCAACTGATCTCTGGACTACAAAGTTCCCTCCCCAAACCCCACCATCCCCAGCCTGTATCTCAGATCTCCAGGTATTTCCCAACCCTGAGCTGGCAACCCTCTGTGTCATCTGTGATTTAAAGCACCCTTCCAAAGCTACAATTCTGTGTACTTTGTACAACTAAAAATTATATATCCATTATTAACTGTAATGGCTATGATAAAGCAAAAAAGTCCTGTGGCACCTAAAAGCAAACAAATAAACTGTGCCACCAAAGTTCTTGGAACGGAACAGGTGCTGGATAAAGGTTAGGATTGTGAGATGTGAATGAAAATTTATGGCCCATGCCTTACAAATGTACACCGTCAGCTTTTGAAGATAGGATAATGAGGCAATTAGTTGCACATTTTTTTAGTATTCTACTTCCTAAGAGATAATCAAGAAAAAGTCTGCTCTTTGGCTTCCTTGCTGTGGGACAGATGGCACTGCATATGAACAATTCCTTGGTTGGTTGTGCTCGGAGCACCACTACCATGGCCCTCTTGATAAAATCATTACAGCTTTGCTAGTACATGCATGTTTAGTGCTGCATCCGTGATCTCTCCTCTGACCAATCTTCTACAGTTACTGTCTAAAGAAATAGCTTTTGCAAGATATTTGTGTACAAAATGTCAGAGGATTACTTTTCAGCACTTTAGCTAACAACATTATCTTCCCATTTAGGACCTGATCCAATTCTTTCTGAAGTCAATAATATGCTAAAGCAGCATTTTCCAGTCTTTATGAAATTACACACCCCTCTAAGCTCATTAGATCTTCCACCCCCACTCACTCCCAACACAGAAAGGTGATTGGGTAAAGTTGCATGGATCCTGCATCTACTGAAGAGTTTCCTGCCCTGCTAGCATGGCTCCCACAAATTGGCTGTATTGTTGCTCTCTTCCAGCTGCTCTGCAACACTGTTTCTTCCTAGATCCTGTACATCTTCTTAACTCCAACCCAAGGTAACTGGACTTGCTATATTCATGGATGTAGTTCTTTTCAAAAAAACCTAATGGGGCTATAGTAGCTCATACTTTTGTTAGCCCTGAGGTTTGACCCTTTTGTATCTCTGTTATCAATAAACATGCCTGATCATGCTTGCCTGCAAAAGTCACATTCTTCTTTCCTCATCTGAGAAACATAGCGCTGAATTGTATATGATTTTGCCTCTATTGGTCTGTGTGGATCCTGTGTGATATCCTTATCGCTCTTTTTCATGTTTACTAAGGGGCCAAATTATCTTGTTGACTAGATCTCAGTACTGAAATGATGATCCACTAACAATTAAACACTGTTTGATCTGAGAAGGTCTGGAAGCTGCAATACTAAAACCTTTCTATAAAAATACCACAGTTATTTTAGATATGATTTTAAGGAAATGCTTATGAATTCAAGCCAGATTTTTCAGCAGGTGTAAATCAGTGTCGCCCTAATGAAGATAGTGCAGCTAACATAAATACTGATGGTACTTGCTTCTGAACAGTATTACTGCATTATGCTTTGTTGGCCCTTGTAAGCCTCACATGAATAGCAACTGTTCATGTGTGGCAATGTTCACACTTCAGTTAAAGTTGTGTCTGCACCATTGTTCTTTGTCACATTTTATTTAGGTTTATTACTTTCTGGCCTAATACTAAGCCTCATGCATTTTATGTGTATGTATGTGCAAGCACATCCACATGTGCCCACACCTCTTGCTCTCAGGACTGTGGGCATGCACCCCCAACACTCAAAAGTCTTTAACTGGGGATGTCAGGAATTGAGCCCAGGACTTCCTTCATTCAACGTATGTGCTCTACCACAGTCCTTCAGTTGGAGGAGAGGATTGTCATTTGCCTATACCCTGCCCTGAGCCTGCTTGCAGGGAGGGTGGGGTATAAATTAATTAATAAATAAATATCCCACATAGATTATTAGAGTGAGCATGGTGTCATGCTTGTAATGAGGCTACAAGGCTACATGGGAGTATAGGGAGAGAAGCAGTCCTGCAGATATGAGAGACTTTCATCAATCCTGGACAAATGGCCAGGGGGAGGGATGGCAATTCTAATTTGGGAGTCTTTCTTCTTCAGGACAACCCCCACTGCAGAGATCTCTGGCACTGATAGTGTAGGCCTGGAGTGGGACCCGAGGAGAGTGTGGCTATCTTGCTGGTGTAACGACTGCCTAGTGCAACAGCAGATACCTTGCTGAACTTGGTGGAAGCAGTGGCAGGGGGGGCGTTGAGATAACCCAGGCTGATTGTTCTGGATAATTTCTACGTCTATGTAGACACCATGTCTACACTATGTAGCTTTACAGGCTTTGGACCTAGTAGCATCCATGGCAGCACTAGGACTCTCCCAGGTAGCCCTACACATAAAGGAGGCCACACAATAGATTTGATCTTTGTGGTGTCTGTGAATGTTGGCCAGATCTCTAAGGATAAAGTGCCATGGTCAGAGCATTTTGCCATGAAGGCCCATCTGGACATTCTGACCCTTTCCTGCATAGGCAATGAGTGAATTTATGCTCACCTGAGGAGACGATGGATCCAATTGGTTTCCATAATGCTCTGCAGGATCCAACACCCCCTGATGAGTTGTTTGAGGTGCTGTTGGAAGACTGGTATAACTGTCTTTCAGAAGCCATTGACAAGATCGCCCCCCAATGCCCTCTTCACCCCCATTCTAAATTAGCCCCTTGGTACACCTTGGAGGTGAGAGAGATGAAAATGGGAGCTTAGAGGACTAGAGTGAACATGGCGTTGTGCTCATGATGAGGCTACACGAACATCTTATAGGACATCTATGAGATGGCAGTGAAGGCCATAAAGAGAAATTACTATGTGGCCTCCATTGCATCTGCAACTTCTCACCCAGCTCAATTGTTTAAGGTAGTTAGGGGGACCCTCAAAATTCTAGTGAAAACTATTAGCTGTGAGGCATTTGTGAGCTTTTTTGCAGATAAAGTCTTGTCATTCTGCCGTGACCTCCCCACCACTGTTGATACAGTAAGTGAACTAGAGGCCCCTTGGCCATTTTCAGGTTCAGTATTGGATCAGTTCAGGTAGCTCTCCCAGACTGCTATAGACAAGATCCTGTTAGCTGTTAGAGCCACCACTTGTCCCCTTGACCTGTTACCTCCTGGCTGGTTAAAGCAAGTATGGAGAGGTTATGGATTTCCCTGGAAGGCATTATTAATCTGTCCCTGAGTTCAGAGGTCTTCCCAGGGACTTTGAACAAGGCAGTGGTTAGGCAGCTGCTGAACAAACCACCACTAGATCCTTCTGATCTGGCCAACTACTGCCTAGTTTTGAATATCATTTCTGGGCAAGGTGGTTGAATGAGCAGCAGCAGAACAGCTACTAGCCTTCTTGGATGATACATTCTGGATCCATTCCAGCCCGACTTCCAACCTGATCATGGGATGGAGATGGTCTTGGTCACCCTTACAGATGACCTCCATAGACAGCTGGACCCTGGCAGGTCAGTGCTGCTGTTATTGGATCTTTCAGCAGTCGACCATGATCTGTGGACCCACTGCCTCGCCGCCACTGGAATACGTGGGGCTGCCTTACTATGGCTTTGCTCATTTCTCCAAGGGTGGGGAGAGAGGGTGGTGCTTGGGTACAAGGTTTCTCCGCAACACCCATTGGTGTGTGGCATCCCTCAGGGGGGCAATCCTCTCCCCAATGCTCTTTAACATCTATATGTGCCCTCTCACCCAGCTAGTCAGGAGGTTTGGGTTGGGATGCCATCAATATGCTGAAGACACCCAGCCATATTTGTTAATGGACATCGCCCCAGAAGGTCTGGCCAGTTGCCTGGGGCCCATGGTGGGATGGTTAAAACAGAACCACCTGAAGCTGAACCCATCAAAGATGGAGGTCCTGTGGATGGGTCAGGGGGGCAGGGCCAGGATTTCAGCGTCCCACTCTGGATGGAGTACAGCTGGTACCAGCTTTCTCTGTCAAGAGTTTGGGTGTGACTCTTGATACCTCTCTTACTTTAGAGACATAGCTCACAAATACACCCAGGATGGCATTTTTTTCTTCTCTTTTTAAAAATGCATTTTTAAATGCTATAGGCATAAAACAATTGATAGTATTCCTATCAAAAAAAAGTCTTGTCATATTTCACTTTGCTACAGAATGAAGGTATTATACCTTGTTAATCTTAGATCTCAAAATAATACTAAATCTTGATAATATGTGTTGTTAGGGACTATCTCCTTTTCCTCAGGATGGCATTTTTTCATCTTCGCCAAACCCAGCAACTGGTCCCCTACCTGTCCCGTACTGGCCTCACTACAGTCACCTCTAGACTACACTACTGTGACTACACTACTGTAACTTGCTCTACACAGGGCTGCCATGAACTTGCTCTGGAAACTTCAAGTGGTCCAGAATGTGGCTGCATGGGCCCTTACGAGGACCCCCTTGAGAGCATGCATATGACCTGTGCTCTATTAGCTGCACTGGTTTCAGATTGAATTCTGAATTAGGTTCAGGGTTTTGGTACTTACCTTCAAAGCCCTAAATGGTCTGGGATCATCATATCTGCAGGACTGTCTCTTCCTATATGTTCCTCAGAGAGTTGTCCTTGACCAGGACCTTTTCAGCTCTGGCCCCATTCTGGTGGAACTCTCTTCCCAGTGAGCTCTGGGTCCTGTGGGACTTGGCTCAGTTCTGCAGGGCCTGTAAGACTAAAATGTTCCTCCAGACATTTGATTGAGGACAGCAACGGTTAAAGAGAACAGTGGCCTCCTGGGTCCCCCCGCCCTTCTTTATTCTCAAATGTTTAAGATCCTCCTTACAGGTGGAATAGGGATTATATATCAGCCACCTCTGCTATCTGCAGAATGGATATGTTCGCTACCTAGCCATATGGGCTATCAAAACCTTCAATGCAAAAATAATACTTCAGATTTTATACGGCACTCCCATTTGGATTAGTGCAGCTTCAGAATCTTTAGATAATATATTGATACAATTTTTAAGATAAATCATGGGCGTTCCTAAATGTATGACGGGAGCGGTGCTTAGGTGGCAGCTGGCACAAAGCTCCCTAGAATTTAGAGCAGGGGTCCTCAAACTTTTTAAACAGGGGGCCAGTTCACTGTCCCTCAGACCGCTGGCGGGCCGGACTATAGTTTAAAAAAAAACTATGAACAAATTCCTATGCACACTGCACATATCTTATTTTGAAGTAAAAAAACAAAACGGGAACAAGTGGTTAAGTGTGCAGAGACTCTAATCTGGGAGAACAGGGTTTGATTCCCCACGCCTCCACTTGCATCTGCTGGATGACCTTGGGCAATCCTGTGTAATACCTGGAAAAATCTGTACCAGCTCTGTACCAGCTGTTCTCTCAAGGACAGTTGTCTCAGAGCTCTCTCAGCCCCACCTACCTCACAGGGTGTCTGTTGTGGGGAGGGGGAGAGAAAGGAGTTTGTAAGCCGCTCTGAGACTCTAAGTGAGTGAAGGGCGGGATATAAATCCAATCTCTTCTTCTAATAACCACTCATGGGCTTAAGATGTGTTGATTTAAGAAAGCTGATTGTTGTCAAAGGGCAAATGGGGGGGAGAGAAGCCTGGCGATTATCTTTCACTGGGGCAGCATCACACAAACCCACAGACACATCCCTCCTGTTTTCCTGCCTGTTGGGGGAGGGAGCTACACATACTCAGAGGTCCTTCACTCCTTTATGAAAGGTCCAAAAAAGGGTTGCCAAGGAAAAGCACGCATAAGAACATAAGAGAGGCCAATGTTGGATCAGGCCAGTGGCCCATCCAGTCCAACCCTCTGTCACACAGTGGCCAAAAACACCAGGTGTCCTCAGAAGGTCCAGCAGTGGGGGCAGGAAGCCCTCCCACTGTTGCCTCCCCCCCCCCAAGCACCAAGAATACAGAGCATCACTTGCCCCAGACTGAGAGTCCCTGTTTGCTTCCATTTCTTGGCCCTTTCCCCATCAGCATGAAGAGTACCCAGGACACCAGGAAAAGTAAGATACACCCTCCACTTTTTCTTATTTCCCTCTCTCTCTCTTGGTATGGCTCCCCCCCCCCCCCCGCTCTGCTCTGCTAACCCCAGCTGCTGGATCTGGCTTTGAGGGTGCCAACCTCCAGGTGGGACATGTGGATCCCCCAGAATTACAGCTCATCTCCAGACTATAGAGACCAGTTCCCCCGGATGAAATGGCTGCTTTGGAGGGTGGACTCTGTGGCACTGGACCCCACTGGGGTCCCTGTCCTCCCCAGGCTCCACTTGCAAATCTCCAGGAATTTCCCCACTGGGGTCTGGCAACCCTATCAGACTGGCTTGGAGCCTTCCTCTTGACTCTCTGAGTCCTGAAGCATCTCCACGCTTTTGCATTCAATCCCCCCCCCCAGGGGGCGGGTGGCATAGCTTCCTTTGGCCGGACACACACACACACACACACACACATTGCAAGGAGTCTCTCTCTCTCTCTCTCCTCTCCCCTCCCCCATTGCAGCAGGCATCAGGGAGGGGGCAGGTGGTGGTGTCACTTCTTTTGTCCGGCCAGCTGGCCAGCCGACACGCGCGCACACACACGCACACACACACACATACACACACACAAAGAAAATAAAAGTTCCTTTGGAGCCTGGAGGTTCCAGGCAGCTCTTTTCGCGCTCGGAATTCTTTCCCCCCCCCCTCGGGCAACTTCTAAGCAGCGGTTGCTAACCCAAAGATAACTCCAAAGGCTCTGAAAATTGCTCCCCCCCCAACTGCTCTGAGCCCCCACTAGCCAGGCAGGACAGTCGGGCACACAGCAAAGAAGCAGCAGAAGGCACGGCTCCCCGTCTCAGAGCGGCTCCACCGGCGGCACACCAAAGTCAGGCGCGTGCGGGGGGGGGGGGAAGCACCAATGCACCCCTTTCCCCTCTCCTTTGAGACCAGGGGCCTCTCTGGACCAGATAGAGGCTCTCCCCCCCTCCCACCCAGCGGGCATGGCCAAGGCTGGGGAGGAGAAAAAACAAGATAGCTCGCCACCACCACCAGTAGCCAGCCTCCCGTCCCACCACCCTTTGACTTGCCTGCTGTAGCTGCCCCAACCCCATTCCTCCCTGGCAAGGCGGCAACCAACCGACCACCCCTGGGCTGGCCCCACTCGCCTTGCAGTTGCAGCTGGAATCCGGCTGTGTGTGTGTGTGTGTGCAGTGCACAGTTCAGGCTTTTGTTGTGGGAAACAGCGTCGAGGTAGGCGCACGAGCACTGCACGTGCTCCCTTACAAACTCCAGAGTGCTCCGATGCATGCGGCTGCAAGAGGGCGGGCTTTTGGAGAGGGAGGGAAGGAGAGAGGGGGCAGGGAAGCCGGAAACAGGCAGCAGAAGGACTGAACTGCTCCCTCGACTCCTGAGTGCTCCTGAGAGGCTTCAAGAGGACGGGCTTTTGGCGAGAGAGAGGGGGCGGGGCTGAAGGCCTAATCTGCGCCCTCAGGCCCACGCACTCATAGGCGATCACCTAACCTCATCTAGTGAATGAACTGGCCCTGGAATCGGAGGATAGGCAGCGGCGGCAAAAACACCCGGCGGGCCGGATAAATGTCCTCGGCAGGCCGCATGTGGCCCGCGGGCCGTAGTTTGAGGACCCCTGACTTAAGAGCGTGGTTGGCTGTTTTTAGACTAAGATTGAAGGTCTGTTTTTCTAATTCAACATTGGGAAAACTAATATATAAACTGAAGGAGGATAATTATAGAAATAGCTGGTTTAAGCAAATGGATAAGAAACTTGATCTCCTTGGTATCTCATTTACAACGCTGGAAAACAGATCCCAGCAAGAAGCATGGACCCAGATCAAATTAAGGGCAGGTAATTGGGATAGAGCGAGCACTGCCACACGTGCAAGGCATGTATGCTCTCCACTAGCATTGGGATTTCCCCCCTCGTTGACTCTTTCATCATATTTAAGCCATCTTACCCTCCCTTCCCATAGAATTGCTTTTATTCTTGCTAGGCTAAATGTTGTACTGTCTGCAGAGTTAATGGGTCATTTTGCATGCATTCCCTATTCAGATAGAGTTTGCACCTGCACATACAGTGAGGCTGAGATGTTGACACGCCTCCTTCTGTTTTGTTCCCACTGGATAGCTCCTAGTTCTTATTTGATACTACCTATTTTAACAAAATATCATCTTCCACTTGAATCATGGGTGATTTCTTATTTGCTGACAGATACTAATAACCCAGCAATTATAGCTTCAGTAGCAAGGTATTTAGCAACTATAATAGCATTGAAGCATAAACAGTGGATACCATTGAAAAGTTTATATTTATTTATCTTAAATATTTCAAACAATATGTTCGGAATGTTTTATACTGAATGTTTTATACTGGTTTATACTGATCTGGAGAAGCTCACTGTTTTAACTTTGTTTTGATGTTTAAACATAAACTGTATTTTATATATGTGCTTGAGTCCTTTGGTCATGTAAGCCGAAATAAATAAATACATGCTATTATATATGCCACCTAGTCATCTGTGGAATAGATATGTGGCGGCACCCAACAGTAGATTCAATTGCTGAAAAGCACTAAATTTTAACTGTATTGTATGTATTTCATTATGTAATTATATATATTCTATGCTGTACGCTGCCCTGAGTCTTGTTTGCAGGAAATGGAGCGGGTGTCACAAGCTGGATGCCAATAGGACAGGAGTCAAGCAGAAGTCCGGGACAGTCTGAGGTTAAGCCGAATTAGGAACGAGTTGCCAAGTCCAAAACACTAAGCCAAAAGCAGAGTCAGTCCAAACCAGGATCAAAGAGGGAAACTCACAAGTAGACCAGTCCAGTGAGTCAACAGAGCCAAAGTCAAACAAAGCCGGAATCACAAGCCAGAGGTTCCAGAATCAAGTTAGCTATCACGAGCCGAACGGGTGCAGAGCTTAGCCAAGAAGACTTGTTGCTAGCACAAATTGGTAGTCTCTGTGCTGTGCCTAAATACCCAGCCACTTCCTGTGCTTGTTAGCAGCTGGCAGAGAGGTCCCGGCTCTTTCTAGAACTCAGGACTTAGTGATCTGCGACCACACATGTGTGTCTCTTTCCTTCTTGCAGCTAAGTCCTGCCTGCATTGGGACCTTAGACGTTCCACCCGAGGAGGTGAATCAGATGGGCTTGAGCTTAGCTGTGGTTCAGCTGCTGCTGGTGCTGGGATGAAACCCTGGGAGGTGCTTGCTTGAGCCTCATCTGGCTCAGGTGGAGGCTCCTCTGGAGCTGGGAGCTGATCCTCCACCTCACTTAGGTCTGCAGGAGGCAGATCCTCAGAGGTACTCATGACAGCGGGATAGAAATCAAATAAATGAAATTAAACTAAACCTTAAGAATGCTCCATCACAGAAGCAGGCCTTTGGGGTATTGCTCTAGCCAGACAATTTGAACACATTTAATAGAATCAACTGTTTTTTAATGTTATGTTGTGTTGTGTTGTGTTAAGTTATGTGAATCCCAGGGAACTCACCAAACTGTTCGAGTTCTTTGAGAAAGTGAACAAAGGTGACCCAGTACACATTATATACTTGGACCTTAAGGAGGCCTTTGACAAGGTACCTCATCAAAGACTATTAAGTAAGTAGTAATGAGACAAAATGACAGGTTGTTTAATGGATTAAAAATTAGTTAAACAAAAGACAGCAAAGAGTAAGAATAATTGGGCAGTTCCTTCAGTGGAGAGAAGTAAGCAGTGGGGTTTCACAAAGATCAGTACTGAGGCCAGTGCTGTTTAATTGTTCATAAATGATCGTGAACTAGGGGTGAGCAGCGTAGTGGCCAAATCTGCAGATAACACAATATTTTTCAGGCTAGTCCAAATTGGAAAATACCTGGGGACTTTGGGGGTGGAGCCAGGAGAGGGCGGGGTTTGGGGAGGGGAAGGGCCTCAGCATGGTACAATGCCATAGAGGCCACCCTTCAAAGCAGCCATTTTCTCCCGGGAAATTGATCTCTGTCAGCTGGAGATCAGTTGTAAAAGCAGGGGATCCCCAGGCTGGGACCCCTTTTCCAGTAGGGTGTGGAGGTGACATTCATCCTTGTCTTAAATACAAAATGGTCAGACCAAATTTCCCTTAAACCACATATTCTATCAAAGAATCAGTGCAAAAGATTAAGTCCAAGGTGTGACATCTTTCATGTGTTGAGGCCATCACAGTTTGAGAGAGGTCCAAGGCATTAAAAAATGCTATAAAATCTTGATTTGGGCCTGACAAGGTATTCTTGCATGAAATGTTGACGTCACCCACAACCAACTGCCTAGGTTTTTCCAGAACCATGCCTGAGAGTACCTCCACCACCATAGGCAGGGGAACTAGGTGGCTGTAAACAAGCAGTATGTAAGTCCTTAATGTAAGAAACATACATGTATTTTGCTATGTTGTTAGAGAGACCTCATTTCTCAATTAAACTTTCAGAGTTTTCTTCTGAGGCTTTGATGCACTTTCTGCCCCTCATCTTTCTGATCTGTTTTTCCCTCTAGCAAAGTAGGGCAATAAACTTCTTGTTACCCAATCTGCGGGCATGTGTGGCATAGTGGTTTGAGGGAGAGGTGAAAAGGTTAACCACAAGTCAGACCAGGAAGGGAAAAAATAAGTCATGCAATTGTTGAGAAGCAATGAAAACCCTGCCTGCTCCTCTTCCAGGTGCAGAAATGCATCATGGATTTAAGAGGTGTATATGTTTACAGCATGCCCACTTTGTCTTTGAAAGCATCACATTCATTATAAAAGAGAAAGTATTTCATAGGAGGTTTTTTCAGTACTCCTCACAATTTCCAATTTTTCCATTGGAAAAATAGGGGAGGAAAGCCTCGGAAAAAATGGACCCTTGTTTTCTTTCCTTGTTTGTTGTTTGGTTTTTATTCCTGTGCCTTCACATTTCTAACGCTCCCCTTCAGCTTTCCCCAGCTCTCCCCCTTCAGCTTCCCTTTTAAATGCACAGCGGGGGCATGGAGTCTCTGCAACTTCCTCGTAGGAGTGGGGCCATAGCCTGAATATGGCTTCCTGAACAAAATGGAGGTCACCACCACCACCACCAAATCTGGTTTTAAGATATATAATAGAACGTTGACGGCTACTTTCAAGGGAAAGAACACAATCATTAACATTTGGAAAGGTAGAGTATGTACAGCTCATAAAAATGAATAAAAAACCCACAGTACTATTCAGTGGTTTCTGTTTGTTGTTTTTTTAAAAAGCCATGCTGGAACTCTCAAGAGGGAAATGAATTTTTCAATCTGTACACTGAAAACTCATGAACTTTTAAATATTTTTAAAATAATTTTGCTGAAGAGGTTCCAGAACTCTGTTCTGGCACATTCCACCCCCCAAAAAGCCCTGGTACTAGTGATTCTGAAACAGCCAAGGTACTCTGGGGTTCATGATAGTTGATAATTGAGCAATAACAAATATTAAAGCATGATTAGAAAAGTCTTTAGAATGATTACGCTGGGGTTAAAGTAGTTTGTTTGTAGAAGAGACACAAAGGCTTGGAGAGCCTTGCACTGATAAGAATCACATGAGATGAAAAAGGCCATAAAGTAAAGAAAAGCAGGCAAGACACACAGAAAACATGCAGACAGATCCATTCAGAATTGTACTAGGGAAATTATTGTCAACATTTTAAAACTAGCTTTGTATTACATCATGTTTCTATGTGCCCTTTTCATTTATTTATAAGCAGTCAGAAGTCTACTTAGCCAACCTGATTACTTTGTACAAAAAAATGACATTGTATAGATAAAAATGTATGTTTATTTTAAATGACAAATACATGGACCTGGCAAACTTATCCTTGGCTGAGTTAACATTGGTGGGGGCTGGAGAACCTTATAAGAGGCGTCGATTCAGTAATATCTATCCTCTTTTTTGCATAGATGTTTTGTATTATGCCATTTCCTTAAAAAATATCTATGCTTCCCTTTGACACTTCCAAATTCTAGTAATTGATCTTTAAAAAATCTTTTAAAACATTGAGTCCCATGGAGTGCAGAGAAATTACATAGCAATTCTGTGGCCATGATTCTACTAAATTACAGAATGACATTGCATTTCAGGCACAGATTTATTTATTTTACTATTTATACCCTTCTTTTCTCCCCAGTGGAACCCCAGAGCAATTTACAACATTGTTCTCTCATCCTCCATTTTATCTTTACAACAACAATCCTGTGAGGTAGATTCGGATGAGAAAGAGAGAGAGCAAGCTTCTGTAGCAGAGTAGGAATTTGAACCTGGGTCTAGCCTGACACTAACCACTGCAGTACACTGATGAAGTGTACATTAAGTACACTTAAATACTTGAATGCACTGTCATAGGGAAAATACCTTTATTTTTATGCATAAATGTCTTTTAAATATTTTAATCTGGGTTACTAACTAATCCCAAATAAGACTACTCAGAAACCTGTTGAAGGCTACTCAGTGGGGCTTACTGCCAGGAAAATGTTTTTAGGATTACAAGATACTGCTTTTACTATATTTTCTAAGTCAGATGACCTTGTAGGGATTACTGTCAGGTGCACTTAAATAGAATGGGGAAAAATTATGATGACTTGATGCCAATTTTATTGTACTTATGTACGCCAAGCACATTTGACATGGATATTAGATTTGCAGAGAATAGAGTACTCTTAGCTCCACTGCTGTCAACCATTATTTATAATAACCAGTCTGTGAATACGGACTCTTCAGAACTCATTACTTAGTAGACTAGACAGCTTTCACTTATAGTAACCGGGCATGTTCTGACTGCTAACTTCAGTTGCCCAGAATTCATGGACAATTATTAATGGATGTGGCTTTTTAGAAAATACTAAATTGCCATTTCCACACATAGTTCCCAATCTACTGAAATGCTCTGATTCCACCTATATGACACTAACAGTCCTTTTCTTTTTATGTTAAGATATTGCACACTGTTCTGGATGTTATTGGTTTTTAAATTGTATTTTATGGTTTTACTGTTTGTGATACAAGTCGTTAGCCGCCCTGAGCCGGCCGAGAGGCGGGGAGGGCAGGATATAAATCTAATAAATAAATAAATATGTAATTTGCTGCTACCTCTGAATTTTACTGTTTTAATTATTTTAATGTAATGTACTTTTATTGTAATGAGTCTTTGACTGTGCTTGTTCTGATCCACCCTGAGCCCACTGTGAGGAGCGAAAACTCAAAAAATAAATAAAATAAATATGCTTCAACTAGGCTATCAGAATATCTAATTAAGAGCTTGTCTACATGACAAACTGACTATGTGAGAATTAAAAATAAGAGCTTGCAAGTTCAGCTGTCTCCACTGGAAACAATATATTGTGTACTGGGTTTGATGCATGGAAAGCCCGGACTACGACGTAGTGATCAGCATAGATTTACTGAGTACACAACAAGCATGCAATACTGGCTGAGATGGACAACTATATACAACTCCTAGGACACACCCAAAAGTCCAATTGGTGGGTTTCAATTTTCCCCCAGAGTTCTTATTGGTGGTCTAGGATCCTTGACCCCTATTGTCTCTTGGAGTTAAGCTCTGACTGTATGCCACTGGCGCCCAGTGGCAGTCAGCAGACATAACACCCCTCCCCCCATAGTTTGAGCCCATCTATGTGGCATAGTCTTGTAGGTGTCTGGCGGACTTGCCTGAATACCCAGCTGCGGCGTCGAGAGGCCCTCATCTGGCGCAGGGCTGGAGACTGGTGCTCCTTCAGTCAAATAGGCCTCGGGAATGGGGGCTAACTCCAGAGCCTTTGCATCCAGAAACTCAGGTTCAGTGTCACCGTCGCTGGCCCCTGGAGCTGGATCATTGGCTGAGGCTGAAACCAGGAACCTCCTCAGTTGGTCAGTGTGCCTTTGCAGGACCTGGCCATTGTCAGTCGAGACCTCGTATGACACGGGTCCTGTGGAGTGAATGATTCGGGCCGCAAGCTGCGCAGAGCCCTTACTAAAGTTTTGGGCATAGACGGGGTCCTCGGGGAAGAACCCTCTAGACACCTCCTTCTGCTCAGACAGGCTGCACAACTCTGGGGCCCTGTCTGGATGTAGCCTATCCAGTAAGATGGTGGGCTGCCATCCCATTAGGAGTTCAGCTGGGCAGTGGCCATTGACCAGGTTAGGAGAGGTCCGTTGTGCCAATAAGAAGCAGGTAATATGGAATTCTCAGTCGCCTTCTATGAGATGACTCAGTGCTTCTTTGGCAGTCCGCACCATCCGCTCGGCTTGACCATTGGTCGGGGGTGGAATGGGGTGGACCTCATGTGCCAGATCAGGTTGCTTCTGAGGAACTCCTGGAATTCCTCTGAAGAGTACTGGACTTGGGATACCAAGAACGGTGAAATCATGAAGCCTTTATTGAGTGATTCAGCATGTCCAGTAGATGGTCAGATCAAGCATGCTTACAGGGCTCCAGGGCCCTCATTATATGCTGGCCGGAGCCACACCTCCGGCCGAACCCAAAAGTTCTGATAGGGGCTTAACATATGCGCATGTTTGTCATAGGTTCCCTGGAGGAGCCTTTGACCGCATTGGCTCCCCAGGGAGAACCTAGGTCCCACATTGGTGGAGGCTTAGAATCCAGACATCTATTGTTCCTCCAGATTCCAGCTCCCCTCTCTGCCTGACCATGTGTTCTGGCCAAGCGATGGGTGCCATTACCTGGGAGCACATGGCAGGCTGATTGCTACACAGACCATACTACATTACATCCTCGGAGGCAGGGGTCCATTGGGGCCGGAGCGAAGCGGAGCGCCGCTTCGCCAGTGAAGAGGCTGGGGGGCGGGCACATTACGAAGCCCCATCCCCAGCAGGGCCGCTGCTGGGTTGGACTCCGGGCCTGGGAGACAACTTCGGAGGCTGCCTTCCCCTCCCAGCTACATCTCCCAGGCCCTTCCCCCGCTCAACGTCCCCGTGCCAGCAGGCCGCCAGCTGGGGGAAAAAAACCCTTCCACCTCCCCCCGTTCAATGTCCCCAAGCCGGCAGGCTGCCACCCAGGGGAAAAAACCCTCCCCCCACCCCCGCTCAATGTCCCTGAGCCAACAGGCTGCCGGCTGGGGAAAGAAACCCCCTCCCACCCCACCCCCTGCTCAATGTCCCCGAGCCAGCGGCAGGCTGCCGGCCAGGGAAAGAAACCCCCTCCCACCCCGCCCACTCAATGTCCCTGAGCCAGGGGGGGAAAACCCCTCTCTCCCCCCGCTCAGTGTCCCCGAGCCAGGGGGAAAAAAAACCCTTCTCTCCCCCTGCTCAGTGTCCCCGAGCCGGCAGCAGGCCTCCGGCCCGGGAAGAAGCCTCCATCCCCCCTCACCATTCCTGGGTGGGGGGGTGAGGGAGGGAGAAGCCGTCCCAAGTGGCGTTAAGCTACTCGGGCCCAAGCAAGAGTGGGGGGGGGGGAGGGAGGGAAATGCTGGCCCCAGCTTGGAATTTGTGCGCCAGTGCATGCTGGTGCAGTGTAGCAGGATCATGGAAAGCCTTTGATGTTGTGGATCATAGTAAAGGTAAAGGTTTCCCTTGCTCAAAAGCCAGTCGAATATGACTAGGTATGCGGTGTTCATCTCAGTTTCCAAGCCGAAGAGTCAGCACTGTCCAAAGCCATCATGACTAGATGCCGAGGTGCACAGAACACTGTTACCTTCCCACTGAAGTGGCACCTATTTAGCTACTTGCAATTTCTTGCTTTCGAACTGCTAGGTTGGCAGGAGCTGGGACCAGAGATGGGAGCTCACTCCATCATACAGCACGTGGGTCTCGAACTGCTGAACTACTGACCTTCCAGCCTACAGTTCAACGTCTTAATCAACCCTCACATTAATGTTTTTGGAGGCAGAAGCAGGAATAAAAAGAGATGCTTTGGATAGGTTTAAATAATTCCTTATGGGCTGGATTTGGAGGATTGTTGTTAGACCAGGTGCCATCAGTGTGGGACCTGTCCTGTGCAGTTCCAGCTTAGTCTTCCATGCTATTTCATCTCTATGTAAAGCCCTTGGGAGAAATCACCCATGGTTTGGGGTAGGTTGTCATCAATATGGTGATGATATTGAGTTCCATGTTTTTTTGTCCAGATCCCCCAATAGTGCTGTAAGTGTCCTGAGCCTTGCCTGCCTGCTGGGGTAAATGATCCAAGGTGAACAAGCTGAAACTGAATCCTGACACAATGGAAGTAATGCCGGTTGTGAAGGCTGAAGTGCTGCTCACTTTTGATGGGGAACAGCTGACACTCACTGACACAGTTAACAGTCTAGGGGTGATACTGGTCACAGCAATATTACTGGAGAAGTAACTTAATATGTCCTCAAAAATGTTTTCTTCCCTTTTCATTTAGCCTGGATCTACCCTGTTGGCTTACATGGATCCAGGCCACGGCAACCCTGAGGCTAGACTACTGTAATTCACTCTACATGGGTCAACACAGAAACTCCAGCTGGTACAGAACACTGCAGCTTGATTACTATCCAGAGCTAGGCAAGAAAAACATATTCTCACCCATTCAGCAGTCACTCCATTAGTTACTGATCAATTATCAGGTTCAGTTCAAGGTATTGATTACCACCTACAAAGCCCTTTAGGGCCTGGGATGTACACACCTGCAGGATTGTCTTTCCTGCTATGCTCTGACACAACAGCTTTGTACATCTGAGCAAAGCCTTCTCCTGCAATTGGGTAAGACAGGCAATTGCTTGTACACATGCATTTTCTGTTATGGCTCCTACCTCATGGGATGACCTGCCCTGGAAAGTCAGGAAGGATTCCACAGTTCTATAATTCCAAAAAACAAACAAACCCAGAAATGGGTTTTGGAAGGCATTTTTTTTCCTTTTCAAATTTTATTGATCATTAACATAGATTACATAACAATCAATTTAAAGATCACACACAAAGAAAGTGTGTGGATAGTGTACAAATGTAGTGTACAAATGTAGGTGTACCATTGAAACAGCATGCATGGGGCAGCATAATTAGAAGTGGACATTAATGAATAACCACCAAAAATTTGAGGGATCAGAAATTGGCGAAGAAACCCGGAAGCAACAAATCTCTGTCAATCAAAAGTTGCCTCAACAGCCAGTCAGTCTAAAGCAGAGGTGTCAAACATGCAGCCCAGGGGCCGAATCAAACCCCTGGAGGGCTTCTATTAGGCCTGCACTGGAACTGGCCATCTCCTGCTTCCAGTTCTGTTGCTGCTGCTGCATCATAGCTTGCTGCGCCAGACTCTCTCAATTGCTCAGCCATTTCATGTTTTCCCCTGGGTCCTAGACTCAGAACTCTTATCATGAGATTTCTGTGGTGAATGTAAGTAAATCAAAAGTAGGTTTGCAGCTTACAGAGACACACCTGAACAGCATACTCAAGATTGCAATAGCACAGACATTTTGATGCAATAATTCAGAGCAAGAGGTGTCAGTTATCAGGTACTGTTAAATAAAATATTGCAAGAGTGCTAATGTTTTAAGCATGTTTTTATTTTAAGTAAAAACAAACCTTTGTGTTCATCTCCTTCATAAAGTTTATCTCTCCATTACCTGGCATTGCATTTTATGACGTAGTCCAGCCCAAGGTCTCATTTATGTCAGATCTGGCCCTCATAACAAATGAGTTTGACACCCCTGGTCTAAAGGGTCATTCAGAAATGAATCCAGGAATGATAGGAAGGATTTGAAAGAAGCAGATCTCATTCAGCCATGAACTGGAGTGCCCATGCCCAGGTGTTAACAAATTGAAATGACAATTTAGTAGAGCCCAGGGATCATTTTGAGCAGGCGCTCGGGGAGCTCAGCTCTGGGAGTTGGTACCAGCCCCCCCCCCAATGGGGGAATGCCTGCTTGTGTCATGGCTGCAGCAAAATGACCCTGTCCCCTGGAAAGGTCCTTGTTCCTCTGACCAGCCTTCTGAAGGCTTCAGCCACCACTGAAGCTGTCCTCCCAGAATAGTGGTATTTCTGAGGCTTGGATTAGTATCTGTCCCCTCTCTGCCAGCTCTTCCTTCCTTCCTTCCTCTCCCTCCCTCTCTTTTCTTTCTTGCCTTCTGACATACTTCCGGTGATGTCAGGTGGTGTAGCGTATGCAAATAAGTTATGCTAATGAGCTCCTGCACCTCTTTTTCTACTAAATGATTCCTGGTAGAGCCCATAGGAGCCTGCTGTGTGATATTGGTAATTTTAGCCAGAATAAATTGATTCCAAATTTTATTGTACCATGAATTGAGAGTTTGGGGAGGGGGTAGAAGATTTTCATAGTATTGCAATTGTCAGCCTTGCTACCTCAAGAAGAATTGAAGTGATTCCCATACACTGAGAAGCTATAGTTCAGAGCGTACAGGGAGGGACTGCAATGTAATTTTATTTATTTGTTCTATGACTTTGCACCGGAATTGTTGTATCACTGGGCAGTCCCTCCAGCAATGAAAATAATTCCCACTGTGGCCACAATTCTTCCAGCATAAAGGACTACGTTTTGGATTTATCTTGTTTAATCTTTCCAGGGTGTAATACCATCTGGAAATAAGTTTTAAAAATTGTAAACGAATGTTAAAGCTTCTAGACATGTTCACTGGTGAATTCCATATGGATATCCAGTGAGAATCATGTAGATCCATTTGTAGGTCTTCTTGCCACCGTCGTTGGTATTTCAAAGGAGTTTTATTGTCATCTACCAATAGGATTTTGTAGAGCTGAGACATCAGGCCTTTTGATGATTTCTGATGAGTTGCCACGATATTCAAAATCAGATCTTGGCCTCTCAAAGGTACCTAATGAGGCTAGAAATTCCATCAGTTTTTAAAATTGTAGATAACAAAACCAAGAGAATTGTACAGCAGATGTATGTTAAAAAGAACCCTTCTCCCGTATTTTGCCATGATTTACAAGATCAACTGGGTGGGAGAGTCCGATAGAATCCACTCCACATTTGCCCCAATTTCTATACCCAGTAGGAACCAAGTTTGATTTATGAAATTCATAAAGGAAGAAATATCCAGTGCCAGTGGAAGGCATTTTTATAAAGGGATTAGAATTGTGGTATAATGGAACTGTCCAGGAAGACACTTTGATAAAAAAAATAAGATTGGAGTCTATTGTGATATTTATTGAAGTGTATCATCTTGCTTTTATGGCACTGTCTTGTACTTTAATAAATCTGCTCTTTGCATTGTTTATGGTGTGTCATGCCTAAATTTTCTGTGCATTGTTTCCTAATTTCTATAATCCCAGAACTGTTACATTGTTTCCTGGATGTTTTATGGTGTTTGATTGCATTGTGTGTGTTTTTTAAAAAAATCATAATTTGCCTTGAGTCTCAGTGAGAAAGGCAGGCTGTAAATGAAGTAAATAGATATGGCAAAACAATGGTATAAAGTATATATAAAAGGCATTGGTTGTTGTGATTCCTTCCAAATTATAACAAACAATAATAAGGAATTTTGCAACTGACTTCAGTGAGGGATTCTGTATTCTTTGAGAACCCTGGTTATAAACAGTGATCCAGCTCCAGTTACATTGATAACAAGCTAACCTTTAGTACTTGAAAATCCTGCTTTTCTTTCCAAAACTCAACATGTACATACATTCACGTGGAGATCAGAACTGTTGAAGCAGGGTACATTTCTTTTCATAAACACAATGTAATTCCAGCAGTGATGTATGTTTGACTTTATTCTAACAGAGGCTTCTACTGCTTACAAAGACTTGAATGTTGCGTTTTGTTAACTCCAAGCACAATGTCTGAGAATTGAATTCAATAATCTGTAATACTCTTTGATGCAATATTTTTGACTACATATTCATATTTCCATAGCAGCTAGAAGTAATGACTACTTATGCCAACTATTATACAAGAGGGAAAATGCCAATTCTGAACATTCAATAGCTCACAAATTAATGCAGTAGTCAAATGACACAAATATATTTGAACTGGTAAATTAAAACTGGACTAGCAAATAATAAAATGTGTATATATTTATTTATATTACACTATTTATATTACACTATCACTGTATCACTCTTTACAGAGTAGCTTACATAAAATGAAGGGCACTGGATTGAAGAATTTACAGTTGAAATTAAGATGCAACAGCTTTACCAACCTAGTCAGCTGACTATAAAGAAAACTAGTAGGTTAAAGGAATCACATCTCTGTCTGATTTTACAAAGATACTTTATATCCTTGTCCAAGCTATGGAGGACCAAAGTTTCCAATGAGCCAGATTCAGTTCTGGTACTATTCTTTCTCATTTTTACCAGAAAATTTACAGTACTTGGAGGAGGGGGTGTGAAAGCATGCACAGAGCTGACCAGTTGTTATGCTGGTGTATGAGATATGCTGCCATATCTCCAAGATACACTGGCATAGTGTCCCACTGCCACTGTGCCACAGCTGGCCACCACCATGGCTACACTGTGGACCCTTGCTGGAGCCCTACCAGTGCAACCCTGTGCACTGGCTGGGGAAGGGATGGGCCAAGGGATTTGGCAGGAGTTAGCTTCCTAAACTGCCCCATCCTGGGAATATCCCTCAGAACTGGCATATCCCATAGGCACCCATGAAACACAACAGGCAAAATGTTCTGCCCACAAGCCATAGCATAGCACAGGATGTTGACACATCCAATTACAGCCACAGCCAATCACATGCCTTTCCAGCACACAAACACAGCACTCCCCCAACAGTACATAAACCTGAGCCAGGATACCCCATAGATCAAATGATAGGGCAACCAGCATGGGAATCTGTCTGTGAGATCTGTGAGTTGTGCACTTAGTGGACAGCATTTCACCCTGGTAGTGGCCATGTGTTCCATAAAATGTAACATGAGGTACCAGAGATATAAACTTTATAAAGATGATTTTAGATGCTGAATGGCAGTAGCAGGCTTAACTGGATATGTAGAGGGGTTGTAGGTGTGGAGATATCAGCACTGGTAATGGGACAGGAAACCTAGGTCTGAGTTTGGTATAGGAGGATTCATTCCAGGAGGATGCAAAGAATAAATGGAAATAAGTCTGAAGAAGTGAGCACTGATTCACGAAAGTACATACCCTACTACAATTTTTTTTCATCTTTAAGGTTCTGCTGGACTCTTACTCTTTCTACTGCTATTAGAAACCACAACATTCAAACCCCTAGGGGGGTTTCCAGTGGGGGAACATTTTAATCTTCCAGGACATTCAGTTGCTGACCTAAGAACAGCAGTTCTCTCACAAAGCAATTTCAAAGGGAGTTTAGAAAGAGAGACTGCTGAATTGCAAGCTCAAGACAATGCATCCTCCTGGACTGAATTGAGACCTAGGTTTCTTCTTTCATTACCAATGCCTGCTATTGTCATTTGGTGTCTGAAATCACTTCAAGATATGACAGACAGACTCCCATTTTAGCTGTATCTGAAGAAGTGAGCAGTGACTCATGAAAACTCATATTCTGCCACAAATTTTGTTAGTCGTTAAGGTGCTACTGGTCTCTACTTCCACTAATAAAGATTGCAAGCTGTACTGCGGGGGAATCTGATGGCATGTCTCTCTTCTTGGCCCAGTGATTAGGTTGTTTGAGGGTGGGGGCTGTGGATTTGAGCACAGCCTCTGTATTTTCTTCTTTCTTTTTGGGGGGAGGGGTGTGTTTGGCTTAAAGCAGGTAATGTTCATGAAGGCAGAGCCATGCCTTGGAGATGGGTAGGCATCCTGTCTGCTGTGTGAGTGCCCTTCCCTTTGTCTATGGAGGTGACAATCAGGCCATGCGCTTATGTTGGGTTTGTTCTGTTGCTGTATCTTTCCTCCTTGTCCTCTGGTGCTCCATGGTGGGGGAATTGAAGTTGAAGAGCAGTGGTTGTATTGGCAGGCAGTGGTTGGCTAAGCCTGTGTGTGCCATGCAGAGGAACATGATTGAGCACTGCTGCACTGCTTGATTGGTGGGTATTGCCAGGGTTGCTATGGACTCTGGTGTGCTCACTATACAGTCCACACATTCTGGAAGGGCTCATGTTTTTTTTTCCTCCTTGTGGAATGTCCTTAGGGGTCCAACCAGCACTGACACTTTTATATCAGCAGCTGGCTGCCACTGCTGAAGAGACCCTCAAGAATGGGATGTTATAAACCTTTTAAAAACAGGTATATGTACTGTCCAATCCTGGGTTATGTACTAAATCTTAATGGTGTCTGTTTTTGTCTTATATGGAGCAAGTCTGCTTCCCACACATGACTAGGATGACTTGATCAAAGAAAGAATACAGATACCAGCATACAGAGTCTGTATCCCAAAAGATAGAAAAGCTAGATCCCAAAATTCCAGATGCTGCAGTCATTTGAACAGCAACATCTGGTCACATACCCCCCCCCCCCCAGCAATGTTGGAAAGAAAAAAATAGTATTGGAAACTGACACAAAAAAATGTGAAACTTTGGAAACTGTTGGGATATTTCTTAAAACATGGATGAGTAAAATATCCAAGGGCATTGTGTTATCTAACATTTTTGGCATCAACAGATGGGCTCTCCTAAAAAAAATCCTTTAAAAGTGACAGAATTGAAAGGACAAGGAGAAAGGAAAATCATGACTTATACAATTACAAAAATAAAAGTAAGTCCCAAGCTACAATTTAGGATTAAAAGTGGCTTTGGAATCTAAAACAAGTAAATAAAGATTACTTGACTATCTTAGAAGACAACAGTGCCTCAGTGAGCTCAAGAAGAAGCCAAGGGAGAATTAGGAGATAAGTGATTTGGATCTCATGGGAGGTGGATGTATTGGAAAAAAAATCGTACATTGAAGGATGTGTCCTGATCAGCATTTTTGTTGCATTTCACTTCACTTTATGTTGCCCCCATACTAATTTTCTTATTTTTGCCATACATTTGCTTTGTTCTGGACTTGTAGCCCCAGATTCTTTATATTGTTATGTGTGCCCCACTTCTTCAAGCCATTCAAGCATTCACTTACCCAGGAAGGTTCCTCTCAAGAGGACAGAGCATTGCTAGATTTACAAATATAGTGGCAGAGCTCAAGTGGAAACAAGAGAATCTCCTACAGGGCAGCAGATCTGCTGGCTCACAGAGAAAGAGTTCCTATGTTCCCACACATGTCTCCTCAGTCTTACCTTCATCTAAAAATGCCACACTTCTTTTTTGGACCTCCCTCCCTTCCTCCGTTAGAAGGAGGGTGGAGTCATGTCTTCCAGCCCTGATAGGCACTATAACTAAGAATTTCTCAGAAGTTATTCACATCACTATAACAGTTGTCATGTAGGAATCATAGCAATCAGAAGTACATAGTGTAGTACCATTCATACCTGCCAAGCATGTTACACTATTTTTTCTCACTACTTGTCAGAATTGCATGGGTCTCCCCATGCATACACACTGTGTTATGTTTGATGCTGCTTGGAAAAAAAGGAGAATAGGGCTTGAGACAGGACTGAGAAGTAGGTTTTGAGATTACAGGGCAAAAGAGTATCAGCTGGAGAGTTTCAGTCAAGCATACTTTAATATCTTGGGGCCCTGTATCCACAAAGCGAGTGAAGCCAATATTGCAATCATTGTGCACACACCAATAAGGCCTTCAATTTGGCAAGAAACCACAACTTCTGGTAGATGTTTATTTTGATGCTTTAGATGATGAAGATATTCAGAAGACAAATTAAAAAAAACCAGCTAGATGGAAAGCTGCACCATATGTTACAGTGGAGAAAGCTAATCAAGAAATTATATTCTGGTTTATCTGATGTTCAAAGCAACCTACAATAAAAAGATAAAAACGTAGAACTACAGTGCATAAATCTAATAGTTAATCTAACAGTACAGTTAAAAAAAATCTATACACCTACTAAAAACAATCTAAATAAGTTAGTCCAAGAAAGCCCTTAACTGAGGAGAGTTTGGCAGGCTCTTCATAAAGCCAGTAATGGAAACAACTGTTGTGCATCTTTCAGCTGCCCATTCCATGAACTGGGGCTGCTGCTGAGAAGGCATATGCTTTCAATATGGATGCCCATGCTTGGCAAACAGAAAGCCTGCCAACTGGCCTTGCTCCAGTGGACTGCTGGTGTGTGGGAGAAGCAGTCATTTAGGTATGGGAATCCCAAGTCTTGAAGGATTGTAGACAAGAGCCAACACCTTAAGTTGAACCGAGAAGCTAGAAGGCAGTGAAGCTGTTTGAAAATGAATTTAAGCATGTCCAGCTGCCAACCAAAATGTGCGCACCCTCATCTTGTGCCAATTTAAGTCTGAGTAATCTTCAAGGGCCGTTTCATATAAAGCATATTACAAGTAAACCAACCTGGAATTCCACATGCATGGACCAGTATGGTCAAGACAGCTGAGTCTGAAAGGCAGGAAGTTTACAGATTACATGCAAATAGAGGAAAATGGTAGCTTGAGTATAAAAGGAAACCAAATAGTTAGGAATTACTTTTGTAGGAACCCAGGCCTCACCTATCACACACAAGGGCCCAGTTTAGCTGAAGTGCATTCCCTTAACTACCACCCTATTCCACCTCCTCCTCCAGCTCCACTCCCTTCTGAGCTGGGAACTAGGGCTGGTCTGTCCTCCTTGACTTCCTCCATCAAACCTTTAGAAGGCCCTAGCCATGCCTGGGGCATGCCCAGTGACTTCCCTGTACACAGAAGTCCTATGGGGCATGGCCAAATCTATGAGACACCAATAGTGCCTTCTGAGTGATTGCTGCCTTGTTACTCCCCTCCTCCATTCCCATGCTGGAGCTTCTCAACAGCTGATTGTCAGACAGCTGGTTGTCAAAGGGCCAGCTGTCAGAGGCTTCCTGATTCTTAAAAAGCCAGCTGCCACTGATCAACTGGCTGGTATGAGGTTCTTTACAAGCTAACTCTGTAACCACACATGGCCTTTGGGATGCTGGGCTTGACCATTTGGGGGCAGAGAAGGCATGGGTGTTGTTTCTGCCAAACCCAATACTTTTTACCAGGGGAGAATGGATCTATTGATGTATGGCTATTATGAGGACTGACTTTAAAAAGTCACTTTTATGTGAATTCATCTAAATTCACTTTCACCAAATCTACAAGTTCCAAAAGCCTGACTGTATACTGCAAGGAAGCGGTTCTTTAATCAGCTATGAAAATAAACCTGGTATCTACTTCTCTTGCCACAGATTCCCAGCAGAAGACACTCTGTCGAAGTGCAGAAATGTATTGCTCTGATTTCTTCATTTTGCAGACCTGGTGTTGTTTTTTTCTGGATCTCTGCCCAGCAATGTTCTCTCTGAAAAGAATTGCCGTTTTGTATGAATGCAATATCTGACAACAGATGACAATCTCTGACAGGAATTACAGGAAAAATTTGCTTAGGAAATATTTTCTGTTAAACTACTTCTACAATTAGTTTTGATACAGCTTATTAATATTCTGCCATACAATTTAGAGAAAATATGTCATGAAACTAAGATCACATAAACAGTCATGTTTTGATACTGCTTTGGACAAGGAAAATCCAATTGAAATTATATATATTTTATGTCAATATGGAAGTTATCATTCAGTCTATGAACTCTTCTTAACCACCAGTCAAAGCACTGTGAAGCCACAGAAAATTTGATAGAGAGGTCTAATAGCAGAGCTTTTACTTTACTGAAATATACTCTCTTCTTACTTTTTGCTGAACCACTGTGACGTTGCACAGTGTTCCCAAACACTGTACCTGTTCTGACCAAAAACTGTCACTACAAGGGGCCTAAGGGCAGAAGAAGCTATATGTCTCATTTCTATTACATGTTACACCCATGAGCATTAGAGAATATGAAAGTGCCCTTGGATATCGTTTCTGATTCTGTACCATTATAAAAGTATCAAAGGTTTTTATGCTGAGTTTCAGAAACAATTCCTGCTGTAGTTAACAATGCCCTTGTACACAAAAAGCAATAGAATCCAGGTTTATTGAATTCAATACTTGCATTAATGTCAATATTTATAGCCATAACTATAACTTATGAATATCAGAAAATGCTCTGTACCTACTATTGCATATTTGAGTTTGACCATGGTCGTAATATTATTGATGTGGAAGATACTTTTCTATGGAGTATTCTTTTTTCCTTAGTGAGAAGATTTACTGTGCAACCCTCACAGAGTTATACCCGTCTAAGTGCATTGACTTCAGTTGACTTAGAAGGGTGTAACTCTGCTTAGGATGGCACTGTAAATTTTGTCTTTGAGATTTCGGGAAACTAAATGGAGGGTGAAGAATTATATCTTTTCTCCTTCCCATGTGGTTCCAATCAATACTTGGACCATACGTGCCTGCACTTTGCCTTTATAGGTAAATGGAGATTTGTAATCTTCATTATGTTTGTTTTGGGCCCTGTATAGCTACAAATTCTTGTCACTTAAATCCAGGAAAGGTGAATTTTAAGTAGTGCAATGACAGTGTATCTATGTTTACCCTGTCAGGTAAAACGGCAGCTCTGGATTGGGATACAGTTTGCATTGGGAAAGTGCCCTGAGGGAAACAGTTAATGTAATTTCTCCACTGGAGACTCTCCAGGTCTGCAGACCCATTCACTTGTTGCTATCTATATACTATTAGCCACCCGTGGCCCCCATATGCAGATAGCGAAATCTGTGGACCAGGGCCACGTGGAGGCTAAACAGATTTTCCAGCAAACTTGGGACACTCCTCAGGTTGCATCTGAGAGTTTACATCTCTCAGAAAATAAAACAGTGGCAGTCAATGGCAGTGGCACTGGGGAGCTGCGGTGGGTCTGGCAACAGCTGCGCAGCCTGGGGCTCTGCACTGGGTCTGGCAGTGGTAGTTGCACAGCCTGGGAGCTGTGCTGGGCTCAGTGGCAGCACAGCCCAAGGCTCCGTGCTGTGGCTGGCAGTGGCCACACAGCCCAGAAACTGCACTGGGCATGCCACCACTGGGGCAGCCTGGGAATTGTGCTGGGCATGCCACCACTGCTGAACACTGGACGTTGTGCTTGCCACACTGCCATCGGTGGTGGAGCCCGGGAGCTGTACTGGGCCCAACAGTGACAGTGCAGCCCAGGGAGAGCCTGTGGATTGTGCCAGACTCAGTGGTGGCTGCTGGAGAGCCCAGGAGCCATGTCGGCCCCAGTGGCGGCAGCCCCACAGTCCAGGACTCTGCACTAGGTTTGGCAACAGCACAGTCCAGGAACTGCGCTGGGCCTGGCAGTGGTGCAGCCCAGGGAGAACCTGGGAGACGTACTGGGCCTGGCAGCATGTGCTGTACAACCCAGGGCTCCATGCTGGACCTGGTGGTGGCTGCCGGAGAGCCCAGGGGCCATGCTGGTCTTGGCAAGAGAGTGGGGAATTCCCCATCATGAGTTTTGTGGGGGCCCATTTGTTGTCAATAGAAAATAAATCTGAAGAGACTGGAAATCTGATCATGGGTTTTCAATACCTTGGCTAGCTGCATCCTTCTTAACAGATTAATATCATGTAGGGTTTTTAAAAACATACTAGATTACAGAGCTGCAGCTTGTACATGTAACATTTAAGTTGTGTGAAATATGATCCTCTAAATAAGCTGCTGGCAGAGACTGATATTAACATACATTAGAGATGAATCTGGATAGAGAACAGTTTGAAGAACTATAAAGCTATTGTGGTGCTGTGTTTAGAGGGTTAACTTGGGCGGAGATATCCAGGCTCAAACTCCTACAGAGACAAGATTTACACTGAGTCTGCTCTGGTTAGCCTTTGAGCCTAACATATCTCACAGAGTTGTGAGGGTAGAATGGAGAGGAGAAGACTGTATGCTGCTCTAAGCTCCTTGATGAAAAAGCAGAGTTAAAAAAAATGATATTCACTTTCATGCCATGGAAATGAAAATGACAGATACAAATTTTCTTGCTGATTACAAGAGAAGACCCATATACACTACTTTGAGAAAAATATAGTTCAGTGTTTGTTTTCAAAAATAAGATGTATGATTAACCTGCTAAAAATCTCAGATGCATGATCTGACTAGGTCAGCAATGTTTTTATGTTCTACTTACAGTGCAGTCCTGAGAGTAAGGATTCTGAGTAGACCTGCTACTGCTGTCTAAATTAGGTTATGCACCTAATACTGACTATCACCTATTAAAACGGTTCATTGTACACAATTGTCTTAATAATATACTTCTGAGTATTGCATAGAAATACCAGCTAGTAGGCATTTTAACTCACTGGGCCGGATACAGCCAGCTTTTTCATTCAGTCTCACCAAAGTCCCTGCAGGTTCCATTCCACATGACCTTTATCAGTGCAGATCCTATAATCCCTTGTATAGGGTTTTTTTTTTTTTTTTGAGGGGGGTCAAATGGAGGCCCTCCTCCATTTTTCACCAGTCAGAAAACTGGTCTGATCCAACCCACTGTTCACATACTTTTCTTCTCTCACCAAAATATTGCTGAGGATTCACTTAATGCATCTGACAAAATGGTTTCAAACCCACAAAAGTATATGCTGTAATAAATATGTAATTGTTTAAGATGCCACAAGACTCTGCTAATAGCTGGATTAATACTGGGATTGCTTTAAAACAAACAGATTAATCATTTCAAGGAAAGTTTTATTTGGTAAATCTGTCACTGTCACTATTTCATTGTAACTCTTTGCAGTACCAAAAATGCAATGAGAATAATTACCACCTTTACCTTGCCAGCTCTCATTTCTAGAAATTTAATTCAGTTACATATCTGTTCTGGGTATCCTTCAGTCATCATAAGCTTTCCTCTTTAGGAAGCACATGTTTTTCATTGTTGCTATAATTATCCTTAGCCTTGTAAAACATTTATAGAGCCTTGTAAATCTACATTGTGCTTTATGGAATATAGATAAAAGTGTTTTCTGTGCTCCAAAAAGTTTACTGGTAAACCAGAACGGCCAATTTACCCAACATAAATATGACCGCTGGCGTAAAACTATCTATGTTCCTCAAATGTACAATGTTCCTCAATGAAAGATATGACAGTATTTATAACAGTGCCAATGCAAGTGTCTATTGATAATGTTGCTCTTTTTAAATTCACTGTATCATAGCAAGAGCACTTGGAGGTTCCAATGAAATGAGGGATAGAATTAAGAATAACCCCAGATTCATTTGCAAGCACAGATTTACTAATCATTGGCTAGATATGATTGCTTTAAAACGTAAAGGTCTTTTCTGGTGTGGGTTTTGTTTTTGCCATTACGTTGCAGCTGACTTATGGCAACCCCATAGGGTTTTCCAGGCAAGAGATGTTCAAAGATGGTTTGCCATTGCTTTCCTCTGCACAGCAACCTTACACTTCCTTGGTCATCCCACAACCAGATACTAACTAGTTCTAACCCTGCTTAGCTTCCCACAGATCTGATGAGACTGGACTAGCCAGGGCTTTTCCTAGTTAGCACCATCTAAATTCTGTACAGATGTATCTTGCCTTAGTTTATCTTTACCTTCCTTCCCATGAGAGCAAGTGAAGGTAGAATGAAACTTCTCAAATCTTACACATAAATTACATAATGATCATGTAGTAAACTACTAATATTTGTTTTGGAATAGTTTTGTGATTGTTCTTTCCTTACTAGTTTGAGTAACCGAACTCTGTGTACATTGCTCTCTGTCTCTGGGTACTCTAATTGGTAGCAGTTCTCAAGCCATGGTCCGTGTTCTATAAGAGTAGTAGGAATAGGTGGCAAGAGGTGGTGGATGCTCCTTCACTGGACGTTTTCAAGCAGAGGCTGGATTACCATCTTTCGGGTATGTTGTAGGGATATCTTTCAGCTATGCTCCTGCAGAGGCAGGGGATTGGACTAGATGACCTACAAGGTCTCTTCCATTCTATGATTCTATGAGTGGAGCCCCTCACCTTTAGGATGCCTCCTGCCTGCCAAACTAAGCAGTGACGTTTGGGTAGGTGGCTGTAGTGGGCCTCCAACCATCAATCACAGATCTCATAAGCACACAGAGGCCTCCATAGGACATTCACAGAAATTTCCTTCTGCACCCCACCACAGTTAAGTGACTGGACTAATTTTATTTTACTAAGAAGCATTGTATTTCTTTAAAAACACAAAAAGTAGGAAAAAACAGCAACAAAACACAGTAACTTTATTTATTTATAAATGTATTTGAAATATTTATGTGTGAGCCTTTCTCCTCAGCATCTCAGGACCCAAAGCTGTTGATATAGTACATGAACAAATTTAGAATCCAGTGGCACCTCTAAGACCAACAAAGGTTTATTCAAGGTATGAGCTTTCATGTGCGTGCGCACACTTGTATTTGATAAAGTGTGTATGCACACAAAAGTGCATACCTTGAATAAACCTTTGTTGGTCTTAAAGGTGCCACTGGATTCTAAATTTGTTCTACTGCTTCAGACCAACACAGCTGACCATCTGGATATAGAACACAGCCACCCTCCAGAACTCCAACTGATTTTTAATACTGAAACAGAGAAGAGAGAATGTGCAGACAGCCTTCATCTCATATGTATGGGTGGGAAGAGTGTTAAAGAGATCTTCCTATGAAAAACCTTTCGTTTATTTCTAGGGGTGTGCATTAGGATATACCTGAGCCCAAAATATACATGAAAAATATCTTATTGGTATTTTGGGGGTATATTTCAGCATCCCAAAGATATCTGGGATTCTCCAGGAAACCCCCCTCCCCCAGTCCTGGATATATTCAGAATTTTCTGGGAAGATCAGGAGCCAGGATTGCAGGTTCCCAGGGACTGAACCCCCCCCTTTCTTTTTTTTGTTTCTGTGTCTGGGGGTTTCTGCAGACTTCCACTTTGCTCTTGTCAGTTTTAAACTAGTCTTGTCAGTTTCAAGAGTGTTCCCCACTGACTGTTCCCTGCTCTATGCATTTAGGTAGAGGTGGCTAGCATCTTCCATGCAGGTTATTGTGGCAAGGCACCATAGGGCTATTACTTTTCTACACAAACTTCATTCATAGCATGGGAGTGGGGAGAAGGGGTTATATTTTCAGATTTGTCCTGTATGGAAGACTAATGGACTTCAAAGGTTGGCTACTTCACTTCATCTGTAGAGTATTTCTTATCAGATTTCTTTTCAATATTTTATTTTCATATGTTTGGAGACGGTTATAATCCATTATCCTGCCATAGGTGTGATTAGCTCATGTTCATGTGCACAAGAGCAGTGTTGTCTCCTTCCATTCCATATCAGAAAACTTCATAATTAATAAAACTATTTATTTCATTTATAGCCTAGCTTTCTCATGGAGAGTATTGGCAGATTACACAGTTTTAAAAAATGCAATCATAGCGGTGTACTTACAATCAACAACACAATAAAATGGTAATACAAAACTATAATAGCACACTAAATAGTATGCTGTATACAATAAAGAAGTATAATAAATAGGACAAACAGTAGAGAAAAAACTGGGTAACAAAATTGGAGAAGAGGTGCAACGGTATGGTGTATGCAGTGAACAAAGCAATGAAAACTATCTCAGATTCCAAAGACATTAACTATGGCCGAGGACAGACTGGCAATCTGCCCCGCTCTGCCTCCGCTTCTAAAGCGGAGGCAGAGGGGGCGTTCAGATTGCCACATCTGCCCCCCGGCGTCGGCGCGGACTCACCCATCCGCGAGGCGCCGTCCGTCCGCTTCAGCTGGAGACCACTTCGAACAGGTCTCCGGCTCACCGGCCGCGCATCCCTGCCGCTTCATGGCAGTCTGGATACGTCGGCTGCGCGCCAGAAGCGGGGGCAGAAGTCTGGACGGACCCGCGTCCACGCGCCTCCGCCCCGCCTCCGCCCCAGGACAACGCAGCCAGTGCGAACGGGCTGCACCGGGCTGCTTTTCCCGCGGGGCTTTTGGCCCCGCATTTGTCCCGGGGCAGATCTGCAGTCTGTCCTCGGCCTATGACTTGATAGACTTTATTAAAGGGGTCTCCTAAATCATTAGAGAAAATCTGCACACCGTTTATATAAACATGGAAGAGTTTAAGCACACACATAACTCAATGACACTAAGAGGTTTGGCTTTGGCTTGATTGTGCTCAAACACTTTATAAAAGATTTACATAGTAAGATAAGCAAAACTGAAATGCCACAACTGGGAAACTAAGGCTGTGATCCTAGGGATACTTTCTCATTAGTAAGCCCCATTGAATAACATGGAACTTACTTCTGATTAGACCTACCGAGGATTGCTCCCTGAATGTTATTGATGTTTACTGTATTTAAACTGATTGTTTATTTTCAATTGATTTTTTCAATTGATTTTTATTATATTTTATTAAGTCCCATCCTCAGGGACTGTTTAGTGGAAAGGTGGTTTATAAATAAATGAAACTAGAAAACTATATTTTTGTGACTTATTGCAGAAAAAGCCAGTTTTAATGATACAAATATAATTATAATTATAGTATTATATATAACCAACTGGTGCAAATATTATAATTATTTCCTCATTTTCCTTAGATATGCATGTTAAAAAGTCTAACAATGAAATACCGTAAAATATTTTTCAGTTCTCTACAGAAAGCCAACAACAGGTACAATACAAGAGGCAAACTTTGGAATCTGACACTGCACAAAAACGAATGCAGTGGCAGATGATCATAAAATGTTAAATGTTAAACGTAGTTGCAATCAGGAAGTTTTCTCCATAGGGGGTTGTCTTCAGAATCAACAGTACTGAAAATAGCAGATGTAAAACCACATCAACTTGGAAGCATTTAATTTCAAAGAAGGAAATATACTAGTTAGAGCTTTGAAAATGCCCTGGCCTGTAGTGATTTATGCAGCATATGGCCTTCTGTGGTAATGGGGCATTAGACTTATTCTTTTCAAATACAAAAGTAGACTTGTCAAAGCTCAAAGCTGTGCAGACTTTTATCAAGCAAAACATCGCAATGGCATATGGAAAAACAGAAGTGATATGGGTGGACAGATGGACAAGTTATGTATTGTCCGAATGTAAAAGAATAAATGCCATATGCATTCTATTCAAATCAACTAGTCTGGAGCAGAATGAAATCGAACTATTGCTTGCATAATGTAACTATAGCAGCATTAGTAAAACAATTTTTACCTTAAAAAAAAAATCTGTACTTTCAACTACTTGAACTAATCAGTTTGGTTGATACTAATTGCAGCAAGATAAATTAGATAGCAAGAATTATAGATAGCCAGCAACCAAGTCTTGAAAGAGATATTTTTCAACTAACAGCAAACTACAGATTAACTCAGAAACAAGATTTAGCCATATCATTCTATAATTGAACTGTGGCAAACACACAGAGAATTAGTTTTAAAGCAAAATATGGTTATCTTGAAGGGGGGAGGGAACCTCTAGACATTAAGACAAGTTGTCTGAATCCAGCAAGAGGGGATTAATGTGCCCTGCTGGTGTGTACAAATGTACATCTGGATTACACATCTCCATTAAGATCTCAGGTAAGCAATCAGATTAGTTTTAGCTACATAGGTAGTTACCCAAACTGGAAAATATAGAACTCATTTCACTGATTTGCCAGAATGTAAAATGAAGAAGCAATATTTGCTTAGTTATTTTTAAAAAGTGAAAAGAAATAGTTCACATGATCAGTCTTCATCTGCAGGATGGACCTAAAGAGGAAACTTCCAACATTGGCTTCATGCAGTTCTCTTTCTTCTTCCTCCCTCTTTAGATGATCACATAATTTAGAACACGTGCATGGACATCTGTTTTAAATTATTTTGGTTTGTAGTGCTTTCCTCTAGTGATATTACATTGGTGGGAAATGATAGAATACAGAACCATCAAGACAAGGTGGTGCTCCCTGTGGCGGACATGTGGAAATGGCTCTTACAAGACTGAGGATGGAAACCTCCGGTGTTCTTTCTGAATATTCCTGATAAACTTAGACTCAAGCCTACAGGAAGCATGCTTCTTTATATCCTTGGAGGATCAGAGCCATACAATATTCTATACATTCACAATGCCATTCTAAGCAGTTACACCCTTCTTAGTCCACTGAAGTCGATAGGCTTAGAAGTGTGTAAGTCTGCTTAGGATGGTGTTGTCAGTGTCTCTTCTGCCTTCCATTAAAATACAGAAAGGGCCCCAATCTTTATTAAAACACGTTGTTGTTTTTAAAAAAATCTTTCTTATTTATCAATGAGACACAGCCTGTGAAAAAGCTGAGAGGATGAGAGTTCAGCACCTTGAACATATGGTATTGTTGTAACAAAATACCAGGTCAGATGCTAAACAAACATAGTCCACAAATAATTAAGCAGTGCCTTAAGCAGCAGAACAAGGAAAATGTGACAGCTGTGTACATAAGCCTCCTAGGATTAATATTATTTTGTGGTGATCTAGGTCAACTCTGGTTCGGCTAATTAGAGGTAGCTTTGGAATATGTGGCTATATATCTTTAGTTTTGTGTCTGCTTTTTCCTACAATGACACAAAGCTAAACAGAAGCTTGGAATTCATGCACATCTTGATGGGAGGAATCAGACAGCTGAACCCTTTTTGGAAAAACTAGGCTGTGTAACATTCTTTTTCTTTTGTTATATTTAATCTGACATAAAGGGCCACCTTCTGCTTTTGGCTGCATGTCTAACGTTGAACTGCAGTTCATAACATCCTGCCATATACTGTATTAATATTAAAAACATCAGTATAGAATTGAGTATTATTACTACTAATGCTATTTACATAATGCATTCCTTTAAACTGCTTCATAGTCATGTATATTATTCTGATAAACTCAACAACTCTGAAAAGTAGGTTGCTATTATTATTGTTACATTGCAGGGGGGGGGGGGTAGCTGAAGCTGAGGTCAAGAGATAATGGCTTGCCCAAGTTTTGGGTTAAACTGAGATTTGAACTAGCATTTTCTAGTGGACCAGCCCCATAACCAGAAAACTTTTGTTAGGGGTGCACCAAGGTGCCACCTGGGGAGAGTGGGGTTTGGGAAGGGGAGGAGAAGGGAAGGGAAGGGAAGGGCCAGACAGAGCCGTGGACCCACCCATGCCTGCCTTGGGGCTCGCCCTAGCCCACCTCTATCTGCCTGCTTGGCTTCCCAGGCAGTGGTGGCAGCACTGCAGGCAGACCTGCCCAAGGAGGAAGAGGAGCAGGCACCATCGAGCAGCAGCACATGGCACTGCAGTGCTGCTTTGCTGCCCGCCACCACCTGAACGTGATGCAGCAGCAGGGTACTGGTGAGCAGTGAGGCAGCACGGCCCAGCACAGAGCCCCGTTGTCTCCGTCCTGACCACCCTCCTTCCTGCTGCAGGCAGGTCACATGGCATGAAGCACAGGGAGGGACAACCTGTGGCCGCCGGGGGTACTTAGCAGGCTGGCCTCTCACCCTTGTTCCTCTGGCTGGAGGAGGGAGTCCTTGCGCTCTTTTGCCTCTCCCTTCCTCCATTGGCTGGCAGGACCCAGGGCATCTGCACTCTGCCCACAGCTGCCCACCGTCTCTATCTGTGCCACCTCCCTCCATCTGCCCAAGTGACCCCTACCTGGCAGTCATGCTGACAGCAAGCTAAGCATAAGTGAGACATGCTTCCCCTTTCCTGGAAAGCCTGGAGGGCACTTCAGAAGGGGGAGGGAAAGGCATGGCTGTGTGGGGAGGGTTCCAGGTTGTTTGGGGACAGTGCCAGACACCCATGGACACCCTGTGGGTATGGACCTGTAGTGGACCACTGTCATGATGCATAATGCTCAGGTAGGGCTCCTCATATACACAGGATGCAGCCAATAGTCACAGTCACATGTCCCAACCTACTGCACCCATTAGAAGCTGGGCATGGTGTTACCTCCTCCACCGTTTTTCTTGCAAATTCTCCTAATCTCTGTATGGCAGAACCTGTTACATACTGCTTTGCATAACACAGATGCCAGTGGAATAAGAATAGTGAACGCAGAATTTTTATGGTGAATTAGAGAACCGAGGAATGAGTAAAAGTACATAGGAATGTGATCTCCACAGCAAGAATAAGCCTCAGAAGAAATCTATCCGATTTCCATCCTGTTCACCAAATCTAAAATCTGTTCACCAAATCTAAAATCTAAAGCTTGTGCTTATGACTTTGCCAGTCTTCTGTGTCTCAATTCTTTAGTTTTTTAAAATCTTGAGTGCTTTTCCATTTGTGTCTTTTAATCTGTTCTAATTTTGTTAATTGGACTATTATAATTTATTGTGTCCCCCCCAAATAATAATTCCATGTCCCTGCAACATGGGGACTGCATTGTTTACCACCTGGAGTCCGCAGAGATAACAGCAGAATAGAAATGTGTTAAATAAATAAATGTTTCAGTTGTATGTTTGTGTAGAAGCCTCCCTTTCAACCACAGCTCTTGCACATAATTTGAAGTTCCCTTCCTCTCCCCACAACAGGGCAGCTCACATGGTTCTTCCTTCCTTCATTTTATCCTTGCAACAACCCTGTGAAGTAAGTTAAGAGGGAGTGACTGGCCCAAGGTCACCCAGCAAGCTTCAGTGGCACAGTGAGAATCTGAACCTGGGTTTTCCCGAACCTAGTCCAGCACTCTCACCACTACACCATGCTGGCTCTCAAATTTCATGGATGAATGGAGAGCTGAACCCAGGTCTCCCAAGTCCTACTTCATCTCACCAGTGGACAACCCTATCTCTGTAGTGAAACAAGGTCTACTGATCACTAAAAATGGTCAACACAGCTACGTGGCTAAACCATGCTTGCTACCCTTCTGTTTCAAGCATACTAAGTAAGTTAGCTGTTCTTGATGGCCAAATATCACAAATAGTATAGGAATATCTCTCACAAGACTTCTTTCTATGGTGCTGGTCCATTATATCTTCTTTGGTTAGCCTGGCTGTACTTCCAGGTTGTTTTTAGTACAATGCTGAGGTGGGTGGGATGATGACTCAAATGCATGGCTGGTAAAGAAAGGAGATAGGAAAGAGTAACACCACAGAAGTTGCACAGTGCTTCCATGGCTGGGACAACCACCGCTCACCCAACTGCACAGCTGAGGAACAAGGCCTCATTAGGGGCTGTAGGACCGATGAAGAATGCTGCCACAAATCTCTTGGGAGGAAGCTGTCATGGGCTTCAAGCACTATATGCTGCAAGCAATATAGAGCCCCACCAGTCAGCTACTTTTTAAAGCTGCTGCTCATTACCGATGCCACCCAAATGGGTGGTGACTTTCCACCAGTTTTGCAAGCTTGCTAGTTGAAAGTTGGGGTGAATCCCACACTCCTTACACAAGCCTCAACACAGAAGGTGGCTCAGTGAAGCCTAGAATGTAAAAAAGTTCTGTTGGGCCAGACCAGTGAGTGGTCCATCTGATGAAGCACGTTGTTTCATACAGCAGCCAACCCGCTGCCCTGGAAGGTCAGCAAACAGGGCATAGATACCAAGACCTTTTCCTGATGCTACCTCATTATTGGTATTCAGAGGTTCCCTTAAATCACCATGGCTGGTAGCTGTTGATGGATCTGTCCTTCATGAACCTGTCTAACTCCCTTTGGAAGCCATCTACACTCATGGCCATAAATACGTTCAGTGCAGTGAATTCTACAATTACTCATTGAGTGAAGCAGTATTTCCTATTGCCCATTAACTGCATTGGGTGCCCCTGAGTTTTAGTATAATGGAAGATGGAGATAAAGCCCTCTTTATCCACTTTCTCTACCCCATGCATACTTTTATAAACCTCTATCACATATCATATTCCCCCCCCCCACCCGAAATATGTCCTAGACTCTTCAGCCTTTCCTCAGAGGAAGCATGCTTCAACCCTTTAATCAAGGGAACCTCACAGAAGCAGTGAACAGATGCCCATTAGAACAATGTTACAATTGCCTCCTGTAGCATAATTTCACATATCATTCTGTTTCCAGGTACACATCTGCACTGTTATTAGAAGGTATTACTTTATCTAGCAATGCAGGCATTAACAAATGATCATATCCTATCCAGTGTAATAGCAGGAGGGCCAAGGATCAGATACTAGCTTTCTATCATGAATGGAAGAGACAAGGGAAGGAGGGCTGATTTGTTCTGTTTGTCCCATACAGGACATCACTGTTACTGTTGTAGTGTAAGCTTCCAGTTTAATCACTACACTCAGAGTGGGAAGACAGGGTTGGACCATTCAGCAGTAGAAGATTTATGGAGTCACAAAAAAGTCTTGAAGGCAATAGTATGCACTGCCTGGAACCTTGATTTCTGTTTTACAGATAGTTTTTACACTGCTTATGTCCAATGGCTTGGTTTTTTAATGACTTTTTAAAAATTGGGTTTCAATTGGGTTTTTATTGTAAGTTGCCTTGAACACAACCCTGAAGAGGTAGAACAGATGTATTCCAAATAAATAAATAATATAAACCTTGTAAAACTCCTTAATTATTATATTTATTATGTGCTTTTCTACTGAAAGTGTTCAAACAATAGCAATAAATGCAAACAGAAACTAGTTAAAACACTCAAAACCGTAAAAGTCACAGTCTAAGATTACATCTTGATAAAAAACAGAAGTAAAATTCTAAGAATACTGTCCGAGGCCCAAGCCTGGGTCCTCTGGGTCACCACTCCTTCTTGCCTGATCAGTACCCAGCCCTGTGGATCCTCAAGGTTAAATGCACACAAATAAAGCAGACCTTTGTAAAAATATATAAAAGTTTATTCAAAAGTTTAAAATAGAAATATCACTGCAGTAGTCTCTATTGCTTAGCAACAGAGAGGGAAAAAACCCAAACATTTCTATTTAATACATTTAATACCTGGTATTAGATGGCACAGGGCTGTGGTGGCTCAGAGTTCGAGACCCAAGTGCCATGTGACAGAGTGAGCTCCCGTTTCTGGCCCCAGCTCCTGCCAACCTAGCAGTTTGAAAGCAAGAAATTGCAAGTAGATAAATAGGTACCACTTTGGTGGGAAAGTAACAGCATTCCGTGCACCTTGGCATTTAGTCATGCCGGCCACATGACCACGGAAAAGTCTTTGGACAGCGCTGGCTCTTTGGCTTGGAAATGGAATTGGATTTGACTGGCTTTCGAGCAAGGGAAACCTTTACCTTATTAGCTGGCACACCTCCTTCAGCATAAGAGTTCAAGCCATAGCCTAAAGTGTTTTATATATTGCAGTCTACCATGATGTAGTGTAACATATCAAAGCATACTAGCATGGTGTATAAGCATAAAGTTAGCATGGCTTCCCTTTGGCCTATATCCTTATTATAGCTTTTTTGTTCTCTGACATCATCAGGTGGTCTTTTGGATTCATTCAGTATCCCTTTTGATGGAACTTTCCAGAGGTTTTCAACACCTGCTCCTAATCCCCCCATCTGAGTGTACAGTTGAGCACAGCTTCTTGGGATTAACCAATTACCTCATTCTTATCTCTGGCCTTGACAGAGACAGGATAGTACCTGCAGGAAGGCACAAACCACAGACACGTGTGAGCCGGAGCAGACCTGCTAGTAATAATCATGTTAACACTTGAGGGAAATTAGGGCACTTTGGTGTAGTCAGGGCTCCGTTGGGGCCGGAGCGAGCCGGAGCGCCGCTCCGGGAGAGAAGGGGCCGCGGCTGGCCGCCGGCCCCGCCAAGGAGCCCCGTCCCGCCCCCAGTCACCTTCCCCGGGGCCGCGGCTGGCCGCCGGCCCCGGAAAAAAAACCCTCCCTCCCCCAGTCACCTTCCCTGGGGCCGCGGGTGGCCGCCGGCCCCGCCAAGGAGCCCCCTCCCGCCCCCAGTCACCTTCCCCGGAGGCGGCCGAGAGGCGAGCCCGGCAAAAGCCGGCTGGGGGAGCCGCTTCTGTGACCGAAGGGGGGGGGTGTCTTCCGAAACCGGCAAAACTTCTTGCAAAACTCGCCTCCCACGGGCAGGACTGAGATGGGGCTCTTCTGGAGAAAGCGGTTGCAGAGACGGAAGACACGGAGCTTGGGCGCAAAGAGCCGGGAGTTTCCTCACCGCCTCCGCTCGGCTGGCGTCGCGTTCTCGCCTGGCCCCTGCTGGAGACGGAGGGCACGGCAATGGCAGGCTCCCGCCGGGAGGAGGCGACCGAGAGGCAATGCGCGGGGGTGGGGGGATGGGGGGGTGCCGCACTGGCCAGGCAGCCCCTGAACCAGCCAGAGGAGCCCCCCCCCGCCTTCTCTTCTGCGTGTCTGCCCCTGTCCTCCCCGGGGCGTTTCTGTGGGAGTCCGGCTGGAAAGGCGATCTCGGTGCCTGTGGGTGTCGGGAGGCTCGTCGGAGTCTTGGTAGCCAGCTGCAGCCGCGGTCCCGGCTGGAACGGGTGTGTTAGAAACGGGGTTTGTTGACTGGGTCGGTGGGGAGTGTCGTCCCTCCCCGGTTTTCCAAAAGGCCCTCTCTCCCCCCACCTACCTACCTGTTCCTTGATTCCCCCCTTCCTCCCTCTCTCCCCCCTTCCTTCCTTCCTTTCTTCTCTCTCTCTCCCCCCACCTACCTACCTACCTACCTTCCTGTTTCTTCCTTCCCCTCTTCCCCCCTTTCTCCCCCCTTCCTTCCTTCCTGTCTTCTCTCTCCCCCCCCAACTACCTACCTACTTTACTGTTCCTTTCTTTCTTTCTTCCTTCCCCTTTCTTCCTCCCTCCTTCCTTCCTTTCTTTCTTCCTTCTCCCCTCCCTCCTTTTTTTTCTTTCTTTCTTTTCTCTCCCCCACCTACCTACCTTCCTTCCTGTTCCTTTCCTTCCTTCCTTCCTTCCCCCTCCCTCCCTCCCGTCTGGCCTTCTGACACACTGCCCATGACGTCATTCTGGTGACGTCAGGGGGTGTGGCATATGCAAATGAGTTATGCTAATGAGCTCCTGCACCTCTTTTTTTACGAAAGGACCCCTGGGTGTAGTGGTTAGAAGCGCAGACTCTAATCTGGGAGAACCAGGTTTTATTCCTCACTCCTCCACATGATGTATGTTTTGAATTCTCCAAGCAGCTATGTGTCTTTGAATTTAGAACAGAAACAAAAGAAATTAACTAAAGAATGTGACAGGACAAATACTGTCTGCCACTAATCCTAACTGAATTGTTATTAATGTTTTATTTAGTCCTGTTCAAAAGGTAAGTGTAAGTCTTGATCATTTGTTCTTAATTTTATCCTTCCACAACTCTGCTACCCTAGAAAACTTTGTCCACACTGGAGATGATCCTGAACCACAGATTTTAATGGGAAGTAGAATCCAGATGAAATTAATAAATTTGTATAATATCTGTATTTATCATTATGTGTATTTACCATGACCAGTAATTTGCAAATACAGCATATTTATGTATAGATTACAGATTCCTGTTTGTACCTTCCATGATAAACAGTGTATAATAAATGTCCTCACCCATGTCATAATGCTTGTGCCAGCATTATGCCTATTAATATCACAAGTGAAAGATGATGTGCAAATTCTGCATCAATATATCATGCTACAGTGCCACCCTTTTTGTGACCAATTTAGATTATAGAAACTAAAATGTAATATACATATACAAATAAAAGGAAATCATATTGCTGTATATGTGAAATAGATATATATCTCATTATTTGTGATCTGTAATTCCAGACAGATTAAAAGTATAAGATTTATTGTATTTTTTGAAGAAGATCCAAGATGAGACACTGGCAGCTATCCAGTGCACAATTAAGCATTGTTAAGTTCCATGGACATAAAGGCAGGACATTGGAAATTAAGCATGCATAATCATGCGCTGGATTGTAGCCATTTTCTGTTAATTAAGGACAGAGGAGTTTGGGGTCCTGGGGTTCTTGAAAATGAGAAACGATAACTAAAATTAACTTGGAAATCTTGCTTTTAAAGACTAGACGTCCAAAGCTGTGAAGCTGGTAGGGCTGCCAACTGCCTGGGGATAAAATGTCTTGATCCTTTTATAGAGGTTTAATGGGATATTGTTTACCAGGTGATGTTATTTAACTCCATGCGGTGAAAAACTTCTGGTGCCCTTTTCTACATATAAAGCCTGTATTAAAGGAACAGGACATTTTTCTTCAAGTTTGTTGGCAAACCTATAAGCTGGTTCCATTTAAAATATATGGGCATGATTCAACCAAAGTTAAGTACGTTTGGCTGCAATTCTAAAAATGCTTTTCTGGAAGTAAGCTCCATTGAATGAAATTAGATGGACTTCTGAGTAGACTTGCTCATTGCTCATTTTGTGTCTTATTGATTCAAATAGGAGAAAAGCAAGGATGTATGTAATTCTGCCTCTGGCTCTGATTGTTGGAGTGAGCAGCTCAGCATGCCTGGACATGGGGGGGGCACTACATCCCTCTAAGTGTGGATAGGTGTTATCACCTTGAACAGAATGCCTCTCTTTGTTGTAACCTGGGAGCTCCCCTTTGACCCCTCCTCTCACTTTGTCCTCTCATTAACTTCACATGGCCTTCCATGGAGACACATGTCTCTGCAGATCTTTCCTGTAGATACAATGCCCTCATACTCCCACACACAATGCTGGACCAGCTGGCCATTTGTGATACAGAAAGTACTCTTACAGCAGGCTTATTTCTGCTTTTGACTGCAACCTGAATGTGAACTGGATCTACTTGAATAAATGCAGGGCTGTTTTTGGGCAGGAACGCACAGGAATGGAGTTCCGGCTGGCTCCTGAGTTGGCCACACCCAGCAGGAACTCATTAGCATAATAGGCCACACCCAACAACAGAAACTCATTAGGATTGGCTACATTAGGGGTATGTGGCCTAACATGCAAATTAATTCCTGCAACAAAAAAAGCCCTGGGTTTTGACAACAAACAAGGTAAACAGAATAAGAAGCAAAAGGTGGGTGTGGCTGGATGACCACTCTTCTGGTAACATGGGGGTGTGGCCTAATATGCTAATAAGCTGTGCTGTCGGTCGTGTGGCCTAACATGCTAATGAGTTCCTGCTGCGCTTTTTCTACAAAAAAAGTCCTGAATAAATGTAATATTTTATTTACTTCTTGGGAGATTTATTTACTGCACTCAGTATCACGCTTCTATGACTGAGCAAACTCTGCTATATAAACCAAATATCCTAATAATGATATCTATGGAACTGAATATTTTGTCTTCCATACGGACTGAATATTTTGTCTTCCATACTACAGCAAGAACCGCATACTTTAAGAGGAAGATGTATCAATGGAGAAAGCTGGAAAGATATTTATTGTACATGAGAGACAATTAATGCTTACAGAGGTTCATTTGCTCTTCCAGACCTGCTTGCCCATTATTTCCCTAGACTGATTTAATGAGCAAGTAGGTAGATCATATGGTGAGAAACTGAACTGAGAATATCAACACAATGCATGATTACAAGTGTATTGTACTTGGTTTGTCAGTGAGTTCACTAGTTTTGAACCAGTTGATCAAGAACACACATTCATAATTTTGTCTGTCTATACATCTGTATGCTTCATGCTGCACATTAGCTGTGGTGGGGTTTAGAAAAAGAGAAAACGCCTACGGTGGGACAAAAAGAGTCAAAGAGACAGAATACACACCATAGGCAGCAGGGCTTAGTATGGAATGAAGAAAGAGGGGAGTTCAGAAGTATCTGCAGTGCTGCAAAGAGGGACAACTGTGCCCTGCGGGACATAGGCAGAGGGTTGCATCCTACCACTTTGTTCAGTCCCTCTGAGTTTGGAGCCTTCCTCCAGTGCAAAGAACTCTTCCATTAGAGGAAAGCTGCTTTGGACAGAGGAAAGCTCTGAATGTAGCTGAACAGAATGGCAAGCTACAAGTACAACCTATTAAGAGTTTAACAGATAATGGGTTTAAAAAATCCATTACCAAATTAAAATGGCAACAAAAATGCTTTTCTATAGTTGGGCTATTTTGGGGCAGGAACGGAGTTCCAGCTGGCTTCCAAGTTGGCCATGCCTACAGCCTCCCCCCCCCTTTGGGTTCCCCAAGTTCCTTGCAAGCTGCGGGGCACCTGGGGAAGCCAAGCCGATCCAGGGAGGGAAGGCAGTTTAAAATGCCTCCCCTCCTTGGGTTCCCCAGGCGCCCTTCAGCTGTGGGGCACCTGGGGAAGCCAATCCAGAAACTGCCTTCCTCCCCTCGGGTTCCTCAGGCGCCCTACAAGCCAAAGGGCACCTGGGGAAGCCGATCCTGGGAGGGAGCTGCGCGGTCAGGGGTGTGGCCTAAACTGCTAATGAGTTTCTGCCATTGGGTGTGGCCTATTATGCTAATGAGTTCCTGCTGGGCTTTTTCTACAAAAAGAGCCCTGGTTAACACAAGAACTTGTTCTCTTTATATTTTAGAATTGTATCACACCCTCTCACACAGGTGCTTAAGGTGGTATGCCCCTCATCCTCATTTTATCCTAACAACGCTGTGAGGGAGGTTGGGCTAAGAAATGATGACTGACTAAAGTTATCCAATGAGTTTTCAGGTAGAATGATTTGAACCCTTGGCTCCTCAGCTCCAGTTTTACATTTTAATCACTATGCTACACTGGTTCTTAGTAAAAATATGGAAGTAGGTCTCAAAGTTCACTGAATTGTGCTCCCTGAAGTAGATCATCCCACTCCCAACTTTTGTTTGCTTCTGACAGATGTTGGGAAGCCAAAATGTGATGAAGAAGCAGAAGCAGGAAACAGTAACACTTTAAGATGAATAGTCTGTTATGAAGACTAATAGTTGCGCAGCCTGAAATATATGCAGAGCTTATGAGAAATGTATTTGTATTTCATAGCTTCCTCCACATGTACTAACACAGGCTTCAAGAAATGAATTAACTCAAGCAAAAATAGAGATGGAGTGTCAAGCTATACATTCTAATAGAGATTTTAACTTAAATTTGTTTCTTCACAAAAAAGTTTATTTAATATTATTGTTTGTTTATGGGAGGTGATTCCAGAATATTGTAATACAAATAGCAATATGCTGATATAAGTATTGTTACTTATATTCTTTTTTGTATACTCTTTTGGTAAAGGTTCTCACTGAGAAACCAAAGAAAAGATTCTCTCTTTTTTTTGGCCAGGTTTAATTTTTTTTATAATTTTCAATTATTTATTATTGGGTGGTTTACAAACTGATCCTATGTTTTATTTTGATGGCAGCTGCTATGTCAGTATAATGCATTTCCAGAATCAAACTAGAAAGCAAAATAATACCAGCAGAAATAAGTGATACAGCAGCAACAATCATGCCCACAGTGTCCTAGCAACTCCTTTGCCACCCACGTGTTATGACATTGTGCAACTATGCTGTCCATGGCAACCAAGCAGAAAGACACCAATCAGCATGCAGCAACCACCGGAATGCCATGATGGCATTACAGAATCCAATCCAAACCTCCTCCTATACATTATATGAGCATGCTGCCAGGAAGAGCCCTAAGCCCTTTCCCTGTCAGCTGCCTCTGTGGTCCGGTGTTAGAACAACAGCCACCAGGATGTTGCAGCCAGGATCACCTCAGACTATAGTTTTAACCCTGGATAACCTCATACAGGATGCATACACTTCTTGACAAATTTTGTAGTCTCCCAAGACTTGGCCTATTTCACCCCTCCCAGTCCCCAAATCACACAAAGCTCAAGAATCTGCCACACCCTCAATGCCATCCCCCCCCCCCCCCCCGCCCAGTGCTGGTGGTATTCAACTGTTGTGCAGGCATCAGATGCTGGGTTCCAGTAGTGCAGTGCAATTTAACAGTAATCTATTCGGCAGGTGTAACTAAAGGGTATGATTGCATTGGCCACATCTTTATTTCACACTATCATTAGTCATTACATAAAAGCATAATATTTTTGTTGGGTATTTTAAGCCTTTAGAATCAAATTTAAGCTAGAAAGCTGCTTATTTAACTTCTGCTTAATAACTGAATACAATGAAATCCTGATGTAAGAATATATAATTTGAAATTACCCACTGATTTGCATGCAGAAGGAGTGTAAAGCAAAAATAAAGGAAGCATCAAAATTCAGGCCATTTTAAAACTGGCAAGAGTGACACTAGCCATTGTGAAATGAAGAACAATTGTTCCAGAAGACAGCCATATGGCAAGCCTACTCTAGGCTTCAATGAACACCCTTTGGGAAAAGTTGGGGAGGGGGAGAATCTCCGCATGGGTATTCATGCTTGGCTACTAACAGCATGATCCTAAGCAAGTTTTCTCAGAAGTAAATCTCCATAATTTCAACAGGACACACCACCTAGCAAATAGTGTTGGATTAAACCAATGGTCCATCTAATCCAGCATCCAGTTTCACACAGTGGCCAACCAAACACCCTGCAAAGCATACAAACAGTATAAGCTAAAGCCTCCGGCTGCTGTTGTTCCCCATCCCACTATTAGAAAGCTACTGTCTCTGAATGTGGAGGTTCCATTTATTCACCATGTGAAGAAATGCATTTCTCCTTTGGAGGTTTGAAATGAGCAAAAACTTCACTCTGAGTTTTAAAAGTCCCCCCCCCCCCCCCGGGCAGAGAACAGGCAGGGAGGAGGAAGTCAGTCGATGACTTTCCAGGCTCACCTCAACTACCTCTTAAGAAATGCTAATAGATCTAAGCAGGAGAGATAATGGGTCGGTCAAGCTCTCCCTCTTCTCCAAGCAGGGAACAGAGAATTTGGAGGGCTTTAGACTAGAAAGTTTCCAGGAATAATCTCCAGGAAGAAATTCCAGGAAATGCTTTTCTGACCTGGCCTGACCTGGCCAATGGGTGGGGAAAACAGAGGTGATATAACTCAGGGGAGCAAGGAGGAAGTTTTATTTTGAGCTGGGTCCATCAGGGCAGACAGAACACTTAGCTGAGTTCTGGAGGAGCCAGCCATTGACCATGTGCTGGCCCAAAGGGCTACAGAAAGCTTCAAAGTAAAATAAACTCTGTAGAGATCTGTAACTTACTAAGCTTTAGAAGCCTGTCCTATATTTTAACGTCTGATAGGGCATGTATAGAGAGTGGGACAGAGGATTTGCATTTTACCCATTTCTTTTGAATCCCTTGCTTAATCTGGTGCTATGCTGAAAGTATGCTTGTGAACATTTTCCTTTTAATAAATACTTTATAACTTTTGATGTTGGTAGTAGTTCTCCGTACCACAAACACCTCCACAGTCTTGGACACACTATTTTAAAAAGAGCGCCATGGGGGGGAGGGCAGCAGTGGGCAAGTGGCTATTCCTCCAGGGGCACACAAGGCAGTAAACTGTCCCCGTGGTGACCAGGCGCTGGGCAGCAGGAGATACAGAGCCAAGGCCTCAGAACTTGGAAGGGAAGCTGGGAGTCCTGACCCTCCCAGTGGGAAATTCCTGCAAAAGTCAGGTGGTGGTGGTGGGTTATTGAAGAGAGAGAGAGAGAGAGAGAGAGTAAAGCCTCTTCAGATGTTGGGAGAATCTTAGAGGGCAGGGTGGAATAAGGCCTGCAGGCCAGAGTAGGCCCATTCTGCAACATACCACACTATTGATGGACCTATCCTCCATGAATTTGTCTTATTGGCTTTTAAAGTCATTAAAATGGAGGCTATTATTATTATTATTATTATTTCAATTTATATCCTGCCCTCCCCGCCAAGGCAGGCTCAGGGTGGCTTACATGAAAAGTTAATACATAAATACCAATTAAATTTATCATAAAATAATCTAAAAACAGTTCATTAAAAAACAATTCAGTATTATAAAGTGCTAGCAGTGTTAATTTGATTTCTTAGTGATGGTGGTACTATATGAATACATTCAATGATCTATCTAGATGTTCAGTTCATTGATCTTTCCCTGATGAAATCGGCAGGCACAGGATGTAGACGGCAAAATCGAGGGCAGGGCTCTATAAGTTTCAGTTATTGGTGGTGATGGTGGCGGCTCCTTAGTTGAAGGCCTGATGGAAGAGCTCCATCTTACACGCCTTGCAGAACTGTAAAAGGTCTAAGACGGAAGCGTCATCCAAAATGCTCTGTAGCTGAATTGCCATGGCCCTCTCTATTATTTCGCCCAAACAGGGCAAATTGGAAACTGGCCAGTAGTTAGCCAGTTTGGCCAGATCCAGAGATGGCTTTTTCAGGAGAGGACAAACCACTGCTTCCTTGAGCGCCCGAGGAAACCGTCCCTCTGTGAATTCCAGAAATTAAGTACTTTTTGGTCCAAATCTACTATGTACCAATTTATTGGACATCCATTTTTCTAAAATGGGAGCAGAAGAAAAAGTTTTCAAGTAACTTTCTCCACTGCAAGTTAGTTTTATAAACTCTATATTGTCTTCCCTTTAGCTATCTTTTCTCTTCATTGTGACTTCAGCTTAAGTTTTCCTTAGCCTTTCCAACAACATGATCATTTTGGCTGCCTTTGATCTAGCACTTTGTTGTTGTTCAGTTGCAAAGCCAAGTCCGACTCTCCCCAGTCCCATGGATTACAATATGCTTTTAGAGACAGGGCAATCAGAACTGTATTTTGAATGCAGCTGCATCATATATACAAGTTTTATAATAAGATATATACAAAGGTCTTATAATGAGATATACACTACTGGTTACAGTAGATATACAGAGATATACACTACTGGTTACAAATAATATGCACTAAACGTGGGGTTGCTGTTGAAAAGTGTTTAGAAACTTCTATTAGTTTGCAATGCTGCAGCTAGGATACAGACTGGAGTGGTCGTAGGGATTGTTTCACTCTTGTCTTGGCCTACCTACACTGGCTTTGTTTCCAGGAACAATTCAAGGTACTGGGGTTGAACTTTCAAGTTTTATATGGCCTGGGACTGGTATACCTGAAGGACCACCTACTGCCTTATGAACTCAGCCAACCACTACGGTCATTTTCTGAGGTCCTGCTTTGGGTGCCTCCACCTTGTGAGATGAGAGCCTTCTCGGTCATGGCACCAAAACTCTGGAACTCTCTCCCCAGACAGACTCCCGTCTCCTTCTTTTGCCATCTTCCGCTAGTAGGTGAAGACTTTTTAGTTTTGTCCAGCATTCCTTCAGTGACCCCTCCTTCCTATGCTGTACTTATATTGCTGTGGTTATGTTTTTGTATGTGTTTTAGCTTGATTTAATTTTTTCATTGATAGCCTTTTGTTTGGCTATAATAGTTTTTAAGATGCGTTTTTATTATATATGCTTTTAGTATCTTAGTCACTTTGATGGCCCTGATGAGGACAGAAATGTGGAGTATGAATTTTGTAAATAAATAGATACCTAGTTGTTTTGTTCTCAGTTTTTTTCTTAATAATTCTTAGCATAGAATTTGCCTTTTTTGCACTGAGTTGACATTTTCATCAAGATATCCACCACAACTCTAAGATTGCCTTCCTGGTTAATAACTACCAGTTCAGACACTATATCACCATATATTTAAAATTACAATGGTTCAGTCCAGCATGTAGAGGGTTGCCAACCTCCAGGTAGTAGCTGGAGCTCTTCTGGGATTACAATTGATCTCCGGGTGACAAAGATCAGTTCATCTGGAGAAAATGGCCACTTTGGAAGGTGGACTCTATGGCATTATACCCTATTGAAGTCCCTCCCCAAACCCCACCCCCCAACATGGAGCTGGCAACCCTAGGCATGCATCAGTTCTTATACTGAACCTCATTTGCCACATTATCACCCACCCACATGATCACCAGTGCAAGATAATGTGGCAAATGAGGTTCACTGTAAGTATAAACGTGTATATGATATAGTGAAAAATCTTAAACTTGTGGATATTCTTTTAGAGCTCGGCACATTCCAGTGGTTTTCACCATGCTGAATAATTTGATCTCATCTGCAAAACTGGTTAATTCGCTGTTCATCTCCAGTTCCAAATAATTTAAAAATAAATTAAATACAATTGATCTCAATACTGATCCCTGTTGAATACCACTGTTTACGGCCCTCCACAGTAAGAACTGTCCTTTTACAACCATTTTCTGCTTTGTATTTTAACCAGTTTCTAATCTACAAGAGCATCCATTCTTCTAACCTGTGGTTGCTAAGTTTACCAGAAAGTGTTTGGTGAGGGACTCGTCAAAAGCTTTGGAAGTTCAAGTATATAATGTCTGCTGGATCATCTTGAACTTTTCAAAGAACTCTGAAAGATTTCCATTAGAGAAACAATGCTGATTCCTTCTTGGTATGACTAATTTTTCTATGTGATTAATTTTCCCTTTAATTGGTACTTTCTACCAATTTACTTCCGCATTTGTTACGTTAATTGTTCTGTTAACTTCCTGGATTTTAAAATGAGCATTACCCTTTGCTACCTTACAGTTCTCTGGAAACATTGAGCCTAGTGACCAATTGCATAACTCTGTTAAGAGATCAACAGGTTCCTTAACAACTTTTGGATGTATGCTATCCAGACCCAGTGATTTATTCGTTTTTAGATTCAGGTATGGGTAGCCCTGTTGGTCTGAAGTTTCAGAATAAAGTCTGAGTCCAATGGCACCTTTAAGACCAACAAAGTTTTAATCATGGTATAAGCTTTCATGTGCAAGCATACTTCTTCAGATACAGTGGAACAGAACCTCTTGTATCTGAGGAAGTGTGCTTGCACATGAACGTTTCTACTGTGAATAAAATTTTGTTGGTCTTAAAGGTGCCACTGGACTCAAACTTTATTAGTTTTTAATATGTCCAGCAGCTCTCAATAGCTCCTCACATATATCTGACTCATAATTTCTGCCATCCTTCCTGAAAACAGCGCCTCTAGCATGGGTAACCATAACCACCTCTCATGTTCCATAGTAAAACTGATGCAAATAGTTCATTTTGCTTATCTGCAGTTTCCCAATCTTTGTTCAGCAATTATTTAACCCTTTTGTCATCTAAAGGCCTCACTGCCTCTCTGGCTGGTTTTCTGCTTCAGAAAAAAAACCTGCTGTGGCTAAAAGCATTTTCTTTTCTCACCCACTTTATAGTCAATGGACATTTGTTTCACCAAAGCTTGAGTTCATTCACTTCATTTGGACAAGACTGGTGTTAGGGGTTAGTGTGTCAGAACAGAATATCAAAGATATAGGCTTGAATCCTCACTCTACTGAGGAACCAAACTGGCAGGGCCGTCTTAAGCAGCATTTCACCTTTTGGAGCCCATTGAATACAGTGGGAGAATAAATTCAAGCAGCTTTTTATGGCATGCAGCGTTACCACCTTTTAAACTGGTCCCTCCAGAATCAGTTTGATCTACAGCTTGGGGGAACCCCTCCAGGTGCTGGTAATGTCAGGTAAATAGTAGTAACACACCCACCCACACAGCAGCCCTGGGTGTAAGTATCCAACAAAATAAGCCTTTCACTTTTTTAAAGGAAGTCTTCTTGCCTTTTATTGATTCCTTGATTTGGAGTACAGGGAAAACTTTATTTTCCTATATCCTATCTATATATCTAATTCTGAGAGTTTTTTTCCCCCTGTGTGGATGTTTATATCTGCCAAGAGAGCTCACTCTCCCCCAATAGCTTTTCCAACATAGTTAGGCCCATTCCTTAATCTGCAGAAAAATCTGAAAAGTTAAAAAAAAAAAACCCTTCAGGGACCGTTGAATTCCCCCAAATACCTTTTGAAATGGCATCAGCTCCAGGCATCAACTGTGAGGAAACTCCAGGGTATCCCCAGGTCCCACCAGGAGGCTGGCATCCCTAGGCAGCACCCTCTGTGTGACTTGATACCACCTGATTTGCATGACTTAATTAGACCCAGCTGCTTTGCTACTGTTCATCAGCAGCCACCCTATGATAGCCAGTGTGATGTAACAGTTAGAACTTCAGATTGGGATCTGCGAGACCCAGGTTCAGATCCCCATCTTGTGGTAGAAACTGACTGGGGGATTTTGGACCAGTCACATACTTTCAGCCAAACCAACCTCACAGGGTTGTTGTACAGACAACAAGGAAGAAATAATAATGTAAGCTAATAATAATAGTCCCCACTGTGGAGAAATAATAGTCCCCACTGTGGAGAAAGACTGTAATTTTCCAAGGTAGAGGCGGTGGGGGTGGGGATGGAAAGCTGAAGACAGATAAAGGTAGGTTGGCTGGTGGATGGGAAGGAAATAGGGTTGCCAACTCCAGGTTGGGAAATTCCTAGACATTTGAGAAGTGGAGCCTGGGAAGGGTGGGATTTGAGGTGGGAGGCAGAAAGAGAAACAGTGATGAGGTGGGGAGGCAGAAAAACAAAGAGAACGATGACAGGTCAGAAAGAGAGAGGAAATAACATACATGGAGGAGCGAGAGAGAGTAAGAAAGTGGGGGCAGAAGGGAGAAAGAGTGTGAGAGAAGTAGGGGGAGAAGGGAGGAAGCAAAGGTGTGAGGAATGGGATAACCATCCTGCAAGTTTCTTGCGGGTCTCCACTCGTTAGGATATATTTTAAAAGTATTTATTTAAACTTCTCTCCCACCGTTCCATCACAGTTATGTGTAAAACAGCTCATACTTTTTTTTAAAAAAGTACATAAATACAGTCCAGCTAAGAGAGATAAACGTGGCACAGTTCATGTCACTTTGTCGTGAAAAGAACAACACGTCCCTTCAGGGGTGTAGGACGTGGGACTGACTTCCCCGGAAACAGGCTGCAAACAGAGCCTGTCCTTCTCAGTTTGAGAGAGAAAGCCAACAAGTCCCTCTCTCCAACTCGCCCAGGAAAGATAATCCACACTGAACCTGCACAGCCGATCCCTTCCCACACTGCAAACATGCCTCTCATTGGTCCCCTGTCGCCAAACATCGCCCACTCCACCTTATCGTGAATCGCCTACTTCCCGCATTTAAGTACGGTTTCTTTCCTCAGCGCTGGTTGGTTAGGACTCCTGTCCTTCCGCAAAGAACAAGGCAAAGGGGCGGGCTTCAAAAATCTTCCCAACCTGCTTTTGCCCTTTCACGCCGAGCCGTATTTTCCCACACTCTGTACCGAAAGCGTTCACGAGGCTCCGCCCACCGCCCCTTGCGTGAGTCATCGCTGCCCTGCCCACTTTCCCCCATTGATTCGAGTGTTAATTTCCTCATGGCCGGCTTGCCCGCTGCTGTCTCCCCGCCCCGTTGGCTGGCCCCGCCCCATCCCCTATGCTTGCCCAAGTAGTCGCTGCAGCCGTTGCCTGTGAGGCTGGCCGAGGCCGGGGAGGTGGGGCGAGGGAATGGGTCGGGAGGGCGCTCTCTTGCTTTATCGTCACCACCGCCGCCGCCGGGACGACTTCTGATTCCTTTCTGAGCGGAACCTCCTCCGGTGTTGGCCTTGTCTGTCTTTCCGCAGGCGGGCGGGACGAGGCCGTCAGGCGGGGAAGGGGAGGATCAGCCGCCGCAGCGACTCACCGTTGTTGCCTGCCTACCGTCGCCGGAACGTACACTCCGAGAGCGCTTCCCTCTCCCCGCCATCCCTTCTTCCCTGCGCCGGCCAGGAACGGCAGAGACTCCTCCCCTTCCCCCCTCCGCAGCTGCCGCGCCACCTTCCTCCTTCCCTTCCCCCGGTCCCTGCTGCCCCCGCGCCCCAGAGGCACCTGCGCTCCTCCCGCCACCTCGAGGGAAGGACAAGGCCGGAGTCGCCTGCGTCCCCCAAGGTAGGCTGGCCTTACAGAGGGGCGCGGGGAGGTGGTGGGGGAGGTGGTGCCGCGCGTTCCTGTGGGCAGGGGGAGGAAGGGGGTGTCTTTGAAGGGTGCACAATGGTAGAAATGTGTGTGTGTGTGTGTGCGCGTGTGGTGTTGGGGGGGAGGAGTGGGGATTGGGGCCCTGCCCAGTAGGTTGTTGCTTGTGTGAGGGAGAAAGATGGCTTGTGTTTTGCGGGTGGCCGCGGTAAGCTAATGTATATTTGTTTGGAGGTGGTGGTGGTGGTGGGGAGAAAGAAAGGTTAGGTTAGGTTCCGTGGCACATAACGTAAACGGAAGCTCCAGATTTGTCTTGGGGTGGGAACAAACGAGATGAGCGCTCGCTAGTCTGTTTCTGTGTTGTCTATGGGAGTGTGTTTATATATATATATATATATATATAAATATATAGACATTGTACGCATGTACATAATAGTGGAGGACGGCAGTCGTACACACTAATCTGCCCGTCGTCTTGAGGAGGGGTGTTGGATGGAATGCCAGGTAAGGTTCGTGGTTTGGCTCCTCCAACCAGAAAGCAGGAGCAGATCAGCGGTCTGATGTCTTTCCTATGAGGGACTAGGCTCATCACAGGAGATTTATGATCTTGATAACACGAGTGTGAACGTTGCTGCGTGGTTGTATGTAGTCCTCCCCTTCCCAGTCTCCCTGGATACAAAAGTAGGGTGGCCAGTTTGGATTCCTGATTCTGTACTTGCAGCCAACTTCCTGTAAACCTGTATTGCTCTCTTAATAGCTGTTTTTTTAAAATAGCTGCTGCAAATAATTGACTGCATCATTACAAACCATACTTGAGATCTCTTCTGGAGGCCTACTGTTATGTTTTGCCTGAATAAGTGGTTTATTAAGCTGCTTCTGTATTGTAATGCAAGTAAGAAGGAGTTACTTGTGAACTCATATTCTGTGCTTTATATATGAATGTTTTACATGACTTTCCCTCTAAATAGCTTGTGAGGGTTAATGCTGCTAAGAGCTTATGCCTGCTTGTCACTATGTTGTAGGTTAGTTTGCATATACCACTATCTAACACTATGGGTTAGCTTACCCCCCCCCCCCAATTGCAGATGCTTATCTTGAGTAAAAGAGAGGAAGGTTAAAGGGTATCAAGGCTTTAAAACAATAGTTTAAATTGTTTTGGAATTATATGTATATAACATGCCAAGGAACTGAGGAGACCTAGGTCATCCAAAATAACATGCCTGTACCTGGGCAGCTATGCTGTCACATTTCTAAAATTGAAAATAAAATTATAAATACAGCTAATAATAAACCTGCCTTGAATATGCCCCTAGAAGTGTAGCATTTGAAGTAGTTTGTGCATGTTTCGAGGGTCTAAAATGTAATGGGTAAAAGTATTCTAAAAAGCCTGGTGCTTCAGAAAACTCACTTGGAATCTACTTACAGTAAGACTAAGTTTTGTACTGAGTTCCCTGTTTGCAGAAATCTCAAATGCTTCTTGGTCATGTTATTTTTATAGTAACCTTAACCAAATGCTGCCTTCTTCCCTCACATTTGGAAAGCAAATCAGGCCTGATACAGATTCAGGCTGGACTGGCAGGTCAGGCAGGATAATAGTTTTTGAAGCTGCTTCTAACTGGTGTATAATTTAAATAAAACATTTCTATTTTAAGCTTATGCTGCATAAACAAAGCAATTTTTCACATATTAAAATACATATGATCAACAGTTTTCTTTTAGTTCCTAAACATATGTGCTAAAAACTTCAGGAGGCTTCTGTACTGTTTCTGTAATGCTATGTTCAGCTGTGACAAACATGTATAAGAATAATGCTCAAAGTTATGGTGTAACAGGATATATGTTTAACATCTTACCATAATTTATCCTATTTGTGCATTGCTACCATATTCAGCAAAGTCCTTAACTGGTTGAAAAACTGTATTAAATAAGAGAACGAAGTTTGAGTCCAGTGGCACCTTTAAGACCAACAAAGTTTAATTCTGGGTATAAGCTTTTTGTATGCATGCACACCTCTTCAGATACATTGAAACAGTGTTCTCAAGCCTTATATATAGGTAGAGAGAGGATGTTGGGTTAGTTGCCAGGAAGGGCTATTTAGAGTCAAAATGTATAAGTAGGTGCAATAAGTATAGCTGAGATTGGATTAAAGCATACAACTTAAAGAGTTACTCAAATGGGAAATTTGAGTTTGAGTCCAGTGGCACCTCCAAGACCAACAAAGTTCAATTCTGGGCATAAGTGAAAACAGAGAGATTTAGATGCACACTTCTTCAGATACGTTGAGACATATTTCATCTAGTGTTACATTTAGGTGTGGGGGGTCTAGTTGAATATAAGGAATGAAAGTTTATATTTGATAGCACAAATGGTGGATGGTAGATGCAGTATTCTTATGTTTTTTCAAGATAACAGTCATTTTGAGGAAGTTGTACCTGAATATACAGCTTAGTCTAGCAACTGTAATTTGTATACATAATCTGTGTGTGTGTGGGGGGTGTGTGTGCTGAGATTGTTGTGTTCTGCACAAGGGAAGCCCCACTGGATCAGAGTATGTCTATTTACAGTGCAGTCCTAAGGACACTTTCCTGGGAGTGAGCCCTATTGATAGATGATATTAGAATTCAGAGTAGACCTGCTTAGGATTGCTCTCTTAGTCTAGCAACTTGTTTCCAACAGTGAACTGTTAGAATTTCTAGACGGCTGAAAGTGAAGTGAATACATCAACTGATATTGAAAGAAATGCTGTTTCTTAATGTGGAAGTTCCAATTAGCAGCTGACCTAGTAGTGATGGTAGCTTTATTTCATGAATACATCCAGTCCTCTGTGTCTGCTTGTACAGATCCTCATGCTTTACTGAGCTTGTGTGTTTAGCCCCAACAGAATATAGGTAGAGTTTTAGCAGGATAGATAACCTAGACAGGGGAAGCAGAAGCTAAGTTGAGCAGAGCACATAATTGGTACAATTAAAACTTATTGTGGCAGATTGCGCTTTAAAATCTCGTAAGTGCTATGTAAATGGATAATGGACTGTGAAGGGTTAATTCATCACAGAGGCAGGGAGCCTTGAATGACAGGCTGCTCCAAGGAATTTGATTGGTTAGCATCAATTGAACAGAGAAAGACTAGAGAGCTGAATGCTGAAGGGAGGGCAGTCTGAATTCAGCCCTGAGAAGAGTCTAGTACTGATGAATCTGAGTCCAGTTCTGACAGAGAAAGGTTCAGAACTGACAGGGATTGTGCTTAGCCCTGACTGAGAGCAGTTTAATACAGATGGAGTACTCAGAAGGTTGGCAGGAGGAGTGGGTAATTAGGAGAAGACTCCCATTTAGGCCAGAAAAGGGGATAGATCTTCTAGTGAGAGAAGAAATTCCCTACCCAGTTAGAAAAGGGAGATCGCTCTGAGGAGTGGAGTGATCCCTGTGGCCAGATGTGTTTAGAAACTGCCTTTTAAATCTTGAGGAGTCAGTTAAAACTCAAGAAGAGTACTGGTGAGTTTAGAGAAGGAGTATGGGTAGAGTAACCCTACCTTCTGGAAACCAAAAGAGTCAAATATGCTTTAGAAAGTATACTGGAGTGTTTAGGAAACACTGAAACAAAAGCTTCTCATCTTAAAGATTCTAAGTCAGCCAGTTTGGTGTAGTGGTTGAGTGCCAGTTTGGTGTAGTGGATGAGTGCGCGGACTCTAATCTGGGAGAACTGGGTTTGATTCCCCACTCCTCCACTTGCACCTGGCTGGATGACCTTGGGCAAGCCATAGCTCTGTACCAGTTCTCTCAAGGACAGCTTGGGAAAGAGCTCTCTCAGCCCCACCTACCTCACAGGGTGTCTGTTGTGGGGAGGGGAAAGGAAAGGAGTTTGTAAGCCACTCTGAGACTCCCTTGGGGAGTGAAGGGCGGGATATAAATCCAATCTCCTCCTCCTCCTCCTCCTCCTCTTCTTCTTCTTCTTCATCACTGTGAAAGGCATAAGAAACTCAGTTGCTTGAATTGTAGTCTGTGCCTGTATTGTTTTACCTCAGAATTTTACCCCTGATATCACCTGACCTTTCCCCTCTATGTTGAATAAAATATTTTGTTATTTTTGAATTTTAAAAAGCCTTGAGTGCCATTTCAGTGGTCTTAAGTTAAAGAGGAAAACCTTATCCCTTCCCTCCAGTTCATAGGCTGAGCCAGCAGCAAAATTGTGATAGGGTGGGACAGCCATAATTCTTCAGAAAAGAAGAAAATTGATAAATTGGCTGCTGAGTCAGAAAGGGGAAGAAAAATGGAGGGAAAATCTTGCCTCTGAGGGAGGAAAGGTTGTCATACCTGCTTATGCATGCCATATTCTGCGTAAAAGGTGCTGTGCCTTAGGGCTCATAAACAATGTGAACTAAACTAATGCATGAGAACAAATTTAGAATCCGGTGTTACCTTTAAGACCAGCAAAGTTTAATTCAAGGTATGAGCTTTTGTAATATTTCTTGGAAGCATATATGGATCTTCTGTATCTGCACAAGTTTGTGATTGTGAAGAGAATCTCTCAGGGTTGTTACACAATGGCTGGGCACCCCAGGGTACAGTGGTGATACAGAGTGCTGTTAGTTGTGATGCAGACATCAGTGGATAATGACATCTTTCATACATGGTAGACTTTGATGGCCTAAGTAATATTTTAAAAGGTTTATATCCTTGTTTGGACTGTGTGATAAAATAGTGCTCACTTTTAGTTTCTAATAATGGTAGCATATCATTGCATGTGAAAGCAATAAAAATTACCTTGTAGAAATAGAGACCATTTTAAGAGACTGTCAGTGATATATACACTATATTTCAGTTCATACATCATTGGCTAGGTATTAACCCTAAAGTATATCTTAGGAAAAATAGGAAAAACTGTAAATGAGAGGAATGAGCATCTTGTCTTATGCTCACTTTTGACACCACTGCTGTTAACTATTAATATTTATGTCACCTGTAATAAATTTTTCTGGAGAGGGTTCAAACAAATCTGGGCTTTTTTTCTGTCGTCGTATGTAACTAAAACTGAAATTCTATAAACCGCTGGGAGCAACCTCATTGATTAACACAGAGAGATTTACTTCCAGATAAGCATGCATAGGGTATAGATAGGGCCTAAATGTTACAGATGGCATTACATAAGAACATAAGAGAAGCCAATGTTGGATCAGGCCAGTGGCCCATCCAGTCCAACACTGTCACACAGTGGTCAAAAATACCAGGTGCCCTCCCGTATCACCAATATTTTTTACCAACTCTTTATATGTGACCGAGATTTGTTCCTCAAATATTTGGTAAAATTCACCTGGCAGTCCATCAGGTCCTGGTGATTTTTTTTTTTTTTTTGGTCTTTTTATAGCATCTATGACTTCAAACATCGCGATAGGCTCACTCAGTTTTCTCCTCTGGTCTTCTGAAAATTTTACTTTGTTGTTATTTTTCAAATAATCCTCAATTTGTTCACCCTTTTCACCTCCCTGTTTATATACCTTTCTGAAATAGTTTTCTGCTATTTGCTTTAAATCCTCCTGAAGATATTTATTATCTCCTTTCTCATTCTTAAGGGATATTATTGATCTTTTAGCTTCTTCCCGTTTTAGTTTGTACGCTAGCCATCTTGAGGGTTTATTGGTGTTCTGGAAAAAAAAGAGCCTGTTATATTGTATTTTTTTCCCTATCTCCCTACTCAGTAGTAAATTTAACTTATGTTGTTTATAGATCAACCTATGTTTACATTTTATATTCCCTTGCGTATTTATTCTATTGTCTTCCTCTAATTTAATCTGCTTTACTAAGTATTCGTACTCTTTATTTTCTTGCTGTTTTTCCCAAGCTGTATAACTAATTATTTTACCTCTAATATACGCCTTGAACGCATCCCATACTATATGCACAGATATTTGAGGCTGCAGGTTTCTTTTAAAGAAGTCCTTTATATCTTCCTTTAAGCTATCAACAAATGTCTGGTCTTTCAGCAGATATTTGTTCATTGTCCACCTAGTAGATTTTTTCATCTCCCTGAACGATAGTACCATAGGGTTATGGTCAGCAAAGGTTAATGGCAAAATTTCTATATCGTTCATCTCTAACATTAATGCCCTTGATATCCGTGCCATATCAATACGCGACCACGAATTATACCGTGCGGAGTAATATGTAAATGCCCTTTTAGTTGTATATAAAAGAAAATTTTAAAACTTTCTTAATGTTAGCAGTATTGTAAAAAATGTATGTAAAATCTTGGTTTCTATTCTGGCACTCCATAGACAGCCAGAACCACTTTAGAACTTCTTTTATAGCTGCTGTGCTGTGCTTTAAATATTAATGTATTTTTAAAAGTAGGTGGAGGGATGAAGTGAGGATCTGTTGGGCTGGGGGGGATGGAGACCTCACTGCTTTCTGTCAGATGACAGCAATGATACAGCTGATGTAAGAGAACGCTTGGTTTTGTGCAATTTTTTTACAATGACTTCCACAATAAACATGTTGCACTGGTTCTTGGAACTGAGTAGTATTTTACTCTGTAGCCCAGCAGACCCGCATATTCAAGCACAGCTCTTCTGGAATCATGTCTTCAGAAAGTGATGGTGAGAAACTTAAGGTGTTAAAGGGTTGAAAGTATTTAATCATTTTCTTGTCTGATATTTTTACCTTCACAGCTGTCTGAAGTTCCTTTTCTGTCATTAGGGCTCCAGTAGTGGAGGTGAGTCAAGGCTAGGATAAAAACATCTTAATGATGGGAAAGGTGAGGTGGAGGTTCTGCTTTTCCTGCCTGTGGACCATTTGCACCCATATTCTAAATTGATTTCCCAGTGGGTTCTTTAGTGTGATTGCCATAGACTTGCTTTTGTAGACCTAGGTTGTCACATGTAGCATGGGCCTCAGTTGAAAGGAAAGGATAACAAGGTGGTATTTAGAAATGGGATGAAAGTTGATGCTTTAGGGTGTTTCAGTGCTGCTTTTCCTAGGATGGCTATATGTCTGACTGGGAACATTGTGGAAGTTTCATACCACCTTCAGCCATGATAGGTGGTTGAATAATAGTATTCATTAATGGGTGCTTGGTCATCCCATGCCACTTACATTTTGCTTTTGGTTTATGTTACAGTCATTACAAGTGCTCTCTTCTGTGCTGGACCAGGTTGGAGACAACCTTGTTGAGTGTGAGTGTTCCCTCTAAGCTGAGTTAGTGTGAGCTAGCTCAACAGTTTTTAGTCTGGCTCACACATTTTTTTTCTTCGCTCAGGAAGGATGGTTCCAGAGCAAACTAATTTATGCGGTAGCCAAATTGCTCGCTCACAACTTTAATGCCAGTGGCTCCCAAAGTAGAATTTTTGCTTATAAAACTCCACAGCTTAGAGGTTGCATGGGAGTTTTGAGATCATGGAGTGGGCACCACCACCAAGTGGCTGCCATTTGGAGTCTAGGTTCAATCCTCAAATATTGGGATGTTCAGAGTAAAGTGTCATCCTGTTTCTATATGGGTGCTCCCTGCACACAGAACTGAATGCATGCTGGACCCTCCTGCTCTAAAGAGATTAAAGAAAGCTGGTATAAGCTTTTGCTTTGGGACAATATGCTTTGGGAGAAGAAGTGGGCACCAGAAAGCACCTCAGCAAGCACCATAACTCTCACTGGCACCATGTTTGGAAATCACTGTTTTAGACTTTTTGAAAGAGAATTTTTCACTGCTTCAGTAGAAAGAGATGAGATGAGATGGCTAGAAATAGGCAATAATAAAGCTTTCCCCTGTTCTGAGTGATCAAACAGCTTATTATATAATTATTATATATAATAGGGCTGTTTTTTTATGACTGTGCAGAGAACTGAAATTATGCCCATTTCACTGAATGTCCCAACTTCACAAATTCTTTAAAGAAAGTTTGTATGCCACCTCTCCAGATCTGGGAGGGGCAATGGCTCAGTGGTAGAACATCTGTTTTGCATGCAGGAGTCCAGAGTTCAATCCCTGGCATCTTGTAGAATCATAGCATTGGAAGAGGCCATACTGACCATTTAGGCCAATGCAGGACCAGCCTAAAGCATCTCGGACAAATATTCGTCCAGCCTCTTCTCTCTCTCTTTTTTTATTTTTTAAAAATTCAGTTTTAACAGAAAATAACAAAATGGAAAAGAAATATCAATACTTCAGCTACCATTAAAGGGTTCATATAGCTCTTATTAAAATTAAGGACTCAAAGCTGCCAGTGACTCAAGGACTCAAATCTCTCTAGGCAGCTGATTCCACCTTTGAACCACACTGTGAAAAAGTTTTTCCTAATATCCAGCCGATACCTTTCTGCATGTAATTTAAACCCGTTGATTTGGGTCCTATCCTTTGCTGCCAACTGGAACAGCTCCTTGCCCTCCTCCAAATGACAGCCTTTCATATATTTAAAGAGAATAATCATGTCCCCCCTCAATCTCCTCTTCTCCAAACTCAGCATTCCCAAGGCCCTTAGCCTTTCCTCGTAGGGCTCAGTCTCCAGACCCCTGATCATCCTTGTCACTCTCCTCTGCACTCTCTCGATTTTGTCCACATCCTTTTTGAAGTGAGGCCTCCAGAACTGCACACAGTAGTCAAGGTGCGGCTTGACCAAGGCAGTATACAGAGGGGCTATGACCTCCTGCGAATTTGATGCTGTGGCCCTTTTAATACAACCCAAGACTGAATTTGTCTTTTTTGCCATTGCATCACACTGACTGCCCGTATTTAGTTTACAGTCCACTCTTACCCCAAGATCTCTTTTGCATACACTACTCCCCAGAAATGTATCCAGTATTTGTGCTTGATATTTTTGTGGCCCGTATGTAATACTGTGCATTTATCTTTGTTGAACTGCATCCTGTTTGCAACTGCCTGCTTCTCCAGAGTATTCAGGTCTTGTTGAATTTTAACTCTGTTTTCTTGGGTGTTGGCTACTCCTCTCAATTTGGTATCATCAGTAGTTGAAAGGACCAGCCAGTAGGTGATGTGAAAGACCTCTATCTGAAACCCTGGAGAACTGCTGCCAGTCTGAGTAGACAGTACTGACTTTGATGGACCAGTGGACTGATTCAGGATAAGGCAGCTTCATGATCACTATGTTTCATAACAGTAAAACACAACTAAACACAGTAAAATTAAACCCCAGTTTTTTTTAAAAAAAAATGAATTAAAAAAATGAATAAAACAACTAAAAATCACACAGATAAAAAATAATCCAGGGCATAGAAAATGGAACAATTTAAAATAACATTCATAAAATGCTATGCTAAGAACAGACCATAAAATACTTAAAAAGATTGAACACCTTCATTAAAAACCTGGTAAAGATAAATGTTTTGGCCGAACAATCTGAAAGAAAGTAAAGTAGGCATCAGACAAGCATCAAGGAAGAAGGTGTTCCAAAGACAGCATACTGTTACTCCAAAGTCCCTGTCTTAGGTTGCCATTTGGCCTGTCTTTGCTGATGATGGCACAGAGTGCAGGGCTTGGGAAGAATTCAGCTGGAGATCTGGACAACATGAAAGAAGGAAGTCTTTCAGGTATCCTAATCCTGAACCATTTAAGGCCTTACCAGTAAGAACCAGAACTTTGAATTCCATTTGAAAATAGATGATTAGCTATTGTACATCTTTCAACATGGAATTCTGATACAGTCTCTGCATTTTGCCATGGTCACACAGCAAGCTTATCCAGATTTGTTCACGCTATAGATTTGATTGGGAATATATTTTTTTCCAGGTTGGGATGATCACACATCTCTCCCTGAACTGCTTGCATCGCACGATGAGGCTCTGGGCACTGTCCAGATAACTGTGCTGCCCAAGTGGTGGCACAGCTTTTTTTTTTTAAATGGCTTTGCATATGTGCATATGCACATGGCTGAATCACTGCTCCCGCTGGGACTCGCTATACTCCCTTGTTTTTGCAGCCCCCCCCCCCCAAACAGCAAACAGAATTAACCGACAACGTACAACGGAGCGCTGAAGTCTGTATGTGCACTTGAATGTTTATACATTGAATTTATTCAGCACAGAATTGCTGATGTGCACAACGGTGGAAGCTTGGAGGGGAAAAAAATCATGAGAAGGGCATTCGGACGAACTAATCACAATCATTGCAAGAGATGGATGTCCAGATCGCCGAAATTGTGGATTTAAAGTGCAAATATCTGGAAAGTACTTGATTTTCCAAGTGTTGGAAAAGTTGCTAGGGAACTGGGAGGATTGTGCAAGTGAGCCCACTTTGGTGCGGGAGACCGTTGCAGGCGTCTGATCAGCAATTTTAAATGCGAGAGGGAACAGCGGTGAAACCCAATCAAAATGGCCATATGACCATGACCTTTAACCCTGATAATAAGCCTGGCTACCACATTCTGGTCCAGTTGATATTTCTGAACAGTTTTCAAAGGCAGTCCCATGTGCAGTGCATTACAATAATCTAACCTGAATGTGATCAGAGCATGGATCACTGTGGCCAGATCATATTTTTTTGAGGAAGGATTATAATTTGGTGTACCAAAGGCACTGTGTCACATTGAGGAAACTTGAGTCTCCAACTGTAAATAACAACAAGTCTTAGATTCCACAAAACAAACACACTGACAGAAGGGATTTGCCTGCTCTTCTTAGCGTGATGTTAGTTGCTGAAGAAAGAGGAAGCTTTTTTTCAAGTACCAGCCTATTCTGCAGCACTTGCCTGCTTCTCCTTGAGATCTTGTCTGGGCAAGACTAGAAGACTTAGCAGCAGCAGCAGCTAGAGATACTGAAGTACCAGTCTCTTACAGTATTTACACAAGCTGAGTGTTTTTTAATAGCATAATCCTGAACATGCTCACTACATAAGAAGAGCCCTGCTGGATCAGACCAATAGTCCATCTAGTCCAGTGGTTGTCATGTGTGCCCTGTGAGAGAACAGGTGTCGAGGGAAGTGTGTGGGAAGATCAGAGGTAGTTGTAGAGGTCAGGACAGAAGGGACGTGAAGGTAGAAGAGGAATGTGGCCATAGGAGTATTTGTGCTAAAAACAGTGGGAGTTGTTAATTGGGGCCCGACAGAAGGCGTAGTGGCCGTGTGTTGTTGGTGTTTGTTTTGGGCCAGGAGGTAGAGGCAGTAAAGGTATGCCTAAGCAGTGCATTGTGGCTGGATAGTGTACATGCATTCAGAACATACTGGCTGCAATTAGGACAGTTGTCATGGTGCACAAAGTAGCATGTTTTGGTGAAGTGCTGTTACACAGAAGAGCATTAGTCCCTGTAGGCAAATCTACAGAGAAACAGTGAAATCACATTAGAAAATATCATGATGACTGAAGAACCTCTTCGTAGACAACATTTCTGATGAAGACTTTGTCAGAATGAGTAGTAGTCTTCCTTGCTGGGGCCCATCAATGATGTGAACTCTGAGATCCTGGAGGCGGCGTACCCTTGAGAAAGTCACATAAAATTGTCCATGTGCGAAAACAGGGTCACGCAAATACACACACCCACTTTTTCCAGTGTTTGGCCTTGAGATTTGTTAATGGTCATTGCAAATTCTAGTTTTACAGGGAACTGGCATCTTCATAAAGTAAATGGAAGATCAGTGTCTGTTGGAACAATGTCTATGTGTGGTATGAAAAGCATTTCCCCAGTAGCAGAGCCAGTCGGCACTCTTGCAATTATCAGATTTTGTTTCAGCTGTGTTATGTTTAGTCTTGTCCCATTGCATAGTCCTCGTTGTGTATTGAGGTTTCTCAGAAGCATGATAAGTGCACCAACTTTAAGATTCAAGGAATAGAGAGTCATGCCCGATGGAGCTTGTGCATGTTGAAATTCAATTAGATAGTACTGTTTATCGAGGTCAGCACCATCTGAGTCAATAGAATCTGAACTTAAGTAAGTGATGGCTGTTCAGTGAAGTAGACCATGAACAGTCTCATTGAAAAGTTCTAATCTGAGTTTTTTGGACAAAGAATAGCCCTGTTTGCAAAGAAAGTGTAATCGGAAGGTTGCAAGGTGTCCTCCAAGTATTTCACGGGCTAAGTTGCCTTCATGTATAATTTGTGTGGATATTTCTATCATATCAGGTGGCAGACCATCAGGTGTGTCATGCTCTCCATTGCCAAATCACAATAGCCACTCACTGAAGGATGGGTCCAGGGAGTGGACATTACTTGTGAGTGTCAGCACCTGAAATGTGTCCCACAGAGTGGAATTTTATGCTGACCTCAACTGTCCGGGTTCTATTTCCATGCTTAACTACAGGGGGAGTCTGTCGGAAGTCACCACCAAGTATTAGAAGTTTACCATGGAAAGGTTTATGAGTTTTCATAATGTCTATCAGAACACGGTCCACAGCTGTAAAAGCAGCACCAGGTGCCATAATGGCCTGATCCCAAACTATAGCTTTGGCACAGTGAATGATCTAAGCATCAGGAGATTGTAGTTTAAGATTAGAAGTGGAAGTCTCATCCAATAGGGGCAACAGTCTGAAGAGACTGTAGTATATCTTGCCACCAGAGAACAGATTTGCTGCGATGCCAGTTGAGGCTACAGGCAAAGCAGTGCCTTTCTCTTGGGCAATTGTGGACATGAGGGTCTTATAAAGGTAAGTTTTTCCAGCACCCCCTGAGCCATCCAAGAAGCAGCATCTACTGGGGAGAGCATCATTCCTTGCAGCTGCCAAAACAGTGTTGTAAGCAAACCTCTGCTGCTCATTCAAAGTGTTCAGCATGTGTGTGGTTGTTTCAGCTGACACTGTGAGTGTACGTAGTGAAAGCGGATAGAGTGGCAGCAAGGGGAAAGGGCATAGAAGTCCATATTTCTCACAGGAGCTGCTCTGTATTTGTAGAGTAGCTTCAATATCTTGTAGGGTGAAAAGTAAACACTGGTTATAAGCGAAGAGGTCTCTCAGTGGTCTAGGCATGCTGCAAACAACTGCTTCCTCCAACGTTTTTGTCCATATTTGGTTATCACTGATCAAGCCCTTATGCATTGCTGCCTAAAGGAACGTTTGAAAGTGAATTTAATCCACAGTGCGTAGGTCCTCATAGCTTGTAGCTCCAGGTACATGAATAAGAAGCAGCAGGCGCAAGCAGTATCTTTTGGGATCGAAAGGACCAAATATATTCTACCAATCACACTGTCACCACCGTGTTTATGGGGTAACCATCGTCAGTTAGTTTTGTAGAAGATTAATTGTTTAGGAATGTCACTGTATTGTGTGGACTTCGCAAGTGGTGTGGTTTGGTTCAGCTTGAACCAAGCAGCAAGCATAGGCCTTTGAGCGGTGTCTGCAATGGACATGGCATTGTGTTTCAGCTGCTTAGTGTGGAAAACAACATTATGCTCATCTGGAAGATGAATGGGCAGGAGAACAACGGTGTGTGAGTGCTGATGCATGTCATAATGCAGGAGCTGCCACATGGCTTCAGGGGCACTTAACATACCTTGAATTGAGATGGTTGTGTATTTCATTATAGCTTGTGTTGTGCTCTTTTAAGTCTACAGTGATGCAGTCGTGTCCTTTGTAGATGTACTTGCAAAGGTATTTATACTTTTCACACTGGCACAGACCTCAACATTTATATGGCAGCTGTATTTTAGAAGGCAGTATGAGTTGTATGGCACAATCCATCTGCTATCGATAGTATTGCCACTTGCAGTGGTAGTTGCACCAAACAGTATAAGGGATAACCTCTCCACTTTGGAACTGTAGTGTTCTGGAAAGTCTTTGGGAATTGCTTGCTGCTTTTTCCATCTCACATGCATGGCAAGTTTGGATGTGTTGGACCACATGGACTGTGAACCATGTGTCGGGCCACAGTTGCATGCAGAAGTGGTTGTCGGTCAATGTCTGGAAGCTCAGCAGAAACAAGCCTGTCAATATGATCAGCCAACTCAGGCTTGTCATCCTTTTTTAAAATGAGCAGTATATGAGCGTGAGGAAGCCCCCTTTTCTGGAACTGAGTGACATGCACTTTTGCAACAGGCATGCCAAAAGTGTGTTTTTTACTGATGTCATCCATTAGCTCCCTGAATTTCAGGTGGAAGACACGAGCGAGCAAGTCAGGCTGATTGGCCATGTAGCTGTTCTTTGATCTCAGGCCAGTTTGGATTGCAAGTCATGGTGATGAAAAGGTCTGGCTTGCTATATTGGCGTATGATAGCCATCACATCCTGATAGTTTTGCATCATATTTCACGGGCTGCCTTGAAATGATGATGGCAAAATGAGAGCTTTTCCATGGAGGAAGTCATCTGCATCCATTCCAGTGTGGAGATGGTCCATGAGATCGTGGTATCTGTCAACACGAAGTTGTAATTGATTTTGGTAAATGTAATTTAGTCTGTTGGCTTCCATCTTAACATAAGTGTCAATGATATATTGCTGAGTTAACTTTCCAGCAGAAAGGAATGGATTTAAGTCACTTCTTATTGACGGTATTGATAGTACAGCATTTGAGTGACCCTGCATCGTGGATTGGCAGTATGAGGGTGGAGAGCAAGAATGTATTTATTTATTTATCAGTCTTATATGCCGCTCTCCCCACGTGCAGGCTCAGAGCGGCTTACAAAGCTTGGCTAGAATCCAAGTTACACATATACATTAAAATCAATTAAAACACCATTTAAACAAACAATCATTATAATACAAATAAAGTACTCCGTGATATAACCATGGCATAATATGTATACCCGGCAATCTCCGGTTCTAAATGTTAGGCTTGATGATAACCGCAGCCGGCCCCATAGCTGTGATGGTCCTAGGATGGGGGGGGGAGGAGGGAGGTTGCGGCTCCTATTTATACGCCTGGTGGAAGAGCTCCGTCTTGCAGGCCCTGCGGAACTGCATAAGGTCCCACAGGGCCCTGATATCCGGGAGCTTGGTCCACCAGTAAGGAGCTGCCACCGAGAAAGCCCTTGCCCTGGTTGCTGCGAGCCTGGCATCTCTGGGACCTGGGATAGCCAGCTGGTGTTGTGCCCCAGACCATAGCGCCTTCTGGGGTATATGTGGGGAAAGGTGGTCCCTCAGGTATGTCAGACCCTGGCCATTTAGGGCTTTAAAGGCAAGCACCAGCACCTTGAAACGAATCTAGTATGCTATAGGCAGCCAGTGCAGCACCTTTAGCATCGGCTGGATGTGCTCACATCTAGAGAGGCACATCAATAGCCTTGCCGTGGCATTCTGCACCAGCTGCAGCTTTCAGATTTGGAACATGGGCAGCCCCATGTAGAGAGCGTTACAATAGTCTAGCCTCGAGGTGACCATTGCATGGATCACTGTGGCCAGGTCACCACGATCCAGAAAGGGAGCCAGCTGCCGCACCAGTCGCAGATGATAAAAGGCCGACTTGGCAGTGGCTGCTACCTGGGCCTCCATTGTTAAGGAGGGATCCAGGAGCACTCCCAAACTCCTAACCACCAGAACAGGCACCAATGGTGCCCCATCGAAGGTCGGGAGTGGGAGCCCCAACCCCGGACCGCCCTGACCCAGGCACAGGACCTCCGTTTTCGCCGGATTCAACTTCAGCCTACTCAGCCTGAGCCATCCAGCCACAGCATGCAGTGCCCAGTCCAGATCATCCGGTCCAGAGCTTGACTGGCCGCCCAACATCAAATAGAGCTGGGTGTCATCAGCATACTTGACACCCCAGCCCAGCCATCTGGGCAAGGGGGCACATGTAGATGTTGAAAAGCATCGGGGACAAGACCGCCCCCTGAGGCACTCTGCATTCAAGCAGGTACTTCTGGGACTGCTGTTCCCCTAGCACCACCCTTTGTCCCCGACCCTGGAGGAAGGAAGCGAGCCACTGTAAGGCAGGCCCCTATATCCCCACGTTGGTGAGTTAGTGGCTGGTGTACCAAAGGAATATCAACACCCCAGCTCTGATCACCAAAAGGGAATAAGAGTGGATAGACCATAGGCTCTAAGTTAGGATCCAGGATACTGATACGTTCTGTTTTTCTTCCACCATCAGGGGCTTTGGAATGGCAGTGAATGATGAGGTCACGGTGAAGTGGTGGTTCACCATCAACATTCTCAAATATAATGGCAATCTCATTTGATCTTGGAGCATTGTATCTTCTTGGGTCATGGTCCTGAATGATTGCCATGGACACAGTGGAAGGGACAGCATTGCTCCGGCGAGCTTCCTGAATGCTCTCCTGCTCCACCTCATAGAGCATCTTGCAAGCATCAGCAAAGGGGTTGTTAGTCACCATCCATGCACTCTGATCACCAAAAGGTGATCTGCTTGTGGCATCCCTGATTCTCTTGCACCTGTAATCTAAGGGCCTCTGCCTCGTCTGAATCCAGAATGTACAGCTGGGCATATTTTCTTTTTACACCATTGTCTGGGTGGAGTATTCTTGCATGGTGGTAGATGGATCCATTGATCCTGAAGCAGTACGGACCGTAACCTGGTGGAGGTGCGATCTGTGCTCCCATGGAGGCAAAAGCAAGAGAGCTATTGATCTGATGTTGGTCATGAAGTTTGTAGAAGGCTCATATTGATCAGTCATAAGGTCTTCCATCAAAGAGGTTACACAAACAGGCTTTAAAGCGGCTGTGCCTTTTGAGCAACAGTTTGAAAACTTGCCATCAGAGGTTCTCTTGCAGGTGAAGTGAAGGGCATGGCAGAATTCACATGTGTGATCCATAGAGCTACAGTAGTGCTGTGGGACTGAATGTTTATCAGTAATGTTGGATAAGGCAGCATGGGCTGCATAGGCCAGTTTAGCCTGGTGACAACATGCATCCGTGGTGCCACATCTAGATGTCTTCTGGCAGCATACTGCGATGTCTGTCTGTTGTGGAGTTGATTATTTCCTGGCTCGTGTTACAGTCCCTTCTACATGGTGTGATTGGTAATGGTGTGGAATTGTGGACGTTAGGCATGGGCTGTGTCTTGGCAGCAATATGCCGGAGAGTTGCAGTATGACAGTGATTACGCAGACAGTGAAGCTCAGTCTCCCTCTGAAGTGTTTTAATTTCTAGCCTTCGTCATTTGGCATATTCTGCCTTTTGGCATTTAGCCTCAGTATATGTTTCTCAGCTGTAAGTTTTCATCTCTGGCCTGGAAATTGCTTGTGATGGGAAACCGTCATGGTGGTCTCAGGCAATGATACAGTGGTACCTTTCTTCTCTAAGGAAAGCTCAGAAGGGCTGTGGAGATTAGGAAGGTCAGCGGTGGTCCAGCTTGTTTAAGTGCAGTGGAAGGTGTGTGACCCACCAAAGATGTGGAGGCTCTGTCAGTTTTAAGCCAAAATTTTTGACTTGAGTGTAGGAATAATTGGTAGATCACGGCTCTGTCCAATCTGTAATGTGTCAGGTGGTGAACACAGCGCAAGTGGTTTACAGGGCCCACAGGTATGTTTTTCAGGATGGTGGGATAGTGCAAGAGATGGGTGAAGAGCAGCAGTTTTAAAGTGAGACAACAGAAAGAGCTGGAGGGCAAGTGTGCTGACTTGCAGAAGGGGGCTTGGGTGGAAAGCAGAAGATTGAAGGAATGGAAAGAGGAGGGAGTAGAATCTCAGATTATTGCAAAAGAACTAAATGATATCTGATTTAGGAGGAGGAGGAACGAAGGAACTAATTCCCCTCATAGGAACTACTGTCCCCCCTTCTGTCATAGAATAATGGCAATCACGCCTGGACACATTTGACAGTTTCGGAGTGTGGTGTCTGTGGCAGTGTACCTGTCTGAGGTCCCACCCCTCCTCAAACCCACCCTCGCCAGGCTCCACACCTGAAATCTCCAGGAATTTCCATACCTAAAGTTGGCAGCTTTATCTCCTCCCCTCTCAGCAGCCTCTTCCTAGGCAAAGTCATATGTTAGTGGGGAGCAAAGCAGCTTACTTCATTCTCCTCTTCTGCTTTGTGAGCTGTACAGCAACTCTGCAAGGTAGGTTAGGCAGAAAGTCTGTGGCTGGTCCGAAATCACTCAGGCAGCTTCCATAGGAGGCTCCTGCTGAACAGGATCAAGCAGCCAGGGCTTGTGAAGAAATGCCAGTCAGGAGGCATGAAGTCTCTCTGAGAGTGCGGGCAGGCCTAGGGTTGTCAGCAAAGACAGATTGATGTAAAGAAGGATGGGAAAGTCTCCATATCTCTGTTTTGCCTTAAATTGGTTTTGATGCCTGCTGAGTGAGAAAATGCCAGGGGCTCTGGGTGGGTGCCCCACGATAAATACACCAAACAATTCCAAAAGATTTTCCAAAACACTACTCTGTCCACATTCATTTTCTACACTCACAGCATCCCCTGCCAGAACGCAACACATCCCCAGCACTTTGAATTAGCACCAGAGCTTTAAGAGCTCTCCAGCTGTCACCTGGAGATTGGCAACAATGGTTTTCCAGGAAGAAATGGCTTGTTTGGAGTCTATGGCATTGTGTCTGTCTGAGGTCCCCCTCGTCCTGCTCTTTGGATCCCTCCATCAGCAGGCTTCAACCCTAAAATATCCTGGAAGTTTCCAACCTGGAGTTGGCAACCTTCTGTCCTTTCCATCAGCCTACCTTTATCTTCCTGTCTGTCTTCAGGTTTACATCTCCTCCCTCTCCCTACAGCCTCTACCTAGGGAAAGGGCAGTCTTTCCCTGCAGTGGGAGCCAAAGCAGCTGTGAGGTATGTTAGGTACGAAAGTCTGTGAATGGTCCATAATCCCCCAGGCAGCTTTTATAACATGAACCTGGGATCTGCACACCATCCTCTGAAGTGCTATCAGGTGCGGACCCAGCATCCATCCAAGGCCAACTGATTACTCTTGAGTGGCAGTTCATTTGCCAATGGGTGATGTGGTTCTCTTCAAGGGCCAATGGGAGAGCCTGGAATTGTGAATAAATTAGTAAGCCTTGTATATATCAAATTAAATAGTAGTGGCCCCATTTCCGATCATTTTGGGACCCCACTTCTTACTTCCCTCCATTGTGAGAACTGTCTACTGATTCCCACTCTTTGCTTCTTGTCATTTAACTGTTTTTTAATCCATAAGAGAACCCATCGTTTTATCCCATAACTCAGTAGTCTGTGGTGAGAAGCCTCTTGAAAGTCCAGGTATATAATGCTTACCAGGTTACTATTGTCTACATGCTTGTTCACTTTCTCAGAGAACTCCAAAAGGTTGGTGAGGCAGGACTTCCCTTTGCAGAAGCCATGCTGACTTCCCCTCAGCAGGCTTTCTTCTTCTGTGTGCTAACAGTTCTATCTTTGATTACAATTTCTACTAATTTGCCTGGGACAGACATTAGGCTGACTGGCCTGTAATTTCCTTGTTCCCCTCTCGATCCCTTTTTAAAAATTGTTGTCACATTTGCTACTCTCCAGTCTGTCTTCCTTCCTTCCTTCCTTGCTTCCTTGCTTCCTTGCTTCCTTGCTTGCTTTCTTATATTTATACCCCGCCCTCCCCGCAAGCAGGCTCAGGGCGGCTGTACAGTACAGGCTGTTCTTGTACAGTAGCTGAAGTTTGTGATAGTTGACCTACTAACCCATATATGTAATCTATCTTACATCTGAGCTCCTTAAGAACTCTCCGGTGTGTACCATCAGGACCCTGGAGACTTAATGGTTTTTAAATTCTCCTGTGGGTCTAGAACTTCATCTCTGGTCACCTCAATTTGATGCAATTCTTCAGACTCCCTTCCTGAAAATAGGGCTGTGGCATGGGTACATTCCTCACACTGTCCATGGTGAACACAGGCAAAAAAGTCATTGAGCTTCTCTGCCATCTCCCCATCTTTCTTTAGCAATCACTTCATTCCTTTGTCAACCAAAGGCCCCACTGCTTCTCTGGTTGGTTTCCTGCTCCAGATATATTTTTGAAACATTTATTGTTTATCTTGATGCTTTTAGCAACCCATCCCCCAAAATCTTTTGCATGCCTAATTATTGACTTACATTTCTTTTGCCAGAGCCTGTGGCCCCTCCTGTTCAATTCATTGGGGCAGGCCTTCCACTTTTAAAAAGAAGCCTCTTTTTATAGCTTTCTTGACTTGTGTTGTTACCACACAGGCTTTCTTTTAGATTTGGCAGTGCCTTTCCTAACCTGTGGGACACATTTTGTTTGGGTTTAAGCAGTGTGGTTTTTAATAGCTTCCAAGCATTTGACTCTCTTGTGTTTCCCCTTCAGCTTCCTTTTTACTATTCCCCACATTTTTTTGAAATAAAATATTATCGTTTTGGATTTTAGTACAGTTTTGTGCTATGTTACAGTTCTGGACTTCCCATTTACCTGAATGCTGAACTTAATAGCACTGTGGTCATTGTTCCCAACATCTCTGCATCTCTCACCAGATCTTGAAACCCACTGAGAACCAAGTCCAAGATCACTAACCCTCTGGTTGGCTCTGTGACCAACTGTTCCAGAGCACAGTCATTTATGATGTCTAGGAATATCATTTCTACAGCATAACTTGAGCACATGTTTGCCCAGTCCATGTGAGGGTAGTTGAAGTATCTAAGTATAATAACATTGTCTGATGTAGTCACCACCCTTATTTTTTCTCCATCTCAAGATTAGCTTCAAGGATTTGCTTGGGTGGGCAGTAGTACACCCCCACTTTTAAGTAATCCTTAGGACCCAGTATTTCCACCCATATTGCTTCTGTTGGGAAGTTAATTCTCCTGATGTTTTCTAACTTATTTGATTCGATACCCTCTTTGATATGAGTGCAACACTTTCACCAACCTGTCCCTCCCTGTCCTGCCTATGAAGCTTATATCCAGGAGTGGCAAATTTCCCCTATTCCACCATGTTTCTGAGAGACCTACTATATCTAAATTGTTATTGAACACCAAGCACTGCAGCTCCCCTGCCTTGGCTCAGAGACTTCTAGCATTGGCATATAGACACCTGTAATGTGTTTCCAGTGACCCTCGCCTTCCTCAGCCCCTTTGTCTTCACACATGGCCTTCAGTCACCATTGTGCCCTTACTCCCAAGTTCTGTTATGCTCCTATAAATATTACGCTGAGTGTTTATGCAGTCATCCATTTGGACTGACTTGTCCTGAACCGGAGGCTTCCCAGCTCTTGGCTTTCCCCCTGGGATTAGTGAAAGCTGCTCTGCCACCTTTTTGATATTAATTGTTGGCAGCCTGGTTCCCTTTTGGTTCAAGTGAAGACTGTCTCTTTTGTACAGGTTCAGCTTGTCCCAAAAAGTTCCCCAGTGCCTAACAAATCTAAACCCTTTCTTCTGGCACCACATTCTCATCCATGTATTGAGACCCCTGATCTGTGTCTGTCTAGCTGGCTCTATGCATGGAACCTTCGCAGCAGGCAAGCCAGTCCCCATGTGGTTAAAATGCATGTCACATACTCTACTCTATATATTCCTAATGACTAAATCATCCACGCTCAGAAGGCCACCTCCCCCTAGCCCACCGGGGTATCCTCATAATGAGCGGATATTAGTCTGTTGCTCAAGGAAGGAGTCCCTTCTAAGAGATCATATTTCTCCTCCTCAGACTTACACCCACCGACCTCAAGACTCAGTCTCCACAATAGCAGAAGAGCTGTCAGCACAGGAGTGGGATTGTCCTGGTAAGTCCTTGAGGGTCTCTTATCCAAACCCTTCTCCCTCTGAGGTGGAGGACATCTGCATGGGTTATTCCCACCGTGCCATTAGGGAGGCAGGAAATAGTTTTTTCCTCTTCCTGTTGGCACCTCCGGAATAGCCCATCTCCAGTTCTGTTCCTGCCTCTTCAGGGAGCAGCAGCATAGACCAGCTAGCTTAGCTCTAGGCTCATTCAACCGACTATTTTCCTTCCAGCCTTTCCTTGCTCTTTCTCTCTTTCTTGTTTCTCTCCGCTTCTTTCTTCACTGGGCTCCTTTCTCTGCTCCTCCGGAGTGCAGATTTAAAGGGGTCTATGACCCGAAGTGGAGCGCATCGCCATTCGCGATGGTGGTAAAATAGCTCCCCAAAGCTTTCTCCTTGGACGAGGAGCGGTAGATGCGCGCGGCAGCAGCGGGAGAAACCTCCAGAGCCAATCTGCCTTCGCAGCATGATCGCGGGCTCCCGGCAGCGACGGCTGGCTTGGCAGCGGCACCACGCACCAAGAAGCACCCCCAGCAGCCAGAGGACAAAGAGCCCACCATTTTCCCTGCGCGCCCATGAGGCGGCAGTAGCCATTTTGGGGACTCAGCCTCGTGCTCAGAGTCTCTCCGCGGAGCTACCACAGGGAACTCCACACCCAAAGGCGATCAGACACACTTTCTTTCGGCTCCCTTGGGGAACATTGAGACAGAAGCATCTGGTGGTAAGCTCCCTGGCCACGGGGTCCTCATTGATTCCTCGGATCTCATGGAGGTCATCAGGAAGACCATCCAGCAAGAGATGGTTCAGATCTATGCCAGACCCATAGCCTTTCTCCAAGAGCAGATTCCTCATCAGGGTCACCTACTCCCTTCCCCCTCTGGACGGCCAACCAAGGCAGCAAAAAAGGCTCCCCTCCCTTGTCCCCATAGGACCCCAAGGGACCCATCTGGGGAGGAAACTGCATCCACTGTGTCTTCCCTGAAAGATAGGGAGGAGGGGGAATTTTTATCTGACGAGGAGGGGGAAGAATTAGTTACCTGAACAGTCCAGCCATTTTTTCAAGGCAGAGGACTATCAATACTTTCTGACCAAAGCTATTAAGGCCCTTGAGTTGCGTGATCTGCCACCCTCTAAATATCAGAAGTCAGCAAGAGCCAAATATAGGTCCAAGTCTGGTGGTAACGTTGAATTTTTTCCCCTGAGGAATACACTGAGGTTTTCCCATTCCCTGAGTACTTCGAGCATCAGCTGAGGGCGGGATGGGATAAGCCAGTAGTAAACAAACAGTTTCCAGCATTTGCCAAGAAATTGTACGCATTACCTTACTGTGCGGAAGAATTGTTACAGGTGTCGCCTGTGGATGGCCCGGTGACAGTGCTCCAGACTTCCAGTTTGGTTTCTGAAGATGGCCAAGGTACCATTAAGGATCAGACTGATAGGAAGGTCGAGGCAACTCTTAGAAGGATTCATGAGGCTGTCGCCATGATGGTAAGAGCTGCGGCTACAGCTTCTATTGCATCCAGGGCAGCCATTGTTTGGGTGTGTAAGCTCATTCAACTCATTCCTGAAGACAGTTGTGCTCTGCTGGAGGGTGCCTCGTGCATCCTCAAATCTAACTTCTTCACAGCAGATGCTACACTGGACATTATTTCTTTTGCCTTTAAAGCCACCGCATCCACAGTGGTGGCAAGATGTCTTCTTTGGTTACGTGCTTGGCAGGCTGACGCCTTGTCTAAATCTATTGTAACAGCTTATCCTTTCCAGGGTGATCGCCTGTTCAGAGAAGCACTGGACAGTATCCTGGTGGAGACCAGGGATAAGAAAAAAGCCATGCCCAGGTCTCTATGACGTGCAGACAGATGGGCTCCTCAATCCTTTCATTCCCAACACTCCCTGCCCAGATTCCGCCAAGACACCAGACGGACATCCTGGGAACCGTCCAAACATTCCGGTAAACGTGGCTCCTTCTCTCCCAGATTCCACAAGCCTCCCTTCAATAGAGAGGACAGAGACTCCAAGCCCAAACAGGCATGACGGTGCCCCCATCCCAGTGGGAGCATGTCTTCTACACTTTGCCCAGGCCTGATCAGAGGCTCAAGCAGATGTTTGGGCTGTAGAGGTCATGTCGTGGGGATACGCAATAGAGTTTTGGCAGCAACCTCCAGAAAGATTCCTAAAATCACTGGCAAGCAAGTCTGTAAACAAGAGATCCATCGTCACCAGGGCTGTACAACATCTGTTGGAGATCAGAGCCATCGAACCAGTTCCCGTGAACAAGAGAGGCCGGGGTGTCTACTCTGTATTGTTCATGGTACCCAAGAAGAATGGAGACTGGAGGGCGATTCTGGATCTCAAGTTCCTGAACAGCTACATCAAACTGTGGCACTTTCGCATGGAAACTCTGAAATCTGTAGTGGACTCTATCATCTCAAGAATTTCTAACGTTCATAGATCTCACAGAAGCCTATCTTCATGTGCCTATCCATCCTGCACACAAGTGATTTCTCCGGTTCTGTGTCTACAGTCTCCACTACCAATACAGAGCACTCCCATTCGGGTTCTCCACTGCACCCCGACTGTTTTCCAAGCTCATTGTCAACCCTGTGGTGCATCTCCAGAACCAAGGGATCCATGTACATCCTTAGCTGGATGATCTTCTGGTTTGAGCTCGCACTCAGTCAAAGTCAGTCCTGAACACCAAGAAGACAGTACTGTGTCTACAGAATCACGGATTCATCATAAACATCAAAAAGAACTCGCTGTCGCCAGCACGTCTCGAGCATCTCGGTGCGGTGATAGACACATCCTGCAACAAACTATTCCTTCCGGCTTCCAAGGCCCAGAAGATCAAGGACTTCGCCCTGCGGATCTGTCGCAGCAGTACTTCTACTCTCATGGACTTAGCCAGACTTTTGGGACTCATGTTTGCATGTATCGACAAGATACAATGGGCTCACCTGCATGTCAGACCTTTACAGGTATTCCTGCACCCCTATCAGTTTTCCATCATGGAGAAAAGGAACATCAACCTCATGGTACCCCTCGCGGTCAGGAGGAGCCTTCGCTGGTGGACGATGATGGACAGTCTCTCATCCGGCAAGGATTATTACAGTTGCCACTCCAGAGAAGTGTTCACGAATGCCAGTCTTTTGGGCTGGGGAGCGATGTTAGAGGGTTCTCCTGTCCAGGGATACTGGTCAGCATCCGAACAGAGACTACCCATCAACCTCCTGGAATTCAGAGCCATCTACCTTGCTCTGTGTCACTTCGCTCCCCATCTGCAACAGCAGCACGTCTTGGTGCAGACGGACAGTATCTCTGCCAAGGTGCATATCAACAAGCAGGGATGTTCCCGATCCTCCCAACTTCACAAGGAGGCGATGAGGATCCTCTTCTGGGCAGAAAGGATGGTGGCGTCTCTGAGAGCCGAACACATAAGGGGGATCGAGAATGTCCAAGCAGATTGGCTCAGCAGGGAAACCATCCAGGAGGGAGAATGGACTCTCCATCCAAGACTCTTCGACACCCTGACGAAGCAGTTCGGACATCTGTTTGCGTCGCCGCTGAATCACAAACTTTCCATCATGGAGATTAAACACGGTTCTGAATGCTCTTACCAAAGCACCCTTTGAGCCTCTCAGAGAGGTAGAGTTCAAATGGCTAAGGATAAAGGTTTTGTTCCTGATCGCCATCACATCAGCCAGGAGAGTGTCTGAACTTGGAGCTTTTCAGTGAAATCATCCCTTTTTTACAAGGACAAAGTGGTGCTTCGCACTGATCCTACCTTCCTCCCAAAGGTGGCTTCAACATTCCATCGTTTACAGGAAATCTGTTTACCTACCTTTTGTCCTCACCCGAAGCACCCCAAAGAGTGACTTTGGCATACTCTGGACGTAAAATGAGCTCTCAAGATTTATATAGCAAGGACAAAAACCTGGAGGAAGTCTGAATCCTTGTTTATCAACATCTCTCTGCCACGCAGGGGAGAAAAGATGTCCAAGACAAACATCAGTTTAGTTCTGAAATCCTGCATTGCTGAGGCTTACCGGGCTTCGGGCCTTCCAGTTCCCAGAGGCATCACAGCACATTACCTCAGGAGTGCGGCAACCAACGCAGCATTCGCCAACAGAGCATCGATAGAAGAGGTCTGTAAGGCCGCAACCTGATCTTCCATCTCTACCTTTGTGCGACATTACAAAATAAACACCGTTGCATCGGCCGATGCAGCCTTCGGGAGAAGAATACTACAGCACGTTGTGTCCTTGGAAGAAGATGACGACCCACCCTGCTAAAAGGGGACACTGCTCTGGGAGGTCCCATGCAGATGTCCTCCACCTCAGAGGGAGAACGGACATTGGTACTCACCATGAAGGGTCCTTCTCCTCTGAGGTATGGAGGACATCTGGGCCCTCCCGCTGTCATCTTCTCTGTCCTCTTTCTGTGCTGACATCTTCTCTCCTTATTACTCAATTATATCCTGTTATTCGTTAACAGAGTTATTGATGTAGTTACAATTACATTATCATTACTGTTTGAAGTTATATTTTATAGGGCAAGGTCAGTTAAGTTAGGCTGCAAACACAGCTTCCGGAGTCCCAGAACTGGAGATGGGCTATTCCGGAGGCACCAACAGGAAGAGGAAAAAACTATTTCCTGCCTCCCTAATGGCACGGTGGGCATAACCTATGCAGATATCCTCCGTACCTCAGAGGAGAAGGACCCTTCACGGTGAGTACCAATGTCCGTTCTCTCTGTCTCAGCTTCTCCAGGTCAGCAATCCTAGCCTCAAGAAGAAGAAGAAGAGGAGATTGGATTTATACCCTGCCCTTCCCCTCCCCACAACAGACACCCGGTGAGGTAGGTGGAGCTGAGAGAGCTCTTTTGAAAACTGCCCCTGAGAGAATAGCTCTCAGAGAGCTATGACTCACCCAAGGTCACACCAGCAGCTGCATATGGAGGAGTGGGGAATCAAACCCAGTTCTCCCAGATTAGAATCCGTTTTCCTGACCGCTTCAGCAATCTGGCTTTCAGCAATGAGCCTCACTTGAACCAAAAGGGAATGAACCTGCTCTGAGAGCCACAAGCTCCATGCAGCAAGTGCACACCCATGATTTCCACCCACTAGGTAGATAATTGTACATATGGCAGTCCCTGCAAAATACTAGATAGCCTCAACTCCCATGCTGGCTTTCTACTTTCATAACTTGTTAGTGATTTAAAAGTACCTAGAGTGATGCCTCAGGCCCAATCCTCAGGCTAAGAACCACTGGCCGAGAACCCTTTGACTCTTGCTCTTCAGCTTGCGCAAAGGCTTGTGCCTCTGCCTAGGAGAAATCTTACAGTCCAGAGGCCCACAGCCCCTGCCTCCCAGCAGCAACAGCAAAGGGTGGGACCTTGCTCAATGAGCACCAGTCCAGACAAAAATACCACTCTGCAGCAGGCTACAAGCACCCACTCACCCTCAAACTTTGGCCTTTCAGAAAACAACCCCAGTTAATGCTCCCCTGTAGTTTAGGAGTTAGGGAAAGGTAAAACAAACAAAACAACTCTCTCACCTTCCCAGCAGCTCTTTTCTGAGTTCTTTTCCCCATCCATCTGGCTCTGTTCACTAGGAAGTAAGCCCCACTGACTTCAATCCAACATGTGGGATGGGGGGGGAGAGGAGCAGCATACTGCTGCTCTGCACCGGCAGTTCGGAGTAAGCAAAATAGCAAGGGTTAAGTGTGTTTTTTTCTGGACAGGGAATTGGCAATTGGTAGCTGGGAGGAAGAGAACGCAGCTAGAGCTGAATCCTGGCACGATGGAAATATGTTGGGTTGCTACCTTTGCTTCAGAGGTAGCATTTGGTAGCTGGGAAGAGAGGGCACTCAGCTGGAGCCAGTTCCAGGCACAATACCTGGTTTCTTTTCTTCCCTGATGGTAGGAGATGGTAGGTTGAAGAAGGGAAGCTGTCTGCTGGAGTTCATTGTGGCATCCATATTCAGAATTATTGTTTTCACACTGTTCTTTGTCGACCACTTTTTGAATCTATGCTTTACTATGTCTCTGACATTAGTAAGCTTAGAACATTACAGGTTATTTGCAAGGAGGGGGGACTTGGTTATTTTGAGAGCTTATTTGCAGGTGTATATCCATCTGGAAGCAGTTCCTGTGACTTACTCATATCCTGGTGGTGCGTCTTTATAATATTGAAAGGGATTGTGTTAGGATCTGTGTGGCTTTTTGGGTTTAGGCTCATCTGCAGTAATTTTCCGCACCTGTAAATAGTGATGTGGGTTTTCTGGAAAAAGTTGAATGAGAAATGTTTCAATGCCCTAAGCTTTTCCTTATTTAGAAAAGTTGTATGCCACCCTCCAGACCTTCTTGAGGCAGCTCATAACAATAAAATCTGAATACACTAAAACAGTAAACAAACCATACCAATAAATCATCTCAAATAATCCAATAAACTCAAGCCAGTAAAAGCGAATTCAGCACAGAGAGCAGTCTGAAATGTTAATGATAAAGCAGTCCTCAGGCTATGAGCAGACCAGGAAAAATCTATAAAAGATGGTAGTATATAGTTAAAAGCCTGGGTAAAGAACAATACTTTGCTCTGGGGCCTATAGGAGATTACAGTGGATGCCCAGTGAGCTTCAAGAGGGAGGGCATTCCAAAGACAAGGTGCCACCGCTTAAAAAGCCCTGTCTCTGGTCACCACCTGCCTTACCTCTACAGGCTGGGGCACAGAGAGCAGGGTTGACTAAAGGATCTCAGCTGTCAGGCTGGACAGTAAGAGAGCAAATGGTCCTCTAAGTACCTTGGCCCCAAGCCATTTCCTACCTTAAAAACCAGCACTTTGAATTGTTCCTGGAAACAGATGGGCAGCCAGTGTAGATCTTTGATAATATCCTGGCTGTTGTATTCTGAACTAACTGAAGTTTCTAAACAATTTTTGAAAGCTGACTCATGTTGAATATATTACAGTACCCTAACCTGGATGCGATCAGATTATGGATCACCATGGCCAAATCACACTTTCTAAAGAAGGGACATACTGGAGTATCAACTGAAGCTGGGAAAAGAGCATACTTATTTTGGTTTTTATTTTGGGGAAACAAAGATGTTTTATGTCCTGATAGTAACAGATACTTTCAGTGTAATTCAAGTTGTCCGGTAAGTTTAAAGCTTTATGTGGAAATTATTTTTTTTACTAAATGCTTGTAAAATTTAAAGAAAGTATAGCATATACTTCCCTTACATTGTTTTAATACGTTTTTTCATTTTCGCCATGTACGTTGCATACTCCTGCCTGCAATATTTATGTCTACCAATGGTCTGTCTCCCTTTAGTGATTTATACTGATGCCACATGGTAATCTTTTTTGTTTACGTGTTATTCAGACTACTTCATAGCAGCGTAAATCAGGAAAAAGCTAACAAGTCTTATGCAAACACTATAGTTTTCCCCAGTTCAAGAAAAGAGACATTGCTGAGTGTGTGGAAAAAAAAACAGACCAAAAAATATTTCCAATTTGGTTTTGCTTTCACTTTTCCTTCTAATTTGAGATAATAAAAAAATTAGCTTTGGTTTTGATTTGACCTTCACAGCCAGCCAGGTAAATTCATACCTGCATTTGTAGTTACATTCTTCACTACCCCCATGTCCTTGTGTGCAAATCAATTAAAATAAGTATAATAAGCATTAATTAATTTGCATCTGTGAAGCTTGCCTGGTATTATATTGGCAGTGGCATCCAACACTCCCTCTAAGCTGTGGAGTCTTGTGAGCAAAATCTACTTTGTGAGCTACTGGCATTAAAGTTGTGAGTGAGCGATTTGGCTACTGCATCAGTTAGTTTGCTCTGGAGCCATCCTTCCTGAGCTAAGACAATAATGTGTGAGCCAGAGGCTAAAAAGCTGTGATCTAGCTCACACTAACTCAGCTTAGAGGGAACACTGCTGGCATCTATTCATTGTTATTTTATTAAAAAATAAAATAGAAGTTTAAAGCTTACTGTTGAAAAATAAAACACTGAGAAGTTTTCCACTCTGCATCTCTGCCTTCACACATCTGGAGGACAGGGATGGAGCTGAATGGACAACCATAAGCACTGATGGTAAATTTCAATATTTTTGTCTTAAAGAGAAAGAATGAAAGATGGAGACTCATCTGAGGCTAGTTTTGATCACCAGAGTGATTAGGCAAGTGGTTAACTTTAAGATTGTGTGTATTTTGTATGTACTTAAATTACTATCAGAATAAAGAAGGGGAATAGTATGCATAAAGGGAGCTTGTATTAGGATAATGTAATAATCTAGGAAGTCCAAGTAAAAATATAGTGCATTAGATGTCATAACTTTCAGATATAATGTTTTGAAATTTTTGAGCCACTAAAATTTTTTTTGGAAAAGAAATGGAAATTTGTGGAGAAAACTGAAATATATGCAATGTTTATTTTTAATCAAACCTAAACTTATTTTACTGCTTTAAGATTGTCATATGGTTCACTTACTTATCATAAAAAATTGTGCTGTTTGGCATATAAAATGTAGTATAAATGCCTTAATTTTTTCCACATAAAATTGTAAGTATATCCAGTATTAGAGAAATCTTCAGACTGCTGCACCCTGTGGTACCTGAACAATGCATAGTTTTTGCTACCTGAGAATTTGGAAAATAAAATAGTTTACTCATAGTAGACAAAAGCAGGCTTATTTTTTGGATTTAGGAATAGTTTTGGTACAGTCATAGTATCCAGGAGATTGACTATTGAGTTAACATTAAATGTATTAGCATACCCACACGATATCATATTAATTGTATATGAAATTAGTTGCATTTAAAACGTGCCCGTGTCTATAGTATGAATATTACTTAATGCTGTACATAGGTAAGAATCTTCGTACTAAACAGATAAAAGATGAATTTTGATGGAAACAAGCTGAACGCTTAGGCAGCTATTACAGAAAGGTGGGAATGTGAATAATTTCGGTATGCATTAAGTGCATAGATCACTGGTACTCCACAGCTTGTGGAAAGTCATGTTTGCAAGTTACCATCAGACAAAAGAGGGAAAGTAAATATATTCCTGGGGCACATACCTGTGAGATAGTGTGAATAATGTGAAGGGTCTCAAAAGTTTGATGTTTGGGTATGTTTAAGTTGACATTGGTGACCTCCACTTTCAGGAAGTGGTGGTGGTATACTTTGAAGGTAGGTTTTCAACAGGTGATAGGATAAAATGACTGAAAGTTCAAAGACAGGTTGACATTGAAAATACTGCATACAGTAATAATACAAGACCAGGAAAATCTCAGATGCCAAAAGAGATGGTGTTGCATAAGAATTTGAAAATTAGTTCCAGTTGTGCACCCATAGTCTTTTAACCCAAATTTCATTGCCAGTACAAGTTATATGAATTTTTATTATCCGCTTTTCTAAATAACTGTAAAAAATAGATGGTTTAATAATTTTAATTCCTAAAAATCTTTTCTCCAATGTGGTGTTGTCTGTATTGAGAGCTTATCTGTTCGTTGGCTGTCAAAAAAGGGAGCAAGAGGTGTGAAAACCCTTATCCTCGCAAGAATACTTTAGGTATCTTGGATTTCACCTGCTCGGAATGAAAATGCTGTTGCAGATTTTCTCTCAAAGGGACTGGAGGCTCTGGATCTGGGCAGTGGGCTGATATAACCAGGTCATAAGGAACAATACTGTGGGACTGACATAGATCTTGGCTTGGTGGTTCATGGGAGAAAATAAGACTAACAGCCTTATCCTTGAGAATGAGGCTGTTGAAAGAGATCCATATACTCCATTCATTTTATCCCACCCCATTCATTATATTCCATCTTTCCTCCAAAGAGTCAGGGCAGTGCAATATGTGTAGTTTTGTCTGCACCTGACCCTGAAAGCACAAAGAGACACGTGCCTTAGATTAAGTCTGACGATTGCTCTGTCTAGCATAGTGCTGTCTTGGAGTGGCAGCAACTGTCCAGAGATATTTTATGTCACCTCCTTTGTAACTGGAGCTGTCAGGGATTGAACTTGGGATCTTTTCATGCAAAGCGGCTGCTATACAGCTGAGCCATACTCTTTCTGCATGAATGCCCTGTTGTAAGATGTATTTCTCAAGAGTCTGAAGAAATGCAGATGATGAGAACAAGGGAAGAGGATTAAGTTAGCAGCCAGTTGACAGGTCAGATATTGTTAATTGCCTGTTCTGTGAACCCTTTGCTCTCTAGCCTTGCAAGATGTGGGGGTCGCATGCTGCTGCTGGCCTACAATTCTCCAGAGAGTTGCTGTTCTTTTCCTCCTAAGTTAAACCACATGCATTTTTTTTCTCCCTGCACATTAGGATTGTAATGTTTAATTTGAGAGAAGTATACAAGCCCCAGTTTGCCCAGGCAGCTTGAGTCAAGGTTTCTGAACCCAGGAAGCCTTCAGTCACTACACACAAGGGAATTGAGGGTGGGAGAGCAAATAAGCAACAACAGGTTCTTGGTATTTTAACGTAGCCAACATTTGCATGCTGCCTGCTTCCAAGAAGTTCTGGAAGTTCTCTAAATGAATTTTCTGGTAGTTTGGGGATTTGAACCTAAATACTGGGCTTCTGCGAATGGCTCCCCCCCGCCCCCCGTATAATCAGGGAGAATCTTATTTTGGTTGGGGAAAAAGGAGAAAACCTTCTCTCCCAAGCTGTTTTGACAATCTGAATTACCCCATACAACCACTATTTACCCTGTTGTGACAATGGTACCTGCATCTGTAGACTTACCCCATCCTCCTATTGTTCTGCAGTCCTGATTGGAATCAGTCAGCTTCTTAAAAGAAAAAGAACTCTGGAAGCTGCATTCATGGAACTCCAGTTTTACATCTAGTTGAGTTCTGAATTTCCCATATACCAATGTGAGTTTAGCTGCTATGTTATGCCAATTTTTGGACTCCATTAACTTTTTTGCATTTCAAACCCTGAAATGTGTATCAATTTTTTTCATAGTGATCACCTAATATCTACAGCATCAGGATACTTGTAAAATTATACTAAAAGTTATGCCATGGATAGAGAGCTCAGAAACAGTTTTGGTTACTTATTAAACACACAAGTATGGAGAGCCAGTTTGGTGTAGTGGTTAGGAGTGCGGAGGGTAATATGGGAGAACCAGGTTTTATTCCCCACTTTTCCACATGCAGGTGCTGGAGTGACCTTGGGTCCGTCATAAGATTTTTCAGAGCTGTTTTCTCAGGGGAAGTTCTTGAGAGAGCTCTCTCAGCCCCCCCCCCCCCCCACCTCTCAGAGTGTCTGTTGTGAGGAGGGGGAGGGATTGTAAACCACTCTGAGACTCCTTAGGGTAGTGAAGGGCAGGGTATAAATCCAATCTCCTCTTCCTCCTCCTCCTCCCTTCCTCAATTCTGACTAAGTCTTGCAAAATGCTGTTGTACTTGGTGTGAAATATAATTTTATAGATACGTCTCATATAATGGCTTGGATCCCTTAGAAGAATTTTTCAGACAGAAGGGAGTTTCAGTTTTTCTCACCCTTTATGCTGTTCCTGAGTTCATTTTGACCTGCACAGGGAAGAGTAGGTGAGAAAGAAGTGCTCCACTTAAGAAAATCTTGTCTCGCAGCAGAGATTTCCAGTGGATCCAATGTTTCCTCTAATCCCCCCCCCCCCTTAAAAAGTGGAGCAGTTTACATCCTGAGTAGAATATAATTAGTATAATATTAAAATGGACAATGGGCAGTGCAAGACCTTGCACAGCTCCAGTTTGCTGCTGAGCGGGGCTTCCTTTGTTAATGAGTGGTTGTTCATGCACACAGTTTAGAGGGGACACTGGATCTAAGCCAAAGTAAAACCTGATAGTTCTATCTTTTAAAACTATTTTTGCCAAATTTGTGTAACCTAATCTAGAAGAATTTAAAAATTGTATTTGTCAAAAGATGAGGGGCATTTTAGTGTTTGCATTTTATGGAGCCCGGTAAATCTTTGGATGTGGTATGTAGGAAAGAGTGGCATGTACTATTCTAAGTTATAGCTGACAGTAGTAAGTTGATTTTTCACATATTTAGTTTTTGAGAGTTAAGTACACCTGTAAAAGAATAACAGGACATGTGTAGTTCTATAGGACTATATAGTTTTATTGTTCAACCAGTCATGTGTCTAGTGCTGTACAAAAGATACACCTGTACTGTGCAGTAACATGACATGTTTGTACTTAACCACACTTGCTTAATAAACTTCTATTTATATTTTCTTACAGAAAAACTTTAAATTCTGGTAAATGGTGCTGACAGAAGATCTACTGAGAATATATTTTCTTCTACCAACTGCTGAGGAAAAATACTTTGCGAATGGGATGAATACACAAGCAGTGGACTGCCTGCTGCAGCTTGCTGACTCACTTTAACTAGCTGGAGCACTTGGCTAGTGATGTTTCCATTTCTACTTTACCCTATTTGAGCTTGCCTGTCTGAACTGGGCAAAAAAATTCAAAGTGGAGTACCATAAACTTGATATGGATAGTAAAAAGAAAGAGAAGGACAAACCGGATGATAGAATGGCAAGGCCTAGTGGACGGTCGACTCATAATCCACGAGGCAGCAGCTCTTCAAATTCTGGAGTGCTAATGGTTGGACCTAACTTTAGGGTTGGGAAAAAAATTGGATGTGGCAATTTTGGAGAGCTGCGATTAGGTAAGACTATTTACCTAAGTTGTGTACATATGAGTGAAATGCACTATAAAAATGTTTGATAGACTTTTTCACGTATTACCTTTACCATGACAACTAGGAAAAATGGTAGCATATTTAAATCCCGTTTTTTATTCCTGTGTATGTTGTTGTTGGTATAATATGAATTTGAGAGTGTGCAGGTTACAGGCAGGAATCCACCTGTCAAACCACAAGGAACTAAAGTACTGTGAAACTTTGACAAATGAATATAGTTGACACGTAAGTGACTTGAGTTTCTCTATCATTTTCCTAGTAAGTCTTTGATTTGGCAGACATGCTAAAATTGTTATGCTTCCCCAAGTTACCTACACAAAGTTATAACATTTCTCTAAGTATTTAGCATGTATATATTCACTTTTGCTTCAAGGACCTTAGCGTATACATGTGGGATTATGTTGTTTTATCTTCGTAACAGCTGTCTTGAGAGCACACAGAGTGCCCTTATTGAAGACCACCCCTTGAGCTTCACAGGCAGTCAGAAACTTGAACCTAGCAGTTTAAATAAGCATTTGGTCTACTATACTACACTTTCTAACTCTGTGTGTATTTTAGGGGTGTGTATTCAGCTCAACCAAGCTGGGAAAAATACCTGGAAAATACCATATTAGGATTTTTTGATTTTTTTTCCCAGTCGGATAGTGAGTGGGCTATTTATTCAGCTATTTATTTATTTGAATTTATATCCCGCCTAGCCAGCACAAAGCGGCTATCCAAAAATGGCTGACCCAAAAAGTCCTAAAAACATTTGGAACTTTTTGGGACTGTTGGATAGCTGCATTTGAAGGGCTCTCAATCCCTTCCTTAAATGCCTTCTGGGTGAGCTCTCTGCTTGGAGTAGGCATTTAAAGGGACCATAATCCCTTTACATTCCTTTTTTTCTCCATTGAAACCAATGAATGATGTGGGTACCTTCTTCTGGGACCCATGGAATTTGACCCCTGGTCCATTCTTTTTGAAACTGGGGGGGGGGGGGCGTTGAGAGAGGCACTAGCAGCTATGCTACAAATTTGGTTCCTCTACCTCAAGAAAAACAGCCCCCACAGAGCCCTGGATACCTCCGGCTCGATTCTCCATTATACCCCATGGGGACCATTGATTATAATGGTTCCCATCTCTCTATATAATAATCCTGATTTGGCAGTGGTGCTCTCCAGAACATTCCACATGCTCCAAAATCAGTTGGCTTCCTGATGTGTCACTCAGAAGCTGTCCATATCCACTGGCTGTGTGAGTACTTGCGAGCTCCTCTTCCCCACCCACTCCTTCAGCCTCTGTGCCCTGTCAGAATTTCTGGCAGACGGCTTTCTCTCTTGACGAAGACACTTTTCTTGCTTGCCTCCTGTGTGGGACCAACTATTCCCTCAGTGACTGTTGGTAGGTGTAACGAAATGGCAGTTACCTGTGTTTGAAAGATGGCTACTGTCTGTGGTTCTTCGTTTAAAATGTTCCCCTATAATAAGGTACAATTGAGCTGTAGTTCCAGAGAGGGGCCTGCAGGGGTATCACTCACTGGCTGAATGGGGCTTCCTCATCTGCTGGCCCACAGTTCCCAGCAGCCCCAAGGCCAAAAAGTGTGGGAAAAGAGGGTGACGTGACAGTCAGGGCTTCAGAGTACGGTAGAGGCTGCAGGTGTGGGGGGGAGATGGAAAGCTGTAGAGTGAGGGGGAAATAAAGGTAGGTTGATGCTTGGCTGGGAAAAAAAATGGGTTGCCAAATCCAGGTGGGGAATTCCTGGAGATTTGAGGGATGGAACCTGGAGAGGGTGAGGTTTGAGGAGGGTTGGGGCCTCAGACAGGTACAATGCCATAGACTCTGCCCTCCAAACCAGCTATTCCCTCTGGGGAACCACTGTTGCCAATCTCCAGGTGAGGGCAGGAGATCACTGAGAATTACAACTGCTCTTCAGATGGCATTGATCAGTTCCCCTGGAGAAAATGGTGGACTCTGTGTCCTTATACCCTGCTTAGATGCCCCCCCCCCATGACAGCCAATGTGACCTGGCAGTCAGGGCTTCAGAGCATGATAGAGGCTGGAGGTGTGGGGGGAGATGGAAAGCTAAAGAGTGAGGTGAAAATAAAGGTAGGTTGATGCGTGGCTGAGAAAATGGTGGACTCTGTCATTATACCCTGCTGAGGTTGCCACAGCAAATTTGATGCTGAGTGCCCAAGGCCTTGGCTCTCTCCCAGAGCCTCTTTCTAGAGCCCGTTGTATTTATTTCCACAACAGGCCTTACTCCTAGTCTATATATATAAAAGAAAGTCCCCTCACCATAAAATCAATGCTCATGCCAAACTGCTGGAACTAGAAGCACCAAATTTGGGGAGAGCGCTCCTACCATGGCGTAGGTGCTAAGAAGGGATTTTTAGAAATTCGACCCCTAAGTGGGTCAAAAGGGAAAAAATGTGCTCCCTCCATTGATTCCTATGTGGCTGCCTCCTTGCACCCCCCACTCTCTGATTGGTCAGCTGTAGAGCTCAGCATTCTGAGCTAAAAAAACAGTTACAGGAGACTGCAGAGAGCTAATGGCAGTTGAGAAAATCCAGAATGGCCAACAACCACCTGTGCGGTGCAGTGATGCTGCTGGCCCAGCCTTTCCGATGGCTTCCAACACAATCCCCTCACCTCCTACACCTAACAGGCGGTTGTCTGTCAGGTGCATCAGTGGTGACAGGGTGCTTAAAGCCACAAGGGAGCCCACCCCAGCAGTAGTGCCTTAGTGAGCCTGTTGGCCCCACCCCCACAGTGGCTTCTAACACTCCTCCCCCTCTCACACTGGACAGGCAGCTGCCTGTCAGGTGTAGAAGAGGAGGTGGGATGCTTACAGCTGCCAGGGAGGTTTGCTCAGCAGGATTCCCTTAGCCCTGCTGCTGACCCAGCCTCCTGGATACCTTTAAACATAATCACTCCCCACACACCAGACAGGCAGGTGTCTGTCAGGTGTTGGAGCAGGGCCAGGGTACTTTAATGCTACAAGGAGGAGGCAACTTCGGAATGCAGCAAAGACATTTGCACATAGTACTCCTGCGGGGCAGTGAGCTGTGCAGGCCAAGTACCAGCAAGATCACCCTGAGGTGCTCAGAACAACATAGTCTCCATATGAGCAAAACAATCCAGGAACACGAGTAGAAAGACCATCACTTTCGTGGAAGGTGGCAGGAATTGACTTACCAGACCACTGCTTCTTAAATGGACAGTTCTATGTGGCCTGCTCCAGAGTGAGCTCACCAAGCAGCCTGGTGATCCTAGCACCTGAGGGGCAGAACCACCAATGTGGTCTACAGAGAGGTCCTTCAGTAAAGAGAGAAAAAAACAGTGTGTGTGTCTCACTTCATTTTTTTACACTACAGTCTTCTCCATTAGAATTCCTGTAGCAAGTATTACATTTCAAACTTCACATCATCAGTGTTATATCTGGATTTACAGATCTTAAGTACCATAGTGAAGCACAGGTCTCAGGCTACTAGGGTATAATGGAGGAAAATTTTTTTTTGGCAATCCCAAATATTTACCAAATCAAAATATCATACTGGTATTGAGATTCAGGACTATCAGGAAATAGCAGTATTTTTCTAGTTCAATATACCAGAACCCAAAAAATATGGGATTGTTTTGCATACCTCTAGTGTACGTATATATCTACATATACAAAAAGGTCAGTTTTTACTTATTTGCCACACTGGCCAACTTTATTACTTTTATTTTTTGTCATTTTTTTAAAAAAAGGAGAAACAAAACATTGTTTTATTGTGGTCTTTTCCGTTGGTGGGGAATGGTGCCCTGCATGTGGAATTATACCTCCCATATACTCTCACGTAAGGGCTTGATTATTAATTATTTCAACTGAATGATGCTTGAAAGGAGGAGGAAGTCCTGTTGCAGTGACTTCCTGCCTGCTCAACAGAATGGCTGACTTGGGAACATTTCAGCTTCTTCATGTTTTTAACCTGTCCCAGGAGCAGCTTTCTTCATCTCAATAATTGCAAAGAAATGAGAGACTTTTACCTTTTTTCAGCCTTCCTTCTTCAGCTATTAGTTTATTGGCCCAAGCCATACTCCTTTCAGTCACTGCTCCTACTCACTGCCTCGATTTGGTTCCTAGGCCTGAATGGACTTTGTCTCTTTTCCCCCCATCAGTCTTTGCTATCAGAATGGAGGGAAATATTTATCTTGAAACTGGAGCCTTCTAACACAACTACTGGCAGCCACAGTGCTGCCACCAAGCCCCCATTTTGTTGGCTGTGCTCTTTTGCCTCCATCTTGGATCTGACCAGCTCTAATCTGCCAGTCACATGAGATCTCCAGACCTGTTTGGGGCTCATCTTAAGGCTGAAGACCAGAGAGATATATACCCACATTAATCTCATCACACCCACCAGGGAAGCAAAAGAAATTGCCTCTCCCTTCTGGCCAGTTCTACACCATTATCAAGAACCTCTGTGAAATTAACAGATATTTACACAGGACGGATCATGAAGCCTTAACATTTCTGTCAACAAAGATGTAGTATCACCTTAACATTTTCAGCAGAAATATTTTTCATTCATGTTGGCAGGCACTTTGGTATCACTTCCAAAGATTCTGGCCCAAAGAAGGTAACTAGCAGTGCTGTCCTAAGAACACTTTCTTGGGAGTAAGGCCCATTGAACAAAGTAAGACTTACTTCTGAGTAGACCTGTTTAGGATTGTTCCCTGAAATTGACCTCCTAATCACCTTTTCCTTATTCCAGGGTTTCCCTTCCTTTTCTTGTTTAGAAATATTCTGGGGATCTGGGAACTCCGTCCTTTTTGCTTTCCATCAGTGAGTACATACCAGTTAGCTCCCCAAGACTCCCTTCGTGTTTCCCAAGGATTTTTAAAAAAATATTCCCATTCATTCCTAAATGGATTAGTTGACCTAGGGTCAAGTGGTTCAATTTTGTATATATATTTTTCAATTTTTCCAATAGAAAAATTGGGGAGCACAGAAAACGTGGAGCATTTTCTCCTTTTTAGAATGTGTGAAATGTTCTTTAAGACAAGGTTTTACTCAAAACTTGTAGATATTTTTATGTAAAATAATCTATGGCATTAGTAAACAAGCCCTGTCCATAACGTAGACATAGAGTTGTCCTTGAGAATGCTGTATATCATTTAAACTTGCCTGGCTTTGTCCACAATTCGTATGATACGAATTTGATGATACACTGCTGAAGAGTTTAGTACTTTCCATGTTATAAGGTTTAACTCTATCCAGATAGACTACTAGTTCTATTATGACAGTATAAAACTGTTTCTGTCTAAATCATTCTTTCATTTGTTTATTGCAAAATGCATGTTCTGTTTTCAACTTTTATTTTTAGCTTTTTCTTAGATAACAAATTAAAATATATATGCTAAAGTACTGTATAGGGTGCAGCAGTTCTCTTTCTCTAATCTTGGGTATATTCACAGTTTTACTTGTAGAAAACTAAGGCATTTATAGTCAAATTTCATAAACATACCTAATGTACAATTTTATATGCTAGCTATGTTCTTAATGATGTATTCTGCTTTGTTAAAGTAATGTGTTCAGCGCCGTTAAGTGAGTACTACATGTATTTCCAGTCCCCCATCCATTTTCTAGAAAACAAACTCCCTCCCACCAGCATAAAATGTTCAGGAAATTCTACATATTTAGTCCCAAGCTTGTGTCCAAATCTGTGTCTATTGTAACTGAATCCCATGTTGTGCAGCAGCTTTAATTTCCATCTGCTCCAGTATCACAGATTTGACTTCCCCTTGAAAATCCAGGTTCTGGGCTGCCCTGACATTTGGAATTTGCCTGAGCATTTGGATCTGTGCTCCGACTGTAGCTAGCTGTAAGACTCTGCCTTCTCCCTTTGCCTCTTTAGTCCTTTGTGCTTCACCGTACTAAAGATCACAGCACTTGCATGAGGAACCCTTGTCACATTGTCAAATGGTACTGTAGCACTGTCCCCTTTCAATGTAACACTTAATGGCGCAAAGACAATAATAATAAAGTTTCTACCACCCCAGCTAAGTGGAAGGCCTATCTGACAGATTAGAAAACAAATTGTATAAGATGAATTGGCTAGGAGCAGCAGATGGTAGATTTCAAATACAGCATAATCTGGTTACAACTGTATGTACAAAGTACCTTGCCACCTCTCCTATAAGGAATGGTTCTGGTCTTCAGACAGTATTATTGTCAAGTAAAGATGTAAAAATTCTGGAAATGTTGAAGTCATGGGAGAAAAACTAGGGTTGTTAGCCCCCAGGTCTGGGCAGGGGTTCCCCAGCTTTGGGGGGTTCCAATCTGCCGCCAGCCAGCTGGCCGGTGGGGGGAAGCCTCATCCCCCAAGAGCAACCACCCAGGGCCACCCCTCCTGTGAGATTTAAAGCGCTTCAGCCTATTGGCAGGGAACACATAGCTTGATCAGCTGGAAAGCCCTTTATATTTCTCAGGAGGGAGGGAGAGGGGCTGTCGCTGGCTGCATGCTGCACTTACAAAAAGGGTCTTTAAAGGGTTTTTCTGTGAGGTGGTGGCCGCAGTGCATGGGGCTGATTTCCCAGCAGCGATTCACTGCTTGGGATGCAGGGGTCCCGCCCCAGTATTTGAGAGAGTTACAAACTGCTGCGCCCCATGCTGTCAACAAATGTATTTTCAGTTCTTGCTATCTGAGAGGTAGGGGGAAAATTAAGGTAGAAAACAAATTGTAAAGTAAACCAAAGTGTATTATTTGTACATAAATGCTTAGTTTCTAGCAGCTAGTTTGGTTGTTACACTAAACTAAGCTTAAGAATAAGTCTGAGTATGAGAATACATTCTTAAACAAATTCTGGTTAATCTTGATTAATCTTGATCGGGTTGTACCTTAGCTCGATGTTCCACTCTTGCCTTAGGTATTCCTCCTCTTGAGTCTCTTTCTTCATATACTAGATCCTTAAAAATACCTAGTTACACATGTGTTTTCACTCTTGCTAGGCTTAACTCTTTCCCTACTGCTGAGTTAACAGGTCGCTTTTCTAAAGTTTTCCCCCCAATTAATTATTAATTTCAAAATTTTACAAATTAATTACAATTTTTTTACAGCAGGAAATGAAATTAACATTTTTTTAAACATTTTCTACTACAAGTTGCCAACTATATTCTGCTACTATTTCATTTGTAAATTATAATCATTAATTAAGTCAGATAGATGTTGGCACACTTAAAAAAATATTTCTGCCTCTCAGAATTACTCCAGTACATCTGCAATTATAAACTCTGTTTCCCATAGTTTTCCATTAGATCTTCTTATGTTTATAACCATGTGTTCTATATATATTTCATTTTCATTTCAAAACTAATATACTAAGATGATTCACAATAAAGTAAGATGGAAACAAAATAATACTCCATTTCGTTACTCAGCTCTCTTAAGATTTTTTACTAAATTCTGTTCTTCCTCTTTAACTGGAGCTCTTCTAATCGATGTTCCCTCCCCCTGGGACTCCAGAACAATTCTGAAGCAGACTCATAAAATGTGAGTCTTGCCCATTGGGGAGATGTGTGTGGGGGGGAATCCCAATGGCCCTTCCCAGGTGCTCCCCTACACTTTATATTCCAGGCTATTTTGCTTGGGGAAAATATGAAAAATAAAAGAACAAAAATGATAACTCTATAGCTGCTATCTCCGCCAATATGGTTCTTTACAGTCTTATAGTACGTTCCTCCTCTTTGGTTACCAGTTCTTGATTTTCTAGCCCAAGTCCAACGCCTTCAGAAGCTCTTCACCATATGCTAAATCATGGGCTGTAAATGTACGTCCTTGGTGTGTGACCGATATATGTCCGAGTGCAAGCTAACGGTACCTGTAGTTTTTCTCTGAAAGCTTTTGTGCAATTGGGTGCATATTTTTCCTAGCATTTAATATTTCAAAGGGAATATCAGAATACAGCTGGACCAAAGTGTCTTCAAGCTTCAGACCTCTGTTCTTCCTGGCAATGTCCACTAGGTTCCGCTTAGTCTTTACATCCTTAAGATCTGCCACAATGTCAGGTATTAATGCTGATGAGCCTGTTTGGGAGGCAGGGTTTAAACGGAAAGCATTGTTTACCACTGGCCCCGGAAGCTGTATAATTCCTTCTAACCATTCATTTAAAGCAACAGTAAGGTCCTTGGCCGAGGACAGACTGGCAATGTAAAGCGGGGGCAAAGTGGAGGGAACTGGTGTGGGGGAAAAACTCCACGGAGCTGGCCGTTCATACTGGCCAGAGCAATGCGCAGTGGTGCCGATACGGAGCGTTCAGACTGCTGCGGAGCCAGCTTGCGCGCGCCGTTGCCCTTTTTTTTGTTTTCCCTTTGATGTGTTTCGCACATGCACATATGCGCATAACTTTGTGCCGGCGCGTTCACACTGCCACCTCCGGTGCCTCCCGCTTCTTCCGGTTCACACTATTTGGAAGCGGGAGGCATGCGGAGGACGGCCCCTGAACACCGGTTTTACCCGGTGTCCTGTTAAAGCGGATGGAAAGCGACTGGGAGACGGGTAAGTGCGAAATGGAGCCGAGGGACAGATGCGCATGTCTGAACGGGCTCTTTTCTTCCACTTCTGACGCGGGGCTGCCCCGCTTTACATTTCCAGTCTGTCCTCGGCCCTTGTTTAGCTCAAAGTTCAAAGAAATTCCACAAAATTTTACTTTGGTTTCCCGTGATTTGCATTCCAACAATAGCTTACTTTTCACCCATCCTTCAGAAGTTTTCAGTTCAGCTATTTCTTTAGAGTTCTTTTGGGCACTGGCAGCTGCTGACTCCACCTTCTCCTGTACATCCTGTAGCTTTTTATTGACTTTGTCCAACTTATTTATTACAGGAGTAATGCTGTTTCTTATCTCTTCTTTTAAGTATTGTTTTAAATCTGTCAGCATCTCCTGTAAATGCTTTTTGGTTAAAGAGTTTTCTCTTTTCCTTTTACTTACACAAGCTTCTGCTTCCTCCCATTTCCAGTGGGGGAGGAGAGTCTTCGGCCGAAGAGTTTTGGCTTTCTTGCATTGCTCTAGGCATTGTTTTGGAAGGATTCTTGCCACTTTTTGCTCCTCTGTTCTTCTCCATTGTTTTAGTAAAGCTGTGATATTTAAATTGCAGCCTGTTTTTTAAATTTTAATTCTTTTGTAGGAGCCCGACGCAGAGGCTGTATTGGGTGGGACTGTGCAGCTCGCTGTCGCTCGCTCCTCTTCCTTTTCTAAAGTTCCATACTCAGATCGTTTATGTAATTGTGAGACTGGAGTTGTGAAAACACTTGACCATCTTCTATTTTGTCACCAATGGTCGATTCCTAGATCGATTTGGATCACTCCAGTTCTTACCAAACACCAATTACCTACTGAAATTTGGGTGGTCCCCTACTTGTTGGCAGGTATTAATTCTGAAACTATTTATTTTGTTACAAGATTTTTAATGATGATTTTATTTCTAAAGCAACAAAAATCTGGCTTGATCTGATTGTAACGGAATTCTATTTAAATGAATTATAGTTTTTATCAGCAACTTCTGTTTTAACATTTTAGATCTTTTAGATTTGATTTATTTTGATTGTAAATTTTGATTGCATATTTTGTGCCCTGGGGCTGATGCTGTGTGCCCATGTTTGATGGTTGACTTGTTTTGGCTGAGCTTAAGACCTTTGGTCATAGAAGCTAATAAAGTAAAGAAAGATTCTGGTGGGTAACTGGGAAGCAGCAGAACAAAATTTGAGTCGAGTGGTACCTTTAGGACCAACAAAATTTTAGATTATACCTTGAATAAAATTTCGTTGGTCTTAAAGATGCCACTAGACTCAAACTTTGTTCTGCCACTTCACAGTTACCCACCAAAATCTGTTTAAGAATGTATTCTCATTAAACACATTAATGCCTATTTCCTAGGTAGGGTTTTTTTTGGTACTCCCTCAGATTTTCCCATTTTTATATCTTATTTTTTTAAGTCCTTGGGAAAAAATGAGGGGACACCCCCCCCCCTTATTTTATTTCTGGTTTTTACCCAGGCCTTCACATCTCTACTGCCAATATATGCAGTGTTGACTGTTAGGGTTGTTCCTGCTTCAAGTCAGTCATCTAGGAAACAGTGTCTGGGCAAAGTGACATCCCCTGTAAATCTCTTAAGGACAGTATATCATTGGAGAGGAATTGGCTCAGCTTCCAAAACCTGGGCCTCAAGGATCGAAGCTTCAGTCACCAGACTATCTCCTTGGTAATAGGCTTAATTTCTTCTGTCACTCACAAGATATCAAAGTTCTTCTCCATATTCATCACAAAGGGTACAGAAAATAGAGATGCCCTGTTGATGTTGTCACCACTGGAACTTCTCGTGCCTTATCCTTTGACTTGACTCTTCTTTTAAATATGGCCAAGCTAAGATTAGAGAGATGACATAATTCTGGTAGTCCCTCCTCTGGCCATGTAGGTCATGGTTCTCAGAAGTAATGAATCTTTCCATGCAACCACTGTGAATAATCCCACCACAGCAACAAATTTTCTTGGGGGGGAACTTTTTATATCTAGATCCAGTGTGGCTGTACTTCTCCTTGTGAAGTACACTCTTTGATATAGTCACCTGTATCGTAGATGTGATGCCAGAAGAACCTCTACCACAAGGATTTACAAACCCATATGAAAAAGCCTTCATAGGGTGATGCAGGTGCAATAAGTGAAGCACAACCACTTTAGGTTTGGGCATAGTACTGGATTTCCTTCCATCAGGCATGAATCAGACTACTCTAGCGCCCAAAAGTAATGGTTGCTTTTTCCACATTCCTAGGAAGGAAAGGTGGTCATTCTCCTCCCACCCATCCATTCAGAGTGTAGCCCTTAAGAACGCCTTCCAGTGATACCTTCCTGGTGGTCCTTACTTAATGCTAATGGACTACTCACCATAGTCCATCAGCAGTCACTTACCTTGAATTACATCTCTGGTGGCCACTGCCTCTGCAAGAAGAGTTTCAGAACAAAGGGCTCTGTCAGTCCAGAAGGAGCTCTGTACATTTTAGCAGAACATCATGATTCAGCAGATGTTCATAACAACTATAAATACATCCTTTCAAACTTTTGTCTGAAATACTGTCTCCTTGAAAAGGAAAGGCACAAGTTGTGAAGCGAACATTATAAATGTATCTGTGTAATATGGCTGATTTTGAATGCTTTCTATCTTCCTACTAGACAATAGTACCGAGATCACTATTTCCAAATGTATTAAGACTTATATTTTTGTGGCTTGCAGGTTACCACAACATTTACACCATACTGTTCACCACCATTCTTCTGGAAGAAACATGCAAAACAACTACATAGTCTTTCCTTTTGTGAGATGTTACAGAGCAGTCAGTATATGCCATATTTGCAAGACACGTGCTACAACAGGTCTTGCCATAAAGATCCGCACAGTGAGACATTCCCTCCACAGATCCATAAATCACTGTTAAATACCCAGTGTGCTGGACACCTGCCTCCACCAATGAAGAAAGGAACATTGGACTTAATTGTGAATGATTCCTCATAAGTGGATAAAAGGTGTCTTCCTAGCATATCACTGCCTGAATATGCCGCCATCAACATATTACCTAGGCCAATACTATATTAGCCCCTGTATTACTGCTTTTCATTCTTCATTCTGTGGTGTCCAGTTACTGCCCAGGGCTTTCTCTTCATCCTGTGGTGGCCATTTCAAAAGCATCATCCCCTGCTTGCTGGAGCTTGTAGGAACAGGAATGTCTCATGCTAGACACATTCCACCACCTGATGAGAAAGATTATTCCTTGTTAAGTATACTATACCACAAGGCTCAAATGTGCTCAATAAAACCAGAGTATATTGCTAAAAAATCTAAGCACCTCTGTACTAGCATGCCCATTCTGTCCTTCAGCGGCTGTCCTACCAAACTGGTGTTAAGTAATTCATATTTGCAGCTTACATGCTGCACTGGCTGTGTATAGCAAGCGTACATACCCTATCTTTATTTTTCGTAAAGTTCAGGCTTGGAATAAGTGACAATGTGATGGCTTTAAAGTTTTTGTGTTCAAGGAAAGACTGTAATTTACAAAAAAAAAATTAATTAGCTCCAACTCCTTTAAGAACATAAGAGAAGCCAATGTTGGATCAGGCCAATGGCCCATCCAGTCCAACACTCTGTCACACAGTGGCCAAATATACCAGGTGCCATCAGGAGGTCCAGCAGTGGGGCCAGGACTCTAGAAGCCCTCCCACTGTCCCCCCCCCCCCAGCACCAAGAATACAGTGCATCACTTGCCCCAGACTGAGAGTCCCTATCTATACCTTGTGGCTAATAGCCACTGATGGACCTCTGATCCATATGTTTATCTAATTCCCTCTTGAAGTCATCCATGCTTGTAGCCTCCCCCACCTCCTGTGGCAGTGAATTCCATGTGTTAATCACTCTTTGGGTGAAGAAGTACCGTACTTTTCGCTCCATAAGACGCACCTGACCAAAAGACGCACCTAGCTCTGCTCGGTGCCGTGGCTTGGGAAAGGTGAGTGGGGTTTAAGACGCACACACTTCCCCCCCACTTTTTTTGGGAGAAAAAGTGAGTCTTATGGAGTACTTCTTTTATCTGTTCTAACCTGACTGCTCAACAATTTCATTGGGTGCCCACGAATTCTTGTATTGTGAGAAAGGGAGAAAAGTACCTCTTTCTCTGCCTGCTCTGTCCCATGCATAATCTTATAAACCTCGATCGTGTAACCCCTTAGTCATCGTTTCTCCAAGCTAAAGAGCCCCAAGCGCTTTAGCCTTCATAGGGAAAGTGTTCCAACCCTTTTATCATTCTAGTTGCCCTTTTCTGCACTTTTTCCTATGCTATAATATCTTTTTTGAGATAGTCATAACTCCAAAATTCCCAGAGCCTTCTGGACTGCATGACCAGTCAGCAAGCGAGGAAAAAGCTAATCCACATCCACGACTGCAAGTCGTGGAACTAAAGAGTTTTCTCCTGACTTCACTGAAAGGCCAAATTAGATCACTTTTGTTGAATCCTATTTAGGTACGTAAAAAGTGTTTTTAAGAGTAAATGTTTAGTTTAGCCAAATCTTACTGTTTAAATAGTATGTGGGAATAAACTTCACTGAAAAAATTGGATGTTTCTGAGTAAATCGTGTCTGGTATATCGGCCAGTCCAATCAAGTTTTTTTTTCCTTTTAGCTGGTTCAATTGTGATAAAATAGTAGCAGTCAAGTCAGAATTCTGGTGTCAGTCTTCCTAACTGAGTCAGGTCTTTAGAGCCAAACCCTGTGTGGGGTATCTCTTCTTCTCCTTGTCATGACCTTCGAAGTCCTCTCACTGCCCCCTTTTTTATGCCCCACAGACCCAGCCAGGTATACTAGTTCCTGGGGGTGGGTGGGGAGGAACAACCTACATAGGTACTTCTTTCCTCTATCTGCTTCCCCACTCCTTTAACTGTATGTTTAAAATCCTGCTTTGTTCTCCTGAAGTGAAGTCCACAGTGAAGTGAAGGGTGGTGATGAGATTGACAACTGCTACTCTCAAGGCCACCTCATAGCACTACAGTGTAAGCAGCAAAGGACATGGTCCTGTCTTTCCAACTCTTTCTTTCCTTGCCCAGCAGTGGCAACTGGGTTGCATGTGAGGTGAAGAAGGCAGGAGAGAAAAGAACAGAGGGTGCTTTGGCTGTTCTTGCAAGGCCCAGCAGAAAAATAGTGTGTCTCCTACTGTCACTGTTATCCTCATTACTCACACCACAGTGCTTTGGGGCTGTCTTGGGAGAAGCAGCCAAACACTCTATCCTTCCTTGCCTAGTAGCAGGGTCTGGCTGCATACAGGGAAAAGATCGTGAGTAAGGCTCCAGAGTCTTTGTTCTTAGAGTGTCCAGGGAATAAGAAGACTGCCCAGAGCAATGCCCTGCAGCCTGGCCTCCCCCCCCCCCCCCCCGGTCCTTATTTAGGCAGTTAAGATGTTATATAAGCATCTAGATGACACTTATAGTTAATCATTTTAACAAGTAATGTTTTATATCTCTATTCATATCAACAACCCCCCCACAAGATATATTTCATGCTTATACATCAAATCAGTAACCCATACATGTGCTGCAGATCATGTGAGTAATCATAATCATGTCATTACTTTCCAGAGCAGTGATAGCAGCCCTGAGGCAATAAGGACACTAGTGTGAAAAATGATTGTGTGATAAACACCTCTGTATTTTATTGCTACAACATGGAGCCAAGTATTAGGAACCAGTTTTTTTGGATTCTGCTGTGGTGCATCAGGGATATACTAACTGAGGTCAAAATATGTGGCCATAACGTGGGTTTATAGTATACAATCAGCGGCAGTGTAGGTTTTCTGAGAAAATTTTAAATACCTAAGTAATGTTAGCAAAAGAAGGTGAATGTGCCATGTACAAGTATTCAGTTTTGTCTGTGCTTCATATTCTATATTTAGCCCGTCTAAGGATTGATTTGCAGCCCAACAACCCTGACAATTATACATGACCAGACCGTATGTACATATGTAGGGCACCACCTCAGTAAATGCTGATGCTCAGTATTAGAAATATCTAAATAAGTTTATTTTGGAAATCAAGGTAACTTGTCAGGTTAAAATACAGTTCTGTGTACGAGTTGCATATGCTTTTACTTTCACAGTTTAATTGTAGAGGGAAGAAAATGGCCAGTAGTAATTTTCTTTGCATGACCATCCTTTGCGGTTCAAGGTTTTTCATGATTCCTTAGTCATTTCTGGGTAATTTTTTAAAACTGGAACTCTACTACAACTCATCCCCTTGGAAGAAATTTACCTTAAACTATGTTAATATTAATTATGATTAAACGTTTAAATATTGGAAAATCAAAGGGTTGTAGACTAAAGCCTAAGTGAATTGTTTGTGTTTGCTGAGTATTGTTTGTGTTTTCAAACTGGAATTATTACTGCTTTTTCTTTTGATTGACTGAAAACATCTGAATTGGACCAAAGCTGGGGTAGGGTGTCCAGTGTAATATTTTAGTTTTTTGGGTTACAGACTTGCATAATTGTTCATTGTTATAAACAAGATGAAGGTATTGATTGCATATTTTTAGACAGTGACATATGCTATTAGCATAGGATGTGAGTGAATGTTATTGAAAAGAACAATAACTTTCATATAATGGTCTACCTAGTAAAGTAAATAATATCAAGGTGTCAATGTATAAATTATTTATCTAAAATTGTATTTATTTTTTTCTATTTATATGTTACTGCAGTTAAAATTAAGTGTACTTTGATATTGATGAAATTCTGATTTTTCATAGTCTATACATGTTTGAAAAAGAATAGTTACTGAGGAAAATAACTGGTCTTCAGTACCTTTTAAATTTATTAGCAAATACTTTTACAGTCTCCATTCAAAGGAAGAACTGATGAGTCTAACATTCTTATCTTTTTATCTTTAAGGAAAAAATTTGTATACAAATGAATATGTGGCAATTAAGTTGGTAAGTCAACACACTCAATATTTAAAGTATCTCTATTATTATCAGCTTTAAGGCATGCTTTTCACAAACTGAGCTATAAGGTTTTTTTCCTTGCTTTTTTCCAGTGGAAAAATTGGAAATCTTACATATTTTCTCGGTAATAATGATGAGTGATGTGCTTTTTAAAGTAAAGCATTATAATATTTTTATCCTGTGGAAAACAGTTTATACTTAGTTTTTGTTAATTACAGTGTCTGTGTAGTTGTCCAAGTCTCCCTCGGAGACAAAAACAAAGTTCAGAATAGGAACTTATTGTTCTTTAAAAAGTTGAATTTGATTGTAGAAAAAACGCATGGTAGCAATTTGAAAGATATATTTATTAAATAATATGGTATAGTTTCATATTATTTAACTTTTTCGTTTGTTACTGTGATGTTGTGTAATGACTTTTTCCCCAGCAAATTGGAGGCAGTTGGAAAGAAACACTGCTGCTTGTGTACATAATGTTTTCCCTTGTGACTTCACCATTTCTAGTAATTTTACCTCTCTAGTTGGCTGAGGAGGGCAGAAAATAGGCTTCTTCTCTTCCTATATTTTTCCATGCTGGATTATAACAGCAGTGTGTGTTAGAGGCAGCCCAGGAACTGGATGATCTTAACATTTTTGTGTCTCAGTAAAGCCAAGGAACAGAACAGAGACATTGAGATAAAGATTCCTCCAGTCAGTGGTGTGTCTCTTTCTCACACGCACCTTGGGTTCCTAGGAATTAGAACATGTTTTAAGGTTTGCAATAGAAAAATAATCTTCAGTCTTAATATATGACAACAAAGACCCTTGCTGAAGGACAAAAGCAACTGGCGTCTTTAGATGAAGTTATTGAATTAAAGAATAACGAGATGTTTGCCTGATAGAACTGTTTTATACATTTCCATGTTTACATTTTGAGTGTCTAGTTGGTGAGGATGAGGGGAAATATATATATATATATATATATATATATATATATATATATATATATATATATTATATAGGACATTGAAAATTTCAGTATTATTTTACAAGCAGGGAATATGAATGCCAGGTGGTCTTATTAACCAAAGTTCCTGGAAGAATAAAAATGTTTAGGGAGGAAAACTGGGCCATTTAGCGATGTTAAACTAAATGCACTTGTACAGTTCTCTCCTACTTGTTCAGAATTAAATTATCTTTTTTTTCCCTTTTTAATCATGCATATAGCAGTTGTGTTGTTAAACTTGTTATTAAGGCCTGCCATTTTAGGCTTGTGTGCCATTATTACATTACCACACTGGGTGTATGCTAGCTTTATCGCATCTAGAAATATTTCTGGTACATTTGAAGAGATAAACACCTTATTACTCCAGCGCAAACGTAACGTTGCTGACTGCTCATAGTTTGAGAAATCAGGAGTGAGCTGTATAGTTTCAGACTTCCTCCTCATCTGTGTGGCTCATTTAAGTTACGGTATTTACTAAAATGCAAAACTAGTTCCCCCCCTCCCAAGGTGTGCCATAAAGGGGGGAGGGAGTTGTCTCACATTTGCATAAGTTAGTTATGTCCACTAATAAAATTTTTTGTGTGTACAACATTTTTTTAGGCAGGCCATTTTACTTTCAGGGCTGTCTTCCTTTCAGGTAAATATGGTAGCTCAAGAAACATTTTCAGTCTTTCAGGAATTCCCTCCTCAGACTTAACTATAATTTTTGTAAGCTATTGGCATTGACAAAGCCCATGATTGTTCCTATTTACGTTCCCTCTTAATCAATTATGCAAATTCCATTTCATACCTATGTTAAAAGAATTTCCTGTGAGGGTTAACTGAGGCTAGTCCTGATACAGAAGTAGTAATGAGGTGCAGCTAGGCGGGTGCAAGCCATAAGATGATATAAAAGATTACTTGATTTTTTTTCTGCCTTCCTCCAAGGAGTTTAGGTCCATAGTTTTTGCTTCATTTTATTGTCACAACAACACTACACAACAATGAGGTACGTTAAGCTGAGAATGTATGGTCGGTCCAAGGTTACCCACCAGGTTATTCTAAGAGTTTATATAGTCCAGTGTCCTCTCTCCAGTTATGGCCATCCAGAGACCTCTCTGGAAAGCCTACAGACGAAAGCAACAGCATTATTGCCTGTTGTGTATTCCCAGTATCTGGTATTAAAAGTATACCTCTTAAACTGTAAACGTTCCATTTAGCTATCATGCCTCATAGCATTGATAGGCATCTTCATCATGGTTAATTCCTCTTAATAGCCATGAAAATTACTGGCCACTGCCACATCCTGTGTGGCAGTGAATTCCATGAAATCCATGGCATAAATGTTTTTCTTTCTGCCTGTTTTGAACCTAGCGCTGATCAATTTCAGAAGGTGACCCTGTTTTAAAATAACTGTGGGAGAAATCTCCTTGTACATCATGCACAGTTGTTTGCGCACTCCTTGTTTTTTTTTTTTAATTAAATATGTTAACCTTTCCTTATAAGAAAGGGACTACAGTTGTTTGGGTTGCAACATACTGTACAGAGTATCAAGTACATTAGTATATGTTATCATATTACCAGTTTTCAGGCCTATAGCCAGGATTTTGTGGCATGTGGGGCAATTTTTTTTCTAGTGGGGCTGCCATAGTTTGCCATAATGAGGGGGGGTACGTGCCCTGCTCCCTCCCTCCTGCAAGGTTTAAAGGGCCTTCCAGCTGATCGGCAGACCACATGCTCCCACCAATCAGCTGAAGGGCCCTTTAAATCTCGCAGGAGGGGAGGTGGTGTGTGTGCACCACCCCCCTGCTTCTTCTCAAAAGTATTTAAATGATCATTTTAAATGCTTTTGGGGAAAGCAGGGGGCCCATTAAGGAAGGGGGCTGGCCCTTTAAGGAAGGGGGCGGAGCCCCCAATAGCTCTAGTGTAGCTATGGATTTGCCAGTTTTGTTTTCAGTGTGTTTCCATATTCTCAGTGTTGAATTCAGCTTTTGCACTACTGCTGCACTCTGAATTGATTTTCCCCCAGTTGTCTACCATGTGTGCCAGATCTTTCTTGGGCAGTTGTGAATGGTTTAGCTGATAACCCATTTGAGGCTTTAATCATGGCTAAGACTTTAAGGCGTAGGAGTAGTTACTGTCTATTGGATGATGGCAGTTGACATAGAAATAAGAATGCACTGGAGTTCTCCAGCACAGTTGGAGCTATAACAGTTGTAGGGGACTCTCAAAGCATTGCCACTTCTCATAAGGTGTTCATGATCCCTGGGGGGGTGGGATTGGATACTTGGAGGCAGTGCTACCTGGGCTATGTTGCACATTGTGCTGAGGAATAGTGGATATTTATATAGAATAGTGGATAAGATATAGATTAAGAATAAAATGCAGCTCTGTTTTTAACTCTTTAAAATGCTGTTCCATTGGGAGTAAAAAGTTGATGGAATAGTGAAGTTAACTGGATTGGTTAACAAGGAGCTTCTTTGTACTATTCTCAGTTTTAATGATAAGGGGAATTTTGAAGAGCTGTTTTTTTTCCCTGTTAAAAAGATAAAGTTCCCTTAGGTGTTATGTGGTTGTGTAGAAAAGCTATCTAAAAATATAGTTCCAGTGCGCTTCCTTGCATGAGTGGTGTGACTGAAAGAGATTTGAGATTAAAACATAAGCAACACAAACAGTAGTGCTTGGGGAAGGTAAATTCTCCATTTTCCTCCTCCCTTTGCACTTTTTTTTGGAACCTGAAATTTTGCTCCTGTGCGTCAGCATACCCCCAGGAACAGTTTGTAGGGGCAAAGTGGGCATCTGCAGTAGGAGGCAGGAATTGGCAAAAATCGCTCCCTCTTTTTTACAAATGGATATGCTGTTCTGTTGGAAGAAATGCTGCTGTGCTGATCTCTGTGCTGCTCCTTTTGGGACAGAGAAAGTTTCACTTAAAGGCTGTTACAGTAGTGCTGAATGTGCATCTGGAAGCTACTATTAGCTTTTCTAGGCTAGAGTTGTACAGCTTAAGATGCCTATTAATTGTACTGACTATCAGTATATTACTAATTTTAAAAAATGGTTTACAGCGACAGTATGTCTTCTTTTAAAAGTGTTCAAGAGATTGGCTTCCATTTCTGGGTGGTTTTCTGAACTTTTTTTTGTCACAGTGTTTATAAGTTTTCCAGCGCCTAGGTCTAGTCTCAAAAATTAAAACTTCTGTTGATTTCTCAACACCTGATAGGTTGACATTGGTATTTCCTGATTTATCTGGCAAAATATGTCATCAAGCCTAGGCATGGTTTGGTATATAATACCTGACAGCTTCCCCTTATACAACAAACTCAAATCCTGTGATATATAATTAACTTTTATGGTAATTTTTATACCCTATCTTGGGCACTATTTATTTAGTGGAAAGACAAGATACAAGTTTTCTAAATCAAATAAGCATCGCATTAAAATTAACATATTGCAAACTTTGTGTATTTAAAATAATAATCTTATTCAGGTAATATTAACTGATGGTGCAAATAGAGCATCTTGGGTTAATATTTTCAAGTTTCCTACTGTTATTCCTGTGGCTGACCGAACACTGGAGCATTGACAGCTCCCAGAGGCTCCAGCATTTCTGGAAGTGGTTTCTGATGACCAGACTTACCAGCACCACAAATTTTAGAATTTCTGCATCTTGCCTGAAGAAATAACAATGGATATTTACATGATGGTTAGTTTAAAAATCCCTCTTTGATATATAGATAATATCTAAACAGATTCTCTGTATCTTCCATGTTTCTCAAACATGCACAAGCTTTTCCATTCATTATCATCCCTGATATCTTTGAGAAAAAAATCATGATGTCTTTCTTATAGGATTCATTAGCATTGATGTAGTATGGACATATTTAAAATCTTTCTTGTTGCTTTATTCCTGCTTGTTTAGAAAATGCACCCCCCGATGGTGTAAAATATTGCAGCTATTCTTGTTTTTGGCTTTCTTTTATCCTACTTTTTTACTTTTGGCCCCACATCGCTTTCCCTGCCCTGCTGTGCAGAGAGCCCAGCAGCTGGCAAAAAAGGGGTTGATCACCATCTGGACTGGTTGTTTTATTAGTGCATTGTAATAATTTTATCATGTTGATTGTATTTTATCTGTTTTAATTCTGTAAATTCAGAAATCTTAATAATAATAATAATAATAATAATAATAACAATAATAATAATAATAATAATACTGGTGGTAGAAATACTGCTGGAATCCCAGCCTCCACACTGATGGGCTAAAGAATTTAAGTAGCACTATGATTCCTGTATTACAAAAATCTAGAAGTCCACATTTTTTCCATTAGAAAAAGAGGTTCTCATGTCTCCCTTTGACAATTGAACAGTGCTAAGATTACCATTTTTATGGGTGAGAGATTTTAGACAAAAGTCCTTTTTGAAGAGAATAATATGGCAAGATTATCTTTACTCCTGTTGTCACTGATAGGACGTATGCTTTTGTTGCTGATAGGAAGTGCTAGATTTGAGCAAGAGTTGTTTATTTGGACAGGTTAATGATCAAGAAAATAAAGGAGGCAGGTCTTGGTAGAAAATGTTAATTAGCTACTAGCTACTTGCTAGTAGGCCCAGACGTCTCAATGAATGTCCCAGTTTAGTCAAGAGTATTGATGGCACAAAATTTCTGTTATTGTACTTGCGTTTTTGCAAGTTTGTTGAGACTAGGGTTCCCAGGTCCCAGTGGGGATTCCCCCACTTTTTAGGGCTTCGATCCGCTGCTGGCCAGTGAGGGAAACCCCACCCCTGAATAAGGACTTTATGCGTGGGACAGAAGATCCCAGGAAGGACCCAGGAGCAGTGTTCCCTCTAAGCTGAGTTAGTGTGAGCTAGCTCAGTTTTTTAGCCTCCAGATCACACATTTTTTTTCTTAGGATGGCTCCAGAGCAAACTAATTTATGCAGTAGTCAAATCGCTCGCTCACAACTTCAATGTCAGTAGTTCACAAAGTAGAATTTTGCTCACAAGACTCCAGAGCTTAGAGGGAGCATTGCCCAGAAGTCCCCGCCAGATGCCAGGTAGGACCTGGCAACCTTAGTTGAGATCTCATGGTCCATTCAGTTTGATCTTCATAATATTTCCAGCAGGGTTTCACTTTGAGAAGAGTCATCTAAAATGTAGTTTCAGTTATGGATTGAAAAGATATTTTGTGCACTTTTTCCTTATTAATAATTAGAGAAACACACTGTTAATCTTCAGTCTTCTGTGTCGTCCAACACTGGATCTGCTTGAGCAGGCCAGCCACCAAAGGCTCTCTTCCAGCTAATCTAGCATTTTTTAGCACTCCAAAGGGAGCCCCTCCCCTAAAGAGCTTATTGTAGACTGTCTTCCCACCCAAATGATCACATGCTCTGCAGGGAGGCCCCCCCTTCTTTCCTCAGTGCTTTCTTCACCGCCACGTCATGAGGACACATCGTCTTCAGCTCTGGTTCATTTTTTCTGTTTATTGCTCTTTTTGCTGTGGAGCTTCCCTTCCTTCTGCACTGTTATATCACAGTAGGCTCCATTAAAAAATGTGTCCAGGGTGGTATAAAAATGACTCATTCAGATTATTACCTCCTTTGTTTCTTCTGCCTGGGTGAGGGCCATAATACAGCCACGTGTAAAATCTGTTTCCAGTTCACTCTGAAAGCCCACTCTGATTGAGTGATGCTGCTAAAGGCAAGCCCCTGGGAGAAAGCACTTTCCTGCTCTAATAGCCCGGCAGCAAAAATATCTGCCCCAACTGAACTTTCCCAGTCGAAGTAGAACCAAACAACTTGTGAGCCTGCCATCAAGCACTTTGGCTCCTATGGTTCTGGGGATGGAACAGAAGCATTGGTCCTGATCACCTACTCATTCCACTGAATGCTGTACATCGGACCCACCGCCTAAAATAGCCCAAATTTTCCAAGGCAAAACATAAGAAGAAATGTTGGTCCAGCTCCAAGGCGTTTCTGGAGTCAGCTATATTTTTGGTTCCATCTCAGCTACCTTCAGTTGCAGCAGAATGGAGAGAAGTCTCTCCTCTGCAAACTCCTTCTCTGCATGCCTCTTACCCAGCTTGTTCATTCTCAGAAGGGGAAATGGAGCCTAGCCAAGGTGCAATGGCTGTCCCAATAGCAAGCCAGCTATTGGAACCACCCCTCCAGCCCCATGGCAGAGGTCCATACCGCCTCCTCCATGGCAAAATTATCCTTATTACTTTCCATCGCCTCATCTGCAGGAGTGGGGTGACTGGCAACAACCATTACATTCAGAACCGAAGCTTTCATCCTCTTGGAATCAAGAGGTTGCAGGTCCCCCGGTGTGGTACCCTTCTACAATACCTGCCTAACCCATCATGGGGCATTCTGATTCTGAAGAAGAACAAGCAGTGAGAGCAATCTCTCCATTGGTCCTGGGTTCAGACCTTCCATTGGTCCTTCCCTGGATGATACTGTTGGGGACCCTGATCTGATTTCACCTAATGAAGATTTAAAGCTCTATGCTGAGCAAATGATGAGCATGGCCAAATCCCTGGTGATAGAGGTACCTTTCAGCAATCCAAGACCCCATTATAAAATCTTAGGCAAGTCACCAGGCATAGTTTCCTATCCAATACTCAAGCGTATTTCTGACATTTCTAGCGCTTTCTGGCAACAACCAACCAACATGTCTACAACGTCCAAGAAAGTTGCAAATGTGTATAGAGTGCAACAAGAGGGTCATACTTACCTATTTAACCATCCGCCAGCATCATCTCTCTTAGCTGCAGAGTTGCAGGCGAGGCAACATACAGGAATGCATTCTTCTCCTGCAGACAGAGAAGGGAAGAAGATCGATGCAGTGAGTAGAAAGCTCTACTCATCAGCTACTTTCGACCTACGCATTGCCAACTACAGTGCAATCATGGCAGAATGCCAGTTCTGGGAAAATAGGGCAGCATATATAGAACTTCTACCTGAAGACAAAAAAAAAAAAAAACCCTGGCAAAACTTCAAGCTGAGATTTTACACCTCTTAAAGCAGCAAATTATTGTGTGCAGGCATGCCACTGATTCCTCCTCCAGAGCCATGACTTTGGCACTTGTGTTAAGAAGGCATGCATGGCTGTGCTTCACTTCTCTTCCACAAGTACCCAACAGAAGGTTGAAGACCTTCCTTTCGAGGGGACCATACTGTTTCCATTGTTAACTGACTTCTTGTCCCAAATAAAGAAAAACAAGCGAACAGCTTGTTCCTTTGGCATCACAGCAGGCCTGGCCACTCCATATAGGCCTTGGAGGACATATAGATTTCACCAGTCACAATCACCATACTTCAGATGCTTGCAGCACCAATCCCACTTGTTGCAGTATCAAGTACAACAACCAGGGGTCCATGTCTCAGGGCAGACACAGGCCTAACCATAGGTTCAGATACCTAGGACCTCAGCAACAACTACCACCTAAGAATTTGCAGCAAAATCCTAAGGGTACATTTTGACAAGGGCCTATGACACATAAATCACTTATTCTCTTTAAACATAGATTAGCCAATTTCCATAATGAATAGCGGAAGATCAGTTGGGAAAATCTAGTCTAAGATCACGTTTATCTATAGTTAGTTTTGGTTATAAGTTAGAGTTGTGGGAATGGCCACCTCTCCAACATCCCGACCGGGCATTGAATAATATCATGCCTGAGTTAGAACAAGAGCTAGTGTTCCTGATAGAGAAAGGAGCAGTGCAGAGTCTGACTCCACCACAGGTTTTTATTCACATTTTTTCCTGGTCCCCAAGAAAGATGGAGGTCTTAGCCAATTTTAGACCGGAGGGACCTTAATGTTTTTTCTAAATGTCAGAAAATGTAAAATGTCAAGAGTTGGTTTTGCAATTATTAACAATAAACTGTTAGTTTTGTACACTGGATCTTCAGGATGCTTATTTTCATATAGTGATTCACCCCAAGCATCACGGATTCCTTTGTTTTAAATATAACCATATGTCTTATCAATACATGTCCCTCCCATTTGGGCTGGCTACCGCCCCACAGGTCTTCTCTAAATGTATAGCAGTTGTAGTAGCACATTTAGGATCTATGGGTTGCTCTGTGTACCCATCTTAGATGACTGGCTCGTTATGGCATTGTCCTATGAAAATCTTAGATCACCGTTTTCCTTGATCTTCCAAACATGTCACGAATTGGGTTTGGTTGTCAACAACAAAAAAACACAGCTTGAACCCTCTTAACAGGCCAACTTTATTGGAGCCCTGTTAAGCTCTACAGACAAGGCTTTTCTGACTATGGATAGAGTTTTATGTATTGAAGCATTAGATGTCTGGGAAATAATAGATTCAAGTTGGTTCTTTAGCTTTTAGGGCTGATGGCCTCTACCACAGGAACAATGCTCGATTAAGGATGCGGTCCTTGCAGAATTGGTTTCTAGGGAAATACCATCCCTCCTAACATTACCAACATACAATATTTACAGTACCTAGATGCATAGCATGCCAATTAGCCTGGTGGACATACAATAGTAACCTCTTAAACGGCATACTTTTCAGTGCAAGGGCTCCTCAGGTCTCAGAGAGAGAGAAGAAGAGATTGGATTTATACCCTGCCCTTTACTACCCAAAGGAGTTTCAGAGTGGCTTACAATCCCTTTCCCCTCCGTTCCCCACTACAGTTTATGAGGTAGGTGGGGCTGAGAGACGTCTCTTGAGAACTACCCTTGAGAGAACAGTTCTGAAAGAACTTATGACTGACCCAAGGTTACACCAGGCGCTGCATGAGGAGGAGTGGGGAATCAAATCCAGTTTTCCTAGATTAGAGTTCGTGTTCTTAACCACTACACTAAACTGGCTCAGTTACCTCTTGCACATTGCTGCAAGGTGGGGGGGCTCACTGTGGATCATACGCTGTACAGAACTTTGGGTCCAACAAAGAAAAGGGTTTTCACTTAATATGTTAAAATTGCATGCAATACACTATGCCCTTACCTCATTTGCTTGCAGAGCTTACTGGGGAAAGGTCATTCAGGTCATCATGGACAACACTACAGTGATGACCTACATAAATCGACAAGGGGGCACTGTGCAGGGAAGCCACTATCATTTGGGAGATGGCCATAGCTCAGAGTTCTTCCCTCCAAGCAGTGCATGTGGCAGACACTGCCAATACATGAGTGGACATTCTCAGTTGGGACACTCTGAGAATGAATGGTCCCTTGGAGAGAAGTTTATATCCCCAATTTTCTGGCAGTTGGATTCTCCCAAAGTGGACCTGTTAACAACACGTGCCAATACAAAGGCCCTGATATTGTGTTCCAGGGCAGGCAGCAACCGCCTCTCTTTAGGAGATACATTTCATATCCAATGGACAGACTCTTTTTCTACACTTTCCCCCTGTTCCCACTTATCCACAGGGTGCTAACCAAAATAAGGGAAGAGTGCACTTGGTGCATTCTGATTACTCCCTTTTGGCTGCGACAAGTCTAGTTTCAGGTTCTCCTTTCAGTGTCTATATCTGCTTCACCTCCACTATGGGCCCACTCCACATGGGCCCTATGATTCATCTCGAGGCACACAAGCTCAAGCTGACAGCTTGGCTGCTGAATGATCCCAGTTGAGTTCGAGTTTTCCAACCAAGTAGCCAATGTCTTGCTTAATGCTGTAGGCCCTCTACTAGACGATTCTACAGGAGTAAATGAGCCCGATTCTCTACCTGGGCAAAAACATGGGAATTTCAGCCAAGACTTGTTCCTTCCCCCTAATGTTTGACTACTTGATGACTCTCAAAGAATCTGATCTGGCATGTTCTTACCTGAAGATACACTTGGCTGCTATTTCTGTTTACCATGTGAAGATTTAAGACAGGACACTTTTTTCACATCCAGCATTTAAAACTTTTTGACAGGATTGTTTCATTTGTTTCCATCACAAGCGCCTATTGTATTGCATTGGTCCTTGTCTGTTGTCCTGTCTCAACTCATGCTAGGCCCATTTGACCCGCTTGGGTCATGCAGTTTGTGATTCCTGTCTTGCAAGGTCACGGTAGCAATTAACTCAGAAGAGTAGGGAAACCGGCAGCCTTGAGAGCTGACCATCTAAGTTTCAGACTAGTCATGTGATGCTGAGGCCCAGTTTATGTTTTTTATCCAAGGCAGTTTCTAGTTTCTATCTGGCACAAAATGTTTTTCTTCCAGCATTTTTTCCAACGCCCACTTCAGACATGGAAAGAACTCTACACTCCTTAGATGTTAAGAGATCTTTATTATTTTATCTAGACAGAAAGAGGGGTTTTTGGCAGTCCCCCACATTTATTTGTATGCTATTGTAGTAGTTCAAAGGGGAAACCATCTTCAGCGCAAACCATCTCCAAGTGGATAGTCTCCGCAATCCGATTGGGATATGCACAAGCCAGTTTGCTGTGTTCGCTGGGGTTTCGGATGCACTCCACATGGGCACAGGCAGCATCAACAGAGTTCCAGAGAGGCATTCCCTTGAGGAGGACATCTGTAGAGCAGCCATGTGGTCATCATCGGACACATTCATTAAGCATTACTCTGTAGATGTTAATATGAGAAGAGCCTCAGCAGTCGCCAGAGCATTACTGCACTCCTTGTTCCATTGAAGATCACTCTAATGCCACATTACGAAACTCTATAGTCTCCCAGTGTGGAACTGCCCAGAAGACTGAAGATGAAAACAGCGTTGCACTTACCTGTAACTATTGATCGTCAAAGTGTCTTCTGTGGAGGTACACATTGCCTCCTTCCTACCCTGCTGTGAGCTCATGGGATACTTTTATTTGTGAGACTTGTGGCAGAGGCAGCAGAACTAGAAGTGGGTGGAGGAGGGGAGACTGAGAATCATTATTTTTCCTCCTAGCTTCTGCAGAGTGGGGAGGGGGTCAGAGCAGTTTGAGGGCAGGCAGGCAGAAACAGGATTGATTGAGGGGTGGGGAGGGAGGGTGACAGGTGGACAGGCAGGGTGGCAGGGAGAGGGACAGGCCAGCAGGCAGGGGAGGAGGGGCAGTGGGTGGGCAGCAGCAGGAAGAGTGAGTGGGCAACCAGGCAGAGTGAAGGGAAAGGGGGAGAATGAAGTGTCTGCAGGCATGTGGGAAGGAAAGTAGTGGAGCAGGAAGTGTGATTTTTTTCCCATGGGAGTTGCTACCACATGGGGAGAGCAGAAGCCTAAGACACTGCTGCTACTTGAGCCAAGCCAACTTAAGTGGCAGCTCTGTAAGTAAATGAGCAAAGGGGGGGGGGCGGATGAGATTCCTTCCTGTGAGTATTGTGGTCTCTGCTTGTGTTGCCATATATTATTTATCTTACAGTTGTCAGATAAACAAATTCTAGGAAATCAAATTTGCTATCTGCTTTTATGGGAAACAAAAATGAAGCTGTAAGCGCTGGAGGTTTTCTGCAGTACAGTGTTACTTCACTTTAGCTGTGATTTGTGAAGATTTGAATTTGCTTCACTTGCTCTGCACTAGGGCTTCCTCTTCATTGTTTTTCCAGTGTTTGGCCTGCTGATTGAGTTCCACAATCAATTCGAATGAGGGCAAAGCTGCCTCCCATCATGCAGTACGTCTGTGACGTGACCTGTTTTCCCTCCCCACCATACGTACTGACCCCGTCTACCACCCTCCGTCTGTCTCATTAAGAAGTTGCATATTTTTGCTGCAGTTTTCCCATCATTTACTTAGATTATGTGTGCTTGCGCTTCAGGGAATCAAAACCAACTGTTTGGTTGTCATGAGCTGGGAGAGAAAGCGTGGCTTGGGAATGTGTCTTTTCAACAAAGCAAAATGAGGCAGAATAAGCATTTGAACAGATCTTTGTCAGGCAGACTCTCCATATGACCTGGAATAAGTTTTTTAAAAATCCTACAGCAAACGTTACAGAACCAATCTAAAATTGGGGAAGTGAAGGTCTCTGTCTGATGCCAGCTACATTTTCAAATATGTTTTGGAGGAATGCAGGCTGCTGAGCAGGCTATAATGGCCAAAATTGCATTCCTCCCTCGGTGCACACTCACATTTAGTTAAAAATATTTAAAAGAAAATAACAGAGGCTGTAATGGCAAAAATTGCATTCAAATACAATTATATTTTTTTAAAAACACCATCAGAATCCCATTTGAGATTTGATCATACAGCCTTCTGGTTACTAGGTAGACACTTCAAACTAACATGCCACAGCATTATCTGCTATAGTGAAAAGCAAAAAAGAATAGAAAATAGTAAGCTAATTAACTAGAAACTGTTCCACATTAATGTGAGCTTGGTGGGTGGAACATGCAAATGTGGAGGGGAGAAGAGGGCAGACCTAGAGCTGAAAAATACCGGATAAGCAAATATTTCCCCACTAGGTTGCCGTGGGTTCAATGCTTGGATTGGAAAAACTACCTGGAAATGAGATTCCGATGCTGTGCAGCAAGAGGGGGCAAACTGTGTTTTTGCACCTGGGAGGTTAAAATTATCTGCGGAAACAGGGAAAGCAGCAGATGAATAGAAGTGAGGCACGGGGAAACTTGACACTGTGGAATCAGTCTTGGTTTCACTGTCTGGTTCCCTTCAATGATTTACTAAACACTAGTAGGATGACTTCTATTTTTCTAAGTCAATTTCATATTCATTTAAGTGTTTCACGGAAGTCTTGTTTTTAAAAAAAAATCTAAAATTTTTTGGTTTCTTCAGGAGCCAATGAAGTCTCGGGCACCACAGCTGCACTTGGAATACAGATTCTACAAGCAATTAGGATCTGGAGGTAAGTATAATCTAGCAAGCTGTAGGTTGAATTAAACTGTTAAGAAAGGAATAGTAAATTCCATATTAATGTTTAATAAAATACAGTTTTATAAAAATAGGTTTTAAATTAATATTTGTGACATGTCTCATATTGATCTGTTTAATGCCTTGGTATAAATTAGTGGTCACAAGTACATGACAGAGATTAAGGGTCATGCTTTGCTTCCCAGTATATAATTAGCCCACTAGTTGTTTAAACTGGTTTTATTCCTCACAATGTTCCAAACCAATGCTTACCTTCAAAACATGTGTCTGTTGTCAGGTGACAGTGAAAGCAGCTTTCAAGAGTTAAGCAGCTCTTCCTGTGTCCCCTTCTCTTGGACCCTTTGTGGACTAGAAGGGACCAATGGGCTGTTACAGGATGTGGTTGCAAGTTAGTGTGCAGTTTTGACTTATGTGAATGGTATCAAAATATGGTTTGAGTCCAAAGTTCAATACAACTTGTTTAGGTAGTTGGTGTTCATAGAATACACTGCCCTTGTGTCCTGTGTATTGAGCTGAGCAGGCTGGCCTTTTCATGTGTGTTGTGTCACTGTGAAACAGTGTGGTACACAGCATCCTCTGAGAAACTTAGACAGTGCTGCTGTTCAGATTTTTAATAACTTATGCTATCCCAACAGCCTGACTAGCCCAGTCTCATCCCTTGGAAGTTAATCAGGCTTGGTCATGGTTAGTACTTGGATGGGAGGCCACCAAGGAAGACTGGGATTGCTATGCAGAGGAAGGCAATGGCAAACCACCTTTGCTCATCTTATTGTCTTGAAAACCCCATGGTCCTGGGTTTGCCATGAGTCGATTGCAACTTGATGGCACACAATTATTATTATTATGCTACCTCAGATACTGTGGGAAAAACTCAAAAGGGCTGGCATAATGGAAGCCCAGAATGTAAAAATGGAACACATACATTTCTTGTCCATCTAGTCCGTAGTGCATGGAATCTGTAATTAGTTTCAATTTAGAAGTTTAGCCAAAACCCAGCTATTTGAGAGGCTGGAAGCGAAAGGTATTGGTTCTATCTGTGATTCCCATTAAATATTCTTAGCTGAATCTCCTGCCATTTGCTGTGCGTATTGTTTATCTATAGCTGTATAGCCGCAGCCCCAATGAGGAGTGATAGTGAACTGATTAGAATAGCTTTTTATATTGTTTACATATGTTGCATTTGGAGTTGCTTATTTTTTGAAGATGAGATGATGTGTGGAAACAAACAGCTCATAGTCCTTCTGAAAAGGGTGCTTCTAATGTAGAATACAGTAGTTGGTATGTTTAGATGCAGTATAATTCAAGTTAATAATTTTTTCACACAGAATAAGCACTTTATATCATAAAGTGGCTTGTGTAGATAATCAGATTGGACATTTGATCAGACAAAAATGGTTTTGTAAATTATTATCAAATAATGGTCAAGTATTAAAGTATTTTTATTTAAAACAACAGATACCTGTTGTTGATACAAAGTTATCATTCCTCTCTCTTTCATCTGTAGCAGACATTTGCTGTCCATGGCTATTAGTCCACATGGGTCCCCTGACCCAGTAATCAACTTTCCTGGGATCAGAAGAGATGGCTGGGGGGATGAGACCATGAAAAGGATCCAGAATCCTTGCACCCTCAGATCACTCAATCCAACCCAATGATGTTTACTTTTAAACGTTGTAATTACCGTATTTTTTGCTCCATAAGACTCACTTTTTCTCCCCAAAAAAGTGGGGGGGAAAGTGTGTGCGTCTTAACCCCCCCTCATTTTTCTCAAGGCACGGCACCGAGCGGAGCTAGGTGCGTCTTATGGTCAGGTGCGTCTTATGGAGCGAAAAATACGGTAATTATTTAACAGTGTAAGCATTGCATAAATGTGAATGATTCACATTCACAGTGTCATGGAATACCAGCAGCCAGCCTATTGTTTATTTTAAAAAGGGAAGTTAAAACATGAATAGATCAAAACAAGCAGAGACCTGTGAGACTTGTGTGGGAGGGAAATCCCATCCCCCCCCAGCCCATGCTTGGACCAGTGGACTATTACTGTATGTGGCTGCAAGACAATGTGCAGTTTTGCCACGCTAGGCCAACCACTTACCAGGCAGCTCACTGTTCCCCCTTCTACCATATCCACCCATATTGTGGAGAGGGGGATTCCCTTGGCTGGCCTCGTCCCCAGCTGCCTACTCATCCATCCCTCACCCTGGGCCCAGCTCCCCCTCCTCCTTGCTCACTCGCCTGTCTCTAGCACTGCTGCTTTAGTGGAGATTTTTTCAGCCAGTGGCATTGAGTTCCTCCTTCTCCTTCTTGCCAGGCTGTCCACATGCTTCCAGCGAGGCTGCCTCAACAGTGAACTAGGGAGCAGAAGGCTGCCTGGAGGCAGTTGTCTGAATAAGCAGTTGTCCGAACAAAAAACTGCTGTGTATTGGGGGTTAGCTCCCCCCTTTTAAGGGTTCCCCAAAGTTTGGAGAAGAATCTCCCTTCTCTCAATATGGTCCCAGTCCTGGATTTAAGTATCTACAAATGGGGCCTTGTTGACTATTAAATATATTGATAATAGCAACGGTTGGAAAACAAGCTGATTTGGAGACGCACTTGTAGCAGGTGGCTAGAAGTAAACATTCTGCTGCCAAATTATATGTGCCCCTAACTGAGCAAGACAGAGGAGCAAGCAGCCCTCTCTCCTGCCCTTGCTTTCAAGTATAGCTTGTTAATGACCTATAGCTTGTTAATGACCTTGCTTTTCACTTTGCTTGATGATCTTGCTTAAGTTGCCATCACAATCTGAAGCTTGCTCATGACACCTTAAGCTCTGATGGCTCTCAGCCAATAAACTCTGTTACAGAGTTTAAAAGAAGGTGGAGGGGAAGGGGGTGTCAGCCCTAAAAAGAAATGCCCTGCAAAACTTCTAGCACAGATCTGCTTTGTTGCTAGGATATGAAGTCTGCTGCCTATAGTGTTCAGTTGCTGCTAGCTCTCCCGTGTCTCTGTTGGGAACCTGTGCTCTCTCCTGCTGCTGCCTGGGAGAAGTTGAAGGCAAGCAGGTGGCTGAGCTTGGTGGGGTGGACAAAAGTAAGAGACTTTCCCCCCAAGAGTGGGAGTGGGAACAGACAAACCTGGAAGTAGGGTTGCCACCTAGTGGTAGCAGTTGTCCTCCCTCACAACATCAGACTATTCATTAAAAGCAGCTCAAGCCTATCTGTGACATCATTAAAATTATAATTCTAGCCATTTGTATGTGGTAGATGGATTTCAATTAAGTATATGGGCTCAGTTACTGTGTGAGTTACGTGGAATTATAGAAGCATCTGGTCTACCAATCTGTTCCATGTGTAGGAATATACTACCATGTTTTATCTAGGGATACCAATCCCCAGGTGGCGGTGGGGGATCCCCTACCTGCTGCTGGTCAGCTGATCGGTGGGAGAAAATTCCCCCACCCCTGATGCCGTGCGCGATGTGCTGACATCACCTGGAAGCGACGTCAGTGCATTGTTGACTTCAGGGGGGATGGAGACACTCTTCTTTCTGGACAAAACTCTACGGCTTGAGGCTGTTTATACCATAGAGTTTTGCCCAAAAAGCAGAGTGTTGCCCCTGATGTCGCTGATGTGCTGACATCCCCGCCCACCCCTGGAACACCCTCCCAAATCTCTGCCAGTGTGATGAAGGGACCTGGCAACCCTAGTTTTATCTCTTAGGCCCATGGTGGTAAAGTTAGAATTTTTCCTTGTGCCATTTCCATTTCATATTAGCCAATAACATTTAGGGACCTCTGGCCTGGGGTATGAGGTTTAGTCAGGAAGCTTACAGGAGAATCAGTCTCTTGGAGCTGATGTTAACTTTCACTGTGACCAAATAATGAGATGTGTTTCACTCTCAAGATCACACAGCACCTCTCTGATTTTGAGCAGGAAGTAGGAGAGGAAGCATCTGAACTGAATTCATGTGCTGAGAGGTTTTATGTTTATTAGGTTTTTCAGTACTAATATTCCAGTGCATGGTTGCAATTGTAATTTGAGTATTGTTGAATGACAGCCATTAGCAAAGTAATGTGCTAGATACACAAAGGTACCAAGTTGGATTTCAGAAATCTCAGTGTGTGGTTTGTGTATGCATATTTCCAACTTGCTAAACTGGTATAGCAAATTAAGCCGCAGTTTAAATCTACATACTTCTAAAAGTACAGAATACTCTTGAGAAAATCCAAAAGCCCTAATATTACAGTACAATGTTTCATAGTTACTGTGAAAGGAAAAAGAGAACTTTAATAAATTTTTAGAATTACAGCTTTTCTAAAACTTGGCAGCATTTTCCAGAAGAACTTTGGTGGTGATGAAGCCTGTGAAAATATTTTTGCAAGATGGATGTAAACCTTAAATATGATCTAGTTGACATGTGACATAGATTTTGTACTTCTGTGTAAGTTTAAAGGTGTTGAAACTAATGTTACTTTTCACTTTTTTTCCAGAAGGAATACCTCAGGTTTACTATTTTGGCCCTTGTGGCAAATATAATGCCATGGTGCTGGAACTACTGGGACCTAGTTTGGAAGATTTATTTGACTTGTGTGATAGGACTTTTTCTCTGAAAACTGTTCTTATGATAGCCATACAGTTGGTAAGTAATAATTCCTGTTGTTTTTAAGGTCTTCAATTCAACATTAACTGGAGATTCTTTGCACATATACAAAAAGAAAGGATATGCTATTGTTTTCAATTATGCCAGGATTGTGCTGCCCTATATTTTTCTTTATTTCATATTGATACTTGAAGATGCCGGAAGAAGAAAATGTTTGTACTTTCATAAATTCAAATGCTGGACATATAAAAGCAGAGCTTTCAGTAGGAAATAGAAATGTTCCTGAATTGCTTTATTTTGTTGCAGTCAATCAGAATTTTATCTGCTAATCCCTAATTCCCATACTTCCTTAACTCACTATTGTCTAATAAGACCTATGAGTATTCTGCAACTCTGCCCTTATATTACTTGTGCAGAAACTGGTGGGGGTAAAGGATGCAGCCTTTTGAAAAGTCATAGCTTAATATGGCAGGCAGATTTAAATAGACTTCTGAATTGAGCTCCTTCTGAATTGAGCTCTTCCAGGTTCATTATTCTGGTTTTCTATCAGTCCAGCAAATAAATGTGTGTTAGAAGAATCAGTGATTGTTACATTGTTCAGGGTTTGTTTTTTGGGAGGTAAACATATTAATTTTCCCCCGAAGTGGCTTCCCAATTTATAACCGTTTAGTATTTTAGTATTTAATATTGGGGAGAGAGTACAGAGTAATTTTTTAATTGTAATAGGGTTGCATATCATAATCTATTTACTAGCAATATAATTGTCCTGGTCCTGACTGGGCTGGCTGGAGGCCAAATGGGAGGGTGGATGACGCGAGGGGCGAGCAGGGGAGCTCTGAGACCCCCACACCGCAGAGAGGTCACAGCCCTGGGTGGGGAGAAAAGGCCTTGGCCCACGACAGCCCGCTGCCCTGGCCCCTGACCTACCAGGAGCGCAGAGGCCCTGGGCAGAGGCTGTGGGGTGGCAGCATGGCAGGGCGGATCCAGGCCGTGCTTACCTGAGGGGTTGGAGGTGAAGTGCCCAACCCCAACAGGATGGCCTGAGCCATGAGGGTGGAACGGTGGGACCCCAGGAGCTTACGCTCCCAAGCAGCGAGGTCCATGGAGGAGGCCAAGTGAGGCCAGTGGGTGGAAGATGCTGGCCACAAAAGTAAGGAGGACGACCAGAGCCTAGGAGGCAGAGTCAGGTGGGGCAGGCCCAGTGTCTTCAGTTATAGAAGGGGTGGGGTCACCCGGGAAGAGGCAGAATGGGGATAGATATAAAAGGGAAGAGAGGAGGCGTCCAGGAAGGAAACTGGGGACAGCCAAGGCGAGGCCAGCGAGAGAGAGTGCCAGCTCCATTGCGGGAGAGTGGCTAGTACCCGAGTGGGGCAGGGAGGTGAAGTAACCTCCCCACATTGCCTCATAATCTGAGGCCTACCCTCCCTCTTCCTTATTATCCCTTCCCTCTCCCCCTGTCACCCCTCTTTAAAGGGGAAGAGGGCCCAGAACTAGGGCCCCAGAGAAGCATCAAGGCGATCCAGTGACAGTGACAAGAGGCCAGTCGGCACTGCAGCAGAGCAAGAAGGCTGCAACAATAATATACTAAGGATTATATTCACAATAAGTAGATAATTACTAGGGATGTGATTTGATTACATATAATGGCTAATTTAGAATGTTGAGAGTGCTATATAAATGTTGATGATTATAACCTGTGCTCTTGTAGCCTAAATTAAAGTTTTAAGGTTTAATAAGTGGTAAACTTCCATTTTTAATTTGGCACATAATACTTTCCTTCAAGACTTGATTTTTCTTTTGTTGCTACAGTCCTGTTTAGTTTTTAAAAATCCTTCTTTTCTATTTAATAGATTTCTCGAATGGAATATGTTCATTCAAAGAACTTAATATACAGAGATGTAAAACCTGAAAACTTCTTAATAGGACGACCAGGAAACAAAAGTCAACAAATTATTCATATTATAGATTTTGGTTTGGCAAAAGAGTATATAGATCCAGAGACAAAGAAGCACATACCATACCGAGAACACAAAAGCCTTACAGGAACCGCTAGATACATGAGTATAAATACACATTTAGGAAAAGGTATGTGTTCAAATTTAGCAGCTTTGCATCCTTTATGAGAACTGTACTGTGGTAAACACTAATCATTTTGCAGAGTCCCTTTTTTTAGTTGAAAAATTTTGTGTGATTTAGATATTCATCCCTGTAAGAGCACAGCTAGGAAATGTTTTTATAAATGGCTGTTGATTTTTCATTTATGTGGGCTGTTTCATGAGAAGTTTAATTTAATTATTAAAATATGTACATGGTACCTTTCTTTTAAAAACCTCACCTGCACAGGTCATTCCTATGCTCAGTCCTGTTATGGTGTTCGAAGTCACCAGTGGCCAGACCAAACTGTTTACAGTTGCTTTGTGTGTGTTTTAGTTCCTTCGCAGCACAGTTATACGGCATACAAGCCTTGACACAGTTATAAAGAAGCCATAGCATTTCACCTTCTATAATCTTAGCCATCATTGTTTGGATTTCAGAGATACAAATGCAGATAGCTTGGTTTAAATGTAATGAAAAACTACGGTTTATTACTTGAATGGTTCTGAGGGATCCCTGGGTTGGAATCCTGTTTTTGGGGAAAGACAGCAAACCCTAGTTTGTGGCTTGGATTTAATGACTGATTTTGGTTTGCTGACATGGTAGAAATGTTTTTCTTAGTGGCAACTTGAGGGAAGCTAGATGGACTCTGATTCATTCACATAACATTTGTGTTCAGTGATAACATATAACAGGGTAGGGAAATAGAACCTTTCCATGTGACAACGTTGCATTGCAGTTCCATAATACAATGTGCTGCTTTAATGGGAAAAGAACTTGATTTAGGGAGCATTTCAGTTTCATTGTTAACTGTCAAATGTTTGTGTTTTTCTAAAACATGTATTGCTTTTTATATATTGCTATATAAAAGAAGCTACTGTCACTCTTTTCTTGCTCTGGGTATAAGATGCTGGTATTCTGTGTTTGCATTACTTAACAAAGGTAGAATCCATGAAGGCATGTTTGTCTTTGATCTGTACAAGCATTTAAGGGGGAGGGTATGGTTACCTTGCAATTGATATGACCACTCCTTTAGTTGTGGGGATGTACCCAGATGTGAATTACTCAATTTAGGAGTAATTTTATGATACCTTTGGTGACATGGTGAATAGTATGGTTCTTAGAATCCTGTTCAGATATTCTACTTAAATACTATATGAAGTGATATCATGCAAAAATACTTACTGAATTAATTTAAATATTAACATTTTTGTTTCATCCTTGCAATAAAAATTCAGTGGATAACTGCCAGCCTCCTGTGCTTGAGACTTCCATTTATTTCTGTCCTATGCACACAGTGCCCACTTTCCCCATGTGCAGCACATATGATCTCTCTCCTTTTCAGAGGGCAAGAAAATAGCAGCCAACATTATAGCTTGCTTTCTACTTAATTTAGTTTTCATGAAATTGTCCCAAGTTAAAAAGGCTTTGGGGCATAGATTTTGAGTCTTCTAAGAAGCTAGAATGAGCACTGTAGCTTTGAAATGGCTCAGTCAGTCAGCATATTGAAAACGGCAGGTGAGCTTTCCAGCTTTAGATCTTCTTCCCGAGAGCCAATGTTTGTATAGTTGTTATATAGTTATCTGGGAGACCCAGATCTGAATCCCCACTCCGACACTGAAGGTTGATGGGTGACCTTGGGGCAGGCATACTCTGTCAGCCTAACCTTCCTCAGAGCACTGTTATGTGAATAAAATAGTGTAGAGGAGAATGATGTAAGCTATGCTAGGTCCCCACTGGGGAGAAAGGCCATATATAAATAAAGTAAATAAATAAGGACATCAAAGACTGATTCAAGAGAACTCCACAAAAACAGTGTTGAGATGACAGCATGCAGTTCTGCTCTCTGCTTCTGTTCATTTTACTGGCCGCCTTCAGGATACAGCCGTGAAAAGATACATAGTTCTTCCTGAAGGCAGCATGCATAAATCTACCACCACCATCCTGCTGCCTTCCAAACACTAAAATTACATTCTGCCATTTGGACTTGTGTCTTTAAATCATGAAAAGAGTACTAGGGCACGATCATACGCACCCATTTGCGAAGTGAGAGGGACAATTCTCCGCCGGCTCAAAGTGGTGCGATCACACCAGCACATCTGGGAAGCATCCCACAAGTGTCGTCAAACTGTCGCAAGCCGCTTTGAGCCGGCGGGGAATCGGCGTAAAAAGCTACCAGTGAAAAGGCAGTAGCAAATAGTTTGCGACAGCCTGGAGCGAGATTTTCCCAGCGCAAATGTGCGGCGATCAGGCTCCCCCCCGCCCATATTCGCATCATCGGACGACCCCTAGGGTGGAGAGGCAATTCATCAATCCCTTGTTTAAGAGAATAAGCAAATTGAAAACGGCCGGGGAAAAAAACCCCAACTCTCCCGCAGTTGCATGTGATCACGCAGCGGTGGTTTGCCTTCGCAGGTCCATGGACCTGTGTGATCATGGAAATGCGGTGCAAATTGCGCTAGAGCAAATTTATGTCGATTCCCGTCCGGATTATCTCTCTCGTGTGGCCGCGACCCTAGATTCTGAAGGTGGCAGACAAGCCTGGATCTTTTCTGCATTCAGGAGGGGATGGCCAAGGAGAGGATATGTCCTATGTCTTCAGAACCCTGCCCCTCTGTTGCCTCTGGCCTCTAGTGTACATCAGTATTCAGTACTCAGGCCTTTTTATAAACTAGTGCATTCATCATATTCTGCTTTAAAAGAGCATTTTCAAATCAGATGACTTTTTCATAGTAAGCGATAACTTCTTTATTAACTATTTTCAGGCATAATAAAGCTGTAGAAGTACAAAATATTCATGTTTAACTGTATCTTTTGTAATTGCTTATATAACTTTTTTGGACTTGGTTGTTAATATGTTCAATTTACCTTTTCAGAGCAAAGTAGAAGAGATGATTTGGAAGCTTTAGGTCATATGTTCATGTATTTTTTAAGAGGCAGCCTTCCATGGCAGGGTTTAAAGGTAGGGTATGAATTCTTTGAAATCCTTCTGGTTTCCTCAAATATTATTTTGTAAAGTGCTTCTGTAGCAATCAATTTAATGTCTCTTCAAATTTAGGCAGATACATTGAAAGAACGGTATCAGAAAATTGGTGACACAAAGAGAGCAACTCCCATAGAAGTACTGTGTGAAAATTTTCCAGGTAAATCTATATTACTAAAGTACTGATTATATAGACATATTTCTATTTTAGAATTGATCACTGAGTGACATCCAAACAGTCCCTGTTAGTCCTGTCAGGCACATGTCTGTGCAGGTTCTCATCAGTTCCATCTTGATCGAGTTACCCTTAAAATATTAGTGGAAGGGAGATAGTGTTTCTTTTTTCCCCTTACATACTTTTATTTGCCTGCTGTATAAGAGAAGTTGTGAGTTGTCTGCTGTGCTCAGTTGCTTATGATAGCTTTTATAAAAGGTGACCTGCAGGTGTGGCTGGTAAGAGCTGTATGGCAATTGCTTGGTGAGACTTCCAAAATGAATGCGGTGGTTGCTGAATAGGTTCCCATCACTGCATCTTCGTTCCTTCACAAGGAGTTTTTGGGATTGAGCAGAGAATTTGCCACCTGAGTTTCTCATGTATAAATCCAGCAGTCACACCACTGTATCACACTGTATCAGTTATCTTAAGGGTTTTAGAAGAAATACCTTGGATTCAGTTTCTAGATTATCTTTCAGCCACTGCAACTCACCTCTTAGTAATGGAGGCACAAACTAAATTTATAAACAGCAAAGTTATAGCTTATGAACGGTAGGGAAAATCTCTTTTTTTTTTTTTGTAAAGAAATTTTTATTTTTCAAAAAAAAAAAACATCGAAAATAATACATTTAACCTTATACAAATCCCTTTTTCCATATTAAATAACATTTTGTTCTATTTGTACATTCTATTTTTATCTTGTTTTGGTGGTTTCCCACCACATCTGAAGCATAACACATTTTCCATTTTATTCAAAATAGTAATACTTATATCTATGTTTCGTTTCTGGTAACGGTTATATAGCTTTAAAATACTTATACTTATACACCAATTCTTATTTTCTATACTCTTATGTATTTCTAAATAAAAACAGTTTCATTGTCTAATTTTAACTAAAACATTCATATAATATATTTCTATTCCTTTATGCTATTATAACCATGTATAGATATAGTTTTTCATATCCCAATACTTTTCAACATATTCTTTCAAATCTTTCCAGTCTTCCAGAAAGGTCTCTGAGTAAAGGTTATTCAATTTTCTAGTCCACTTATCCATTTCAGCCATATATAACAGTTTTTTCAACCATTCCCACACCTCTGGTATTTTTTCATTTTTCCAGTTTTGTGCATACACCATTCTTGCTGTTGTAATCATATACCATATTATTGTCCTTTTCTTTACATTTATCTCTTCTAGTTTAAGTCCTAGCAATAACATTTCAGGCAACTTCTTAAATGTACATTTCAAGATTTTTTCCATTTCTGCATGTATTTTTGACCAATAAGTCTTTGCTTTATCACAAGTCCACCACATATGATAAAAACGGTAGGGAAAATCTCGATGATGGGAGCCCATCTAATCATTAATGGTAGTAACCCAGTTTAGGTCTGTACACAGAGTGGAAAGGTATGTTCAGAAGTTAGTTCCTAGGAAGAAATTTCAGTTCAGTGAAGAGCTTCTTATCCAAATGTAGAGCAGGGATACTGAACTTGAATAATTCTCTGAAACAGCAACTATGTGTGTAATGTTCCTTGTTACAAAAGTGGTGTTAATTTGGAAATGGATGCAGTGCTCAGACTGAACTGTACAAAATAAACATTCATGAATTTTTGTTAATTGTATTTCTCTGCAACATAAGTCTCAACGAATTTTGAAAGTAAGTGCATGGTGGGGTATATAATGGGGTCAAGAAGGAGGGGAAGAAAGCTAATGAAGGCAAAGAAAAGGAGTGGACAAAATAATACTCTTGTGAGCAGACTCCAATATTGAAATAAAGCACTGTCTAACCCTATCAGATACTCACTTTGGCACTCTGAATAAGTAGAACATATGCATCCCTGGTTTGAAGCAATCAGTTGCAATATTTATGTGAACTAAAGCGATATAGACATTAAAATTTACCTTAGCCCAGAACATCTCCTTAAATGTGTAAAAAGGCTTTCACTTGAAGTGTAAACTACATGTTTAATATAATTTTAAATTTCTGTATTTGCTAATGCATGAAACTGAACATTCCTTATTCATGTAGAGGAAATGGCTACCTATCTTCGTTATGTGAGAAGACTAGATTTCTTTGAAAAACCAGACTATGACTACTTAAGAAAACTGTTTACAGACTTGTTCGAACGGAAGGGCTATATGTTTGACTTTGAATATGACTGGATTGGTAAGCAGCTGGTGAGTACAGCTAAACAACTCTTTATAAAATGTTTCTGACAAAAGTATTAAGAATGCTTGCCTACAGTATAACCCACATTGTTACCTGTATTCCCCTTTTTGGTAAGACATAAAAGTGTTTTTTAAAAAAAACACTTTTGAGAGGGCTGTTTGTTGGTGCTTGTCTTGTGGTGTTACTAGAGATTCTGTTTAATTTTTTGAGAGGAACTAAAGCTGTAGAAACTTTTAACTGCTATATCCCGTTTCACAACACATCATGTGTACCTGACTCCTGTTGCTCTGTTTTGTTGTATGGTCCAATCAAAGGTGCGAATGAGATTGTATTTATAGAAATTAGCATAATATTTTAAAATCCTTGTCCCTTTAGTTGTAATGGCATGAGAACTTGTAAAATGTGCAGATTAAAACTTAACCAAATGACCTTGTGTGTTCAACAGAATGCACAATAGATTTGAATTTTGTGTAACCTAGTGGTAATTAGATGCCACTTGGATTGCTGTGTTGCAAATATGGAGCCTCATTATCAAGCTGTAGCAATTATTCAGTCCCCCTTCTCTGGTATATTCTAATAAAATGTGCTTTCCGAGATTGTTTAAACTTTTTAAAGAAATAACATATCTCCTTCAAGTCTTTGAAAAGAATCTTTAGAGTGTGAGCAAAAAAAAAAAAGTTTGGGAGATAATATAATACGAGTGCAGGACAGGTTAACCAATAGGATCAGGAGTTACTAGCTTCCTTGCCCATATGTATACCTATGCTAGCAATTTAAGGATGCTGTTTTTGTTTTGTTTTTTTTAAATGACATGCCCGCTTTGAATGATAGTTGCTCTTTCTCTCTATAGAATGCAGGGTGAGCATCTAGCTTAAGTTAATTCTGTAGCAGCTTAAATATCCTTGCAGTAAGGTTTTCAAAATAAGTATTAGCAACTCTTTGAAACCTACACTTTTATTTTATTAGTTATTTTCATACCGTCTTGTTCGTAGCCTACTCCAGTGGGTTCAATCCATTCAGATCCTGCAGTATCTTCCAACAGAGAAGCACATCCACACAGAGATAAGATGCAACAGTCCAAAAATCAGGTATGCTGTTCCACAGTAACATGCCGCAATAATGGTTTTGCTATGTTTGTGCTGTGAGTTTCACAAAAGGATCTATTTAATAGCTTTAATGTTGGAATGGACATTGATTAGTTCATGAATTTTTCTGATAGCAAGCTTTGCACAAAACGTTTAGATTACTTACTTTAGAAAAGGAAAATTTAAATGTTTCATTCTGTATTATACGGTAGACAAAAACTACATTGGTTTTAAACCTTGGATCAGTGCAGAAGTAATTAAAGGGTCCTAGCCAAGGCTCCCTCTAAGCAGTGGAGTCCTGTGAGCAAAAATCCTGTTTTGTGAGCTAACGGCATTAAAGTTGTGAGCGAGCGATTTGGTGACTGCACAAATTAGTCTGCTCTGGAGGCATCCTTCCTGAGCTAAGACAAAAACGTGTGAGCCGGAGGCTAAAAAACTGAGCTAGCTCGCACTAACTCAGCTTAGAGGAAACACTGGTCCTAGCTAGAATTCAGAGATCAGAAGTGAGGCTCTTCAGAGTGAATTTTCTCTACCTGCTTAAGCCAGGAGTAAGCATTACATTAGCACTAATGCTAACCATAGTTATTTTATCATTTAAGTTAGGTCTTATCTGGGTTCCTTCTAAAGCAGGATTTCAACTTGATTTAGAGGGAGTGCTGGCTTCAGTGGTCACTGTTGGTGCTGATGCAGTGACAAACCGTAATTAAAGCAAGTAGGAGGAATCCCACTTTGAGAGCACCTTTGTAGAAAAACAGTATATAAACAAGTAATTGTTGAACTTTTCTGATACACTTCTTCCTACCCTCATCTGTTGAGAATATTAAAGTTACTTTGAGACCCAAGAGTAAATTTCAGAAGTTTAAAAAAGTATATTTTTGTGTATTTTCCATAGCTATTGGTAGTTTCTTAGTAAGAACTTCATGGAAATCAAAATAAGTGCATATGGAAATAGTTTCAGCTCAGCTATAATAATTATGGGAATCATTTTAGTGAAAAAGATTTTCCATGTTAGAGCTGAGTGTTATGATATCAAAGAACCTAAGCGCTGAACTGTATGGCACGGTTTTATAAATGTTGTTGTAGTAATTTGAATATGCATTGAATATAGCTTGCTTTTGGGATGCCCTATAATTCAAGTATATCCTGCTTTTATAGAGATATGAGATCTATTAGCTATAGAATGTATTGGCTGGCTTTACAATGATATAAAAAAGCCCTCATAGTATATAATAGGAGTCTAACTTGCCCTCACTGTTTAGTACTTTTCATGGTCAAGACAGTGGGAGCAGCCTCGCTGTTTGCAAGAGGCTTACTGGTAGTAATGCAGACCTATTCTGAGGATGGGTGGAACTTCTCAGACTGCTGTGGTGGGAGGCACGTGGTCCAACTGAGGCACTATTTAATAGCCAGTGCCAAAATTATGCACTTGTATTTATGAAATAGTTGGGTTTGCACAGCCTACAATAGGGTTCAGTGAAAGGAGAAAATCTAGGGTAGTCTTCACTCATGTGAAAATGTTCTGGTGCACTTAAACTCTACTTGCATCATTTTGTTTTGTCTAAATTTTATACTTTAAAAGGCTGCATTAACATTTTCTCTTATTAAAAGTGTGAACTTAATATGATAAAGTTCATTACTACTTTCTAATAATTTTTAAACTTCTGTTTTTAGTATTTAAAAATAGCAACAATGACAGTCTATACTGATTTAGTGTTACAAAAGTACTGAAGATCTCTAAATTTTCAGGGGGATAATTCAAGCAAGCTTTAATCTATTTCTTTGTGTCCAATGATACTAAGCTTTTGTTCATTAAAAGGAAAATGTATCCTATTCAAAGGGCTACCCCAGATATTCCTGTTTTGCATGGGATTTCATGTTTGAAGTTTTTGTTTAGTAATTTCAATTACTGTTATAGTTAAAAACTTTAAACATGTGTCTTTCTGCATTCTGATGCATATGTACTGCTTTGTGTGTGTAAGTGTGTACATGTGCTCCTGTGATTATTATGTAGAATACAGTTAATTAGAAGCATGATGTGTTTAATATGTTCTGGGTTCTTATTCCTCCTCTTCCATGCATGCTTAATGTATTATAACTCACAGTCGACAGACCACAGGGCAGCTTGGGACCCCCATCAGGCCAACCCCCATCACTTGAGAGCTCACCTAGCAGCTGACAGACATGGTGGCTCGGTACAGGTATTTTCTGTTCTTTGCATGACTATTTCCACATCTTGATCTCCTTGGCAACATGTGGCATGTGTCTAGTTTTCTACTGAAAACTCTTAACTATGACTGCTATCACATTCCCTTGATTGTAATAGCCATAATGAAAAATCATGCAAAAGCTGACTATTCTGTTTCTACAAATGCTTGTGGAAGATAGCCATCTCTTTTTTAAAGGAAGCTTATTGTATGTATCTTCAGGTCTGTTCCCGTGTAATACCTGCAAAATATTGTGCTCCTGGAGCATGCCTATCAAAACATCTGTTTTAAAGGCTTAATGTTACTGGTATTTCTGCTTCTGAGACAAAAATGTAGTCAGATTCAGGACACAGGATAAACAGTAGAAAGTTGCTTAATGCTGTGTTTGTAGAGCTGTCTCCCCACCCCACTCAGGTCTGATAGTGCTGGCCCTTGTTAAAGAGTTGGAAAAGGACTTGCCTTTCAAAAGCTTTATACCCTGAAAGTTTTGTCAGTCTCTAAGGTGCTACTTGACTCAGATCTACCTGTTGTACTGCAAACCAACATGGCTACCCTCTGAAACTATCATTATGCAATATAGGCACAGGTTTTGCAGCAAGATTCCTCCTCTCCCAGTCATACTTTGGTCTTTACAGGGAGATCTGTAGTCACACATACCTGTTTTCTGGTTGGAGAATTCTCACTGGATTGGAGTGCATGAGTATAAAAAACAGGATGGGATTCTGTAATTTAGACTTGCTTTATTTTGTCTGGCTCTGTCACTAGCATCTAACATATCCATGTCTACCTTTAACAGAAAAAGAGCAGCTTGCAAGTTTACTGTTCTTGATAAAGCTTCTTGATACAAAGGGTTGTATCACCTGAAAGCTCTTTCTGATTAAATTGTATCTTATTGCAAGTGATTTGTATTCAATGTTCAGCTCTCATCAGAGATTTAATGTGCTTATAGAGAAGCATTGTGGTTGGTCATATATGTTTGATTAGTAAGATTTAGATATAAGACCTGAGCTAGTCAAAAAGTGTCTGATCTGAGGACTTTACAGTATGTGGTGTAGAACTTAGCCTGATGGTTATACTTTGAATGAGATTTGTTTGACTTCTTCAGAAATATTGTGTACTGTGCCTTTCTAAACCCCTTCATAATGAAGAAAAATCAAATACCTGCTGTTTGTTTCAAAATATACAGTGGATGCTTCGTCTCTGCCTTGGTTCCCAAATCTTACCTATGAACTCATCATATTTAGAATGTCATGTGTATTCATAGTTTCCTTTACTTTGTCCATCACATTGATTCTAGTCACACTTCTGTATTTTTCAAAATCTTAAATATGTTTTCAAACTGGGTTTCTTCTAGAATTTCTGAAGATGTCCTGAGAGATTACCCAACGATGGATTTCCAGCCATGTACTCACTAAGCTTCCTGACATTTTTGGCTGCAACTCCTGGAAATTTACTGTAGGCTCTTCTGCAGTCATGCCAAGAAATAAGCCCGTAATCTTAAACCTTCTTTGGATTTACTAACTGTGGATTCGCACAAGCCATCCACGTGTTCAGTTAAATCATCAAGATAATTTTCTGGTTATTAGCCCCCAAAACTCAGCTGTTTATCCAACCATGTTTATATCTGTATGCATGACCATGTTCAGGTGACAGTTACCTGAGTCCTAGCAGGATAGGTGCCTGCGGTGACACTACTCTAAATGTGTGCTGATATACCTAAAACATTTTCAAACAGGCTAAACATTCTTAGGTCTGAGCTTGTATTGTTTTTCAAGTATTTATGCAACATTTGGGATGAGCCCTTCCCCCATACGCACTTTCACAGTTGTTGTTAAAGATTATTAATGACATTAGTTAACATTAGTATTTAAATGAAAGCATTTTATTTGTGGCTGATCTTATACATAGTTTGGGGTAGAATAAGAAAAGCAGTTTATTTAGCCAGTATCTTAACTGAATCCGTACATATATTGGAAACTTCCATTCTGTCTACTTCATCTGCTGCTGCACTTAGTCTACAGGATTACTTTAAGAATTGCCAATAGATTTGCAGCCTGATTTGTGCTGCTGTTTTACCTTCATGATCACAAAGGTGCATGCAGTGCCATCTTCAGTTAAAGTACAGCACAAGTATTTCTGTTCCACTTAATTTTAATAATCTGAATGGCCCCATTTAATCCTGTACTGCCTTATTTTGACCTTACAACGAGTGCTGGTTTTTTTCCTCCTTAGGACCGTATGCAGGAGGCTCTAGGTAACTCCGCTCAGATAATCTTGTGTAGAACAAATGTATTGCTAGCTACTAAGCGAGAAGAAGGATGGGGATAAAGGGACCATATCCCATCACACACAAAAAAAGGGATCTACTTGCTATTACTAGATCCTTTGTTATGCTGCGTTGGCACATTCAAACATGGACACTGAACATTTTATATTGAACCTAATCTAAACGGAGTTTAGCATCACAGTTACAAAGGGTTGTATCCTGTTCTCTTATTTTGTTTGTTTAAAAATTCTTGCTCTTGTTAGGTTTTAGAAGTTCTCAGTAATAAGGGGAAAGGGACCTAATGTGCACACTAAATATTCTTTGTGTTCATTCTTAGAAATAGTTACACAGTATGTACTCCTCCTTGAAAAATACTGCTCTTGCACAGAGGATATTAGGTTTAGCAGTTATAAAGCCACTGAAAGCAGCATCTTAAAATGGAAACCTAGAGTCAAACTAGTTTTCTCATCTTTTGAATTTCAATTGATACAAGGGGAAAGAACTAAGCATGGCATTCTGTTGTTAGTAAGGTTTATTTACTTATTTTTCAGTAATGTTTCAAACATTTGGCCATGGTGCTTTGGAGCTTTGGAGCTAAGGTTTATTTACTTATTTTTCAGTAATGTTTCAAACATTTGGCCATGGTCTTTAGTGTTATATATTTTCAGCTTCAGTTTAAAAAAAGATTCAAGTTGTAGACAGATTTATCTAAGAATGTTTGCCTTGCCAGTATGAAACATTTTGGAAAGCTCTTTGACTGTACATTTTTCTCTGTAGTTTCTGAAAGCAACATACCATTCATTGTTGGTGTTTCATTAGTTAGCCTCCTACATCCCTGTTCTACAAAAGTGTGTCTTAGTTCCTGAAAATGTCAGCTGAATAGCACTGATGAATTATCTCTTTCACAGGGCTTACATTACAGTAACTTGAAACATTTATAAAAGATCTTTTAAAATTCTGTTTTTTTTATTTTTTAACCCTAGCAAATTACCTAGAAGTCTTACTGCTTACTGTAGGAAGCTGATTTCAGTTGGTGTCCAGACTTCCCAACTGTTTTTCCCAAACAACTGTTTAGTAGACTATATACTGTAGTAGAGCTGTTCTTTATCTCCAGCCACTTGCCTAGCTGTGCTTTTAGTGTAACTCAGATTTACTAAAGTGGTTTGTCAGATACATTGATACATTGGGAACTACATAGGTAAAACCATATTCAAAATCTTTTCTTTGATGCCCTTAGCATGTGTAGAGAAAATATGATGCTGTACATCAGATGAATATTGCACTGAAATTCCCAAGTTCTAGAGAAATTCAGTTCAGAAGCTCCTTGAAATCATGGTTTAATTAAACTAACTGTGGTTAGTGTGACTGTCTGAATGCAGACTATTCCATTAACTATGGCTACTTAAGGACTGTCAGATTAAAATATGAAACCATGGTTTGAAGTTAGTTTATTAGCCACAGTTATTCAGCAGTGATTTCATCTGATTATGAATGTGATCATCCTATGCAGTTTTCTCAGGGAACAACCAGGTCCTCAAAGACAGAGTGAAGGCACTTCAGGTTTTGAAAGATCACCTGGATACTGGAGTCTCAAACTAACTGTGGTTAAAATAAGCCATGGTTTCACATTGTCTGACCTGAGCCCTGGTGAAGGGTAATTTTTTAAAGCAGGTTCTGTAGAGGTGATTCAGAATTAAAAATAAAACTCCTGCATCTAAGGACAATCTTCCATCAGGAAATTGAGCTGTCAGCATGTTAGATAGGCATTTCCAGCTTTACAATCAATTGTATTATATTACAAGCTTTATTTGTAATCTTGTTTTGTGTTAATGATGTGTAATTTGGTATCAGTAACAAGTTGCTTATGATATGAAGCTGTTTGAAAAGGAGGAAAACATTTAAAATTCCTTTCTGAAAGTACTTTCTAGACCTTTGGTACTACAGCAAACCATATAGTGAACAGACAGGAGGTGATATGAGAAGAAAAACGGAACTCTTTTTGAAGAGCTGAATTATATGTTTTTGCTGCCAAAGTTTTACAGCAGCAAAGTGCTTGGCACTATGCTAACTTTTTAAATTATATTTTTGCTGGGCAGGTTTCCTCATCAAACATTCAGTTGAACCTACATAATACATGTCTGCACTGTACTTTCAGTCAGTACTTACGTGTGCTTCACTTTATTTGTGCTTCAAGTCACACAGTCATACTTTGTAGTAATTCTCCATTATTTATTATTATACCACACAGTACAATGTATGGACACGGACAGCTGGTTTTTCCAGTGGCAAGATGGCTTTCTTTATAATTGCATCTCTTGTAGTTTATGTTGATAGTAGTTTATTCTGTATAAGATAGCTTTGCACTTTTTTTTTCTTCAGTCACTTTTGTTGATGGCTTTTTCTACAAGGAGTTGGATAATAGAAACAGAATAATTAGTAATAGAAATGCATGAGGCTTCAACAAAAGACTGGCTATAACCTCCTGAACTGATACTGTTATTAATATACTAATCACATCTGTTGTGTTATGCAGAACATGTGGGCATTTACTATTTTATAATTCTTTGAAATGCTTGTGATTTCAGGTTGTAAGCTCAACAAATGGAGAACTAAACACTGATGATCCTACTGCAGGCCGTTCAAATGCACCTATCACAGCTCCTACAGAAGTAGAAGTAATGGATGAAACTAAGTACGTATTATCTCAAACAAAATAAATCCCTATATTAATAGCATTGAGGTTTTCTGTTCTGCTGTATTTTCAGTTGTGATTCTTGGATCTTTCAGTTATTTGCAGCTTTCTAGGACTGGCTTATGGCAAAATCAACTTTGCTTTGAATGTATAAATAATATGGACTTCATACACTTGCCATAAAAAATTCAGATAGATATCATTAGACATTCCCAACTAGGGGTGTGCATTTGGATCTAACCAAGCCAAAAATATACCCCAAAATACCTTATCAGTATTTTTAATATATATTTTGGCTTCCTGAATGTATCTGGGTTTTCTTGGGAAAACCAGGAAAAAAATCCTGAGAAAATCTCAGATATATTTGGGAATTACTGGTCAATCTGAAAACAGTGGAGGGGCTCTTTGAAATTTTTCTACTGCAGTCCTTTTAAAGTTTAAAGGGACTACAGAAGATAATCTGAGGATCAGCTGTGCCGCGGGGAGCAGACTGTTTACGGTGGCTCAGCTTGAGGCTGACTTCGCGTGCATCAGGCTGCAGGAGAAGCCATCCACAAAAGCTGCTGTGCAAGGAGCAGTCTGCTAGCCGCAGCCCAGCAGATCCTGGGGCTAACTTCTCCTGCATGGTTTAAATCACACTGCAGAAGAAGCCATCTCAACCAGGATCTGTGAGCAGCGGGGAGAGACCTCCCCATGGCATGCAGGTCCTGGGGCCAGCTTCTCCTGCAGCACAGTTTAAATCATGCTGCAGGTGAAGCCATTCCAGCCAGGATCTGCATGCTGCAGGGAGAGACCTCCCTGCTGTGCATAGATCTTGGGGCCAGCTTTTCTTGTAGCACAGTTTAAACTGTGCTGCAGGAGAAGCCAAGCCAGCCCTGGGATCAAACTGTTTTTTGTTTTTTAAAATGGTATTTTTCTTCTCAGGGCTATTGGGCCAGAAAAAAAATCAGGATTTCTGCAAAATCCCAGATCTGAATGCCATACCAGTATTGGGATCAGGATTTTTTGGAAATACCAAAACATTTTAAGTCCAATAGACCCAAACGAAAAAAATACCAATTAAAAAAGTTGCACACCCGTATTCCAGACAATACAAAAATCCAAGTTGTGGCACTGTACCTGTGCAAAGTTCATATAGCATTTGGGCTGCAATAAAGTGTTCAGATGTAATGGCTAGTGGAGGATAGTTTTATTTAGGCTGTAGTTGTAGGAGAACGCTTTTCCCTTTTTAAACTGTACACACTTAAAGAAGCTAAATGGAAATTATAGCAACCCATTAAGTCTCCCTGTTCAGAGGTAGTAAACCTCTGATTACCAGGGTCAGGAGGCAACATCAGGGGAAGGCCTCAGCTTCTGTTCCCTGTTCTTGCAAAGTAACTGATTGGCCACTGTGTGAAACAGGATGCTGGACTAGATGGACTACTGGTCACTGGAGGTGTGGGGTGGAGGTATTTGTGAATTTCCTGCATGGTGCAGAAGGTTGGACTAGATGACCCTGGAATTCCCTTCCAACTCTATGATTTTGTGATCCAGAAGGCCTCTTCTTATATTCCTATTCATTACTTTTTGTCCATATTATCTCTGGATTCTCAGAATGGCAAAACAGAATCAATTGGTATGGGATAGGTGTACTCATTCCAAATTGCAGCCCTTTCCCTGCAAGCAGGGAAATAATTTTTTCCACATCAAAACCACATTGTGATTAGAGTGTTATGGGAATTCTTAGAACAGAAGCAGTTCCCCAAATAAAGCTTCCAAATGCTTTACAAATGGGAAAAAAAAGAATTCTTTCCTGTGCAAGGACACAACTGCATATGGAATGATTTCTTCCCTTCTTCCACCTCTGCTCATGTGAAAGCAGTGCAGGAGGACTTAACAGGTAATGGAAGATCAGTGAATATCTCCATATTTGCCTTCAATCCTTTTCCTCTGGCATCTTCAGATCTAAAGTAACTTGCAGTGCACAAAGCATGTGTGGTGTGGGGAGATACCGGGTGCTGTTGCCTCTCTTGGGGATCACTCTGCTTGGAGGCTCAGAGTAATTGTGAGTGTTGTAGAAAGAATCCTGTCCAATATTAAAAATTCCTGGAGAAAGACTTGGAAGTAGAATGAACAAGCAGGTTTGTTCTCCTATAAGATAGATTCGGTGGGTAGCCGAGTTGGTCTGAAGCAGCAGAACAAAGTCTAGAGGTACCTTTAAGACCAATAAAAAAACGTTCAATGTATCTGTAGAATTGTGTGCACACACGGAAGCCTATGCCTTAAATAAAACTTGGTTGGTCTTAAAGGTGCCACTGGACTTGAACTTTGTTCTGTTGTCCTGTAGGTTTATTTGAAAAGGTCCCTACAAGGTAATAGCTCTAAATGGACTAATATGGAATATAAATAAAGCATCTGCTTAAATATTTGTTCACATAACTGATATTAAATGACAGTAAATTGCAGTGTTGATGTTTTGATAAATTCTTCAGTGTTTTATTATGTTTATATATGCACAAAATGTCACTTGTCTGCAATGTATAGTATTCTGATTCTCTCTTCCTTGTATTTTCTTTATATTAGCTGCCAGAAAGTGTTGAACATGTGGTGAGTTCTAAAGTACAGGCAGGCAGAAATGGCTCCAGAGCATTTTTAAAACCAAAGAACTCTCAAAAGCAAAGTCGATTGGAAAACCAGTGCAAAATAATTTTAATTTCTTATATTGTTTATCATTTTGACATAGAAAAAAAAATTGCTAACTTACTGAGGAGCACTTTTTCCTGCTTCAATTTTTGCTTCTTTTTGAAGTGATACCGTCTGGTGTATTTCATCTAATCCTTCTAAATTGATGCTTTAATACTTGTGTTTCAGCTCTATCCATTGGTGTGCCATTTCACAGAAAAACAGTATTGTCAGACATTTTAACTTTCATGATAATATCCTAACATAATTAAAGCATTAGAAATGCTACTAAAGGATAGCAACCATTTGCTCATGTACTTATTAAATTATTACTCATCTGTGATTATTGGAAAACTTTTCATGTATCTTTTTTATATACATACTATACTATCATATTTACACACTCTCACACTACACACTATACAGCTTAATCTGTAACAATTGTTTCCTCAGATTTTAAATGTACTTAAGTTCTGTGGATTTATTTGTCTCTACATGAGGCTAATTTTCATCTTAGTGATTTATTATAGGTCACTTTAAACCCTAACCACATGGCATATTTTCTAGAGAGATGGAAGAACAGTTTCTCTGACATGGTTGCACAAAACTAGTTATACAAAGTGTTTCTGTTCAGAAGGTTTATTATATTAATGTAAAATATAGGCATGCAGTTTGTTTAAGTGTAGGCTGTGGTAATAAACAAATAGGCATGTGTTATATTGACAAAACCTATGGAAAGTTACACTAGTAAGCTATGCAGTAAACAACAGCCTTCAGCTTCACCACCTCATGTTAAACTAAGTAATCATACATGGGAAATTACATTATTATTCTTAGTGAGAATAATGTTTGAAGTGAACCATGATTCTCTAATGAGGCTTGGGGAGACTGTTCCCTCATGTCCCTGTAAATAGTGCTTCAATCAGTCTCTGCCACAGACAGCCTCTTATACATGTCTTGTAGTGACTCTTTAGTGAAACAGTTGCCCTGGCATTTATCAGAAATATTGTATGGAGACAAGTCTGAATGCAATGTAATAGTTAATGTAGTGCCACTTGCATTGTTTCTAGATTATATGTATTTTAGCTATGATTTTTTTTATGGAAATCAAGTACTATTTTATATAGTTGGTAAGGCAGATTTTCTAACTGATCACTATAATCTATGATCAGTATTATGTATTTGATTTTAAGCTTGTTTACACTATTTGTATTCATAAACCACATCACATCCTTGCCTCTTCCATGCCATCTGCCTACTGCATGCAGTCGGTAACTTTGCCTTTTTAATTACCCACTCATATAATTACTAATAAAGATCAGCCCAGTGCCTGTGTATTGATCCTGCCGGGGTGAGATGGAGGAGGTATTTCCCTAGCATGTGTGTCATATGGCAGCATGACAGAACGTTTTGCTCAGCATGGCAGGTCTTTTGCTCCATCTCTCAAGCAGGTGTGTGGTAAGCTGAGAGGACCAGTGTGCAGTTCCAGGGTCTTGATTTGAGGGCCTGCAATGGGGATGTCATCAAATGGTGCTCCTTTTGGTCTTGTCTCCCAGAGAGTGCCAGTAATCCCACACCAACTGTGGGTAGCTTTACTGCAGGCATACAGAGCTGTGTTCAAACTGTGAAGTAGCCACAGGAGGTTGGCTGCAGTGGAGCCAAGTACTTGTTGGATCTAGTTTTTTACTGGAAAGAAAAAGAGAGGTAGTGTACCTTAGCATCCCCGGGTCTTTCCATCCCATCATTGCCATTGCCCTCACCTTCATCCATCTGACACAATTTAGCCAGATTGTTGGAGGAAAGTAGCATTAAGCCTTCTTTCTTCTTCCCAAATGTAGAAAGTATAATGTATGATGACATTACCTCTCTGCCTTCTTTCCTGGTGCTCTTTCTCACTGTGCTGTGTGTACTTGAGAGAGAGGCTTGGAGACAGGAGAGGAAGACAACCAAAGTCAGGCTTAGTCAGGCTGGGAAAGGATGGTTGGAAGCCAGAAAATTGAGAAGAGGGTGTTCCCTTCTGCAGAGAAGAAATTGTTTAACAGAATTTCAAGAGGAGTGGTTGTGAATATTAAAATGTAAACATTCCCAGTGGTGCCCTTGTACCTCGCTCAGACCTTGTTCTTCAGGAATATTTGTCTGTAAGGGCAGAACAATAGATTTTATTGGATTGTCATGAAGTTGATCCCAGCTACAAAGAAGAAGAGTGGCAGAGTTTTGGTTGAGCTCGTCGGTGAGCATGTTCACCTGTTTCCATGCCAACCGCATCCCAGGGTATTTCTTAGTTACCGGGAAAGCTGATGATAGGATTTTCCAGCCATAACTCAGCTCAGCTATCACAGTATACTACATGTCTTTAATTTCATGGCTCTTGAAAGGATTCCACCTAGAAACACAGGAGCATTTGGATTTGTATGCTTTTTTTCTTATCAGCTTAATTTCATCTATGAAAAAACATGGGTGCCTAGCATCAATTGGATCCATAAACTGGAGGGAGTCTGGATCTAGCCACTTATGCAAAACCTGGAAGAGGAGCAGCAGTAGTTGCTGCTGCTACTATATCCAGAGCATTCTGTATCCACTCATCTTGATCTTTTGCCACAACCATTTCTTCGCTTTCTGTACTATGATGTAGTGGTTCAACTGTGTCAGTAAGACCTGGGAGAGCTAGGTTTAAATCTGGAGTCTGCCATGGATACTTGCTGGCTTACCTTGGGCCAGTCTAATGTACCTCCCTTTCTGTTAGGGTGAGAAATGTTGTAAACCACTTTGGGTCCCCATCAAGGAAAATGCAAGGTATAGCTATCTAAATAAATTTTAAAAGTCTTAGGTCCCTACTTCAGATTAGTGCTTCCACTAAGTCCTGGCTGCCTGCTAGTTGTAGTCATACTTGCTGGCTGACCTTGGGCCAGCCTCTCCTGGACGAGCACAAAAATTGGGGCATAACCCATGTCAGTGGAGGAAAGAGCAGTCGTTCAGTTGCCAGAACAACAAGCAGGCTCATTCCCAAACTGGCTAAAGCAGCAGTTGACGGCTTCTAGACAATAGCTAAACATAATCGTATTACTGAAAAAGTTGCTGGTGATGGTGAGACCTTTGTTCACTATTGTGCCTGAGCCACAGGTGTGATGCCTTTGCTTGGACACAGTAACAGTGGATGCTGACGAGGAGACACTAGACAATAGTACTACTCTTGATTTATACACAAGGTGAGGGTTGAAGTGAGGCAAGGCTCTGCAGCAGCTGCTCTTTTGTGCATACACAGAGAAGGAGAGGAGTCCACCAAACCCTGAACTCAGCCTGAATACGTAAATGAAGCAGCTAGCTTAGTGACTGTACATACAGGCTCAGTTCAGACTCCATTTCACAAAACCAAGTTTTGTCATTGTCTATATGCAGACCACTCCATTAACTATGGTTAGTCACAGGTGCATCAAAAAAGATTCTGGAATCAAGAATGAAGTAAATGGTCCTCCCCCTGGGGTTCGCAAAAGACTGTTAGACTTGGTAGCCAATTATGTTTTTCTACATAGCTGTAAGGTCTAATCCTACCACAATATAATATTATGTGATCCCCACCCTGATTCTTATTTTCATGTGATGTATATGTTGTGTTGGAGACCACTATTGTATTACCTTAAGGGAAAGGTAGCTTGTAGTTTTTAAAATTAATCATCCAAGTTTATTCATGCATATCTGGAGCTGCTTTTGTCCTCTTTCTACCCCAGAAGGGAAGTGGGGAGAAGCAGCTGGAGATTTCCTCTTCCAGTTCAGAGGTTTCAGCCTGAACCTTTGAGGGAAGAGAGTGGCATGCTACCTTATTCCGTATTCTCCTGCCTTCTGGCTACTCCTTTCCACCTGCTTCCCCAGCAATTAGCCTACAGTTTTGCCATTATGTCAGTAGCTTTGGGTGCAGGTCAGTGTTGGTGTTGCTGCCTCAATGCTGGAATCTTGGCTGCTGACATCAGTATCACCTGTGTTGGGTGCCTTCTGGTAGGTTATTGGATATCAAGAAGCTGGCTCCGGAGTACTGGCCAGGATGAAAAACCTGCCTGCTGATGGCAGGTAGGCAAGTTCTTGTGTGGAACAGAGCCCCTGCCCCACTTTCATTTACCTGCAACTTTTTAAAAAAACTGGCAGACTCTTCCATTATGATTTTTAGGAGGTATAATTGGTAGAAATTTCAAAATCCTTAGATGGCATATATGCATGATACAGGAATAATATAGTTAAAATAATGTATTCTGTCTTACAGTGCAAGAGGCTATCTGGAGATTTTCTCTAGACTTGTCCTAGTGCTGGTATATTCCCTTAAACAAATCTGCACTCTGATACCCTTTGACTAGAATATTTTTGACTTGAAGACAGTTTTTCTGTGCTTCTGACTGGAACAGGGCTATCACAGTACTGAATGAATTTGATATGACCCAAATCAACACAATCTATAGATGAATTTTAGAAAAAATAAGAATATTTTTATAAACTTCATTTATTGAAAACTTAGTATTCTCCTAAATTGAAATAAGTAGTATTAAACAAAAAGAATAGTTGATTTTTTTAAGTTTATGGGGTTTATGATAGTATACCATTCCAGGTCCATTTTGGTATGTATATTTTAAATAGGTAGGCATGGTGACATTGTAATGCGCCAAATTGAATGTTTTGATGTATACAGAATGCTGCATGTCAAGGGAAATGGTATAAATGGGATGCAGTGGAACACAACTAAGTGTTTCTCTTCAGTGATAGTTTAGCCATGCATGCACATGTGCTCTGTTTGTGCTTTGTATGAGGCACAGCCAAGGATTAGTAGTCACTGTTTCTTTATTTTTTATTTGCATTCTTTATAGTCTGCCTTTTTTACTGAGACTCAAAGGTGGATTACACAGAGTATGTCAATACAAAGAGGATGAGACATCCAGTAAACAATGCAGTAGGATCAGGACTGTAGAAATCTGGGACCAACCAGAAATCTGAAAACAGAGCTGAAGCAAAGTATAAGTATTGACATGATGTGTTAAATTCTGCAAAAATGACATAGTAGGATCCTGCTTACAGCAATACAGTCCCGAACCCTCTGCCCAAGTATCTTTCTAAACTGTTTTGTTACAATACTACTCTATTACCCATCTAGAAAAGCCCTCTTGAATAATTTAGTTTTGCATAGCTTACAGAAAGCCATGAGAGTGAGTGGAAGCCTTCCTAGCCTTATCAGGCAGGTCATTCCATAAGGTGGGTGCCACAACGGTGAAGGCATGCGTACAGGCTGCTTTTAGTAAGAACTTGCTAAGTTTATTAAGGATTCTTGGTTGAATTTTAGTGTTCTTGTGTTTTGCAGGACTGTTCTCTTTGTCTTTGGTGATTTCCCTAATAGAAAAGATGACTTCTAGCTAACAATGAGCTTTTTCAATTGGTTTGCAGTTTTTTGTTCTTGGTGTTTGACACAGATTCATTTGTCCTTACCTGCCATCAGACAAATATGACAAATATGATGTTAAAGTGTGTAGAAATACAGGGTTGTTAGAAAGGTTAATCTAATAGGAGAGTAGCAGATAAAGCCTGCCTGAGCCTACTAAAATACAGTTCAGTCATTCCATGTAACTTGATGAGTAAGAACAAAGTGGGCCTGAGAATGAGTAGACAGCTAAAGCCAAAGTTGCTGAAAGCAGTGGGAATCACAAAATAGAACTGGGAAATCCTGTTGCACAGATTAAATCTTAAAGTGAAAGAAGGAAAGGTCAGAGTTAGAGGAGCTGAGGGAAGAAGGGATTTCCTTTCCCATGCGTTAAGTCTTTGCTCTCACAAGATTTGGCAGTTTTCTTTGTAGAGGAGTAACAGAAAAGTTGTTAGACTGCATTGTAGACCCATGACATCATACAGGGCATCTTTGACTAACATATGTTTGCTTTCCTCTTGTATTTTGTCTGAGAAAGAGCTCTGCAAACAGGTCCTGAAATAGTCTCTTGCTGTTAGGACGCAGTTACTTTTGAAATGTTTTATATCCTCTTATATCATGAATGATACAAACTAATTTCACCTATATTGCTTCTCTGAATAACTTCTAGCCGTATCCATTTACAGATTGTTTCACACTGCTTCACAGTGAATAATTACAACAGAAAACTTGGGAAATATCAACTTTATGTAGTACAAATGAAGGCAGGGCCCTCTAGTGACCATTTAGTTAAGGACATGTCATTTGGCTGTTGATACTCTTCAGTTACGTGGAAATGCTTTTGAGACACCAAAATAGTGTATAAAGTGTTAAAAAATTGATTTGGAGTTCACGGTGAGCAGCAAGATATACAAGTTCACAGGTGACAACATTATTCAAGATCAATATATAGATGCTCTTCTGAAATTTATTTTGGTGTCTAGATATTCTGGTAGGGATCCCCAGTTTTACCAAGTTCACTAAATGTAGCAGTTTTGAAATTCAGTGGAGGATGTTAATACAGCACTTGTCATCCATGCCTTTGTAAACCTTGATGTGTGAGTTGGGGTCCTTAGTTTTGGAAAGATTAGCAGTTAATAACATGTTAGACTGTTCTTTAAACAGCCGCCATTGCCACCTACACTTCCAACTTTTAAAGTCTTAAACAGATTGGTGCCACACTTTTAGTGCCCGCTAGTCTTCTCGTTTGTATGGATCAATGGCCCTGCTTAGTCCATGTCCTGTGTAACAACTGACACACAGCAACAGAACCCAAAGTAATATAACAACTATGGAAATATATGACCTTGAGTTGTGTAAAGTCACTCCCAATCTTAGCCGTGTATCTTGTTCTCATGACCACTGAAAGACTTGAGAAATCCACCAAAATCTTAGTTAAGCAGAACAGCAACAATACACAAGGATTGTAATGTATGCAGATAATTTTTAAGCTCAGTTCAGATATCACAGACAAGCCTGTTTGTAATTTGCATTACACTTATCTGTCATGTTTTTCACACATTACACATACACACAGAGAGAGAATTACAATTCCTGACCAGGATTTAACCCTGGTTAAAAATTTCAGTTACAGAGAGTGAAAGTAACATCAATAAATGGAGATACCTGTATTTGGTATATCAGGACTAATTGGAGTTCGAAGACTTAGGTGTTCTACCATTTTTGGAACGTACCCAAGTATAGCCAAGTTCATGCCCATCATAAACAAACCTAAGACTTGCTTATTTTGAATTGAGCCTCAGCAAAAGGGTCACTGTTTTCAGCTTAAACATTATCAACTTGCCTGAATAATGCACTGTTCGTCCATATCTAACAAATCCAATGTATAGGAAACTGCCATGCTATATACTTGTTGTTTTATCACACTAAATGCCTAGGTACCTCAAGGGGTGAATTATAATAGAGATATTTACAAGCTTCATTTGCCATCAGTCCATGTAACATGCCCTTTTGATGTACTTTGTAATGGCTTAAAAATGTTTAACTGCTTATTTAGAGTAATACCATTACGTGTGTTAAATTTCCACATTCTTTCTATTTATATGAGACATTTTTTATGTCAAAATTGCAGGTGCTGCTGTTTTTTCAAGCGAAGGAAAAGGAAAACCATTCAGCGTCACAAATGACTTTGGAAGAAGACAGATCATGGGGAATTACTTACTTGCTCATCTGCTGTCTTGTGAAAGTCATCTCTAGTGACCACTTGTCTTTCCAGCACCCCTTTTTCAATGAGAAGGTCATAATATATACTTTGGTTTGATTGTCCAACATTCATATTTTATTTTGGATCATCTCTTCTGGAAGCTTTAAAGCTATATCAACATGAGTACTTATTTGACCACTATGATACTGGACCAATGAAAAACAAATGCTGCTTTTTCCTCAGCAAAACTAAACTGTCATAGAAAATATATTAGCTGAAGACTAGATATTTCATAAACTTGGCATGTACTGAGGTTTTTGTGATGCCATATTGAAAGCAGTTGATTTCCAAAAGAACAATACAAATGAAAACGTAATTACCCGAGCAGTTAAAGTAAGTCTTGCTTTGAGATTTCTTTTGTCAGTAACAACTGCATTGATTTTTTCCTCCTGCATTATTTTGATGGTACTACATTTGCAAATTCCCACTAAAATCCTGTCCGAAAACATGGTACAGTATGCTCAGTGGTACCGAAACAGAAGCAAGATAAGAGGACTCCTCTGATGACAAAATCTAAATACTGTTGTTTCCATAGGAGGAATGAATCAGTGTCAGTAAATTTGGGTTTCAAAATCTGCTTTTGTTGTGCCTCTAATTGACATGCAGTGTAGTCGAAGTGGCAATAGTGCTTGTACAGAAATACAAAATGTTTGTATAATGCAAATTGTGCTTCTGGATATGTCTGACATCAGGACTGAAGCTTCAGCAGCAAGATGCTTAGGGGTTGTAAAAACACACTACAAGGAAATAACTGTGAACGTGGGTAAATGGAAAGGGAATTAAATCTCAAAACTCCCATCCTAAGTTTGTGCTGAATGACAACTTTAAAATGAAGGACTGGATGTGCCATGTAACAAATTTAGATCTGTTTGTAAATTATTTGCTATTTGATTTCAAAGAAGAAATGGAAATGGGTTGGATTTAATACTGCCTTTAATTAATGCTAGCTCATAGCTCCTGATCTCTGCTGGGGATTTCTGGAATTTTCTTATTTTGGTGAAATATTGCTATGCTTCTAAGACACACTCAATAGAATTGGTCAGGTACTTTTCCCCATAGTGCCCTTAAGTGCCTGTATTATGAACAAACTAGCTGTTCAGTAGAAAAAGCAGCCCTTTCCATTTTTTTTCCAAACCTGCTTCATTTAAAGCCATAATGACAGAGGTGTGCTTTTGTCATGTTTAGCTGCCAGTATCACAAGGAGACTGAATAAAGGAAAGAGAATGGCTGGACAGATTTGTTGACCAAAACTCAAATTGTGTATGTTGTCTTTTTAAAAGCCTCCTAGAGCTAACTTTTAATAACTTTATCAGTGCATGCCTTTTGGCATTCTTATTTATTTTTAATCTCTTGTGGTAACATTCAAAATGTGTATTAAAATGGATAAATGCACACCTTTGAATTCATTATTGCATTTACAGGGATTGTTTTGTAATTTATTTTTTTCCCTCAACAGCCAAAAGTGCAGTGCATTGTCTCGAATTAGGTGCACATATAAACGTTGTGCAGATCTGGTCATGGTTTGTCACTGTTGCTGTTAATGGCTTTAGTAAATCCTTGATTGAAAAGCTTGAACCTGACCTATAAAAGCATAAACTATACGACTTTGTTGAAACGTTCCACTTTTACCTGTTTGTATTACTGAAAATGTCTTAAACTTTTGAGGAGATTATGAATTTATTTTTACTTTTATTTGAGCTGAGAAGGGAGACGGTGAAACTTGGCCATCTTAATGTGAACATTTTCTTTGCAGTATTTGACCAGTTTTTTTCTCCATGATATTTGTAAATACACGCAGTATCTATTATCATACACTTGTTCAGTGTCACTCTCAAGGGTTTCTTTGGCCTGTACAGTGTTTATATGATATAAACTTGCACATAACAGTCTGTAAATTAATACAATTATGGACTTGAAGGTTAAAAAAAATACAAAACCTGTTTACTGCAAAAATCAGAATCTCAACATTGCTATTTAGCAATATTTTTAAGTGCTCCATTTTAATGCTAAAGGAAGACCTTGTCCTAGCACCACATCTGGTCAATAGTAAGTTATGCAGTTATGTTCAGGTTAAGCCAACAATGTTTGCATTTATATGCTTTTCCCTGTCTAAACTAATGAAATCAACATTGCCTGAATGTCTGAATAATAAAATACATCCCTGTTTAAAAGTATGTAATGGATGAAGAAGAAAAAAAATAAAGGTAGTTTTTTTATTTGTGTCTCCCATCTTTTCAGCAGCATTAAACTGATGATGCATGAAATAACCCCCAAAGACAATTTGTTATTTTAAAAATTACTCTTATAAGGGTAAATATAGTAGAGAAATATAGTATTATGGAATTGATATAGTATTTTGATATCAAAGAGCTTAATTATACAATATTTTAGTTTTATAAATTTAAGTGATCCTAGAAATCTTAAGATTTGGTTAAAAGATGGGATTTCGGTTGCCTCTAGGGAAGAGGCTACTAAAGTTGACATTCGTGTCTGGAATAAAGTAAAAGGTCTAAAGTGTATAGAAAGGGTTTATGCTGATTGCCTCATGCAGGGCTTTTTTTGTAGAAAAAGCCCAGCAGGAACTCATTAGCATAACAGGCCACACCCAACAGCAGAAACTCATTAGCATATTAGGCCACACCAGACAGCACATTAGCATATTAGCCCAAACCCCCATGTTACCAGAAGAGTGGTCATCCAGCCACACCCACCTTTTGCTTCTTCTTCTGTATACCTTGTTTATTGTCAAAACCCTGGGCATTTTTGTAGCAGGAATTAATTTGCATGTAAGGCCACATACCCCTAATATAGCCAATCCTAATGAGTTTCTGCTGTTGGGTGTGGCCTATTATGCTAATGAGTTCCTGCTGGGTATGGCCAACTCAGGAGCCAGCCGGAACTCCGTTCCTGCCCAAAAATAGCCCTGGCCCCATGCCTCTTAACAAAGTGTTATGTTTTACATACAGGGATATTACATTAACTTCAGTTCATCTATTTTCTTAGTGACCTGTACTGTTCTCTTCTGTGCTGTGTTGGTACTCTAGATTTCTAATAATTTGAAATGGAAGATGTGTATGGCACTTTCAGTGTTCAGAGTACTTATGGTGAAGTTGATAGTAATGTCTGTAAGCCAGGAAAGCATTAACTTTCCATCAAACTGATTGAATCTACTGGCCATGTATTGTAACATGCAAATCATGTTTGACTTGTGCATGAAATGCCTGGATCAAACTATTACAAGAAAAGATGAAACTTGATTGACTGAATAGTGAAAAGTTCTGAATGAGCTTATCAAAGAAGTTGATGTGTTCATCTTGTTTATATCTCTTGTATTAAAACTGCTTTCTTTTATAGGATGGGAGAATGTTCTAAGAGTTTGAATTTTGTGGGTTTAAGGCTTTTCCAAAAGGGGGGTAGAGTGGAAAATATACATTTAAAGGCTTAGAACATTTATTTTGGTGGGGGGGGGGGGGTTTAAGTTGTTCAACACAGAAATACAAGTTCATCAGAACCAGAATTTTAAATATTTCTTAGAAGGGCTTCCAACTGAAGGAATGTTAAAGAGCCACTAAAGAGGTACAGTGTCACACAATCATGGTATAACATAAGAATATCCACTATTAGCTTATTAAGGTGTCAGGTCATTGAGAGCGTTTGTGGTTGTTCGGTTGTTTTTTTGATATGTGAAAACTGTTTTGAGTTGCATTTGGGGTGAAGAAAGGTGTTGTGCATTTAAAACATAAATGAGGGAACAAAAAGTGTATAATGTATATGAGAGAATAAAAAACCAATACAGAGCATGATGGAAGCAGTGTAGAGTTTGACCAACTGATCACCTGAAACAGTACTTTATGAGACTACATGGCATTCGTGTTCTTCCTTCTCTTGGTCTACCTGGGAATGCGAAGTCCAGGTGCCAATGGCCAACTGCTAGTGTTTCCTTACAGAATAGCTGCAGTAGCCCCTTTCAAGGGACCAGCACTCTGAAAAACTATCCATTTAGTTAAAATTGGGCTTCAGGCCAAGACTTATTTATTTATTAAAACATCTGTACCCCACTAACCTTTATAGCATCTCCTGATGATTACCAAGGAGAGGGCTTCCCTCACCCCTTCAGAGAGCCCATTCCACAGAGCAGGGGCTACAATGGATAAGGCCCAGGCTCTGTTTGATGTCAGTTAAGTGGTGGGATAGCCAACAGATGGCTGCCTGAAGACCATAGTTGGAGCACAGGGACATATGGAGGTTCTTTCAAATGTGTGGGTCCCAAGTTGTGAAGGGCTTTATAAGTCAAAACTGGCACTTCTGAATAGAGCTCAGAAACAGACTGGCAGCCAAAGTAGCTGTTTCAAAGAGGGCAACATGTTCCCAGTAGCTAGCCTCTGACAATATTCAGGCTGCTGCATTTTGGACCAATTGCAGTTTTTGTGTTGTGTTCAAAAGCAGACCCATTCAGAACATGTTGTTGTAATCCAGCTGTGAGGTTCCAGAAGCATGGATCAATGTAGCCAAATTGGCTAAGTTGGTAATGAGAGATGGCAAACCACATGCTGCTGATAGAAGGCACTCCTGGTCACCATGCCAACCTGCTTTTCAAACAGCAAGGCAGGGTCCATGAGCACCCTGAAGCTCTTAATCTGCTCTGAAAAAGCCAGCATGAGTAGGACAAGTAGAATCAATCACTCCAAAATATCAGCCATCCTGACCGGCATTACCTGTGTCTTCTCTGAATGCAGTTTCAGCTTGTTCTGTCTTAGCCACCTGACTACAGCCTCAAAGCACCAGTTCAAAACCAAGGAGGCCTGGATAATAAAACCACATCAGGAGGCTTGGATAATAAAACAGAGCTAGGTGTCATGTGCATATTGATGACACCAAATCCCACAGCTTGAGACAATCTCATTCAGCAGCTTCATATATATTAAAGGGCATGGGTGGGAGAATAAAACCCTGTGACCCTGTGGTACTCTACAAGACAAATCCCTCTCAGTTGATTCCAGTGGGGGGCTGTGTCCATCAGACAGAAAAGAGTGAAACCACCAGAGTGCTATGCCCTTAATAATAGCTCCATATTCAAGCTGATGGATAAGAATTAAGTGGTCATCTGCATCAAAGGCTGCTGAAAGATCTACCAATATCAACAGGTAAGACGGTTTGTGTCCAACTGTAAGTGAAGATCATCCATCAGTGCAACTAAAATAGTCTGAGTACCACACCCCAACCTGAAACCAGACTGAAATGGTTCAAGGGCAGATGTCGGAATACAACCAACTGTGTATGTAAATACTAATAAATTACAACAATGTGCAAATAATATATTAATATTTATATGGGGTTTTTCCCCCAACAAATACATATTTCATTTGTGCATAAATTCATACTTCATAAATTTCCAGTTCATTAATGAAGTCTCTGGATTGTGATCTTCATTTTGGAAATCTCCCAGAAAATCAAACTAATATGCATATAAAATAAATATTTTTTTAAATAATTTTTTAAAATATGGACAACCAAATATAAATTGAAAAAAGTAAAATAATACCTACATATCATGACTCATCAATTTCAGAACCTGTAAAATTGTAAGATGACTTCTCTGTTCTAAGAAAATAATCAGATCTATAACACATTAATTTTGCATAATAGAGAACAGTAAAAGCCATGTAGCAGATTCACCAGCCCAAATCTTTGTTAGTTTACAGTAAAGTTTCAGAAGACAGGCCACCAGTAACACATTCAATGCAAAGTCTCTATGTTGCTAATCTGGTATTTTCTCATCTAAACTGCTAAACTTCAGCCGACAAAAAAGGAGAGCCGTCCCGGCAAGTTCATTACCAAGACTGAAAATTTTTAAATGACACCATAGTAGCTACCTTAGATGTTACAGCACTCTATACCAATATTCCTCACAAGGAGACACGCTCATGTATTGTTAACATCCTGACCCAAAAGGAGTCACTTCAGTTTTCTATACATTTTTAATTACATTTAACAGATATTATTTTTGAAAAAAGTTTCAGTTTGAGGAGGATTTCTTTTCGCAAGTGAGAGGAGTGGCAATGCGTAGCACTTTTGCACCCAGCATGGCCAATTTATTTACAGCCGATTTTGAACAGAAATGGATCATGAATGCCACTAACAATCCCTTTTATAAATTCCCCCCCCCCCAAAGATAAATAGACAATTTGTTTCTTTTATTTCATGATGTTAAATTTTCTGAATTTGTGAGTTGTCTAAATGACAGATATGGTATCATTAAATTCACTTCACAGTGTGATCCTACTATCAATTTTTTGGATACTACTGTATGTCTTCCTTGAATACTTTTGCAGTTAAACCATACTCTAAAAATTCTAATAGGAACTCGTATTTACATTTTCATTCTTTTCATGTTAAGCATCTCAGGTATAATCTCCCATTTGGGCAATACTTGTGTGCCAAAAGGAACTCAACTCGTGAGGAGCACTTTGAGCAAGAGTGTGAAAGACTTAAAAAATAATACAGAGAACGTGGATACCCACCACAAGTAATTGACAATGTCATCTCAAGAGCCTGGGCTTGGAAACACATAAATCTCTTTTCTGACAGTCCCCCTTCTTTTTCTGACAATCCCCTGTTTCTTATGTTTTTAATTATACTCCATTGACAGATTCTATTAAAAAATAATCTTAAAACACGGGCACATAGTGTCAGACACACCTGGCTGCTCAGATAAACCCTTCATTGGATTTAGAAAAACCAAAAGTTTGTGAAATACTTTAATCAGAGTGGAAGCATTGCCTGTTTGTAGACCAAAACCTATGCAGGTTGGGCAATTCAGATGTGGTAGGTACTCAGTATGTTCCCAGGTATGGGAAATGAAGCATTTGGAATTCCCTGAGGTCAGTTTCAATAGTGATCATAAGTTCTTTGCAAACTGTTCATCAAAAATGGTAATATATCTCATAGACTGTACCTGTGGGTTAAAGTATGTTGGGATGTCTAGCTGTGCAATTAGAGTATGTATTACAGAACACAAATCAAGAATCAAGACATCCACTGGTCCAGCATTTTATGGACAAAGGCCATGCTGATGGAGATTTTCGATTTTTAGTGTTGGAGATTCTGGATTCAATTAAGTATAACAGAACCAACACTTAGAGAATTCTATACCAACAAGCAGCTTTTTTGTCTTCCAATTAAAAACATACAATCCATATGGGCTCAATCAAACATTGGGCCTGTCATGTTTTTTATAATTTGGCTGTCATTTTTGCATTTGTAGTAGACTGTGAGTAGGGCAGGGTTGTACCTTTAAAGAATAAAATGCCTTCATTATTGTGGTACGTCCCCTTTAAATCTCGGAAACTTACAGGGACAGCTCTACTTTTTATTGGCTAGAGCTTAGTGGTTTAGATGAGGCAATATCAAAATACAACAAAGGCGATAATCACAGTAGTAAACTACAAAAATACAAAAGCACTGTAGTGATGCAGAGAAAATTAATATCAACACAATTTATATCAACATCACCTAATCATAGAGAAACAGTGCATAAGAACTTGATTACATACATTCTTTCTTTACTACTCAGGCACAAGGCCCACAGATTAATTAAAGGACAAGTGAATATCAATATACAAGGAAAATATCTATTGCAGTAAATGTTTCTTCTTTACTTAGGGCACAAGGCTCACAGAACAGTATCCAGTGAAGGGAGACGAAGATGCCAGCTTTTTCTCTTCATTTCACTAATGCTTCTTCAGTGAACTGAATACAAAATAGATACATCCAACGTAATACATGTCAATGGAAATAACAATGAATATTCATCATAAGGTGTCCTTTTATCAATTATAATTTTTTTTACCTCAATTCTAAATATGTAAAGCACATAAGTGCTAGAATCAACTTGCAACTGGATCAAGTTCCCAAAGTGTTCAGCGTCCAGAATTTATTTCCTATGCAAAAACACAACTCTACTTAACATACCACGTAATAAATAATATGTCATCATAAGAACTAAAGCCCCAGCAACCTAAACTTACCATAGCCTTTCAGTTCCCAAAGACAGACTACCGCTCATTCCTCACTTCAAAAGTCGGTGTTGCCTTACAATGACACTTTTTTTTTTTAGATGAGGCAATACCAGATTAGCAACACAGAGTCTCTACATTAAATGCAGGGCTCATTTCATAGCAGGAGCTCCTTTGCATATTAGGCCACACCCACTAATGTAGCCAATCCTCCAGGAGTTTACAGAGCTCTTCTAACAGGGGCTTCTGTAATTTCTTGGAGGATTGGCTACATCAGGGGTGTGTGGCATAATATGCAGAGGAGCTCCCTCTACGAAATGAGCCCTGATTAAATGTGTTATTAGTGGCCCATCTTCTGAAACTCTAGATGAAATTACTGTAACCTAACAAAGATTTGGGCTGGTGAGTCTGCTGCATAGCTTTTTACTGTTCTCTATTATGCAAAATTAATGTGTTATGGATCTCTGATATATTATTATTTCCTTAGAACAGAGACGCTGTCTTACAATTTTATATGTTCTGAAATTGATGAGTCATGATATGTAGGTATTATTTTGTTTCGTTTTTTCAGTTTATATTTGATTGTCCATATTATTAAAAATTATTTTATTTTATACTAGCCTGATACCTGTGCTTTGCTATTGTATTTAAGTTCTGTAAATCCAGTTATAATACTGATGATGTGAAGTTTGAAATGTAACATTCGTTGTAAGAATTCTAATGGAGCAGATTGCCACATAGAACTGTCCATGTAAGAAGCAGTGATCTGTTAAGTCAATTCCTGCCACCTAGTTTGTTTGCTTCGATTTGTATCCCCCCTCCCTACCGAGGCAGGCTCAGTGTCTGGCCTTGGGACTTGTTGATGGTCATAGCAAAATAGGCCTTGAGGGGGAACTGCAGCCTCTTGAACTTTGCTGCATTCCTAAGTTGCCTCCTGCTTGTAATGTTGGTATGTCTGGCTTAACGTTTGCCATGTGCTTTCTTGGGGGCAGTGAGAGGTGTTAGGGGGCGTTGGTCTAGGGAGTGGTGATATGGTGGACATTTCTTTAGGTTCATGAGGGAGCCATGCATCGAAATGGCTCCTAGAAAAGTCCTTTACAATCTCCCCATGAACATTCATAAACTCAATTGCCATGCTGACTGTTATGAGAAATGTCTATTTAGGAGTCTTGAATTGCTGATTTCTGAGAGGAGATGGATTCGGGTGGATAGCTGTGTTGGTCTGAAGCAACAGAGCAAAGTTTGTGACCAGTGGCACCTTTAAGGTTAACAAAGTTTTATTCTGGGTAGAAGCTTTCACGTTAATGCACACTTCCTCAGATACAGTGAAACAGAAACTAGAGGGCTTCTAGTGTCCTAGCCCCACTGCTGGACCTTCTGATGGCACCTGGTATTTTTGGCCACTGTGTGACAGAATGTTGGACTGGATGGGACATTGGCCTGATCCAACGTTGGCTTTTCTTACGTTCTGATGACCTGAGATCAGTTAGGTTCCCAAACTTATGGATGATTGGACTGATTCATAAAATCTGGTACACACAGAGGGAAGATTCTGAATCAGCTGTAGCTGTCTGGAAAAAACGACCTTTGGGTTGTGTGGATAGTTCAATAACACAGTAAAAAGGATGAATCATTCCAAGTATCAAGTATGCATTATATAAATCCATGGTTCAGCTATGTTGTTATACTGTGCACTGTCTGGTTGCTCAGTCTCCAATATTTCATGTTCCATTTACTCATTCTTACCCAAAAGATGTTCATCATCAAATGGCAATCTAAAAAAAACTTAACCGGAATAAAATTCATTTTCATCATGGGAATGCGACCCAAGTGCCTTTTTACCATCTATGACTGGTTAGCCAGCTGTGGCCTTTCCTGGGCAGAAAAGGGCTGGGCACTGTGATGCATGTGTTTGTTACATCTAGACTAGATTATTGTTCTGTGTGGAGCTGCCCTTAAAAAGTGTTTGGAATCTTCAACTGGTACAGAACACTGGAGGAGAGGAGGAGGAGGAGGAGATTGGATTTATACGAAGCCCTTCACTCGGTGTCTCAGAGCGGCTTACAAACTCCCCTCCCTTCCCCTCCCCACAAGAGATACACTATGAGGTAAGTGGGGCTAAGAGAGCTCTTTCCAGAACCATCCTTGAGAGAACAGCTCTGACAGAACTATGGCTTGCCCAAGGTAATCCAGCAGCTGCAAGTGGAGGAGTGGCGAATCTAACCTGGTTCTCCCAGATTAGAGTCTATGCACTTAACCACTACACTGCACTCAGGATGGTGCCCAGGGCTCATTTCGTAGCAGGAGCTCCTTTGCATATTAGGCCACACACCCCTAATATAGCCAATCCTTCAAGAGCTTACAGAGCTCTTCTTACATGGGCTACTGTAAGCTCTTGGAGGACTAGCTACATCAGGGGTGTGTGGCCTAATATGCAAAGGAGCTCCTGCTACGAAATGAGCCCTGATGTTGCCTAATTCTTTATGTACCTGCCTGACAATTATGGTCTTAGGCAGCCTGGCTTCTCAGATTAGGTGGGTGGCAACCCAGGAGAGGAGCTTCTTGTTCAACTCTGGAACTCTCTCCCTAGGGACATTCATCTACCCCTTGAGCTGCCATCTTCCACCAGCATGGGAAGACTTTTTTTTTTTTGCATTCCCTCAACGATCTCTCCTTTCTAACCTATGTTTTATGTTTTGTGTGTATTATAAGTGTTTTTTATAAATTTAAACTTTAAAAAGTTGTTTTAATGAGGTATTTTTGGGAGAGGGGGTTATATTGTTTTTATAATGTATTTTATCATGTATGTTTTAAATTGTTAACCACCTTGGTGGCCCTTATGGAGGCAGAAAGGCAGGAAATAAATTATGTAAACAAAAAAAATAGAATTGAATTGTTATGTATTGACCATGCGGTCGCCATGTGCTCCCTTCATTACAACCGCATGGCCAGAGCACATGGCCAAGAAACTACCTGAGCTTCAGCCAGGTAGAACAAAGGCCAGGTGGATTCAAACCGGCCACCAATCCTGTACCTAGGTTTCTCCCAGGGAACCTATGAAATGTAAATAGACTTCTAATAGCCTATCAGGCCAGTTGGGTGAGGTCAGGGGATTGTCCCTGACCAGCATAAAAGGAGGGCTTCGAGCCCTGGGTTGTATGCTTCATCCGGACCAGCAATAAAGATCATGCAGATTCACTGTTCCACGGACTCCCAACTCCAATAGTTATCAGTGGCGACGAAGGTGGGATCCCGATGAGCGACTCTCCAGCTGACCACAGCAGCACAGTGAGCTCCGTACCGCCGGCCGCAGGCATCTTCGAGCTCCAGCGCTCCAACGCCTCGCCACAAGCCGCTCTGAGCCTGATCCTCCGGCACTAGCCAGCGCCGAGCCTCAGCGCTCCCCGGCACCGCCACAAGACACGAGGACATCGCTCAAACAGCCGCTGCCGCTCCTGCTCTGGTAAATATGGCAAACGCTCCGGGACCAATTACCCCTTTCGATACGTCTCGCCCCGAGATGTGGGAGTCCTGGCTCAAGACGCTGGGTTGCACCTTTAAGGTCCGCGGAATCACAGATGCGGACCTGAAGAGCGCCTGGCTCTTGAGTTCCGGAGGGGTGGAGGTCATGCGGGTGGCCCAGAACCTACTAGCCCCGCAAGACCCCACCAAGGTGTCTTACGATGTGCTCACCAAGACCCTCGGCGATTACTTCGCCCCGAAGCCATCAAAACTGGCCAGGCGCTGGGAGTTCATACAGCGCCAGCAGCAGCCAGAGGAGTCGGCTGCCACTTTCCTGGCTGAACTCCGTCGACTAGCCGTGGGCTGCGAATTCCGCCATGTGGATGACCACGTGGAGACCACCTTCATGGGAGGGGTCCGGGAAGCCAAGCTCCGCCGGCACCTCATCGCAATGCCAGAACCTACCTTGGAAAAGATGCTCCAAACGGCAGCAGCCTTCGAGACAACACAAAAGGACAAGGCAGCCACCAAAGTCCACCAGGCCGCTCCTCCCGAACCTGACTCAAGCGAAGAAGAGGACGTCCACCGGATGCAATCACGCTCGAAGAAGGGTGAGCCCGGCGTCTCCAGGCCCAAGGGCCGGCACCCAGCATCTGTCTCTGTTCCCTCTTCTACTTCCCTCAACAGGCAGGCCCCAACGTGTGCCAGCTGTGGGGACCCCCATGACAGACGGACATGCCGCTTCCGTGATGCCATCTGCCATGCCTGCGGGAAAGCAGGACATCTCACCTGGGCCTGCCGCCTGAGGAACAGCCACTGTGCCCCAGCAGTGAACTTCGAAGAAGTGAGTAGTGTCGTTCCCACGGCTACGGTAATGAACTTGCCCCAGCCCATTCCGGGGGCGATTTCCGTGTCTCTCCGAATAGAGGGAGTTCCTTGCTCCATGGAACTGGACTCAGGGTCAGCATATTCAATTGTGTCCGCAGCTACGTTCCGCCACCTCTGCCAGAAGGGGGCACGCTGGCTGCGGCTGCCAGCCGGGTTGGTCCTCCGGGACTTCCAGAAAAACCCCGTGGCTATTAAGGGGCTAGCCAGGGTCTGGGTCCAGTACCACACCTTTAACGGCCTGCTAGACCTTGTGGTGGAGCGCAATCTAACCAGTCTCCTAGGTCGCGCCTGGTTCAAGCCGCTCGGAGTGCAGTGGACAGGAATACACCGTGTGGGCTCCACCGACTTTTCGGCCATCTGCGAGGAATTCCCCGCCGTTTTCAACGGCTCATTGGGCTGCTACAAAGGACCCCCGGTTTCCTTCGACCTGGACCTGGCAGTCCGGCCCATCCGCGTGGCCGTCCGACGGCCACCGCTCGCCTTCCAGCCCAAAGTGGAGGCGGAGCTGGAAAAGTTCTTGGCACAAGGGGTGCTCGAGCCGGTCTCCCACGCCAAGTGGGAGACTCCCAATGTGACCCCCCTCAAAGCTAATGGGGAAGTCCGCATCTGCACGGATTACAAATGTACAATTAATAAGGCATTACAGGACCACGCGTACCCGGTACCGGTGGTCAGCCATGTTCTGGCCTCCCTCGCGGGTGCCAAAATATTTGGAAAATTAGACTTGGCCCAAGCCTATCAGCAGCTTCCCATAGACAAAGCAACAGCCGAGGCACAAACGATTGTGACTCACAAGGGAGCATTCAAGGTAAAACGCCTCCAATTTGGGGTCAGCGTAGCACCCGGAATCTTTCAAAATCTAATGGACTCTCTCCTAAAAGATGTCCCAGGAGTGAAGCCGTTCTTCGACGATGTCCTCATCGCCGACACGTTTGCAGGTCGCCTCCGGATGGTGCTGCAAAGATTCCAGGACGCGGGTCTCAAGGTTCAAAAAGACAAGTGCACCCTGGGAGTCTCCTCGGTGACCTTCTTGGGGTTCCAAGTCACTGCGGACGGCATTCACCCTACAAAGGAGAAGGTAGCGGCGATTACAGGTGCACCCCGCCCGTCCTCAAAGGCGGAACTCCAGGCGTTCTTGGGACTTGTGAACTTCTACCACGCCTTCCTTCCGCACAAGGCGGCGGTCGCCGAACCCCTGCATCGTCTCCTGGACAAGGGAGCGGCTTGGGCCTGGGGCCCCAAGCACGATGCGGCCTTCCGGGTCGTCAAGGACCTGTTAGTTTTGAATGCGGTCCTGGCGCATTTCGATGAGAGGCTCCCTGTCATCCTGGCCTGCAGTGCGTCCCCCTACAGCGTTGGGGCGGTCTTGGGGCACTGGCTACCCAACGGAAAGGAGGTTCCGGTTGCCTACTACTCCAGGACCCTGTCGTTGGCGGAAAGGAACTACGCCCAGATCGACAAAGAGGCTCTAGCGATCGTAGCCGGCGTCAGGAAATTCCATGACTATCTCTACGGGCGGTCGTTCACCGTGGCCACAGATCACAAGCCGCTGCTGGGTCTCCTTGCCCCCCACAGGCAGACCCCTCACATGCTGTCCCTGTGGGTCCTGCGGTGGTCAATTTTTTTGTCAGGCTACTCCTACGAATTGGTACATCGCCCGGGGAAGGCGATGGGTCATGCAGACGCCCTCAGCCATCTTCCCCTCCCATCCTGCAACCCTGATCCGGCTCCCGCTTTCCACATTGCGCTCCTAGAGGACCTACCGGAGCGCCACGTACAGGTATCGGATGTGGTCCGTCGCACGCGGCGGGACTGCATCCTTTCCCGTGTCTCGGACTGGGTGGGAAGGGGGTGGCCGGAAAAACCGGGACCGGATTTCGCCGCTTTCATGGCACGCAGGCATGAACTATCGGCCCACAAGGGATGCCTGCTATGGGGATCTCGAGTGGTGATCCCCGGGCCCCTGCGGCCCCGAGTGCTAGAGGCCCTACACGAGGCTTACCCGGGAATTGTGCGCATGAAAGCTCTGGCCCGGAGTTACGTATGGTGGCCAGGCCTGGACAAAGACATTGAGGGGCGGGTCCAGAAGTGTACCAAATGCCAGGAGTCGCGGCCAGATCTGCCACACGCTCCTGTCCGATCCTGGGAATCTACTAACAAGCCCTGGTCCCACCTGCACCTAGACTTCGTGGGACCGGTCCAGGGCCGGTTGTTTCTTATCGTTGTTGACAGCTACAGCAAGTGGCTTGAGGTAGTGCCGGTAGCTTCGACCTCCACCAATGCTGCCTTAAGAAGTCTCTGGCTGATCTTCGCGACACACGGAATGCCAGAAACTCTCGTGACCGACAACGGGACCGCCTTCACCTCCGGCAAGTTTCAACGGTTCGTGGAAGCCTGTGGTCTGCGCCACATCCGCTCTGCTCCATTCCACCCCACAACCAACGGCCAGGCTGAGCGCATGGTGAGGACAACGAAGGACGCGTTAAAGAAGATGGAGCACGGCGACTGGGAAGAGCAGCTGTACAAGTTCCTGTTCTGCCAACGGAACACACCCCACTCAGGGACCGGGCGCCGGCCAGCCGAACTTCTGATGGGAAGACGACTGGGAACCATCTTGGACCGCCTACATTCCGACCGAGCAATCGAGGGGAACCCGACAACGGAGGACCAGCCAGCTGCCCAAGGATTCGCTCCCGAAGACCCCGTATATGCAAAGAACTTTGCGCGGGGTCCGACATGGCTCCCCGCGTGGATCGTCCAAGTCACAGGGCCTTATTCCTACGAGGTCCTTACGGAAGATGGCGTAGTCTGGAAACGGCACATTGACCAGATTCGACGCCGTACCTAGAACCACGATGATACCCAGGCCCCCGAACTCCCTGCACCAACAGACCGTGACATCGACACGACTCCAGAAGCAGCGCCAGACCCTGATCCGGAGACTGCGGAGATGCCGCTCCTGCCCGCAGACGAAGCAGTCGCACCATCCACACCTGAACGACCTCCGAGCAGACAGGCCCCGCCAGCAGAACAACTACCCACACCGCAACCTGCCGACACAAGCAACACGCCCTGCCTTACAACCCCCCGGCGCTCTGGACGTGAGCGCAGACGCCCGGACTATCTCAAAGACTATGTGTGCAGAGGGGTTCTGGACTATAGGGGGAGGGGTGTTATGTATTGACCATGCGGTCGCCATGTGCTCCCTTCATTGCAACCGCATGGCCAGAGCACATGGCCAGAGCATGGCCAGAGCACATGGCCAAGAAACTACCTGAGCTTCAGCCAGGTAGAACAAAGGCCAGGTGGATTCAAACCGGCCACCAATCCTGTACCTAGGTTTCTCCCAGGGAACCTATGAAATGTAAATAGACTTCTAATAGCCTATCAGGCCAGTTGGGTGAGGTCAGGGGATTGTCCCTGACCAGCATAAAAGGAGGGCTTCGAGCCCTGGGTTGTATGCTTCATCCGGACCAGCAATAAAGATCATGCTGATTCACTGTTCCACGGACTCCCGACTCCAATACTTATCATGAATCATAAAGTTGGAAGGGACCTCCAGGGTAATCTAGTCCAGCCCCCTGCACAATGAAGGCAATTCACAAATACCTCCCCCCACACCCCCAGTGACGCTTGCTCCGTGGTGCTGCTGGTGGTGATGGTGAGTGGTTAGAGTGTTAGATTAGTGTTAAATTAGGGGCTAAAATGGGAAGGTTCATATATTTACTCAGCTGCTATTAAGCTTAATGGGTGATCTTGGGTCAGTTGTGCTTTTTTGGTTTAATTAACTTCACAGGGTGTAAAGGGGGCAGGACAGAATTATATAGCTAGAAAAATGTTGTAAATATCTGATACGATTTGATACAGATTGGCAGTAGATTTAGAGGTGATCCCATATGAAATACTGTGGGCATCTAAAGATAATTAGTTGTGATAAACTTGTTAGGTACTGCTAATTCTCAAAACTTCAGAAAATAGCAATAATGAAGAAACTGGTAACATTCCCCTGATCTGGATAGCCCAGGCAAGCTGGATCTCATCAGATCTCGGAAGCTAAGGAGGGCCAACCCTGGCAAGTACTTGGATGGGAGATCTCCAAGGAATACCAGGGTCAGGATGCAGAGGCAGGGAATACCAAGCCACCTCTCTGAAATGTCCAAGCCCCACTAGGGGTCACCAGAAGTCAACCACACACACACACAAAATACCCCCCCCCCAAGAAACTGGTAATGTTGTTTATCAGAAAACAGGTCACCACGGTCATCTAGCATGCTTCATGGCAAAATAAGGATTTAGACAGGTTTCTCTGATTTTAGACAAGCTGCATCCTTCTCCTGACTCAGCACTTGGAAAGGTCAGCTGAATAACTTTGGTCCCCTCAGTCAGGATGGAATGATGAGGATGCTGTTGATGTAATTACTGCCCACCTTCCTGTTGACCTTGCACATGACTGGGACGTTTTCCACAGGAACAGCTGTCCCGTACCTGCACCTGTATTTCTCCACCGCTTTCCCCCATTTCTGCAAATGTTTTTGCAGTCCCAGGAGCAAACACACAGCTTGTCCCCTATTGTTCTGCAGCATCTGACTTCTCTGTTTCCAGGAATTCCCATGCTGCACCACAAGAGGGGGCAATCTGCGTTTTTGCTTCTGGGACTGCAAAAACATTTGTGGAAATGAGGGGAAGTGGCGGAGGAATACAGGTGCAGGTGCGGGTAGAGCCATCCCTGCAGAAAACGTCAGGGATAGAGCATAGAAGAACTGGCATTCTGTTCAAGAGAAGAAAGACTTTGTCCAGGGAATGATGGCCAATGCATGTTCTAGCCTGAAATGGAGACTGATATGGGTAACAAGTGGTCCAAGCTTCCATGGCATAATGGAGATGTGAGCCTGGGTCTCCCAGATCCTACTCTAGCACTGCAACCACTATATATCACACTGGCTCTCTCTTTCTCCTTCCAATCTTTCCCCAGACTTGGCCGTGCTGGAACATCGGTTAGAAGTTCTTTTTGTTTTGCTTTGTTACTGATGATGGTTAATAACATGGTTTTTAAAAAGAAACCTTTGACCTATGAATTCTTTCTGGATGAAATTATGAAACTGGTGTGTATCACTGACACCCATGAGCCATTTGTTTTTGCTCAGTTGCTTCTACTTTAGTATTGAATAGAATATCAGTGGGGAGAAGAGAAGAAAGGAGTCTGTCTGTGAGAAGCATTTTTCATCTACTAGGTCAGGGGTGGCCAACCTGTGGCTCGGGAGCCACATGCGGCTCTTTCACATATATTGTGCGGCTCCTGGCAGGGGGCTGGGGAAGCAAAGGGGAGGCATGCTTTTTCTCTCTTTCTCCCTTCCTTCCTTCCCTCCTCCCTCCCATCTATTTGCTTTCCTAGTTTTTCTCTCTCTCTTTCTTTCCACTTCTTTAATTCTTTCTTTCCATCTCTCTCAATATCATTAGCAAACAAGTAATATCATTATCAATAACTGGTTTTCCTCGTTTGTTTTTATTTTTGGCAGTCCCATTTAACGTTAATAAAAAGCAAATTTGCATATTTTTAAAAATAAAAACGTGTGTGTGATATTTGTTCCTGTCTTGCGGCTCTCAGACATCTGACGTTTATTCTATGTGGCTCTTACGTTAAGCAAGGTTGGCCACCCCTGTACTAGGTATACAGTGCCCTGAGCTGGATGGCCCAGGCTATCCCAATCTCATCAGATCTCAGAAGCTAAGCAGGGTCAGCCCTGCTTACACTTGGATGCGAGACCACTGAGGAAGTCCAAGGTTGCTACACAGAGGCAGGAAATGGCAAACCACCTCTGATCATCTCTTGCCCTGAAAACCCCTCAGGGTCACCATAAATTGGCCACTTGATGGCACTTTCCACCACCACCAGGTATTCAATGCGGCCTATATATTTGTTTTGACTGTATCTTTCTGCATTGGAATGCCAGGATAGATGAACAATTTTTTTTAGTGAACTGTGTATACTACAGCCTAAAATATTCCATGGCTAAGCTGATGGAGAACTTCTCTGGCCTGGTGTTGATGACCCCCAAGTGAATATTATTGGAGACTCTGCTGATCATTGTGTTCGGTATTCTGCAATGGTCCAGATTCAGGTCACATGAAAATGAAGGGAGTCAGTCCTAGGGTTGCCAAGTCACTTACCTCCAGGAGCGGGGGAGTCCCGCTCCTGTTCCGGGAGCCGCGTGTGCGCACGCAGCATGATGACGTCATTCCAATCCCTCCCTGCATCACCCCTGCCTTTCCTAGCTTGCTCGCCTGGCAAACGAGCTAGGAAAGGCGGCAGGGGGGGAGCCTCTGCTGGGGTTCTTCTGCTCGTCCGCTTTGGCGAGCGGGCAGAGGAAGCCAGAGGGAGGCATTTCAATGCCTCCCTGCACCCCCCCATGCCTTTCCTTGCTTGCTTGCCTGGCAAATGAGCTAGGAAAAGTGGGGGAGAGCCTCTGTTGGGCTTCTTCTGCTCGTCTGCTTCTGCACCTACCCCTCATGGCATGATCGGGCTGCTTCAGGGGTGGGATCCCCCCACCGGCCAAATCTGGACCGGCAGATTGGGGACCCCTTTAGCGGGGGATTCCCTGCCCCCCAGGGGGACTTGGCAGCCATAGTCAGTCCACTAACTTTGCTGCCATCAGATTATTGTAATGCTCTCCCATGGAGACTTATGGATTGGATGCTCTGTGAGATTTCTCCAGCCCAGGCAGCGGTTCTGTAGATAGCTTACTGAGGCTTGGAATGCCAGCCTGTCGGGCCATAGACAGGATAGCCCCCAGTATCCTTTGCATTCCAATGCTTCCCCTTCTCCTTGGTTTACAGAGGAGTTGAGAGATATGAAGAGGGGACTTAGATGGCTAGAGTGACTCTGGCAATGTACTTGTGATGAGGCTTCCAGAACACCTAATTGAGACCACTTAAGGGTGAAGGCAGCAAAGAAGTCTTATTTTTATGCCTCTATCGTTTCTACAAATTTGCATCTGGCACAATTATTAGGATAGTTCAGAACTTGTCTTCCCTGAATGTGGGGTACCAAAATACTAGAAATTTGGTCTTTAGCTGTGATAATTTTGCAACTTTCTTCTAAGATGAAATGTTGAAGCTCCACTTTGACCTCACTGCCAGTTTTGTTCCCAGTAGTGTGCTGGAGGTTCCATGTTTACATCAAGGTCCTTTTTTGGACCAATTCAACCAGCTCTCATCTGCTGATGTTGACAGGATCCTGTCAGCTGTAAAGCGAACAAACTGCCTTTTGGATCCCTACCCCTCATGGCTGGTTATACCCTGCTGTGAAGTGGTTGGAGGCCCCCTGAAAGAGATTATTAATCTTTCTCTCTCCCAGGGTTGCTGCTCTAAAATCGATTCCGCACTAGTTGTTACCCTGGCGTCACTCCCCGATAAAATCCAGGGCAGAGCAACAGTTCCCCACTTGTTGCTCCAGGTCTGCAGTTGGCCCGAATGTAATCATCGTTTCCCCGGATCTTCCGTTTCCGGGATTTTTAGGGGGGGTTTTTTGCCACGGGCGTAAAGCTGGGGCATTCAAGTGGGGAACTCCGAAATTGGGGTTTCTTGCTCCACCCCTTTAACGCCCCTTTGCTCTTTTCTCTCCCCTTTCCCTCCCCTTTCCCTCCCTGGCTCAAGCAGGGGGGTTTTTGGTCCCCGCTTTGTTGCGTTACAACAACACGACACAACACTGATCCTAAAATGTACTTTTGTTGTTGATGTCTCCACATTTCTGTGTTGCATCTTTTGCACAAAAGTCGTGCCTGAGTTATGCCACTATAAAAATATGTATTGTTGGCTTTGAGATGCAGTGTGAGCTGTCCCCCCCACATTGCATTACAACAACACGACATGACATTGATCCATAGTTGTGTGGTTAACATTTTTTGCGGGGCCAATGTATTGTGGGTGGCATGGTGGTGTGGACACAATTCCTGCAGGGGTTACATGTGTTAGTGTTGCATGTTCCCCCTCCATTTCCCATCCCTTTCCCACCCTCCATTTCCCCTCCAACCCTGGCAGATGATTTTTGCGGGCTTGAAAGCTCAGATGAACTTCCCCAGGAATTTCAAAATTGGCCAATCACGACTTTGTTGCATCACAACGTCATAATGCAACTCCACCTACATTAAAAAAGGGGGGGGGGGAACTGGCGGGGGCTCAAGATTTGGGGCAAGGACAGATGCAGAAATGAAGAACCGGCATCAACCCGGGTCAGATTCCTGTAATGCAGAAACATGCACACTGATTCAGACCAATTAAACCCGGGAGGAAAGGGAAGCAAAGCGCTTGTGTGGAATTGGCCTAAGTTCTAGAAGGAGGCCATAGTTAGGACCCTTTTCAAGAAACCATCCTTGGATCCTGAGGACCTACCCAATTATTGCCTGATAGTCTAAGATTAATCAGATAAATGTGTTCTGTCTGCCTCATCTGTCCTAGGGCACTGCTTATAACAACTTGGTGTCAGTTATTGACAGGAATGTGCCCTCCCTGACATTGCAGCAGGCACTGAAATTAGAAATTACTAAGCTGCCATTAGAGACTGTTTTAAGTAATTTTATCTAGACGGAATTGTTAATGTTTTCATGAATTTATAATTTGCTATTATCTTGTTGTGAGCCACTCTGAGCCTGCTTGCAGTATAGGCTGAATAAAATAAATAAATATTATAAGTGGAAGAAACAAATAAAATCTTCCATATTTTGGGAAGGTGACTGAGAGGGCAGTGGCAGAACACCTTCAGGGGGTTTTGCATGGGACACTGGCACTCGACCCCTTCTCGTCTGGCTTCAGACTTTGTTTTGAAATTGAGACAGTGCTAGTAGCCTTGGTGGACGACCTCCACCATCAATTGGATAATGGCGAATCTGTGCTGTTGATTTTATTGGACTTGTCAGCAGCATTTGATACAGTTGATCATTCGATCTTGGTTGACTGCCTGCCATCACTGGGGGTTCATGGGACCACCTTAGTGTGGTTCCTTTCATTCCTTCAGAGACACGATTGGAGGACAGTGGTTGGAAAAGAGTCAAGTATGGGGTTCTGCAAGGTACAGTTATTGTCCCAATGTTAACACACACACGCACACACACACCCTCTATCAGAGCTCATTAGGAGGTCTGGTGGATTTCACCAATAGGCAGATGGCACCCAAGTCTTCCTCCTGCTGGATAAGAAGCTGGTGGTTGCTGGATGTTCATTGGTTGAAGCACAGCCGGTTGAAGTTAAATTCATCTGAGACAGAGATCATCTGGCTGGGAAGGTCTGGACCTCTGGGGGCCTTCAGTTCCTGGCTCTTGATTACTTTCATTAGTGGACTGTTAAGAGCTTAGAAGTCTGGTTCGGCATCTCCTTGTCCCTGAACAAGCAGGTGTCAGCAGTGGCGAAGATGGTGTGTTTCTATTTGTGCCAAGCCCACCAACTGTCTCCATATCTGTCCCACTCCAACCTAGTCATGGTGATTCATGCTACAGTCACCTCCCACCTTGACTATTGTAATGGACTCTATGTAGGCCTGCCCTTGAAGGTGCTCTGGAAACTACAGTCAGTACAGAATGTAGTGGCAAGATTGCTGATGGATTATACTTAGAGAGATTATATTGATCCTATCTTGATACAGCTGCACTGGCTGTTGATTGAATTCTGGATCAAATTTAAGGTGCTGGTGATTACCTTAAAAGCTCTAAATGGTCTGGGACTTTACCCAGCAGACTGCCTCTTCCAACATGTCCCCCCCCCCCAATTTTTTTTTTGCATTCTTCAATTTGCAACCTGCTTTTGGTGCCTGCCCCCTGGGACATTTGCTTAACATCCAGCAGGGTGAGGGCCTTTTTTGTGGTAGCTCCATCCTGTTGGAACCAGCTGTCAGATGATATGTGGGCCCTGTGAGACTTATCTAACTTCCACAGGGCCTGCAAAACAGAGTTCTTCTGCTTTTAATTAGTTTATTTATTTATTTATTTTATTCATTTGGTTTGAATCCCGCCCTCCCCACCTTTCGGCGGGCTTAGGGCGGCTACCAACATACAATAAAATATACATTATCATTAAAACATTCAAAACACAAGGAAACAAATAACATATCCCACAACAAGATGGTGTTCTACTTTATCGGAGTAGCGGCTTAGATATTAAACCGTATAGATGGTGAGGAAACATTCAGGTTGGCAGATTCTCAATCGGGCCAGGGCCAAAGATGTAATTATTAGTTGGGTTTGTTAGTATGAGCAGCTTTTTATTTTATTTGTATTATGTTTCAAACTGAGATTTATTACTACTTTAATGTTTTAACTGTTGTTAGCTGCCTCAAGACTGCCTGGTGGAGAGAGGTGGAATATATATTTAATAAATAAAATAAACAAATCTGATTTGGTTTGCTGACGTTTATTCTCTCCGTGGGGCGGGACATCAAGTTATATTGTTCTGTTTCCAGAAATCGATTTAGTTGGTTTCCAAAATGTTATGAGAGACTGATTCTCTTGATCAGTATACATACGCTACATCATATTGGTTCCTAGCTATAGTCACTGTTCCTGGATCTGACAAAAATTTAAAACAGAAAATAAACTTTCTTGATATACAAAAACTGTTAGCTTTGAAAGCGGCTGTGATGATTATTTAGATGAACACATTAAAGCAAAATTAATTCAGTATGAATCTGAAATACATGGTACAGGCAACACACTAAACTATTAGTAGAACTGAACAGGAAATCAAACAAAGTTTTAAAATCAGAATTTCAGGTTTCCTAGTGCTTGGTTTCCATGGTAACTCATTAATATACAGTTCATACCCTGATGGAATTTTTTGTTTCATTTTTGCAGGTTGCAGAAGTGGACATGCTCTATTAAATTATATACTTCTTACTGTTTAAAACTCTGGGAATCATTCCATAGCTTGCTTTATTGTTTGGAGCGTTCTAAATGGCTACATGCACTATGACTACAGATGAAATAATAATGGAAACAAGCAGGATTCCTAAATGAAACCAGGAAACCACCTATTATAGATGTCAGAACATATTTTATTTATATGCCAAGCTAGAAATATGGAGCATTCTATTTTTTTTTACAAGAACCTGGATTTTATGTGACCTTTACAGTTATGAAATAACAGGTCTCCAGTAAGCTTGTATTGCACTTCAAGCCTATGGTAGCAAAGTAGAAAGCCTGGCATGAATAGTTACACAATGAAATTGGCAAGTCATATATCCAAAATGCTTCATGTTAAGCATTAATAAATGAAAGAGCTGACAGTGTTGTATGGCAAAGGTCACATCATGTCAATAAGGCACTTTAAGGCAAGCTTTTATATTAGTCAATTTATAATGGATAGCAACACTTTACCATTAAAGTGCTATGTATATGTTTGACACATTCTAGTTTACATGTGGGTTAAAAAATCTAACAACACATTCCCTCTAAACCACACTTTTCAATGTAACTGACATTAAACATATGGCTGTATTGCTTCCTTTAGTATTTTAGTTTTTATTGCCTATATAAATTTTAGTGGCTTAATTAAAAATATAAACACTATAAAATAGTAAGCAGTATTCTGAAATCTGCAAGCATTTGGAAAAAGTAACCCCGATCACATAGCTTAATGTCTACCAAGCCACTGATGCCTTGATTGTTTATTTAGATATTTATATCTCATTTTTCTCCCCAATGGAGACTCAACATTACTTACAATATTATCTCCTCTTGCATTTTAGGCTCACAACTACAACTTTGTTAGGTAGATTCAGGTGGGTAGCAGTTGTTATCCAGTAGAGGTTGTACATCACTGATGATGTGTTGATCTGTTTTGATCTGAGAATTGTGTATGACCACTAGTGGTTTTCTGTTATATGCAAGGCTTGAAGAAAACTGTTTCAATGTATCTGAAGAAGTGTGTATGAACAGGAAAGCTTATACCCAGAATTTAAACTTTGTTGGTCTTAAAGGTACCACTGGACTCAAACTTTTTTGTTAGGTAGGTTATTTTGAGACCAAGATTAACATAGCAGAGTGCGGATTTTGTTGGAGTGAGTAACTCAGCATACCTAGACCAGGGGGGTGGGCTACATCACTCTTAAGTGTGCATTGGTGTTATTTCCTTGAATGGGATGCCTCTCTTTGTCTTAATCTGGGAGCTGCCCTCTGACCCCTCCTCTCTTGCTTTCTTTGCCGTCTACTTCACATGGCCTTCCATGGAGACACATGTCTCTGCAGGCCTCTCCTGTAGATACAGTGCCCTCATACTCCCACACACATGATGCCAGATAAGCTTTAGATTAGACTTCTTTCTGTCCTTTGACTGCAACCTGAATGTGAACTGGATCTACTTGAATAAACGTCATATTTTTTGCAATATATTTCTTGGGAGATTTATTTACTGCACTCAGTATCACATGTCTGTAACTGGGCAAACTCTGCTATATTAACGAAATATTCCAATAGATTTGAACTTGGAACTCTCAGATTCCAGTCTGACATTCTTAGAGGACTGTCTGCAAAACAATTGCTGTAAAAGCCACCCTGGAATAGGTGGTTTTTTAAAAACAACCTGATAAAGTCCAAAGTCACATAGGCTGTGTCTGGTATGTGTCTGGATGGGAGACCTCCTGGGAATCCAGAAGGGATACATTTTTATGATACATGTAACTAGGTTCAAGTCCTTATTCCGTTGTGTACTTCTGTTCAAAAATATGGTCCTTCCACGTGCTTTATATCTGAATGGCCTAGGGCTGCCAAGTCGAACTTACAATTTGGCGGGGGGGGAGTCCTTCGCTGCCCGGGAGCCTCCCTGGCGTGCGCACCCAGTGACGTCACCCAGAAGTGACGTCACCACGTTGGCATTGCCAGGGGATACAATTGCCCCGAATAGGGCGATTGCCAGAGCGTCGCCCTGGCAACGTCTCCAACGTGGTGACGTCACTTCCGGGTGACATCACTACGCTGGGGAAGTCGTCCAGGATGGACTACTTCGGGGGGTGGGGTTCCCCCCGCCGGCCAAATGCCGGCCGGCGGATCGGGAACCCCTATAGCAGGGGATCTCCCACCCCCCGGGCTGACTTGGCAGCCCTAGAATGGCCAGACGTTGCAGATATTGGCTTCTTTGTGGTTTGAGAGTCTGAAATGAAAGAAATGCATTCAAGAGATCACAGATACTGACTTGATGGTTCTTTCTATCATACAGACCTATGATTCTTTAACAGAACAGCATGTTCATCTATATGCTTAACAATTTTATATTTAACAACACCTTCTATTAATTTATCAGTAACTGATATAAAACTAATTAGCTTGTAATGTTCTGGATCTTCTGTGGATCTTTTCTTTTTTTAAAAAGGATTGTTGTTACTTTAGCTTCTTCCAGTTGTTATAGGGTTGCCAAGTCCTTGCTGCATTCCGGTGGGGGCTCCAGTCTTCATCCTTGAGTCTTCCAACACGTGCGCAAAGCACGCGCACACCATAATGACATCACCCAGAAGTGATGTCATTGTGCAGAGCATGCTCAAGCATTTAGGGGGAAACTCTATGGTTACCACAGAATTTCCCCAAAATGCTAGACCATCCCCTGCGTGACATGCCCTGTGTGAGGATGTCACCTCTGGGTGACATCATCACTCTGGGCATGTCAGGCATGGATGGGGCTGCTTGGGGTGGGGCTCTCCCCACTGGCCAGCTGGGTGACAGCAGATTGGGGCCCCCAAAAGCTGGGAAACCCCTGTTCCCATCAGGGAGATGGCAACCCTAGTCATCTGGTTAAGGAGGCTAACTGTAATGAAACGTATTTTTATTATCTGCAATTTCACATTTGAATTCTTTAAGAACCTTCTGGTATATGCAATTAAGACACACTAGCTCATTAGTTTTCACTTTGTCAATTTATTTTATGACTTTGTTTTATAATCTTTGTTTGACTGACTGTTTTTCAGAGAGAGAAAACAGCAGTTTGGACGTTGCTATCTCTCTAGCAGCAGTGAAGACCTCTGTACGAAGAATGTATTCAGCATCTCTGCAACTTTACTATAGTCCTTTAGCAATTCTTTCATTCCTTCGTCACCTAACGGTCCAGTCATTTCCTTCCTAGTTTCTTATTTCTGAAGTGTTCAGAGATTTTTGTAATCTTAATATGCTGCTCAAATTCTATTTTTAATTGCTCTCAGCAACTTACATGAATTTTACCAGAATTGTCATTTATTTTTGTTCTCGTCATTTAGGCAAAATTTCCTTTTGAAAGGCAAACTTGTTGGCTGTTAAGGTTTTCTTGACTCGGCTTCATACTGGCATTCTTTTGGACCTGAGGATATATACTGGTAGATTAAAAAGCTTGATCTGTGTTTTAATTTATTATGACTTTAAATACCTTTCACATGTTATGAAAAGATATGCCTGTCTTTACCACTCCCTTTCAATTTTATCTTGACTAATAACCTATTTTTTAAAATTTCTCTCATGAAATCAGATATAATCATATTGGACTGCCTCGGCAACTTCTTCACTTACATATAAGTTGAATATGATCTCTGTCCCCCATTGGTTCAATAACACTAACATCTTGTATCAGATAATCAGCATCAGTCAAAATCAAGACAAATCTCTTCTCTAGTAAGTACCAACTGATCCAATGCAGATTCATTCATGGCACCTAGACTTTTTGCCTCATATTATTTTAACATGCATTTGTCTAATCAATTTATTAATTATTTATTTACTTCATTTATATCCCACCTTCCTCCTCTCCTCCATTTTACCCTAACAATAAACCCATGCGACAGGTTAGGTTGACAGTGTGTGATTCGCCCAAAGTCTCTCAGTAAGTTTCCATGGCAAAGTGTGGATTTGAACCTGGGTCTCCCAGAACCTTGTCTGAAATTCAGTGGTATTTTTTTCATTTCCTGACTTCCATCTCAAGAATACCCTTAAAGTTTTGCTCAGGTCTTGAACTGACTTTTGAGCCTGATATTTCCACACACACATTCAGTGGAGGAGTTTGGTCCTCTAAAGTTTCCTGAAATGTTTTTTGATGCATCCATGCCTGTCTTCCATGCTTGTTTTGAAATGCACCTTTTTACTGTCACAACACCCTCTGAGAAGAAGGTAAATAGCATTATGTTCTGAATCTAGAACCTTCACCAGAATCATTTTTCATAAGAAGAACCTGCAATTTTTCAAACAATCCCAAACATTATCAATGCAGAAGAACAAAGTTTTAGTCCAGTGGCATCTTTAAGACCAACAAAGTTTTATTTTGGGTATAAACTTTCATGCACAGGCACACTTTTATAGCAAGAATAAAACTTTGTTGGTCTTAAAGGTGCCACTGGACTCAAATTTTGTTCTTCTGCTTCAGACCGACATAGCTACCCACTTGAATCTATTGTCAATACAAGTTTGGAACTGGTGAACACAGTTTCTTCTTCTGACAAATTGTAGAAACGGTTGGTTACATGAAGGGTGCTCTCAGGAATTTAAAAAAAATCATAAGGATGTACTTCCTATTTCACTTGCTAAGGGAATTAAGAATAGTCTCATCATTAATACAACCAGCTTTTTATGTGTCAGTTGCTCAACTATATGCTTTCCCACTTGATGGCAGCATTGTCCACATAATGGAACTAGGCATCTTCTTCTGTCTGGTTAAAAACAGTCTTGCACAAAGATTGATAGCAATGCAAATGTATTTATAACCACTAGAGATAGTCACCTTCCACCCCAATTAGCCTCTGAATTGATTTAGTGAGGGGAAAACATCTATTACCGAACAGTCCTACAGATTTGTGTGGTGCTATTTCAATACTTTTCCGGGGAGGGATGCAGACAAAGGATTTATATGCTCAGAAAAGATTAATATAATAAGGTAGCAAAAGTACTCTTATGTAAGCTGAGAGACTTACATGCAGTTTGAAATGCATTGATTAGACAAAGCAGCATATGAGGAATTTGCTTGTAAGCAGTTCGCAGAATATTCATTTCCATGACATCTCTGTGTTTTTGAGAGAGATTTATTCATGAGGAGCTGCTTGGAATGAAAGTACCAATGTGCCAAAAAAAGTGTTTCTTTCTGCAAGCTGGCAAATATCAATTAAGATTTTAAAGTGAAGTCTGCTTCTTAAACAAGCCCCCCTTGTGGGTGCTGAAACATGTCTCAGATGATTAGATGGCAAGTTTTCTCTCCTTGTAAGAGGAAAAAACTTTTAACAGTCCTATAAACATGCTGGCAAGAAGGCTACTGGTGAGAAGGCTCATGGGGGAGGGGATTCTCTGTGAAGAGATTGCATTCAAGGAAAACACAGTTTACAAGGCAGCAACAGTTTAGAACTTGTAGTCAGAAGAAGGAACGCCTTAAAAAAGAGAGAGAGAGTAGAAACAACCATGGACACATTTCAGGTGGATTCGTTTAATTTTTTATTGCTGGTGAAAATGCTGTTTATCTAAGGCGTGTTTTCTCTTAGCTAACTTTGGATCAATACAGTAAAAAAAAGCTGTTTTCTAGCAGTAATGTACATAAGCTGCTCCAGATAAAAAGTTCAGCATGAATAAGCAAGAATCGCAAACAATTCAATTCTACTGTAGTGTACATTGATGTGGTCACATTACAGTAAAATACAAATGGGTGATTAGGCTTCAGTTCTGTGAAATGCATCTAATAGAGAAGAAATGGAGTGCCATGTCCTTTTTCAGTGATGTTAGTTTTAAAAGTATGCTTAAGTTATCTTTGTCATCTTTTGATTTTAATGTTTATAAAATGAATTAATCATCATGGGACACAACTACACATTTTGAGTCCATTCTCCTTGAGTTTAAAATCCAGCTTGAAATGTTATTGTTATTCACATGCTGTTTTTGGTATTGTTGGCCATGAATAGAACCAGGCCTGTTTTTATATGACAGTGCAGTGTTTTGGGATGGGGTGAAAGGAGGAGGATGAGTTTGAGGTAATATTTCATTCCTTGCTGGTCTAATGTGGGTTGAGCAGAAAGACATAAGGCTGATCAAGAGAAACTGAAAGGTAGAGAACTCTAAGGACATAGTTGTGTGAAGTAAATGAACATACATGTACAATCAGTTTTGTTTGACTCTCACAATCTGTTGCTGGGAATGGAATGGAGAGAAAGGTGCAATTTTAGCATGATGTTTAGAGCATCAGACTAGGATCTCGGAGACCCAGGTTCGAATCCCCACTCTGCCATGGAAGTTGGCTGGATGACCTTGGGCCAGTTGCACACTGTCAGCCTACCTTACCTCATGGGGTTGTTGTGGGGGTAAAATGGAGGAGGAGGAAATAATGCAAGCCACTTTGAGTCCCCATTGGGAAGAAAGGTTGGAGTATAGATGAAGTACATGACTTCATCTCATTGGAGCAGGGCATGTACAGTAGAACTTCCTGGTGAGTAGAGTCCATTTTTATTGGTGTTTCCTTTCTTCAGCAGCTCCCTAAATTACTTCTGCGGGTTAGGGAATCTTTCAGAATTGTGTGGAATGTAATGTAGGGGTCTGCAGCAAGAAAAAGGACTTGGCAAGAATCTTCCTTGTTGAGCATGTAAGCAAGCTCTGGAAATGCAAGACTAAGAAAAGACAATTTCTCCCTTTCCCATGGAGCCTTCCAGACCACATGACAAATTTATTCCCATAAACATTACCCCAAATTTTTCAGTCATTTAACTCCAAGTATGATAGCTTCGTCATATGCCTTGGATACACTCTTCTGGAGAAGCGCCAACCATCAGCAGCAGCTCTTCAGCAGTATGTTTAGGGGGCAACTACAGGGAGAGGAAGTCATTAATAATCTCTTCTGTGAACCCTTTCCATTAACAGAAAGATTGGATCCAGTCCATTGTCTATTAAGACCCCACTGAGTGGTAACTATAGCACATATAGAAGGTATAAAAGGTATACTACTGGCAATATGTAATATTTAGAGAACCACACCTGCGTCGTTTTCAAGATTTAGTGCTGTCTTTATAAATGTTTTCTTTGAGATACCATCAGCTACTGAAAAGAGTAGAAAATGATATTCAGCAGGTATGTGACTGGCAAGCAGTTTGTTCAACCAGAAGAATCAGCCCATGTTTTCTTCAAACAGTATCATCTTTCAAAGTGGAATTTCTGTGCCCATATTTTCCACTTTCTGTCAATCATTGTAACATTTTATTGGCTTTTGAAGGCCTTTCTGATTTGATATAGTTTGTAATGAAGTATTTTGTTATTTGAGGCTGTATCCATTGCTAGACAAGAACAAAGGCTCTGTACATGCTAGTTAGCAAAGCTGCAGAAATTGAAGGGGGAGGCAGAGCTTAATCCCAGCAAGATAGAAGTATTATTTGTGAGTGGAAGGTTTGACCCGAGATTTAAGGTGTCACCCATTCATGATGGGGTTGCACTCATCTCGAAGGAACAGGTCCATAGTCTGGGTGTGCTCTTGGACGCAGCTCTACTTCTGGATAAGCAAGTGGCAGCTGCAACTGGGAATGCCCTTTACCAGTTTTGACAGGTTGGCCTGCTGTGGCCTTTCCTGGGCAAAAAAGATCTGGCCCACTGTTATGCATGCCCTGGGTACATCTAGATTAGATTACTGAAATGTGTTCTAATGTGGGGCTGCCCTTGAGAAGTATTTGGAAACTTTAATTGATGGAGGGACTGTATCATTCTAACTGGGCCTTCCCAAATTGTTTCCAGATGCAATTCAAGGTGCTGGACTTGACTTTCAAAGTCTTATAGAGTTTGGGACCAAAATACCTGAAGGACCACCTACTTCCTTATGAACCTGCCTGAGCACTATGTTCATCTTTAGAGGTGCTGCTTCAGGTGCCCCCAACTTCTGAGATTAGTCAAGTGGCATTCTGGGAGAGGGTCTTCTCAGTCATATCATCAAACCTCTGGAACTCTCTCCCCAGGGAGGTTTGTTTGTCCCCTTTTGTTGCTATCTTCCAGCAGTAGGTGAAGACTTTTGTTTGTTTGTTTCCCTCAGTGATCCCTCTTTGCTGTTTTTATGTTTTGTATGCTTTTTAAACTCTGTTTTTTAATTGTTTTAATATGTTTGGGGGGAGGGTTGATTGTAATGGTTTTTAAATGTGGTTCTATCATGTATATTTTAAATTGTTAGCTCCCTTGATGGCCTTTGTAAGGGCAGAAAGGCAGCATACAAATTTTGTAAATAAGACAGAATAAAGGTGCCATATGTATTGCTGTTTTGGCTCATAAACGCTGAGGGTCAGTTCCCAGCTTTCCTCAGAGTCCAGGTAGCCTGAGGGTTACCCAAGTCCCCAACAGTCCCACGTCCCTACAAAACAACTTTCTTGGGATTTCAAGGGACTGTCTAAGGAAAAGGATAAAGGAAAGATCCTCAGTTATTGATACCTTCCACTGCTAAGTCTTATGATCCAACCCACTATCTACACAAAATCTAGAATTCCTCTGTTATGCTTTACAGTTTCTACTTCATTTTTTAATCCACCCTTTCTTCCAAGTAGTTCAGATCTGCATATATGGTCACCCTTTCCATATATATATATATATATATATATATATATATATATATATATATATATATATTGCAACAACCATACCCCATCTAACCTCACTGCTTTTACCTTACCTGAGTGCCCTCTGGCACTTTTAGCATTTTTCCTTATCCCATATCCAATAATGGAAAAGAGCTGGGCTGGTGAATAACAAGGTAAGTTAGCTCCCCCCATTCACATGCTCTGTTATAGTTAAAAAATAAACCTACACTATCCCCTGCTTTAGATATGAATGGGTGCACGCATATAAGAAATACATGTGGATCTTTCTGTCATGTCTAGTTGGGCACCAAAATGTGTTCCTGATGAAAATATCATAAGGATGTTTCTTCATGAGCAGCATGCTGGCAAGGGCTATCAAAATGTAATAGCCGGGAACCCAGATATACATATGGCAATCTGCCTGGTCATAATTATACATCATAGGTGGTGCATTTGTAAATTGTATTCTTTACTCTAGCGCAAAATATATTCAACTCCCTTGTCAAATTATTTGATATGCATTTACTGAACATTAATAATAATAATAATAATAATAATAATAATAATAATAATTATTATTATTATTATTATTATTATTATTATTAGATTCAATGAAGGTCTGGTATGGGAAAGGGAAAGTCATTTGCTGGGTAGCTAAAACTGAAGAGTTCTTTGATCATTTCGCTGATCTTGGAAAGATGTTATATTACTAGAATGAACATTCCTTGAACAAGAAAAATTGTATGGGAAAACTTCAAAGGACTGTCAGTCATGCTTGATGTTCTGCCTCACAAGGTCTTAATTGCCCAAGAAAATCATGCCATCCGATCTATTATGATCTCCACCAATACCACCGGAATCCACCATGCAACAGTGTAGTGAAAATACTTTGCAACCAAATGAATGAGCATTTAGCTAGGCTGCACAGACTTGTATGAATGTGGAAAGTGAGAAAAAGCTGACAAAAATACATGTATTCCATTTTCATGTAACTAGTTAAATATAATCTGTATGTTTATTGTGTATGCTATTTTTATATAATGCTCTTTCATACAAATGCACTATTTCCCCATAAAAACACATGCTGTTATCATATTTTGCAATATATTTATGTAAATACTCATTTTTCTCTTGCAAGCAGCACCATGTTTATCACATCAAATGTCTGTTCAAAAAAGATATCTTTCGGGTATTTAAAAAAAAATTACTCCTAGGGGTTATTGATACAAAGACCTACCACTTAGTGCTGTTCTTCCCTGATTTAAGGGAAGGGCAGGAGTGAGAAAATCTTGCTTTCCTATAAAGAGGGAATGTCTGTCTGTCTGTCTGTCTGTCTGTCTGTCTATCTATCTATCTATCTATCTATCTATCTATCTATCTATCATTATTTCATGAGCCAATTCCAGGGAAAGGATGAAGGTATGTTGCAGGTGCTCTGAATGTGCTCCACCTGTGGTCACTGAGGAATGCAAGTTGCATATTTCAGATGAGCAGGACTTGGTTTTAGCTTCCAACAATGTCCACAGGAACCTGGAATGTTCCAAATATTATTAAATAACTGAATACCAGGAATGTCTTGCATGCATTTATGGCTTAAAACCTTATTAGGGAAATACTGAATACTGTTTAGGATCATTGGATGCTCTCGTAGGATACTAACAGCCACATAATGCAGCCCTTCTTTTATGTCCAAGTCCAACACTCTAATCACTGCACTATGCTAGCTCTCAAATATTCAAAGAGAAATCATTATAATTCACAAATGGTAAAGGCATGAAGGGACTTATTCAGATTTATTTTTAAAAAATTGAGCCAGCTACAGTGCAGTCTGAAACACAGTTATACTCTTTTAAACTCATTGAGGTCAATGGGCTTGGAAAAGTAATTTTTATTAAGGATTGCATTCTTAGTTTTCTGCTTTCTTGTGATTTTCCACTGCAAAGGGAGGGGAGTGCCAAGAAATTTGGGGGACATTTACAGTTTTTAGTCAATTTGATTTTTAAATCTCTCTTGGCCAAAGCTGTAGAAAGACATTTCCCTTCTTTCCTTTTATGTTTGACTCTGTTTTCTAGTTATCCTTATGAAATTGTATTACCTAAAATTAATTTTGTAAGTTATTTATAAGATAAGTAAGTTATCTTCTGTTGCCTTGCTACGTTTTTCTCTTGATTCTTTCTCTCATATTTTCTACCACTTCCTTTTTTTCTGATTTGGCTGAGGTATAATTAGCTGTGCATTAATCTTTTGTTTTCAGTCAGCTCATTTGATTGGTGCTTGTGAAGAATTTGTTTCCATGGTAACAAGCACTTGTAGGGGAAAACTATTAAGTGTGTGATTTAGGCTGTTGCTGCTGAGCTTAATTGTATGTAAAATATGGTAAAGTTTGGACAGCTGAGAAAGATAAGATTTTGGAGTGCTGGCTAAAACAATGTGCACATTCTTTCACTGTAAGAATATTTCTGTTCTAGAAGTCAAATACCGATTTCATTTTTGTTAACTGAGGCAAAATGATCTATGATAGCTGCTATAGGATTCATGGTGATTAGTAATGCAATTCATGATTTGTAGGAAAGCTTATGATACTCATATTAATAAGGACTGATCCTTCATGCATATGATTTTCTACTGCAAAAAATGCATTTTCATGATTTTGGTTCAAAGACCACAAGTTTTGCGGGGGTAGAAAATGAGAGAAAAGTGTTTTTCACACCAGATTAATAAGTTCTTATGTGTTCCACTAAGGAAGTGTGGACAATTTCTGGTATATCTTCATTTAGTAATCAAGGACAGTTCTGGCCACCACACCTCAAAAAAGATAGCATTGGAAAAAGTGCAGGAAAGGGCAACTAGAATGATAAAAGGGTTGGAACACTTTCCCTATGAAGAAAGGCTGAAGCACTTGGGGCTCTTTAGCTTGGAGAAACAACGGCTGAGGGGTGACATGATCGAGGTTTATAAGATTATGCATGGGATAGAGCAGGTAGAGAAAGAAGGACTTTTCTCCCTTTCTCACAATACAAGAACTCGTGGGCATTCAATGAATTTGCTGAGCAGTCGGGTTAGAACAGATAAAAGGAAGTACTTCTTCACCCAAAGAGTGATTAACACGTGGAATTCACTGCCACAGGAGGGGGTGGTGACTACAAGCATGGACGGCTTCAAGAGGGAATTAGATAAACATATGGAGCAGAGGTCCATCAGTGGCTATTAGCCACAAGGTATAGATAGGAACTCTCAGTCTGGGGCAAGTGATGTTCTGTATTCTTGGTGCTTGGGGGGGGGGGGGGAAAGTGGGAGGGCTTCTAGTGTCCTGGCCCCACTGCTGGACCTCCTGAGGGCACCTGGTATTTTTTGCCACTGTGTGACAGAGTGTTGGACTGGATGGGCCACTGGCCTGATCCAACATTGGCTTCTCTTATGTTCTTAAGGACAGTGCTAATCTGTACAATCAGTAGAAATTTGGGCCTCTGAAGTATTTTTTAGTGTACTGAGTGATTACCTCTCTCCTCCCACCTTTGTTTTTATCTTCCTTCTTCCTCCCAAAAGGCAGAAGTTAAATTCTGGCCGGCCATATATTTGGCTTTATTTCATTATGGGCAGGCAAGGAGCAGTTCTCTTAACAATGAGAGTGTTAGCATTCTTGAGAACTACTGCTCAAAATGTAGAATGTCTAAGTGCACTATGATAAAAAGAAAAAATCTGTTACTGACCATAATTTTTAAAATTTACTTTTAGAACATACAATTTAGACCATATGTGAAGAGTGTACAATTTGAACCACCAAGTAAAATGAGTCCAGTATCAACTTAAAGACCAACAAATACTTTTATCCAGGAAAGTGACTCATGAAAGCTTATCCACAGAAAATGGTGTTGGTCTTTATTTGATTGAAATTTTGTTCTACTACTATAGACTAACATGGCCAACCCCCTGAAACCAAGTTAAATGTTAACTTTTACTTCAGCCTGGATAAACATTATGCCATATTAGCTTCCATTCCAGTTTCTAATCCTATAAACTGTGAAATTCTTACAGGAATTCTTTACTAAATTGGAAATGGAAAAGACGTGGATCATTTGTGAAAGTGTGTTGTCTTGTCTCTAACTGCCCCTAGCATTGCATCCAAGGAGCAAGCCATAGGTTCAAACTGTCCAATGACTCTTTCAGACTTAGTCCATCTATATATCTGTCTGGGAGCATGGTTACTAACACTGAGAAACTGGATGAAATGATGTTTCCTGTTGTTCAAAATGAGGGGGACTTTGATAATCCTGTTTCTCCCACTATTACAGACTCACTGGAAACACCACCATCTGTTGAGTTGCTAATATGTCATTCTACATATCAGAGATTTACTCCTATCCATTCAAAAGATTGATTATTTATGTATTTGGATTTATATCCTGCCTAGTCAGCATATGCTGGTTATGTAGTATAGAGTTCTTCATGTTCTTCATATTGTTGTTATTGTTACTGCATTCTGGTTCAGGAACTCAGTTAAAACTTAATGGCAATGTTGTAATGTATACAAACAACCTTTAAGGGTAAGCTAGAGAGGCCAACTACAAAAAAGGCCAAGCCAGTGAGAAAATTAAAGAAAAAAATCTTGTTGAAACAAAACTGCAGTGTCCTGTTGTTCACAATAATATAGGAGTAAGCATAATTACTGTAGAGCACAAATGGAAGCTAATATAATTCAATAAAAACACTGTGAAGGCCTGATCCTCCACTCTTTGTTCGTCTCCTCACTTGATAGTACCTAATGGTGGCGGGGAAGATTATATATGAGTGAGAGGGCTTGCCAGCTCTCTTCCTCCCTTCTTGCTATATGGGGTAGTGCCACCACTCAAACTCTTCTCTGTAGGGATGGGCACAAACTGGCTGATGAACTAAAGTTTGTCACAAATTTTGGGCAGTTCATGGTTCACAAAGCAATGTTCATAAACTGAAGAACAGCCACGAACTTTCCTGAATTTTGATGCAGTGTGTGGTGTTTCATGGCGGTTCAGGAAGGGTAGAAAGCAGGGGTTTAAACATGAAAAATGGTTCAGCTGTTTGGTTTAAATGGCTCATTTAAACCCACGTTTTCTGCTCCCCACAAACAGCTGAGTGCTGCCAGTTTAATTGGCCCCCTGCTTTGTGCTCCCCACAGCTTTTCCTGGGGAGCAGAAAGCAGGGTATTAACTTTAAATGGCTCACAAACCAACCTTCCAGTTCATATGGGTTCTTGGTTCAGTTCATGGTTCAACCATGAACCACAAACTAAGCAGAAAAAATGTGGACTGTGCCCTTCCCTAGTTTACTTTCTCTCACTATCTGTGGCTTGTGGTGCAGACAGAGGCTGTGTACACATGCTGCTTCATACACCCCCTCCTCCCTGGTCAGCTAACTGTGTGTAGCCCATTCAGCTTAGCAATTTGGTTTAAATGGCTCAGAGGCTTCAACCCCTGCTTTTTTGCTCCCCACCACTTTCACAAGGAGCAGAAAGCAGGAGTTTAAACTTTAAATGGCTCACAAACCTATGTGAACTGGTTTAGTTTGCCAGCTGGCATATTCATTTGTGCAGGTTCATGGTTCGGTTCACGGTTTAGCCATGACCTGGACTGCAAAAATCCAGTTCATGCCCATCCTTATTCCTTGATGTCCCCAAAAGAGGAGCCTTAGGATCAGGTGTGGGCAGTAGTTGTTGCTAGAGGAAATCAGGGGAAATTCCACACCTTTCTGCTGGCACATGCAGTCCTTGGGACTGCCTTGGGACAAAAGCTAGCCTAATCAAGCAGAGTGAAGGTGACAATCTCTGGACATTTTTCTCTCTGAAGAATATATCCTGAAGAGTTGTTAAAAAAACCAAAATTGATACATTTACTGGTATAAAAAACACATTTTTTCTTGTGTAAGTGAGGCTAATTCTGCTTTGGTTTTCCCCATACTACATCCTTTACCATTTCTGAAGGCTTTCATCTAAACTTCAGGAGATCTGTGTGGTGGGGCATAGGGAGCTATAGCAGGAAGGGAGAGATGGTAAGGTCACATTCCATGAACAAAGTTTGTCATGGAGTTCATCAGATTTAAGCTAAAATGTTGTACAACCCACTATACTTTACTGTGCATGTGTTAAGTACCATCAAGTTGCTTCCAACTTATGATGGCACTATGAATTAATGTCCTCCCAAAGATCCTATTAACAGCTTTGCTCAGGTCTTGCAAACTGAGGACCATGGCTTTCTTGATTGAATCAATCCATCTCATATTGGGACCTATTCTGTTCCTACTGACTTCAACTTTTCCTAGCATTATTGTCTTTTCCAGTGACGCTTGTTGTCTCATAATGTGACCAAAGTATGATAGCTTGTTTAGTTATTTTAGCTTCTGGAAAGAGTTCAGGCTTCATTTGGTCTAGAATTCAGTTATATTTTACTATGCCTGGCCAAATACTGGACATTTTCACATGCAACCTTTCTCAGAGTTTCCAACAATACATATTCAATTTAAAAATGCCTTTAATGCTTTCTGTCCCCAATTGATATTCATACTTGTGGGCAGAAAGAGAATAACCGAAGCTCAAAAGCATGCCTAATATCACATGTTGAGAAAAAAAATATCATAAGATTAACCAGCTTGGTATAAATTCAGTTAGTTCATTATGAATTCATCTAATTTTTCCATTCTATGGAATAAGGGAAGCTATTGTTTATTATCTTTACTGGCCTAGGCCAGTTAAACACACTTTGACTACTTTAACTGTGTCTAGGATTGCCTGAAAACCTATAACAGGTGCATCAGACTTTTTAATTGCTCAGACTCAGCAGCCTTGTTCAGTTATGATTTTGGAAGTACAACCACATATAAGGAGAGATCATGCTATGCATAATCTTCTTGATGTGCATGGTTTCCTTTTTGCAAGACTAGGGCAATACATGTATTTTTCAGCTTCAATACACACCATCATAACTAAAATTTTTGGGGGTACTAAAGCTGGAAAACATACACATTGACCAAACAAATGGCAACCATATATATTAGGAAGATTGCTGGTAGCATGCTCACTCACTGTGCAGTGGTATAGTATCAGAATTGTAACAATTGAACAGTGCTAGCACCATAATCACACCTGTGTTCTTGAGTCATGATTTTTTGGGTAGGATTCTTCCCAAGAAAGAAACTCTTGCACACTGGATACTTTCTATCACTTTTTTCATTTGCTGGTTTGTGTGTGGGATTGTTATGTGGAAGAATAGACATTTCAAGATAAATAGAGCTTTTAAAAAAAATATTGAGGAATATAGAATGTGTTTCCTTTTGGGGAATTGCTGGTGAATAATCAGTTCATGGAACTTTATCTGTCTATAAGACCTGAATTTGTTCTCTGTTAAGAGTTTATTGGTCCTTGGGGCTGAAAAGAAGCCAATGTTGACAGCAGTGCTTAAATCAGTGTGGTGGGGTTTACTGCAGGTAATTTTTCTGTTGCAGACACATAACGGCCGTGCTGCTGAGCATTTTACTATCCACCTACTGTTGTAAGTTACTGTTTTCGTGAAAATTTAATTTGAAATAATCAGCTCTTAAAAACTATTATGCCAAGGAAATTGTGCAGGAAGAACGGAATTTTATTTTCTTTAGAAACCTTCTGAAATTATCAGGCTTCTGACTTATATCCTATTGAAATACGCAATAGCTTACCTAAGCTTGTATTGTCTCCATGTCAGGAGGCATAAAATAGGTTTTGACCTTCTTTGTTTTGATTTGTACAGGATTTGCAAAATGGGCAGTAGGCACATTTCATGAGGCCTCAAAATGCCTTGAGCCGCCAGTGGCGGGAAAGTGAGTTACTTTTGCTGTGGGAAGTACTCAGTATGCACATTTTCCTATTAAAATCCACAAAACATACATGCCGCTGGCAGTGTTGTGAAATCTAAAGCTTTGCTTCATCACAATGGTTTGTTTGGGTAACTGCTAGAACAGCAGTTTGCATCAACAACCATAAACAGCCTGCTATCAGTTCACTCCCGTTTCTCTGCATTCTAACACTTACCTTCCAGCACAGTTTTTACCAAAAGTTCATGAAACTGTGCAGTTTGGTAGCCAAACATACTCAGTAGTTTCAGAATTAATATATTCATGATGATGTGCTGCTCTTCTTTCAAAAATCCAGTTTACAATGCAATAAATATGATACTATATAATCCCATCCTAAACAGAGTTATACCCTTCTAAGCCTCCTGATTTCAATAGACTTAGATGGTGTACCTCTGTGTAGGACAGCAACATTAATTGCTTGATGTAGGTTGTTGTATATATAAACACCAAAAGATTACTTACTCCCCCCCTCACTTGATGTTGGTGTTTTTCACCTGGTAATCTTGGATAATGTTAGTTCTCAGATCTAAAGAGATTAGATGAAATATACACGTTAAATAATTAAATTAAATAATAAAATTAAGCAATAATAAAATTAAGCAATTAGTTAAATTAAACAACTTCTGTCATTCAATAAAAACAACAAAAACTCCTTCTACTCCTTATTTTATATTTCCTCTTTCAACTATATATCTTGCAAATATATTTTTTGAACAACTTACTCAAGCAGTGTAAAAAAACAATTTTAAATATTGATTGGGATACATTATCCATCAATCAAAGCATGTGCATACATTTAAGGAAATCTCTTTTCTCGCCCAAACTCCTACTATCCTTTATTTGCCATCCTAAGAGCTTTCCATTGTAGCCTCTAGCTGGCTTTCTCAGTCTGAGTGGGCTGGAGAAGGAAATAGTCATCTAATTTGCATTTAACATGGGATCTTGTGGGAGAAAAATTCAGGGAAAAATCAACACAATTCATGTCAATTTCTTTGCATTCCTCAGTAAACTATAGCATCAACAACTATGTGGAGAATGAAGGGAGGGATTGTGTCACCATAAACCTTCAAATTAGCAGTGGAAAAATAGGTTTTTGTGAAGCTCTGGGTACTAGTTTTTCTCATTGCAAATGTGTATAGAACACTGAAAAGAAGAATGTAATGTTTAAATCAGGACAGGCCAATGGGTTTTCCCTGGGACAGCTGAACTACAAGTATAGAAGATGCCTCTTAAGGCTGGCTAGATAAGCAGTTCCTGAGGGGAGCAAATGGTGATGATGGAAAGAACAAGTAAAACCAGTTCACTTTGCTTTGGGCAGCCTTTGGCCCTTTCTCTGCTGTCCTTTTACCCTTGGTTCACCACGGTTTCCTCCAAGTCCTTCTATATTCAAATTGAATTCAATTTCCTTTTTATTCCAGATTATTTTTTTCCTTCTGCATTCAAATCGAGTTCAATCTCCATTTATCCTGGGTTATTTTTACCCTCCGCACTGCTTCTCTCCCTTCAGTGGTCAGCCCTGGCTCAGCCCACTCTTGCTCCGGGATATTTGTATGCTGTTTCCCTTTCAACCTGGAGCAGATTTCAATACAGACAATTTAACTCAGTCTCTTTAGGCCCGCCCATTTCCAGCCCCTTTCCTCCCTTCCCAGGAGGGTTTACAAGTGAAGCGGTCTTGAACGGCCATTGTTCCTCCCTGGTGAGCCAATAATGCTGCTATATCTGCCCCCTTGGAAGCTAAAAGACCTTATTCATGCAATCAATGACAGTTTTTGTTAATCCAGGACCACTGCTGAGATCAAAGATGGGGGAGGGAGCTGCTTTGAATTCCATTGTTCAGCTGTTGCTTTGGCATTGATCCCTTCCCCTGCACTCAGAGGCATTTCAGTAGTTGCAAGGATTGACATAAATACACTTGGGAAGAACGTGCAGGGGCTTGTCTTATTTGCAGTTTAATAGGCTGAGAAGGCTGTTGGCATGTGCAACACAAAGCTGCTAGCTGGAAGGTAGGACAAAAGCATTTGCTTGACTTAATAAGCAGGGAGAGAGTTGGCTGCTTTTTTGCATGCAAATCAAAGCTACTACATGTTCAGAGCCACCAAACAGGGAGGAGGCATATAACAAAGGAAAGACAGGGAGTGGCAATGACAGACCTATCCACTGATGAGACCGGGAGTCTGTCTGCTGCGAGCACATTGGAGGGATTAGTGGGTGGGAGCAGCGATAAGAAGTTCACATTAACTCTTTGCAATAAAGAATAAATAATCTGCTACAGATAAGGAAAAAGGGGAAGAAAATAGGAGGTGCAGAAATCAGCAGAAAATGCGAGATGAACTTGAGATGAAGTTAAGTAAATTGCTTCCGAATCGAACTCAGGACTAAATTGTGAGTGTGGAAAGGGCCTATGTCTCAGTACGCTGCCTAAGTGGCTGCTTATGGGGCTTGTGCAGAGAACTTGAATCTACTAAATTTAGGGTTGTCATAAAAAAAGTAATAAATACTCCAGTCCATTTAAAACTCTACATTCTAAAAAGATGTACATACCGCGTCAGGGAATTTTGTCAAAAGACCATGATTGATTGCAACTCCGATTTGCTTGCGTGTAATGTGTGAATGCCATGTAAAAAAAGAACTGTGGCAAAGTAATATTAAATCAATTTTTATCCTGTACTTCTTCCAAGAATGTCAGGATGGCGTGCATGGTTCTCCCCCATTTCAGTCCTCACAACAACCCCGTGATGTAGTTTTGGCTATGAAAGAGCAACAGACCCAAGGTCACCAACTGAGCTTCATGGCCTCAAGGGGAATCTGTTTGGTACATTTTTATCTTATTCTTTCTCCAAGGACTTTAGAATGGTGTACATGGTCCTCCTTTCCATATTTTATGAGGTATATTAAGGTGAGAATATTTGACTGGCCAAGGAATACCTGGTGAAGTTTATAGTCCAGTGGAGATTTAAACATAGATCCTGCTGCTATGCCACACTGGTATCATGCTTAGCTCTGCTGTAGTAGTAGTCACCAGTGTTCCCTCTAAGCTGAGCTAGTGTGAGCTAGCTCACAGCTATTTAGCCTCCAGCTCACTCCTTTTTGTCTCAGCTCAGGAAGGATGGCTCCAGAGCAAACTAACGTATGCAGTAGCCAAATCACTCGCTCACAACTTTAATGCCAGCAGCTCACAAAGTAGAATTTTTGCTCACAAGACTCCTCAGCTTAGAGGGAACATTGGTCACTGGCAGGAAAATAATTGATAAGTTTTAAGATAAAAATGTTTAAAAGTATAGCATGTGTGTAACCATTTCCCAAAGTGAATTAAATGCAATGTACAGCTTCTGGTTATACAAGGAGGGCTGAAATCTATAATACAGAGAAAAGTTTTCAAAATAAAGTGTTCAATGGCAAATACGTATGTTACTTTTATATACAGACTTTTGTATTTATATTTATTTATTTATTCAATTTTTATCCCACCCTCCCTGCCAAGATGCATAAGATGTGTGACTTTTTGCAATGGATAAATGACCACAAATCTCAACTCCCTGCAGGAAGCTCTTCTGCTTAATGTGATGGAAGGGAGGTGGCACTCAGGCCAGCATGAAGCAGAAGGAACTGGTCAGGTCATGCAGGTTGGGAAGCCTCAGTGAGGGTCTGCCCAGCTGGGACAGCTGCTGGCTTATACCCCCTACTGCCATGAGGTGGCAGCTCTTGTAAAGGGGTGGGTGTACTCACAGAGCTTGCACAGAATGGGCAACACTATTTAAGGGACTTGGGGAGGCCTGGCTGAGGAAGATAAGCCCTAGCATGGGGGACAAGCTGAGTGAGAGTGGAGGAGGAGCAGGGTGCTGTACTCCTTCCCTCTCTGAGGCCTTAGGTAGGAGAATGGTATGATGGACCCCTGCTGCTTCTTCTCTGTGAGGCAGATTTTCCTGCCAAAATACTGTTCCCCACTCTGACTGAGCAGCCTCTTAATAGCATGTTTGAATTATAGAATTATAACTTTCTGCGTGTCCCACCTTGTGTTAGAGAAGTTATTTGGCTTTTGCCTAGGCCAGAAATTTGTAGTAATTCAGCAGGAGCCCTCTTATAAAACCCTTTGGAAATTGTACTTGACACAAAGTAAAGTGGAAACAAAAAGGTTGATTTTATTGAACAGGCAGAGTTGAATCAAGAATAGGGCAGGGGACGAGAAGTTGAGGTACCTGTTGTTGATTATACAAATTAGAATATTCTGAACAGGCAACAGAGTATAAATGAAGCCTATAATCTTAGAGACTCAGTTCTCAACTGTGAGAGGTTTGTTTGTCTTGGACATTTTTTTCAGCAACGTGTCTTATTAAATTTTCATAAAACTATTTTAGTTTCTTGGAGGTTAGTACTTTCTTCCTGTATTTGAATACCCCCTTGTGGGATTATAACTTTTCCTTTTTCACTCTTGAAGAGTCTAAGACTGTTTCCCTTTTCATACAAACCAGGGGTCCCTTCTGAGTTGAACCCTCTGAACAACTGGGTAAGAAATAGCCTCCTCTTTCTAGGAGCAATAATCCTTTTCTGTTTGGCAGTTTCCAACCTCCTGTCTAATCCCTTCTGTGAAACTTAAACCCCAGTTCTGGAGACTGTGAATAAATGGAATTCAGCTAGGGCTGACACTTAGACTTTTAGTTCTGACTTTTGAACTTTTCCTCAATTGTGTTGGCACACAGTAAGGGCAAGGACATGTCCCTTCACTTCTCAAGTGACTTGTTCGTTTCTTTCAGACCGACACATGCTTTCCTCCTGACTGGCAACTGCCAAGCCAAAGTCCAAATGACGACTGACTTACAAGACTGACAAGACTTCTGAAAGCTCTCCTCAGCTGGCACTGACCAATCCGAGAACAGGGGGTACACACAAGCAGCAGCCTGTCAATCAGAGTGCTTTACAGTGAGGCATTAACCTCTAGTCACCCAGCTCTCTGCTTTGGATATACTTAGCATCTTAGTTTTTGGAGGTCAGTTCATCACAAATGGCTCCATGGGTTACTAGAAGGAAAACAAGAGGGACTCACAGCCTTCCTTCACCACCTCCAGCCAGTAGGCAGCTACAGCCCACGTTCCCACCACCTGCTGAAAAGATGCCCTGCCAGCCTCACCATGGAGTGGACTGACAAAGTGGCCTGCTCTAATTTGGGCTCCCCATCCTGCGATAAGTACCTAGGGAGAAGATAGGAAATAGTACTATCTGAACCATACTCATGATGTTTGTTCTTGCTTTGCTTTCCACTAGGCTTATGATTTATCAAAAGACAAATTTCTTTTGATCAGGGTAACTGATCAAAGTTCCATTTTATAGACTCCTATGCATATGCAAATACAGTACAGCTTTGAACCAAATAAGGAATAATTTGTAGTTCCCATTTGTTATTTTAAGTGTTTCTAAGATAATTGCAGAGACAGTATTAAGTGATTTAATAAACTTGATTTCTACTTCAGTAGCATGTTTTAATTAAAATTCCCCCAAATCATTGCAGGATTTTAAATTTAGGGGACATCTATACTCCAGATTTAAATTGGTTCAATAATAACTTCTTTTCATTAAGGATCCCAGAAATTATGACTCCGTAAGAAAGGACAGACAAAGGCCAAGGATAGACTGGCAATCTGGCCCGCTCTGCCTCCACTTCTAAAGCGGAGGCAGAGAGGGCGTCCAGATTGCAGCAGCTGTCCCCCGTCAGCGGCCTGCACTTACCCGCATGTGGGGCACTCTCCACGCGCTGCAGCCGGAGACCTCTTGGAACTGGTCTCCGGCTGTCTGGGCGTGCGTCCCTGCCGCTTCCTGGCAGTGTGGACGCGTCACAGAGCGGAGCCGGAAGTGTGAACTGGCTGTCCCGGCTGTGCCTCGCCGGAACAGCCACATGCCGCTCGCCACCCCAGTGGAGGCTCCAGGGGCCGGCAGAGGAAGAGTGGACGCGCTGGTCCACCTCCTTTCAGGTGAGGTCCCGCAGCACTGGAGCCAGTGCGAACAGGCAGCCACGGGACGGATTGGCCCCGGGGTTTTTTCGCCCGCTCACACTGCGCTCCAGTTTGCCAGTCTGTCTTCAGCCAAACTCAGCACCTTCATAAATTTTATTTTCTATCTCTGGGGGAAGCCATGACCAACTGGTACAAAGCCAGCTTAAAAGTTTATAGTAAATGTGCCCATATCCTCATGATAATTGTCAAATCATTCAGGAAAAAGAAAATGTCACAACAACACCTATTATACTGCATATGTATTTTTAATATGCAATTCTCTGCATAGTCTTAGATTACATGCAAGTTAAATTTCCCTTGTTGATTTATAAATATAAAGGCTAAACAAAGGTAATTGTATAGCAAAGCAGAATTGTTCCATAGCAAGCTAAAGACCTCACAGCACTTCCAAGCTTTCACTTCAATGAGATCATCCAGGCACTATGTAGAGATTATGATTTTATTGTTTTTCCCCATGAATACATAAATGAATAATAAGTTCAACAAATAAGAGTTTCCTACTGGGCATGTCAAACAAATCATTCTGTACAGTGCTTTGAATTTCAATCAATCATTCTCAGTGCCATTCGCTCCTCAATGGTCTCTGTTTTAACAATGTCAGCATTTGGAAGTGTTATAAATGGGCTTGAACAGAATGGCCAGGTCAGAGGGTACAAGGATCTTTCATGTCTATTAATATTCTGGACCTGGCTGCTTCCCCTGAGAAATATTGTCTGGACAGAATTAAGATATTCATGTTATTTCTGTAGTGATTTTTCCTAGTTTATTTGTGGTTATCCGAAGGTTAACAATTATGTTTTTTTAAATCACTGTATTGGTGACAGTATATATTTTGACGCTGTTAATATTTTAGCATAATTCAGTAAAGCAGGAGCGAAAGAGTCATATCTTGTTTGGATGGCTGATGTCTCTGGTTTCTAATTTTGTTAGACTTTGAAGGGTCAGGAGCTGCCCTCAAGTCTTTATTTCTGAATTGGATAAGGAAATGTGATCTCAGATATTTTGGTTTTGAATTTCTGACCCTTGACTTTGCACTAGTGAATTTTTAAGGTGGGATTCATTAAATCAGCCCTTCCAGAATACAAACAGAGCATCACAAGTATTATTATATCACAGTGAAAGATGCACACAGTGAATAGGTTTCCCTTAATGCAACCTACTAGACACAAGCAATCCATCCCTGTTTTGCCTAATCTTTAGGAAAGGAAAACATAAAAAGCTTTATCACACAGTTAATATTTCATACACAATGCTCTATATGTGGTCAGTACTCATTGGTTCATTTGCAAAATAATATTTGATAAACAGAGGCAAAGGTAGTAAATTTGTAAGAAGAAGAAGAGAAGAGATTGGATTTATACCCCACCAGCAGATTAGAGTCCGTGCACTTAACCACTACACCAAACTGGCAGAGTCAGCAGTGAGGGACAGATACTTTAGATGTGCTAAAAAGCATTTTATTTTTCATTATTGCTTCACATGTCTTACAGCTGAGTCTGAGCTTCACAGTCATGAACGAGGGCTATGCCATGGATGGTGGCATTCCTTGGGAAGGGGAGTGCTATCCTTTTCTGGTGGGACAGGCTATATTTTCTGGTAGAATAAGCTATATTTTTTCCTTAAGCTTGTTGGTGAGGCAACCCTAGATCTAACTACTGCTTTTCTAAGGGCAGAAGGTGCCTCTTGTTGTGTTCTATGGTGACTGCCATGCGGTCCGGCCATGCGGTCTGGGTCAAGCACATGGCCCAGGCACAGACAGAGCTTTGCTCCAGAACACAGTAGACTGGCCGGATTGTGATTTACACCTATCAGTCAGCCAGGATGCAAATAGGGACCAATGATCTGGGGAGACTTAATTGTAATCCTATCAGTGTGTGGGTGAGGCCGGGGGCGTGGTTTAGATGCACATATAAGCAGACTCCCGAGCCCAGCTCAGACATGTGTTTCAGAACCTCCTAATAAACCATGAGCTGATTTCACTTGAACAAATCTCTGGACTGAGTACTTTATACCTCTGAAGTCTGTCCTTATGTACACTTGCAGGTGAAGGTGGAGGTTGTGTGTCAGCCAGGGAATTCATGGGGAGAGCTGGATGGGCATCTGTAAAGTGAGTGGCTTCTACACATGACAGTAAGGGTAGAGAAAGATGTGTGAGTCCTATGTGAGGGGTTGACCCAAAAAGAGACCAGAAGGGGCAAATGATAAACTGGAAAGTAATTCTGGGTAGAAAGGAAAGAACCTCTGAACAGGTAGGAGTGCAATGGGGATGGACTGGTTGGTAGTAAGACATACCAGACGTTAATGGAAAAGAAGAATAATCAAGAGACAGGAAGAGGAAGGGAAGACATGGAGTGCACTAAATTCAGGAAGGGAAGCATGAGGGAAAGCAAAACATTCTTTGCCTGTTGTGAAGAGGAGAGGGTCTGATGCTTTCATGCCTATGGTGCTGGAAGAAGATGGGCGAGGGAAAAAATTACAAAAGTGAAGGGCAGGGCTTGAGATGGATTTTCTATGCCCCTGGATTTCCTTGGGCACCAATGAGAGCACTACAATTGGCCAAATTTGGTGTAGAATTAGGACCCATGATGGCATTAGGACAAGACTTCAGAGTCTATTGGTGCGATGAGTCAAGAGTCAGGATCCAGGCTATCATAGGACAATTCAAACGTTCTGTGGTGAAAGATATATCAGGTGATGGAAAAACTGGGACATTATGGGGAATACTAAAAAACCTTTTATACCATAGACATACAATATTTTCATGTTTTTTTTGTTTAATCATTTCAGGAACAATTAATAAACTATATTATGTTTAATCATTATTAAAGAGTTCAGTGTTTTTAATGTTACGAAGTTTAGCTTAATATCCAGCATGCTGGTAGTCTTACCTATTGTGACTCTATGCAGGCCTGTAGCCAGAAAATTTTTATTGGGGGAGCAAATGAGTACAGTGGTGGTGAACACATATTTATTTATTATGAATGAGCTATGGTGTAGCAAAATCTCTATAAGGGATCACTCTACAAACAAGGGGCTGTCATTCCAGTCCCAGTGCACAGATTCTGCTGCTAGGGACCGTCATTCCACTCTGGGGGCTGTCATTCCAGTCCCAGAGTAGTTTATCTGGGCCAAGAGACTTTAATGGAAAATCCATTCCACATTTTCTTTGCAACTTTTTTTGTGCTGCATTGTATTTCAGTGGATCCCATGTAAGTCAATTGGCATTCCTGGCTCCAATTATCTCCAATGGGCCTTCAAGCCTCTCCCATTGTTTCTAATGGGGAATCCTGTCATTCCTTTTAGTACATCCCCCTCAGGGTGCCTGCAGCCAGATGCTCTGCCCCTCCACTCAGCTTTGTTCTTGGGAACACCAAGCTGGGAAGCAAGGGGGGGGGGGGAGGAAAACAAAAACAAAACAGTCATGGCTGTTTGGTGAGGGAGAGCAGGGCAAATTTGGGGTGGGGCGTTGCCCATTGTCAGCCCCCCCATGGCTATGGGCCTGACTCTATGAGAGAGTTTCTGTCCAAATAATATATTTTCTTTTGCTTACTACAGAATTTGTTTTATGCCATCACATTTATTTTGTCCTACTTATCAGATATCAAAAATTAAAGATACATGTGCTATGGTAGTATAGGGTGCAATAGTTCATGACTTTCTCGATTATTGGGTATACTTGTAATTTTTCATTTAGAAAATGAGCATATACTACTATGTTCCATGACTATGATAAATAGTAAAAAATATGCTAGCTAAGCTATAAATAATGAATTTCATGTTGTTAGATCAGTGAAAGAAGTTTAGGTTTGATAGAAAATTATTGCATATATGTCTTATTTTCCTCAAACTTGCAGGGGTTTTTTTTCCGGCCACAGGTATGATGAGCTTTGGAAGGTCAAACAAGAGCCTTGATTAGTGTTCTCCTGGAGCATCTGGCAGTCAGGTTACTTCCTCTTGCAAGCACCTACCAGAATTCCTACCTTAATTGAGAGACCTTGCATTAGTATCAAACTTGATGGACTTCATCTACATCTCTGACTTCCAAAGGCTGAAGGAACTTGGCGTGCCACAAGTCTCTGTGGCTAAGAGGGGCTCAATGAAACAATGCATAAGTTATACCTACCTGAAAATCACCTTCCCTAACCTAGAAAGTGTCACCTAGGACCTCGTAGACAAATATATGTGGATACTGTGTAATGAAGAAAAGTCACTTCTGCACATGTGCAGTGTTTGCAGTCCTGACATTCAGAAAATTCTTGGCACAGATTTATTAGATCCTCTTCAAATCTTATTTTTCTGTAGTGAGAGCTGGAGGGGCTTAAGACTGCCTAGATATTATGTCCCTTCAACCTTCTACAGATTCCACTCTGCAAAGAGAGGAGGTGGCCCCAAATCTGTATAAATCTTATTCCAGTTAGTTTTCTCCCCAAATGTTCTAATATCATGGCAGACTAGAAAGAAATAAAACGAGCAAGCCCAGGGAGAGAAATTTATGGAATAGAGCAGAACAGAATGAATTTGGACAGGAAGGACTCAGGTCCAGCTGACTTGCAGCCAGGCCCATAGCTACTGTGGGGCCCATGGGGCCTGCCCCCCACAGTTTTTATGGGCCCTTCCCCAATCCTCAGCTCTCCCTCCGCTCCCCCCACCCACGGCGAGCATGCACTTCTTCCTCCAGCTGTAGGCTGGCTCATCTCTCCCCATCCACTGTGGTGGCAGCAGTGTCTGCCTGCATGCTAAAGCTGGCCTCCTTTGATTATCATGGAGCTTATTAACATACAGTCACAGGGGGTTAACCCTTCCCCAGCCAGTGGCTCCTGAGCCCAGGCCTGCCTGGTTTGTGGCAGTCTCTGGACCCTTCGCTTGGCTCTCCCGCTGGTGACATCAGAGCAAACAAGTAAAACCACGGGGTGTGTGTGTGTGTGTGTGTGTGACAAAGGCTGGCATATGTTTAAAAATAGATCTGCAGCCATGTGTCCCCGCAGGCCCTGCAAAATGAATGCACCCACCCACAGCAAGGAAACTACCTTAAGGGGTCCTTTCCCTATAAGAAACCGCCCCCCCACAAAGCAACAGAATTCCGAGTCAGGGCTGAAGAATCGGGGCTGACACAGTGGCTCTGTTTGTTCAAGGGAGACGAAAGGCAGCAAGCAGCCGAGTGGAATCCTCACTGCCTGGATTTTTCTGCAGCACTGTGGGATACATAATGGGTCACCCATTTCAGTGCCAGTTCTCTCAGTAGTAGGGCTAGAGTTCCAGGGGACTAACCAGCACTTGCAGGAGGGTGGGGAGGGAAGCTGTGGCCACTGGGCATTACCCCGCCTTGCCCTGGAACCTAGGTGTGTGTGCAGGGCTGCTTTAGGAGTTCCACCTATTAAATCAAAGTTAATTTAATTAACTTTGGTTGAATTGGCTGGTGGGCCCCCCAGGCCCCCTCCCCCAAAACTCCTTCACTGCGGGGCTGCTTGCAGCTTTGCTTCATGGCCAATCTGGACAAAACCCACTTGTATACATTACCTTATAATCAGGGGTCATTTCGTAGAAAAAGGTGCAGGAGCTCATTAGCATAACTCATTAGCAAAACGTATTTTCATATGCCACCCTCCCCTGACATCACCAGAAGTGTGTCAGAAGGCAACACCCACCGCTCAGGCTCCACCCCAAATATCTCCAGGTATTTCCCAGCTTTACACTTTGACTAAAGACACTTTAGGTTTCCTTTGCTCTTGCAAGGAAGTTACCCTACAACAAGCATGAAAATACAGGTCAAGTTAGTATGCTTTTGCTTTTTTTCACAGCACATCACCATATGTGCCTGCTCCTGGGAATTCAGTAGTGGTGTATCTGTGGTGTATCTGTGGAGACGCTGACCCCAATGCCGTTCCCCAGCTACAAGCCTGGTTGACCACCCAGTCACAGTCTGCAGGCCCTGAGATTGCTGCTTCAGAGGTGGTTAACTAACAAAAGGCAGTGTTCTCCACTCAGAGAAAAAATAGTTACATCTAGTTAAAAAAAGGATGGCCTGAATTGCCACGTTTGCAAAAGTTGCCTATGATAGCTCATCTAGATTTTTATGCTAAAGCAGGTATGCACTGCTCTGTCCTTGTGTACTGCTTATTTTCTAACTCTTTCCCAGGTTCAGTAAATGACATATTTGTTTGTTTTGTTGTTGTTGTTGTTTTTTTAAAAAAAGAAGGCTGAATTCTTTTTCATGTCTAAAATGGTTCATATTAAGGCTTTCATAATACCCTTCAGTTTTTGTGTTAAATTGATGTTTAAATTGGAATAAAAATACAAACCTTGGCAGTTGAGATAATTCACTTCATCTGGTGGCCAGCTATGTTAACAATCACATCATATGCCAGCACTTACATGAGATGAAAGGAGTCCCTGGGGCTCTGGAACTGCGTTTTAGAAGCAGAGTGAAAATACAGTTATAGTCTGTTTCATCATTTTATTCTGCAAAATGATAAATTATTTTAACTTGAATCTGAAAGGTTATGTTGTGGGTTATTTAGGGCAGATTAGTTTTGGAAAACTGAATGTCAATTGTTGATCAGTATTCTGGACAGGAAGTGTTCAGCACAATGTCAGCAAATTGTCTTTTATTCCAGCATATTGAGCAATTGGAGGAAATGGCATATTGTTAGCATATGAATAACATCAAAGCCAAACATTGCAAGATAGATTTCAGCCCCCTGAGATAAAACGCAAGGACTTTGTTCTGTGGATTTAAATGTCTCCCCTGCTTTTTTGAATTCAACCCCCCCCCCCCCCCCCATGTAGGCAAGACAAATCTCTGGGCTAGAATACTGGCCCATGTATGTGCATTTCTTGACACATTTCTGACTGCTTACTTAGCATGTAGATGGGATATTTGATTTTTTACACATAAAGGGCTACACATAAAGGAATAGTCAGCAAGTGTACAGGGCGTAAATGATGTTTAAATTGGAATAACTATTATTTATCCAGGCTGTATACAAACTGAGAGCCAAACTAGATGATACCAAGTCCCCAAGTCTGCCATGGGGATATGGCATCATTTTAGATCTTTTAGAGTTTTTTTACTTTTAAAAGTGCTGTGGGGTCCCAAACACTTGCTTTTGCACCTGAACTTTATAATTTAGCTACTGATTCATGTTTGGAAGCACAAACAACATCTGAGAATTTCATTTTCTTTTTAAACTATCCAATCTTCCTTAGCCAGTGACTGGTTAGTATAGCCCTAGCAGTATTTTCTCCCCAAGCATTCCTGCCTCGATGACCAGTTCCTATCTCAGGCCCCATAACAATCAAAAGCCTTCATGAGTCCATACTGGAAAGCTATTGCCCTGGTTTAAGCAGGGCAGTCCAGGGCAGTCCAGGCACAGCCCTATCCACCTCAGCCCCTTTGCTATCTCAAGAGCCATGTTGCTCCCTTTCGGACACGCCCTGTAATCCCTTCTCTGCATCTTTCGTTTTTCTTCCTGAATCTTTAAAATCAACACAACCAGCAGGAATTCACCATTTAATGTGTATAGCATTTCAGTGTTACACCAGCCAGGATGTGACCAGTCTTGTCCCATCTACACTGGCTCCCAGAAAGTCAGTGTTGATGTATGCAGCAACCTTCAGATAGGGGGTGTAATGTGTAGATTACATCTCAGTGTAGACTGCCAGTGCCTTACAATATGATAACAGCAACCATAGAGATAAATTTTAATATGTTGGAAATGAATGTGAAGGTGTTGAATATCTACATTTTGTTACACTTTGTAAGTTCTTCATATGTTATTTTAAAATGTGTGGTATACCAGTTAGACTTAGTTTTTCATCATCCAGAATCATAACGTTTATTTATTTTTATTTAATTAAAATATTTGTACCCTGACTTCCCTCAATTCAAAGGCAGCTACCCAAATTATTTTAATGACATGCATGTAAAATATACACATTTCTACATCACTTTCCAACATGGGCAGATACCCTGCTTTCCAACTGTCTATAGTTTACAGATCAGGAACCAGTCTTGGGAATGAGTTGTCCCTCTCCTGCCTACACGAGATGTCCTGTTTCCTCTTAACCATAAGTATGCAGACTAGAAGCATTGATATTACCCATAGTAAAGGCTGATCAAGATTCTGTACAATGAAAAAAATAATATCCACGTTAATCTGGAATTTCATGTCCTAGTTTAACTATAACCTGGTTTGCCTAATGGCATGTAATACCAGTGCCATCAAACTGGTTCCATTTAGTTAAGGGGGAATTTGTACCAGGGCTGTGCTTTCATTTGCTAATTTCCTTTGGCAGGGTGCCAGTGTTCCTGATGTAATATGTTAACAAGGGTTCTCTACAAAATAAATGTGGGGACAAATTAGAAAGGGTTATAAAATGATTCTGCTGCTTTCTTTTCTTGCCTTGATGAACAAAAAAGTTTATAAAATAAGGGCTTTCTTTTAATGTCCTCCTGATAATGAAAAAATCTTTCTCTGTAGGGGGCTACTTCAAAATTGAGGTGAAATCTGCTTGTATAGGAGCCCTTGTATACATCCCAGGCTCTGAATCTGTTATGATTGCACCTTAGCAAACTGAACTATTCCCTCCATTGGCTCTCATTGTTTGAATCAGCAGGCGACCAAAGAGGACAAGATCACAGTTCACTGATGTGTTGAGAAAGCCACAATCTTGTCAGTTCTGCTCCCTGCTGACATGACGAATGGAACCAAGACAAGAGAGAAGTGGAATGGCAAATATGTCTTGACTGCATGAAACCCTCAAGCCAAGATTGTTATCCAAATGTCTGTGGAACTTTAAGTAAAGTGATGTTAGAGCCTTTTATGGGGTGCTTACAAGGCCTCTTAGGTCTTCTTTGCAACTCCCAGTAACAGCTTTTTCAAATGTGTTAGAAAAGGCTTGCTGTGTGTGACATGTGTGTGTGTGTCAGAATTGACAGTATTTTAAGTGGCGATTACACAAGCCCAAGAATAAAAGGCATCAACCTGAAACCACAGTTGCCTCATGGTGACAACTTTTATTAATACATTTTTAAAAGATCATCTGAGTTAATCCTAAAAATAATGGGCACTCCTTGGTTCTGATGCATGGGGTGCATACAAGTCCTCCTCCATGCTGCACAGCATTTTTAAAATTAGCCTTGTCTACTCCTCAGGAAAGAATGAATCTGGTTATGGTGTTCCATGCTCTGATCATATCCAGGATTGATCACTGCAACTGATGGATGGATTTCCTTCATGTATGCCCCACCTTTGTCTTCAGTAGGGACCCAAAGCAGGCTACATTATTCTCCTCTCTTCCATTTTATCCTCACAAGGTAGTTTAGGCTGAGGATGTGTGACTGGAACAAGGTCGCCCAGCAAGCAAGGTTGCCAGTCTGTATTCTGCTTCACTGTGCAAGGGTGGGCATTTGCAAGGAAGAACTGAGAGAGAGAGCCTTAATCTTTCTTCTATCTGCCTATTTTGTATTGCAAACCCAGCCATTTAAAAACTATTGTTTTCCATCTGCATTAGGGTTGCCAGGTCCCTTCTAGTCACCAGGGGGGGGGGGGTAATGGGGAGGGAGGGTTGAGAGATCCAGGTTAATAAACTCCTGGAGATTTGAGGATGGAGCCTAAGGAAGACAGAGACCTAAGTGGAGTACAATGCCATATAGTCCACCCTTTAAAGCATCCATTTTCTCCCAGGGAATTGATCTCTGTAGTCTGAAAATAAGCTGAAATTCTGGGGAATCACCAGATCCCAACTGGAGGCTAGCATCCCTAATCAGTACTCTGAGACTAGATATAAGCTTGACTGGTAAAAAATGGTCTGAGAGGTAGAAGGAAGGGATTTGCGGGGGAGATTCAAGTTTGGAAATATGTATAATGTTTACATCTACCCTTCTGACCAATGTTCCCTCTAAGCTGAGTTAGTGTGAGTTAGCTCACAGTTTTTTAGCCTTCAGCTCACAAATTTGTATCTTAGCTCAGGAAGAATGGCTCAAGAGCAAACTATTTTATGCAGTAGCCAAGTTGCTCACTCACAACTTTAATGCCAGTAGCTCACAAAGTAGAATTTTTGCTCACAGGACTCCACAGCTTAGAGGGAGCATTCCTTCTGACATGTATGTTTAGCTACATCATGGTAAGTGCAGCAACAAATGGTGATGGCATTTTGAATAAGCCGTCATAGATCAAATACTGCAGAAGGAACCTTTTGTTAACACCTCAAACAATGCTTTGCAACTGTGACAGTTCACAAACATCTATACTGCATAAAAATAAAGAGATACATGTATGTGCGTGAACCTCCAAACTTCTTTTCTTGTGGCAAGTACAAAATGTAAGCATAAGTTTGGAATTAAAAATGATTGTTCACCCCTTTATATTCAGATAACAGTTATTCTTTGTATGCTATGATCTAGAACCTTTCCCATGTTTCTCATAATGCTTTCTTACTTTTAAAATGACATATTCCATGGATCAATAACCTTTAAATAGCACTGCCCTCTTGAACACCTGCTTATTGGACAACAGCATGTTTGATGTCTTTTGATGACATTAAAAATGATGCCTACTATAGAAGCTCCTGGAAATGCTATTAAAGTTAAGAGCCTATCAGCATTTCCATTATGAGACTTGATTTCAAGGAGTTTTTAACTGTGCCTGTTCACAATGTACCAATGTCAGCCTTAGGTATACAGCACTAGCTGCACTTGGCTTTTGTCAACTTAGACAAGTCAGCTGTTTTTCCCCCTGAAATGGTCAGGGTTTTCTTATAGATAGGCAATTTTTCAGGCAATTGCTCCCATATGCGAGTTTGTTTTTCTTTATTGAAATGTTTTAAATGAATGCTTTTAATAGAATTTTAATATGTTATTTCCACACAAACATCTGCATCTGTTTAGACATAATTCAGTTGTGATAGAAGACAATTTTTACTTTTGATTAATAATGATTTTGAATAAAATTCTAGACTCCATTATTTTGGGTTGTTTGTGCAAGGCTTTACAATCAGCTGCTAGATTGATTTGTCTCTTCTGCCTATTTAACGTGGGCAGTTTTTTAAAAATGCATTTTTGTAATGTCCTAACACAATTATCCCCAGAGTCAACTGATCATATCGTATCGTATCATATCCATATCCATATCTATATATCTATATATCTATATATGACAATGATATGAATGTTTGCTCTTTGGTGTTTCCTTTGATGTCATTGTTAGATAGTATCAGTGCTCTCATTTGGGTTTGAAATTAGTAATTTTCCAATCCTGGGGAAGCTGTAGAATGCCATACCCCAGGTACTTGCCTTAAGATCCAGTAAGAAAAAAGCAGATGGTGGTAGGATCTATGTATTGTAGTTATTAGAATATTAGACACGTTGAAATCCTCACTTAGGCTTGAAGCTCACTGGTAGGGATGGGCGTGAACCGAACTACGAAGGGAGATTTGTCACAAGTGTTACCACCAATAGTCTGCCTCATTGTTTGCGGAAATTAGCTATGTGGCAGAAGAGACTAGAGGGGTACAGGGACCACACACCAATTGTATACCAAGGTCCAGTGCAGTAAGAAGATTCCAGATTTGAAGAGTAAATCAAATAGGTTTTATTGAAGAATTTCCCTAATTACAAGCACATTGAGCATTCAAAAAGAGCAAGCAATACAGAATTAAGAAAGTAGAGGTGATTGATAGCGAACAGAGGGTTCAGTTATGGGGTAATACAATCTGTCCTGATGTGCAGAATCCATGGAGAAGGGATTGTGGCCCAAACATAGGTTTGAGGGTGGACTGCAAGTTGGCATCAGAGTAGAGGCACACTCTGAGGCCACGTGCATGAATGGATATAGACATTAGAGAACAATGCTGACCAATGGGAGCTCTTGTGGGTCTTGCCCCAAGTGAAGACAAAAAATTACCTCGATCAATCAGGTGTCCCAGGGGGTGCAGTTGTCAGGAGGGGAACAGCCTAGATGTGACCAATAAGGTCCCAGAAGGGCAGAATCTGGATTAACAATAGTTATAATGGGATTAGCCAGGTGCAGGGTGATTGGGCAGGAAGTATCCATTGTGGAACCATAGGGTAGCTTGACATTTCCCTGGTGCCAGACAAAAGAGATGATGTTTCTTAATGTGCAGCAGGATGAACCTGAATGGGAGACCATTCACTAAACATGGAGAGTTAATGTTTACCTTGATAGGTCTGGCGTAGGTGTAAGAATACAGATATTTTAGACAAATAGAAGAAGAAGAACAGAAAAGATTGGATTTATATCCCGCCCTTTACTCACTTGGAGTCTCAGAGCAGCTTACAAACTCCTTTCCCTTCCCCTCCCCACAACAGACACCCTATGAGGTAGGGGGGGCTGAGAGGGCTCTAAGACAACTGTCCTTGAGAGAACAGCTGGTACAGAGCTATGGCTTGCCCAAGGTCATCCAGCAGGTGCAAGTGGAGGAGTGGGGAATCAAACCTGGTTCTCCCAGATTAGAGTCTGTGCACTTAACCACTACACCAAATATATCGAGACAGGAATGAGAGCATAATTCCAAAGGTATTTCCTGACATACAAATGAAACAGAAGATGGGGCTGGAAACATGCAATGTACTTCATTCATGACAATAGCACAGATCAGAGGCTCTTTGTCCCTGCCCGCCTATACATTGGACAGACAAAAGACTAGTTATTTGGTCAGTACAGGGGTCCATTGGGGCCGGAGCGAGGCGGAGCAAAGCTCCGCCAGCTCAGGACTGGCCAGTAGGGCAGCCATGGGCTGAATCAGATTCTCTAATCTGATTCAGCTCGCTGCCAAAATTCAGCAGCAATTTTAAAAGCCACTGGAGGAGAGGGGGTTTGAGGGAGAGGCTCCAAACTTGCAGGGTAGCTACTGGGGCCTCTCCCCGAAATGCCCACCAAGTTTCAAAAAGATTGGACCAGGGGGTCCAATTCTACAAGCCCCCAAACAGGTTGCCCCTATTCCCTCCATTGTTCTCTATGGTAGGAAAAAAGTTAACATTTTTTCCCTCCATAGAGAACAATGGAGGGGTTGGGACAATCTGTTTGGGGGCCCATAGAATTGGACCCCGTGGTCCAATCTTCTTGAAACTTAGTGGGTATTTTGAGAAGAGGCTCCAGCAGCTACCCTGCAAGTTTGGAGCCACTCCCTCTTACCCCCTTTCCTCCAGCCCCTCATATACCCTATGAGTTTTTGCCATTGATTTCAATGGCCCTTAGGATATAATGGGGCTGAAACTGACATTACCTTTCTGACACACTACTGGTGATGTCAGGGGACGTGGCATATGCTAATGAGTTATGCTAATGAGCTCCTGCACCTCTTTTTCTATGAAAGGACCCCTGGGTCAGTAGAAGATACCTGAGGTAAGAGCAGAAACTTGCCCATTCTAATCCTTTTGGACTGAGCTGACAGGAGATAAGAGGGTTGTTGTTGTTTTGCTTGCATGGAGGATGTTTGGCAATGCAGCCAGCCTGGAGAATCTTCATTTGGCCTGAGTTTTCCCAGACAAGATGTGGTTCTCCTAGCCTCCCAGCAAAAGCCACGGTTTAAGGCATGCCTGGCTTTATGAGGGCACTACCTGTGGAGGTTCAGAGGTCATTCCGGGGTGTCTCTCTCTCGAGAAAGACCACTCTGGGTTCAGGGCCCAGGAGGCTGGTTACACAAATCAAGTTTGTGGCAAGGCACCTGGCACAAGCTTTCCATGAACTTTGATGTTGTTCATGGAGGTCTGCGAGCAGATACATTCCCAGATTGTCTCCGCTCAATCAAAATGTTTACAAAACTTCAAAGCAATAACTTGGAGGTCATCCTTGGAGAATCCTGGGAAGGTCCCCATGACTTTGATGTCTCTAGCTTGCACATGATTCTTTCTATACACTCCTGAACCTTGGTCATTTTGACAGGTGCAGGTTCAGGAGATTCAGGAGTATATAGAACAAATCCTTTCCAAGCTGGAGATCAAACAAGTTTGGTGTCATTAGCACACCAGGGGCAATTCTACCACCTCACAAACCTTACAAACCAAGCTGGTTCACGAGATGGCTAAAAATTAGTGATGGTCTGTGGTTTGCAAATGGGGCAGGTCACGAACCACAAACTAAACCAAATCTCATTTTCCCAATTTGTGCTCATCCCTACTCACTGGTGCACACTGGCTAGTCATTCTCTCTCAGCATAATTTACTTCATGCTGTTGTGAAAGTAAAATGGAAGAACTGCAAACCATATATGATACTCTGAGCTCCTCAGAGCAATGGCAGGAAAAAATGTAATAGAAAATGTAAAGATAAACCAATACTGAATCTATATCTACTCATGCAAACATCCAATTGCCTCATGGCTGGAATGTTTCTAGTGATTATTTATTTACCTTGTAATATTGTTGCTGTACATAGATAATGCCAAATTTTAATGCCTAGAGTGGCCAGCTTTTCAACTTGTCCCTCTAGCTGTCCCTTTAATGTCACTTTGGTCTACAGCAATTATCACGTGATGTTATTTATCTTCCTGTCATGGAAAGCTTCAGCTTCTCATTTCCATTTATTAAACCTTCATTAAAGGAATAGGACTTTTTTTTCCTTTCCAGTTGGCAACTTACCTGAATATATTCATTGGATTCTTTTCATAAGTGGATTTCTGTTCACCTTATATTCTGTGATTTTCCCTGGACTGGGAGTAGATCTACAGATAGAACAAAAAAAGTATAATATGTAATTAGGCCCTTAGCTGATAGAGAGAATCTTTTTGATCACAATATGCCATAATACTGGGAGCTAGATTCTACGAGGTTTGTACTACAATGGTAGCTTGATGGAATAGTCACAGAGCTGAACTTTGATCAGGGATATCTGCACTTGAAATCATACCAAGTCACTTTGTTGTGTAACCTTGGCCAGTCACCATGTTCCAGGCAAACCTATTTCACAGATGTGCTGTGAAGAGAAAGTAGAAAATGTACAATAAAAATGAAATAATTTACAGTGAGATCATGGCTCAGTTCAGACATAAAATGAAACCATGGGTTATTCTAACTATGGCTAGTTTGTGAAAGACATCAACAGATATTATGGGCAGGATCAATAGGTGCCCCAAAACTTGATCATCCACATTCCAGATAGCACTCCAAACAGCAATTTCCTGTGCAAGAAAAAAACATTCCAGGAACATAAACATGTATTTTAACTTTCTTGAAAGAAGATGTCTGCATCCCATACAACACATAAGCAACAAGCATACATTTATTCATTATAATAAGCATGTCTGCCTTTTCTTTAAGAAGATGAAATGTTTTTATCACAATTATATTTTCAAAATTTTCACATGTTACAGTGTATTTTCTATGTTCTAAATATGTTCCATGGGAAAATATGACATTTGATAATGAAGTGTGGAAATGATGTGGGAATGAAACATACACAGAACAAAACTTAACTGTATAGCCATCTCCAGATCCCATCTGTTCTCTAGTAAAACTAAACTTTTCATGGACCCCTAGAGAGCCTATAGTTATTTCCAAAAGGGAAAACATTTTACAATGATAACAAAAAAAAAACCCTTAGTCCAGAGAGGATTTCCTCCAGGAATTGGAAAGGGAAGGTTAAATCGAACTTTCTCCTAGAATTCAAAGCATATGGTATGATTCCAGGCAAAATAGTAGTAAAATCAGGGTATGTCCCCCATGAGACAGGAGATATTTTAAAAACAAACAAAACAAAACTCTCAATTTAAATGATTTTTGTCACACTAGAGATGTACTGTGGGCTTCTTTGCTTTTTCAGTGTGAAACACATATCTCCTACCACAGTTTAGTTGTAACTTCTTTGGTTACAAATGCGGGTTTTTAATTATGATTGAAAATAATTAGGACTGATGAAGTCAGTAATATTTCATATTTTCAAGAATCTGATTCATCTGATCAATTTATTTTACGCAGAAATAGCATCATGATGTGATTATTTAATGAACTGATTAAATGTCAGTTTACCGTATCTCCTCTCCCAACTAGAAATATTGTGGATGTAGTAATGTGCAGTTTTACCACATGGAGATCTTTCCCCAAGACATCTTATTTCTTTGCTATGTGAAAAATGATGTAAAAATCACCTTAAAGTGGTGACTATGAATTTCCCCAAGTCTGCCTTTGTTAGGAAGAGACCAGAACTATAAAACATATTTCCTTCCTTTGTAGGTCATTTAATTGGAGTTGCTCATAAGAATATATTTTTAGGATTACAGCCTAATTCCCATCTATATGGAAGTGAATTACTCTAATATTATTTTAGAGTGAAGATAACATGCAAACATATAACAGTCATTGTTTTATATTTTGTATATTTCTAAAAAGTTTTGTAGGTTTAGTGAAGTTTGTAGGGAAGAGTCAGAGGTTTTTGAATGAACACTGTTCTTTTCCTTATAATCAAAAACTACCAAGTTTCCTCCCCATCTTTATTGACATGTAAAAATTTAGAAGTCTATATTAACCTAAATACAGTGATAGGGCCAAGTGTATACGTTTATGTAATAATAATCAGCCAGCTGGTTTTTAGGTACTCTTCATGTTATAGCATACATAAAGCCTGAAGAGGAAATTTAACATAACCCAGCCAAAAATATTCCTTACAGTCTATTACATCTGGTACTCTGGGCTTTAGAATGCATTCCTTGTCACATAATAAGGGAAAACATGCACCATCCTAGAGTGAGGCAACATTTGGTGTTGTGTTGTTTTCAAAGGATTTATTAATGGCAACATCTCTCAGCATTAAAAAAAATTTAAGGATTAATGAGCTCCATTTGCTAAGTGTGGCTGTTAAATGAATACTACATGTCTGTAGACCTTGATTAGAAAACGCTTTTCTCATTTTGTAAAAAAAATCAATTTTGAATTGTGTTACTTATATTAGTGTGATGAAAGAGCCTCTGAATGGAAACAAATGTCATAATCCTCTAGTCCCTCCTGAATCCAGGAGTGCCATTAAAATTTTCAGTTGTGGATGCAAGCAAAGTATGAATGCCCGTTCTGAGGTACGTTTATACTGTAGCCCCCCCCCCCCCCCCAGCAGTGCATTTTAAGAACATTTGGCGTGATTTCTTTTATATACTGCATAATTAACTGTAGTAATTTTATTAATATAGGATGGTCATACTTGTTTTTGAAGCAAAGGGATTTGTGATTTAGCATAAATACTGGTACGTGTGTGTGTGAAGTGCATCAAGTCACTTCTGACTCATGGTGAACCTATTAATTAATATCCTCCCAAACATCCAATTGTTAACAGTCTTGCTCTAGTCTTCCAAACTGAGGGCCATGCCTATCTTGACTGAATCAATCCATCTTATATTGCATCTTCCTCTTTTCCTGCAACCTTCAAGTTTTCCTAGTAGTATTATCTTTTCCACTGAGTCTTGTCTTCTCATAATGTGACCACAGTACACAAACATATGAAGCTGCCCTATAATGAATTAGATCCTTGGTCCATCAAAGTCAGTATGGTTTAGTCAGACTGGTAGCAGCTCTCCTGGCTTTCAGGGTGGGGTCCTTCACAACACCTCCTACTTGATCCTTTTAACTGGAGATGCTCAGTTGAGTCATTTTAATTTCTTGGGAGAGTTTGGGCTTGATTTGATCTAGAACCCACTTGTTTGTCTTTTTGATGATTCAAAGTATCCATAAAACTCTCCTCCAAAACCACATTTCAAAGGAATCAGCTTTCTTCCTATCAGCTTTCTTCACTGTATAACTTTCATAATGGGGAATACTATGGCATGAATTCACTTGACTTCAGCTGCCAGCAACTTATCCTTACACTTAAGGATCTTTTACCCTGACCTGGGTAGCCCAGGAAAGCCCAGTCTCATCAGATCTCAGAAGCTAAGCAGGGCCAACCCTGGCAAGTACTTGGAAGGAAGATCTCTAAGGAATACCAGGGCCAGGACACAGAGGCAGGCAATACTAAGCCACCTTTCTGAAATGTTCAAGCCCCACTCGGGGTTGTCAGACATCAACAATGACTTCCAGGCACACACACACACACAAAAAGAATCTTTTCTAGTTCCTTTATGACTACCCTTCCTAGTCTCAGTCTCCTGATTTCTTGGTTGCAGTCTCCCTTCGGATTGATGATGGAGCCAAGGAACAGAAAACCTTGAACAATTTCAGTTCCTTCATCTTCAACTTTTCCCTTCGGATTGATGATGGAGCCAAGGAACAGAAAACCTTGAACAATTTCAGTTCCTTCATCTTCAACTTTTCCCTTCGGATTGATGATGGAGCCAAGGAACAGAAAACCTTGAACAATTTCAGTTCCTTCATCTTCAACTTTTCCCTTCGGATTGATGATGGAGCCAAGGAACAGAAAACCTTGAACAATTTCAGTTCCTTCATCTTCAACTTTAATGTTGTGGGATTCCTCAGTGTAAGTATGCTGACCCTCTGTCTACCAAGAGGGGACATTTCAACCAGCAAAGGACCCCATAGGGGTACCCCAGGAGTCCATATACCAGGCAACTTGACATAAATGGACACAAAGATGGATGCCAGGATTGGCAGGCCCCATAATCATGCCTAGGCAGTGACCCTGGAAAGCACAAGAGATCTTGCTCTGACAATTGTGACCCCCCTCCCTCCATGCTGACATCTCCATACTGTGGATAATGGACTTGCCTTGCCCCAGAGTTACTTTTTCAATCTCAATCACTAATCCCATCAATCTGATCTCATTTTTCCTTCCCACATTTCCTTGATAATGAAAAGTCCTGACTTTTACTACTTTCCCTCACCCTAAACCAGGTGGCTCATCAGGCAGTATTGTTTCAGTTTTGATTAGTTTAAATTAGCAAACCATTAGTCCTTCAGCCACCGGACAAGTAATCAGGAATCCAACCCAAATTGTACTTTGCATCTAAGAGACTCTCCAGTCTCTTTTGTCCACTCCTGGGAATGCTATACAAAGTTCCCAAACTACATTGTTCTAACCCTGATTAATCTCATTAATGCTTTGTCCTGAGGGACCCCGTGCATTAACAAGCCCTCTGGACACATTTTTGGGTATAACTAGCCCAGCGCAGCCCCAGTCTCTGTGTGTCTGCCTTGGGCACGTACTGGCAGGTCACTCCCAAATTCATTTGGGTCATCTCCCATCTTTCCAGTTTCTTCTCCACGGACTCCTGATCTCCTGGATAGAAAGTATATTTCCCCAACACCCTCCTATTATTCCTGCTCACTTCTGTACTTCCATTACTAGTGAGTATGATTTAACATGTGTTTTATTTCTGTATGTGTGCATTGTATTAGGATTTTATTCTGTCTAATAAAAACAACCCTTTTGGCTAATCAACTGACTGGTTATTGAGAGCTCTCTTAAAGGGAAAGATCGTCATAAACATAGGTAGAAAGATCCCCTCTAAGACCCCACCTCTCATTGAGGCCTGCCATTTCCCCCCAGAAACTGAAGCCAGCACTTCAGCTTCTTAAATCTACACTACTTTTGTCTTCTTGATGTTCAACTTTAATCCAGGTTTGGCACTTTCTGTTTTAACAGTCATCAGGAGTCATTTCAAGTCATCACTATTTTCTGCAAGTAATGGGGTGTCATTTGCAAATCTCAAATTGTTAATGTTCCTTCCATCAGTTTTCACTTCACCTTCATCAAAGTCTAATTCAACTTTCCTTATGCTATGTTCTGCACATATATTAAAGAGACAGGGGACAAAAATCACACCTTTGCCAATTGAAAATGGTTCTGTTTCTCTATATTCTGTTCCAACAGTAGCCTTTTTGTCTGAAGTACTGGTTTCACATCAAAACAACCAGATGCGTGGCATGTCCATTTCTTTTAAAACCAACCATATATTTTCATGACCCAGACAGTCAAAAGCTTTGCTGTAATCTATGAAACACAAGCTGATTTTCTTCTGAAATGATCTCATATGCTCCAGTAACCAACATAAATTTGCAATATGATCTCTAGTGTCTGTTCCTTTTCTGAATCCAGCCTGAACATCTGGCATTTCTCACTCCACATATGGTATGAGTCTTTGCTGTAAGATTTTGAGCATCACTTCACTTGCATGAGAAATTAATGTGATGGTTCAATAGTTACTGCAGTCTTTGACATCTCTTTTTTTCAGAACTGGAATGTAAACTGACCTTTTCCAGTCTGTGCACCATTATTTGTTTTCCGTATTTGTTGGCATATTCTTATTAATATTTTGATGGATTCCATAACTCTATTGATAGCCATCAACTCCTGGTGATTTGTTTCTGAGTTGATCTCAGACCACCTTTCACTTCCCTTTATAAAACTGTAGGTTCTTCTTTAAAAGATTCTACTTGGAAGGAATCTGTCATCCTTTTGTGTCTTTTATGTAGTTCTTCAGAGCTGGCTGTAAGAACTCAGTGACAACAGCCATTGTGAAATTATGATACTAGCACTTTACTATGTACTGTTAAATGGTTTTTATAATTGTTTTAATCTAAATCTATATTTATGTTTTATTGTAAACTAGGAATAAGGCCCATTGTGGAAATAAATACAACGGGCTCTAGAAAAAGGTTCTAGGAGAGTGCCCTGGCCTTGGGCACTCAGGGTCAGTTTGCTGTGGTGACCTCAGCAGGGTATAATGACATAGAGTCCACCATTTTCTCCAGAGACCTCTGCTACCTGAAGAGCAGTTGTAATTTTGAGTGATCTCCAGCCCTCACCTGGATATTGGCAACAATTGTTACCCAGGAGGAAATGGCTGGTTTGGAGGGTGGAGTCTATGGTATTGTACCTGTCTGAGGTCTAACCCCTCCTCAAACCCCACCCTCTCCAGGCTTCACCCCTCAAATCCCCAGAAATTTTCCAACCTGGAGTTGGCAACCCAATGTCCTTCCCAGCTAACCATCAACCTACCCTTATCTGCCCCTCGGACTACAGCTGACTTCTGCCCTCCCTCCTGGATATCAGTTGTAGTTCTGAGTGATCTCTACCCCTCATCTGAAGATTGGCATCAATGGTTCCCCAGGAGAAAATGGCTGGTTTAGAGGGTGGAGTCTATGGCAGTGTACTTGAGGTTCTACCCCTCCTCAAACCCCACCCTCTTTAGGCTCCACCCCTCAAATATCCAGGAATTTCTCAACCTGGAGTTGGCAACTCTATCTCCTTCCCAGCCAAGCATCAACCTGGCATTATCTGCCCCTCTGATTTCAGCTTTCTATCTCTTCCCCCCGCCCTCCTGGAGATCAGTTGTAATTCTGAGTGATCTCCACTCCTCACCTGGAGATTGGCAACTGTGGTCCTCCAATTGGAAATGGCTAATTGGGAGGGTAGAGTCTATGGCATTGTACCTGTCTGAGGTCCCACCCCTCAAACCTCACCCTCTCCAGGTTCCATCCCTCAGAACTCCAGGAATTTCTCACCTGGAGTTGGCAGCCCTATCTACTTCCCAGCCAATCATCAACCTACCTTTATTTCTTCCTCACTGTTCCGCTTTCCATCTCTTCCCCCCCTGTAGCCTTTATTGTGCTCTGAAGCCCTGACTGCCACATCACATTGTCATGGGGGGGGGGAGCTCAGCAGGGTATAAGGACACAGAACCCACCATTTTCCCCAAGGGAACTGATCTCTGCCATCTGGAGAGCAGTTGTAATTCTGAGTGATCTCCAGCCCTCACCTGGAGATTGGCAACAATGGTTTCCTTGGCTGGGAGCAAGGGCGTAGACTTTCCAATTTCCCGGGGGGGCTGGGGCTGGGCCAGAGGCATCGCTGTGCTAGGTCCTTAAAAGAACCAAGACCCAGTGACATGATAGGGAGGAGCCAGTGACATCACAGGCCATTGTCACTATTTATGGAGGTGGAGCCATGTAGGATTTAGGAAGTGGCTCTCCAGAAATTTAGGGGGGCCTGGGAACCCTTGGGAACTTCCCTAGCCAGGCTCCAATGGCTCAAAAACAAAGCATGTCATGGGCAAAATCCTCTACATAAAACCCTGGGGAACCACTGCCAGTCTGAGTAGACAATGATGACACCGATGGACTGATGGTAGAGAGACCATGCTTTGTGTGCCAAAGGATAAAGGTTTAAACCTAGGGGGTCTAAGAGAACAGGTGTTGGAAAGGATCTTTCTCTGTTTGAGTCTCTGAGCTCACCTGCATCAGAGCAGACCATGCTGAAGTACATGGACCAATGGCATGAAGACCAGTGTATATTGAGGAGACCCATGTTCAGATCTATATTTTGCATTACGCTTACTCGGTGATACTGGGACAGTTAGATTTGAGTCCAGTAGCAGATTAGAGACCAACAAGAGTTTCAGGGAATAAGCTTCCAAGAATCAAAGCTCCTTTCATCAGGCTGGGTGATATTGCCATTGTTCTGAAGTCAGTATAAGGAAAGGGAGACTGGAGGAAAGGTGGGATAAAGAGGGGATTGACAGATAACATGTGAGCAGAATCCATTGTGATGGAAGAGGAGTTTACAGAAAAAAATAGCACCAACTGATGAGACCAAGAAAACAGATCTTCCCAAACTAAAACATCATAAATTATAGCCTGAACATGAACCTATATTGTAATGCATTAAGTGATGTAACAGTGGTGACAAAACCTCTAGTGGTATTAAGTTGAACTCCCTGGACAGGCAGATGTATTTTGGGTTGCCACTGGCCAAACTGGTCTGACTTTAGAGAATTGGGACAAGATGCAAGGGTTGAGGAAGAGGATGTAGATCCATAGTTATATAAAAGAAGGAAACTAGGACCTGAGAAAGCAAAGCAGTCCAAATGAAGCATGGCATAAAAAGCTGTACATAGTTGAGAGGAATTAGAAAAGAATGGAGATGCACAGTTGGTGTGAAGTACATTTTTAAAATGATAGAAACAGCATAGAAGTTTCTTAGGTGGGGTTAGCTACAATGCAGGAGCTCATTAGCATAACTCATTAGCATAACTTATTTGCATATGCCATACCCCCTGACATTGTCGAAAGTGTGTCAGAAGGCAACACCCACTGCTCAGACTCCACCCCAAAAATCTCCAGGTATTTCCCAACTCAGAACTGGCGAGCCAGCTTTACACTTTGACTAAAGACACCTTAGGTTTCCTTTGCTCTTGCAGGGAAGCTTCCCTACAACAAGCATGAAAATATAGATCAAGTTAGTATGCTTTTGCTTTTTCTGCAATCAAAAGATTATTTTGGCAACAACATGCCTGGGAGTCCACACCATTTTAGGTAACAGCAAAATGAAGAGCATGAACATATGCAGAGTGCACATTTCTTGCTAGTGTTCTCTCTGGGCTACACACAGGGTGAAAGGAAATTTTAGAAGGCCCCTGATCAGCATGTGTCCCCCCCAGTCTCTCCCTTCTTTACTTGGGCAACCTCTGTACTCGTTCAGCCAACTGCATCTCCCTATCCTTCTACCACCCGTCACTTCTCGCTACAGTAAAGCGCACATAAACTCTACCACCACCACCTGGAAGCCACAACATTTACCATGGCTGAATCATGGCACGAACATAGGGCTGCCAAGTCCAACTTGGGAAATATCTGGGGACTTTGGGGGTGGAGCCAGGAGACTTTGGGGGTGGAGCCAGGAGAAAGGAAGTGACATCATTTTGTGATGTCACATCCTGTGATGTTGCTTTCACATGCTGACACATGAACTCATGAAGTTTCCTAATACTGAATCAGGCCATTGGTCCATCAAGGTCAGTATTGACTACTCAGACTGGTAGTGGCTCTCCAGGGTCTCAGTCTGAGATCTTTAATGTCACCTATTACCTGATCCTTTTTTAGCTGAAGAAGCTGATACCTCCTGCATGTCAAGCAGATGCTCTATCACTGAGCAACAGCCCTACTGAATCCTTCCTCATCTCGGCAGAATATGAAGCACTAAGTGCTACACAAGTGCTAAATATGATTTTCATATCATAAGAACAGGAGAGAAGCCACAGTGGATCGGCCCATCCAGTACAGCCCATCCAGTACAACACTCTGTGTCACAACAGTGGCCAAAAATACCAGGTGCCCTCAGGAGGTCCAGCAGTGGGGCCAGAACTCCAGAAGCCCTCCCACTGTTGCCCCCCAAGCACCAAGAATGCAGAGCATCACTGCCCCAGACAAAGGGTTCCTTTTAGACCTTGTGGCTAATAATAGCCACTGATAGACCTCTGCTGGATGGGGACAGAGAGAGAGAGAGAGAGAGACAGACAGACAGAAAAAAGAAAGAGGGAGAGAGAGAAGGAAAAAAAACTGGCAGAGGCACTTACTTCCATTTAGACCTTGTGGCTATAATAGCCACTGATAGACCTCTGCTGGATGGGGACAGAGAGAGAGAGAAACAGACAGACAGACAGACAGAAAAAAGAAAGAGGGAGAGAGAAGGAAAGGAGCTGGAAGAGAAACTTACCTTGCCAGCCACATGCAAAAGCAGCTCCTTTAGTCCCTCCTTAATCTCTGGGCGGACCTCTCTTGCTGTGGAAGCTCTCTTGCTGACTTCTTAAAGGGGAAATGTCTGGTGAGGCTTTTTACTGCAGGGCAGGCTCTCTGCAGACATTTCCCTTTTAAGGCAGCCATTTTGTCCCCCCGATGGCCAACTTGGAAAAAGCGGGGGAAAGCACTAAAAATCGGTGTTTCCCCCGCCCTACCGGGGGACTTGGCAGCCCTACACGAATAGCATCTCTCCAGCAAAAACCTGGCGGCTTTCCATAGCGCATCACCATATGTGCCTGCTCCTAGGCTCGTTACTCCCGGAACAGCATTCCTGTTCAAAATGACCCCTGATTAATAATTAAGAGCCATCAAGTCACAGCTGACTTTTGGTGACTTTTCATGGGGTTTTCAAGGCAAAAAATTAGCAGAGGTGGTTTGCCATTGCCTTCCTATGCATGGCAGCTCTGGTTTTCCTTGGTGGTCTCCTATCCAAATGCTAACCATGGCCAATCCTGCTTAGCTTCTACACTCAGACCTCCTGAATCCCTTCTAATGTACATTTTCTTGAATCTGTTGATGGCACTGATCTGGCAATGTGACCTTATTATAGAGCTCACTCAGAAACAGGGCAAGAAGTGCTCTCAACAGCAGAACTCCTGTTTGCAGCCCAAATTAAAACACACACACATCCCTGAAGGGAAGGGAGTTGCCACCCCAGCCCAATTAACAAGCCAGACAATGATTGGAATTAAACAAGGGCCACTTTATTAACTATTTAACAGAACATTGCAGCAACGGGCAAAACTAAGCAAGCACAGGAACAGGCAAGGCAGGCGTCACTCCAGGACACAGCCTCCTTGCCTTCTGATATGGGCGGGACACCAAACTCCAGTATTGAGCCAGCCCCAAGTCTGGTTCTTAACCAGCAGCCCAGCATTCTGGTTGCCCCGCAGGAGCGCCTACCCCTGAGACCGTACAGACCTTCAGGGAGGAGCCTAGCTGGAGAGGTTCCCAGAGGGGGCCACCATTCTCCGCCCCGAACCATAGAGCCCTGGGGCAGTATCCTGATGACCCCCTGTTCCCAAATGGGATATGCCGTAAGGTGCTCACCAGTTCCTTTCTAGCTTGCACAAACCTGCCAAGTGTCCAAACTATTAAATTCTCACCCACCATATAGGCCCTTAACAACTGTCACAGTGTAAGGTAGGCAAAAACACCTCCACCATACAGCCAATTCAGGTAGAGGCGAAAAATTCCTACCCGGCCCCAATTGGCAACCAGTTGAAAAACCTACACTGCAAACAGGGCGGGCGGGTGGGCGAGCACACGGAGCCAAAGACGCCTACGGGAGCGGGGCACTGCCTTATATAGGCAGCTCCGCCCCCAGGCTCCAAGATCGCATGGGAGCGCAACTATCGCTGCTGCCTTGCAGTCGGGCGAGGCGGCAAAATGGCCCCAACGGCGCGATAAGCGCGCCGGGAACTGAGTTTTCTACAGAGGGCAAAAGCTATTGTGAAAAAAAAAATCCAGCTGCTTTGGGGTTTTAAAAGCAAAGGGCACAGCATCACTCCAGGCTATAGACTTCAGCTATACAAACCCCAAGTCTTGAATAAATCAGACCCCAGTCTCTTTATCGGGGAATTAACCAAGACAAATTCTTCACATTAAACGCAGTAGGGCTCAAAACTGGGTAAGCCCTTCTTTATGGCTCTTTGATCATGGAATACGTGGAGACTTGAGTAGCTCCTCTGGCATCGTTAGTTACTTGTTTCTTTCAGGGATAATGGTACAGGCTGTTACTATACTTGATAGTTAATGCGTTAAAACCAAATGGAGCAAGAGGCAGTTTCAGACAGCTCTTGAGAATTACATTTTTTCAAGAACGGAATGACTTCTGTGCTACTGATTCATTGCCGTGATTTTTTTTCCTGGGTGCCACGACAGACCTATGATGCCAATGAAGACATCTTTTTCACAGACTCAGCTTCAGGAAGCCAACAGGGAACAAGGCCATGACACTGGGGAAGGGGGGAGTTAACTTTCCCTGACTGAAAATTCTCTCCTCCCCCAGCTGCTTACAGCTTTGGGTCAGGCACACATCCACTACTACCTGTCTTTGTTCCATACCAGAGCTGCTCAGGGCATTTTCCATTTATAGCCAGTGTGGTGTAGTAGCTAGAGTGCTGGACTAGGATCTGAGAGACCCAGGTTCAAATCCTCATCCTTCCATGGAAGCTTGCTCGGGCCAGTTGCACACTTTCAACATAGGGTTATTGTGAAGGTAAAATGAAAAAGAGGAGAATGAGGTAAGCCACTTTGCATCCCCCATGAAGAGAAGCAAGGGACATAAACAATACATAATTACAGAAACAGCGAAGCTGCAGAAAAGAATTAATTAGAACCACCCTGATCCACAAACATACTCTGATCTGTGGATCAGGGCCAGGGCCAGAGTAAGTATACCCTGCAATGGGGGAGCTGACAAGGTCCAGGTCTTCTGGTGGGGCCCACTGCCACCACCCCTCTACCCACTCAACTCCCCTGCTGCCCATCTACTTGTTGAGAGCCCTCAAACAAAGACAAAGTGGCTGATCCATGTCGACAGGGGGCAATAAAAAAGGCATATTCTCAACTCCCCCCGCCCACACACAGTGGATTCGGGAAAGGCCAGAGGGGCTCCCTTCAGACAACGAGATGTGTGGTGATTCTAGCTTGGAGCCCAGCTCCTCCTTCTCTGGCAGCTACACCAACGCCTCAGCAGGGGTCAAAACTTCTGCACATACTCAGAGGGTCTGCCGCCTCAACTTGGGCTTGGAAAGAGGCGCCTGTTCCCCCAGCCTGCCTGCCCGCCCACCCACCTACCTACCTATCTTACTTTTGGTTGACGATGGAGCAAGCCATTTCCCGGACATGGGCCAGGCTGAACTCTCCAGACGAGTCGGGCAGCAAGAGCACCGGCTTGCTGCTGAGCCTGATCTGGAGGTGGAAGGAGATGCTGCTGCCACTGCCCAACTGAGAGGGGCTGGGTGGCTGGATGATCAGTGGGGTGCTCATCGAAAACTTCCAGGGGGACAACAAGGGGCAGGCAGGGTGGAGAGGGAGGCAGGCAGAGTCAGGCTTGAGCAGCGGCACAATAAGCCTGCTGAGTTGGTCACTGCCCCGTCCCCCCTTCCCCTTAGCTGCAAACAGGGCAGGGAGGATGCCTCGGAAAGAGAGAGAGGTCAGGGGGCAATGGCTGGGGGATAGTTGTGGCGCTGCCACCTGCCGGCGGGGTGGACTGAAGGCGGCGGCAGAAGCAGCAGCCCCTGGGTGGTCATGTGTGTTAGGACTTTTGTCCAATAATCAGAAAAATCAGAGTAATGAATCTTGCTTTTCTGGAAAGAAGAGATTGCTTCTTTTAGTTTAAAAGAAGTTTATTACTAAAGGGAAAAGGTAAACGGGATTAGCTACAAATAAACAAAACATGCTTTCTAAGGAGCTGCATTGTGCTCCGTCTTCACACTAAGGCATGCTGATAGAGAGTGAGAGATTGCAATGGAGGATCTCTCCTTCTTCTTGACCCCTGAAAGGAAACACCTGATATCACTGACCAATTAGCAAGACAGTACACCTTTAGTTTTCCCGGGTCTACAGTCAATTGGCCAGCTGCCAGGTATTGCTTCCAGGCTAACATAGGTAAACAAACAAGTTGCATAGTTAACCCTATAATGACTGAATTTCTCAGGCCTTGCATTACATGCTCATTTCTCCAACACCCCTTCTCAAGACCTGAAATGCAAGTCATTATACATGCATACACAAAACATTATTGAACATTAGCATCAAGCATATTCAATATTTCACGAAGTCTTTCAAACTTGTCTTTGGTCAGTGGCTTAGTCAGAATATCAGCCACCATCTCTTCTGTACGACAATGCTTAATCTCTATCAACCTTTTCTGGTACAAATCTTTAACTAATGCACATTTAATACCAATAGATCTACTTCTAGCAGTCGTGCTCTCTTCCTTACATATAGTTATACAAGCTTGATTATCCTCTAACATAAGTATAGGTACAGGTTCAATTATTCCAAAATCTTTCAACATCTCAAAGATCCATTCAAGTCTGCTGCAGGCACTTGCTGCTGAAATGCACTCAGCTTCTGCTGTGGATTGCGCTACAACAGTCTGTTTTCTACTAGTCCAGTCTATCAGTCCATCTCCATAAAAGAATAGGTATCCACTGGTAGACTTGTAGTTGTTCATCTCTTCTCCCCAACTGGCATCCATGTAGCCGACTAGTCTTGGTTGTTCAGTTGGTACAATTTTTAGTTTTAAGTCCATTGTTCCGCTTAGGTAACGTGCCATCTTCTTTATTGCACTCCAATCATGATGATTTGGCGAACTTACTTTTCTGCTTAGAAATCCAACTGCCGCTGTAATATCTGGACGCGTTGATTTGCTCAGGTACAAGAGCTTTCCGACAGCCTCTCTGTATCCTCCTATGTCCTTTAGTGGTGTGCCGTCCTTCTCCTTCAGATATCCAGGTTCAAGTGGGATTGATGAAGCTTTGCAGTTCTTCATGCCAACAGATTCTATAAAGTCCATAATCTTTCTTTTCTGGCATAAAAGAAAAGTTCCATCCTCGAGTCTCTCAATTTGCATTCCGAGGTATTGTTGAACATCTCCTAGCTGTTTGACTTCCACTTCCTTATTCAGTCCATCAGCTATTGCTTTGATGTCTCCTCTGTTTTGACAAGCCACGATCAAATCGTCAACGTAAACAAGAACATACTGGTATTGTCCATTTCTGATTCTAGTGTACAGACAAGGTTCAGCTTTCCCTTGCTTGAAACCTTGCTTCTTTAAAAGTTCAGTAAGTTTGTCATACCAGGCCTTTGCGCCTTGCTTTAGGCCATAGAGTCCTTTATTAAGTTTGTAGACGTAGTTTTCTTGACCTTTGACCTTGAAACCTTCAGGTTGTTCCATGTAGATCTCCTCAGATAGTTCTCCATTGAGAAAAGCAGTCTTTACATCAAGATGCTCTACTATCATGTTCCTAGATGCTGCAACACTTAGAAGTGTTCTGAATGTTGCTTGGTCAGTAACTGGAGCAAAAGTTTCAAAATAGTCAGTCCCATATTGCTGTGAGTAGCCTTTAGCTACTAGGCGTGCTTTGTATAGCTCCACAGTTCCATCTTCCTTGTGCTTTATTTTGAAGACCCATTTACATCCAACAGGGTTTCTGCCTTGAGGTAGTTGAGTGAGAGTCCAGGCCTCTTTTTCGCTAATGGATAGCAGCTCCTGTTCCATTGCTTCAAGCCATCTGCCTCTTTCACTCGCAGGTAAGTTGCAAACTTCCTTCCAGTTCTTGGGTTCCTTTGCAGGTTGCACAAGTTCACAAAATCCATACTTCATTGGAGGTTTTCCCTTAGTGCTCCTTTCTGATTGCCTCACACTGGGTGTGGGTGCTGCTGTGGGTTCTGCCGTGGGTTGAGCCGCTTCCTCTGGTGTGGCCCCTGCTTCCCCTTCTGTTTCAATAGTTTCCTCAGAAGGTGGACCTGCTGCTTCACTTGCCAGTTCCCCAGCCAGTTCACCAGCAGTCACTACAGGTAGCCAAGCAACGAACTCATCAGGTGCAGTCCCAGGCATCTTTGGATCAGCTGCAGTGGAAACACTAGGCAATACAGTTTCATCAATAAAAACAACATTGCGTTCTTCTACTGTGTGGGTTTGGGGATTGTATATCCTGTACCCTTTCCCACCAACAGGATAGCCTACAATAAGTCCAGTTTCAGATCTGGAATCAAGCTTTCCCCTCTTTTCCTTTGGTATGTGTGCATACCCTTTTGCACCAAAAGCTTTGATATGCCTTAGACCAGGCTGTCTTCCAAACCAAGCCTGAAAAGGAGAGGTTCCAATAATCTTTGAGGGTAATCTGTTGTGTAAGTACACTGCTGTGTTCAGGGCTTCTGCCCATAAACCATTTGGCAGTCCAGAATGCATCAGCATAGCTCTGCACATCCCTTGCAGTGTTCTATTTAATCTCTCAGAAGCTCCATTTTGCTGGGGTGAATAAGCAATGGATACTTTATGTTGAATTCCTTGCTCTTGTAGAAATTGTTTGAATTCAGCATTACAATATTCACCACCTCCATCTGTGAGTAAGCTCTGAGGTGCTTTGCCAAATTTATTTTTAACAATAGCCACATAATTTTTAAATCTACGCAGTGTTTCATCCTTACTTCTCAGCATATACACATAAGTGTATTTTGTTTTATTCTCTGTGAAAGTCACAAAATATTTGTTCCCACCTAGGGATGCAGGTAAAGGCCCAACAAGATCACTGTATACAGTTTCCAAAAATTCTTGATTTTGCGCTGGAGTTTTCCCAGAATAACTCGGGGCATCTCCCTTTGCTCTGAGGCATGTCTCACATCTAGTTTCACTCTTTTCACAATGCACAACAGGTATTCCACATTGCTTTAACAATTGCTCAACAGATTTCAAATTTCTATGACCCATTTTAATATGCCATGAATACATACATTTTTCATGTTTACATTTAGCATCACTGGTAGTTTGGCAAATCTGCTCCTTATCAACAGTCTCAATTTCCTCATCAGGATCAACATCAAAAGTTTCCGTCTCCTCATCATCACAAGCTACAAAGTAATGAAAGCCATTTTTCTCTTCCACTTTAAATTCAAGCTCTCCATCCTTGGTAGAGACCTTGCTTCCTTGCTCTGGTTTGAGCACTACAATATGGCCAGTATTCATAAGGCTTTTTGTTGAAATTAAGTTCTCAACAGCTTCAGGCACATAAGCTGTATTTCGCAATTCAACAGCAATTAATTGATTATCTGTAGTAGACAATTGTAATTTTACAGTCCCAACGCCTTCCACATTCAATAATTCCCTGTTAGCTTGGTAAATTCTTGGTTTGTTCTCAACATCTATGTTACTAAACCAGGCTTTTTCTCTACACACATGTGTACAAGCGCCAGAATCGATTAAAAATATTTTCTTATCATCTGTGTTAAAATCATCAGTGATCCTAAAAGCATTGCCTTTGCTCTGTGTCCCAGCTGCAAACTTTCTGCCTCTGTGCTGTGCATGTGAAACGTGACCTCTGCTCCTCCCATAATGGCTTCTCCTTCCACTGGCTGGTTCTTTGTTACTGGAACCATGTGCTCCTGTGGCTCTTTGTTCTTGGGGCTCATTATTAGGTGCATACTTAGAAGAGCAGTACTTTGCAAGATGATTTTTCCCACATATAAAACACTCTATTTTCCTTTTAAATCTCTGTCCATGCTTTAGACTCAAAACAGACATCTCATCAGACAAACTTTCTTTCAAATTTCTAGAATCATATTCCTCAGTTAGTGCAGACAAAAGACCTTCTAAAGTCAGATCATCTTTCAGTCTAATCATACTGGTTACAGACTTATAGGAGCTAGGCAGACCCTTAAGAATTGAAGAAATCATATCTGTATCAGAGGGTGCTTCATTCAGGTCTTTAAGCTGTGTGTAAATGCCCATTAATTTGTCCATCTCTTTGGGAAGGCAGTCTCCCTCCTTCATCCTGAAATCAAAAATCTTTCCCTTGAGGGAATAGATTTTACTCTTGCTGTGTTTATCAAATTTATCCTTTAACTTTTGAAGCATCAATCTGGACGTGGCTAGCCCTCTTAATCCTGGTACCTCTGTGTAGGGAATACTCCCTAAAATCAGGGCTTTAGCAAAACCATCCATCATAAGGAATTGTGTCTTATCAGGGTCAGTTTCTGGAGGATTTTCAGTTGTTAATACTTGAAGGGCATTGTGAGTCTGCAGGCGACTCTTCAAATACTCCTCCCACCACTGATAGTTAGCCTTTGTAAGTCTGAGGTTTGGCATTTCTTGGGATGGGGCATTAAAAGCCATTTTCTTTTTTTACTCACGTCCCTTTGGATTTGAGGTAGAAGCACAGGTTCTGGCTCAGTCATCTACTTCTCCAGGAGCTGGCAGGGTTAATCTTTCCCCTCTCTGCAGCAGCAGCGCGAAGTTCAAAAGCTCCTTTGCCTCGCCTTCCTTTGTTCTCCCGGCAGCAGCGTCTCTTCAGTGCTCCAAGGCTCAGCTCCACTTACAGCAGGCAAAAATTAATCCAGTCAAAAAAGATCCTTTGCTCCTGGCAAACTACAATCCAGCATAGGTTTTCCCCTGATCAGCAAGGAAACAGGGTTGGGCCTTTCTGGCTGCAAGATTGCTCTGAGAGCAGGAAGGAAAAAAAGTGGTCGTTTTAAAAATCCAAGCCTCTAGCTCTTATTCCCTATTTCTCTTTCTCAATCAATCCAGAAAGCTTTTAAGAGAAGAACCATCTTTTAAGAACCATCCTCTCTGCTACCATTTGTTAGGACTTTTGTCCAATAATCAGAAAAATCAGAGTAATGAATCTTGCTTTTCTGGAAAGAAGAGATTGCTTCTTTTAGTTTAAAAGAAGTTTATTACTAAAGGGAAAAGGTAAACGGGATTAGCTACAAATAAACAAAACATGCTTTCTAAGGAGCTGCATTGTGCTCCGTCTTCACACTAAGGCATGCTGATAGAGAGTGAGAGATTGCAATGGAGGATCTCTCCTTCTTCTTGACCCCTGAAAGGAAACACCTGATATCACTGACCAATTAGCAAGACAGTACACCTTTAGTTTTCCCGGGTCTACAGTCAATTGGCCAGCTGCCAGGTATTGCTTCCAGGCTAACATAGGTAAACAAACAAGTTGCATAGTTAACCCTATAATGACTGAATTTCTCAGGCCTTGCATTACATGCTCATTTCTCCAACAATGTGTGCTCGGAGGGGAGCAGGGAGAGGAAGGGCAGGAAAGGAGCCATTGGTGCTAGAGCCGGTACCTAGCCGCCTCAAAAGCCCTGCCTCCGGGGAAGGTTCAGGACCTCCTGGGAAAGTTTGGGGGCTCCAGCTCCCCAGCCCCCCTGAAGTTGATGCCTGTGGCCGGGAGGGTGGGATAGAAATTTAAATAAATAAATTTCGCAGGGGGAAAAGTAGTCTTTCTCTGCAACGGAGACCAAAGCAGCTTACATCATTCTCCTCTCCCCTTTTTGACTTGCACAACAGGAGGTTGTGGGGGAGGTTAGGCTGAAAGTCTGTGACTAGTCCAAAATCACCCATTCAGCTTCTTCAGCAAGAACCTGGATCTAGCAGAGCCTGCTCTGAAGCACTGATTCCTACGCCTAGGGTAGCCATCCTCCAGGTGGAGCCTGCCCAGAGAAAATAACTGCTTTGGAAGGTGGACTTTATGGCATTCTGTTCAGCTGAGGTCTCTCCCCTTCCCAAACCCTGGCTTCCATACAGTCTACCAGAAAATCTCCAGGAATCTCCCTATCTGGAGCTGGCAACCCTAGTCAGGGCTGGCCCCAATGAGTTCCTCACAAAGGCCTGCAAAGGGTTTCCTTCCTTTGTCTGAACCAAGCTTGTTTGCCTACTGTGGCAAAACGGGCTCCAGTTTACAACTCAGCTGTTTGCCTCCCACCCTCGTCCTGTGGGCGTATCTCACCCTTTAAGTTCCCTGCCACCACTCTCTGAATTGTTACTGCCTTTTTAGAGGGACAGTGAGTACCCTGGGGCCAAATCTCCCTATTTGGAGATAGAATCCCCAGTCTTTGGGGGATCCCTGGAAAGTTGGTAACTCAAGGGTCTGGCCTTTCCTTGCTTCCTTGGGCTACCCCCTCCCTTTGATATCGTGCAGACTGGGGTAGACTATGAGGTCAGAGCACAACACAGATTATTAGCCCAAATAGAAGAATTTATTTTACTATTTACACAATTATGAAGCACACACACGCACACTAAATGAATAAGGCACAACTGTAGAAGTAAGCACACACTATGAACCAACAGGGCATAAATCAACAGGGGTTAAACACAATCCTCCCTGGATGGGCTGGAGTCTATATTGATGGTGCTCCCCCCCGTGGGACGGTCCCTCTTTTCCTGCACTTTTTGGCCTTGTGGCAGCTGGAAACTGTAGGCTAGCAGATGAGGAAGCCCCATTCAACCCAGTGAGTGATACCCATGCAGCCCCCTCTCTGGAACTACAGCTCAATTGAACCTTATGGAAGAACATTTTAAACAAACCGCAGACAGCAGCCATCTTATAAACACAGGTAACTGCCATTTCGTTACACCTACCAACAGCCACTGAGGTAACAGTTAGTCCTACACAGGAGGCAAGCAGGAGTGTCTTTGTCAAGAGAGAAAGCCGTCTGCCAGTAATTCTGAGAGGACACAGTGGCTGAAGGAGTGGGCGGGGAAGAGGAGCAGACCCAGCACCCAGCCAATGGCACGCGAGTACTTAGAGCCAGTGGATAGGGACAGCTTCTGATGGACAGGTCAGGGGGCAAAGGGCTGTGGTGGCATGTGGAATGTTGAGGAAAGAGTCACACGAACACCCAATTATATAATAAGGAGATATTATGTGTTGATTTTATGTAAACTGCCCTGAGCCGGCCTTGGCTGGGAGGGCAAGGTAGAAATAACCACCACCACCACCACAACATTTTCATCTTTTCTTTATTTTGTTCTGTTCAGTTAATGTATTTCTGTGTTGATCTTTCAGCATGCCTAACCGTGTTTTATATTTCCCCTTGATTGCTTGGATGTAGTTAGAACAAATCTCTTGTTCTTCCTTTTTTGTTGTTGTTGTTCTCTTCTGTTTCTTTACACTGGTCATTATAATAGTTCTCTTTGTCTCTGCATACCACTCACTGGAACATTACATTTACATGTTGATTCTGTTTCTGTTACCTTTTACTTTTGCTTCTCATCTATCTTTAGCAATTTTTACAGTTTCATCAGTCATCTATCGAGGTTTTTCATTTCTTTTGAGTATAAGAATGGTCTTTGTGCATTATTCCTTGATAATATCTCTTTGATAATATCTCTATGGATTTTAACATTCTGTGGGTTTCAACCCATAGTTCTTCTGGTTCACATTCACTTGAACTTAGTAATGCAAATCTGTTCTTTTACACAGTCTTTAAACTCTTTGGGAATGCTGCTTAGATTGTATTTTGGCACTATGAATGTTTGGGGTTTTTTTTCAGCTTTATTCTGATCTTCCATATTAACAGTTCATGGTCTGTGCCACAATAAGCCTCCGATCTTGTTTTAGCAGATAGAATAGAGCTTCTACATCTTCTGCTTCTGATTATGTAATTTACTTGATTTTTGTATTGCCTGTCCATGGATACGTCCATGGATATCATTGTCTGTTTGGTTGCCTGAAACATCCAATGAACAAATCGTTGTCTTCACAGAAGTCTATGAATTGCTTTCCTGCTTCATTTCCTATTCCTAGCCCAAACCTTCCAACTATATTTGATTCTGCTTCGTTTCTTACTTTTGCATTCCAGTCACCTATGATTATCAGCACATCTTGTTTATGTATGTTCTCAATTTCTTCCTTGTGTAAAAGCTTGTGTAAAAGCTTGTGTAAAAGCTTTCAGTTTCTTTCTCATCAGCATCTATAGTTGGGATGTAAACTTGAACGATGGTTATATTAATAGGCTTTCTAGTAAGTCTGCTTGATATTATTCAATCAGATTTTGCATTATAGCCCCTGACTGCCTGAGCTACATCTCTCCTCACTATTAGAGTAACTCTGTTTCTTCTGTGTTTGTCATTGCCCAAATAAAATGCTTTGTCACTTTTGACCGGAGGGGTCCGAATCCAGTCTACTTTAGTTTGCTCCCTCCCAGGATTGCAATGTTTAAATGTTCTATTTCTCATTTTAGAGCTTACCTTGATTCATACTTCTCATGCTCTGTGTTCCAATTATATGCATCAAACAGCCTTGGACTTTCCTTTTGCATCCATTCTTGTCAACAACTGAATGCCCCTTTGGCTTTAGTTGCATAATTAAGAATAGCTCTAGCTGTAGTTGCCCTCAGCTCTTCCCCAGTAGCTAACTGAGGGCCATCTGACCTGGGGGTTCCATCTTCCAGCACTATATATTTTTCATTTTGGGCTTTTTCATCATAGTGTTTTTAAGGTAAGAGATGATCAGGAGTGGTTTACCATTACCTTTTTCTCTCTAGTACTAACCAGGGTTAGCTGAAGTAGCACTGCTGTTGTCTATGAAAGATCCTTCACCAGGGTCACCTTCCACTACTGCTGTTGCCCAGTAGCTACCCTTCAAGGATTCCTCCACCCCCATTTCCATGGAACCATTTGACTCTTGACAGAGTCTAAACCCCTTATGGTATTGCTCTCAGCTCTGCTGACATACACAAACCCCTTCACCATGGCTGTGGTCACAAGGCCCCTTTAAATCCGGAAGCCCTCCCAGATTAAAGGGGCTGCATTTTTTTACTTCGGGTTGGGATGTACAATGATTGCGAGAGAGGGCTGCCCAGATGGCTCAAATGCGGGTTCCTCGTGCGACTGCCGGGAAAACAGTCAATTTTCCCGGAGTCAAAAAATGCAGGAGGAACCCGCATTTGAGCCCACTTCACCTTGGGACTAGCCCCGGCCTTTGTAGATGGTCCTTTTAAATGCGGGAGGAAACAGCCCTTCCTCCCGCATTAAAGGGCCGTATGACCGCGGCCCATGTTAAGGGGGGATAGTGGTACATAGACTTGTTTAACTATTTATACTAGTATTCATCCTCTTGTAGAACTGATTGGCCAGAAACACAGGGGACCCCAAAGAATATTCACATATGCTCTAAATCATGGTGAGGAGACTCATCTCTTCTTCCCAAGGTGCCTATGCAACACAAGTCATCTGTTTTGAGGAGGCAAATGTTACATGATAAGATATAATTGAGTTCAGAATGCAGTCCTTGACATGCTTAGCTGTGTATTTTCACTGGGAATTCAAGCAAACTATGCAAATGTTGTGAACCCAGTATAAAGTGGAGACTGTCTCAATATTTTAGTCTCCTTATACTCTGAGCCAGGGAGACAGCTGTTTTCTCCCCTGCTATAAAGTAGGAGATGCATATTAAAACTGTGGTTTCTGGCTGCCTTCCAGAAAAATAAGAAAGTGCACACCTGTCAACTCTTGGCAAGCAACAATAGTTTTTTAAAAATATCACTAAGGGTTTTTCCCCCACCACATTTTCTGCCAGACAAATACACCCCTGGCTTCATTTCATTCTCTCCATCACTCCTCAAAAGGCTTAGATTTCTCCCTAGAGGCACAGAAGAATTAAGCAATTTTACTACTGCTTCTTATAAATAGCTTACTTCTAGAGAAGATCAGTTTTCATGCTAGGGTTACTTTATCACTTCTTTTCTTCCTGAACATTTACCCCCTCCCTTCAGTGTTTTGCATCTGTAAGCATTTGTTCTACAAAATTCCCTGTTTTACTAAGGCAATCCAAAAGCCCTCTTAGCTAATAGCTCGTTTAGCAATCAGTTTGTCAAACAACGTTCACAGATCACCCCCATAGTGCTGTGTACTTTATCAGTAATATTCATTTGAATGCTGTCTTTTTTTAAAGGTTCAATACAAAATTCTGAATGTGTTGTTGTTCAGCCTAGCAGAAAAATAATGATCAAACTGAAAATGTGCTTTACTGCCAGAAGTTTAATATGAGTATTCCATTCTAAGCCCAGGAAGTGTGAAGCTGAAGGTGAAATGTTATCCTTGATTCCTTCTACTTATGTGCTCTACATGTAGGGTGAAGCATAGTGCTGTGGTATTTTGCCATTGTGAGCTTGCCAAGATCATGACACCAAAGGGGAACTTGAGGACAGAGTTACAGTCCTAACTCTGCTGTTCTTGGCCTACGTCCAGATTATTAATACTATGTAAATAAAGCCTCTCCCAGGCACACTGAAGGATAAGAAGTTCAACAAAAGGAGACAGTTTATAGTTAAAAGTGCTAATCAGGAATTCCACTGGAACATTCTCTTACAAAGGATTGTTGGAAACTTTGAAGATATTAACCTGAAATGATCTGTCAGAGCTTTAGAGGAATGGGAGTCCAAGTGAATGTTAATGACTTTATCCTACATAAGCCGAAACTGTACTGCTGAGCCAGGCATTTTAAAGTTCCCACAAGGGCAATAGCTATGTTTTCTTCCATGGTACCAAGCAGATTTTGTGAGCTCGAACCAGTCATAAAACCTATGATCAGTTTGGTTTTGAGGGTATTGGTTTTGAATACTATTAACAAGGTATGAAAAAAATGTAATTTCTTCATATGTTCTTACATTTCTGTACCAAGACACATTTTGCATGGGTACAAGATAATGTTCCCAAATGTCTTTGACAATCAATTTTTTTTTTAATTCAGAAAATTCTAATGCCCTGGGTCAACTAAGCATGGATGAATTTCATACTGTTATTTATATTTATTTATTTATATTTATTTATACATTCGATTTATTGATCGCTGCTTCCCACATGCAGGCGGGCTCGCAGCGATTTACAATTTGTTGAAGACAAGGGACTAACAATTCAATTCAGTGGGGGAAGGGAAGACAACACATATAACTGAATCTTTCTGTTGGCTTTTTGACGAGTCATGTTCCGGGCTCAGTGTTCGTTCCGTTCCTTCTCAGCTCCACACCGCCACCGCCTGGCAGGCTGCTTCATTGCAGGAGATCGGGATGAATTCCTGTGCGAGATCTTCCAACTTAATTAGCCAGCGCTGACAGATGAAACTCAGATACTAACACCTAATTATCCGAGGATTAGGTGTGCCCACTTTCTTAACAGTGGTTCCCAATTTTATCTACTTGCCGAAGCTTTCGAATCGCTGGGTGGACGATGAGCTGGGGACGAAGCTGGCTGCTCAAACCAGTGCGGGGCTTGAACCGGCAGAGGTCTGCTTAGTTCAGCTGTTAAGCAGCGGATCAGTGATGAGAGTCCTTTCCTCAATTAAGTTCAGAATCAGTTAAAAATTTACAAGTTTTATCCTTTAACCATGACTGGTATACAAGCTGTGACCTTTTCTGGGGCAAATACACTTGGCCACAATTATATGTACTCTGGTCACTTCCAGAGTATACTACTGTAATGAGCTCTATGTGGGGCTGCCTTCTGAAAAATCCTCAGAAACTCTCTCCCCTCTCAATTCCAAGGGCTTGGGGGTTCCATGGAGAGGGGCAAGGAACCCTGGGAAAGTGGGGTGCCAACCCTGCCTCTCAATATCCTACAAAACAACCCGTAGCTGTACATAGCACCATTGTGTGAATTTTTTGATCCATACTCTGATACCATTGTTCAAAATTACATTTAATGGTCATTCTGCCTTTCAGCATATCATACTAGCTTCACTGAAACATGCAATATCAGCTCCACTGGCTTTATGGATGAATAGATTCTCTTTTATCCTTTGTACAATTGCATTTGATACATGTTACAAAACTACATGTGTTAGTCATTCTCAAATCAGTTTTGCTTTTCACCAAGTGTTGTTGCATCCAAAGAGGAAATTTATATATGCATGTGAAGCTCATACATCTTCCTGTAGGAAAAGCACATTAGTACACTTTTAAGACATTAGAACTGTGGCAGCAATACATATACCCCTTTTGCTTTTTGGATTTGCTACTGCCATTTTATGTAACTAAGAGCTCCATACACCAAGCCACACTCATTTTCTGTCACATAATGCTAAGGAGATTTTCTGTTTCTCTCCTCAGACAAGTATTTTTAATGACTGCACTAATGCCAATAAATCTATCAATAATTAATTGCCCAATACAGATATAATTGGTCCCAGCTATTATGCTTTGCAATCATCTTCCCAATGAAGTCAAGATTTTTTTCATACCTTAACAGCCCAAAACAAAACCCATCTAGCCATGGGGAAAATGTCCAATTGGTTTGGCTCTCTAACATGAAAAAATTTGTATCCATGTCTCCTTTTTTTTATAGGCCAAGATCACCATTCCTGCAATACATAAAAATGTCAGGAAGATTTTTGTTAGCTAAGAAATACCAACAAAACTCTAGCTCTGAACAAGAGTTGTTAGAGATGCTTGCTTAGTTAGAAACTCTTTTTTTAAGAGAAGAAGAGGAAGAGATTGGATTTATACCCTGCCCTTCACTACCCAAGGGAGTCTCAGAGCAGCTTACAAACTCCTTTCCCCTCCTCTCCCCACACCCTGTGAGGTAGGTGGGGCTGAGAGAGCTCTGACAGAAACTGCTCTTTTTCAAGAACAGCTGTGCCAGAGCTATGGCTTGCTCAAAATCATTCAGCAGGTGCAAGTGGAGGAGTGGGAAATCAAACCTGGTTCTCCCAGATTAGAGTCCACACACTTAACCACTACACCAAACTGGCTCCTTTCCCCAGTATCTATTCTGTTTCAACAAACTTTACAATTTGGTCAGAACACAGTGTCAAGTCATTTTTGACTCCCAGAAGCTTAGATGGCCCAGATTATATGTTTCCAGCATACCAGCATAAAGCACATGCCTTTAGGCACAGGTGCACTTCTCTCCACTGATTCCCATTAAGGGAAAATAGTGCTGGCACTGACATTTTTCAAAAAAACCCTGTCTGCATCCAATTTTTCATGTAATCTTACAGTGACTGACTGACAAAAGAAAAACAAACAAACCTCTTTCTGCTGAAAATTCTGCATTTGCCATCCTTCCTTGATTTTTTCTTTTCCCAAAGTAAAAAAGGCTTCATTTGCAGATAACCCCCTCACCATGCCCCATTCCTGCAATCTTTGAAATGAGTTCACATTTTTCAAACAAAACAAACAAACAAAAAGTATGTATCTATGTTTGTGTGTAATTACATGTGATGTATCAACCATGCAATTACTATGAGACATAGGTCTTCATGCTGGGCATCCATTGTAGGGGCACCTTAATTGGTAACTAGTACTCTTACAGTTGGGGCCGTGGTGTCTCAGTGGTTAAGAAACTGAGCTGCAGACTGGAAGGTTAGTAGCTTGGCAGTTCGAGACCCTAGTGCCACATGACAGAGTGAGCTCCCATCTCTGGCCCTAACTCCTGCCAACCTAGCAGTTTGAAAGTGAGAAATTGCAAGTAGATAAACAGATACTGCTTTGGTGGGAAAGTAGCAGTGTTCCATGGGCCTTGGCATTTAGTCATGCCAGCCACATGACCATGGAAAAATCTTTGGACAGCGCTAGCTCTTCGGCTTGGAAATGGAGATGAGCACCATCCCCAGAGTTGGATTTGACTGGGTTTCAAGCAAGGGAACCCTTTAGCTTTACCTAGGCTCTTACAATTTAAGGAGTTCCTGGAGGAGGAGGGGGGCTAGGGTATGGGTGAGTCCAGCATCTAAGCTACACAATACATTTGTTTACAAGTAACTCTAGGTTCACTGCTTTGGTCAGTGTCACATGTTAGTCCAACAGCATTGTTTAAAAGACATAGAAACTGACTTTTCTGATGAAGGGCAGCACAAGTGGAGGATGGGGGCTTTTCACTGATGCTAAAGAACCCAAAGTGGGAAGTTATTTGTAGAAATTTGGAGCAGTATATTGAGTAATCTGAGCACTCACTCCATGGAAATTCATTTTCTGAGACTTATGTCCAAAATGATTGTCTGGGAGAGCTCACCTCCTGATCCCTTGCAAAGATCTGATTGGATGGAAGAAAAGTCACTGCCTGGGAAATTTGAGGAATCAAAGAAAAACAAGATGCCTGATGGTAAGCACCAGAACATGAAAAACAAGATGGATTTTTAGAGGGGTTTTTTTGGTAATGCCTAAGAATCTTAAATTTGTGTTACTGTTCCAGAAAACCATAGTATTAGCCCAAAACATCAATTTTCTTGAATGTTTTTCAGCTTGGGAATTTTAGAATGCACACCTCTAATAGAAGTGCAAAGTGTCTTGTATTCTGGTAATGAGAAGATTTTTGCTAGATTTTTTGTCTCTGGTGGATTTCCTTACTTAATTGTTTCTTCCATTCTCTGATGTTTCTAGCTGAGATTCCATGCCAGTAAATTATGTGATAGAAGTGGTGGTGACTATTATGTCAATATACCTGCCATGAGAACATATGGTAAATAGCCAAAGTGTAAGTGATTTGCTTTATGTCAAATGTTGTAAAGTTTGAACTTATTCCAAAATGTATAAATGAAAAAAAGTTTTGGTAGTGACTCTGACATATATCCTTGGTACCTGATTTATTTTTAACCAGTAAATCTGAGAATTCAAAACTGCTTTGTTGTGGAAATATTGAAGGCACTATACTATTGACTCTACAACTGAGATTTTTTTCATGCAACATAAATTATTTTAAATGACAAGGAACATTTTACATGAGAAACCATGTGTCCTTGATACATTCCAATTGTGTTAGCAAAAGGAGAAGTGTATATTACACATTTTGTAACTGTAATTATTATACTTTATAGAAATGAGACTGAGATTTGGTTTTGTGGGATTTTTGGCATCTGCTTTCTAATATGAAAAATGTATGGTGCCGGTAATAGTAATTTCCCACAAATTATATGATAAACCTCCCTAGGAATGTAACTATTAAAAATAATTCTCATTTTCTTATTCTCATAATTACCTCTTTCAACAAAATTTGTGAAATACATAATTTTGTTTCAGATTTCTCATTATAAAAAGCAAACCCTGCTGGTTCTAATCCCTCATCCCAACATTCGCCTGCCAGATGCTTCTGGGATGTCCACAAACAAGAAACAGTGGAGGTAGTCTTCCTTCATTGTGTTCAGCTTATGAACATTTACTTGTCATATTAAAAAGAAGAACCCACGTCCACATCCATTCTGTACCATCAACACTCCAAAGTGGATCACAGAAGCTATGGTTCCTTCAGTTAAGTCTTGGCATGCGAAAAGAGGCCTCTTTGTCTTCTAGTGAAGTGGGCTACTGTAAAAAGGAACTTCACGTTCCCTAAGCTTTTATGCAGACAGGCCATGTGAGACAGCCTCACACTGCATCCCTGAAACTTCTAGTACTGCAAGATAGTGTTGCCTTTCATAGTTTGCTTGACTCTAACCTGCTGACATCCTTTTTGGGCTGAGTTTCTGTTGTAGTAGTTTTAAATAAAATCCAATCACCTTGATAAGATTTGACCCTCCTAATTTATGAACTTTTGACGAATCCCCTCATGTTTATGAAGTATCATCTTCTGAAATCATGACCTCCTGAACTTTCTGGGCAACATTCCATTTACATATATGCTGTATTTCATAGCACTATTATCACTATTCCAAGCAATTTCACAATACTTATATCAGGACCTGGATTCCAAGATTGCCTCCTTCTAATGATCTCCATGATTAAATAAATGTAATTGATTATATCTACAAAAAGTTGTCTTTTTGTCACAACCTGAATGTACATTTACTGAAACACTGCAAGGTGGTAATAGATTAATGTATCATGCAATGCAACATTTTCTCTTGGATAGTTCACTTATTATTTTGCATCACAAAATGAGTTTCTTTTCAGGAAAATAATAGTATGTCACAAGAACTAGATCAGATTTCAAGCTTTTAATCTATAGTGATTCTGTGGCAGACATTCTATCGATCATTGCTGAGTTCTACACTTTCCTCACATGGAGCACTTGAAACATTGACACAATCATCCACAGAGATGAAGTATCCTGAGCCAGATGTTCCTCAGCTCCTATCATTTTCCAGCAAAAGTCAGTGTACAAGCTGCACTACAACCTTTTTGGTTAGAGCTAGCACATTAGTACAAATGCAGTGTCTTTTGTATATTATTCCACAATGCTGTCCAGAGGTCAAGGTTGTTTGTTTTGTGTATGCTCGAGTACACTCAGGACCAGGCTGCCAAAGGCAATATTGGTGCCACACTATTATTATGATTATGATGGAACACCCAATCCCTACTATCTTAGGGCTCTGGGCTATGTACATAGTATTAGAACAGTAATCAGATAAAACAATAGAACATATTAAAATTACATTACATTAAAAAAATCAAGCAACCCCAAATGTACTATGTTATGCTTGTGAACACAGCCATCTTTGCAGAGACATCTGGAATGGTGTGTGTGTGTGTGGGGGGGATAGAGAGGCCTATGGTGCAATCCCATACAGAATTATTCCAGTTTTTTAAATTAAATATATATATTTATTATAATAAAATTAAAACAAACAATTACATAAAACAATATGCATAGAATTAAACAGTTGTAGGAAATACATAGTTATGATTACCATGTAACAGAGTATATAGTGGTCTGTTTACAATCTTAGTTATATATCACTTACTTTCCAAAGATTTAGGTATTCTATTATATTTGGTATCTCTTCTTCTTGTGTTAAATATTCCAATATTGGAAACCATATTGATATAAAGTTGGATAATGTTTCTTGAGAAAATGTATCTTCTAGGTTATTTGTTATTTTAGCCACCATGTACAAATTCCATATTTTTTTGGTTGAATTTAAACTGTCCTTCCGTTTTAATGCAGTTGCATTTTTGGCTGCAAACAATAAGATAGTGACTCTCTCCATACTAGCTACTGAGTATACCTTGCTCTTCCGGCCATTAAGAAAAATATGTTCTGAGATAAGAGATACAGATATTCCAGTTATTTACGTTATTGGTTTAATTTATCTTCCCCCCAAATTTTCAGCTTAAGGCACTCTAACCAGCAGTGTAAATATGTTTGTTTTTGTCCACAATTTTTCCAGCACATTGGTTTAGTCAGTTAAGTAATAGAAGCTAATTTTTGTGGTGTTAAGTACCAATGTGCAATAATTTCAAAGGTCTGTAGCTTTATGTCCAAAATGCTGGAATTAAAAGGGGGTAATATGATGGTTGGAGCCATGTCCTTTGTGGTATTATCAATAAAGTAGTTTTTGATGTGCACTTCAGTTTCTAGGAGTTCCTGCTAGAAAAAGAGCCCTGAATCTTAGTATAGATTCTTGTGTGTTTTGTAGGATTGTTAAGTCCACACACATTATAAATTAGACATCTTGTAAGTTAGTCTTATTAAAAATATTAAAATAGTAATATTTCTTATGATATTGGTTTCCAAATTAGATATTTAAATTTACAGACATATGTTTTCAGATACAAATATAAAGGGGGGAAAAGATATAAAAACAAACTAAGAGCTTATTTTCCCTATTACTTTGTTGTCCATATATAGTTAGCTTATCTCAGAATAATACATAATTAATCCATTTACTTTATAATATTTTATGATTAAATTAAATGTATTCTTTGCTTTCACCCTTAATTGTTATATTTGTCATTATTTCTTATTTATTGTTCTAAAGTCTGTATACTTAAACAAGAACCAAACAAGAACTGTAAAATTATAACCCCCCTTTTCCCTACCCCCTAGCAATAACTTATTGATTAAATAACACAAACAATTCTAACTAAAAAATTATTTAACAGTCTTATACTTAAAAATAATTAAAATAACAATACTTCTTGTGCAGGATAGTGAGAATACCCTGTTCCCACCTAGCAATGCAAGGTCGAACAAAATGGAGAGGTACTAGTGTAAGTGAAATTCTTTCCTTGACTCTTTAAACAACAAGTAGATAATATTTTTAGGTTATATTTTAAAAGTTAGCATACTGTCAAACTAAATTAAATGTTAAGCCACACTATAGTTTACATGAGTACTTAAAGTTTCTGTTTCATTCTTGTTCAGCTGAAGGACAAATGGTTAATTTATGCTCTTTGTAGGGTGCTAGATTAACATTTATTTTTCTCTTCATTGATTCTCTATTCAAGTCCATGGGCTGTTGTTGTACACCTAGAGAAGAAGGGAACCAGAAGTGAAGTCTGTAGTGTTCAATCAGAATTCTTTGTGCCAGACAGTCCACCTATGTCAGATATTTGCTTCTTGCAACTGTGATGTAATGGGCTTTAATTCTCTTCGGAGGTTTATAGCTTCAGGTGGTAGATCAGGAAAAATGTCTGTTTTTATTTCAGAAAATCAGAGATGTCTTTTGAGCCTGACTTTAGTTAGTATTTTCCTCTTTGTTCTAAGATCTTGGAATGTGGCAAGAATATCTCTGGGTCCTTTCCAGGGGTCTTTATTACACTGGCCAAATCTGTAAACTTTTAATATGATGGGGGCCACATTGTCTTCCAGCTTGAATATAGATGCTATCTAATGTGCCAAAAATATTGGAATATCTGTGGTTTCCTCAGATCCCTCCAGAAAGCCCCAAAATTTCAAATTAAATTGCCGTGCTTCCATTTCTAGAGCCAAAATCCTTTTTCTTAGAGTATCCTCTTCTGATTTTATAGTTTTAGGTTCTTCTTGCATTTGTTGGCTGATCAATAGAACATGTTCTGCTTTTTGATCATCATCCTTTAAAAGTCTGCTGAGTCTGCACTTTGTTGAGATTGAATAGGTTTGAAGACTTGTTTCAGCATATCTTTAAGCATGGCTTCCATATTATTCATTTCTTTTTCAATGTTAACTGTTCCTTCTTCCTGCTGATTTTCTTTATCATTTATGGCTGTGTCAGTGGTCATTTTGTTTTTCTTGGAGCTTGGAGAAGATTGAATGAGATGTGATTTTTCTGGGCAAAAGAACTCAGTCACCGGTGCCCATGAAGTTTTTTTGTTTTAAAGCATTTTCTGTCCTGTTTTTCCCATATGTTTAGTGGTTTTATTTGTCTGTGTGGTATGATTTAGGGGCCAATATAGGTAGGAGAGGAGAGCACCTTGCTATCTAGGCAGCCATCTTGTGCAGCACCACACCACGCCCTCCGTGCCACACCACGCCTCTCCCCAAAATCACTCCAGTTTTGATGGATGTCAACTGTATAGGATTGTACTATTAGTGACTTTTGGGTGTTGGTAAGAACAGATGATGTCAGGTATCAATGATGAAAGAAGATCAGTACATTCAAACCATTCAAATCAGAGCCAGGGCTTTTTTTTGTAGAAAAAGCCCAGCAGGAATTCATTAGCATAATAGGCCACACCCAACAGTAGAAACTCATTAGCATATTGGGCCACACCCCTGACAGCACAGCTCATTAGCATATTAGGAAGGGGGCTGGGAAAGCACAGGGCAGGCATGGAAGCTTGCCTCTTTCCTCTCCTGAGCTTCTTTGCCCCACTTCAGCAGCACCTTTCTAGTCTCCTACTCCCCCAATCAGATGGCTGGGGAAAGGCACTGCTGAAGTGCCTGGGATCTGAAAGATCCCTGACACTTCAGCATCCCCTTTCTAGTCTCCTACCCCCCCCCAAAAAAAAAGACTGGGAAGGGAAGAGAATGCCCCGTTCCTTCCCTGAGCCTCTCCACTTTTGCAGAGAGACTTGGGGAAGTGCAAGGGGATGGGTAAATGCCTTTCTCTCCCTCGGGGAGGGAAAGAAAGGCATTTAAATGTGCCTGGGTCCCCCTCCTAATCTTCTCACAACTGGAGAAGATCAGGAGGGGAACCCAGGCATGTCTGCATGCCTGCCCTCTTTCCCCAGCCTGCCCGCCACCTTTCCCTCTTGTGTGTAATCTGCGGAGGGCAGCATGCTCTGTAGCCACGCATACCAGAGGTTTTGATTGTAGGTGTGGCCAATTCCGTTCCTGTGCATTCCTGCCCCAAAATAGCCCTGATCAGAGCCTTTTTGCTTCTCCTTGCATGTGATTCATATAATCCCTCTGCTAAAATCTGGGGGTTTTTTTGTATTTTTGCATTTTGTGTGTGTGTGTGTGTGAGAGAGAGAGCCTGGAAGTCATTGCAACCTCTGACAACTCCTACTGAGGCACGGAGGACATTCAGAAAAGTAGCTTGATAGCCTGCCTGTGGCCTCCCAGCCCTGATATTCTCTAGAGGTCTACCATCCAAATACTTGCCAGGGTCAGCCTTGCTTAGCTTCCAAGATTTGATGAGATCACACTTGCCTGGGCTATCCAGATCAGGGCAGCTAAAATCTGTTTCAACATACAGAATGAGTTTTCTGGATCAAGATATTTGTGTGTGTGTAAATGCATATATGCCTTGGATTAAAAACAAACAAAAACTGCCTACATAATCCAACCTCAATTGGAATATAGTAACTAACTGACCTGAATGCTAGCCTGATTCTTTTCCAAGTCATTGTTCTGGAAGCAAACTGACAGGCAATATATTTTTCACTGGAGAAGGAATGCTAATTCAGACTAGATCTGTGGAACTCAGATGTAGCTTGGGAAATGCACAGGATATTAACTTGATTCTCTCATAGGTTCTAAAGCTTTGTTTGTAAGGCAGAATCTATTTTGACTAAATCAATACTATGACATTTGAGAACATAAATCATGCAACTGGAATTCTCTTGTGTGTGTGTTGTGTGTTAAAAATAGAACAAAATGGGAAAAGCTTTAAAGAAAGGATATGAGCAATGGCCAATCCTAGCCGCTTGTACAGCTCTGTCACATTCTGTCGAACAAACAGCTATTAAAAATCCAAGCACACAAAGCCTTTACTGAGCTTAGTACTGACAAGCAGTGTCAACACCCTATAATTAACAAAGGGTGGTATAATTTATAAAGAATGCACTGTGTGGCTTAGCTCCAGTGCTGAGGAAGAGGAGGAGGGAAAGAACCAATTGTTAGTTTAGGAGACTCAAAAGATGTTCTTATCTCTGGATGTAAACATCTTATTTTTCCCATGTTCTCTACATTTTCTTTCCTTGAAACAAAAGGCTTCTGTCAGTTTGTCTACCAGCCCAAGCAAGAGTGGATCATAGGGGATAACCTTTGCCCTTATGCCTCTGTATTAATCTGAAAGGGGCAGGCTTGGCAGATTGCTTTTACTGTGCATAATTAAGCGATTCTGAATGCTCAGTGAAACTTGAATAGGGATGGCTTTAGAGCCTGGTAATATGACAGTTAATGGGATGAGACTCACACACCCTGGAATCAGACCAAAAGCTTTTGCCTACATACTGAGAGCAGGCAGGCACTGAAGTACATTTGTTAATAATTACCAAACCAACACAAGAGGCCCTTTTGAGCTTCTCTGTTTTGTGACTACCCCCAAAGCAATAAAGGCCTAAGATAAACTTTTTTGTAATTATATTTATCCAGCGACTGTCATACACTCTTGCGTTTTCTTTCAAGATAGGAAAAAAACCCACCTTCCAATAAAACCACAGGAGTGAAGCAGATAACTTAAGCTACTTTATCATTCTTTCAACATCAAAAACAAACAGAACAAGCCAAAATTTCTCAATTCATGTTTTAAAATAACTTTGAAATTGTTGATAAATGAAGAACACCCACCAAATTTATTTTATGATTCTGAACCAGAACCCATACACACTTGTGATTTTTACGCTAATTTCCCAATTTTGTTATTTTAATGGCTCTTTCTGTGAATACAATAATTATTTCTGAGCAGAATCATCCTGGTAGAACATGTGCAGGGTTGGGGGACATCATCATCCAAGTATGGTCTACTATGCTATCTTTGATTCACTAATATAAAAAACTGGATTTGCATATCAATAGTATTTGACAAAATAAATCAGTTTCACCATGGACTCTTTTTGAGATAGAGAACATTTATGCAAAATATCTGTGAATTTGCACCTAGGAAACAGATTTTTGTTACCTTTCTTATCTTTTGCATTGAGTGACTGAGATGTCTCTTTCAGCTGAATGAAGCCTTGTGATGCCTGAGCTAAACTTGTACAAGCTGAGAGCACAGTGTGTTTGACATCAATCCTGTCTTTGCTAGAAAGCTGATGAATGAGCTGTATCACAAAGTTTGAGTTCAGTGGCACCTTTAAGACCAACAAAGTTTAATTCTGAGTATAAGCTTTCAGGTGCATGCACACTTCTTCAGATACATTGAAACAGACTTCCTCAAGATTCCTCAAGACTTACATAGAGGTAGAGAAAGGGTAGGGGGTTAAGCTGCTCGGAAAGGCTAGTTAGAGTCAAGATGCATAAGTAACTGAGTGATAAGTATAGGTAAGATTGGATTAAAGCAGTTGGTAAGGCCTGTGGATAGCAGCAAATTAGCGCTATAAATAAAAGAGTTTACAAACAGACGTGAGAACTAAGTTTGAGTCCAGTGACTTCTTTAAGACCAACAAAGTTTAATTCTGGGTGTAAGTGAAAAATGAGTGACTTATCAGTGTAGATAAACACTTCTTTAGATACATTAAAACAGACTTCCTCTAGCATTACGTATAGGTAGAGAGAAGAAGGGGGTTTAGTTGCCAGGATGAAGAGAAGAAAAAATTGGATTTATATCCCGCCCTTCACTCACTTTGAGTCTCTGAGTGGCTTACAAACTCCTTCCCCTTCCCCTCCCCACAACAGACACCCTGTGAGGTAGGTGGGGCTGAGAGAGCTCTGAGACAACTGTTCTTGAGAGAACAGCTGGTACAGAGCTATGGCTTGCCCAAGGTCATCCAGCAGGTGCAAGTGGAAGAGTGGGGAATCAAACTTGGTTCTCCCAGATTAGAGTCCGTGCACTTAAGCACTACACCAAACTGGCTCCACGGAAGGGCTAATTAGAGTCAAAATACATACCTAACTGAGCAATAAGTATAGCTAAGATTGGATTGACACAGTTGGTAAGACCTGTGGATAGCAGCAAATTAGCCTACAGATAATAAAATAGTTAACAACAGATGTGAGAACCAATGCTCCCTCTAAGCTGTGGAGTCTTGTGAGCAAATTTTTTCCTTTATGAGCTACTGGCATTAAAGTTGTGAGCAAGCAATTTGGCTACTGCATAAATTAGTTTGCTCTGGAGCCATCCTTCCTGAGCTAAGACAAAAATGTGTGTGCTGGAGGCTAAAAAACTGTGAGCTAGCTCACACTAACTCAGTTTAGAGGGAACATTGGTGAGAACTAAGTTTGAGTCCAGTGGCAGCTTTAAGACCAGCAATGTTTAATTCCAGGTATGAGCGAAAACTGAGTTACTAAGCATGTGAAGTGAGATAAGAACCCAATATCTCTGTAAAGCCCTGAAGGTTCCATGACTTGTAATTCAGCAATCTCTCATTCCAGTCTGTTTCTGAAATTCTTCTGCAATAAAACAGCTACTTTGGGGTCCCTCACTGAGTGCCCTGGGAGGTTGAAATGTTCTTCTACAGGTTTCTCCATTTTGTGATTCTTGATGTCAGATTTGTTTCCATTTATCCTTTGGTGTAGGGTTTGGCCTGTTGGCATTTAATGGCATATACAATGTTAGAAGATAAGCAAATGAATGAACCTGAGATGATGTAGTTATTGTTGTTCAGTCCAGTGATTGTGTTGTCTGGGTTTATGTGGCAGCAAAGTTGATATCTGGGTTTATTGCAAGCTCCATGTTCAAATTAGATGTAGTATTATTATGGGTGAGGAGTTGTTTAAGGTTGAGGGGCTGTTTGTGGGTTTGCCCCCCAGTACTTGTGATGTACGTTAGCTACACAGATGTTATAAGAGTCCAGGTACCCTATAATCACAAAGCTTATTAGGTAATGAAGAGTGAAAGGAAATGAGAATGGCTAGGGAAAACTGTATTGGAGAGGCGGCCCATGGAGGAAAAATCTGCTGGGATATGATTATATATAACAAGTGGGGACCAGCAACAAAATGTTGCATATTATTGTCTTTTTCATAGTATAGTTGGTTACTGTTTAAATGGCTTCCTTGCAGTAACTGATTTGTTAGCTCAGGGATTTTCTCATTTTGGCAGAGCTTCCTCTTCTATGAGGTACTTTTGGCGTATTGTTCGGTATGATACTGATTAGGGATTGTTGTTTCTGACAAAAAGGGAAGAGATTGTTTCAATTTTTCTGAGTGGTGGCCTCTTAAAGGAAGATGCAACTCTGTGTCAGCCTTCTGCGAAGGGAAGGGAGTGACTGCTGGAGCCCACTTTTTCCTTTTCCCCTTTCCCCCCCTTTTCCGTTTTTTAAATTGAACACTGGAAAGAGAGCTATCTAGCCTTGCTCATTTCCCTTGTTGAAGTTGGCTTCAAAGAGGAGTTTGCCTGGGAATTACAATCAATTTGTTTATGTGAGGTGAGATTTCAAAGATTGCCTTACTGGTTACTGCAGGTCTTGAGGTGCTACAGGTGTCCTCTACCACTCTCCTGTCCCCTTGCCAAAAGCAGCTGTTTAAATGGCCATTGGTTTATTAATAGATCCGCCTGAGGCACCTTTGCTTGTTCAGTCTCTCGCCTGGCTGTAGAGAATTGTGTGGTTGCGGGGCTTAAGTCTTTTTCAGCCTGAGATGAGTCTACATTCACCCACAGCAGCACCACAGCTGTCTTTGGCAGTTTATTCATCTGTCAGGGTTGCTAAGGAATGATTTAAAAGGTGGTGTGTACAAACTGACACTGGTTGGAGGAAATTCCATCTCCTCTCCAACTGCACCCTACCTCTCAGTCACTGTACCCAACCATCCACTGTACCCAACCTCAGCTGTCCTTTTATAACTTCCTTCTGGCTTTTGCTTCCTGCCCTCTCTCCCTCTGTCTCTCAGTCTGTCTCTCACTGTCGATGCAGCAGGGCTGGGAGAAGATCCCTGCAGCAGCTATTTCAAAAGGCATGGGGGCATTTCAATGGTCCCCGAGTTTAACTTTCTGGATTTTTCTGCAGACCCAAAGTCCCCTTAGTCTGTAGAAAAACCTGTTGGGGGAGAGTGTGCCCTCTATTTGTAGAAATAAGTATCCGCAGGCAGAGGGGACAGATGAGAATTAGATATATAAATATGCTCATTTAACTTGGATAGCAGGCCCAGCAGCTGTTCTAACAGATTTGGTTTTAATTAATTAATTAATTTATTTATTTATTCAATACAATTCATTCATTCATTCATTTATATTCCACCTTTCTTACTGGTAGTCAAGGCAGATTACATAGAATACATCAATATAATCAACAGAGTATGACATCCAAAAGACAATGCAATAGGCATTGGACTTGTAGAAATCTGATAAACCCATCTGACCCATTAGTGGCTTGTTTTAATGGCTTTTAAAAATGGCTGTGTTTTAATAGTTTTATTTTATTGTTTTAGTTGTAAGCTGCCTTAAGCAGAACAAGTTTGGTATAGTGGTTAAGTGCACAAACTCTAATCTGGGAAAAGCAGGTTTAATTCCCTACTTCTCCACTTGCAACTGCTGGCCAACCCTGGGGAAGCCATAGTTCTGTCAGAGCTATTCTGAAAGAGCAGTTCTTGAAAGAGCTCTCTCAGCCCCACCCACCTCACAGGGTGTCTGTTGTGGGGAAGTGAAGGGAAAGAAGTTTGTAAACCACTCTGAGACTTCGAGTGAAGGATGGGGTGTAAATCTAATTTCCTCCTCCTCCTCCTCCTCCTCTTCTTCTTCTTCGATGTGGCATATATATTTACTAAAGAAAGAAAAAAAAATCAGTAACTGTGGTTTGCTTTCTTTATAGGTCTCTTGACACCGAGAGAACCATGGATTTCATACAGAACCAACAACAGTGTTAGCTTGGCCCCATCTATTTCTATCTATTTTTAAAGTCCAAAATTAGTGACATTAAGTTTCCCTAAATTATTTTGCATACACTTTCCTCATAAATATAAATAAATATACTAGTTGCTGCCTTATAGATCCACAGAGATTCTATTGAATGCAGTCATGCCACACAGAATGGTGGTTAAAAATATGTAACTTGGAATAGGAACACTCTGAGGATTTTTTTTTCTGTGAATTGTCATCATGTTAATTTCCTGAGATAAACTGATAAAATTGATTAAAGTTTATCCTCTCAAAGAAAATAAACAATGAGAAGTGTGGACCTGCTATCTTATACAGAAACCAGGAATATTATTTATTTGGTAAGAATTTCAAGAGTTCCAACTCTTTATGCCCATTCTAATGTACCAGAGAAAAATTAAAATGGCTTTTCAGCAATAAGGTGTAGGGACCTGACTACTCTGAGAAAGCTGTGTCTGAAAATAGTGGAAGTTATGTTGGAAACAAGGATGTAGATAGGGGTATAAGTATAATATTTATTTGTACTTCAGTGCCAGCTGGTCCACATTTCAGCACTCACTAATTTCTTTTCTCATTTGAAGATATTTGTTCTTTATTGTAAATGTCATAAGCAGCAAGTGAATAGGGAGGGGAAAATGAGCATTTTGTAATTCCTGAAAGGAATTGCACTATTTATAGAGCTGGCTGTATAGGAAAAGCCCGTCAGCGTGACCCTGTGGGGTCAACGTAGTAATAGCAACCTAAATGGAGCTCTGACCAGTCATGAATTACGGTCTGATACCGAGAACGCTGACAGTTCAATCACAGCACCGTTTCAATAGAGAACTCTATATATTTAAAGCGCTGATACTGTTTTCCCTCTAAATGACAGCCTTGACAGATGGGCCGAAAGCACTGCAGACGTTTGAACAAGGAAATAGAGAGGGAGCCTGCTGGAAGCAGGGCTTCACGCAGCCAGCCGAGAATGATGAATAGAGTGTGATTGTGTCTGACAGGTAGTAATATAACTATTCATTCACCACCGAACACCTGGAGCACACTATATTAAATGGTACAAGATGGAGAGATTCTGTGACAGGAATAGGAAGTGTGAATCCCACGCTGACTCCAGGTACTGCAATATAAAAGGTCAGAGGGCAAGCCATATAAGCTGCCTCAGCAAAGACTGTAATTAAATTATTTGCTTACTAAAGTGTTTCTAATGCTTTGCTAACATGTTGCTGGGATCATTATTTCAGCTAGTCTGCCCAGCTGAAGTGGGGGGAGGAAACAACTGCCTCTTTGCTAACCAATGAAATAGTATTTTTTTCATTTACTTGGAAAATATTGTGTCAAAGGGGGAGAGAAGAAAAGGCTAATCTCCTTGTAGATGAAACACATTCAGCTACCGGTTGACATCTGTGAAGATTTAGTTTTTCACCTGAAAAGATTATTGGACAATGCATCGGTGTAACATATATAGCGTCACTATGTGAGTTTATTTATTGTCACCCAATGTTATATGTCCAGATATTTGCTGTCTATTACACCATTCCATCCTTTATAGCAAGTTCTTTGTGAGAAATTTTGTAGATGGAATACCTAAATGAGCACTAGGATTAACAGGGGCAATAACTTTAACAAAGGAGTTGAACAAGCAGCATCACACACCAGCAGCAGAGGACCAGAAAACAATTCTGCCTTGGTAAGTTACTCCCACCCTTATAAGCAACTGGAGTTTAGAGAATGTCTTCCAGGGGTCCTCTGGGGCCGGAGCGGCATTCCACCAGTTTAGGAGGGGCAGTAGGGCAGCCACAGGCCGAATCAGATTCTTTGATCTGATTCAGCCCGCTGCCGAATTGCTGCTGAAATTTGGCGGCAACTTTAAAAGCAGCTGTAGGGGAGGGGGTTTGAGGGAGAGGCTCCAAACTTGCAGGGTAGCTTCTGGGACCTCTCCCCCAAATGTCCACCAAGTTTCAAGAAGATTGGACCAGGGGGTCCAATTCTATGGCCTCCAAACAGGTTGCCCCCATTCACTCCATTGTTCTCCATTGTTTTCCCATTGTTTTCCCACCATAGAGAACAATGGAGGGGATGGGGCAACCTGTTTGGGGGCCCATAGAATTGGACCCTGTGGTCCAATCTTCTTGAAACTTGGTGGGCATTTCAAGGAGAGGCCCCAGCAGCTATCCTGCAAGTTTGGAGCCTCTCCCTCAAACCCTCTTTCCTCCAGCCCCTCATATACCCTATGAGTTTTTGCCATTGATTTCAATGGCCCATAGGGTATAATGGGGCTGAAACTGACATTCCCTTTCTGACACACTTCTGGTGATGTCAGGGGATGTGGCATATGCTAATGAGTTATGCTAATGAGCTCCTGCACCTCTTTTTCTATGAAAGGACCCCTGTCTTCTATTATATGATCAGAGGGGAAGGTGAGGAAATAGGACTATATGAAATAACAGAAGTAATGTTCTTATCACAGTCTCCCTGAAGTGACTAAACAGGTTAGAGAGACTTTAGCACACCTCAGTTCCATTTTGAACTTAATAAGGAAGTATTTTGAAGGTCTGCCCCTAGAAATAGTGCCCTTTGCCTTGAAGAGAATAGTAATGAGTGTTCGTTCTCCAAAATCATCCTGCATTCCAGGTTGGCTTTCACTAAAACAGAAACAATTCCCCATAGAGGTAAAAATACTTTGCTCAATTTGGACCAATTTGACAGATTCAGAAAATTTATTCTTAGCCCCATCAGAATAATGGGCCTTCATCAAAACTTCCATTCCCTTGGTAGCTATTATCAGAGACTATAGATGGAAGACTTTATTGACAATTTTTAAAGGCATTTTGAGAACTGCTTTTTCGGACATTCTTTGCAAATTTTTTACGAGCATAATGTTTCTTAAATGTACCAAATGTTTCAACAAGTCTTTGAAAGACCAGATGAAATCAAGCACTTTCTGGATAGTTTTTCCATAAGGGACTGTTCAGTGGTTTTCACCAGAAATTAGTTTTGCTTGTCACTTGCTGTATTCAAAGAAATCCCCTCTTGCTTCCAGTTCCTCCTAAAAAAATATCTTCATAGGAAGAGTTACTGAGCAGTATCCCTTTTCACCTTCCTTTTATTTCACTTTCCTAATTTTTTTCTTCAGAACAAGATTCAAAAGAAAAATCTACTAGGTGAAACTTTTGGGGGTTGTTTTTTTTTGGGGGGGGGGTATTTTTCATATGTGCATGCGTGTGCATGCACATGTGAGTGTGTGTGCACCTGGAAGTCTGGTGACTGACTGTGTGCACCTGGAAGTCATGGCGACCTCTTGTGACTGGCACATACTGGGGGCCTGGAGGATATTCAGAGAGGTGGCTGAATAAAGCCTGCCCCTGCCTCCTGCCTCTGGTATTTCAAGGAGATCTCCCATCCAAGTACTTGCCAGAGGCGACCCTGCTTAGCTTTCGAGATCTAACAAGACTGGGCTTGTCTGGGCTATTCAGGTCAGGGTGCAAGGTGAAACTTATATGCTTATATCTTTGGAATCATAGGCCGAGGACAGACTGGCAATGTAAAGCGGGGCAGCCACGCGTCGGAAGTGGAAGAAAAGAGCCCGTTCAGACATGCGCATCTGTCCCTCGGCTCCATTTCGCACTTACCCGTCTCCCAGTCGCTTTCCATCCGCTTAAACAGGACACCGGGTAAAACCGGTGTTCAGGGGCCGTCCTCCACATGCCTCCCGCTTCCAAACAGTGTGAACCGGAAGAAGCGGGAGGCATCCGGAGGCGGCAGTGTGAACGCATGTGCGCATGTGTGAAACACATCAAAGGGGAAAAAAAGTGCAACGGCGCGCGCGCACCGCGCGCACCGGCTCCGCAGCAGTCTGAACGCTCCATATCGGCACCACTGCGCATTGCTCTGGCCAGTATGAACGGCCAGCTCCGTGGTGTTTTTCCCCCGCACCAGTTCCCTCCACTTTGCCCCCGCTTTACATTGCCAGTCTGTCCTCGGCCACAGTGTTTTTTAAATCACACTACAATGCATACAGAATAACTCTAATCATCCATTCTTAATCCAATGCAACATCAAACTAGAATTCTTATGAATGGTCAAAAGCAAGAATCATCAAATTGTAACTGTCTTATTCTAACTTCTTTTAAATCACAGAAATGGGCACCACCATAGAAAGGCCAATATGAAGTGCTGGGGCCAGTAACAAAAGGGAAATGGGAAGGCTGCAAGCCAAGTATGCTGCTACGATGAAGGCAGCCATAGGATGCTCCATGTATGCACACAGGTATGCCTTTGGGGTTCTTATTTATTTATTTAGGAAATTTATAGGCCCTTCTCCAGAGTCTTTATTGAGGCAGCTTACAAGTAAAAATAATACCATAAAAGCATTATAAATTATCAATATAAAAACAAAACAATCCACCAAATACAAACCAGGGGCCTGAAAATAAACTTTGATCAACCTAAAAAAAACAACAACCACACCTCAGCCCATAAAACACCTCAAAAGATATAACCTTTTAATTAAAAGCCTGAGTAAAATGAAATGTTTTGGTCTGACCCTAAAAATATCCCTATGGCTTCTTGGCCTTTTGGCTAAGATCAAGTTTAACATCCCTGAAACAAACCTCAGCCCAAAAGCAGACCATAAAACAGCTCAACAGATAAAACCTATTAGTTAACAACCTGAGCAAAAAGAAATGTTTTGATCTGACTTTTAAAAGGTCAGGTCCAGGAGAGTCTCAAGGGAAAGGGCATTCTAAAGGTGATTTAATACCAGTCTCTAGTTGCCACCCACCTCACCTCTGAAGGCAGGGGCACAGAAACCAGGCTTGTGAGGCAGATCATCTAGCAGGCTGGATAGTATGAGAGGAGATGGTTCCTCTGAAATATCTCCTAAAGTGCAGCGGAGGAAATCAGGTCAGCTTTGTTTTGGGCAGGGGTCATTTTGTAGAAAAAGAGGTGCAGGAGCTCATTAGCATAACTCATTTGCATATGCCACACCCCCTAACATACCGGAAGTGTGTCAGAAGGCAACACCCACCCCTCAGGCTCCACTCCACAGGTGAGTGAAACTGACCTGCTCTTCCTCCATTCCCTTCCCCATTCAATACTTTGTGCAATAAAAATAAGCGTAAAGAACACACCCTCATTCTCTTCCTGCTCCCTTGAAACCACCAGGTTTCAAGTAGACTTGAGATACCCAGGACATGTGCACCACCTGTCCCTTTCCCTTCCCACAACAAGACACCCTGTGAGGTAGGTGGGGCTGAGAGAGGTCTTTTGAGAACTGCTCATGAGAGAACAGCTCTGAGAGAACTTGTGACTGGCCCAAGGTCACACCAGCAGCTGCATGTGGAGGAGAGGGGAATCAAACCTGGTTCTCCCAGATTAGAGTCTTAACTCCTGACCACTACACCAAACTGATGGGGTGGAAGCTGCTTATGCGTTGGTGAAATTTCTCCAGTACTTATGTGCCATGTGCCCAGATAAAAAATGGTATACTTAGAAAATTTATATGCCACCTTGAGCAAGTTTCTGGAAAAGCAGCACACAGGAACAATGATAAAATTATCAATATTAAAACAAAACATTAAAAACAATAAAGACCCTAGCAGGGCTTTCCCCAGGGCGCTGCGCCTCTGCACTGCTCGGGGAAGCCGAGGAGGGGGCGGGGCTTGGTCATGTGCCCGCCCCCTGGGTTCCTCACTCCTGGAGCTGCGCTCCTGTGCGCCCCCGCTCCAATGGACCCCTGGTTTTGGGGATGAATCATGAGATGCTCTGTCAAGGAAGTAAATGGGATCTTGAAAATCCATTGGCATGTACCACATTGGAGATTAGGGTTTCCAGCCTCCAGGTGAGGCCTGGGGATCTCCAGCTTTTACAACTGATCTCCAGCTGACAGAGATTAGCTCCCCTGGAGGAAACAGCTGCTTTGAATGGTAGACTCTATGGCATTGTACCATGCTGAGACCCCTCCCCTCCCAAACCCTGTCTCTCCTGGCTCCACCCCCAAAGTCTCCAGGTATTTTCCAACCCAGACCTGGCAACCCTATTGGAGATCACTATTCTAGGCTGTGCCTAGGTTCTCCATGTTTATGCATACATGTGTTGTGTGTTTATAGAGAGATTTTTTTATAGAACTGTTGCCTTGGCTGCTCAGCTAACAAAGTCAATGTGGCATAGCAGTTAACATTGACTAAGATCTGGGAGACTCAGGTTCACATCTCCACCCTGCCATGAAACTCTATGGGTGATCGTGGGTCAATGACTGTCTCCCATTCCCATGTATCTTACAGGGATGCTGTGTGAATAACTTGGAACAGGAATAACTTGTATGCTCTGCTGAGCTCCTTGGAGGAAGGGCAGTATAAAAATATACTCAATTGATAGAAGAGACATTCACAGCCTTTAAAGCCATGGATTGATTTGCCCCAGTCCAGCTTCAAAGGAAATGAGGCTGGATTGGCTGGCTAGGATACAGCCATCTAATGGGAAGGCAGGCAGGACGATTAATTATTCCTCCGTCACCTGGTGCTTCAGCGTTTGCTGCTTGCTGCCAAGGAGAGAGGATTGTTTAGGGCTGGTCTCAGAGAGTAATCTGGTTTGAAGCAATTTGGCTTTCTGAGTATTATTAGCATGAGCTTTTATTAGAGGGCTGGGAGTGAGTTTTTGCAGAGATCTTTAGTTCATATGACTCTATTTGAGAAGTATATAGTGTTAACTATGTGGTGTGTTTGGTTTTCCCATACATTCCTCCCCCCTGAGTGCTGTCTGAGTTCTTGGTGCTCCTTTCCAGCATGCCAGTGGTACCCCACTAACTCAATTCCAGTTATGAATGGTGGATAAAGGTGTTTTGGCAGCAGTGGGCTTACTGGCAGCTGAATATGGCAGTCATATATTCCGCAAAGGTGCAGCATATATGGCAGCCAGCTTTATAATGTCTGATCAAGCTATTCAAAGAACAGAGAGATAGAAGCATATATTAGATAAGCAGCTTGATTTTATTTTTCAGGCCCAGGAATACCAAGGAGCCCAGTCAGAGTACTAGTACTAAAACATTCAATTGTATTCTGGACCAGCAGAAGGGCTGATGGGAATGGAATTGGGATGTAGCTGGGATTGTACCCCCTGAGCAGTGGGCTGCAGTGCGGTAGAGGGTTGTTAATGGAACTAGCCTTCTCTCCGCCAGGTTTTGAGAGATCCTGGCATTGCACTTGGGTTAGAATGGCCTAGTGCAAACCCAGGGATTTATGCACAGAATAATTAGGGATTTAAGTAGGGTAAGAAAATAATAGTGGGAGTCATGATCACTTTGCCTGAGTTTTGCAAAGGCAATGTTGGAGTGGAGCAGTTGAGCCCCCAAGGACTGAAAAGTGCGGTGCAAGGTAGACTTGGCTGTACGAAAGCTGTTTTGGCCAGAGGTGGGCTATGTTTCACATCAGGTATTCAGATTAAATATGCCTCATCTATTTGATGGGTGATGGGGTGCATCTCTTTCAGGGGGTTGTGATTTGTACTTAACTGATCTACATCGGGCCTGCCTGAAGTTATAGTTTGCAGGTGGGGCAAGGGGTGTTAAGCAAGGCTAACTCTCTTGTTTGACAGGGATAGGGCAGGTTGTTCATTTAGAAAGGGATAAGTGGTGAGCACCGTGAGCCATTGGGCCTGAACAGGCCATCACAGTTTGGCAGTGGGATGAGGCTTGTGAAGGAGTGCCTTTGGTGCCGAGCAACATCTTCCCGAGCCTGGTAGCGGCTTAACAGTGCATCAGGGTAGGGGGCTGGGCACCTCTCAGCACTCTATGTGTGGGCAAGGATAAACAAGACCAGCAGTAGCTGCTGGCCAGGTTTGGAGCCAGGGTGGATTTGCCAGTACAAAGATAGTCATGCACAGGCTGCCTAGCACAGCCTGCCTTCAATTAAATATTAGTGTAATTAACACAGACCAGCTGAATTTGAATAAATTTAAATAAACTGGAAAAACCCACACTGTTATCTCAAGTCTTCGTTTGGGCACTGGGACAAAAGGGAAACAACTACAATAATTTAAATAGGGACCCCACTTAGGGGCACGTCTCAGAGATAAGTATACTTCTGGACCATTGTCTTGTTCTACTGTGCAGAAGTTTGTATTCTTAAAAGCAATTAAAATAGCTGTTTTAAGTTTACAGATACTATTTTTCTTGATTTTGAGGTTTTTATCCTTCCTTTCCACTTTATTTCTGATTCTTGCTGTTACGTTGTCTCATGCCCACTTTCCATCTCTGCATGTTCAGTGCACACAGAGGGGTTGTGTGTACAAGGATGATGTGAAGTATCTTCCAGCTCTTTGTGTGTAATTGTGCCTGTAAGGTAATTTTGTAATACTAAGGTTTACATGTATTTTTAATACATGTTAAATGTATTTTTTAGGCCCTTGCATTTCTGATTTGAAAACTTCATACGAAAAATTCAATCTCTCCTCTGAAAGCAAGATCCTATATCTGATATGTGTTTTTTTGAAATACCCAGCAGAGTTTCTAATGGTCCTATAATCAAGCTATTATTGGATGAGATGGCTTGTGATGCATCAGCCTGCCGATGTTACAAATGAAGAATTTTTATTCCTCTCTTTCTGCAAAGCAGAGTTCCTTGCCCAGCCAGTAAACCTGGATTCTATATTTGCTCCTGGATTGTTAGCAAGAACCCGTTTCAAAAATCCATAATCGGCTCATTAGCATTCTGCTCATGCAAGGAAGTGTGAGTACAATTTTCAATGGCCTAATGTGACAGGTAATCATAAATTAGTATTTGCTTTAAAACAACACCAGATTACACAGCCTGAATATTTAAGGAGAATGACTCAGTAAGTAGAACGGCGCAGTAATGAAGTGGGGGCTCATTAAACAGATGCTGTCTCCTTCAGCAAGCTACACAAGCAGCAAACAAAAACCAAATGGAAACGTTTCAACAAAACCCTGCAGTCAACCAGAACAAGTTCGGGTTCATTTGTTGTGTCACCATCTACAGGAATTAGTCACAGTAATAATTAAATAGTCACTTGCTAATTTATCATTTTACATTTGCTAACACATTTGCATAATGTACGTAGGGTTTTTTTCTTTGCTTTGATTGCATTAAAAAACTCCTCATATCTGTGTACACTCTTGTAGTTTCCTAAAATATGCAAGGTTATTTCAAGACTTCTCAAACTGCTGACATCTGGCATTCGGCTAGCTATAACTCCTGCTCTTTCTTTCTTTCTTTCTTTCTTTCTTTCTTTCTTTCTTTCTTTCTTTCTTTCTTTCTTTCTTTCTTTCTTTCTTATTATACCTCTTCTATATCACCAGTGCTTGGAACCTAAAATAACAGCAACACAACTGACTACAGGATTGCCAGCAGAATTCAGGTGAAAACAACATGACATCTTATAATGCCCATCATAGCTAATCCAATAAGAACATTCCTTTAAAAAGATTTTTAATTGATTTTCTACATACTACAAACCTGAAATAACTACAAAATACAACCTATACCTAAAAAGCTAAACAAAGATCATAAATTTGCTTTGTTTTTTACAAAGTTTAAACTAAGTTTCCTTATTATTAGAAAAAAATATATAATGAAGCATGATATTAAGCTTTCTTATTTAAGCTGGTATTGCATAAGTAAAATCAAGCAAGTGTTAGTTTGAATTTTTCAAACTTTCTAATTAGATACAGTATTAGTTCTCCTTCTTCCCTCTTCGTTTCGATTTATCAAAGTCCCATTTGACTGCCAGATGCTTCGGGGCAGCCGCCACTTTTTCAGATTCAGAGTCCTCTGAAGAACTACTCATTGTGGTCTTGGAACTTTCCCCGTCATGTATAACATCTTCTTCTTCTTCCTCCTCTGTTGTCATCTTTTCTTCTGTATATCTTTGTTGCAATTCCAAAAAAGTCTTTGCACTTTTAGGAGAGATAATCTTTTGTTTATTCTCTTTGTAGTTGAATACCAGTCCTTCAGAAAAAATCCATCTATAAGGGGTGGAGTTTTTCTGCAGAAAATTTGTCAAGCTTTTATACTGCTTCCTTTTTTTCCTTATTTTGAATGGAATGTCTTTTAAGACTCTGATTTCAACATCTTTGATTTTTAGGGTTGTCCCATTTGTGGCCTTGAGCACCACATCCCTTATAGACCTCCTAGAGAATCTCACCACAATCTCTCCAGGCAGGTTTTTCTTCTTCAGAAAAGCAGGATATGTCCTGTAGACCATCTCACTTTGTAAAAAATCCACTTGTAAATCTGTCATTGGAGCTAATGCTTCGCTTAAGATTTCTTTGAGATTCTCAGTCTTTTGTTCAGGGACACCTTGAAATCATAGAACATATACTGATCTTTCCATTTGTAGTCTTAAAAGTTGGTCCTTATCAGTTTCTCTCTCTTTCTCCACCACTTTTAGTCTTTGATCCATTACTTTTGGCTTGGTTTCAACCAATTTAGCTGATTTAACTGCCTCCTCCACTTTAATATTGGTTTCTTTGATCTGTTTCTGGAGCACATCAAAGTTTTGATTCAAATTCATTATCTGATCCAGTAGGGGGCACAGTGATGAGGATAACATGCTGGAAAAGTCTATGGTAGCTTCCGGTTTAGGAACTGGAAGTGTTGAAGATGTAGTTTTTGGAGAGGGTTTTTGCTCTAGTCACCATTTCCCCCCTTCTGCCAGTCATTATTTACTTTTTGGGAAAATTAATAAAGTCTAAGAAAGTTTGTTTAAAAATGTCATTTTGAAGAAAATCACACTTTGCTTGTTTTTCCTCTGCCACACCAGCAAGACAAGTCCCCTGGTTTAACTCAGTTCATTTAAAATGGGGGGGGGGGCAAGCCGTTCCTTCCTCCCTCGCTGCTTTTTTTGGGGACTTCTAGTATGCTTTATCACTCGTCCAATTGAGTGGACTGTTAGACTCATGCTTCGTTGATTACTGGACCACTGGTAAGGGTCTGCTTCATTAATACGCTTGATACATACTGGATTGCTAGTAAGGGACCATTTCGTTAATACGCTTGATCCTTTGCTCACCAGTCCAGTGTGCACCTCTTGGTGCCATGGCGGCACCGTGGCGATGGGACCTTTTGGAGCAAATAGGAGCCTCAGTCCCTTGGCCGTAACCTCAGGAGAGGCACCCATCGTGCCCCAGGCTAGAAGCCCCCTACAAGAGCTCCCAGGGGGCCAGAATCATCTGGCACCCCTCCCATTTGCCAGGCTATGGGCCGCCCCAATTGGAGCACCAAAGGAGTGTGCCCGTCATTTGAGTCGCTGAAACTGGAAGCCTCCTGAGAACATTCCTTTTCAGCTGGATTCAATAAATTATGATTTAGTTTATTTAAAATACTTAGTGCCAACCATGTCTTTTTATCAATCACAATGACCAACAACAAAAACAATGCAACCAACCATAAAACCAGCTAACCAGCTCTGTAAAAATGCACAGAAGTGTAAATTTGAAAAAAGAGGCCACAGCCCTGTGAATCCACTTTGAAGGCACTTTTTAAGGTGCCCATAGCATATCAGTTCTTGAGTATATTAACCACTGGACAGTCCCTCTGTTCCTGACATCTGTGTCTTTCTTCTCTATTGCTCAGACCAGCATGGTTACCCACCTGAATTTATTTTGTTGGAGGATGAGGCATTCTTCTGCTGGTTACTAGCGATGTTCCCTCTAAGCTCCACAGTATTGTGAGCAAAAATTATACCTTGTGACCGAAAAAGCTAGTAGCATTAAAGTTGTGAGACAGTCTACATTTGACTACTGCAGAAATTAGTTCTTAGAAGATTATTTCCATAACCTTGTAAAAATCTCAGAATGAATTTTTAAAAATTATATTAAAACTATATTGTAAGAATAATCTAAACAGTTAAAGAGAAAACAGAATCAAGTTAAATTTCATTACAGAAAATGTCCTCTATGGGGGTAGACCAGACCTCCAGGGAACAGGTCTACCTGCTCCAGTCTACTATATTGGTAGATTTGGCCTTGGACCATCACCCGGTGTGAGCCTTAGAAAATATACCAACACATTGTGAGGCTTCTGAGTCGAATCAATAAGCCAGACCTTTGATGAAGCAAAAAGTTCTTTTATTCTTAATGATGGTTCAGGTACTCAATGTTTGTTAGAGATAACTTGGTTACAAGCAACAGGGATTAATATACCATACACAGTAAGGTGAGAGCAGGCAAAGAGACAATCAGAGCCAATACAAAAAAGGGCGAAAAACCCCCAACTGTTGGTTCTCACAAAAAAGGCGCAAAAGCACTAAATTCCCCCCCATGCCCCTTAGTGACCTCTACTTGCGATTCACAGGCTAGGCACCTGGCTAGAAACAGTTCAACAGTTCTCCAAGGTTACAAAAGCAAGATAAAACATTCATGACGCCAGAGAGAAAGAGGGAGGAGGCAAGGGAAGATAGCCAGACTGTTTATGTGACACGGTGGAATGCGGCAAGCCATCCTCCCGGGGAAGAAAAAGACACATTAAGCAGGACAGGCAATAAACCTCAAGGCTAGCCATAAATTATTGATAGACAATTACTGATAGAGACCCTAGCCTGAACAATTAATGGCAGCAGATCTGACACACATAGGGGGGAAGAAAAATCTTAAAGTCTACTTTGAAGTTTGTTTTTTTAGTGAAATATGACAAATTACAGGTCAAGTATAACAGAGGTAGAGCAATCACTGTGAGAACCCTATCTAACCTAATAAACAAGAAGTTGCTTAAATGTTACCAACCTGCCCAAACTACTTATTTATTCAAATATTTATATCCCACTTTTCCCTTTGACTCAAGCAGCTTACAAATCATACTGAAAAGCAATTTTTTTAAAAAAAATTCCAGTTCCATTATAGCCTTTGGGCACCACTATGGTCAATGGGCCCCATAGGCTATAATGGAGAATTGACCCAGTCTCTCATAGTGAGCTCAGGGCTTCATCCAAAGTAAAAAGGAACATGGTTTTTACTTTGGATGAAGCCCTGAGCTCACTATGAGAGATTTTTTGCAGCGTTCAGTAGTGAAAAATTGGAATAAATATTTGGGTATTTAGCAACCCTGAGTTTGAAAGAATTTTTAGAACTCCCTGAAGAAGACCTGGAAACAGGAGGATATCTGGACCTCTGTTGGAGGAGGAGGAAGAACAAATACATTTTTGGACTTAAAGGAGTCCTCCTTCAAAAACACTTGTGTACTATTTAGGAGGACTGAAACTTATAGAGGGGTTGTGCAATATCTGCTGTTATATTTTGGGATGATTCCTAGTATCTTGGGATTTATACTCTCTATGTGTGATAATTAATGTGATAGTGAATTATTTTAAAAAAGTAAATTATTTATTATATATATATATATATATATATATAATATCTAAAAATTAAAAAAAATATTTTTGTGATACTTTGTTAATTGTCTTTAGCATGGTAGTTTTTGATTTTTGGTTTCTCTGTCCTACCGTGGGTCCTATTTTGGTTTTGTGGATCACCCCTAATGCAGCTTAGAGGGAACTCTGGTTGCTAGAGACTGGCCATGTTAATTTGTGAGGGATGCTTTGTTTGCAGCAGCAGACTTCGGACCTTCAAAGATCAAATTTCTAATAGATTTGAGCTTATAAAACATATTGGAGCAGCAAGTCTTGTTCCAGACTCATGGAATAGTGCCATTATAACATTGATTCCAAAAGGTCAGGAAAAACTAGATTGGATTAGTAACTACAGACCAATATCGTTGCTGAATGCAGATTACAAAATTTTTGCGGTTATATTGGCAGAAAGATTTTTAAAAAGTTTTGAAACAAACTATTAACAGGGATCAAGTAGGGTTTCTCCCCAAGAGACAGTTAAGAGAGAATCTTAGAACACTAATTAACGCCCTAGAGTATTATGAAATGCATCCAGAAAAAGCAATGGCTATGATGTTTATGGATGCCGAGAATCTTTCCTGGAAGTTTTTACTTCTTAAGCTAAAGATATTTAAACTGGGAGATAACTTTAGAACCATGGTTGAAGCAATATATAGAAATCAAAGTGCTAGATTAGTGCTTAATGGGGATGTGTCTCAAGAATTCAAAATAGAAAATGGCACTAGACAGGGATGCCCCCTCTCGCCTTTGCTTTTCATCTTTGCCTTGGAATCTTTATGTGAACAGGTCAGGAAAGATCAGGAGATTGAAGGTCTTAACTGTAGAGGCCAAAAATATAAGCTATGTGCATATGCAGATGATGTGATGTTTATTTTGGAAAACCCAGATAGCTCTCTAAGTAATCTATTAGCAACAATTAACAACTATGGTGAAGTGGCAGGTTTTAAAATTAACATTCAGAAAACTAAACTAATTACTAAGAATTGTTCTAAAGAGGTGGATTCTAGATTACAAGCACTTGCTTAACAAGTGGGGTAATCTAGTAAAAGTCCAAAAAGGGGGTTTAGTAAAAGTCCAAACGAACTAGACGTAATTTGTTTCTAACATCTCTGTGGTCAAGAAAGTTAAATACTTAGGAATTACCTGTTCAAACAGAGCAAGCACATTAATTGAAGATAATTACAAGGATTGGTTAAACAAGGTTAGAAATGATCTAAATAAATGGAAGGATTTAAAATTATCTTGGCTGGGCAAAATAGCTGCCATTAAAATGAATGTTCTACCTAAGTTCTTATTTTTGGCCCCAACAATTCCTTTGTTAAATGAAAGAGCTAGTATTTATAAAGATATCAACAAGATTATGAAGCAATTTATATGGTACCCCAAGAGGCCGAGGGTTAAATGGAAGGTGTTGCAGGATGGGAAAGACAGAGGAAGAGTTGGCGTCCCCAATTGGGAGATATATGGTAAAGCTGCTGCCTTAGTTTGGATACGGGACTGGATAAAGTTAGACAACCCTAGGGTACTGGCTTTGGAAGGTCACGGTCTCCATATCGGGTGGCATGCATATGTGTGGTATAACAAACACAAAATTCACTCTAACTTCTCAGCACTCTTTTAAGAGCCGCCCTTATGAAGACATGGTTAAACATAAAGCGAAAATTTTACATTAATGTCCCAAGGTGGGTATCACCTCTAGAGGCTTTTATTAAGCCATCCTTGTTAAATCAAAATAAGATTCTGAGGTATGAGTTGTTATTGGACAAGGATGAGAATATTAAAAAGGAATCTCAAATAATAAGAGAAGAGGGGATACATTTAACATGGTGGGAATATATCCAACTTCTATCTAGATACAAAGAAGATAAAAAGAGGGGGTTTAGTAAAAGTCCAAACGAACTAGACGTAATTTGGTTACATAATGACTCTAACTTGATAAAGAAGTTATATAATATAATTCTGAAATATGAAACGCAAGACAAGGAAATTAAACAAGTAATGATAAAATGGATGGAAGACTTTGGATATAACATTAATTAGATAAGTGATTGAAAATTTGGAAGTCTATAAAATACTTGAAAACAGTAGCTTATAAAGAAAATATTTATAAAATATTTTATCGTTGGTATTGGTCACCAGATAGGCTAAACAAATGTTTTAAATCTACATCTAGTCTTTGTTGGTTATGTGGAAGTAATATCGGCACACTTTACCACATGTGGTGGTCTTGCAAAGTAGTGCAAAAGTTATGGCTGATGGTTAAAAATTTAATATGGGAAATTCTGGACTATGATTTGGTCTTGACTCCGGAAGTATACTTATTGAACATGCTACCAGATGGCTTGAGGAGATCTGAACAAAAACTAATGGCATATATACTAACAGCAGCTCGTATATTACGGGCAAAATATTGGAAAGCATCTACTTTACCAAGTTGGGGAGAAATAATCTACAAACTCTCAGAATGGGCTGAATTGGACAAGTTAAACTACCTATTGAATACAGATACCAAAAGCGACCCTGCTAATGTATGGTCCAAATTTATTATATGGTTGGAATAGCTTGTTGTGCTCATTTGTGTAAATGTTGTTTAAGAATGTGGATCCTTGTATTGATATGAGAAAATCCTAATAAAAAAATTATATATAAAAAAAGGAGGACTGAAACTTATAGAGGGGTTGTGCAATATCTGCTGTTATATTTTGGGATGATACCTAGTATCTTGGGATTTATACTCTCTATGTGTGATAATTAATGTGATAGTGAATTATTTAAAAAGAGTAAATTATTTATAAAAAGTATATATATATATATATATATATATATATATATATATAATATCTAAAAATTAAAAAAATATTTTTGTGATACTTTGTTAATTGTCTTTAGCATGGTAGTTTTTGTTTTTTGGTTTCTCTGTCCTACCGTGGGTCCTATTTTGGTTTTGTGGATCACCCCTAATGCAGCTTAGAGGGAACTCTGGTTGCTAGAGACTGGCCATGTTAATTTGTGAGGGATGCTTTGTTTGCAGCAGGAGGTGAGGGATGCTTTGTTTGCAGCAGCAGACTCAACATCAAAAGGAGGATGCAGTCTAGACAGAAAGAAAGTAAACAGCAAAATCAAACATTTGCTGCCATAATCCCCCAGCCAGCTCTAGCTCCTCTTCTTGCTGGGAAGGGAAACAAGTAGAAGCAGCCCATTTCAGGCACCCATGGTGATGCCTCAAACACCAATCATTAGAAGAGCTGACATCAATGAAGTCTGGAGCCAATGGCTGTAGCATATGTTAAGATGATTCAGTGATATACAATAATTCCATGGACATTACAAAGAGAACTTGGAGCTGTTCTGTATGTAGCCTAAAACACCTGCCAATTAAAAAAAAAACATTCAAAAAGAATAGGAGGCTCAGATACAGCAGTATAGCAGTATGGCAGCTATGGCTATAATACCAGAAGTGGTAACACCAATCCCTATTCCTCATGTAATTTTTTTCCCCTTCTAAATTCTGTTTGGCCTGGCTTTACCATGGGAGAACAGTAGCTTGTGCTCACAGGATCTCTTCCATAAAAGCAGACTTGTAGGGAGGAATACAAGAAGATGGGCAAGTTATCTATTTGTTTAAAACATGTTTATCCTTTCTTTCCACCCAACTGAGGCACCCAAGACAGCAAACAGTCAACACATTAAAACAAGCTTTAAAATTATATAGATTCACACACATAAACAATTAAAAAATATAACCATTTAAAAGGCTTGAGAATGTCTGCTTCAAGGTATCTGAAGAAGTGTGTATGCATACAAAAGCTTATACCCAGAATTAAACTTTGTTGGTCTTAAAGATGCCACTGGACTCAAATTTTGTTCTGTTCAAAACAACAATTAATGAGACACATAAGTATATAAATGAGGAGTGTCAGTGATGAAATGCCAAACAAAATAATGAAGTCTTCACCTGCTGGTGGAAGAAAATGATAATGTGGGTGAGATGAATCTTCCTGTGGAGGAAATGCCATAGTTTGTTGTCACAACAGATAAAATATGGAAAACATACACTAACTTTTTGATGTGAGTTTATCTTTTCTCCTCTCCAGGATTAGTAAAATTAATTGCATAGTGTTAACAACATATAGAGAGAATATATGCAGACATGGTTAATTTTGAGAGCTTCCCTCCCCTTCTCAGTCTTCCTGAATTTGGAGACTGGCCAAAATATATTTCTTTTTAAATTCATTCATGTAGCTGAATATAATCTAATTATTGGCTACCTGTATTGGTTTAAAACATATTTACTATTGTAGTTTAGTTCTTCCATGGTAATTAGTCATGCTTGGATTCATAAATTGTTATGGATAAGGAAATAATTTACCTTGTCTTTGCTATTGAAAGGACAAAGGCTCACAGAATAGAATTGGTCAACTCAGAAAAAAAATCTGCATGTTGGAAAATGATTATATATATATATATATATATATATATATATAGACAAATCGTTGAATGTAAAATGTCCTTAAGCTTGCTGTCAAAGATTAGGCTAAAGCTTTTCTAGGAGAGAATGAGAGAAAATATTCTGTTCAGTTAGAACTCACTTTTCTCACCTTGCAACAGATTTATTCTGAATTCCTTTGTGTAATAAACCAATAGTCTCAAATGTCACTGAACACCCACTGGAAATTGTACAAGAGCCCAGCACTTGACTTTTCATTTTGACTTACACATCTTTTAATGTACTTACAGTGTAAAGTTCAAAAAGGAAGCCCTTCCAGTTGGTTCTACATATGCAGTTTATGTATCCCTCCCTGCTCAAGTAATTTTTTGTATGCTTAATTAGAAGCTTAATAGAATTAAGAATGCAAACAGACATAATAAAGATCATGGAACTCCATTTTTCTCTAAGAGGCAAACTTCATGCTCATGCTGCCCTGATTTGGATGGCTGCAAAAGACAGGAGAGAGAGTTTAATGTGACCAAAACTGTCTTTTTTTAAACCCATATATTTTCCTTTGAAATGCTAATAACAGTATAAGGAGCTAAGTTTTGATCAGTGAAAATGAGCAGGCTTTGAAGGGTTAAGTATCTTCTGTCCTCACCATGCAGATGAACAAATCTCTGTGATCTTCCTCACATCTGTTGTGCTCTAATTGTAACTTCCTCAGGCCTTTTCTTCTGTTGTATCTTCTGCTACATCTTTAAAATGTCTGAAGCAATTTTTGTTCCTTGTGCTTGGAAACATATTATATAGTATTGCAGTGCGGCCGGTGCAAAAGCGAAGAGTGTAAGCTGTAGTAATATGAAACTGAAATATTAGTGGGTGTGGTGGTGAAGGGGATAAAGAATCTGCCAAGAAATAGTCATATAAGTAGCAAGTACACTGTGCGTCATTATGCCAGAAGACACAGTGACCAAATATTGCCCATACACAGAAATGATTAAGAGGCTCTGTTTTTCAAAGTAGAACATACATTGCTGCTTTTTTTTTAAAAGTCATATATTTGCCTAGATAACTGATCACTCAATCAAACAATTAATGTCTACTGAAGTAATTATCCAGTCATTTAGCTGACAATTTGGTATTGTACAGTTCAGTTCCCAACTATAATTGGTTTATCTATTTCTGATGTAGAGATCAGATCAGTAATAGATGATCATGCTCAGCTCAAACCATACCCATGTACTTTATGTGCCCTTGGCAGGGTAATCCCAAAAGATGTCTGGAAATATGAGATGGGACAGCTTGCCTCAGCTAAAGGTGAAACCTGAAAATATGATTTATTACTCATTAACATATTCAGTTCTCAAAATGGCCAACTTTGTGAATACTTAAATCCAGAAACTGAAGCCATGAACAGACAAGACCAATCTTTCTACAAACCTGAAAAAGTCCCAGGTTTGGGGGAAGACCTGAAAGAAAGAAAGACAGACAGACAGACAGACAGACAGACAGACAGACAGACAGGGAAATATTTTGTAAGAAAATATATCATGCTAAAGAAGAATACCAACTAGCAAAAATTCCACAAAGGATTCAAAATCCAAGCAAAAAAAGCTGCTCCATGGAAAAACATATATTGGCAGCCAAACAAAAGATCTGCTCTCCCATATATGTGTCAACAAATAAATAACAAAGTGACTTGTCACTAATGCGAACTCCAGAAAAAGTCACTCCACTTGTAATCTGCCACAATTTGAAAGGAGTAGCGGTGTTCAGTGTTCCAACAGACTAATGTATCTCCTAGGTTAGGTCGACATTTCTGGTCTTCACAGGGGTCATTTTGTAGAAAAAGAGGTGCAGGAGCTCATTAGCATAACTCATTAGCATAACTTATTTGCATATGCCACACACCCCGACATCACTGGAAGTATGTCAGAAGGCAAGAGAGAGAGGGAAGAAAGGAAGGAAGAAAGAAAGCTGGCAGAGAGGGGACAGCTACTATTCCAAGCCTCAGAAATACTGCTATTCTGGGAGGATAGCTTCAGTGGTGGCTGAAGCCTTCAGAAGGCTGGTCAGAGGAACAAGGACATTTCCAGGGGATGAGGTCATTTTGCTGCAGCCATGACACAAGCAGGCATTCCCCCGAGACGGGGGGGGCTGGCACCAACTCCCGGAGCTGAGCTCCCCCAAGCTCCTGCTCGAAATGGCCCCTGGGTCTTCATCAGCGTCAATAATTTAAAGGTTCAGATCTGGAGCTTTACAAATTTTATACAAAACTCTCACCATTTCCTGTTATTGAGGAGCATAATGCTTCAAACTCATAAGGGTTAGTAATAGATCTCCTTTAAAAAAAACTGGCTCTCAGCATGTGGCTCGAACCCATGATCCTGAGATTAAGAGTCTCAGCTACTACCAACCCTTATGAGTTTGAAGCATTGTGGTCCTCAATAACTGGAAGTGGTGTGAGTTTTGTATAAAATTTGTGAAGCTCTGGATCTGAAGTTCTAAATTATTGACTCTTGATGAATAGACTCATGCTACTTCCAATCCTTACTTTCAGGGAAGGGAACAAGGAAATAGTGGGAGATAGATAGATGTCTTCCATAGGTCTTGGCTGGTCACTCTGTTTTTTTTTTTTAAAAATCAGAATGCTACTGCTGAAATCTTTGGCTGAGGACAGACTGGCAATCTGAAGCGGAGGCAAAGCGGAGGGAACTGGAGCGGGGGAAAAAACCCACGGAGCTGGCCGTTCACACTGGCCAGAGCAATGCGGATCAGCGGCGATACGGAGCGTTCAGACTGCCACGGAGCGTTCAGACTGCTGCATAGCCAGCGCGCGCCGCTGCACTTTTTTTTGTTTTCCTTTGATGTTTTTCGCATGTGCGCACATGCGCATATGCGCAAAACTTTTTGCCGGTGCGTTCACACTTCCTCCGGATGCCTCCCGCTTCTTCCAGTTCACACTGTTTGGAAGCAGGAGGCATGCGGAGGAAGGCCCCTGAACACCGGGAAAAACCGGTGTCCGGGTAAAGCGGAAGGAAAGCAACTGGGAGACGGGTAAGTACACAACGGAGCCGACGGACAGATGCGCATGTCTGAACGTGCTCCTTTCCTCCGTTTGCGAAGCGTGCCTGCCCCGCTTTAGATTGCCAGTCTGTCCTCAGCCTTTATTTCTCTTCATTATGAGTACAGAATTCATTTCCATCCCTTGGCTTCTGTCATTCTATATTATCTTCAAGGATCTAAGCCTAAACTTTGGAGCTCTCTACTCTCTGCTGCCTTTCTTACTCTTATCCCAATTCTTGCAGCTCTGTTTAGCTCCTCAGTTCCCTTTGGTCCCTCCTCCAACTCACATCATACCACCTCCCATATTGCTACCTTTTTCTGTATAAAGTAGTTTCTTTGTCCATATAGAAATCTTGGTTGTGCTATACGCACCTTTCACTTTATGAGGATTGGAGTAAGGGCAAGAACTATTGTAGTAGGAAAGAGGGAGTGAAGGAATTGCATAAGATATTTCTCCATGCAATGAAAAGAGGGCCCAGTTTGTATCACAGGTTATCTGTGTGTGGAGGGGAAGGGGAAGTCTTCTTCGTCATGCAAATTCAACAGCATCTCTGGCTGAATGTATGAAGTGGTGCATTATCCCAGAGGGAACTGAAGAAAATTTGGACTCAAGTAATTGCAACTTTTGCAAAATTATTCCTGGAAAGAATTAAGAAATATGCCTCTAAGTAGACAAATAGCTTGAAGGAAATGGCACATTAAAAAAATTAATGAAGGAAATATTACCTATCAGACCATAAACATTACATTATTATCATTACACACACCAAATTACTGGATAATGAAGGAATTTGTAGAAGACTAAATTGACCAATATAGGAATTTGATTTGAGGACTGAATTTGTGTGGCTGCATACATTAGCAATAGAACTGAAAATAAAGCAGTGTGGATCCTGTGGATCTGTTCTGCTTTGCAGGGACACTTTCTTCCAGTGTAAGGAGCCTTCCCCAGGCTCCTTGCACCAAAGGAAACGGCCTGTGCTAGCAGACTGGGATCTATGGACTTCAAGTCAGCATACTTAAGAAATGTTCATTATTTATAGATTTTGACTTGCTAAATCTAATTTAGGAAGAAGGTAAATATGAATCCAGAACACAGTGAAAGCAAGACTTTGAACCGAGCTCTTTCAAGACAGAAATCAAACTTTCTTCTTTCAGCTCATCTTTGCTATTGCTTTCCTGGAGATTATTGAATTGGCTGTAAAGTTGTCAGAAATAAACTTTAATGTCAAGGGTTTTTGTTTCTTCACCATAACATTCTAAGTCTTATTTAAAAAGTGTTCTGAAACATCTGACCATTGTCAGAAATCATAGAAAGTATGAGTTCATATTAAACTATGCCACCATCACAGTCTTTTTCAAAGAATTTATTCTTATAGGAATCTCTGAAAGCTGAGAAGACTGTATATGGGCACAATTTTATAAAGGGCAGAGGAGTGAAAATAATTTACTACTGATAGGAATTTGGGAGCAGTTACCATTTCCCTTTGTAGTCCCACAGCAAATGCAAAAACTGGGGTATTCAGTCAGTAAAGCTTTAATAAGCTGAATGTCAGGAGGTGAATAAATGAAGTCATTGTGAAAGAAAGATTCCACATTTGTCTGTCTGAAATGGCAGAAGTAAAGGTAAATTTCTCACCAGCAAAGAGAATCAAGGATGAGAAAGTGCTACCAGAGTGGAGTGGATACGCTACTGGAAACTGAAGACCGAGAAAATGCATGAGTGGCTGTAGGGCATAATATGTATAGTAGGGTCCAAGAGAATAGTGCTAATTGCACTATTAGCATAATAGAAGAGAAAAGGGGACATGATAGTGAACATGATGTCCAATGAGAAGAATAGCTGAAATAGGTAGATAATGGCACCACTTTGGATTTTTTTGCTATCAGAACTGTGTTTTATAAATATTGGAAATAATACATAAATTATTGCTGGATTGAACCCAGTGCTTACTATCTTATAGGACGTTTATGAAAGCCTATGAGATGGCTGTCAAGGCTGCGAAAAAAGCTTTCTATGCAGCTGAGATAGCATCTGCGAGTTCCCGCCCAGCCCAATTATTTAGGACAATTCGGTCATTGACGACTTTGCTGGTGAGCAGTACCAAACGGAAGGGAATTGGATATTGGCTGTGAGGCTTTTGGGAGCTACTTCACAAATAAAGTCTTGTCGCTTCACCGAGATCTCCCCGCCACAGTTGAGACAGTAGCAGAACTTGAGGCTCCAAGCCTGTCTTCTGGTCATATTTTGGATTACTTCAATCCACTCTGCCTGGACGAGGTTGACAACTTGCTCTCGCTGGTCTGCCCAACCACCTGCAAGCTTGATCCGTGCCCATCTTGGCTAATTAAAGCAAGCCAGGAGGGGGTACGAGGGGCGCTTAGGGAGATCATCAACACATCCCTTGCAAAAGGGATGTTCCCTAGTGCCCTGAAGGAGGCAGTGGTACGTCCGCTCCTCAAAAAACCATCTTTAGACTCGGCCGATTTAGTTAACTACTGGCCGGTTTCTAACTTACCTTACTTGGGAAAGTTAATCGAGAAGGCGGTGGCGGACCAGCTACAGAGCTTTTTGGAATACACCTCTGTGTTAGATCATTTCCAGTCCGGCTTTTGGCCAGGTCACGGGATGGAGACGGTACTGGTCGCCGTTACGGATGACCTCTGGAGGCATCTGGATCGAGGTGGCACGGCGGTGCTGATGTTGTTGGACCTGTCGGCAGTGTTCGATACGGTCGACCATCGGCTACTGTGCTGCCGCCTCGCCGATACTGGAATTCAGGGGTTAGCCTTACAGTGGCTCTCCTCATTTCTCCATGATCGGGGACAAAGGGTGGCGGTAGGGGATCAGCTCTCCCAAAGATATCTGCTGAATTGCGGTGCTCCACAGGGAGCAGTTCTTTTCCCTATGCTGTTTAACATCTTTATGCGCCCCCTTGCCCAGATTGCACGGAGGTTTGGGCTGGGTTGTCATCAGTACGCGGATGATACCCAGCTCTATCTGTTATTGGGTGGTCAGTCGGCCTCTTGTCCGGCTGATCTGGACCTGGCATTGTCGGCTGTGGCTGGCTGGTTCAGACAGAGCCGAATGAAGTTGAATCCGATGAAGATGGAGATCCTATGCCTGGGTCGGGGTGGACCGGGGGGGATCCCTCTCCTGGCCTTCGAGAGGGTGCCGTTGGTACCAGCGGCAGAGGTCAGGAGTTTGGGAGTGCTCCTGGACCCCTCGTTAACGATGGAGGCCCAGGTAGCAGCTGCTGCGAGGTCGGCCTTTTATCATCTTCGGCTGATCAAGCAGTTGGTCCCCTTCCTTGAACGCAACGAGCTGGCGACAGTGATCCATGCATTGGTCACCTCAAGGTTGGACTACTGTAATGCCCTCTACATGGGGCTGCCCTTGTACCAAATCCGGAAGCTGCAGCTAGTGCAGAATGCTGCGGTGCGGCTGTTATTAGGTTTGCCTATGCGGGAAAATATTCAGCCCGCCCTAAAAGCACTGCACTGGCTGCCTATAGCATACTGGATAAAGTTCAAGGTGCTGGTGCTCACCTATAAAGCCCTATATGGCCTGGGACCTACTTACCTGAAGGACCGCCTCTCTCCATATGTTCCCCAGTGAGCACTATGATCTGGATCCTAAAACCGACTGGTCCTGCCAGGGCCGAAGGAGGCGCGGCTGGCAACAACATGGACCAGGGCCTTTTCAGTGGTGGCCCCGTACTGGTGGAATGAGCTCCTGGAGAACATCAGGGCCCTGCGGGATTTGATGCAATTCCGCAGGGCCTGCAAAACGGAGCTCTTCCACCAGGCTTTTAAGTAGGGGCCGCCTAAGGTGAACATCTCAGCCCTGGCCCTGATAATGCGATCGGCCAGCCTGTGTGTACACACACAAGGATCATATGTGAGTGCTGCTTTGATCCACCCGGATGAAAAATCTGTAACGCCGCCGATTTTGCGATAGAATATGTAACTATTTTTAACTGAGTGTATTATTTTTATGTTGTGAGCCGCTCTGAGCCCACCTCAGTGGGGAGGGCGGGATATAAATTCTAATAAATAAATAAATAAATAAATAAATAGAATAAGCTTAGAAACATAAATGTAATTGATATGAAAAGTATGATGATGGGGATTCATGAAAAGAATGGTACCAAAGTCTGGAGTCAAAGGCAGAGTATATGTCATTTATTGTAGTGATGCAGATTGCTTGTCACCTGCCCAGGCAAGCCCGATCTTGTCAGATCTCGAAAGCCAAGCAGGGTTGACTCTGACAAGTACTTGGATGGAAGACCTCCTTGAAATACCAGAGACAGGGGCAGGCTCTAGTCAGCCACCTCTCTGAATATCCCCTAGGTCCCCGGGTTAGTCAAGAGGTCACCATGATTTCCAGGTGCACTCACACACACATGTGCACTTATAAAAATACCAAAGAATACAAAAAAGAAAAAGAAAAAAGATTGTGTGTCACCTATACCTCCCCAATGAAGTCCTAAAATGACAGAATGGGAGCAAAACTAGTTTATTTAACAGGCTGATCTACATAATAACATTAAAATATCCTACATATTTTAATGGCAAACTGTGCTACTCAGCCTTGCTGTGGCTATCATCATTTGGGCAATTCCATCCTGGCTCCAAACTTGTTTTGTTTAGCCTTTAAGAATGGTCTTACTTATCCTCGCCTGCAGGTGACATATGACAAGAGGTGCTAAACTTCATCCCTTCCACCAACAGGCCATGAAAAAAACCCAATGGGTTTCATTGATGCTGTTCAGTTCATCCTACTGTAGAATGAGTGATGGCCTTTACAAGAATATCTCTCCATCATCTTTGATGGAAAATAACTAGGTATGCCAAATATACCATGGAGTTTGCCCAAATATCAGAGTGTCACTCCCAGATGTTCGTGACGTGTCTACATCACTTCTGGGTGACATAAGCATGTTGGGGCAGGTTTTACTGGAAGTGGCCTGAAAAACATCATTTGGGGTGGGATTATCCCCTGCTGGCCAGTGGTGGGGAAGCACCCCCCAAAAGTGGGGGTTTCCCTGCCCCCAGTGGGGGTCTGGGAGCCCTACGAATAACCCTAGCAAACTAGTTAAGAACATAAGGAGATCCCTGCTGGATCACATCAGTGATCCATCTAGTCCAGCATGCTGTTTCATACAGTGGCTAACCAGTTCTTCTGGAGGTCCAGCAACAGGGTGTAGAGGCCGAGGCTTTCCCCAATATTGCCTCCTGGCACTGGTATTCAGAAGTTTACTGCATTTGAATGTGGAGGTTTCCTTTAGCCAACATGGCTTGTAACCACTGATAGATCTATCCTCCATGAATCTGTCTAATCATCTTTTAAAGCTATCTATGCTTATTGGTCTAACAGTAAAAAACCAGCCTAATTATGCCATCCAGGGCCAGTTCTGGTTTTTGTAGGCCTTGGGCAAGAGAGCATAACCAGGACTTGATGGCACTTATGTATGTGCGCAGAAACACCAGGAAGCAGCTGAAAATGGTCTCCCTACTCACCAATCACAGGGGAACCCAAAAATTCCTGCTTGGCTTCAAAGTGACTGGCTAATCCCATGATGTCCCAAAGGAAGATGGGTGGGTCAACTGCACATGATAAATGTCTGTGTGAAAGAGATGCAGCTGTCTTTAAAAGTCTCTGTAAACCCTCCCCCTGCCAGGGCTGGATACTTAACAGCTCTGCTAATCAAATCCCATGTGTCACTTGAAAAGGGTGGGACAACAGCATCCCTGGCCTTAACAGTTTATGACTGCATTTCTGTCCTGCCTTTCACTCTACAGATTCTCAAAGCACTTCCAGAGGTAGAAACCAACAGAAATAATGACATAACCATAATGAAACATGCTAAAATGACAATAACAGTAAAACAAAAATAGCATCCGCAGTCTAAATTTTCATTAATTTAAAAACATGGTTAAATAAAACAATTTTAAATGCCTACAGATATCAATGGAGTAATCACCAAGCAAGCTTAACCTCTGAGGGCAGGAGATCCAGAGATAGTGTACTTCAAAACAGAGATTGCAAAGAAATAATACATAGAGGGAGCAGCACACGTTCATGTACTTTTCATCCTGGTATAATAATCTTTCATATGCATCTCTACTATTTAGTCTAAACTTTTATGCTGCTACTTTAATGGAGTTAAATCATGAAGAAGTATAAACTAATTCAGAATTTAAATAGAGATGTAAGATTTTTATAATCAAGGCTTTTGAAGATGGTGTCAGTTGTGCCACCTGAAATTTTCCTCCTGAAGGGAAGGAAATATAAATGGTCGAGTAAATACTGTCGCTGTCTGGTACTCTTTTATTATCCTATTGAACTTTACAGATAAAGTCACAAATAAAGAATGATCAGCTACATCGTAGGTTTGTACTTCCAAAAGGGTATGAAGATTTAGGAATGACATTTATGCCATACAATTCCATAGTTAGAAATCCAGCATAGCCTGGCAAAGTTAATGCTAGGGATAAATTAAACTCACAGTATGAAAGGGAAATGCTCTTTCTTGTTCAAACACTTGAAGGTTTTAAGTTGCTAGGTTTCCTGGGTATAGCATTTATTACCATTAAAATGGAGAGATTTTCTGAATTTGCATGTTCTTAAGACCTCTGTTAGGCAAGAGATTCTAAACACTTATCACTTTCAGTGTTTTCTGATGGAGTCTGTAATATAGGAATCTGGCACAAATTCTGAGGTCGTGTTCACATGTGCAATTTGATCCATTGCCCTTGCTGTTCTGTTATGGATTTAAAATGCATGATCAGACAGCAACATCTGTCTGTCATGCCTCAGTCGTCTGACTCCCCTTCCCCTCCCCTTGCTGTGAGTTTCTTTGATACCTGAGAAGGTCCAGTCCTGTTGGTCTGAGCTGGTTCCAAAATTTCTTGCTGTTTGGTTGCACTCATACGTAGCCAAGCTGTCAGACAGATCTGACTGGTCTCTTGTTTTCTGGCCACCATTTTAAAAAAAACTAGTTAGCGATGATCACATAACTGCACATTCGCACCTCTTTCTCTCCCCCCCCCCCACCCAGGGGCTGCTCAAAACTTTCTTTTTAAAAACTCTCAAAGAAAGATGCCTCTGTTCTTCAGCTTTTTTCTATCCTTTGGGAAAGGGGTAAATTGAAAAGATTACAGGGAGGACAGCAGTGAACTCCATATCCCAGCATTCTCAGCAAGCATTTGAGCGCATGCTCAGAGGGAAAACTTTTAAAAGTAATGGCTGACAGCCACATGAACTACATCTCCCAGCAGGTTCATCCCTGCTTTTGGGCATGCTCCTAGGACAGACTTCTAAAAAAATGGCCAACAGGCTGACTCTGTGCTTGGTGCTATCTGATCACTCCACAGCCAGTAAAATCGCTTTGAAGAGTGCTAAAAAGGGGTGAGTCTGGTCAGGATTCTTTTCAGGATGCTAACAAGTCCATTATCAGCATTGCAAACCTCCTTGTGATGTGATAAAGTGAGTTGCAGTTCAGACTCCATTTCTCTGGGTCTGTGTCCTTTCTTCTTAACCAATCTGCTTGAATGTTTTCTAGACCCTGCTCAGGCTCTGCTTTCAGAACAGCTAGACGTAGTTCTGCCCACCTGAATAGGAGCACTGACTCCCTGTAGAGAGATATTGCTCTGGGGCCACCCTGTCAATTGGCTGTTGTGTTGTTTGTCCTTATGGCTGTTGTATTGTTTGCCTTTAAGTACATCAAGGAAGGCTCTCAGGGCTAGCCTGATCACCCTGAGTTCCATCCAATTTATGCTGTTTAACTTTTCTGATTGAGTTCACTTGCTTTGCATGACATGGCCTTGGTAGTGTACTCCCCATCCCCTTTGGCTGGCATCCATCGTCACTACCAGGTGAGGAGACTGTATGAAGCTCATTCCTTTGTTCAAGTTTGACTGGAGCATCCACCACCTCCAAGATTTCTTTAGTGCCAATGTCATCTTGATTGGCTTGCGTATTTTTCCTGCTGGACCCTCTGATAGGTCCATTGCAGTGATCATGCATGGAAGCAAGCCCAGAGGACCAGATCTATGGTTGATATCATCAGTCCCAGTATGGCAGAGAGGTGCATTAAATCTGACCATTTTAAAAATTGTTTTAAAAACAATTTAATGTTTGGACTAATTTTTCCTGTTTCCTCCCAGGAAGAAAAACTCACCAGTCTGGTGTCTGTTCTGGCTCCCAAGTGTATCATGTTCCTGGATGGAGTGAGATGGCTCTTCTGCAAATTTACCAGGAAGCTATGTGTCTGTTGTAGCTACATCATGACTCTGGTATCCCTGAACACTGACTCTGCATTGCTTGCTCTGATGAATGTGTTCTATCAGTTGTACAAATATCTGAGAGCCAGTTTGGTGTAGTGGTTAGGAGCATGGACTCTAATCTGGGAGAATCAGATTTGATTCCTCACTCTTCCACATGTGGCTGCTGGTGTTACCTTGGGTCAGGTATAAGTTCTTTCAGAGCTGTTCTCTCAGGAGCATTTCTCAAAAGAGCTCTCTCAGCCTCACTTACCTCACAGGGTGCCTGTTGTGGGGAGGGGAAGGAGATTGTAAGCCACTCTGAGATTCCTTCGGGTAGTGAAGTGCGGGGTATAAATCCAACCTTTTCTCCTTTATTTGTAGGGTCCCACGCCAATTTAAAGGCCTGCATCAGCCATTCAGATGAGGCCGAGTTGAAAAGGGCAGGAAAAAATGGTGCCGCTGCCATATTGATATTCCCCGGCCTAGTATCATGGGTCAGCCAAGGCTCAGCAATAGTGAAGACTCCTCAGTAGAAGAGAAGACCCTGTAGCCAACCTTGAATTAACAAAAGTTGACCAGCAAGAGAATGAGATGCAGGCTTATTAGTATTCACAGCCAACAGCTGGTGCAGAGCCACTGACACCCTCCAGCCCTGATTTAGCAGGTGAACCTCAATTAGCCATTCCCAGCCACCAGCATCTCCTACACCCTTAGAACATCACAGACAGAAGCTGAGAACAGAACTACAGGCAAGAAGGCAGAGTGCATGACTCCTGGCCCAATGCCAGCTGCTTGTTGATGGCAAAGGTGAGTAGTTGCAGGATTACTTCTGAGCAGCTGGCTGCAAGCATAAGCCTTAGCCATGGGCTTATAAAAACCAGCCAAGAGAAGCTGTTAGGCATAGATGCAATGCATACACTGCATATTGACCTGCAGCCACTGCCTTACCTAACTCCTAGAACTCTGATCCTCTGACCTTGGACTGAACAGCCTTGCATTGCTTACTGTCTGCTCTTCTGACCGTGGAGTGAATGACACTGCTTCTTCTCTGGAGCCCTGACCCTGTACTGAATGACACCAGACTTTGGAACCTGCCAGCCAGTACAGCTAGTGAGCATGCTAGAATAGCCTCCTCAAAGGTCTGCATGGGGGGAAGGTGTCCTGCCATATTTTCTCCCTGCTTCAGATTCACCCCACAGTTTTCCTGGCCTTGCCAATCAAAGAGGGGGGAGCTTACCTTCTGCATCGTTGCTCTAGGTTCCCTGTGAACCCAGAAGCTTCCAGGTCTCAGTGGGAAAAATCTTCTGTGGAGCTCTCTGGTGGGCCAGCTGGTACTAGGGGGTCACTGTGCATGATCTCCTGTGAGAACCAGTTTGGTGTAGTGATTAAGAATGTGGATTCTAATCTGGGAGAACCAGGTTTGATTCCCCACTCCTCCACATGCAGCTGCTGGTGTGACCTTGGGCCAGTCATAAGTTTTTTTTAGAGCTGTTCACTCAAGGGCAGTTCTCTCAGAGCTCTCTCAGCCCCACCTACCTCATAGGGTGTCTGTTGTGGGGAGGGGAAGGGAAAGGGATTGTAAGCCACTCTGAGACTCCTTCAGGTAGTGAAAGGTGCGGTATAAATCCAATCTCCTCCTCCTCCTCTTTCTGGAGGGAGGCTAAGGAGAAAACCAAAGCTTCATGTTGTCCAGCCTTTGCGGTGGCAGCAGCCATGATAAGCATGTCTCTAGACTGCCCAACTCCATTGCCCAAAGCTTCAGGCTGGAGAGGCTTCATCAGATATTTTTTCTTTTTAGATGTGGACCCCTTCTTTACTGATTTGTCTTCCTCCATACTGATCTTTCCAAACAGGTAAGCATGTTTTCTCGCAAGGAGTGGAGCTAGGCTCAAGCGTCCTGCCAGAGCAGCAGGGCTATCAAAACTGGATGGTGAGCCTTGTTCTGGTCCAGGAGAGTCATACAGAAAATTTGCATAGCTCTGCCTGGAGCAAGAGGAGGTGTGACCTAACCAGTTTGGATGACTTCCCCCACTGAAGAAGAATGAATGTCTACAGGTAGTTGTTGATCTTACCCATTTGCAGGGTGTGACCTTCAGGAGACTTTAATCAGATGAGTGAAACTGTCAGGGCAGAGCATAGCAAAAGAGGTGGTCCTGCAGATATGTGAGTCCAAGACTTTGTATGTGATAACTAGACCTTGAACTGAACCTGGTAATTGATGAATAACCAACAGAGTGACTGCATAATGGATGCAATATACATACTTTGCCTAGTTCCCAATAGTAACTGTGGCATTCTGTACTATCTGAAGTTTCTGAGTTGACCTCAAGTGCAGGCCCATGTACAGTGCATTACAGCAATCCAGTCTTGAGGTCATTGTCACATGAATTCACATTGCCAGACTGGCTGAGTGAAGGTAGGAATCTTCTCAGTTAAATGATGGTGGAAGAAAGCATTTATAAAGAAGTCTCATTTTAGTCAATGAGCATTTCTCTTAAGTGGAGAAGGGACAGGTGTTTGAGCATGTGTATAGAAACACACATTTTGAAGTTTCTTAGAGACATAAAAGAGAGAGAAGGGGAAAGAGCAAAGCACACAGAGAGGGCTATGAGGTGAATGAAAGTAAAAAACTTGGGTTATCTGAGGCTCTGATGTGAAGTAATGGATTGCCCACCCTGTTGTTATGCCTCTTTCTTCCATGTATGCTTTATGAGCATAGTTATAAATAAAGCAGAACAGCATAAAAACACCAAAATTCTCCAGAGTTTTTTCAACCAGAGGACACCAAGCCTGATGGGGCTGCCCTTGGAACTTCTCACTGCTTGGACAAGTGGAGAGTACATAAGAAGTGTTACTTGCCAGTGGTCACCAGCAATGTTCCCTCTAAGCTGTGGAGTCTTGTGAGCAAAAATTCTACTTTGTGAGCTACTAGCATTAAAGTTTTGAGTGAGCCTACATTTGACAAAAAATGTTTCTGGCAGAGGACATAAAAGGTGAGACCAGTAAGCATCCAGCTGAGGATTTCTTCAGTGTTCATACTGTCCTATTATTCTGTTACAAACACCTATGCCTGTTCTTCTCCCTCTCTAAGAGTACATCTGCCAAAAGCAAAGGAATACGGCTCCATGAGGCCCCCTCAGAAGAGACATACTGGGAGATAAAAGTAATACTGGAAGATCTCCAGGCTCCACCTGGAAGCTGGCAACTCTAGCAGGAGAAGAACATCTGCTTTGTAAGCAAAGGGCCCCAGATTCAATTTTTGACATGCAAGGTATCCCAGGTTCAATCCTCAGCACCTCTAGTTATGGCAGCAGAGAAAGCTCCTGAGCCACCCCCTACCCCAAGACTGCCTACCAGGCATAAGAGAAGAGGCTGGCCTTGAGAAACCAGTCTGGCTAGGGTTGATCTAGCTGAACTAGCTGATCTTTGTAGTTTGAAGATGAGCTGTAATTCCAGAGGATCCCCAGATCCCACCTGAAGGCTGGTTCATGTGAGACATGAGGCTTTCCAAAGTTGAAAAATAATAAAATATTTTATTCAACGTAGAGGGGAAAGATCAGGTGAAATCGGGGTAAAATGTCTGAGGTAACTCAATATAGGCACAGATTACAGTTTTTATGTTTCAAGCAATTCAGAGTTTCTTAAGCTTTTCTCAGGGTGTGGTCAGACGGGCTGGTAATCCCGCCAGTGGTCCAGCTCTAATTTGTTCCTGATCTTTTTAAACCGGACCGCCATGACCAGACAGCTCTCCCTATGAAGCGCATTATTGCCTTACTGTGTGAGGATTTTGGAGTGAATTGTCTAGACGGCGTCCGCCTGAAAAAGCTGTACGGTGGGTTTTTTTAAAAATCCCATTTGTGCATGCACATATGCATTAACCTATGTATGTGTTTTTACGCACATGCGCAGAATCAAATGGTCAAAGCACTGCCCGAGATACGCGAAACCGAAATCCCTATGCTAGCTTTTCTGACTGCATTGTCTCCTTTAAGGACCACCCCCACAAGGTAGGGTGAACCCACTACTTCCTCATTCACCATCCAGATACTGAGCAGCCATGGAGAGGTTGAGCTTGTTGTTCGGTCTACTGATGATGTGCATGAACATGTGCATGAATATGTGCATCGGCATCGGATGACCATTATTCGGAGGAGGTGTGCTGCCTATGTGCACCAGCACATTGCCATCCACAGGGATCGTGAAAGAAGACTTAGGCTTCAGCAATCAGAGATGTTCATGCACTTCCTTATCCTCGCACAGGAGGGTGTTCCATGATGGTGGTGGGTCTACCCACGTCCCACCGAGTGGTGGAACAACTATGTCATGGACATCTGGGTGGATGAGCAGTGGCTCGAGAACTTTCTGTTGACTCAGGGTACATTGTTATGGCTGGTTGACAAACTGTGGCACAGGTTGGAGTGTCAGGACACGAACATGCACCGTCCCATTCCTGTGGATGAGCATGTGGCCATAGCAGTCTAGTGGCTCGCCAACACCCTGAGCTACCGTTTGGTTGGTCAGCAGTTTGGACTTGACAGGTCAGCAGTTTGAACTTGCCAGGTCAACCATTGTGGATATAGTCATAGAGGTGTGTCTGGCTATGGAGCTTGAACTTCTGAGCAGCACCATTCATCCAGGACCCACAGCTCAGGTAAGTACGCATCACGCACATGCACAGAACATGAACTCCCATGCCATGGCCATCCACGTGGGTTCCTTGTCAGGGCATTTTGTTGGAGGATCTGTGCAACAATGCATATCTTTGGAGCAATTGGTGGCATCCTAGGGTAGGGTTTACAGGGTCCAGGTGGGGCCTGGAGATCTCCTGCTTTTACCAAGTCATATCTAGCTGACATATCAGCTACCATTGAAAAAATGGCTGCTTTGAAAGGGGGAAATTTATGGCATGGATAGGGTTGCCAGGTCTGGGGTTTGAAACTGCCAGGAGACTTTGGGGGTGGGTGGATGCTCCTCAGGATGGAAAATTGAGAAAATGGCTGCTTTGAAGGGGGAAAATTTATGGCATGGCACCATCCTTAGGAGCATCATGAAATAAATGGTCCCTGAAGATGCATAAGCATCAGTCATTGGCTCGGTGTCTGGGAACAGCAGAAGGATTCGGGGCGGGGGGGTTATGTTACTGCTCTCTCCCCATGGGGCGAGGAACAGGACAGTCCAAGCATACCCAACTGCTCAGATGCAGACGGCAGGACTGGTTGAAAGGAATCCCGGCTATCACCCTAGCTCTTTTCAATGGAGGGACTACTTTTCATGCAGAAAAGCCTTTCTTCATCCTCTCCCAACAAAAGACCAATGTTAATTAAATTCACGGCCCATCCATAAACGATAAATTGCTTTGCGCGCTTGAGCGGAGCTCCGTGTATATAGGGTTTTTTATGCACGTTTATACGCATATAACCTTAAGATTTGTTGTTTTTTTTTAAAAATGGCATCCATTCGGGATGGTCTGGGAGACAGACCATCCTGAAGGGCTGATTGCGGAAATGCCTACCTTTCATCCGCCCTCTACAGAGACTCATGTTCATTAAATTCACAGCCCATTCCTAATTGATAAAATGTTTTGCGTGCTTGAGTGGCGCTCCATGTATATAGATTTTTAATAGACGTTTATGTACATATAGCCTACAGATTTTTTTTTAAATGGTGGCCATTCGGGATGGTCTGGGGAGACAGACCATTGCGCGCTGGTTTAACAACCAGACAGGGGAAAGTCTGGCATTGACCCGTCAGCCAGGTTTAGACTGGACTTTCACCACTATCTTTTAAGTATGGATTGACGGGCTGATCGTGGAAGTGGCACAATTCCCAGATGTTGCAGTCTGATTGTGCCCTTTTAATCCACCAGGCACTCATGTCTAGCACAGCTCAAAATAGCTGTCTGAACACACCCTCAGTGACTAATTGAATATTGAAAATGAGAGGCTTTTGTTTCAGTGTTTCCCAAACACTCCAGTATACTGGCCAGGGTTAGAAACTCAGAGGAATAGTACACCACACAGCTCATATGCAAAGGAAACTGAGGCACATAAAGAGAAGGAAGCATCTGAAGACAGAAAGATTTGGTTTAAAATTTGTATCCAAACCACCATATATGCATCTTGAAAAGGGAAAATCATTATCATATGTAAATTTCCTCAAGGATTTCTTATTGTTATTCCTGTTTGGTCCTTGCATCTGTTAAACATCTTCATTATGCTGTAAGCTAATTTGCTGCCCACCCTCTGCCTATATATATAGACTGGTAACTTCCATTTCATTGTGTCTGAAGAAGTGTGCATGCACACGAAAGCTTATAACTTGAATAAAACTTTGTTGGTCTTCAGACCAACACGGCTACCCACTAATTCTAGTCAGCAGCGTAGACTTTTAAAATCCCCGGGGGAGGCAGGGGCTCTCTCGTGCGCGCGTGTGAAGCGCGCACGCTGGGGGCCATGTCCCCACCGCTCTCCCCCCCCGCCCCAGGGAGCCGCCGCCGCTTCCCTCCCCCGGGCTGTGCCCGCCCGCGGCGCTCCCCGCCCCCTCCCTCCCTCTCCCCGCTCACCTCAGGCGCCGGCGGATTACTGCTGCTGCTGCCGCCTGCAGCCGGGGGCCGGCGCGTCGCCCTTGCGGGCCCCCGGCTCCCGATCCGCCTCGCACTCTCTCCCCGCCTCTCTCCCCCCCCGCCCCAGGGAGGCAGGAGGGCAGGCCAGGGGTGGGGGGAAAGGAGAGGCGGTGACGGCCACCAGGCGACCTGGGGGAAAGGAGGGTAAAGGAGAGGCGACACCGGGGGGAAAGGAGAGGCGGCGACTGGCCACCGGGTGCTCCATTTTGCCGGGGGGGCTGAGCCCCCCCGTAGTTGATGCCCATGATTCTAGTATTAAAATTGTGAGCAAGCCTACATTTGACTATTGCATAACTTAGGGGTTTTTTTTTAGAATATTATCATAACCGTGCAAAAATCTTCTAAAAAACTAATTCCTTTAAACTATATTTTAAGAATGAGTTAAGAATGAGTTAAACATGTAATGATTTAAGAATGATTTAAACTTGTAATTTACATGTGTATGTGCATTTATTTATTACTCTGAAGGCCTGTCTTTAAAGGGAGGATAAGGCTGCTTTAATGGGTGATTTAATGGTGGAGGCCAGACTTGGTGGAAGAAATGCAACAATGGGGAGGGGGAGACACTTCTGGTATGCTTGTTTGTTTGCCTGGCTGATTGTTCTCCCCCTGTTACTTAACTTTTCCAAAAAGTCAGCCTCAGCTCCACTCCAAGCCTATTTCTAAACCTTTCCTTTGTTTTCCCCCAGCCTCGCGCTATCCCAGGTGAGTGTCAAAGTGCGGGAGAAAGGGAGGGAGGTTCAAAGCAGCCCAGTGCAGAGGCTGCCCCATTGCTTTCTTGGTCCCCTACCAGGTCTCTGGCCCTTCCACCCCACTGAAACCAGACTAGTCTCCCTCTGTGCCAAAAAGCACATGGAGAGGCATGCTCAAAAAAGAGATGCCTGTGGAGAGGCAGCTGAAGCATCACTACTACCACAGCCAGCCTGTGTTGGGTAGATACCTCTTCCTCCTGTAGGTTTGGCTAGGCAGGGCTGGGCTCCGGGTTGCTCTTGGTTCTGTCCATTGTCTCCTCAGTCAAGGCAAGGCGGCTGCCTGTCCATTCTCTGGCCTCTCTGCCATGCATCTGGACTGTGGGGGGATGCAGCAAGGTACAAGGCAGGGGAGGCCCAACAGGCAGGGAGAGGGAAGCCCAAGGCAAGACATGGTGCTTTCACTCTGGCTGCCACCAGCAGCATGCAACCGGGGATCTTGACTGGATGAGGGAGGGAGGACTCGCTGCTTTCAAGACCCATTTAAATTAGCTTTCAGGCTTGGCCCAGTATCACCTCCTCCTCCCACCAAGAAAGAACAACTTCTGGTAGCCGCTATGGGTTGCTGCTGCTGCTGCTGTGTGGCATTCTCCAGATCAAAGACGAGTCCACCTGCTTCTTTTGCTTCCGCCTTGCACTAAGCCAAAAATCTTTGTGTGAAGGGCTAAAAATTTGTGTGCCGGTTCTGGGTAGTGCAGCTTAGCAGGAACACTGACCACATGTATGACAAAAATGACAAGAGCCTTTAAAATGCTTAACAAAAATAATATGCATCTTGCTTTGTAATTGGCATTTATTGTTGGTACTATAGCAATATAGGTGGCAGATATCATTTGGGACAATTCCATGTGCTAATGGGTCTTGCTTTGGTATTACAAATATTCATGGCACATTATGTATTGCTATTATTAACTGTAGTATTATCAGCAATACTTTCATATGTTTTTCCTTTAAGGAAGTAATACACATGTTTGCACAAAAGCAAATGACATTCCTGATTGAAGTCTGCAATAATACAAGTCCCCACCCCAGTGGATGACACTCTGAAATTGTCGTCTTATGAATGGTATGGATGCCTTTCTTTAAATGAAAATGTACAGAAATTCATATTGCACACACCAGCCATAATGTGCTAGCCAATATTAAATATTATTTAAAATATTCACATGTATTAAGTGACTGTAGCCCCCACTGCAGTGGAATACTTTCAGGAAGAAGCAGCCCCTACAATGAAATATGTTTTTGCAGGCTACTGTATGGATCAGAATTACCATTTCTTCAATTGTTGCTCTGTAGTGCAATGTGTTGTAATTGGAGTCTTAATTGGGTGGTGAATGGGTTAAACACTCTGTTGCTTGATCAGTAATGACACAGTGTCTGAGTTACAGAATGAAATGGTTGCCTGGCAACTGTACCTGTAGAGAAATGATGTATTGTCCTTCTGCCAAATTAAACCCTCACTTCAGGGAAAGGGGGCTGCTCATTTTCAGAGCTTCTGGGAATTTTTGTAACAGAGCCTTGAGGTGAACATCAAAGGTTTTCAAAAATGAAATGCTATTTAAGATAAACAGCAAAAAAAAAAATCAGTGTATCTAAATGTGTTTAAATATTCTGAAATCTTCCTTTGTATTTTCTTCTACCACAAGTGTACTGGTTATTCCCTTTCACATACAGCAGAAACCCTACAGTCTGCTATGTCATTACGGCTGTTCACAGGTTAGAGGGGGAAAAGTACTATCTTAGAATGTGGGAATGCTTTCTGTACTCTAGTAATATAATTTTACCCAGCAAACTTTAGATTAATAAAAAAGGATTTAAAAATATTGGTAAAAATACCATTTGCAAAAGGTATGTAGTTACTGGACAATAGCAGCACACTAGCCAATGATTGTAGCTAGATAGTGTAATGAAAATACAATTGCTTGTTTTACAATTTCCACAGATTAATAGTTTTTTTGTGCCTTGCTTATGAAGTATGGGAGAAGCCCTCTAGATCATTGATATTCTCGGTGGGGTTACCTCTCTTTGGAAATATAGGAACATGTGGGCTGGAGGTTTGGAAATGTATTGGATGAATCCTTTCAATAAACGTTGTGCTCCTATGTCCTAACTGCATTGTACATGTTTTTGAGGTCTTGGCCGGTATTGAAAGAAGCCCATTGGCATTTGGGGAGTGTTTATTATCTGATAGGTGGTACAAGTTGTGACTAATGTATTGTGAGGGCTGAATGTTGCATTGTTGATTCCAAGAACTTTTTTTATGGATGAAAATGCTGAATTTACTGTTCCGTACTGAGATTTGTGAGAGACTGCATCCAAAATAGTTGTGTGAGTGTTGGGGGGAGGGAGTTGTGGCTTTATTATTGCAGAAATGCCTCACTGTTCCCCCTTATTCTCCTTTATTATCTCTTTCTCTAACCATATAATCTAAGCATGTACTGATATCATCTCACAGATGTTTTCTTTAAAAATATGTTATTAGTGTTGGGGCAAACCTCAAATTGATGCCTAGCCTCTAAGGCCAAAAGCATTTAATGTTTGCCTCAAGATAGGCGAGACCAGAATGGAAGGTCTGGTATTTTGCTGGTGACTGCTGAAGAAGGGGGATTTCACTTCTGGCAGAACATAAAGCAAAGCTGACAACAAAGCTTTTCTTTCATGCTATCCAAATGAACCCATTTATAATCTGAAATTCAAATACTTGACAACAGAGAGTCTGTGAGCTGGGCTTTGAACAGGAAATTGCTTCATGGTTTTAGCATAATGAATTAGGCAGTAAGAGTAAATCCATTTAGTAGGCATAGAATATTTTTATATTCCTTGTGTGAGGGGAACCCTTGCATATCCAAATTTCTCATGATGTTAAAAAATTCCTATATTTTGTGCAAGCATGTGTGTGTGCATGAATGCATGCATGCATGCATGCAGCATACAGTTCGGTTCCCCTTTGCACATAGCTAGATGATTACATTTTACAAATTGTGGTAATTATTTAGAAATCATTGTGCCTTTAAACGTCAGGATAAATAAATTCCACAAATAATGACAATGGCTTTCTCAGAAAAGAGGCACATTCTTCAGTTGTGATAATTAATCCTGACATTCTGTTCTGGTCAATTACAATTACATATCATGGAGTGACTGCATTCAGCCAAACAAAATAGTCTGGCTGGCTGAACACCAATAAAATCAATACTGGTGTCACAGCCTGAGCTGTTGTGTGTCATACTAAACAACAGGCTTTTTTAGTGCACTGCTTTTGGGGGCAGCAACTATCCTGGCATGACAAATAATAGCTACCCCGAAAGACGACTAGTAGCAGGCTAAATGTTACAGGTAGCTAAGGTGAGACAGATACTGTACCTGTCATTTTTGTTGTATACTGTCCCTGACCTTGGAAATCACTTCCCTGGTCTCTGGGGAGCAAGATGTTCCACACTTATTTTTCACTCTTAAAATGGAGATGAGAGGAAGGAATATTTTTATATAAACTGTAAAACAGAATCTCAGTCACTTTTGAAAAAAAGAGATGTTTGTTTTTGCAATGACCTTGAGGAGCCATTTTGGAGAATATAATCTGTTGTGTTTTCTGTGTTCCTTTTGTCACAGTGGCTTAGCTCCGAAGATTGGCTGAGAAAACAGACATTAGCATAATTGCTCTTTAACATCAGACTACACATATATAATAAAGCATGACACTTACTAGGTCTCACTGTAGAACTGTCCCTCTGCTGCCCCTGGCCCCCATGAAAGCAAATTGCACAAACAGGCAGATCTTTATTTTATTTCATTATTGTTTAAGTTCCCAGACAAAAGGTAATACAATGAAAGATTGTTTCTGATTAGAACAGAGATAAACAGGCACAGAATATTGTATTTAAATGAAGCTTTGATTAAAAATGCCCAGCAATCTCATTAATGTTTACAGTCAAATACTGTGTAGGAAACCGGTTTAACTTACAGCTTGTAAAATACAAATAGGAGATTTTTGGGGGTCCTCCAAGATACATGATGAATAAATGTATACAAGGACATGAGCATATGCATGATAAATTAAACTGTGAAACATTTGACATTTAAATGCATTAGAACTGTACTAAACCAGAATAATAATTACCACCAGCAGCACAATATAAATATTTAAAGATGCTGTTCATATTCTAAGGCACCAGCTAGAATTTATCAAAAATCAATTCTGAGCCCAACCTCCAGCAAAAGAACAGGAAGTATCGTTGGCTCATTAATACAGGAGAAAATTGCTTCCTGAGCATTAAATATATTCCTAGAAGCAAACCCAAGTAGCAGGATTCTTGCACAAATCTCTCCTGAATAAACAAGCATAAATAGGAGAAAGGCCTGCTCAGTTTTTCCACTTATATTTGAAGTTGTACATGACTGAGCCTTTTTTTAAAAGACTGAAGTAGATCCTCAACTGTCAACACAACTCTGAGGGCTGCTGTGGTAAGTTGCAGCCAGCGGCCACTGCAAAAGCAACACCTCTGCAGCACACACCCCTCTGCAAGGCAAAGATGGTATAACAAGCTTGATGGAGTCCTTAGCAACCCTTGCAACACCCACCAATCAGAGTGTTATGTATTGACCATGCGGTCGCCATGTACTCCAGTAATGGCGACCGCCATGTGGCCAGAGCACATGGCCAAGAAACTACCTGAGCTTCAGCCAGGTAGAACAAAGGCCAGGTGGATTCTAACCAGCCACCAATCATGTACCTAGGTTTCTCCCAGGGAACCTATGAGATGTAAATAGACTGATAATAGCCTATCAGGCCAGTTGGGTGAGGTCAGGGGATTATCCCTGACCAGCATAAAAGGAGGGCTCCTAGCCCTGGGTTGTATGCTTCATCCGGACCAGCAATAAAGATCTAGCTGTTTCACTGTTCCATGGACTCCCGACCCCAATACTTCTCACAGAGAATGGCATTCAGTGATGCCCCTGTGAGTGGCACACACAGGCTCAGCCACACACCATCTACTGATCCAGCCACTGCCCCTCAACACCAATCAACCATGGACAGCCAGTGGACAGGGAGGGAGAGCCAGCAACAGAGCAACTCCAGCAGAGGCATGGGGCCTAAGTGGTTCCCCAGCCCACAAAGGACAGTTACCCATGCAGTAGACAAAATGCCCACTCCTTCCCTGGCAAGGGCCTGACTGGCAGCAAAAGGCAGGCCACACACAACCATCCCTGCTTCAGGCCTGTAGCCATGGTGACACAAAAAGGGGCAGTGCCCCATCAATCATTTGTCATGCCCCTCCAATCAGCATTACAGCTTGGTGTGAAATCTGTCACACATCTTTCAGGTGTAAATTTTCTTTGTAGAAAAGGAAGGAGTTGAGGTAAAAAGTGTGAATCCTGTCATAAATCTTCCAAGGGTGACTTCTCTGTGCAATTGGCTAGAACAGTTGCTTGGGAGGGCATTTTTATAAAGCTTATATAGAACAGGATTGTAATCTATGCCACAGTGTATGCTATACATTATTGATTTGTTGTATGTTCTATCATGCTCTTACAGCATTGTTTTCATTTTTTGTAATTCCATTTTCTGCATTGCATGACATAGCATGTTTGATATTTGGGGGGGGGGCATTTTTATAAATTTGTATGCCTAATCCTCTTGTATTGTTTATTAGATCTCCCATGCTATTTGATTACAATGTTCTATACCATGTAATCCACTTTGAGTCTCAAGTAGAAAATTGGTAAACAACTAAATACACAAAGTATAAATAATAAATAATGATGGGCTGACCACCACTGCTCCCCCAAATAAAATTTTCTGGCTTGGACCTGCCCTACTCTGAACCACACACACTCTTCCCCTAAAAAAAAGTAGAAATAGAAAGACACCCCCCCCCCAGACACCGGCCAAGCTTGACCCTCCCTGCTTTCACACCTAAGAATGCAATCCTAACCACTGGGCCAAGTGGGGAGAGTCAAAGGAAGCATGCCATCAGGAATTAGGTAACTCCACTACAGCCCTGATATCACTACCAGCCACATGAGCCAGGTAGAGGCCATTACACAGACAGGCACAACTCAGAGGAAAGGCAACAGTAGGGATGCCACCCTCCAGGTAAGACCTGTGGATCCCCTGGAATTACAGCTCATCTCCAGACTACAGAGATCAGTTCATCTAGAGAAAATGGCTGTTTTGGACGGTGGGCTCTGTGGCATTGTACCCCACTGAGGTTGCTGTCATCCCTAAGCTCCACCCCCAAATTTCCAGGAGTTTCCCAACTTGGATCTGGCACCCCTACCACTCCATCTCCCACCAGTGGCAAGGGGGGACCTGGCAACCCTAGGCAATGGGATAGCATGGCCAGGGCTCCTGGTTCAATCCCCACATGAGGATAAGTGAGTGGCAAGCAAAAGCCTTGGAGATGACATTTTGCCCTCACAAACCATGAAAGGGGGAACTGGACAGCTCAGCTGATGGACCTCCCTGGAGAGACATCATTTTGGCAGGTGTTGTGTTCTAATGGCGACCACCATGCGCAGTCAGAGCTTAACTCCAGAACACAATAGACTGGCTGGATTGTAATTTAGACCTATTGGTCAGCCAGGATGCAAATAGGGGCCAATGACCTGGGGAAGACTTAATTGTATTAATTGTAATCCTATCAGAGTGTTTGGGCAAGGCTGGGGGTGCGGTTTAGGTGCACATATAAGCAGACCCCAAACCCAGCTCAGACATGTGTTCCTGAACCTCCTAATAAACCATGAGCTGATTTCACTGGAAGACATCTCTGGACAGAATACTTTACACTGGCAATGAGGATGGGATCCTGCTGAGCAACACCAGCGCCGACTCCAGGGCAGCATCGAACTCCGATCTGACAGCAACTGGCACCACTAGACTCCAGCACTTCCCCACACCACTGACTGCCCCAAAGGACATCGCTCACCACTCCTGAGAGGATGGCAGCCACTCCGGGACAGCTTTCCACATTCGCCCCTGCTTGCCTCGAGCTTTGGGAAACTTGGGTGCAAACCCTGAAGTACTTCTTCCTAGTCCAGGAGACAGACACCGCTGAGAAGAAGGCTTGGCAGATCAGCTCTTGCGGCGTCTCCATGGTCCGCCTGGTCCAGAGCTTAATCACTCCCAGGATGCTGGATGACACCAACTATGAGGAACTCATCACGGCGCTGACCACCTACTTCACACCAAAATCGTCTAAGATGGCACTGCGGATGGATTTCTGCTCCTGCACACAGAAGACTGGTGAGTCAGCTGCCGACTACATGGCAGACTTCCTGTGGCTAGCCGTCAGGTGCAAATTCCCCTCAGGTGAGGACACGCTGTTAACCTAGTTTGTCTGTGGGGTCCACGAGCCGAAGCTCCGGTGGAAGCTCTTGGCCACCGACAAACTGCAGCTGGACGCAGCATGCAAACTGCAGCTGCATTGAAAAGGTGCAACAGGACCGCCAGGGGTCCACCACACACCGCCTGGCAACAGCTCACAGCCCTGCCACAACATCTGATGAGGAGGAGGACATCCTGCAGCTCTGAAGGCCAGACCATCATCACATACCAAGGAGCGTTCAAGGTCCGGAGCCTCCAGTTCAGGGTCAGTGTCACCCTGGGGATATTTCAGGAATTAATGGACACTTTGCTTAAAGGTATCCCCAGGGTCCAGCCATTTTTCAATGATGTTCTGATTGCCGCACCAGATGTTGAGTTCTTCACGACCCGGCTCTGCTCTGTCCTCCAGTGCTTCAGTGATGCGGGCCTCAAGGTCAAGAAAGAAAAGTGCCAGCTGGGAGTTCCATCTGTCGAGTTCCTTGGCTTCTCAGTGGATGCCCAGGGCATACACCTGACCGCCCACAAGATTCATGCCAGCACGGAGGCCACCACACCAACTTCTAAAGCGGGGCTACAAGCATTTTTAGAACTCTTAAACTTTTACCACACCTTCCTTCCCCACAAGGCAGTGACAGCGGAGCCCCTCCATCAGCTCCTGGACAAGAACACCCATTGGTCCTGGGGTCCTCACCATGCAGCGGCATTCCAGGCCATCAAGGGGCTGCTGACTTCCACTTTGATTAATCCCTCCCAGTAATCCTCGCCTGCAATGCTTCACCCTAATGTCATGGGCTGGGTGCCAGTAGGTCAGGAACCAAGTCAAAGTCTGAGACAGTCCAAGGACAAGCCAAATCAGGAACGAATTACCAGGTCCAAAACACAAGCCGAAAGCAGAGTCAGTCCAAGCTGAGGTCAGAGAGGGAAACTCACGAGCAAACCAGTCCAAGAAGTCAACCAAAAGCCAAAATCAAACAGAGCTGAAGTCACGAGCCAGAGGGTCCAGAATCAACTGAAGTCAGACAGAGCTGGAGTCATGAGCCAGAAGATCCAGAATCAGGTTTAGCTGATGTGAGCCAAGCAGGTGCAGAGCTTAGCCAGAATGACTTGTTGCTAGCACAAGTTGCTGGTCTTTGTGCTAGGCGAGGTTCTTGTCCAAGAAGTCCCAGAGAGCCACCAGTTCTGGTTCTGACATGGGGTACAGACATCTGGCAGGCAGTGTGGCTCCAGGTTCCAAGTTAATGGCACAATCGTAGGGCCGATGCGGAGGAAGGTTGTCAGCCCCTTTTTCCTCAAACACATCCGAAAACTCGGCACACGGTTGTGGGAGGTGCAGGGTGGTGGCTGACGTGGCAGCCAGTGTGGTGACTGGCCGCAGATGTGGGCAGGGAGCAGGAAATTTGAGTTCTTGCCTTACCCAATCTACCCTGAGTTGTGAGTCTGTAACCAGGAGAGACCCAGGATAATCGGGAACTGGGGCATCCGAATGACGTCAAAGTTCACCTGCTCCTGGTGTTGGTGAATACAGAGCAGCAGGTCGCAGGTTTCCTCGGTTACTGGACTGGAGCATAGGAGGCATCCGTCAATGGCCTCCATGAGTGTCGGCATTTCTTTAGGCCGCACCGGGATCTGGTGCTGCTTCACAAACGCAGCGTCGACGAAGCAGGGGGCCGCCCCAGAGTCCAGCATGGCAAAGACGAAAAGCCACTGTTCATCCGGGAGACCGAGTTTGATGGGCACCAGGAATGGGCCGGGGTCCAGAGGAGCTACTTCCGAGGACCCAGCTAAGTGCCCCATGCTGATGGGCCTGTTCAAGTGTGGGGCTGATCTTTTACTGGTGGCGGTAACTGCGCCAGTGGTGCGGGCAGAGTTTGCTTGGCAAGACAACCGGAGGGAAAGTGCCCTGCCCCACCACAGTAGAGAGAGAGGTTGAGGGCGTGTCAACGAGCTTTTTCCTCAGGAGTCAGATGGAGTCGGGCTCTTCCGAGCTGCATCGGCTCACCATCAGCTGGGCTTGCCTGAGGATTGCTGGGCATCTGCTGGGACGTAGAATGACTAACCGGTGATCTGGAGCGGAAGGTGGCACGGGCCTGCCATCACCCTGCCAAGCGCCCATCGATCTGAAGACAAAGGGTTATGAGTGCTTGCAAGGAGCTGGGCCGCTCGACCCGGGCCAATTTGTCTAACACTTCATCCACAAGCTCTTCCACATACTGGTCCATGCGGGCAGCCTCATTCCACTTTAAGTCCTGGGCTATGAGCTGGAACTCGGTGGTGTAGTTAGTAACATGCCTTTCCCCTGTTTCAGCGCTCTGATCTTACAATTAGCCATCTCCGCTTGCAGGGGTGTAGCAAAAGTAGTGGACAAACGGGTGCGAACCCCCTGAAAGTTTGTCAGGAATGGCGACACTTCCACTAACAGAGGGGTGGCCCACTTGGCTGCCTGGCCCTTTAAGAGGCTGATAACAAAACAAACTTTGGTTTTATCATTCAGAAAGTCCTGAGCACACAGTTCCATATACAACTCGCGTTGTGCCAAGAAGGCTGGGAACTCCTCCACATTTCCATCAAATTTTTCTGGAGGGCTTACCGGGCATTTCGGCGGAATGACGACAGGTGCGGCAGATGGCTGCGGTGGTTGCTGCTGCTGCTGGAGCTGCCCGACCAACTGCATCAGCTGTTGGACTTGGTGAGCGACATCCATAAGCTGCAGCGGAGTTCCCACTCCATCCGCATCCATCGAGGTGGAGTGAATTTGGGGGTGCTAGCAATCTGTCATGGGCTGGGTGCCAGTAGGTCAGGAGCCAAGTCGAAGTCTGAGACAGTCCGAGGTCAGAGAGGGAAACTCACGAGCAAACCAGTCCAAGGAGTCAACCAAAAGCTGAAGTCAAACAGAGCCGGAGTCATGAGCCAGAAGGTCCAGAATCAGGTTTAGCTGATACAAGCCAAGCAGGTGAAGAGCTTAGCCAGAATTACTTGTTGCTAGCACAAGTTGTTGGTCTTTGTGCTGTGCCTAACATACCCAGCCACTTCCTGTGCTTGTTAGTAGCTGGCAGTGAGGTCCCAGCTCCCTCTAAAACTCAGGGCTGAGAGATCTGCAACTATGCATGTGTGCCTCTTTCCTCCTAGCAGCTAAGTCTTGCCTGGATCATGACCTTAGCCATTCCACCCGAGGAGGTGAATCAGGTGGGCTTAAGCTTGGCTGTGGCTCAGCTGCTGCTGGTGCTGGGATAATGCCCTAAGAGGTGCTTGCTTGAGCCTCCTTTGGTTCAGGTGGAGGCTCCTCTGGAGCTGGGGACTGATCCTCCACCACACTTACGTCCGCAGGAGGCAGGTCTTCAGAGGCACTCCTGACACCTACGGCATGGGGCCATCCTGGGACACCACCCAATGGACAGGAGAGAGGTGCCTGTTGCCTAATTATTCCTGCACCTTGTCAGCAGCCAAGCACAACTACGCGCAAATAGACAAGGAAGCCCTGGCTATTGGAGCAGGTATTAAAAAATTCCATAATTACCTGTATGGCCAGCCCTTCACAATGGCAATGGATAACAAGCCACTCCTGGGGCTCCTGGCTCTGGACTGTCAACCCCCCCAGATGCTTTCACCCAGGGTGCTGAGCTGGTCCATCTTTCTGGCTGGCTACCAGTATGAGCTGGTCCACCGCCCAGGGAAGGCCATGGGACATGCGGATGCCCTCAGCTGCCTGCCGCTCCCATCCTGTGACCCCGATCCTGCTCCAGTGCACCACATTGCTCTGCTGGAAGACCTGCCGGACTGGCTGGTTCAGGTAACTGAAGTGTCCTGGCTCACTGCCTGGGATCACACCCTTTACCATGTTTTGGACTGGGTGGGAAGGGGGTGGCCCAGCACACCCAGGCCAGAATTTGCAGTTTTCACAGCCCGGCGCAATGAACTGTCAGTGCACAAGGGGTGTGTGCTATGGGGAGCGAGTGGTAATCCCTGGGCTGCTGAGCAAATGGGTGCTGACCGTACTCCATGAAACACATCCGGGCACTGTCTGGATGAAGGCCCTGGCCCGGAGCTATGTGTGGTGGACAGGACTAGATCAAGAGGTAGAGGAACTGGTCCACAAGTGCCGCAAATGCCAGGAATCGCAGCCCAATCTGCCACAAGCACCAATGTGCCCTTGGGAGTCGGCCCACAAGCCATGGAACCAGCTCCACCTAGATTTTGCGGGGCTGTTCCAGGGCCAACTCTTTTTTATACTGGTAGATAGCTACACTAAGTGGCTGGAGGTGGCACCGGTATCCGCCACTTCCTCTCAGGTGGCTATCCGGGCCATGTGGCACATTTTCAGCACTCATGGCATCCCTGACACCCTTGTGACTGACAACAGCTCGGCCTTCACATCAGGGGAGTTCCAGGCATTCATAGACTACTACGGCATCCAGCATGTCTGTTCCATCCAGCCACCAATGGTCATGCCGAGCGCATGGTGCGCATGACCAAGGAAGCCCTGTGATACATGGACACGGACGACTGGAACTACAGGCTGGCTGTGTTCCTGTTTGGCCAATGAACAACACCCCACACCGCAACCGGGTGCAGTCCTGCAGAACTGCTTGTGGGTCGGCAGCTCACAACCAGACTGGACCACCTGCATCCTGATCGTGCTCCAGAACATAGCACGGGCCTGGAACAGCAGAACGCTCCCCGAGAGTTCTTCCCAGAGGACCCGGTCTGTGTTAAGAACTATGCCAAGGGTCCAGCCTGGCTGCTAGGCCAGATAGTGTGTGTAACAGGGCCTCTATCCTACGAGGTCGCCGGGGAAGAAGGACAGCTTTGGAAATGCCACATGGACCAACTGCGCTGCCGGCTCCTGACCCCTGCAACGGACAGACCAGAGGAGAGCGAGGACAAGACCTCCCCTCCCAAGCCTACAGATGAGGACACAAGTGAAACACTGGCAACAGAGTTTTGCCAGCCTCACCTGACAGCCGACACTCACACCGCCCCATCTCCTACACCAGCCTGTGAGTGAACCAGGTCTGTCCCTGGAACCAGTTGTAGTGACTCCTGAGCTGCCCGCCAGAGACACAGCCATACACCACTCAACCAGGGAATGGCGAAGACCAACCAACCTCAAAGACTTTGTGTGTTAGGAGGGTCCAAACTATGGGGGGAGGGGTGTTGTGTTCTAATGGCGACTTCCATGCGGTCAGGCCATGTAGTCAGGCCATGCGGTCTGAGGCAAGCACATGGCCAGGCACAGTCAGAGCTTCGCTCCAGAACACAATAGACTGGCCAGATTGTAATTTAGACCTATCAGTCAGCCAGGATGCAAATAGGGGCCAATGACCTGGGGAAGACTTAATTGTATTAATTGTAATCCTATCAGAGTGTGTGGGCGAGGGCGGGGCACGGTTTAGGTGCATATATAAGCAGACCCCCGAGCCCAGCTCAGACATGTGTTCCTGAACCTCCTAATAAACCATGAGCAGATTTCACTGGAAGCCATCTCTGGATGGAGTACTTTACAGCAGGGATGCAGCTCCGCAGCTCCACAACTCCTGCAACTCCCTTGAATCCTCCTGGGGTCCCATGCTGCATGGTTTATCAGATGCCAGCTGTCTTGTGGGGGAGTGTGTGACCCAGGGATGATCCACCTGCGCTAGAGTAGTCACTCACTGCCTTGGACCACCCACCAGCAGCCAGCAGAGTGTGTGTGGGGGAGAAGGAGGTGGGGACCAATATGTGGGGTCAGCTGGCAAGGTGTAACTGGACCTCTGCTATATTTTATAGCTGAACAAAACAGAAGTCTAGTGGCACCAGAAAAAGCAACAACAGTGATCCCAGCATATCCATTCATCCCTGATCACCCTTTTGGACAGGTGAAAGAGCAGCCTTGAGAAGGTAACAGATGGGGGGGGCATGGAGGGGCATGGAGTTAGTATAATTTGCTCATAAGCAAACAAAGACAGAGTTGTAGAACTAATCATGAAAAGGTCTAATGAACTGGGTTGCCAACTCCCTCTGTCCAATATAGCACTTATCCCTTTGTGAGCTGTTCTCAGGCTGTGGGGGAGACAGGCTGAACTGTCCCTAGCACAGCATATATGTGAGTGAGTGAGGCAGACTTGCTTGTTGGAAAGCTGCCTGAGGAAGGATGCTCCAGGGCCCAGGTTCGAAACAAGGACTGAACAGAGTGGCAGGGACAGCACTGATCAGGCTCCCAGGTCTCCCTGTTGAATCACCACCTGCACAGATGTTTAACATAAGCATGTGCAGTGATAGCAAACAGCACAGACACCATGCCAGTCACAGCCATGCATGTGGCTCCCCAACAAGGTCTGAGGTTACTCCCTCTCTTGGGGGGGCTCTATTTGCCAGGAAACCCACCCGATCTACATTCTGTAGCCATCCAAATGACACTGATCCCATGAGGAAGTTCTGATGGATAGCACAGAAAAACAGGCTTTTTAACATGATGCTTGGTACAGAGTCAGGGTGCTTAGCAGTTAATCTTCCATGAAGAGTAGAGCTTAGGTGATTGGCTGCTCAGCGCACTCTCTGATTGGCCAGCGTCAGCTGAGAGAGATATGAAACAGCTGCTCTGGAAGGAAAAGGGGTCTTTCACTGTTTGGTCTTACTAATGTCTGGATCAGTAGCCAGAGGTTGGCTTATGAGGGAAGAGACATTTGGGAGTCAGTGTTTTCTGACGGACAATAGTCAGAAAAGTACTTCAACAGAAAGAAGAAAAAAAACCCCATTGTCTAAATATGTTAACACTGCTCTGAGGGAGAACTTGAATTCTCAGCAGCAAAGCTACAGAACAACCTTGTACAGATAAGAATACTGGAGAAGAATTTGGCAGAAGAGAAAATCCCCAGACAAACCAAATAGTAAAAGGAGTTTTTGCTTCTTAGAGACAAGGAGAATAACCTCCTGCCAGCATAGGCGTCAACTTCAGGGGGGCTGGGGAGCTGGAGCCCCCTGGAACTTTTCCAGGACATGTTGAGCCTCCCCCGGAGACAATGGCCTGTAATGTCTCTGGCCCAGCCCCAGCCCCCCCCCCCCCCCCCCCGGAAATTGGAAAGTCTACGCCCTTGTCTGCCAGTGAAAAGGGTTGGGAAGAGAACCCTTGTCTGTAATAAAAGGGAGATGCTTAGACACTTCAGGAGTTTGTGAAAAGCTGTAATATCTAAAGGAAAACCTGACAATCTGAAGGAAGAAATCTAGAAACATCAATAAGAACTGTGTTAGTGCTGAATTATACTAAACAAAGTACCTCTCAGTGAAAGAAATAGAAAGCCTACAAATACACTCTCTTGAATATTCTAAAAAATCTTTTCTGTAAATATTAGGAAGTTTTTACCTCAGCAATCTCAAAACCTTGACTATTCCATTTATACATATATTCCCTGCTGGTTTTAAAAAAATCTTTATTCTGTTTTGAAGGTTAATTTGCCTCAAGTGCTATTTCTCAAGGGTTTAAAGAAAACTGGACAGCTCCTGTATTTTCAGTTGAGTTCCTGAGCTGAGAAAAAGCTTAAATTAAACTTAAACACGTAGGATGGGACAGTCAAGTCTTTTTTGACAAAGAATATATACATGCTACTTTAAGACAACTCAGTCACTGAGGGGAACTGAAGATTTGGCAGAGAAAATCTGCCAGACACGTGGGGAGATACAGGGGTTCATCATCGAAGTGTTCTGCAACTGCAACTGCAGCTGCTCTTTTTGCTGCTGCATAACACTTTAGACCAGCAAGGCAATGGGTTCCATGGTTGCTTTGGCAGCTGATCCACAGAGCTTAGTGGGTTAACTGCCAGGCAGACAGTTGTGCCCTGTTCTCCACCAGTGGGGAGGGGGTACTAGGCAAAGTTGTGTTGGGCTGCAAGCATTACTTTCCCTCACATCAGAACACAGGGCCAGGTGATGGGTGGACCTGGCTCCCCCACATACACACAATACTAGCTGTGGAAGCCTGAATTGTCAGTGTGGTATCTGGTCTTGTGGAAGGGGAACAGGAGAGGTAGGTGCTGACTTCTGGGCCAGGGCAGCTGGATTCCCACCCCTGCTCACCTGTCAGTCAATGTGTAGTCACCCTTCAAGCTGAGCCTCTGAAGATGGGGTACATATTAAGCTCCAAAATGAGGCATGCTGCCCACACAGCATGGATTTTGTTCTCCCTCAGTGGTGGCAAGTGCCCTTTCTGTGCCTCTCCAACCACTGAAGTGCAACACTATTCAGTCTAAGTGTGAACAGCAGAGACCCCCAAGGCACATATTGAACTATGATATGTCCAAGCTGGGGTTTATGTACTACTGGGGGCTGTTATTTGGTGCAGGGGAGGGGATTTGGCTGCTGCTGGGGAGGGGGGTGATTGATTGCAGCTGTAAGCATCCTGTGTCCTGCCAGGGCTTTTGGGCAGGGCCATACCTGTGCATGTGCATGTGTTGGGAGTGCTTGGCCTTTTCTGTTGCGTGGACACCTAGGGACTATGTTATAGTCTTTGATGGCAGAACTTTTTGCTAGCTTTGTGGAATGCTCCTGAGCTGGGGAGGCTGAAGGAGCTGACTAACTCCTGCCATGCCCTTCCCTGCCAGCACAGAAGCTTGCACCAGCATTGCTCCATGCCAGTGTCTTGGCCAGGGTGCAGCACAGCCAGGGCACTTTGCTGGCAGAGATATGCCAGCAGAGTACTTTGTTGGCTTCCTGTGTACTTCACCCCCCCATCAATTGCACTGTGTGTATAGTATGTAGGGTAGGCATTGTCCTATATGTTGGCCCCATCCACTTCCCCTCTCTCAGAGGCAAGATTTTCTCTCAATTTTTTGTTTCCCTTTGCTGAAGAACTCTGGCTGTTCCACCCTGTCACAGCACAATATTTTGGCTGTTGGCTCAGCCAAGGTAACTGAGGAAGTGTCAGGATCGCCCTTAAACCACTGAAAATGGCATTTGAAATGTTTTGAAATTCAAAATTAACAAAACATTTTATTCAACATAGAGAGGAATGGTCCGGTGAAATCAGAAGTTGAAATTTCTGAGGTAAAACCTCAGACTTTAGTTCTTATGTTTCAGGCTAATGAGAGTCTCTTAAGCTATTCACAGATACTTAAATTATTATGTTGAGAGGCTTTTGTTCCAGTGTTTCCCCAAACACTCCAGTACACTTTCTTTGACTATTCTCTGACTCTTTTGGTTTCCAGAAAGCTAATCCATTCTTTCCAGTGCCCAAACCCCTTCTCTTGAAACACCAGTACTTGTCTTGAATTTTTAACTGACTCATAAGGTTTCTAAAGGCAGTTTCTAACCACACCAGACCAGGGATCTCTTCACTCTTCAGAGCTAACTCCCTGTTTGACTGGGGAGGGAAATTCTCCTCTCACCAGAAGATCTATCCACTTTCTTTGGCCCTGTTGTGGGCAGAGGCTAGAAAAGCTCTCTAATGGCTGCCACCACTCTGGTATGGATCTCCTCGAGAGAGCCCAGACCACCCACCCAACCCCTTTATCTACTCCATTTCCAACAGGTTTCACCTTATAAGTGAAAGAATGAGGTGTGAGGACCCAGGCAGAGTAACAAACAATGTTATTAAAGAGGAGTAATAACTGTAATTCAAGAAATGTGTAAAATATTGAGAAAAGTAAAAGTAGAGAAGATAAGCAAACAAAATAAAACACCCTATTTAGACTTTCTAGCTGTCTCTTGGTGACTGGCTTCAAGATGACTCACCCCTTCCTGGATGAGGGATCCCTCCATCTGCAGCAACCTTTTCCCCAACTCTACTCCCTAGGATTGAACCACCTCCCACTTTGGGCAAGACCTTTTATCCCTTCTTCCCAGGCACCAGCCTCTACTCCTCTACTGGTGTAAGCTTTCCCTCCAAATCCCCTGTTAACCAATCACAGGGTCCAAAGGAGGCCTGGGAAATGTAGGCCATGATAGCGACTATAGAACAGACTTTCCTGAAGCCACTAGACCTCCCTAGAGCATGTAGGCCACACTACTATAGACCTAGGACAGGGGTGGGCAAACTTGCTCAGCGTAAGAGCCACCTAGAACAAGGGTGGCCAAACTTGCTTAATGTAAGAGCCACATAGAATAAACATCAGATGTTTGAGAACCACAAGACATGAACAAATATTACCTGCTTTTATTGGAAAATAAGCAAATTTGCTTTTTATTAACATTAAATGAGACTGCCAAAAATAATAACAAAAGGGGTAAAATTAGATATTGATAATGATATTAATTTGTTCAATGATATTTGTTTGCTAATGATATTTAGCTTCCCCAGCCGCCCTGCTGGGAGCCACATAATATATGTGAAAGAGCCGCATGCGGCTCCCGAGCCACAGGTTGCCTATCCCTGACCTAGGATCATGACAGGCCCAAATGGGAAAGGTTTGTCTAACTACCCACTCATCCTTGCCAAGTTTCCCCAGTTCTCCTGTCTGCATTAAACTGCTCTCAGTCGGCTGAATTCTGAATGAAAATCTCCTCAGCATCCAGTTCTAATATCTCTCTCTGCTCAGCTGATGCTAACCAATCAGATCTCTTGGAACAGCCTGTCACTCAAGGCTCTCTGGCTCTGTGAAGAATTAATCCTTCACAGTCCTTTAGCTGTTTGTACAGTACTTCTAAGGTTTTTAAAAGTGCAGTCCATGACATCCAACTTTAAAAGGAAAACCCTCTTACATTTTCACTGTTACATTTCTGCCAAATGAACACTTTTTCCACAGGGCTTGTGACTTCAGCATTTAATGATAATTTCTTTATGACATTTTTATCCTATGCTTTCTCCAAGGAGCTTAGGACAGCACATATGATTCTCCTGCTTTCGTTTTATCACCATAATAATCCTGTGAGGTAGGTTATGCTGAGAGGATGTGACAAACCCAAGCTTTAACAGAGACTTTAATGGTAAAGAGGTGATTTGACCCAAGTCTTCCCCATTCTTAGCTAACTACACATTACTCTGGTACAGCAGTATCTTTTCAAGCAACATTGTGAGATACCAGACAACACAGTCACTGGACCTAACAACATCAACTACAACATCTTGGTCTCAATGCCGGACCAGCCGAAAGCATCTCTGACAAATATTTGTCCAACCTCTTCGTGAAAGCTGCCAGTGAAGGGGAACGAACGACCTCATAGGCAGCTGATTCCACCTTTGAACCACTCTGACGATGAAAAAGTTTTTCCTAATATCCAGCCGATACCTTCCTGAATGTAATTTAAACCCGTTGCTTTGGGTCCTATCCTCTGCTGCCAACTGGAACAGCTCCTTGCCCTCCTCCAAATGACAGCCTTTCAAGTATTTAAAGAGAGCAATCATGTCCCCCCTCAATCTCCTCTTCTCCAAACTAAAGATTCCCTAGGCCCTCAGCCTTTTCTTATAAGTCTCCAGACCCCTGATCATCCTCGTCACTATCCTCTGCACCCTCTCGATTTTGTCCACATCCTTTTCGAAGTAAGGCCTCCAGAACTGCACACAGTACTCAAGGTGCAGCCTGACCAAGGCAGTATACAGAGGGGCTATGACCTCCTGCGATTTCGATGCTGCGGCCCTTTCAATACAACTCAAGACTGAATTTGCCTTTTTTTGTCACTGCATCACACTGACTGCTCATATTTAGTTTACAGTCCACTCTTACCCCAAGATCTCTTTCGCATACACTACTCCCCAGAAATGTACCCCCCATCCAGTATTTGTGCTTGACATTTTTGAGGCCCAGAGTAGTACTGTACATTTATCTTTATTGAATTGCATCCTGTTTGCAACTGCTCACTTCTCCAGAGTATTCAGGTCTTGTTGAATTTTAACTCTATTTTCTTGGGTGTTTGCTACTCCTCCCAATTTGGTATCATTAGCAAATTTAATGAGTAACCCTTCTGCCCCTTCATCCAGATCACTGATAAAAATATTAAAAAGTACTGGGCCCGAAACCGAGCCCTGCAACACCCCACTGGACACCTCCCTCCAATCTGATGAAATGCCATTGACCATCACTCTTTGGGTGCGGTCCTTTTACTAGTTCCCTATCCACTGAACTGTCCTATAGTCCAGTCCACAGTCTTCCACTTTGCCCATCAGAATGTCATGGGGAACCTTACCAAAAGCTGTACTGAAATCCAGGTAAATTGCATCAACAGAGTTCCCATGATCCAGTAAGCTCGTCACATGATCAAAGAAGGAAACCAGGTTGGTCTGACAAGATCTGTTGGTTGGTTTTGGAAAAGTGGGGTTTATCATTATGTATCCTTCTTCAAACTTCTGAAGTTTTATATAAATTTAAAAATAAAACAAAATTTGTCAGCCTCACATACTCTTATGTTATGAATATCAGCTAGGACAGCACCGTGGAGATTGGCCTGTATTCCTTGGAGAAAGTACATGATTAATAATAATATACACAAACATAACTGCAGACTGAATGAGATCTTTAAAAATGTGTCTCCACGATAGACACTATGGTTTTAAAGGAAATGGGTAATATAACATTACCTGTTAATATGTAGTGCTGAAGTAACACCACATCTTAGAGGTGCATGCCACATCAAAGGGTTAAATCCCCCAATTGATTAATGTTTAAAAGGTTTTGAAAGGGGAATATGTAGTGCTTTGTGTTTAATCTGTTTTAATTAGTAGAGCACATCAAATTCCTGTTTCTTTCATTCTTTTCTTGAAGAGAAGTGTGCAGAATCAATTCCACAGAGATTACTGCAGAAGGGATGGGAGGATAGCAATCATGTTTTGTTGCCAAATAGAACCAGTTACCTTGAATCTACCTTTGTTTAAATTTTAAAAAATTGTGGAAGAGTCTGAATGGAAATATAATTGAAATTGCTTGTTTTTTGTTTAGAAAATCAGACAGTACTGTCATTATCACCTCTGTATTTAGCTTAATTGATATTCACTGAATTTACAACAAGACTGAAATAACACAGAAAGCCCTGATCTAAATTACAGCTTCTTAAAAATACCACCAAACCTCCAATGTTTATCTATATGTTTCTTGTTCTATTGAACACCCTGGCATAGACACAAAATCTACCTGAATATTCTGCATTTAAGGAGAATGGGCTATGGCTCAATAGTATTATTTTCATGTTAAAGCGTCCAGGTTCAGCTCCTTAGTATCTCCATTTAAGGGTCTGGTATGGAAATAGCCTCTTCCTGGAACCCTGGAGAGACCTTGTCAGAATAGACAATACTTGACCAATAGTCTGACTCAGTGTAAGACAGATCATGTATATCACTTTTTGTGGTTGAGTATTTGTGTGTGTGTGTGTGTGTGTGCATGCTTGCTTGTGAGCCTGGAAATCATGGTGACTTCTGGCAACCCCTAGAGGCAGGGCTGTTTTGGGGCAGGAACGCACAGGAATGGAGTTCCGGCTGGCTCCTGAGTTGGCCTCACCCAGCAGGAACTCATTAGCATAATAGGCCACACCCAACAACAGAAACTCATTAGGATTGGCTACATTAGGGATATGTGGCCTAACATGCAAATTAATTCCTGCTACAAAAAAAGCCCTGGGTTTTGACAACAAACAAGGTAAACAGAATAAGAAGCAAAAGGTGGGTGTGGCTGGATGACCACTCTTCTGGTAAACTGGGGGTGTGGCCTAATACACTAATAAGCTGTGCTGTCGGTGGTGTGGCCTAATATGCTAATGAGTTCCTGCTGGGCTTTTTCTATAAAAAAAGTCCTGAATAAACGTAATATTTTATTTACTTCTTGGGAGATTTATTTATTGCACTCAGTATTGCACTTCTATGACTGAGCAAACTCTGCTATATTAACCAAATATCCTAATACTGATATCTATAACTGAATATTTTGTCTTCCATATGGACTGAATATTTTGTCTTCCATACTACAGCAAGAACCGCATACTTTAAGAGGAAGATGTATCAATGGAGAAAGCTGGAAGGATATTTATTGTACATGAGAGACAATTAATGCTTACAGAGGTTCATTTGCTCTTCCAGACCTGGTTGCCCATTATTTCCCTAGACTGATTTAATGAGCAAGTAGGTAGATCATATGGTGAGAAACTGAACTGAGAAGATCAGCACAATGCATGATTACAAGTGTATTGTACTTGGTTTGTCAGTAAGTTCACTAGTTTTGAACCAGTTGATCATGAACACACATTCATAATTTTGTCCATCTATACATCTATATGCTTCATGCTGCACATTAGCTGAACTGCCCAGACAGTGGCCACAGTGGTCAAAGAGACAGAATACACACCATAGGCAGCAGGGCTTAGTATGGAATGAAGAAAGAGGGGAGTTCAGAAGTATCTGCAGTGCTGCAAAGAGGGACAACTGTGCCCTGCGGGACATAGGCAGAGGGTTGCATCCTACCACTTTGTTCAGTCCCTCTGAGTTTGGAGCCTTCCTCCAGTGCAAAGAACTCTTCCATTAGAGGAAGGCTGCTTTGGACAGAGGAAAGCTCTGAATGTAGCTGAACAGAATGGCAAGCTACAAGTACAACCTATATAACAGATAATGGGTTTTAAAAATCCATTACCAAATTAAAATGGCAACAAAAATGCTTTTCTATAGTTGGGCTATTTTGGGGCAGGAACGCACAGGAATGGAGTTCCAGCTGGCTTCCAAGTTGGCCATGCCTACAGCCTCCCCCCCCCTTTGGGTTCCCCAAGTTCCTTGCAAGCTGCGGGGCACCTGGGGAAGCCAAGCCGATCCAGGGAGGGAAGGCAGTTTAAAATGCCTCCCCTCCTTGGGTTCCCCAGGCGCCCTGCAGCTGTGGGGCACCTGGGGAAGCCAATCCAGAAACTGCCTTCCTCCCCTTGGGTTCCTCAGGCGCCCTACAAGCCAAAGGGCACCTGGGGAAGCCAATCCTGGGAGGGAGCTGCGCGGTCAGGGGTGTGGCCTAAACTGCTAATGAGTTTCTGCTGTTGGGTGTGGCCTATTATGCTAATGAGTTCCTGCTGGGCTTTTTCTACAAAAAGAGCCCTGCCTAGAGGGGCTAGAACATTTCAGAGAGGTGGCTTGATATTGCCTGCCTCTGTGTCCTGAACCCTGGTATTCCTTGCAGGTCTCCCTTCCAAGTATATGCCAGGGTCAGCCCTACTTAGATTCTGAGATCTGATGAGATTGGGCTTGCCTGGGCTATCCAGGTCAGGGCCATGTATATCAAATCTTGATTATTCCAACATGATTACATCTTTATTTAGTTTAACATTGATACCCCCTTCTCATCAGTATAGCTCTCAAGCCAGATTTCAGTCAACAGGGGTTAAAGAGATTCCAACAGTTCTGTAGGTTTTATTCGCTGCCTTGTGAATAACTTGGTTTTATTTTATGTTCTGTTCTATTGATGCTAGTATTATGATTAACTTGGTTCTATCTGCTGTTTTGTTTTATAAAATTATTTTTGAGTTTTATACTGTGGTATCTTTTTACACTTTTAGCAACTATGCAGTATCTCAGACAGTATTAAAAGAAAGGTGGTCAAAATATGTCAAATAAATAATCAAAATCACAAAAACGTCAATAAAATTGACCTGGCGCCAGCAATAAAATCACAAACCATATAAAAGTAAACAACTACATAAGTCTAGGAAAATAAGAATAATTTCATCTGGCTCCTGAACCTCAACAAGATTGGTACCAGACAAATGGGAATAGACGTTACAAACAAAATATCTAAGTTAAATTTTAGAACACCTCTTTTAAGAACTTTGAATCCTCCCTTACATCTATTGTTCCCTGTGCCCCAATGTTGCTATAAGATATGCGGCTGCCATTTAGCACATGATCTTTTTTAATCATATCTGTTTTTTCTATTTAATATGGATTTTAAACCTTCCAAGGAGGGACCATATCACTTCTGTGTGTCAGACAGCACCTATTGCAGTATTAAGTCAACAGAAATCACATCAGGATATAACTTCACGCAGAGATAAATAAAAAGAAGAAGCAGTTCAAGTGAGTCTGACTGAATATTCTTTATGGTCCATGGGAACAGGTCTCTGGTGTTGCTAAAATTGGTGAATCAAAATTGAAAAAGCATAAAGTGATTAGAGACATATAAAGTTATTATGATTTATTATTTGATTATTTATAGTCTGACTTTCTTGCTGAGACTTTAGGAAGATTACATAGTATAAGTCAAGTATAATCAACAGGACGGGACATCCAATGAACAATGCAGTGGGGCTTGGACTATAGAAATCTGAAAACAAACAGAAATCCCAAACAAAGCTGAAACAAAGCACCAATTTTAAAACATGATATATTAAGTGGTGTAGAAACTACCTAGCTTAGAACATATTTAAAATGATAGGTAGCAGTACAGTAGTGTAGGCCACAAAAGCAGGATGAGAAGTGAGGGCCCTTTCCAGAGATGTTTTGGCCTTTGAGGGAGGACTTATTAGGGCCAGACTTGGCTGCATCCATTTTAAGTATTGAGCAGGAGGCGATGAATTCAAACAAACAGGCTTTTATTCAGTGACGTTGTTCAGCTCAAAAGACAGCTCTATGAGAGCAACACTTTCATTTATACTATTCCAACACATAACTTTCAACAATGTAACTATATACAAGCAATACTATTGGACCCAAGCAGGGCTCAGTGATTGGGTATCTAGATTGGCTTCAGGACCAATGGGAGTCTTTATTAATCAGCCAATAGGAATTGGAGCATTAGGATACCAGAGCCCTTTTCAAGCTATTACTGCTTCATATTATAAACAAACACAACAGTCCACAAGGACACTTAATACCATGTGACTTGCATGACTCATGTAGGACTAGCAGCTTGCTACTATTCAAGAGCATCCCCTCAAAAAACCAGCGTAGTGCAGTGGTTACAGTTTCCAACTAGGATCTGGGAGACCCAGGTTTGAAACCTCACTCTGCCGTGGAAGCTCACTGGGTGATGTTGGACCAGTCATGTACGCTCAACCTAACCTACCTCACAATGTTGTTGTGAAGATAAAGTGGAGGAGAAGAGAATGATGTAAGCTGCTTTTGGTCCCCATTGTGGAGAACCATGGCATATAAATGAAGTCAGTCAGCTGGGCTGGGAGAAGGAGCACAAGCGAGAGCTGCTGGCAAGTGAAGTGCCCCCCCTCCAAAAAAAACTGCTGAGAAACATTAACTGAGGCTGCTGCATTAAAGAACAGTGTCTAAGGGTGACTGGGTGCTTGTAGCCTGCTGGAGAGTGGTTTCTGTTTGGTTCTATTTGGTTCTTTTGTCTGGTTTGTTGCTGATTGTTGCTAATCAAAGAGGGTCTGTTTTTCTAAGGTTGATTGCTGCCTCTGCCCTTTATTTACCTGGGATTGATTGATAGCCCCACCCTCTGCTGTTGAGCGGGCGGGGGCTGTGAGCCTTTGAACTCTAAGGGTCTTCCTCATCAGAAGGGAGCGTTTAGCATGAGTTGAAGCTCTTGGCCTTCGGCTCTTAGCCTGGGGATCAGGACTGGGGACCCTATAAGGAGCTAAGAAGTTGTTACGTTATGATATGTGGTACAGCTTTTGGCTTTAGTAGACCCTGTATGTTCTAGGTTACATCAACACATGAAGGAATTCTAGGGTGAAGGAATCCACTTGGAAGGTGATGATGAATGTTCAAGGCCCATTTCCAGTCAGCTGCAGGGAGTGCACTATGTTTGTTTTCCTTGCCGAGAACAAGATGGATTTCACTTGTCAGAAGTGTAAACTGACAGTGCTGTTAGAAGAGAAGGTTTGGAGCCTAGAGGGAAGGATTTCCACCTTTCATGAGATCAAGAAAGGGGAGGATTTCATTAATAGAAGCCATGAGGCCCTGCGTAGGGATGCAGACACTGGTCAAAGTGACAATGCAGTGGTTGAATTCCTTAATGAACCTCATCTGAGAGCTACAGCACACATCCGAAGGCATCAAGCAAGACAGCACACAGTGCCATTGGAATGACTGAGTTGAAAACACTGGCAGAGGAAGAACCACAAGGACAAGAAAGACAGAATGAGGAGGGCATGGGGATATGAAAAAATGGCATTGGAAGGAAAAGGAAAGTGTTGATCATTGGTGACTATTTGCTGAGGGGTATGGAGCGTGTCAAGGCATGAACCCACAGCCCAAGAGCTGTGTTGCTTGCCAGGGGGCAAAGATTAGAGATCTTGCAGACTAGATGCCAAAACTGATTTGTCCCTAACAGGTCCTGCCAGACCAGCCTCATTTCCTTCTTTGATTGAGTGACAAATATACTGGATTGTGGAATGCCATTGACGTTGTTTACCTGGACTTCAGTAAAGCTTTTGACAGGGTTCCTTATGATGTTCTGATGGGTAAGTAGAAGATTGTGGACTGGACTCGAGGATAGTCAGGTGGATAAGGAAGTGGTTGGAGTACTGCACTCAGAAAATGGTTGTCTATGACATTTCATCTGAATGAAGAGAGGTGTCCTGTGGGGTGTCACAGGGCTTGGATTTGGGCCTGGTACTTTTCAATATTTTTATAAATTATATGGAAGAGGGGTGGAGGGACTACTCATTATATTTGCAAATGATACCAAATTAGGAGGAGTAGCAAACATACCTGAAAATAGATATAGAATTCTATGAAGAAGAAGAAGAAGAGATTGGATTTATATCCCGCCCTTCACTCACTTAGAGTCTCAGAGTGGCTTACAAACTCCTTTCCCTTCCCCTCCCCACAACAGAAACCCTGTGAGGTAGGTGGGGCTGAGAGAGCTCTGAGACAATTGTCTTTGACAGAACAGCTGGTACAGAGCTATGGCTTGCCCAAGGTCATCCAGCAGGTGCAAGTGGAGGAGTGGGGAATCAAACCCGGTTCTCCCAGATTAGAGTCCACACACTTAACCACTACACCAAACTTGCTATGAGAATACAGATTGTGGCAAATAAAATGCAAGTCTGTGATCAGGAAGGCAAAAAGGGAATATGAGGAGCATATTGCCAAAAACATAAAGACCAACAATAAATCTGTCTTCAAATACATTAGAAGCAGGAAACCAGCCAGGGAGGCAGTGGGGCTCTTTGATGACCAAGGGGTAACTAAAGGAGTACTGAAGGATGATAGGGAAATGGCTGAGAAGCTAAATGCATTGTTTGCCACTGTCTTCACTGTGGAAGATGAGAAATGCTTGCCCACTCCAGAACTGCTGATTTTGGGAGGGGTGTTGAAAGACCTGAGTCAGATTGAAGTGACGAGAGAGAAGGTCCCATGACAGACAACTTAAAAACTGATAAATCACCAGGCCCAGATGGCATACATTCAAGAGTTCTGAAAGAACTCATATGTGAACTTGTGGATCTCCTGACAAAAATATGTAATCTTTTATTAAAATCTGCCTCCATTCCTGGGGACTGGAAGGTAGTGAATGTCACTCCCATCTTTAAAAAGAGTTCCAGAGGAGATCTGGGGAAGTACAGGCCAGTCAGTCTGACATCAGTACCAGGTAAGTTGGTGGAAAATGATTTTAAGGAAACAATTAGTAGGCACATTGATGAACAAAAACTATTGAGGCAGACTCAGCATGGGTCCTGTAAGGGAAGTTCTTGTCTCACTAACCTGTTAGTGTTCTTTGAGGGAGTAAACAAACATGTGGACAAGGGGGACCCAATAGATGCTGTTTACCATGACTTCCAGAAAGCTTTTGATAAAGTGCCTCATGAAAGGCTCCTAAGTTAGCTCAATAGTCACGGGATAAAAGGACAAGTCCTCTTGTAGATCAAAAACTGGCTAATTAAAAAGAAACAGAGAGTGAGTATAAATGGGCAGTTTTCACAGTGGAGGGTGGTAAGCAGTGGGGTACTGCAGGGATCAGTACTCGATCTGATCCTTTTTAACTTGTTCATTAATGATTTGGAGTTGGGAGTAAGCAGTGAAGTGGCTAAATTTGCAGATGACACAAAATTGTTCAGTGTGGTGAAAACCAGGGAGGTGTAAGGCTGTGCAGCACGTTATGGACTTTTGCTACAAAATGAAAACTACACATGAACTATGCCATTAGTTATGTGGGACATGAGAGTACATTGGGTGACCAGTGGGAAGATGGGGAACGAACACCTACACTATAGGGTCAAAGCACCATTTTCTGAGGTTAGCACCTCCAGGCGGGAGGATTGATACCAGAGATCAAAAGTCATTCTCACACAAAGACAGGAGGTTGTAAACTCACATCTGCAACTCTATACACACATACCCCTTTCATGTACACCTCCTGGCGCCCCTTCTGGCCAGCCTTCATCTCCATATGACACATCAAAGAAGCATCACTCCTGGGCATGAAGACCGGTTCCCATGGTCGGCATTCCTGTGATCCAGAAGATCAGTGCCAGATCCCGCTGGCAGCGACATCCTGCACTGACCATCAGATAGATCTGAATATTGACCCATCCCCTGTCACCCCCTTAGTGTCTAGAGATAACATATGGGCCATCTATAGGTTTTCTAGGGATGACATCATACTATGCCAGCCTCCCAGGTCCTCCCAGGTAACACCTCCCAATAAAAGATACTCCCCAAGGTTACCAGTTCAGTTCGAGCTCTAACCCTGGTCTTCCTACCTGTCCTAACCCCCCCCCCCCTTCATAGATTCCTGGGTACACCACTGGGATCTGCTCCGTGGTCCTCTGCCGGTTCAGAGCCACGACCCTTATCGTCTTCCTGAGATTTTCTCATCCCCCGTTTTCCATCGCATCTATATAGGTAAATATCACCCTCGACGGAAACCATCAATTACCTGCTCATGCACAAGTCCCTGTAACTTCTTCCTAAATTCCTAGTAATGTATGTATGCATGAATGACAGAACAACATTGCTTCTTGTAATCCTTTTTATTATATCTCAGTAGACAAATTATTTACATCTTTAATCAAGTCCTTGTCAGTTTCTCAGAAGTATCGGTTAGCACATCCTCTGTATACATTGGTTAAAGTTCCCGTAAGCCTGCTGCATATTGCTAAGAGCTAATATTCCCCAAATATTAATAACATAAAAGAGCAGTTAGGCTAACAGAGGATTGTAAGGCACTCCAAAGGAATCTGTAGAGGATGGGTGAGTAGGTGTCAGCATGGCAAATGGGTTTCAGTGTGGCCAAGTGCAAAGTGATGTACATTGGGGCCAAATATCCTAACTATAAATACATGCTGATGGGGTCCGAACTGGCGGAGACTGACCAAGGTAGAGACTTTGGAGTCATAGTAGGTAACTCACTGAAAATGTTGAGACAGAGTGCACCTGCAATAAAAAAAAAAAAGCCAGTGCTGTACTGGGGATTATTAGGAAGGGAATTGAAAACAAATCAGCCAGTATTATAATGCCACTGTATAAATCGATGGTGCAATGTCATTTGGAATACCGTGTACAGTTCTGGTCACCATACCTCAGAAAGGATATTATAGCATTGGAAAAAGGGCAGAAAAGGGCAACTAGAATGATAACAGGGTTGGAACACTTTCCCTATGAAGAAAGGTTAAAGTGCTTGGGGCTCTTTAGCTTGGAGAAACAACAACTGAGGGGCGACATGATAGAGGTTTACAAGATTATGTATGGGATAGAGCAGGTAGAGAAAGAAGTGCTTTTCTCCCTTTCTCACAATACAAGAACTCATGAGCACTCAATGAAATTGCTGAGCAGTTGGGTTAGAACAGATAAAAGGAAGTACTTCCTCACCCAAAGAGTGATTAACACACGGAATTCACTACCACAGGAGGTGGTGGTGGCTACAAGCATGGATGGCTTCAAGAGAGAATTGGATAAATATATGGAGCAGAGGTCCATCAGTGGCTATTAGTCACAAGGTATAGATAGGCTCTCTCAATCTGGGGCAAGTGATGCACTGTATTCTTGGTGCTGGGGGATGGCAACAGTGGGAGGGCTTCTAGTGTCCTTGGCCCACTGCTGGACATCCTGATGGCACCTGGTGTTTTTGGCCACTGTGTGACAAGAGTGTTAGACTGGATGGGCCATTGGCCTGGTCCAATATTGACTTCTCTTATGTTCTTATGTTTTTATAATTCTTGTTTACTCCAGATGAAGATTTTGCACCAGCTGAAATTTCTTAATCATGATCAGAGATGGTCCCATGTAAAATGCATTAATGTAGCCCAGGGGTCTCCAACCTTTTTGAGTTTGCAAGCACCTTGGACTTCTGACACAGCATGGTGGGCAAGCCACAAAATGGCTGCCACAGAAGGTGGAGACGGCCAGAGAATGGCTGCTGCAGCTTTTTTTTCTGCCATGCATTGAAGATCCTTGTGTTGTGGTGGCAGCTGCTGCCAAAATAACATTTTGGAAAATGTAAGCCTATCAGTGCTCCAATGGCCAACCAGAAGCCTTGCTGGGCAAAAGCTCCACCTGGCCCCACTCAGTTACTAAAAACACTTGGCAGGTACTACTTTGATGACCCCCCCCCAACTGTAGCTGAATTTAGAGGCATACTATAGCCATTATTCCAAATTTTAGCAGAAAAATAAAGCAGAGGCCTGGGGCCATTTTAGATACTATCAAATTTATTAAACTTTTATGAGCCAGAGTTTACTTTCACAGAAGTATGAGGTGGACCAATGTCTTTAGTATAAAGACTGCAAAAAACAGGACAGAGGGGGAGGGTGTCACAAAAAAGGTCAGTCCAAAATAAAATCCAATCAAAACAGCAAATCAATCAAATCTGCTTCATCTGGAGAGCTGTATTTTGGGCCACTATCAACATCTGAGAACTGAGGAATAAATCAGAATCTAAAAGAAGTCTAGCCAGTGCAGTGCTCATCTCGTCATTTAACATCCATCAAGGACAGGCCTTTCACCATATAACATGTCCAGTTTGACAGCCACTAATGCCACTTTCTTTTTTGATAGATAGATTTTTAGGGATTCTTTAATCTTCATCCAATTCTGTACTGATTTAAATCAACCACTGAGAGACAATATCACCTCATTTGGCAAAGATAAACAAGAAACAGAGTTTGGTGTCATATGTAAACTGATGACACTATGTTCCATGGGTTGAATCCATTCGGATAGCACTGACACTTCTGGTGCAGAGAGCTTTCCTAGATGTGAGAGGTTCTTCCACTGGCTGCAGAGTCTCTTGTGTCAGGGGAAGGTTCCTTGCCCCAGAGAAAAGTACCACCAAAAGTGCAGTATCTGCAGTATCTATCTCCATATTTCCCCCCCCAATAATTTCATCAATAGGTGTTAAAAGCATGGATGATAGAACTAAGGAATTCTTTCTGAAAGCCATGCCTTCAACTCCTCATTCAGACAAGTGTTCCTTAAGGATCAGTGAAAAACTGTAGTCAGAGTAAATCATTCACTAGGGCAAACCAAAGAATCCTGTACCCCAAGCCCTGCCTCAAGAACCACAGAAATGGATCAAGGGGAGAACAGCTGTTTTAAAAGGTCAAACATTCCGCTGGTCTGATGCTTACATTAGACGGACAGCTCTTTGGAACCCAGTTCGTGGCTATGGTTATAAACATCATTATTTATTACTATATCTAACAATAGACTGTGTGGCTAATGCCAGTCACGAAAGCAGCAATACCAGGCTGCTCACAAACTAGTAGAGCTTTCCCTATTCTTGTGGGATTTTAGGTATGCTGAAAAATATTACTTTATAAACTGACCTTGTTTCTTCCCTCCCCCCAAAATTAAACCCTCCCAAAGTGGCTCAATAAAACTGAGCATGCCCATGGAGTGCTCTGAGCAACTGAAGATAGGGAGAGTGGGAGAAATTCTCATCAAGCCCTTGAGAGTTTATTTGATCCTGGAGGGAGGGATGGGGGAAATTTTCCAAATTATTTTCCCTCTGCTGTGCCTCCTGAGCCCCCAGATTGAATTATATATTACTAGGAATAAGGCCCATTGTGGAAATAAATACAACAGGCTCTAGAAAGAGGCTCTGGGAGAGTGCCTCAACCTTGGGCACTCAGCATCAACTTGCTGTGGTGACCTCAGCAGGGTATAATGACACATAGTCTACTATTTTCTCCAGAGGAACTGATATCTGCTACCTGAAGAGCAGTTGTAATTCTGAGTGATCTCCAGCCCTCCCCTGGAGATTGGTAACAATGGTTCCCCATGAGGAAATGGCTGGTTTGGAGGGTGGAGTCTATGGCCCTATATCTGTCTGAGGTCCCACCCCCTCTTCAACCCCCCCCCTCCAGGTTCCACTTCCCAAATCTCCAGGAATTCCCCAGCTTGGAGCTGGCAACCTTAGTCAGGTCTGGCCCCAGTGAGTTTTCTTCCAAAGGCCAAAATAGGCATGGAAAGGGCCTCCCCCCCTTTTACTGACAGAACCAAGCTTGGTTGCCTAGCAACAGGCACTGAAGGGAAAGAAGTGTTGCCAGCTCTGAGTAGGGAAATACCTGAAGATCTGGGGGGTGGATCTTGTTGAGGGCAGTGTTGGGGGATGGAAAGGACTCAGCAGGGTGTAATGCCATAGGGCCTACCCTCCAAAGTAGCTATTTTCTCCAGAGGAACTGATCTCTGTCATCTGGAGATCAATTGTAACAGTGGGAGATCTCCAGGTCCCACCAAGATATTGGCAACCCTAGGGTAAAGTCAGCTGCACAGCAGGAGGTTGAAGCAAATGGTCCAGCCACAGAAGAAGTGTCTTCAACAGGAGAGATAGCTGGTTTGGCAGTTAATTAAGAGAAGAGTGTCCAGGCTGGCAGTGAGCAGGGGAGAGGAGTGGACCCTGCACCCAACCAATGGCACATGAGTACTCTTGAGTGGTGGTTGATGGGCCAATGGCTGATGGAGCACACTGCACAGCCAACGGTAGAGCTGGAAGTGGCCAATTCATAAGGGAATTATCTAATCCGCATGGAGGGGCACTTGGTGGGGCAGGGAGATTTTTCTGCACACTTGGGGACTCCCCAGGTGTGCAGAAAAATCCTAAAAGTAAAAAAAAACTTTGGGGGCTATTTAAATCCCCCCAAAAGTAAAAGCGTTCCGTGTGCATGCACAGGGAATGCTTTGGCTTTTGGGGGGGATTCTTGGCGGGCCAGACAGCTGTGAGCTGCTCAGGCCTCACCGGAGAAGGGGGGGTGGGAGACCTTGGGCCTTGCTGCTGCTACCAGGGAGGGGGTGGGAGACGGCTCAGCAGGCCTCAGGCCTCCCCGCCGCTGCCGGGCGTGGGTGAGGGGGAGATGGCTCAGTGGGTCTCGGGCCTCACCGCTGCTGCCGCTACCTGGGAGGGGGGTGGGAGATGGCTCAGCAAGCCTTGGGCCTTGCCGCTGCTGTCAGGGAGTGGAGGGGAGGGGGAGGGCAAAGGCTCAGTAGGCTGGCAGCTGAAGCCGCTCAGCCTTGCCGGTGCTGGTGGGGGGAGGGAGAAGGCTTACCTGGTGCCACTTCCTCCTCCTGTGGAGCTCCTCCTGCTTCTGCAGTCCAGGAGCTGTAGGGAATACTCCCCCCCACTAGTTTTGCGGGTCCCCCTTGTATATATAGGATTCTAAAATGTATCATGAAAGCAGCAAAGCCAGGTCACCCAGAGACAAGACAGGTTTCTATATCCTGACAAACTGCTCAGGTATGCAGAGAAATCCAAAAGGAAACCCAAAACAGCTCAAAGTAGGCTGAGCACACTCCAAGAAGCACAGAATGTTGCGAGCAGCTGAGAGTCAGTTAAAGGCAGGAAAGGGGAAGAAGAGTGAAATCAGTTTGTTGAAGATCCTGAGTGCCTATATATTACTGAAGAACTTGGAGGGGGATACAGAATCGTTTATATTCCTCCTCCAGATTCCTCACCTTGCATTTTCCTTCCAACAGCAAAATGTTATGATTGAACAGCCAGTCTTTTTATTCTTTTCATCATCTTTAACCTTGATAGATAACAAAAGAGCTCCCACTGTGGTATTTGAGTGTCTGGAGAAAGCAACAATGAGACACTATTTTGTTAAGGACTAGCAGCAGAAGGACAGGGCAAAATGTTACCCCTTAGGAAGCCATAGCATCACTTTCAGCAAGAAGTAATGAAATCCTAAGAGGCTTTGTTACATGAGCCAGTGGACTGGAGCAATCTTTAACATGTAGGAAGTGAAAATTAATTAAACTGTTCTGGACCTTCTATCCATCATTTCACCAGTGTATTCCTTCTCCAAGATGATATACGTATTGCATCTAGGAAAAAAAATTGTTTGTAGGCTGGTTGATAAACCATGTTTACCATCTCGATTGATCTGGTATTTGTGTATGCCCTTTATCTTCATTTATCTTATTGTTTTCTGTAAACTTCTTCTAGCACATTAAGCATTTGATTTCCAACCAATTAGACCTCTTTGTTACTTAAAAGACAGTAGGACTCATTCCCTTCAGTGGCCTTAATAGGGTATTAAGTTCCTTTGCAAGTGCAAACAAAGGTCCCTTTACTGAAGCCCAGTTTTCATTTTAAACCAGCTCAGAACCTTTGCCTTGACTGAAGCATGACCGCATCAAGCTCATATTTCACTAGCTGACAGCAGAGGTTTCCTTGACACTCCATGCATTTCTGAAAACTAAATGTAACATGCTGCCATCTGTGAGATAATTTAGAACCATAATTTACACCTGCATACATTAATTGGAGCCAAGAGAAAAACAAGATCAAATCTTTCCAGTAATGACTGGAAAGGTAAAAAAGAAAGCCTCTTTGGAACACAAATGATTCATTTTTATTTCTATCACAGTCAGTTTGTGTATTAGGCTTCTGTGGATAAATGCATATTTCTTTGGAGGACTGGACTGAGCGGAACCTTCCCCTTTAATTTTTTAAAAAGTTTTCTTTCTTAACAGAGAGCAGGCAAGAGGGCGGAAGTCAATTGCTCACCAGTTTCACCCAACAAGGCTTTAGAAATACAAATAGAAAACCCAGCCAGATACAAATGGGTGATCAAGTGCTGCCCACCTTCCAGTTAGAAAGATGACAACTAGCAGGGAACAATCCCTACAATCTTTCCTCTTTTCTGCCTTCTGTCAATCCTCATATCATCACTTTTCCCTGCTTGCTGCTCTTCTTCCCATACAGCAATCAACCTACCTTTTATATGGCCCCCATCTTTAGCTGTGTTCATTATTTAGAATAATAGAATCCTGTATTCATTATTTAGAATCGTAGAGTTCTAAGTGACCATACAGGCCAACTAGTCCAACCCCCTGGGCAATGCAGGATCAGCCTAAAGCATCCCTGACCAGTGTTTATCCCACCACTGTTTGAAGACTGCCAGTGAGGAGGAGCTGACCACCTCCCTAGGCAGCCAATTCCACTGCTGAACTACTCTTAGTATTTAAAAAATTCTTAATATCCAACTGCCACCTTTCCACTTGTAATTTAAATTTATTGTTGCAAGTCCTATCCTCTGCTTTCAACAGAAACAGCTCCCTGCCCTCCTCTAAGTGACAGCCCTTCAAATACTTAAAGAGAGTAATTATGTGGTCCTTCAACCTCCTGTTCTCCTGACTGAACATTCCCAAGTCTCTCACCCTTTTACTGTAGTGCTTGTTCTCCAGGCTCCTGATCACCTTGATCGCCCTCCTCTACATCTGCTCCATTCTGTCCACATCGCTTTTGAAGTGAGGCCTCCAGAACTGCACACAGTACTCTAGGTGTGGCCCACCAATGCCGTGTACAGTGGGACTATGACATCTTGTGATTTGGATGTTATGCTTCTGTTGATACCCCAAGACCTTTCTTATAAAGTGGAACAATCAGTGCTGTCTCACAGCTTTTGGGGACACGACCTGTAGCATCGATATAAGTAAAGGGGGAGGGCAAGAAAGAGGCCCGCCAGTCCTCATTTTCTTTCAAGAGCTCCGTTGGTATGCCATCTATTCCAGGAGCATTATTCCTTTTGAGGTGGTGTATATGTGACTTAACTCCCTGCTCTGAAACTGGAGGCCAAGTTGGCAAAGTAGCTAAAGAAGTAGTATTACAGGGTGCATGGCAGTCATCGTAAAGACTCTGAAAATAAGTGATCCAGGAGTCTAGACGCACTTGTGGATTCAAAGCTACTTTTTTTACTTTACCTGGCACAAGTCACCAAAAAATTGATGTATTTTTCTCTTCAGTGGCTTGGATGAGAAGTACCCATTGATCCCTAGAATACTCCATTTTGGCTTTACGAATCTGCATTTTGTAAAGTCTCTTTTGAGTGAGAAGATACTCATAGTTATTCTTGCGCTCATCAGGCCTTGAGTAGATATACCCACTATACCCTGTAGTCAGAAGGGATTTAGTCTTGACACAAGATTTGGTAAACCAGGGTTTAGAAATCTTAGAGTGTTTGAAATTTGGCTTTCTGTGAGAACTTAACAGGGTGCTTCCAAGCTGCTGGATCACTTTATCATACTCCAGCAAAGGGACTTGCAAAAAGACCCAATTAGACAGAGACAATCAAAGACAAGAAAGAAGTTCAGGTGACAACTGCTCCCTCAATCTGAGGCTTAGTTGAGTAGACCATTTAGGACAACTGAGCAGCATATCAGAGTTTTGGGGTTTCAGCCGCTAGAGACAGCAAAGAGTAATCTTTTATGAAATGTATTTCAGCCATAAGGGAAATAGGAAAATTATCTGCTTCCAGGTATGGGATCACCTGAAACTTAAAAACCTTTCCCCTAAGCAGAGGGCATACCATCATATAATCTAAAGCACTGGCCTTGATTCCAGACATAAATGTCTATTCGTCAGGGTAATCCTCAGAGACAGAACCATTTAGCACAAAAAGTCCTAGCCTATATGCAGCCAAAAGTTGGGAGACAGCACGATTGTTCCACTTTATAAGAAAGGTAAGCCAGATGATCCTTCCAATTATAGACCCATCAGCCTATTGCCCATAACCAGCAAATTGTATGCTAGTCATCTCCTAGATAAATTGTGGGATTGGTTAGCCAATAATGATACAATAATAGAACAAGCTGGCTTTATGGAGGGTAGATCCACATTAGACCACTGCTTGGCCCTTCAACATTTATTTGAAAAGTATGGTAACAAAGGGAACTCCTCCTTATATGTGGCCTTTATAGACTGTGGGACAAATTGGAGTGATCCTCAATTGATAAAAGACTCTTTTTCTTAATTTGAGCTCTATATCAGCATATCTCCCTAAGAGTTAAATATAATAAACAAGGCCATTTTATAGAACCCATTACCACCTGGAAGGGGGTTAGACAGGGATGTCTCCTTGCCCCTTTACTCTTCATTCTCTAAAATGATGTGGTAAAGCTGTTTAATGTAAATAGACATCCTCCTCCTAAATTGGCTCATAAACATATTTCAGTGCTGTTTTATGTGGATGATGCCATTCTTCTTTCAAGAACTCCAGTGGGGCTAAAACGAGCTCTATGTAACTTTGCTACATATTGTAATGAACAGCAGCTTGTAATTAATTATGAGAAAACCAAGGTAATGTCCTTTAATAAGTCCCATAAAGTGAGACGCTGGTTAATGAATGGAAAATGTCTGTCACAAGTCTCTTCCTTTCGATATCTGGGGATGGTGGTACAAGCCTCTGGCACTAAAATGGTTCATAGGAATCATGTGACAGACAAAGGAGAAAAGACAGCTCTAAGTATAATAAAGTTCTTTAGGTCTGGGGTGGGACTTTGCTCCAGCTGCCCTTAAAATTTTCAAATTTAAGATTATACCACAATTGCCTTATGGAACCTTTTTAGGCCCTTATGAGTCTTGCTTTTTGCCATTAGAATGGGTTCAATCTAAATTTCTAAGGGCAATATTATGGGTCCCAAACTCTGTCTCAAACTCCAAGATTTGATTAGAAACAGGGGTGGTGAAAATAACTGCCAGAATAATTCTCTCTTCATTAAACATTTGGTTTAAGATAAAGTAAAAACTCTTGTGGTCTTTCTTCATTAATTATGCATCTTCGTTAATTTTCAATCAAGCTGGCTCAAAGCAGTCCATACAAAATAAGTTCAGGTTGGACTTTCCCCTGATTTAGTTTTTCATCTGGGTTATGATACACCTAGCCAACTCCTCAGGCAGGGAGTGGAAGACATAGAACACCAATCCGACATTTCCAAAGCACCAAATTTTATTGTTGCCCCTCAAAGACTTTATCTTCTCCAACCGGCCTCTTACTTATATAGCCTGGAAAATGCTAACCAAAGAAGAGCCTTTTCTCTTGCAAGGCTAGCAGTATTGCCATCAGCAGTTGTTGAGGGCAGATACATTAAAATCCCTCAAGCTGAGAGAGTAAGTCCTTGTAACATTAATTCGATAGAAACAACAACACATGTCTTACTTCACTGCTCGATATACAATGAAATTCGCCTGACCTTTGTTTCACCAATATTACCGAAAGGTCCCGAAATCTCAGAGGAAGAGAGTGTTAATAAATTTCTTTCTGATGAGAACATGGAGACTACTAAGAAAATAGCAAAATGTTGCACTCAAGTGATAAAATTATGTTCCGTCTATGTTTCTAAAGGAATAGTGGGAACTTGATATGTACAACCGTCTTATCAGAGTTTTAAAATTGTGCATTCAATTTTTGAATATTTTAAATTATGTTATTGTTTTATTATCTTTATTACATGTGACTGTTGTAGGATTTATTTATATAGTTAATAAAATTTGACTAACTGACACCCCAAGACCACATTAAAGTGTTTTTTGTCACTGCATGACTCTGACTGCTCATATTTAGCTTATAGTCCACCTGGACCCCAAGATCTTGTTTGCACACTGCTACCCAGAAGTATGTCCCCCATCCAGTTTGTGTGCTTCTCATTTTTGTTACCCACATGTAGAACTCTCCACTTATCTTTGTTAAACTGCATTGTATTCATATTCCACTTTTCCAGCATGTCCAGATCTCATGTTTGCCACAGTCTGTGTTCCCTTTTATCAACCTCACTGAGACTAGCTTTCCACCGCTTAAAGGAATCCTTCTTACCTTTTACAGCTTACATTGCTTTGTTAACCATGCAGGCTTTTTTCTATACCTACTTGTGCCTTTCCTAACCTGCGGTATATATTTTTCCTGAGCTTTTAGGATTGTAGTTTTAAATAGTCTCCAAGCTTCTCAAATTTCACTAATATTTCATATTTCAAGGTGAATTTCATATTTCAGTATTACAAAAACTAGTGGTATGCACTGAGAAGAATTTCATTATAATTTCAGATCTGGGATTGGGGCGGGGACCTTTACAGTGATTTCTGGTTTGGGAGTAGGACATTAACAGTTCAGGCATCAAATCTGTGGGATTTTTTTGGAGGAGGGTCTAGATATTTGGGTCTATTATTTTCAATAGAGAACAAATACAAGGGTCTGAGGGAGCTACTTTTAAAGATAATGGCAGCAAATTTGTACAGAACATAGTCCTCCCTCTAGCCTAAAGACCCCCCCAATTCAAGCAAATTGGACCACGGTCCAATTGTACAGGCCCCTGGACAAGGTATCACCAGATATCCTGCTTGCAGAGCTATGGACTGGAAAGGGGGAAATGGCTGAGAAATAGGGCCCTGTCACCACAAAGAAGGAGGAGAGAGACAGAATGGCAGCTCTGCCATTGTTCCATATGGGGGACTGGGGGGGTCTGGAGTGACTGTTTTTTAACCAAATGATACCAAAATTACAGGGGTGCTTGTGCAACATGTCCACTAAAACCCCACCAAGTTTGAAATGAATTGGACCCGGAGGTCCAATTTTATGGGCTACTGAAAAGATGTCAGCCATCCTACTTGTAGAGGGAAAATGGACAGAGAGAAGAAGGAGTGAGCCAGAATTGCAACCCTACCTAGACTGCACCATTTGGGAGCTGCCTTCCATAGGCCACTGCCTGGGAAATTTGGAGAATCAAAGGTAAAGACAAAAGTAAGCACCCAGACATGAGAACCAGCATAGACTGAGCAACCCCAATATGGGGCTCATGTCATCTCTTTATAATATAACATGTGTAGAAAATTATTGCTACAATTTTTGAAAACTCTTCATAGTCTCATTTTATATCACCTAATCAACATAGTTGAGTTTTCATTCAGGTTACCCTTGATTATTAATGTTTCATTTATGAATGAAAGAGGTATTTGGCTTCTAATCCCACCAAAGTACTGTTAAATTTAACCCAGTAAATATAAGATGAAATCTGATTGGTACAACAGTAACAGGGAAAAAATGGATAATGTACCCAAGGTATTCTCAACAAGTTTCTTTTTTCTTTTTTACCAGACACACCTCAGCCCCTTTGTACAGAAAATATCAGGTGTAATTGCTGCTAATAAAGATCTATTTACCCAACCTACTTAAGAAGCAAGCTATTAGAGTGCTCATTAACACCAGTCTCTAATGTTCCCATGGGAAAAGTTATCAAGTTGTCTGTTAAGGATTCATTTCCTTTACATTAGCATTAGCTGGCCTGCTCTGTACACAGAAACATGAAAGAGGTAAAATGATATTTCTGATTTGACGGGCTTGCATTTGGTGTACAGAATGCAAATTACAAAGAACTGTTGATCTACTTGATGGTGTAACTTGATTCAGCATAACATGGAAGTGTACATATTCTTGGCCATAATATTTGCTTCCACACAGGGATTTTTATGCAGATGGAAAACAGCTTGTCCTTGCTTTGGTGTGGAGCTTCCCTATGACATCTTATGTATGTATGTATGTATGTACTTATTTATTTATTGTTTCGATTTGTGAATCACTCTATCCCTGAATACTCAGGACTCTGAGCAATGAACAAAAATAACTAAAATACATCAAAATAAATACAGGAAGATAAAACAGTTCAATGATTTAAAATAAATTATTTAGAGATGGCATTATCTAGTTCTCAACTGCATCACTGCTTCCTATAAATATTGAAACAGAGTTGGGAAGGGAAGGAAAGGGTGGAGGGGAGAAGGAAAGGGAGTGCCAGCCAAGATGGTACCCTTCACTGCCCTCAACCAAAGGCAGGCAGAACATCTCTGCTTTACAGGCCCTGTGGAATTGCATCAGGTCCCACAGGGCATGGATGTTATTGGTAGAGAGTTCCACAAGTCAGGGGTCAGGGCTGAAAAGAAACTACCAGTAAATTGTTCTTGGTGAAGCATAACACTATTTGGGGGACATATCAGAGGAGGCAGTCCCGAAGGTATGTAGGTCCCAGACTGCCCAAGGTCTTAAAGGTCAGTACCAAAACCTTGAAACTGACTTGGTACTCTACTGGAAGCCAGTGCAGCTGATGCAGCACAGGTCGAATATGTGCTGTCTGTGGTGTTCCCATCAGGTCTCACACCACCACATTCTGAATCAGTTGGAGTTTCCAAATCAGTCTCAAGGGCAGGCCAGCATAAAGCGAGTTACAGTAGTCCAGTCTGGAGTAAACATGGAGTACTGTGGCAAGGGTGGGGCAAGATAGGAAAGGAGCCAGTTGCTGCACTTGGTGCAAGTGGAAGAACACCAACTTGGCAACATTTGTGACCTGGGCCTCCATAGATAAGGAGGTATCCAGGACCACGCCCAAATTCCTGATGGTCTGCACTGGTTTTAATGGTGCACCATTAAGAGTGGGAAGTTAATATCCCAGTCCTAACTGTCCTCCCTCCAGCCACAGAACCTCCATCTTAGTTAGATTCAGTTTCAGTAGACTCTTCTTTAGCCATTCCACCACACCATTCCACCCCACCCTCTATGCAGGGCAGTATCTGGGTGGCCACCCATTAAAAGATACAGCTGGATGTCCCAACCTGAAACTCTGCACCTGCTGAGTGAGAGGGTGCATATAGATGTTAAATAATATCAGGGAGAGGATTGCCCCTTGGGGAACCCCACATATTAAGAGGTGCCTCATAGACATCCTCCTCCCAAGCACTACCCTCTGTCCCAAATCCAGGAGGAATGAGGTAAGCCACTGCAAGGCTACCTCACATATTCCCACATTGGTGAGATGGTGAGACAAGAGATTATGACTGACCATCTTGAACGCTGCTGTAGATTCCAATAACAAGAGCAGCGCGGACCTGCCACAGTCCAGCAAGGGTGATCAACACCATCTCTATCCCATAGCCCGGGCAAAAACTGGACTGGAATGGGTCCAGTCCTGATGTGTCATCCAGGAAACCCTGGAGCTGCTTGGCTGCCGCTCTCTCAATTACCTTACCCAGAAATAATAAATTCAAAAACTGCACAGTAATTAGAAAGATCTGTAGGATTCCAAAGATGGCTTTGCTCTTTTTGAGCAGGACACATGTTCCAGGGTTCTGGGGGGGACCGATGGATGAGATGGTCCTTTAAATCAGAGCAAAGTAAAGACCGTGATTAGTCTGAAAAAGAAATGGCATAATTGATGTAGACAGAGCCTGTGTGTGTGACCTTGAACACTTGAAGTAAATTGTCTCTAAAAGATAATAGTCAAAACATCTTTAGGTATAATATACTTTGGATGTAAGCTATTCAACCACTACACAAATTCACAGAATTTATCCTTCCCATTGAAAATCATAAAAATATCACTATATCTTTCATAAACTTTCAAATGATTCAAAAAAGAGGAAGTTTGAAAAATAAATTGTTCTTCAAAATTGCACGTGGATAACTTGGCTATAGTGGGAGCCACTGGACTGCCCATAGCAACCACCTAAATCTGAAAATTGATCTTGAAAATGAAAATAATTTTCCTCTAGAAGAAGAAGAAGAAGAGATTGGATTTATACCCCGCCCTTCACTTGTAGTCTCAGAGTGGCTTACAAACTCCTTTCCCTTCCCCTCCCCATAACAGACACCCTGTGAGGTGGGTGAGGCTGAGAGAGCTCTGAGACAATTGTCCTTGAGAGAACAGCTGGTACAGAGCTATGGCTTGCCCAAGGTCATTCAGCCAGATGAAAGTGGAGGAGTAGGGAATCAAACCCGGTTCTCCCAGATTAGAGTTTGCACACTTAAGCACTACACCAAACTGGCTCTCAAACTTCCCAAACTTATTTGGCCTACCATCCTCTTTTCAGAGAAAAATTACTCAGCGCCCCCCAGGAAATTTACTTTTAAGAAGTGGACAAAAAGATGCAGTGACAAATTTGCACATAGTAAAGAAAGATGTTGTTGTAAATAAAACACTCTGAAGCTCGAAATCATAAAAGTATTTTATAAAATCAACCATAGTAATATTTGCATACATACAGAAAATTAAGATAACAAAGGATAATATTAAAATGAAAATTACAAATGATATTAAAATAATCCTAATGAGAAAGACGAACCTGGTGCACTGCTATTTATTTATTAATGTTTGGCTCTATTTTTGTCAGCAGCAATCTTAAACCACCGCAATTAGCTATTTGCAGTTGGTTTCTTTTTTTAGTTAACAGATTTGTGACCACACTGAACCCATGTTCCACTAAATATGTAGAAGGAAATGCAGTTAGAAACTTTTGTACTATAGCCCATAATCCAGGATAAAGTTTAAGTATCTGCTTTTGTAGCCAGAACTGTTGGTAGCCATCTTTGAATTTAAATTTAAATTCCTCATTTGTTGTTACTTCTACAAGTTCTTCTTGTAATTCTGGAGATTCTTCTGTGTCTGTACTTGAAAAAGGGTCCAAAACCCAGTTGGGTATGTTCATTTTAAGAATATCTTCAAATCGTTGATTAAAGTCAGAATAGAGAGCCTCCAAAGTCTGACAATAGGTAAGCAAGTGTTCATCATGTTTTTCTACTGTTGGAAACTAGCTGAATTTGAAAACTAGCTGAATTCCCCTTGTCTTAAATTTTGTTTGTACAGAAGAAGTTTTGTCACAAACGCAGAAATGACAGTTTTTATCTTGATTCAATTCAGCTCATCGCCTTGGAGCTGTAGATTTGTTTCATTAAATTTATTAAACAAGTCTGTCAAATAAGCTATGTCTTTTTTGAAATCAATCAAGTTGGCTTGTAAAGCATCATCTTTGTTTTCTAGGAACTCTAGCACTAAGTCAAAGAGTTTATAAAACCGATCCAAACAGGCACCTTTTGATAGCCAACGAACTTCTGTATGAAGCAGCACGTGATTGAATTCTTCATTTTCAATAAAAAGTTGTCCAGACCATCCATCATTCAGTGAATTGCTTTTGATTTTGTTGACCACTGTAATTACATAATATGACCTATGTAGGCATTCACTCAGATTTTTGGTAACTAGATGTTGACGATGAATGATACAGTGTACAGTGAATACATTTGGAACCACTTTTTTTAAATATGCAAGAAACCCCCTGTAGCGCCCCATCATCATTGGAGCACCATCAGTAGCAACTGACAATATATTAGGGGGATTTCTTTTTCTTTAAAAAACTCCTCCAATGCATGAAATTTAGTATCAGTTTGCAATTTTTTAGCAAATAATAATTCTTGGCAAATTTTTCTTTCTTTTATGAATTGCATGTATGCTAAAAGCAAAGCTTCATTTCCTGGCAAAGTTGACTCATCAAGCTGTATAGAGAACTGGGATGTTTTTAAATACTCACATAATGAGTCTTTAACATCTTGAGCCATTTCATCAATTCTTCGTTGTGCGGTATTATTGCTCAAAGAAATTTTCTTGGTAATATCAGATGCTGGCTTGTGTAGCATGGTGTGTATTACCTCACTTATAGCCGGTAGAGTTAGTTCTTCACCAACAGAATGTGGTTTTCCTGATTTAACAATCAGTAATGAAATGTTGTAAGAAGCACGCAGCCCATCATCATCTTGTTTGGATGCTATTGAAAAGAGTTTTGCCAATGTCAGCTGTCACAAAAAGTTTTCTTTAAGTGCATGAAAATAAGATACATTCTTATCTTTCTTATCAGCAAGAACTTTTGTCAAATGTTCTTGAAGTCTTGAAGGCTTCATAGCTCTATTTGATAAAAGTTTTTGGCAAATCAGGCATATCGGTAATGTATTGTTTGTAGGTGACTGAATAAAGCCATAGTTCAGATACTGAATACTATATTGTCTACATTTTTTCTTAGGTTCAGCCATGATATTATCTGTAAAAAAGTAAAATTTTTGTGTTTATTTATAAAACAATTACTTAATATTACCGGCAGTGGGCATGAATTACAGTTCTTCCACCACTGGGGAATAACACCCCCCCCCCCCACACACACAAATTGTTGGGGGAAAGCCAGCTTTGAAATATCTGGAAATCATTACTCTCTTGTACCTCCACACTAGGTGCAAGGCAGCTTATATAGTGCAATCCAAAGAGCAATCTAATACCCCAATTTCTTTAATCTTGAAATAATTCTTTATCAGTGGCAGAGCAGGAATTCAAACCCAGATCTCCAAGACACTTGTCTGACACTTAAACACTGTACCACACTGACCAGTTGGCCGTCCTAAATAGAAAGAAAAGCTTCTCAAAAACTCCCACTTTAACTTCTGGCTTCCCAGCTGCAAATTCCTGTTTCAAAGCATGCAATCAAGTCTCAGTGAATCTCACAAGTTCAAGGGAGTCAAAATTTGCAATCCTTGGCTTTTCCCATTAAATGTGCTCCATTTGCATAACTTCTACAGACTACAAAGAATTTGGCATTCTTTGAGGCACACAGCAGTACAGTCTCAAGAAATATATTTAAAAACCAACCAGAAAATTACAATATTTAAACAACCAATAACAAAAGTTGAATCACAAAATTAAAAACATTGAGCAACCCCCCCCACCAACAAGCAATTACCACAATTAATTTTAAAAAACAATTCAATAGAAATACTTTTAAATGCAAACCAAACTTTTAAAACTTTCCCTCAAACTTATTAACTGTAAGAGAGTAAGGCTTAGCCATCCCCCACCCCACACCCAACAGAACTGTAACTCAAAGCCACCCCAAGCAGGCCACATAACCTAAAGTAAAGGGACACTAATTTAAAAGGTCCTTTTACTAATACCCTCCTTTAAAAATAATATGTATTTTCCCCAAATCTTACCTTTTAGATGTCTTCTTCAGTCCAAGTGGAGTCCACCACGATCCACGCAGGCAGGCCAAGGCAGAGACAGAGCAGCAGCAGCTGAAGACCTGAAGCCAGATGCCAGCAGCAGCCACCACACAATAACCCAGCAGCAACACCAGCCTTACAAGGGTGCACAAACATTTGCAATTTGCAAATGCATGGCTGTGATTGGCTGTGGAGATCCCTCTCCCCCTTCCTCCCTGATCCCAGAGAAGACCAGGAGAAGACAGGAAAAGGCTGCTTTAGATAGGTTCTGGATTTTTCTTTCTTTATGCTTCCACTGCCCCCTTATTTTTATTCAGCACCCCTCAGTTGCACCCAAGGCTCCTACCACCCACCTGGATTGTTCCACCCCCCCAATTGCACCCAAGGATCACAGGTATTTTTAAATTTCTTAGTGTGAGCTCTTTTACCTCTTTTTATTGCATCCTTCCTTTTTTGTTGTTTCTGCTAATTGATTTATGCTTTATGTGTTACAGATATGTGATTCAAATACACTTCTTAATCCTCTGTGATTGGCTGATAAATAGGAAGTGTAATTTTTCCTGCTGTTAATAAGTCTGCTTAGATGTTCTATCATACCTGAATATGTTTCGACTCTTGTCTTATTATATAGACAATTTACTACAACTGTTCAAGGCCATTCTGCAAGAGGACTGTAACAGAAACAATTCTGAAGATATCAACATGGAGTCTTAAGTAGCCGTCAGGAAACCAGTTGCTATATTTTTCCTTTTAACTCACTGTATTATGCACTAAAAATTTAAAAATATTTGAATGGTCATACTTTACTGTATTTTGCATTGTATATAGGGACTGTTTTACTTATTACTTTTATGTGGCCTCTGGTACTCAGTACCCTTTTTGGTTTCTCACAGATGTCTCCCTCCCATTTTGTGCATTTTATTGTGATATTTCTTTGTTACCTGATGAAGCTATGACAGGAGTGTTTTTGCATGCATTGGAAACAGCTTTCTGAAAACCCAACGATCAGTACATTTTAAAAGTAGACTTCTAAGCTACTTCTTAGTGTCTCTGCTTGAAGTCAGACATGCATGACCATATGTATAAACAGTGATTTGGAGAAAGAAAATTAACACTGCAGATTTGCTGCTTTCATTCCACAAGAATTTTGTACTTCCCTTGCCTGCTGCCATGTTATCAGTCATCTGTGTCCTCAGGGAAATGCTGCAAGCTTGAGGTTAAATTAAGGTTTTCCCTCCTGTGATTGTCTTTAGCAAGCTCTGTACATTTTCAAACAAAGCTTTACCCTATCAACTGCGGCCCACAAATGCCTGGGGACAACAGGGGCAGCTTTCTTTAGCACTGACTTTACTGCCAAGATTAATACACAATATCACTGAAGGGCTAACAGAGTTGCAAAATAGATTGCACATATATTAATTTAGGAGTCAGAATCACACTCTGAAGTGCAGTGAGATTTGGGGTAGGAATTCCTTACTGGCACTTGACCACAATGGAACATTTTAATCTAATCTCTCCCATTTATAATGCCTTTATTTGTGTTCTATGAGTTGTCCCTGATGGCAACATTTTGTGTGTGTGTGTGGGGGGGGGCATAGCTGGGGAAATGCCTTGATTGAAAATAAAAAAGCCACATTATAGCTTTTAATAGGAGCAACCAAAATGATATAAAACTGTGCAAAAGCTTTTGAGTTATCCAGAACTCTTCATCAGGCTGGGTGTTTAAAATGAAAAGGGAGGGACTGAATTTATCCACTGAATTCAGGTATTATTAAAGCAGAAGGAAGTTGCAAAGAAACATAAATAATTTTTAGCCAGTTAGACAGGTGAAAACTATATAGTCCAACTGGCCATGGTCTAATTATGGATGTGGAATCAACTGAAATATATTGGCTATGAGGAAGAGACTAGGGTTGCTAACTCCAGACTGGAAAATTCCTGGAGATTTGGGGGCATTACCCAGGGATGGTGAAGTTTGGGAGAGGAAAGGAAACTCAATGGGAATGGGATGCCAAAGAATCTGTCCTCTGTAGCTGCTGCTTAATGGAACTCCCCTCTGTAGTTTGGAGATCAGCTGTACTGTGTACTGGGTTCGACACATGGAAAAGTCCAAACTATGACGTAGTGATCAGCATTGGTTTATTATGTATACAACAACAACAACAACCGGCTAGGATGGCCAACTATATAGAACTCCTAGGACACACCCAAAAGTCCTATTGGCAGGTTTGAATTTCCCGCCAGGGTTCTTATTGGTAGACTAGTGGTGGTCTAGGATCATTGGCTTCTATTGTTCCACAAAGCCTAGCTCTGACTGTATGCTGCTGGTGCCCAGTGGTGGTGAGCAGACATAACACCCTTCCCCCCATAGTTTGAGCCCACCTATGTGACATAGTCCTGTAAGTAGGCTGGGGGGGGTCAGCGCTCCCTCTGGGAATGTCTTGGTGCAGGCAACACGGCAGCGTCTGAGGCCCTGTCTGGTGGACTTGCCTGGACACACGGCTGTGGGGTCAGGGGCCCCTCATCTGATGCTGGGCAGGAGACCAGTGCTCCTTTGGTCGGTTTGGCCTCAGGAACGGGGGCTAACTCCAGAGCTGTCATGTCTGGAAATTTGGGTCCGGTGTCACTGTCTCTGGCCCCTGGAGCTGGAACGTTGGCTGAGCCTGGGAGCAGGCATTTCCTCAGTTGGTCAATATGTTTCTGCAGGACCTGGCCACCATCTGTCGAGACCTTGTACGACACGGGTCCTGTGGGGCAAATGATTTGGGCTGCAAGCCATGGAGAGCCTTTGCCGAAGTTGCGGGTGTAGAGGGGGTCCTTGGGAAAGAACCCTCTAGGCACCTCCTTCTGCTCGGACAGGCTGCATGACTCTGGAGCCCTGTCTGGATGTAGCCTATCCAGTAAGATGGTGGGTCGCTGTCCCATTAGGAGTTCAGCTGGGCAGCACCTGCTGACTGGGTTAGGAGTGGTTCATTGTGCCAATAAGAAGCAGGCAATACAGAATTCCCAGTCGCCTTCCGTGAGATGTGAGTGCTTCTTTGGCGGTCTGTACCATCTGCTCAGCTTGACTGTTAATTGTGGGGTAGAATGGGGTGGACCTCACGTGCCAGATCAGGTTGCTGCTGAGGAACTCCTGGAATTCCTCTGAGGTAAAAGCTGTCCTGTTTTTGGAGACGATGGTGTCAGGCAACCTGTGGGTCATGAAGATCCGGCATGACGCCTTGGAAGACATGGCTGAGACTGGGCTTACCTCCAGCCATTTCGAGTAGGAGTCCACTGCTACCAGGAAGAGCTGTCCATGGAATGGGCCCGCAAAGTCTATGTGCAGTCTGGATCATGGTGTGCCAGGGACTCCCAAGCTTGGATGGGTGCACTAGGTGGATTTGGTTGGACCTCCTGGAATGTTTGGCAGCACTTGACCCAAGCTTCAACCTCTTCATCAATCCCTGGCCACCACACATAGCTCCAGGCCAGGGCCTTTATACGGACAATCCCTGAGTGAGCCTCATGTAAGGCCTGGAGGACATGCTGACAGAAAGCGCTAGGGACCACTACCCTGTCTCCCCACAGTAAACACCCCTTGTGGGTGGACAGCTCATCCGTGCAGGCTGTGAATGCTGCAGACTCCAGGCCCATTGTGGCCATGGGCCACCCCCTCACCACCCAGCCCAGAAAACAGGGAAGGATGAGGTCCTGGGCTGAGTGGCAAGCAACATCAGCTGCCTGGAGGGGGGCATTGGGAAGGTCCTCCACCCAGAGATGTGGTGTACTGGAGCCAGGTCCACTTCAATGGAGGGAAAGGGGAGGCGGCTGAGGGTGTTGGCATGGACCATGGCCTTCCCCAGGTGATGCTGCAAGGTGTAGTTGTAGCCTGAGAGGAAAATCAACCTGTGGAGGACCCGCGGAGAAAGCATCTGTGGTGTCTGCTGGTCTGCTGCGAAAAGGCCGAGAAGGGGGCGATGGTCCATGACAATGGTAAAGGGCCAGCCATAGACAAAGTAATGAAATTTTTTTATGCCGGCCATGATCACCAGACCCTCTCAGTTGATCTGAGTGTAGTTCCGCTCCACAGCCGACAGCATCCTGGAGTAATATGCCACCAGCACCGCCCACCCATCTGGGAGTTGGTGAGCCAGGATGGCACCCACCTCATAGGGGGAGGTATTGCAGGCCAAAACCACTGGCTGTGATTCATCAAAATGTGCTAACACTGCATTGGATATGAGTAGCGCTTTGACCCCCTTGAATGCAGCGGCCTGGCAAGGGCCCCAAGTCCAGGGGCCTGTTTGTCCAGCAGGTGGTGCAGGGGCTTGGCTGCCGCCACCTTGTGGGGGAGGAAGGCATGGTAGAAGTTCAGTAGCTCTGCCTTGGACTTGGGCGGAGGGGCCTCAGTGATGGCCTTGATCTTGTCCCTTGCCAGATGGAGGCCATCCACATTGACCGTGAAGCCCAAAAAGTCGATGGAAGGGACCCCGAGGAGGCACTTCTTCTGCTTCACCTTGAGGCTGGCCTTGCTGAAATGGTGGAGAACAGAGTGCAGGCAGGAGGCGAAGTCATCAGGCATGGCCGTGGTGATCAGCACATCATTGAAGAATGGTGTGATGCCAGGAATCCCTTTTAGAAGAGAGTCTATGAGACTTGGAATAGGCCAGGGGCAACACTCACCCCGAACTGCAACTGCTTCAATTTAAAGGCTCCCTGGTGTGTGATGATAGTCTGCACAGCTGCCATGGCCTCGTCTATGGGGAGCTGTTGGTATGCTTGGGCAAGATCCAGTTTCCCAAAAATCTTCACCCCTGCTAAAGTGGCCAACACGTGGCTCACAACTGGGACTGGGTATGTGTGGTCCTGGAGAGTGGTTCAGTTCAAGGTGTTCGCTATGACCTCTGTTATGACTAGGACCCACATATCTAAAGGACTACCTCTCCCTATACAGACTCAAGTGCATATTAAAATCTTCATTACCGTATCATGTATAATGAACAGGCCTTTTCCAGTAATTTGAAAATGAATGCACACCTCTAAACAGAAAGCCCCACAACCAGATGCCTGAGAAGGAGGAAGCAATGCTACTTGAAGTGAGAGAATCAGGCTTTCCCTCTCTGTCTGCTGTGATAGATGCTGCAGTTTTGCAAAATGAGACCAGGCTGAAGATTCTTTCAAGAAGTAAAACCTTCACTTAACTTTCAAACACAGAGGACAGATAACTAAATACGTACAGTCCAGAGCACTCTCCTGGTTTGCAGCAGACCCAGCAAGCATAAAAGGAATGAGAAAGGAAAATGGAAACTGGAAGAAGAAACTTCTAAGCCTCAATTAGTTACTAGGCAACATCACCCTCTCATATATTGAGTAACTTTGAAACTGAATTAACCCTCTAATACCTCTCCACTTCTGTAGTGTGTGAACCATTGGCTGTGTTCACACTGGAGTGCTGGAGCCTGCTGGAGCGGCTGCGAACGGCTTGTTCTATACAAATCACGATCACACTCACCTCTCTTTGAGCTGCCCTCAAGCGGCTCCCCCGCGTTCACACTAACAACAGGGAGGGGGAGGGATTTCGGCGCTTTAAAAAAAAAAATTCGCCACTTATGTATGCGCACACGCGCTCATCCACATAGATGAGAGAAATCGATTTGCGCATGCGCATTCCGATCCGGCTGAATCACTGTTTCCTTCGACCAGTAGAAATCGGGTTGAGATTTCAACCCGAAAATAGCCTCATCGTGATCGCAAACTCATGTACTCAGTAGAACTACCCTCCATTTGAACATCTGAACTTTTAACATATGTTCGTATGTGTGCTCATGCGATCATCGCTAAAGTAAAAAAAAAAATGGCGGATGCAAAGCGGAAGCCAGAGGCTTCTGCAGGGAGGGGAGGGGGGTAACTCGGAAGTGCTTCGGAGATGGCTCCTCGTTCACACAGCTCCAAATGCGGCTGCAGCCAGAAGACGACAGCTGAGACCAGCAGGGGAGGTGGTCTCGGATTTCAGACGGTTTTTCACACGGTAAGCGACGCCTGTGGACGGGAGCCAGCTGTTACAATGTAGACGTGCAGATCTGAGCCGGCTGCAGCCGGCCCAAATCTGCCAGTGTGAACGCAGCCATTGCTATCCCAACATGCAGCAGAACATCAGTTAGTCATGTAATTTCAAGTGACACAGTCTTAGGCATCTAGCTGGGGAGGCATTTTAAACTTCCTCCATCTGGTGGAAGAGACATTGTTAATGACTTCTGGAAGCACACCAAGGCTGCAATCAGACAAGCTATTATCTTCAATATCATTACCTCTCCCTACTGGATTTTACAGGTGTGTCCAGACAACCACATCTGTAAAGCGTTCTTCACTCATAGGCCACCTCTGACTTTGCTGCCACTGGAGAAAGTCCAGTGGTGACTAATACAAGTAGTCTTGATGCTCATTTCTGGACATCTGATCACGATGTAAATTTTGTTAAATGGCACCCCCACACGCTCCGTGGTTACTGAGGCAGGTGTCAGGTGCAATGTCTGGACAACATTCTCCAGTATAAATACCTTTGGTTTAAATATAAGCCCGCTCAATGCCCATAAAACACATAATCTGATTGGGACCAAGACTGACAAACCAATCTTCAAATTATTGGTACATAAGCCTGTCCTTTCAGTTGAGAAGCCAGGTTTATAGCATAGCTGAAAAATGCATTGTTAGTTGTTTCTTTCAATGTGGAGTATTTTCCATACAGAAGTTTCTCAGAATCCTGATGTTGCCTTTATATAGACAGGAAGGTCACATGCTGCAGTTAATAATGCATAGGAAACAGAAAATGTAAGGAAGTAAGCAGTGCCTCAATAACCTGCTTAGGGAAATACTGTTTATCAGCAGATAGTTCACTCACATCTAGGCAGGCATAAAGAAATGGAAGATAGCATAATGGTGTACAACTGTAATGCTGATCATAGGATAAAATTTGGGGCTGCATCCTCAACAATGATTTTCACTTTTTAAAAAAGAAGTATTATAACCTGCAGATTTTTAAAATTAATGTCCACTAGCAAGCTCCATTAGCAATAGCTGCTCTGCACTGAAAATGGCATCCCCCCCTTATGAACCTTTATGGTGTATGCTTTATGTATAACAGTGCTGATCTGAGTACAGAAAAAAAAATCCATTTCCCATTTGCTCAAATCACTTGCTCTTTAATGACCACTAAATTATAAAGGTTATTTCCTTGCTTAGCACATAAAGCAAACCAGGATTTAATATGTCAACTACTGTGTGAGAGGGAAACACTTCCGAGAGAATAGCTCCTCCATAATGGTATAAAGTGCCTTTAGCAAATACCGTCGCTCTTTGAACATTCCCTGTTGGATATTTAACTAATATGAGGCCATTCTGCAACACATGTATCAATTGTTGTGGCCATTACCAGATAACAAGTAATTTATGCCCAAATCAGAGCCATGCTGGCCATACCTTGGAGATATACTTTAGATAGAAGTAGAAATGCTCTCATGAGGGGCCTGGAGGTGAAAGTCAAAAGATGGATGCATTTGAAAAGATCTAACAGTGCATGCATATAATTTGAGAGTGTTGTCAATTTGCATTTGAAAAATGACTTTGTGCCTCCAACTTGGATGGAGAGTGTCAGGTGTAAACCTAATACCTGAAGATTCAAAGTAAAATGCAAATAACACTTCCTGTCCATAGTCCCAAAATGGATGGTCTGAAAAGTTTAATATTAATTAGGATGGTTGAGGCCACTATGTTTTATTCCTGTTTGCAAACTACTCACACCCTTGCATCTGATTTTTAAAATACTGCATCAAAGCAATGTTCAGTGATTTCAGTGAAACCAAGTTTCATATAAGTGGGAAGGATCACAGCTTAGAGACTTCAAAAGCCTACTGAGAATGGAAAGAGGGCAACTTCAGTTTATTATCATCATATCATTACCCTGGCTTCAAAGGAAGCAATTTTCTATATGCATGCATACACTGCATATCAAAGGGTATTTGATCCCTGTAAAAAAAAGACTGAACTTAGGGCTGGGCAATTTCATTTACTCCTTCCTGGGGCTATTGTGGCACTGAGACCTGATAACCTCTGTTGAGAAATGAGAAATTATGAGCTTTGATAAAAAATTCATGTGACAGGAAGTTCTTTCGTTCAGTTTGAACACATTCAAAACAGTTCTATGCACAGTTTAAGTCCAACTAGCACTATATATATATATACACACACACACACACACACACATACACACACACACACACACATATATATATATATATACATATATATATATATATATATATACATATATATAGTTTTGTTTTAGTTTGAAGATTTCAAGCAGATTTTTTAAAAAAGAACCCAAGGGCAGCAGCCCAAAAGTTAGAGACCGATTTCCCATGAGGTGCGGTTCCGGCATCGTTCTTCCCTTTGCCCCGATTGCATGCTTGAATTTCCCACTATTTGCCCTGTGCTGGATTTTGACCTGCGGCTTCGCCCGAATTCCCCCGCAGCTTCAGTGATCCTCAAAAAACAGGATCACTGAAGCCACGGGAAAATTCAGGCAAAGCCGCAAGTCAAAATGCGGCACAGGGCAAATAGTGGGAAATTCAAGCATGCAATCGGGGCAAACGGAAGAACAATGCCGAAGCAGTGCCTCGTGGGAAATCGGTCAGACTCTTTTGCAGAATATACCACTGTTAGAGCCAAAGGTTTCATGCCACACATGCAGAAGGCATCTTTCATTTGAAAAACTCTTGTACATCTGCTGTTTTGGCCTTTAAGGGAGGACTCATCATTGGGGTCAGGCCTGGCAACAACCACCAAGTGATTTGCAATCATGCAACATACATGGCTCATTCAGGATTGGCTGCTTGTCACTGTACAACTGAAGCTACCCAACAAAATCCAGTGCAGTTAGAGTTGCCAGACCCCCACCAGGGGCGGGGGAATCCCTGCTTTTGTGAGGTGCTTCCCTACCACTGGCCAGCTAAGGAAAATTCTGCCTGAAAGGTGATGTGATGACATCACCTGGAAGTGATGTCATCACATCACCGACATTGCACGGTAATCTTCTATGCAAAGCTCTATGGTATTAATACCTACAAACCATAGAGTTTTGCCCAAAAACTAGAGTGTCATGCCTGACATCAACAGTGCAATGACATCACTTCTGGGTAATGGCCGAGGACAGACTTAAGTTCTGCCGCGCCTCTGCGGCACGGCAGAACAAGGCAGGGGGAATTGCCCCCGCGGCATGGCATTCGCATGCCACCGGAAGGAAGCCGCCCACAGTGTCCAGACTGTGGGCGGCTTCCTGCAGTGGCGTGCGAACGCCACGTGGCTCCCCCAGCTGGCGCGCATTCACACCTGCCGGAAGCGGGTGGGACATGCGCCGCAGCAGCTGGGACACCACTTTTAAGTGGTGGAAGAGCTCCTCCTGCGGGAGGAGCGCAGCACCGGATGCATTGCATCCAGCCCACCTCCTCCAGGCAGATGTGGCAGTCTGGACTGTCGCTCTGCCTCCGCTTTCAAAGCAGAGGCAGAGCAGACCAGACTGCCCGTCTGTCCTCAGCCAATGCTAACACACTGCACACACTTCAACACACAACAGAAGATTCCAGGAATGGACCTAGGATCCCCCCCCCCCACTGGCTGTCAGGTAGGACCTAAGTGTAGTATAATGATCAGAATTTCACCCTAGGATCTGTGACACCTAGGTTCAAATTACCATTTCGTTGAGGAAACTCACTAGGTGACCTCCTAATTACACATTCTCAGCCTAGCCTACTTCATGGGGTTATTGTGAGGGCAAAATAGAGGAGAGGGGGATACTATAAGCTACTTTGGATCTCCATTGTACAAAAAGGTGGGGTATAAAAAAAGTAAACAAATAAAAATTATAGCTGAAGATGGGGGGGGGGGGTAAAAGTGGTGGGAAGGTGAGAAGGAAGGAAGGAAAGGTGAGGATATAGGGATTGCCAGGAGGGAAGAAAGAGGCAATAGCATGGGGAGAGCAATACAGGAGAAAGTGAGATATCCTTAAAGTCCTTGTGGGCCTGGTAGCCAGTACTGTACAACTGGGCCATAGTTTTCCTGGGCAGAGGCAGCCAGGTGGAAGGGAGGAGGGAAAGTGAAGATGGGAGGACAGATAAAGGTAGGTTGGTTGGGGGATGGGAAGAAAGAAATAGCAAATGTGGAAAGGCTATGTGCTTTTCAGGGAAGGGAAAGAGGAAATATTGTGGAAAATTAATTGGTTTCCTCATTACTGCTAACGAACAGGAAGTTAACTGAACTGGCAGGTGTTTGAGCATCCCTAGTACATTCTACTGACTGAAAATGAATAGTTTAGAGGCATGGGCAACTTTGTACTAAGAAAACTGTGGATATGTTTAAAATGTTTTATGACACAAATGGATTTAAGGATGGCTAATATGTTATCTGATCAAAATGGTTTGACACATCTTTGACTGTGGCATTACCTGTTTAAAACCATTTGATATGGAAAAGGTTTTTAAAAGTTGTTGGTGAGAACAAGCATTCTGAAAAATATCTATATTTTATAATGAAACAATCACTGTAATTTACTACTTATGCAAATTCTTTCTGGCTGAAAACATGCTGCTTGAAATATTAAAAATTAAAAGTAGTTATGCAGAAACTTTGTGTTCCTGAAATAATAAATAATACCAAATAATAGCCTAGAAATAATTCAATTACAGTTTACTTTAACATAATCATTTTGTACAAACACATATATTAAAAAAGACAGTCTATTGTACTACATTCAACAGGCATTCAGCTCAGCTGGAGCAGGGCTTTTTTCATGTGCATTGCATTTCCAGACAGATCACAACCATCCTAGTTTGCAAAAATTGAATGCCCCCCAAACTTTGAGGCTGAAGCACTGAGTATCTCAGAAGCAGCATTATATTTTTATGACACGCTGTATCATCGCCTTTTCAAATTTGACTAAATTATAGTTTTATAAACCATAATTATAGTTGATCATACTTGATGGTTGTTCTTTGTAGTGCCAAGTCAATCTTAATCAAGTTTTCCCTTAATTATGGCTCCTTTTTCCTCTGTCGTGTTGGCACTTATAGGATTGGGATAATTATAGTCATCTATAACTTTTTATTTTGTGGTGGGATGCCACTCCCAGGACCTGAAGCCTATCATACATTATGGAATCCAGACATATAGTCTGTTTCAAACCAGGGTCTATTTTGCTTGGTATGAACATTGGCTGATCTGATCCCTTCATCATTCAGCTTTTCTCAGTGCTGGATTATAGAAACATTAGAGGGCCTGTAATTTTTTTTACGGTAACTCCCACTTTATGGACAAGTAACCAAGGAAGTGAGCTGAGTACCATCCTTAGAAACTCTTAGGAAGTGCTGTAGGGCTGTTTTATTCACCAGAGTTTTTAATACAGTATGGGCGCGATCATACGTACCCTTTGCCATGGAAGAGGGATGATTCACCACTGGATCAAAGCGGTGCGATCACACCAGCACATCTGGGAAGCATCCCACAACCGTCATCAAACCGTCGCAAACCATTTTGATCTGGTGGGGAAGCATGGTAAAAAGCTACTAGTGAAACTCCAGTATCAAATGGTTTGCTGTGGTTCACAGCTGGAGTTTCCCCGTGTGATCACTCCAGTGCCAAAGTGTGGCATTGCGGATAGTGGGATCACACGCTATCCTGATGCCACACTGTTGGGTTTCCCCCTCTTCTCTGTGTGTGCATCATCAAAAGCCCTTAGGGTGGAGAGGCGATTCATCAATCCCCCGTTTAAGCGCCTTGGAAACCAACCACAACCCCCCCCCCAACAACTCACCCGTGGTTGCGTCTGATCACGCAGTGGCAAGTTGCCCCAGCAGGTCCACAGACCTGTGTGATCACGCAACTGCAGGGCAAATTGCTCCAGAGCAAAAAAGCCTCGACTCCCCTCCGGATTATTCTGCTCGTGTGGCCGCAACCTATGTGTGGCAGGCATTTTATTAGGCTTTATTAGGTTGGGGGATTGGGTTTTTATCATTTGATGCGTTAATTATGTATTGCCTTGAGCTGTGAAGAAAGGTGGAACAAATCCATAAATAAATATTATATAAACATTAGTGCACACACACATTCAAGACTATTTTATAGCACAATATCAATTCACACATTACATAGTAGATTAATTTATATATTTATACCTCACCTTTGCCTTGTTCTCCAAGGTTGCTTACAATTTCACATGTATTAAAGACATAAGTAATACACCCCCCCCCCGATTTTCCCAAACAAAAGGCTACACCTCAAATAGTATTAAGAGCCCTAGCAAATAAAATGGCTTTTAGCACCCCTCACATCTTCAGTTTGCCTAATATACAAGATGGGAAAACAGGCCCAGTCATTCCTGAGTGCCCCCATAAATGAACCTACATAATATGCGATCTGGGTGTGAAATATAGTTAGGAAAAATTCAGCCTATGAACAATATGAAGCTGCTTTATATTTATTCAGGCCATTTTATCTTATTACTATATACTCTGACTGGCAACCTCTCTCTAGGGTCTCAGGTAGGAAATATGTGTTAATTGAAGATGCCCAAATCATGAAGGTCTATTGAGATAAAATCCCTTCTTCTGTTTTTTTTTTTTTTTTAAATTGTGGGCGCTTGAAGTGTTTCTGTAGAAATGTGCAATGAAATATTACTTGAGTTTGGCTAATTTTGTCAATTAAGATTTTTCTGCACATTTTATAGATGTAAATGGTAATGGTTGTAATGGTTCAGAGTGTCACACTAAATATCAAAGACCCAGGTTCAAATCCCCATACAGATGTAAATGGTAATGGTTGTAATGGTTCAGAGTGTCACACTAAATATCAAAGACCCAGGTTCAAATCCCCACTCTGCCATGAAACTTACCAGGTGGTCTTGGGTCCACCACTCCATCTCAGTCTAATCTTCCTCACAGGGTTGTTATGATCATACAACAGAGGAGGGGAGAATTATGTTGTACACAGCACCGAACTCCTTGGAGGGTTGGTGGGATAAAAATATACTAAATAATGTGGTTGAATTAAGCTTAGGCTTTCCACCACTATCCTTCTTCATTAGTGGCAAACAAGACATTTGCCTGCATCTGCTGTAAAGCTGAGCATGATCTGAAATGGCTCAGCTATGGAACACTTTTGTTAGCAGAGTATGAGACTTCCTTAAGCCAGTGAGCTAATAATATGATTTTATCCTCCCAAAAATTTCAGCGGGGTAAATCTGACAGTGACTGACCTTAGATCACACAATAAGCTTCATGAATTGGGGGATTTGAACAAGGATCTCCCCATTTTGTGAATACCCCTCTACCCAGACTCATAGCTGCTTATTAGAAAGAAACAAAGAAAAAAATGAGGTCTCCTCTTTTTAGTAAAGCTAGAGATTTTTCTGAAAGAAAATCTTCCAGTCCTGGTAAAAAAGAATCCAGCTATTGTACATATTTTGTTCTCTAGTTTGGCAAGTGACTGTTTGGAAGAGATACCTCATTCATATGCCAGTGCAGATGCCACCTAGTAAAATCTATCTCAAGATTAAATTGGAGCTATCTCTCATTTACCGCAGGGGTTGCAGAACTGCTCAGGGTTTCGTTTGAGTTAATCACTGCTGAACCTCAGAATACCCTGGAATGTGCAGAGTGAAGACTCCCCCCCCCCCCCCGGTGTGACCTACACAACCAACATTCAACTTATTAAAAACTAGGGGGAAGGACTGGAAAGAGATTCCAGGAACGTTTCTTCCACAGAACCTGTTACTTGTATGGCTGAAGATGGTAAGGGGCAGTTATAAGCAGTTTGTGGCATGTCTGGTTTGCGGACCACAAACTTTTACATGCTAAACAAACTGGTTCAGTTTGTGAGGGTCATGGTGTGATAGAATGTTCCCTGGTGTGCTAGAGACACCAAACTCTCAGGAGATCTCCAGCTGAATCTCCTCTACTGCTCTCCAAGTTTGGTGAGGGTTGGATTTACAGAAAAGTGGTTTCTGAGGAAATTACAGGTGCAGGTCCAGGAGGTTCAGGAGTGTATAGCGCATATCCTGTAAAAGCTATAGACACCAAACTCAGAAGAAATTTCCTGCTGACTCTCCTCTACATGCTCTCCAAGTTTGGTGAGGATTAGATTTACAGGAGCTGAGTTACAGTCCTCAAAAAAGGTTTCCCCATCTTCCACTGTTTCCAACGGAGGGGGGAAACCAGCAAAAAAAAGCAAAGGCAAGAGAAGCCTGGCAGAACAGAATCAAAGTCCCAGAGAATCTGCAATAGAAACTGAAGGTGGGGGACATTTTTGCAAGCTCAGCAAAACCAGTGCCACTGTGGCAGTGCATACCCGACAGTGCAAAGGTCTAGTCAGGAAAGTACTTTGGGGGAAAATGTCAGGCACAGGTTCAAAAGTATAGAGAAAGAACCTCCTGCAAGCTGCACACACCAAACACACAAGGAACCTGCTGCCCACTCTACTACAATGTGTATGACTTCTCCAAGTTGGGGGAAGATTATATTTCTGGGGTCCCAATTACAGCTACCCCAAAAGGTCCCCCCCAATTATACCCTCTTACCTCTCCTGAGTGTTAACACCTCTGTGTGCCATTAGGATGGGTTCAAAGGGTGCTCTCCTGAATGCAGAGCTCTTGCAATAGAAGTGTGAGCTCTGCAAAGAAGTGTGGAGGCCAGAGGGAACAGTGGGTGGAAGAGGCTGGGGAGAAGGAAGAGGAACCACAGTCCAGCATCACTGCTTCAAAGAGCACAACCAGGGAGAAGCCCCACTACTGGGAGTTCAGCACTGGTGGGGATGCCAGGCTGCAATGACACAGGATTCAGCAGAGGTGATGGTGAGGGAGTACCTTGCCAAGTCCCCTGAGTCCTCAGATGCCGATCCCCTGGAGTACTGGCCATGCATGGCTGACATCTGACATGAACTCGAGCTGTGAGTCCACCTAACACCCAAACCCCAGCAGTGGAGAGGAGTTTATAATCAGGAGGGTATAAGCACCCAGTAGCTACCCTTGCTGCTCAGCAAGAGCAGAGAGACAGGGTGGTTCAGAGCCCTGAGTCCACCTAACACCCAAACCCCAGCAGGGGAGAGGCATTCACAATCAGGAGGGTATAAAATGTGGGTCCTCAACCAAGGCACCCAGTACCTAAGCTCCCCACCCTGTCAGCAAGAGCAGAGAGATGGGTGGCTCAGAGTCTCGAGTCTGCCTAACACCCAGCAGGGGAGAGGCGTTCACAATCAGGAATAAATCAATGTGCTCTGCTTTTAACAAGGTCCCTGCCTCTGTGTCTAACTGCCAACAGCAAACAGAGGAGAGGCTGGAGAGCTGAGCTGGGGGTATATATAGCATTCTGGTCCCATAGAGCAGAATGGAAACTCTGTTATTGGCAGCCAGCAGTGCATGTTAATCTTTGGAGGGCCCCTATTGGTGTTTTCAGGGCTGGAGAATTATGCCCCTTTGTGGCTTTGAAGTTTAGTCGAGTGGAGATGGTCTACCTAAAAATGTATCTATTCATGAACTGCCACGAACTGCCACAAACAGCTTGAAAGTTTGTGGAATGTTCTTGCCAGTCACCATACCACTGCAAATCATGAACCAGACAAAATCCATGACAAACTTTAGTTTGTGAGCTAGTTTGTGCCCATCCCTATTTGCAGGAGGAATACTGCTAATACTATGCTAATATCTTTCATTTTTTGTTGTTGTTACTATTTCCAATGCTATTTACATTAATGGTTATCTTTAGTATGCTCCAGTTCTCAACAAAAGACCATGGTATAAGAGAGCATCAACAATCTCTTCTGCTTTTCACAAGGCAACTCTTTAGATCCTGATCTCAGATTGTCTGCAGGCTTCTTTTTTGTTTTGCTTTGTTTTCTTTGGCTAGAAGCTAAGGCGGAAACAAAAGAGGGAAATGTTTTTTGCCCTGTGCTTAAAACATTGGCAATCAGGATCTTAAATAACAACTCTGCTTCCTTTCCTTTTAAATTAAATGTTTGCTTGAAGTTCCAAAATTGATTACTGTTCAGTTGAGACTGTAATTTTTCATAGTGTTAACTCGCCTAATCCTATTGAAGTGAATTTCTCCTTGACCGTTGGTACTTCAATAAACAAATATTATGCAGGGTTTTTTTTTTTTAAATTACTGTGTGTAGCATGATCCCATGGTTTTCTTTTCATAAGCAAATTACCCATAATTTGTCATCTTTATTCTGTATGTTTTATTTTAAAATGTGATTTGTGTTTCAATGTTTGTCAAAGGCAACAAGGAAATAATACAATGATGACTTTTATGTCCGTTACCTCCCCCACTGGAGCGTCTTTGTCACACCAGCCGTGTCACGTAGATCATTTGAGATGTAGAAGCAGGAACTGGAATTCTAGTGAGTTGTAGATGCTTTTAAAAAGAATCTGGGGGAAAATCAATAATAAATTATTGCTATGTCTAGCAGGTTGGCTTCCCCATATGTCCTCACTGACATGTAGGTGTAGCTATAAATTAATTTACTTGGAGCCAATAAAGAACCTAATGTGCTCAGAACTGACTGGTGATTGTGCATTAGTGATATAAAAATAACACACCTTGGCAGGGTTTTTTCTAGTAGCTCCTGGCTACTGCAGGTTATTTTTAAAGCTTCAAGAGAGATGAGTCTGGGTATCCAGAGGGAGTTGGAGCGGGTGGAGTGGTCTATAATTTACTGATGTAAAATGATCAGGATTCATGTTGTCTATAAAACATGAAAAAACATTCCTCATTCCTCATCACTTAGATCATGGTTCACCCCCCTCCATTCCTTTGAGCTTAAAAGAAAATTCTCACTGCTAGACATAAATGAATGCTGTGGTTAAATTAAACCCTTTGACAGTCCAAACAGGCTTGAAAGAAATGCCTTGTGGATGTTATTAACATGCATATTTAAGTGCTATTTTTAAAGTTTAACTGCAAGCCATAGCAAGCACAAATGTTTGTAATAGCTATTTCAGGATTGTAGCATTACTTTAAAAGCCTTTTTGTAGCTGTTAATTTTTCCTAATAATTTTTATTTCAGCCTTTACTGCCATTAATATCTTTTTCTACATGCAATGACAAGAAAGCTGAATTTAAAGACCTAAGATGCTTTATTCTCAGACAATGTGGTTATATAAATCTGAGAGATGGAAAGTGGGGTTCCAGGGTTGACTTCATTTTTAAAAGACAGATGAGGCTTAGTGCCTCAAAAAAAAAACAAACCCACCCTTAGCACTGCCTTGTTATTGTAAAATCTTGGCCACAATTCAAACATCTACTTTAGGGCTTCATTGTACCCAATGGGATTTTTGACCTTGAAAGGTCACACCGGAGCATAAGCTGCTTTTGAAATTTCCGTGGATGAAAAAAAACAGTCATAATATATAGTTCTTTAGATGCTGTTTCAAACATTGATTTTTTGAATTACTAAAATTGGTATTTTTATACATGGTAAATTCTATTATTCATTTATGCAAAATATTTTACTTTTCAGTTGATGTTAGATTTGCACTTTGTGGTCAACAAGATATAAAAAATTTCCACCCTGACAGTACAGTTAATCAGTGAGATACCCTTCTAAGCCCATTGACTTATAAGGTATAAGTCTGCTTAGGACTGCAAACCTTTAAAATTGTTGTGGGTCAGCCAGGGATCAGCAAGAGCAAGGACTCTTCAGGAGAAGAGGACCCCTGTGTAGCCACCTCTGAGGGTGCCTTCAGATGGTTCTTTTGAGATGGTTCTCGAGTGCCTGGTGGATTTAAAGTGCACGTCCAGACCTCAACATCTGGGAATCGTGCTGCTTTCGTTAGTAGCCTGTGGATCCCCATTGGGGATCTGTACTTAAAAGATAGTGCTTAAAGTCCGGTCTAAAGCTGGCCAGTGCCGGACTTTCCACCATCAGGTCATTCTACCAGCATGCAATCAGCTCATAGGGATGGTCTCCAGACCATCCTGAACAGCCGCTATTTAAAAAAAACCTCTTAGCGATGCGCGCATAACCGTTTAAACATGTGATGTCCACAGACAGTGAGGCACATATGCACATAAGCAGATATGCACATATGCATATCTGCAGATATGCACAAACAGGATTTTTTTTAAAAAAGAAAAAGTCGACTCCACAGCTCCTTAGGGTGGATGCCAGCTAGGGTGGATGCTGTTCCTGGCCCAGCTGGTGATGAACATGATGCCTGCTTATGATGATCCTTTTTTTGCAAATCAGGAATAGGGTACTTATTAAGCTTCCTGCTCTTAGGTTCACACAGCAGAGATGGTATATATTTTTTTAAAAATCCAGGCTCTGAGGGCCTGTAATTCATGGTCTGCTGTTGTGTGATCTTGCTGCTATTTAACGAATCACCAAGAGGGTCAAGTTTGGTGTAGTGGTTAAGTGTGCAGACTCTAATCTGGGAGAACTGGGTTTGACTCCTGGATGACCTTGGGCACCTGCTGGATGACCCTGGGCAAGTCATAGTTCTATCAGAGCTCTCCTCGAAAAAAGAGCAGTTTCTGTCAGAGCTCTCTCAGCCCCACCTACCCCACAGTGTGTCTGTTGTGGGAAGGGAAAGGAGTTTGTAAACTGCTCTGAGGCTCCAAGTGAAGGGCGGGGTATAATCCAATCTCTTCTTCTCTTCCATATTCACAATTTATAAATTACTTTTTCCTCATGGATAGGATCTGGTGCAGGGGGAAGAGGGATTGTAGTAGCTCTGGAAAGTGTGTTTGACACTAGCATGTCCTTGCCATTAGTGTAAACAATCTGGATGTTATATTTTTGAAGCTGTAAGAGTGCCCTTTGTAGCTATGCAACAGTTTTGTCTGTGGACTTGGAAAATATTTGAGAAAATGGATGAAAGAGTGGTGAGTATGAAATCAGAAATTACAGAGGAGGTTAAGAAATTTGAAAATTCTATTTAACAAGTTTCAAAGGATGTTCAACATATTAATGAGAAAGTAGAATCTTTGAAGTACAAAACAGATGTTTTAGATAGAGATTTGGAGAAAGAGCAAGATAACCTGACATTATAACTGATAGAGAAAGAATATTGCCTGAAATTCTGAGCTGTTCCTGAGATCCCTGAGGCCCATGAGAATATCAGAGAAAAGTTTATTGAAGCCTTGGCAGACTTTCTGGAAATTGTTATAGATGATATGGATTCTGAAACTGATAAACATAGGAAAAAGTCAAGATTTGCCACATTAAGAAAAGTGCCAAGAGATACTTTGGTGCATTTTGTAAGGGAAAAAAAACACACCAAAGGACCAGGTTTACAGCAACACTCCAAAGTAAGACTCAGGATGGGAAATATGGATATTATTGTTCTGAAAGAAGTTCCAATCAGGATTTTATATAAGAGAAAAGACTATATACCTTTCTCACTGAAAAACTGAAACAGAAAAAAAATTCATTTTGTTGGGGTAAATTAAAAGGCGTAATTTTCTCTTTCAGACTGAATTCTGTTCAAAAGGTGACAGATTTTGGGGAGAGAGATAAAAAAGAATGGGAGGAAACAGAAACTTCAGAAGATGCTTCACAAGACACACAACAGATCCAGCAGAGGATGGAGAAAGATGATCCTATTTAGACTCTTCTATACCTGGGATCTAATTATGGAGTACAAATGCCTAACGTAAAATATAAATGAAACAAATGCTCCCTCCCAAAAAGATTTTTTTTTCATTGTTTGAAAGAGTCAAACAAGATAGCATTTTTTAACAAGAGACACATATTAGAAAAAAGGGCTTATTAAACTCTTGGAGAAGAATTTATTTCGGCAAGTATTAAAAAGAAAATGGTGTGGTGTTGTACATTATACCCTATTTAAAACCATAACTGGTTTCACAGATGATCATGGCAAATATGTGGGGGTTGAAATTACTTTATTTGGTGTTAAGATGTTGGTGTTGGGAACTTATGCCCCCAGTGAGGATAAAGGGTTATTTTATAAGCAAGATAGGATAGACTTTTATTGATGGATAGACTTTTAAATTTATCTTACAATAGCTGTCTGATGGGTGTTTGGAATGGAGTGGTTTTGCCACAAATGAATAGACTTTCTACAAAAAAAAAATTAAAACAACACAAGGAAAACTTCCCAAAGTGTTCTTTGATTTGATAGAAAATCTGGGTTTGGTGGATATTTGGAGACAGATAAATGGTACTTCAAAAGAATTTACATTTTTTTCAGAAAAACCCATATTTTTTTCAAGGAAATACCTGTTTTGGATTTCACAACTAATGTTACTAAAGTAGATATTTTACTGAAGACATTTTTTGATCACAACCCTGTAAATTTTGTGCTTAAACAAAGATCTAGTACATTTAGATGATTAAATGAGCCCCTGCTAAAAAAGGAAGTATTTGTGGAGGATTGTAAAAAAAAAGTTAAAAGAATTTTTTGAATTTAAACAAAGGCATGGACACGAGAATGGTTTGGGATGCTAGTAAAACTTTTATGAAGGGTCACTTCATATAACATAATGCTGAACTTAAGAAAAAGAGGCAAGAGAAATTTCAGAAGGTTTTAGATGAGATTAAATGAAAAGAAGATGAATTTTAAAACTCTCTAGGAAATACCAATATTTTTTGACAAATATATATTTTTTACAACAACAGCTTTCTATGTTAACAGTAGGTCAAATGGAGATAAAATTGAACTTTGTAAAACATAGAAATTTTGAACATGCAGATAAACCAGGAAGATGGCTGGCTTATAAATTGAGAAAAGAGAAAAGAAAATGATATTAAAATTACAAAAAGGTGATACGGTATTTATGGATAATGTGGCTATTCAAAACATAATATATAATTATTATTCCAATATATAAAGGACTTGAGGTACCACTGTAAAAAAACAGAAATATCTTGGAAAACAAAATTTACCTAACATTACTGAAAAACTAAGACTGATTATGAAGGGCCCTATAACAATAAGGGAAATGGTGGAAGCAATAAAAAAAATTAAACCAGGAAAAATTAAATCAGGTGGTGTGACACTTCAGAGAATGGATGAACAGTTGTGTTCAGTGCACCTCTGCAATTGGGGAAAGAGTCTTCATCTTGTGCCTTCATCTCTTCTCCAGCTTCAGAAGATTGGGAGGTGAAGGTATGGCAGTTATTTTTGCATTAACAAAGGGTTAAAAGTTTGTTCAAAGAACATCATACGTGGAACTTGGTCTACTAGGAGATGTGGTTCAGTTATGTCAGTAGTCCTCACAACCTCATTAGGTATGTCAGTATGGTTAACTCTTAACTGAAGGTTGGGGAACTGGGCATCATCCCCAACAATTAATGTCAAAACAGTAAAAATAACAATAGATTTATCCAACCTCCTAAACCTGAATGATTGACAGCCCAGTTGTACCACCATTCATCACCAAAAGCCTGTGGTACCTGGGGATGAAGAAAGGCTTACCTCACTTACTAGAGAATGTAAACAAGCAAGAAGGGCAGGAAGCCAGGATATTTCTCTTACTGCACAAAGCAAAAGTATTCACGAGGCAGACAGAAATCAAACTCCACTATGAAAGCTATGATGCAGGCTTAAAAGTGTTCAGCAGCTCCTTGAATTGTGTGGCGGTGAGGCAGTTTGAGGCTTGGCTCACAAGTGACCACGGTTTTCAAAAATTGTATGTTTTCCTGCTGAACGTTCACCACAGATTTTGCAGTACTTCTGATTATTTTACAAATTTTTAAACTTGAATGTTACATATTTTAATTTTATAGGAATCTAAGTTGGTATCAAAATATTTGGCCAAGTGGCTTGTTTTAAAATTTGACTTTTTATATTCTCTCATATTCTATTGGAAGTGTCCGCTGTGGTGTAAAAGAGCATGATTAGTTTTCTCATTCAGAAAGATTTGGATAGTTTGTTCTAGACAGGTGCATTTTGACATACTTAATTACTCCGACTCCACTTGTTTCTGCTTGATTTATTGTCAGTGAGAGATAATTGTGGAAAACTTTGTGGGTATGGATGCTTGGTGCAAAATCCTGCTGCCCTTTCCTTTGTTAAGTTAATGGCTCAAAATGGTTGAATGATGTTTTTTCAATGGGTGATAATTGTTAAGAGGATCCCCTGATAGCTCTGTTAAGATTCCCTGACAGCTTCAAGAATCCATGAAACTTGGAGAAAGTGACTTGTTCCAGTTGAGGAGAGGAAGTAGGGGTGTGTATGTGTAAAGAAACAAAAGGCTTAAATTTGTAATACGAAGAAGCAAAGAGTGATTTATCTATGGCATTCTGGATTCAAGATTTTTCTCTTCAGCTATCTGGTGTGCATTGTTGAATCCTAAGTGTTGTACATTTGTAAAGAAAGCAAATATTACCATAGTGTCAAATATCTCCTGTGCTCACTCTTTCAACAGGAAACAGCCAGTGGGAAGTGAGACTATTTCCATGTATTTTGCACTAAAGCCATCTGTCACATGTGTGCACATTTAATAGCTGATGTATTTTATATGTGTATTTAATTCAAAACATCTTTAATTTGTATTTAATTCAAAACAACTCAAAATAAAGTTTTAATTCAGAGTCATAACAGTGATATAATTGTTTAATTTAAAATGGTTCCTGTAAACATGGCCTCTGCCTGCTACAAAGCATGAGAGTAAGTGAAACAATATACTCTCGCTTTAATTACACAACGATTCTTGGCTATAGAATATGTGCAGGATAGGTAGCTTTATTTGGCAGGCATTTTGCACAGAAAAGAATAATAAACAAGAGGGACTGAGGAGGAAAAAGGCTACACAGACAGGAAGCACTCTAAGGATGTGAACTGTGCAGGAAAAGGAGACCGTGTGATCTGTAGGAGTCTTACTCATTCTTTTTCATTGTTGATCAGCAAGGAATTGTTTCTTATAAAGTCCAACTACAGTAAAAGCCAGTTTTAGTTCCCAGTGGCAATGGGAATAGCATCCACTTTGATCTTTGTGTTACTAAACCTGCCTCCTCCTGTTTGCCTTCAAAGTTTAGTTTGATAACTTCAGGGCATTTTAATAAAGAATACTCAAAAGCCAAGTGCCTATTGGCAATGATAGGAAGAGACTATACAGCTTACCAGGTGTTGCCCCCCCCCCCCAAGCTGGAATAATGAGACAGACAACAGTTTGGAAATAAACAAGGGCCACTTTATTAACTATTTAACACAACATTGCAGCAACAGAAAACTAAGCTAGCATGGAACAGGCAAGGCAGGCATCACTCCCTGACCAACCTCCTTGCCTTGAAGGGCAGGTCACCCAGCTCCAGTCTTGAGCCAACTATCTAGCTCATAACTGGCAGCCCAGCAAGCTGGTTGGCACCTAGGAGTGCCTACCCCTGAAGCCTTACAACTTGCAGGGAGGAGCATGGCCTAAGAGGTTCCCAGAAGCGATCATCATTCTCCACCCTGGACCTTAAAATCCAAAGGCAGTTCCTGATGACCTCCTGTTCCCTAACAGGATATGCCATGAGGTGCTCACCAGTTCCATTTTCTTGCTTGCACAAACCTGACAAGTGACCAACCTATTTAACACTCATCTACTACCTCCATCCCTTCAGTCCACTGTTCTTAGTATAAGGTAGGCAAAAAACCCATTCAGCCAATCCGGGTAGAAGCGAAAAATTCCTACCTGGCCCCACTGGCGACCAGCAACAGCCTACAGTAAGAACAGGGTGGGTGGGTGGGCAAACACGTGGGGGAACTGACAAGGGCGGAAGCGGAGTTCAGCCATTTCAAAGGCTGGCTCTGCCCCCCACCATCAGGACGCATTATGTCCAAGCTCCATTGCTGTCCCATCTTCCTTGGGGCAGCAAAGCAGCCCCTGGACACCATCAGCTTCGCTGGGAGTCTGGAAGCTCAGATCTGGTGCCAGAAAGGCAGAGAAGCTTATGTAAGAAATGAGAACTAAACAGTCACAGAAATAAGTTTCTGAAAACATTTACTCTAAAGTGTTGATACATGTTGTTACAACCTGTTCTCCCTTACCTGCCAGTTTTAACCCTATGTTCACATGCCCTTGGAAAAGGATATAAAAAATTGCTCAAAATGACTCTAACACATAATTAGATATGCATGAAACCAATGATAATCCAGTTTGGTGTAGTGGTTAAGAGTGTGGACTCTAATCTGGGTGAACTGGGTTTGATTCCCCACTCCTCCACATGCAGCTACTGGTGTGACCTTGGGTGAGTCACAAGTTCTCTCAGAACTGTTAGCTCAAGGGCAGTTCTCGAGAGAACCCTCTCAGCCCCAGCTACCTCACAGGGTGTCTGCTGTGGGGAGGGGAAGGGAAAGCCACTCCGAGACTCCTTTGGGTTGTGAAGGGCAGGATATAAATCAAATCTCTTCTTTTTCTTCTACATGGAGGGAAGCTGTTTTACAGAAAGGAAAAAAATCACTGAAAGTCAACAACTGAAAACTGATCAAGTTGGGAGGGGTTTGGAAACCAGTAGAAAATATTTAAACAATGTGAAAATCATTAGATTTTATGTTGGATTTTATTGAACCACACTGCTATTGAGTGGTACAGCTAATTGAATGGCAGGATAGAGGTTTGGTTCTTTTAGGGTTGCCAGTATCAGAGGAGAATTTTTTTAAAAAAAATCCTAGGCCCATTCTGAATTTAGCATTTGCTCTGTTGTTTTACCAAACCTACACTGGAATAGAAAAAAAATGTGGCTTAAAACCACATTCAAATACCCTAGGCCAACGCCACACTGACTGCAAAGTCACCCCTAAATGGCCATAAAACAGCCATAAATCTATGCAGATGGTACCAATAAAACCAAGAAATCAAAGGAAGTGAAAGCGGCATGCTGTCTGGATGCTGCCATAAAATCTGACAATCAGTTAAAGAGAAAGTGACATGCAATGTAGAGGGGAATTTCTGTTCCAGCATGGGTTTGGTAGAACAGTGGGGCAAATACTAGAATGGGCCCTAGTGTACTTAATGGAAGTTGTTCTGCCAGGTTTATGGTTGAGGGCAGCAATGGTTCTCCATCTCTGATTGGCCTCCCGGTTCTTTCCTTCCTCTTGCTCCCCCTCCCCTTTCTTCAGGCTAGACAGATATTAAGATATGTTATGTTATGGTTGATTGTATTTCTGTGTTATTTATGATATTTATTGCATTTATTGTATTTAGATTTAATAATGTTTTATATACTGTTACCCATCCTGAGCCCTGTTCTGCAGAGGAGAGAAGGCTATAAGTCTAATAGAATAAATAAATAAGTTGGTTCAGGAAGTGATGTGGGTAGCTCTAGGAATTTCCAGAAACTTTGTGGTTTTATCATAAAGTTTCTAGTGATTCCTAGAGCTACCTTTCTCACATCCTGTACCAACTTCCAGTAAGTACATGAGGCTGCTTTCTTTTCTTAATTTTGCTCCCTCTCAGAGCAGCAGTGGGAAATGGGAGCTGGGGTCAGGACATCCCCCGCTCCTACCAGGAGTTTGGCAGCCCTAGGTTCTTTTTTTAAAATACAGAAAACTGGATTTTGTTAGGCTGTGTTGCTAGGTAGGATTAATCTATTTAGCCATTCAAAGTTTATGTATACTTTAATAAGTATATATGTTTAATTAGACACAAATTCTATTTAACTCAGTGGGATTTGCAACTTATTTATTTTCTTTTTAAATGGATAGTCTCATATATAGCCAAATGTATAGGGGGGAGGGAGGGAAGAAATATTAACAAACTGTGTAATACCATATACATCCATATATACAAGGGAAAAAACAAACAAACCAGTAAACTTAACACATAGGTTTGAATGTGGTTAATTATTATGCCAGACCACTCCACTTCCAACTTTTACAAACACTGAGCTTTGTGTTACATGGTGGTTTTAACTAAAAGAAAGGTGTCCCTTTTCTTTATCAAGCCACTGTAGGAGCTGTTGGTCATTTTTTGGATTTCCAGTGTCTTGCCAAGACTAAACTGGCTGCAGAGATCATATACGAGAGAATAACCTGGAACTAGGAATGCCAGCCTCCAGATGGGACCTGGAGATTCCCTGGAATTACAATTCATTTCCAGACCACAGAGATCAGTTCCCCTGGAGAAAATAGATGCTCTATGGCATTGTACTCAACTGAGGTCCCTGTCCTCTCCAGGCTCCATCCCCCAATCTCTAGGAGTTTCCCAACCTGGATCTCTCAACCCTACCTGGCCCCCTTTCCCTGCTGGTGGCCAGAGGGGATCTGGCAACCTTACCTGGAGCTTACATGGACACAATTGAACATAATTTAATAAAAACAGCTCCAGAGAACCACTAATTGTAATATTGCACCCCACACTTAGCAAATCAGCAATCTTGGCCTTCACACATTTACAAAACCACCACATCTGGATGGAGTCTGCAAAAAAAAATCACAATACCAGCAACTACTTAAGAATAAACCATAGATTTTTCACTATTCGAATGGGAAAAAATATAACTGGTATATCATTATCCCTAATTTTTCTCTCTTGTTCAAACTATACAGTCTGGGAAACTCTGTTTCTGTCAGAGCTCTCTCAGCCCCACCTACCTCACAGGGTGTCTGTTGTGGGGAGGGAAAGGGAAAGGAGTTTATAAGCTGCTCTGAGACTCCTTTAAGTAGTGAAGGGCGGGCTCCCCACCCAATCTTCTGGGCATGAAACAGGGGTCACTGGCGATGTGGGGAGAGAGTTATTTGTGAATTTCCTGCATTGTGTAGGGGTTGGAATAGATGATCCTGGAGGTCCCTTCCAACTCTATGATTCAATGGGAAAGAGTAACCTCTAGACAGAATAAACTTCCACAATTCAGGAGCAGTTTCCACCTAGACTGCAAGCACATACAGAATCATGATTAGACTGCACATCACCATAACTAACAGGCTATAAATCCTAGAAAAAAACATTATCAACTTGCTGTCCATAAAGCTTCAAGATCAGATAGTCTCCTTAACCTCCTTAACCTTAAACCAGAGTGAATTTTAGAAAGTAAAAAGCTTTTAATTTGAAGACAGTCAAACGCAGAGATAAAGCCAGCACCCCTTTGTAAAACTGCTTCAAAATATTACTCTGTTGTTTTCTAGCACAGCTTCATACCAGCTCTTTGCCACTTCATAAGATAACAGGATTTAAAGCCGTGCACAACTTACATGTCCCATACAAAGGAAGTGAGATGAAGCCCTGGAGAAAGCTTTCTGTGATACTTTTTCTACACAGTCAACAAGCTGTTTATTACCAAGCTATTCCTTCATATGCTTTCTTTCTATCTATTTTTCTGGCCCAGAGAAAAGTTTAAAAGCAAATCTTAACAAATGATTGTTCAATTCCTGTGTCCAAAGACCCACCAGACTCTATTAACTATTTATCTAATTATACTAGTTTAGCAGCATCATAGTAACTTTGTAAATTAGGAACCTCGAAGCCTCCTCTATATATCTTCCTTTGAGCCATTAAGGCTTACCTTCAGTTGTTTACTACACCAACTCAAAATATTAATTATTTGCCACCACAGCATCAAGATTTTATCTGGAATTATTAAAGGAAGATTTATAAACAGGTAAGATAGCTTTGGTATCACCTTCATTGTTTTAGCATTAATTCTTCCTAGAAATGACAAGTTGAAGGTTTCCCACACATTAAGATCTTATTGAAAATCCTTAATTACATGTTTATAGTTCACTTTGCTAAGTAAAGAAAGATCTTTACCAGTGTTAATGCACAAATATTTCTTAAATGCACATCTGTGGCCTTATTTATTTATCACTGAGTCTAGAAGCTTAAAATATTGTGAACCTGCTATATTTGGACATAATGAAAATTTTCTTCCATACTGTTATCAGTCTAATAGTATAAGAAAAAGAATGGGGCAGGCTTTTAGTAGAAGTGCCAAGAATGGGTCTAGGGGCTTAAACTAGTAAATAGTTACATCCTGCTTTATTATCCTGTGTGTTGTTTAATCCTTTGTAATTTCCATTTACTTGCAGGACTGTCTCTTTCCCTATGTTCCGCCATGACAACCTTGCTTATCTGAGAAGGGGCTTCTTCAGGTGCCAACATGCAAATGGACAAAATCAACAACTGCCTGCACATGTGCTTTCTCTGGTGGCTCTCGCCTTGCAGAATGGTCTGCCTGAGAAGGTCAGGAAACTTTCTATTCTCTAGGCTTTCCATAGACTATGCAAAACTAAACTATTCAAGAGGGCATTTCTGCACGGGTAATAGGATTCCCCTGTCCAAAATGGTTCACAAACTTACTTGGGTAAATGACTGGGACTGTGGTTTATACTGCTATGAATAACTTATTGTAAGTAAAATCCTATCATGCAATTTCTGTGCCGCTTAATGTGAAAAGTTAACACTTATGCAATGCTTCATTTCTTTCTGGTGGTTCCAGGCTCCTATAATCCTAATGCATTGTTTATGGAATGTCCCATTTTGTTGACCGTACTGATTTACTAAGAGTAATCTGCCTTGAGTCCCTGTGAGAAAGGTAGATTATAAATAATGTAAACAAAGAAATAAATAGATTTAAATAAGGTACATCTCTGACCTATATTTTTATGCTCTACCCATGCAAAAGGATAGTGATGATGGTCACATGGTATGAGAAGAAATATTTTGCATTGTGTAGGGAAAGTTGTATATTTGAAATCAAATATAAGTCTCCATCTGATATCTTACTTAGGATATCTTTTCCCGCTCTCTAAAAGGCTGGTAGAAGGGCTAGCACTGTTGGCAGTGCCAGGAAGAATGCTTTACATAAAATTTGTGATCTCAGTGGTATGCAACACAGAATAACTTTTAATAAATTAAAGCATCTCCCTCATCAAGGCTCAATTGGAGCCATCTGTTTCCCCAGGAAAGACACCTACTATAGAATCATTATAGAATTATTTTCCTCATGTGGGTTACATGTATTGTATAAGCCGAACAAATGAAATGAAGACTGAGAATAAACGAAAGGAATGAGAAAAAGAAAAGGCATGGGAGTAAGCCTTTATATCAATTTGAACTGTCCTATTTTTTCCTAGTCTAGGTCTTAAGCAATTTGTTCATTTAAACATTCATTTCCAGTCTTTCCCACTGACCATGGAGGCTTCTAAAGACTGACCATCAGACAACAAACAATTAATAATACATTATCAGTTAAAAATAAGTCAATTATCTCTTTCAATAAGATCACACACATTCTTAGCCAACTGCTAATCTGTAAAGGATAACCTCTCAACTTCTCCCTCAGAAGGATGCCACTGGGGAGCCATCATGAAGGTCATTCTATAAAGTCACTAAAAATGACTAGACCATGCAATAGCCAACAGGACAACTTGGAGGGACAGTTCAGAGCCTGGTCTGGGAGAATCTGAGGCAGTGCACACATTTATAATGCATTTGATAAAATATATCCTTTGCCATTGCATTTACCTGATCTAATAAAAATGCATGGTCCATTAACGCTGACTATCAGTCTGAACCGTAAGACTCTTCTTGTGTTCTTATGTATGATATTTAAGGTAATATAGAGCTATATAGGTTTTCAGTCAGGTCTAAAGCTATCATAGAACTGAAAGGGGAGATGAAGACTTCATTTTGCTTACCATGCAATTTGTTTACTACAGGTCAGTATTGACCTGAAGTACCAAAGACTCCTAGAAATGACTTGTGAAACTGTCCATAACATTCTGAGGAACTAGTTCTTCTGACACCTGGATATAATCTACATTCAACCTGGCTTCCAGACGAGACTGAAATAGATTTTATCAGTGAAGAAAATTGTAAATATTATAAAGTCTATTGTAAAAATGTCAAAGCTAATAGCCAAATAATCAACAGATTCAGGTGGGTGGCTGTGCTGGTCTGAAGCAGCAGAACAAAGTTTGAGTCCAGTGGCACCTTTAAGACCAACAAAGTTTTATTCAGGTATAAGCTTTTGTGTGCAGTTTCAATCTATTTGCCTAACAGAAACCAGGATCAGTCTTAGTGATTCTTGGGCCATGGGCCTCTGAATCACTGCCACCCCTCCTGACCACCCCAGGTTTAAGCAGATGGGAGGATATGCAAGCTGGCTAGTGCCCAGGCCTGTGACGGGGCAGGGGTGTGTGGTGACCACTGAGCCTGTTGGCTACTGCCTGATCCCCTGAGGGCACAGACAGGCATGCCAGACAGCTGCTGCCTGAACCACAGAGGGGGCAGAAAGTCATGAATGCCAGCAAGTTGATGCCCAAGCCCCAGAGAGGGAAGGTGGGAATGCATACAAGGTGGCAACAAGGGTTGTGGACAAGTTGCTTCCACACTGCTTCACTTTTTCCTGGCTGCTTTCATCAGGAAAACCCTGCTTAGTTATTCAGAAAAAGATGCCACTCATCAACCTGCTGAGTCATCTAGGGATAGATGAAACTCATCAATGGCTGAGCAGCCTATGCAGCTGTCAGCCCTGATCCTGTGGTGACTCAGGTTCACAAGCAGGAGTTGATTGGTGCGGGGCTGCCAACTGCATGCTATGGGAACAGTCCTGTGCCTCTCTGTGCCCTCCTTCCCTAGCAATCCAAGGGTTCTGATGAGCCTAGGGGTGAGCCTGGTGGCTGCAGCACTTCTACTTCAGCTTTGGATCCTGAGCTGTAGGGATGAGAGTGTGGCACACTGACTTTGGCCTAAGACTTCCCCTCTGCACCTGACTGAGTCTCTGCCTTGTCCAGCAGGTTTCCTGTAGCATCTGAGTGCTGTGACCAGCTTTCTCCATCTCTTCCTTATCCAAGGAGGTGTTGGCAGGCAGACCCACAATACCCCACCTGGAGGTTGGCAACCCTAGTTACCCATGGCTGCTTTGAAGGATGGACTCTATGGCATTATATTCTTCCCTCCCTTCCCTCCTCAACCCCCGTCACCCCCAAATCTCTTGGAATTTCCTAACTTGGAGCTGGCAACCCTATCTCTTTCCCACCCAACAGCCAACCTACATTTATCAGCCCATCTGACTTAAGCGTCCCCTCTCCCCCACCCTCAGCAGCCTCTCCCTATGAAAACTGTGACCTAGCTGTGTGGTGCTGGCCACTGGGCCAGACCCATTTGCAGGGTAGGGAACCCTCAAGGACTTGTGGGGTGGCACCTCACTTTCTTCTGTTGGAAATATTATAAAGTGCTAAATTAGTTGCTTTATACCCAACCAATGACATCTTGGATACAGGGTACAAAAACATTGATACCATGCAACAGAAAAACAGGAAACCAACAAACAAAGTAGGGGTTCACAGGCTCAGCAAAAAAAATTACTGCTAGCATGTGCATAATTGAAGAGTACTGGACTCAGGAGACCAGGAACCGTGAAATCATGAAGCCTTTATTGAGTGATTCAGCATGCCCAGTAGATGGTCAGAACAAGCCTGCTTCCAGGGCTCCAGGGCCCTCATTATATGCTGGCTGGAGCCACACCTCCGGCTGCACCCAAAAGACCTGATAGGGGCTTAACATATACACGTTTGTCATAGGTTCCTTTGATTGCATTGGCTCCCCAGGGAGAACCTAGGTCCCACATTGGTGGAGGCTTTCAATCCAGATGTCTATTGTTCCTCCAGATTCAAGCTCCCCTCTCTGCCTGACCATGTGCTCTGACTGTGTGGCAGGCACCATTATCTGGGAGCACATGGCAGGCTGGTTGCTACACAGAGTATACTACATTACAATAATATTCTTGTGATAATATTGGCTCTAGGCTGAAACCCATCACTGGTATAGGAGCAACACTGGCTACCATTGTACTGAAAGGCAGTACTAGTGATGTGATAGGACACTGCTCTATTGCAGGTGGGGTGCAAAGCATCAGGATATCTTATACATGATCTAATAGGTTTCATTGTCTGGTACGAGTCACAAAGGCCAATACAACTGAGTTTCCTCTATATCTGGTAATAACAGAGGTGACAGGGAAAGAACTGGTTAGCCTTACACATTTTGCTATGCCCTTGATGGCACTTCAACAGTTGTTGCTGCAGATTATCAACAGAAAAGACCAATGATGATGGTTGCCAACTATCCTGGAAAAAAAAAGTCCTTTCCCATTATATGTATGTAAGCATCATCAGGTCATAACTAACTTAAGGGGACCCCAATAAGGGGCTTTCAAAGCAAGTGAGAAGCAGAATGAGAAGGGTTTTGGCTTCCAACTCAGCACTGTAAACACATTTAATAATATCTAAAGTATTGTTCGTGCCCTGCGCTCCCCAAGATCTAATTTACTAGTGGATGCCCACAACAGACGTACTACAGGCTGACATTTCTGGAAGTCAACATGGGTTTGTCCAAAGTGCTGTCAAATTGCAGCTGACTTACAGAGACCCCATGTGTGCAGTGTAGCCAGGAGATCCTATGATTGTCTAGCAGCCAGAAGTTCTAGCTCTTTAGTGTTATCCAGGGTGCTATAATTGCACCCCAAGAATCCTTGAGCTAGGAATCCAAATACCAGTTATCAAGTCTTTTCCAAGACCACAATGTAACTTTAAAAGGGTGAACTGGAAAGGTTTCAGGAAGAACTGGATTAGTGTCTTGGATGGGTCCCTCCAATACATAATAACTACTGCCGATTCATTGGAGCTATTATATCTACAGCCAAAAGGCACATTCCTTGAGAATATTGGAAAGAATATATTCCAGACTGGAACGAACAGAGCGAGAGGCTGTATCAAAATTTCCTTGACAGCAAAGACCCGGAAGTAGCAGATGAACTACTCCATGAACCTGACACTGCATGTAGACAAAAATGGACTGAAGCAATTGCAAATTTGGATTTCAGGCATTCTAGTAAGAAAGCCCGGAGCCTGTTGAAAAAACTAGGTGCAAGCCCACCTGTGCTCCAAGAAAATCCAGAGGTAATATCAAACCAGGTAGCTGCCTGACTGGTATCACTTCCAGAGCTCTGAAGGACTGAGATTTTATAATCAGGATGAAAAAAGAACTCCAGATTTTGAAATGCGCCTGCCCTAAAAACTGCCAGCTGTTTTCAGGGGATTTCAGTGCTGATGAGATTTTCAAGGCACTGAAGGACATCAAGAGCAAAAAGGCACCAGGCTTTGGCTGCATCTATAATGAGTTTCTGATCAACAGTGGCATGTTCACTAAGAAGTGGCTCCCAAAGTTTCTCATTGACATCATGAGAACAGGAAGACTCCCAGGGGAATTCAAGAGAGCAAAGATAGTTGCTATTCTGAAACCTGGAAAACCAAAACATCTGACAGAAAGTTACAGACCTATTTCCCTTCTGAGCTCTTGCTATAAACTCCTTGAGAGGCTAGTCCTGAACAGAATCAGTGACAGAATTAACAAACATGTCCCTATAGAGCAAGCAGGATTTAGGTCCCATTGTAGTTGTGAAGACCAGGTTCTCAGCTTAATAACTTTAATTGAGGCAGGTTATCAGAAGTGTCTTAAGACATCAGCAGTTTTTGTCTATCTGACTGCTGCTTATGACAGTTTGGTGGGATGGTCTGCTGTACACATTTTTACAAGTTTTCCCCCTGCAGAACATTATTTTGGCTCCTAAATAACATGCTGAGCAATAGAACTTTTCCAGGTAATTATGGGTCAGTCAATCAGCAAGATGAAACTGAATAACCCATGCAATAGTCACTTCCTGGCTTGATTAGTGCAATTCGCTCTATGCAGGCTTACCCTTGAGCTGACTTGGAAATGACAGCTGGTGCAAAATGTGGTGGCACACCTGCTACAAGGTGTTGGTAATAACCTTTAAAGCCTTACGTGGCCTGGGACCAACATACCTGAAGGACCACCTCTTCCCATGTATGCCCCAAAGAGCATTACACCCTATGGATCAGCATCTCTTGGTGGTTCCTGGTCTGAAAGATGTCTGTCTTATTGAGGTTAACTGGTGTGGTTAGTCCAGTCACCATTAGTTAGCAGAGTGCTTAAATAAAGCTACAAACACTTTACCAGGTTACTCAGCTTACAAAGCTACACAGAGCCACATTGCAAATTTAGAAGAGAAATACTTCTCTCTTTATTTGAAAAGTACACTTTGGATTACTAACTTACTAGCTAAAGGATGGAGGTGGATGGCAAAAAGCCCAACTGCCTCATGGTGCCAAGAGAGGGCTCCCAAGCGTTCTTCAGTTCTTGTACCGGTCCTGAAGGGCTACGGGGTGCTGTGTGAAATGCCCCCGAAGCACTTCCTCCGATGACAAGTGTTTTCGCGCCTCTTTTCGCCCACGTGGGCATTCTCTGTGAATTTTTTTTAAAGAGCCAATCGAGGCTGAGTCTTAAAATGGGGGGGGGGGTGAGAGAGAGAGGGAGATCAAGATCCAGGCTGAGTCTTAAAACGCTCTCTGTGTGTGTGTGTGTGTGAGAGAGAGAGAGATTCAGGCTGAGTCTTAAAATGTGGGGGGGGGGGGGGGTGAGAGAGAGAGAGAGGGAGATCAAGGTCCCGGCTGAGTCTTAAAATGCCGTGTGTATGTGTGTGAGTGTGTTGAGAAAAGAGGCTTGAAAAGAAAGCAGCAGTCTGAAATGGCAAATCGCTTCAAAGATGGCTCCAAAACGGTAGGGGAAGATCTAGATGAGAGCATGCTATATCATGCTGCCCCCACTTCCCCTTAGTAGGAGTTCAATGTATGTACATAGGCAATGGAAACTTTATGGCATGGAGGTAAATAACATCACCTGGTAATAGACATCCCATTAAGCCTCTATTAAAGGATATTTTTCTCCAGGTCCTTCGGAAACTACCATTGTGGAAGTTCATGGCTGAGCAACACCTGGAATCCAGATATTTCTCTTCCCATTCGTAAGTCGGACATCATCAGTTCCCATGAAGATTTTTTTCCTATAAGGCAAATTGACCACCATGACATTTTGCTTCTTTGTTTGCCATGTGTCATTCATGTATGTATAATGTGGCTGCAATCAACTTCTCTACTCATTTCAATTTATGTATTTTGTGCACTGCTAAAAATATCTGATTGACATCCCAGTGCCATCGCTTTGCTTGTCAAACCTCCTCCTATTAATTCCCCCCCCCCCCCCAAAGCACAAATCTATTCCTGGCTCTCTTTTGTGAACCTTTTCCTCTCAATTAGCTCACTGGAATGCTAATTTGATGTATTACATTCTGCAGCACTGAGGAAATGATTCATTTTTAGCTTTTTAGCATGCTGACAGGTGAGGATCTGACTTTGTGCTCCCTGTATTAAAATAACAATTGAGTACAATCTTAATATAGAGTGTAGAACATGCTAATCAGAGTAGGGTTTGGCTACTGGATTGAGTTACAGAAAAGAATAATGCATTAATTCAAATTCATATGGATGTTATTTTTTTCCTAGCAACACATAGAAGGAGTAGCCTATAGGTTGTAGCAATATTCCAAGAAGATGATGTGGCTTTAAAAAGATACATTGTCTCACTTATGTGTATAGAAGAATAATTCACTATTATTTCATTATATATCAAAGGTTTTGCCATGTCATTAGATCTTTATCAAATACTTCTTTTGTTACCTACCTTTTTGAATGTTCTGACTCAAGAAGGTACTGTAATGATGGTTTCCTTTGAAGAAAATCTAAACCTGCAAATGAAAGAATATAGGCTTTTGAAATGTTTAAGGAGGGTTTTTTTATTATCTATACAGAATAGTGTTCGGGAAGAACATCATTCACTTGCATGCAATTATCATTTAACAGCTCAAACAGCCTCTACAGAGAACTCATTTTAAGATTTTTTTTTGAAAAATGCATGCTTTACATTAGGCTATGTAGAACTCTTTGACTTGACACCCATCTCATTTCCCACAGTGAGAGAACATGACTCCAGACATAAAAAAGGAATTCTCCCCCCCCCCCAGTGGGTGCATTTGCCTAGGTAAAGGCATTCTGATTTAACAGGAAAACCCCAACTATCTCACAACATGTCAGCCTTTGACTAGTCCTGTGTCGGCTCTAAAATCCATTACTTTCCAAGTACTGGAGGTCAAGTTATGTTGACTTGTTCTCACTGAAAATTTCTGTTAAATTTGACAAACCTGTTGTATCTTTCTGCATACTGATGCACAGCTATAATTTCTCTTGCACACATCTGCACATTGTATAGTGGGTGAACCCTCAAAAAAAGTTTTCTGGAAGGCAACTGTTGTTCAGCCACTTTGGTGTAGTGGTTAAGAGCTCAGACTGTAATCTGGGAGAACTGGGTTTGATTCCCCACTCTTCTACATGCAGCTGCTGGAGTGACCTTGGGTCAGTCATAAGTTCTTTCAGAGCTGTTCTCTCTGTTAGGACTTTTTGTCCAATATTAGTGATAATTTAGAGTTATGGATCTTGCTTTCTGGAAAGAAGAGGCTGCTTCCTCTAGTTTAAAATAATTATTACTAAAGGATAAAGGGAAACTGGATTAGCTACAAAAGAAACAAAACATACTTTCTAAAGAGCAGCATTGTGCCATCTGCACACTAAGCCATCCTACAACAAAGTGAGAGATTACAGTGGAGGATCTCTCCTTCTTCTTGACCCCTGAAAGGAAACACCTGATGTCAGTCACCAGCCAGTACAACAATACCCCTCTAGGTTTCCCGGGCTTGCACTTAATTGGCCAGCTGCCAGGTACTTCTTCCAGGTTAGCCTGAGAAACAACAAGTTACATAGGTTAACCCTATAATGACTTAAATGGTCAGGTCTTGTCTTACATACTCATTTTTCCAACACTCTCAAGGGCAGTTCTCAAAGAGAGCTACGTAAGGCTTTAAAAGTTATTACCTCACAGGGTGTCTGTTGTGGGGAGGGGAAGGGAAAGGGATTGTAAATTGCTCTGAGATTCCTTTGGGTAGTGAAGGGCAGAATATAAATCCAATCTCCTCCTCCTGCTTGGGAATATTAAAAGGAGAAAAAGGAGCATATCTATATGAAAATTAATATGCCTATGTTTTCACCTTCCAACTGTAGCCCTCTGGAATGGTCTCTAAAGCTCGGGACCATTCCAGAGGTTTCCCAGTGTTTGGGGAAGAGTGAGTACCATAGGAAGGCATCTTCAGAAACCTCGTGTTAGAAAAAACCTGTCATGAAACCATGCATTTTCTTTCTTAGAACTTGCACACTAATATCTGTAACCCATGTAGGTTTAAGGAATGTTGATAGCAGGATAAAGCTTTTATGTCATTTAAGAGATAAAGGGACTGATTTGATTCCTACCGAGGGATGCCAGCCTCCAGGTTCTCACCTTGAGGATCAGAAGAACATAAGAGAAGCCAATGTTGGATCAGGCCAGTGGCCCATCCAGTCCAACACTCTGTCACTAAGTGGCCAAAAATACCAGGTGCCCTTAGGAGATCCACCAGTGGGGCCAGGACATTAGAAGCCCTCCCACTGTTACCCTCCTCAAGCACCAAGAATACAGAGCATCACTTGCCCCAGACTGAGAGGTCCTATCTATACCTTGTGGTTAATAGCCACTGATGGACCTCTGTGCCTTATGTTTATCCAATTCCCTCTTGAAGCGGTCCATGCTTGTAGCCACTGCCACCTCCTGTGGCAATGAATTCACCTGTGGCAGTGAATGCCATGTGTTAATACCTCTTTGGGTGAAGAAGTACTTCCTTTTATCTGTTCTAACCCAACTGCTTAGCAATTTCATTGAGTGCCCACAAGTTCTTGTATTGTGAGAAAGGGAGAAAAGTATTTCTTTCTTGACCTACTCTGTCCCATGCATAATCTGGTAAACCTTGATCATGTCACCCCTCAGTTTTTGTTTCTCTAAGCTAAAGAGCCCTGAGCGCTTTAACCTTTCTTCAAAGGGAAAATGCTCCAACCCTTTTATCATTCAAGTTGTCCTTTTCTGCACTTTTCCAATGCTATAATATCCTTTCTCAGGTGTGGTGACCAGAACTGTGCACAGTATTCCAAATGAGGTCCCACCATCGATTTATACAGAGGCATTATGATACTGGCTGATTTATTTTCAATTCTCTTCCTAATAAGTCCCAGCATAGCATTGGCCTTTTTAATTGCGGTCACACACTGTCTCAACATTTTCAGTGAGTTATCTACTGCAACTCCTGTGAAAGTGAATTCCATGTGTTAATCACTCTTTGGGTGAAGAAGTACTTGATCCTGGAATTCCCATTTTGGGGATCCATGCTCATATCCAGATGACAGAGATCAGTTCCCCTGAAGAAAATAGATGCTTTGGAGGGTGGACTGTATGGCATTGTACTCCACTGAGGTCCTTGTCCTCTCAGGCTCCATCCCCAAATCTCCAGGAGTTTCCCAACTAGGATTTGGCAACCCTACCCCCCCGTCCCCAGCTGGTGGCCAGGGGAACCTTGCAACTTGTGAGCCTTGCCCTTCCTATGTTACTAACAGCCTCTTTTGATGGTCTTCTTGGCATCAAATTGGTGAGGGATGAATTTCAGGAGGTGCTAATTACTACCAAAGGGAAAGCCAGCCCCCCCCCCCAATCTCTTAAGAGTGTCAGGGACCATTTAAGGAACTCTACAAGGAAGGTTGAATTTTCTCTCAGACAAAATGAATACCACCTGACTTCTAATTGAGGGTTGTGGTTTGTTCATCAGCTTGCTGGCTGGCTGGACAAACCAGAACAGACAGTAATGACATGCGCCAGGGTGGGAACTTTAATAACATAGGAAGAGCCCTACTGGATCACACCAATAGTCCATCTAGTCCAGCATCCTGTCTCATACAGTGGCTAATAGGGAAAGAAAGAGGGGAACAAAAAAAGAAGAAGAATCAAGAACCTGAAAGGTTAAATGGATACAAATTTGGGGCCTCAATGTTAAGACCAATAAATTTACAACATAAGTATTACGAATTATAAAAAAATGCATTTATTACAAATTAGTTTAGAAACAACTATAGGCCCAAATATAGCCTCAATAAGAATGAAACATTTATTTGTCCTTCCTTTTCAGCACAATTTTCACTTGGTCCTATATTGGTTAATATTAGTATTGCAGTAATTGAGCCTATGTGCAACATTTATGCTTGACCACTGAAGAAGGCCAGTAGGCTAAAACACATCTGTTTTAACATCACATAAGGTCCCAATTATGCATATTATATGATCTGTAGACTGTTCTGGTTTTCAGAACCGGAAGAAGAAAACAGGAGATTCCACTCCAGTACATATGCAAAGTCTTTTAAACTGCAGTACCTAACCTACCATCCACAATCCTATTGCATTGTCTATTGGATGTCTCAACCTGTTGATTGCATTGACTTACTCTTGTGCGTAATCAGCTTTGAGTCCCAATGAGAAAGGCAGAATATAAATAAAGTACATAAATAAACAAGAAGTGGGAGGATATAGATGAAAAGGGAAAGGCCATATAGGGGGGAGCTGTTGGCTATTTATTACTCAGGGTTAGCCTTGGGCAAATTGTGCCAATCGAGCATGTCTGGGGGCAGCCTTAAGAGAGCCCAGCAATTAAATCCCCCAAAGCCAGAGTAGAAATAGTCTACAGAGGCCTAACCACAATGTGATGTTCTGCTCCACCACCATCACCCAGCCAAGTTTATAATCAGGAGAGACATGCATTCCCAGCCTGTCCTGATGAGGGCCATTACCAGAAGTGAGGATGCTCAGAACACTCCACAACCCTCCCAGGGAGCAGAAAATGGGATGGGGGAGGCAGGAAAAGCTGATGGAGAAGAGGTGTGGGAGGGGGGTGACAAAAGAAACTTTGTGAGCCAGTCACAAAAATTCCAGGTCCTTTACATCTTGTTATTTACCTAAGCTGCTACAAATGAAAAAGCCAGGGTTATAGTGCTATGGTGAATGAGCTGATGGGGGCATTGTCCTCCCCCCAAAAGGAAGGTAGTTTGGATTTAGAAGAGTCTGAGATCAGGTGGCCAACCAATGTGTGTGCAGACAGCTGAGAGGAGGCGGTATCCAAGAATTGTCCTTACCCCAGTCTGACATCTACACATTTTACATAGTTACTCAAAAAAGCTGAGGGAAACTTTCCATGCGAAACATTAAAAGCAGAACATTATACAATCCAATTAAAACCGAAAGTAAAAAGGATATAGTTAAATATGGTTTGTGTTAGGCTAGGCTCTCTTCCCCTCTGAAGCAACCAGAGTAGGAAAGTGGGGAACTCACAAGCCACAATTTTTTTTGATACCCATCTGCTGGTAATATTGTGCTTCCAAAATGCTATCCAAACAGTGAAAAATGTATCTTTTTATAAGTATATGTGAGAATTCTTAAATGTCACCTAGAAAGGAGGCATTCATTTGTGAAATGTCATCTTTTATAGAAAGTCAATAAACATTTGTTGCAAGTAAAAATAACAACAAGAATATAAAGTTTTATTAATGGGTCAGAGGCACCAAGCTTCCTGCAATGATGCTTTTTATAGATAATGACTAATCAATTGGAGAACCTTAAAAATCTATGCTGAAGACAAATCACTTTTATTTTTCTTAATTATTTGTATGAGGCATCCATTGTAGAATGACCTTTTCCAAGAACTGAAATAAAATGCTAGTCCTTGTAAAGGACTAAGAGTGCCCACTGTAAATATAAAAGTTGCACAGTATTGAGATACTCTTCTGCAATGATTTGATTGACAGAGACATCCAGGACCAAATATCTCATAGGGATACAGCTATGGGTAAAACAGTCACACATTGGTTCACTTAGAACAGGAGGACTAGCCAGTTTTCAGTCTTTTGCTGCTCAGTTTTAAGTCATGAATATGCTGAAGATGACAGATGAAATATTATGTCTAAACTACTGAACAAATGAAAATGAAGTATGCTTTAAAGAATGAGTCTCATTTTTTTCACTGCACAGCTGTATTATTTAAAAGACTTAGAACAAAATACAACAGAAGTATGGGTAAAGCAATTACTGGTTTGCTTGTTTTTTTTAAAAAAAAATCTGTAGGTAGATTACCATAAGGTTGTGAGTGTATACAAAGCTTGTAAATATTTCTGTTGTTCCCAAGAGTCTGTTTTGGTCAGGATATCAACAAGGAGCACTAACTGTCAGAATAGGAGTATTTTTATTATTTATGTATTGCATTATATCCTGCCTAATCTTTGTGTAGCCCAGTGTTACAAATGCAAGGTTTCCCTGTGTTCTCCCATCCAGACACTGACCAGGTGAGATATCAGCAAGAGTTGTAGCATTGTATAACCAGCTGTGACCTAGTAAATAGAAGCTCACAAGTAGGGTATGAAGTTGATCACCTCTCATAATTCCATTGGGGTGCCATACCTAATAGCCGCTGATAGATCTAGCTTCCAAAAATTGGCCTAAACCTGTTCTATGGTAGTGACAATCACAACATCTTGTAGGGGTTAGTTCCTTCATTCACTTATGTATTCTGGAAATTTCACTGGCTATCAGTTTATAGGCCCTGTGTGAAGAAATGCACTTTTTTCTTTGGAAGTTTGAAATGAGCAAAACTTTCACTCTGAGTTTTAAAAGTTTTTTCTCTCTGGGAAGGAAGGGGGGAAGTCAGTTAAAGTGCTTTCCAGATGTACCTCAGCTCACCTTCATACAAATGCTACTAAATCAAGCAGGAGAGATAATGGGTGGGTCTAGTTCTCCCCCTTCTCTAAGCAGGTAACAGAGATTTGGAGGACTTCAGACTAGAAAGACTCCAGGAATAATCTTAAGGAAGAACCTCCAGGAAATGCCTCTCTGACCTGGTCTGATCTGGTCAGTGGGTGGGGAAAAGAGAAGTGATAAAACTCAGGGGAGCGGGGAGGAAGGGCTCTTTCATACTGGGTCTATCAGAGCAGATGGAACTCTTAACTGAGGTCTGGAGGAGGCAGCCATTTGACCATGTGCTGCCCCAGAGAGCTACAGAAAGCTTCAAGGTGATGATAACTCTGTAGAGATCTGTAACTTCCTAAGCTTTAGAAGCCTGTTCTATTTTAACATTTGATAGGGTATGTATAGAGAGAGGAAAAGAGGATTTACATTTTACCCATTTCTTTTGAATCCCTTGCTCATTCTGGTGCTGTGCTAAAAGTATGCTCGTGAACATTTTCTTTTTAATAAAAACTGTATAATTTTTTATTCTGGTAGTGGTTTTCTGTACCACATAGACCTCCATTGTCTTGGACATGCTATTTTAAAAGGGGCACCAAGAGGATAGCAGGCAGTTGGCAAGTGGCTGTTCTCTTTAGATTCTCTGGTATGGTAGAGCCAGGAATCTCTCTCGTCTAGCAGAGTTACAGACTTTACACAGTGGCAGGTTGGTACTGTGTGTGTGCTAACAGAGATACAAAGTTACACTGAGCCAATTGTCAGTTCAAACTAAAGAGTTCTTTATTAGGGAACTCCATTCTAGATAGTATAGATGAGAGTAGGGGTAGGATCTAATCTAATCTAACTAGCTCAATAAATGCAGATGGAGAATACATGTCCTGTATCCATGATGCCAAAGATGGAGACTGTGCTCCTTTTGTGTGTGTGCAGGAGACAGAAGGAAGGAAGTCATGCCCTAAGAATAGCATTCTACTTCAAAGGGATAGTATCATATAGCAGGACAGAAAGGATGCTCTGTGTGTCCTGACCTCTCTATCTGTTCTGAATCTATGGTGTTGTCTCTGATGTCTGTGGCATGGAACAGTGTACAATCCTCCACTTCCAAGATATTCCTCCAAGGGCACACAAGACAGTAAACTGTCCCTGTGGTGACCAGGTGCTGGGCAGCGAGAGACACAGAGGCAAAGCCTCAGAACTTGGAAGGGAAGCTGGGAGTCCTAATACTCCCAGTGGGCAATTCCTGCAAAGGTCAGGTGGTGGTGGTGGTGGGCTACCCAAGAAAGGAAAGCCTCTCCAGGTGTTGGGAAAACTTTGTAGGGCAGGGTGGAATAGGGCCTGCTGGCCAGAACAGATCCATTCTGCGACACTGTACTGGTTGACTGGTTACACCATCCTTGTACTACTTTTGTACTTTGGTACCTTAGGTAAACTATAGGGCTGCCAAGTCCAACTTGGGAAATTTCTGGGGACTTTGGGGGTGGAGCCAGGAGACTTTGGGGGTGGAGCCAGGAGAAAGGAAGTGACATCATTTTGTGATGTCACATCCTGTGATGTTGCTTCCACATGCTGACACATGAACTCATGAAGTTTCCTAATACTGAATCAGGCCATTGGTCCATCAAGGTCAGTATTGACTACTCAGACTGGTAGTGGCTCTCCAGGGTCTCAGGCTGAGATCTTTAATGTCACCTATTACCTGATCCTTTTTTAGCTGAAGAAGCTGATACCTCCTGCATGTCAAGCAGATGCTCTATCACTGAGCAACAGCCCTACTGAATCCTTCCTCATCTCGGCAGAATATGAAGCACTAAGTGCTACACAAGTGCTTAATATGATTTTCATATCATAAGAACAGGAGAGAAGCCACAGTGGATCGGCCCATCCAGTACAACACTCTGTGTCACACAGTGGCCAAAAATACCAGGTGCCCTCAGGAGGTCCAGCAGCGGGGCCAGAACTCCAGAAGCCCTCCCACTGTTGCCCCCCAAGCACCAAAAATGCAGAGCATCACTGCCCCAGACAAAGGGTTCCATTTAGACCTTGTGGCTAATAATAGCCACTGATAGACCTCTGCTGGATGGGGACAGAGAGAGACAGACAGACAGAAAAAAGAGAGAGAGAGAGAAGGAAAAAAAACTGACAGAGGCACTTACTTCCATTTAGACCTTGTGGCTAATAATAGCCACTGATAGACCTCTGCTGGATGGGGACAGAGAGAGAGACAGACAGACAGACGGACAGAAAAAGGAAAGAAAGAGGGAGAGAGAGAGAAGGAAAAGAGCTGGAAGAGAAACTTACCTTGCCAGCCACATGCAAAAGCAGCCCCTTCAGTCCCTCCTTAATCTCTGGGCGGACCTCTCTTGCTGTGGAAGCTCTCTTGCTGACTTCTTAAAGGGGAAATGTCTGGTGAGGCTTTTTACTGCAGGGCAGGCTCTCTGCAGACATTTCCCTTTTAAGCCAGGGCAGACTCTGACGTTCCCCTGCGTTCCTGCTGGCAGCCATTTTGTCCCCCAGGGGCCAATTTTGAAAAAGCGGGGGTAAGCAGTAAAAACCGGTGTTTCCCCCGCCCTACCGGGGGACTTGGCAGCCCTAGTAAACTATCATTGGTTTTTTTCTCTTAAAAGGTGTGAGATTTGGGGAATCTGTATTTTTGAGGACTCTCTTTGCTCCTTTTTTCCAAAACCAGGCTCTGGATTAGTACCTTTTTAGTCTCCCATAACATGTGCATTTTAGAGAATTCCTCCTTTGATGGGATTTCTGACTGCATTATACTGCATCCTTCAGATCTCTCGCTGGTCTCCAGTTCTTTGACTTTCCTTCTCTTGAGTGCCTTGAATGCGATCAATGATTTCTTTCATTAGAAATTTACATTTATTTCAAAGTCATCTCTAACCCTGTTCTCTGAGCTGTAAGGCCAGAATTTCCCCCCAAATATCTTCTGTAGTAAACTCCAGAAGTTAGATGGAGCCAATATTTGGTTGTTTCTTATTTTAACATGTTTTTTTAAATTCTTCCTCCTTTTAGAAGGAAGTAGGTTAACCAGTGTTCAGTTATATTGAAAATCCTTTTGTCTAATGAAACATGCTGACGTTTCCTCCCTCATGAGCACCCTGATATTGTCCTTGAATAAGTGATTTATCCCACAGCAGCAAATTCTGCCTTCCTGTGCCCCTGAGATTTCATACCAATAATTTTAGAAGATCAGGCCAATAATTTTAGAAGATTGTGATGTGTCATTTAAGGAGTTAACCGGGTCATAAACAGAATAATTTACAATTCTGACATTCTTATCATGAATTTTCTTTTGTTGCTGGAAAGTACTAATCTAACTTACATTTTCTACATGGCATTTCATGTCATTTTAGAATTTGTTAAGGCACTGGTGATACTTCCAAACATTATTGTGATTCATGACTTGAAACTGCCATATGAAAGAATCAACAAAAAGACTAGGAAAAATTTGATGGTAGGTATAGCCAGTTCTGGTTGTTATGGAAATGTTTTTAAAGAACAAACAAAATTAGAGGTTGTGATTGTTCTTCATATCACCATGAGCAGTTATTATTTAGCTGGACAAACTAATTATGACAATTCATAAATGTATATACAATGCAGAAAGAAAATCTGATTTCAGAATTTTTCCCTAGAACATTCTACTTATGTATTATTTGCTAGATATATGGTTTATAAATAAATTGGCATTAGTCTTATATGCTGAATAAGCATGAAAACTGCCGAACTATAGTAAATAGAACATAGTATAGAAGGTCAGAGAAGCAATAGATTAACAGTCCTGCATAACAGTTTCTCTGGGGAAAACTTTTAGAAGTATCATAGGCTAAAGATCATGACACTGATGATGCATCTAATGTTCTCAGCAAAATTCCTGCTCTTATTTGTCAGCAGTTATGGTTAGACAGGCCCTTTTTAATTAGTTGATGACATTTACTACAAGCATGTTGAAATATGTCTATAAATATCACTTACATTATAGAAAGATACAAGTGGGAACCTGCAAGGAAATGCAGGAGGTATCTCATATCTCCTCCCTCCCTATTTCCTCTTTTCCTTTCCTGTAAGCTCCTATAACCCTTCCCTTTACCTCCTGCTTCCTTCTAGAATTGCCAAACTCCAGGTGTGCCCCAGAGATCTCCCGTAATCACAACAGATGTGCCAACTACATATAATAGTTCCCCCTTAGGGTTGCCAGCTCCAGGTTGGGAAATTCCCAGAGATCTGGGTGTAGAGCCTTGGGGGGTGAGATTTGGGGAGGAAAACAACCTCAGCAGGGTATAATGCCATAGATTCCACACTTCATAGCAGCCATTTCCTCCAGGGGAATTGATCTTTGTCATCTGAGAATCAGTTGTAATTCTGGGTGATCTCTTGCCCCCACCTTGAGATTGGCAACACTAGTTCCCATGGAGGAAATGGCAGCTTTGGTGGGTGGAATATATGGCATTACACCCTGCTGAGGACCCTCCCTTCCTCAGACTTTGCACGCCCCAAGCTCCCCCCCCCAATGTCCAAGTATTTCCTAACCTGGATTTAGCAACACTATCTCCTTCCTGCCCAATAGCCAACCTACATTTATTGGCCCCTCTGTCTTCAGCTTCCCCCCACCTGACAGTCTCTAACTAGGAAAACTGTGTCCCTGTTGTGTGGTGTCAGCCACTGGGCCATGACCACTTGTATGGGAGGGAACCCTGATGGGCGTGTTGGGTGGTAATTCACTTTCCCCTGTTTTTCCCTCCCCACACTATTTCCTCTTTCCCTCCTCTTGGCAACCCTCTCCCCCTTCCCTACATCTTCCTCTCCTCCTCAGCCATTCACTAACCTACCTTTGTTCAGCCTCCCATCTTCAGCTGTATTTATTTTTTATTTAGTTCATTTATAACCCATCTTTCTCCACAGTGTGGACCAAAGCAGGTTACTTTATCCTACTCTTCTCCTTTTTATCTGCACAACAGCCCTGTGAGGTATGTTAGGCTGAAAGTATTTGACTGGTCCGAAATCACCCAGTCAGTTTCCACAGCAAGATGGGGATTCAAACCTGAGTCTCCCAGATGCTACTCTGAAGCTCTAACTGCTACACCACACTGGCTTTCATAGGGTGGCTGCTAGTTGAGTCATGCAAGTCAGGTGGTATCAAGTCATCCAGAGGTTGCTTCCAAGCCTAGTGCTGCCAACCTTCAGGTGGGACCTGGAGATCTCCCAGAATGTCAACTAAACTCTGGATGACAGAAATCTGTTTCCCTGGAGAAAATGCCTGCTTTGGAGGTAGGGATGCCAATCCCAAGATGGCAGGGGATCCCTTGATTTTTGGGGTTCCCTCAGATTCTGGCCAGCTGACCAATGGGGGGGAAGCCCCACCCCCAACAGTCATCCATGGTCCCACTTGAAAAGAGTTGCAAGAGAAGGGAAAGAGGACCAGACGGCGGCAGCAGCAGAGCAGTGGACACCAATGCTAATTGGGATCGCTGTGCTCAATGACAACTGTGCAGGGAGGGGGGTATGGCATGATCCTTGAGATGACAGAGCACATCCATGAGGGGTTGTCACCCCGATCAGCCCCACTGTAGCTAAAGGTCTGGTCCAAAATAACTCAGTAAGCTTCCACAGTAGGATGGAGATCTGAACCTAGTCTCACAGACCCTACTCTGAAGCTCTAACCACTATACCACACTGGCTTTCATTGTTGAACAGTAGCAAGCAGCCAGGTAGAGTCAAGTGGTATCAAGTTACCTAGAGGGTGCTGCCAGGCCTAAAGTTGCTAGCCTCCAGATGGGACCTAGAGATCCCCCAGAATTACAACAGAACTCCAGACAACAGGGATCTGTCCCTCTGGATAAAATGGCTGCTTTCGAGGGTAGACTTTGTTGCAATATACCACACTGAAGGCTCTCCCCTATCCAAACCCTGCTCTCCTCAGACTTCATCACAAAACTCCAGGAATTTCACAACTTGGACTTGGCAACCCTAGTCAGGCACCAATGAATCCTTTTTCAATGGCCAAAAATAGGCCTGGAAAGTGCCCAGCCCTCTCCCCTGTCTTTTTACTCACAAAAACCCAGCCTGGGATGCTACAATTGCCTAGCAACAGCCACTGAGGGAATCCATCTTTTAAAACTACAGGCACTTCTTTTATCATTTTTGGGGGTTTGGGGTGTTTTTAAAACTCCCCAATGTTTGTTTTTTTTAGATTTTACATTTTTCTGCAAACCTGGAATGTTTTTCAGGTTTGTAGAAAGATCTGTCTTGCCCATTCACAGCTCCAGTCACCAAATTGAAGTATCCAAAGGTTTGGTGGACTTCACGATTAGAAAATAAGAAATAAATAATTGTGTTAGAGTTCATGAAATCAAGCAAACTCTGGAACACAACAGAAGACAGGAGGGCCTGGTGTGATGTGGTCCATGGGGTTGCAAAGAGTCGGACTCGACTGTGCAACTGAACAACAACAACAACAATATAGAGTTGCAAATTGCTGCTAATTTTTTTTTTATGGAAATTTGAAATTTTAATAATGAAAAGAATCATATCCATTTTCTCCTCTTAACTCTAGATTATTATAGCAAAAGTTTTAGAATTCCCAAGAGCTGCGCATTTCACTCTGTGTTAATTCATTTTCTGATAGAGGCACAAGAATGGATGAACCAGTTTGTGAGAAAAAAATAAGTACTTTGAAATATGATTTTGCTCTAAGGAATATTTGAAAGGAAAGCTGCCTCACAGGGTTCCATAGATATTGTCCTTGCAAAGCTTTCAAGATCAGATACGCACTATTTGATAAGTAAAAGGGGATCTTTCTAACAGCTAGCCAACAAAAAATGAGGCTTTTTATGAATGAAATACACATATTTCAAAAATGTTTTTAAAACAGAAGTGCTAGTGGATTGCAGGCAATATTTTCAAAGGCAAAAAATGAAATGGAATACCACAAGACACCAAAAAGCTATACTTCATTTTCTCATTCTAAGGAGTAACTATTCATTGAATTCATAATGAAATTAAATGTGTTATGAGAAAAGATCTATGAGGTATTTATATCTGAGAGTTGTCTGTGAATTACAAGATCTTTGATAACATGTGGATACAGTTTACAGTTTCAGAATATGCATGACCACTGAACATCATCATTTGAGTGCTCCACCCATTATCCTGCCACTCATCTCTCTTATACATAATTCTCTGCTGGTGGTGGCACGCTCCTGAACATTCCACACACGACCCCAGCCTTTGGTCCCCTAGCCTGTCAATCAGAAGCTGTCCCTATCCGCTGGCTTTGAGTATTCGCGTGCCATTGGCTGGGGGCTGGGTCTGATCCTCTTCCCCGCCCACTCCTTCAGCCACTGTGCCCTCTCAGAATTACTGGCAGACAGCTTTCTCTCTTGACAAAGACGCTTCTCCTGCTTCCCTGCTGTGTGGGACTGTTACCTCAGTGGCTGTTGGTAGGTGTAACAAAATGGCAGTTACCTGTGATTATAAGATGGCGGCTGTCTGTGGTTTGTTTAAAATGTTCCCCCATAAGGTTCAATTGAGCTGTAGTTCCAGAGAGGGGCCTGAAGGAGTATCACTCACTGGGTTGAATGGGGCTTCCTCATCTGCTGGCCTACAGTTTCCAGCTGCCACAAGGCCAAAAAATGTGGGAAAAGAGGGGCGGGGGTGGGGCGTCATCAATATAGACTCCAGCCCATCAAGGGAGGATTGTGTTTAACCCCTGATTGATTGATTTTTCATATTTATATCCCGCCTTGCCAGGCAAGATGTTGATTTATGCCCTGTTGGTTCAGAGTGTGTGCTTACTCCTACAGTTGTGCTTTATTCATTTAGTGTGTTTGTGTGCTCCATAATTGTGTAAATACTAAAATAATTTTTTCTATTTGGACCAATAATCTGTGTTGTGCTCTGACCCCATAGTTGCCCCCGCTCTGCCAATACCAAAGGGAGGGGGTAGCCCAGGGAAGCAAGGAAAGGCCAGACCCTTGGGTTGCCAACTTTCCAGGGATCCCCCAAAGACTGGGGATTTCATCTCCAAATAGGGAGATTTGGCCACAGGGGTCTCACTGTCCCTCTAGAAAGGCAGTGACACTTCAGTGACTGGTGGCAGGGAACTTAAAGAGCGAGAAACGCCCACAGGAGGAGGGTGGGAGGCGAAAAGCCGAGTTGTAAACTGGAGCCCATTTTGCCACAGTAGGCAACCAAGTTTGGTTCAGACAAAGGAAGGAAACCCTTCACAGGCCTTTGTAAAGAACTCATTGGGACCAGTCCTGACTAGGGTTGCCAGCTCCAGGAAGGGAGATTCCTGGAGATTTTCTGGTAGAGTCTATGGAAGCCTGGGCTTGGGGAGGGGAGAGGCCTCAGCTGAACAGAATGCCATAAAGTCTACCTTCCAAAGCAGTTATTTTCTCTGGGAAGGAGAGACCTGTTGTCTGGAGTTCAGTTGTGATCCATGGCAATCTTCAGGCTCTACCTGGAGGTTGGGTATCCTAGGTGTGGCAATCAGTGCTTCAGAGCAGGGTCTGCTAGATCCAGGTTCTTGCTGTTGTAGCTGAGTGGGTGATTTTGAACCAGTCACAGACTTTCAGCCTAACCTATCTTACAGAATTTTTGTGCAAGTCAAAAGGGGGAGAGGATAATGATGTAAGCTGCTTTGGTCCCCATTGCAGAGAAAATGGTGGACTCTGTGTCCTTATACCCTGCTGAGATGCCCCCCCCCCCTCCATGACAGCCAATGTGACGTGGCAATCAGGGCTTCAGAGCACGGTAGAGGGTGCAGGTAGGGTGGGGAGATGGAAAGCTGAAGAGTGAGGGGGAGATTAAGGTAGGTTGATGCTTGGCTGGGAAGGAGAGGGTTGCCAACTCCAGGTGGGGAATTCCTGGAGATTTGAGGGGTGGAGCCTGGAGAGGGTGAGGTTTGAGGAGTGGTGAGGCCTCAGACAGGTACATTGTCCTCCAAACCAGCTATTTCCTCTTGGGGAACCACTGTTGCCAACCTCCAGGTGAGGGCAGGAGATCACTCAGAATTACAACTGCTTTTCAGGTAGCAGAGATCAGTTCCCCTGGAGAAAATGGTGGACTCTATGTCATTATACCCTGCTGAGGTTGCCACAGCAAATTGACGTTGAATGCCCAAGGCCTTGACACTCCCCAAGAGCCTCTTTCTAGAGCCCGTTGTATTTATTTCCACAACGGGCCTTATTCCTAGTTGTCATATATTTATACGTAGCACAGCATTGATCCTTTGATGCCCAGTGTTGGTTTGCTGTGGGGCTGAATTCAGCTTTGTGAAAGTATCCTTAGAGTACACATAAAAAGAATTGGCTTGAATATTTTGGAACAAAGTAACATGAGAAAAAGAACAAGGAAAATAGAAGTCAATTTTTAAATTTTATTTTATTTCCTGAGGCAATGAATTGGGTGTTCCATTGAATGTGTGGTTTCCTTTGAAAGTATATGGAAATACACTCCCTCTCATCTACTAAAATTCAAAACACAGACACAAATCATTTATAGGAGACAAAAACCAATAAGTAGTGTCAGCACAGAGAACTATATTTTACTTGGCAGGGCCATGAGGAATTATAGCAGCCTGCAGTGAGTAGAATATAAAGCGACATAAAGTGCCTGATGACAACAGGGTTAGAAATTATAAAATGTAAAATCCAATATTTATTCTTCCTAGCATCAAACAGCTGGGAATTTCTTATGACTTCTATCAGGATGTCATGCTTTTTCTCATGGACTAATAATTCTAGAAGCACTTTTATATGCATGCTGTTCTTTATATATTTTGAGGGAAGAGCTTATACAAGTTTGAAGAAGTCAAATACTCCTCATTTGAGGCTATCATATTTAATTATTAAGCATAAATATAAAAACTTATTGAAAAGCAAAAAACAGGCCTTTGCTAAGAATGAATTGAACAGGTCAAGCTCCTTGTCAAGAAGAAAAGGCGGTACAGCATTTTGGCAGGAACTGAAATCCAGATGCTCTGTGAATAAGCAATCTAACCTGATTTCTTTACATTACTGGGAGTGCTATTATAGATCCCTATTTGAGGCATGCTGAGAGGTAAATAGTGTTGTAGCAGATCTGAATATCTCTCAGTTTCCAAGCTGGCCTGATGTTACACTGGGGGGAAGTGAAAGAGCTAATTAGTAATCTGAAGTCAGAAAAGGCTCTTGGAATTGATTTTATCTTTCCTGAACTATTGAAAGAAAACCCAGATTGGTGGGCTTCTTTCCTTGTCCTCTCTTTTCTAAAATTAATATCTCCAAAATAATACCTGATAGCTGGAAACTAGCTGTAATTTCTTCAGTCTTTAAGAAAGGTGTCAGAACAAATCTGGCAAACTATTGGCCAATTAGCTTCTTATCTATAATTGGAAAAATCTATGCCTGTTTTCTTTCAAGACTACTCCAGTGGATGGACGAATATGGCATCTTGAATCCAGCACAATTTGGTTTTAGAAGAAAGCATATATTCATTATTGCTTTATTTTATCTTCTGTTGCACATAAATATGTTTAATGTAAAAATGGCACCTTCCATGGTGCATTTATGGATCTTCACCAGGTTTTTGATTCTGTACCACATAATTTAACATGGAATAAACTTTACTCTATATCAGTTCCTGGTAGACTATTAATCCTAATAAAAAATTTTTACTGTCACAACCTTGTCTACATATGCCCCTCAAGGAATTTTCCTTTGTCTCAGCCTATAAAAATTGGTAAAGGCATTAGACAGGGATATGTTCTTGCCCCATTTCTTTTAAATTTATATCTCAATGATTTTACCCCTATGGCTAAACTTTCTAGTCATTATCCCTCTGTTCAAGGTCATTCTATTCCAATGCTTCTTTATGTAGATTATCTTGTTCTGTTAAATTTTTCCTCCATAGGATTTTGAAAATCAATTAAAGATTTTTGTGATTATCATTCCCGTCATTTTCTAGGAATCAATTTTGATAAATCAAAAATACTTTTTTTTTCAAAGAATAAAAAAGTAATGAAACTCTGGAAAATTGATGGCAACTCTATTGAATTTGTTAGTCATTTCAAATATTTTGGGTTTTTAAAAATTATAATCTTTAATGGACTGTGCATATTAAACTTGTTATTCAAAAGCTTCATTCTTCATTATCCACCTTGAGATTGTTTTTACTCTAAGGGGCACAATATACTTGCCCTTCAAAAAATTTACTATGCAGCAATCTTCCCAATGATACTCTGTGCTATTCCAGTATGGGCTATTGCCGCCCTGCAATTATTTGATACAATCTTGCTGCAGTTTTTTTGCTCTTCCTTGTTGTATAGCCTCATCGGTAATTCGCCTACAGTTTGGTCTTCCTCAAGTTTCTAATCTAGCCTGAATAAAAGTCTTTAAATTTAGAACTTGCCTTACTGACCTAGATTCATTTCCCCATCTTTTTCATTTAGTTGTAACTAATTTTTCTTCTTTATACTGGTTCAAGGTAGTTGATTCAAAATTAGGCTCCCTGTTTACCAAGCCAGTTTTAATAAGGACACCCATGCCAAATAGAATCTTTATACCCATGCCAAATAGAATCTTTATACACACCCATGAAAATATTTTAAAGAAATGGGCTTGTTCATCACTGATGCTAAATGTAAATGCTCTCCTCTACATTATAACATCATGTTTAAGGGTGCTTTCATTCTCTAAATTCCTAAATTCGGATGAGCATATACATTAGGGTGATGTAATGCTTTTAACCAGGGGTCCTTTCGTAAAAAAAGAGGTGCAGGAGCTCATTAGCATAACTCATTTGCATATACCACACCCCCTGACGTCACCGGAAGTGTCAAAAGGCCACACATCCCTGACGTCATGGGCAGTGTGTCAGAAGGCAAGACGGGAGGGAGGGAGGGGGAAGGAAGGAAGGAAGGGGGGAGAGAAGGAGGAAGGGGGGAAGGAAGGAACAGGAAGGTAGGTAGGTAGTTGGGGGGGGGAGAGAGAAGGAAGGAATGAAGGAAGGGGGGAGAGAGGGAGGAAGGGGGGAAGGAAGGAACAGGAAGGTAGGTAGGTAGTTGGGGGGAGAGAGAGAAGGAAGGAAGGAAGGAAGGGAGGGAGGGAGGAAGGGAGAGGGGAAGGAAGGAACAGGTAGGTAGGTGGGGGGAGAGAGGGAAGGAAGGGAGGGGCGCTTCTCCCCCCCACTGGGGCTGGCATTTCCCCCTCCCTTGCTTGGGCCTGAGTGGCATTAAGCCACTCAGGCCCGGCTTCCCCCTCCCGGGAGGCGGGACACAGCTTCCTCGGCGGGGCCGGCGGCGGCCAGCCGCGGCCCCGGAGAAGGCGATGGGGCGGGACGGGGCTTCCCCGGCGGGGCAGGCGGCGGCCAGCCGCGGCCCCGCAGAAGGCGACGGGGGGCGGGACGGGGCTTCCTTGGCGGGGCCGGCGGCGGCCAGCTGCGGCTCCGCAGAAGGCGACGGGGGGTGGGATGGGGCTTCTCGGCGGGGCCGGCGGCGGCCAGCCGCGGCCCCGGAGAAGGCGACTGGGGCCGGGATGGGGCCCCCCCGGCCCCGCCCCCCAGCCCCTTCTCTCCCGGAGCGGCACTCCGGCTCGCTCCGGCCCCAACGGAGCCCTGCTTTTAACTCATCTGAAATGACAAGATGATTTAAAAAATATTCCTTCAGAAAACCACAGCTGTGTTTTTTGTTCTCACCTATCAAATTGCATATTTCATACTTTTAAAATATTATTGCTATTTTTGAAAGTACCACTATAAATATGTTACTTTTTGGACTGGACACTTGGCAAGCATACTTAGTGTTCAGAAACTGAAATTCTTATTTTCCTGCAAACTACATATTTTGCTATGTAATTTCTGACAAATTGAGTTTATTTTAAGGATGCATGGACTTTAGGCTGCTAAATCTAGGGAAAGGAATATGGATATATTTTGAGGTACATTTTTTAAAATAATTACAAACTTAAATAGATGGGAATCCTGCAAATATAACAGTATTTGAATGATCTAAAGCAGGGATGGGCAAATTGCGGCCTGCGGGCCACATGCGGCCAGCCACAGAGTTTTTTGCAGCCCGCCAAGACAGTCGGCCATGTGGTTTCAGTCAGGCCTCCGTTGGGCCCGGAGCGCAGAGAAGTGGCGCTCCGGGAGTGAAGTGTCCAGGGGGTGGGCACATTACAGCTATAGATGATATGAAATTAGCACAATAAATAAATTGAATAAAACTACCACTATTTTATTTAATTTATATTTATTGATTTTTATGATACAATTTATACCTTTTCTGAAATGCAAAGTTAACTAATGAATGTAATCATTTTAAACGGTGCGGCCCTCCACTAACCTTCGCTCCCACAAAGTGGCCCCCAAGCCAAAACAATTGCCCACCCCTGATCTAAAGTGGTCTACTTTTTCAACTAAACCCAACAACTAAACCCAACTTTTTCATCTAGGCCCTATTTGGTTTTAGCAGCACTTGGTGCCATTGTTTTAAGCTGCCCTGAGCCCGTTCGCGGGGATAGCAGGGTATAAATAGAATAAATAAACAAACAAATAAATAAATAAATAAATACTACTGATCTCCTTGGAAGACCTATGAAACAGCAGTGATAGCAGCAAAGAAATGTTATTCCACTGCCATCATTACATTAGCTAGTTCATGACCATCCCAAATGTTTAAGATATAACAGCATCTGCAGTCATGCTTTTGCCTGCCTATCAGCGACTGGGTTCACTGCAAACAGGCAAGATCAACAATTGCCCATATGTGTGCTTTCTCTGTTGTGGCCCCATCTTGTGCAATGGCCTGCCTACCTATGGACGTCAGTAAGAGTACCACGCTTCAGTGATTGCACAAATTATGTAAAATGGAAATGTTCAGGAGATCTTTTTTATAATGTTAATAGGGATATACTATAATTTAATAGTCCAGGAAACTGTTTTAGAAAGGGAAAGGGACTGTGGATTATACTGCTGCATATAGGATATATTATTAGTTTACTACCTGTAATCACCCTTTTGTCATTACATTGTTTTCTACTGATGGAAAACTATTTTTCTTCATTACATCTACATTCTGTATAAGGCTTGATATGCTATGCTCACTTAGATTTTGGTAATCCTGGTCCTAGTACATTGCTTGTTCAATGTCTCCTCAATTTTTTTTTATTTTAACTTTTTATAGGAATGCAAAATAAAGAAAGGGGGTTAGGGAAAAGAGAAGAAAATAAAATTATAAAAACACAATAAAGATGGCAATTTTTACAGATATTAAAGACAATCATTGATTAAATGTATATTAAACCATCTGTATAACATGGTGGCTTAGTAAACCACGATAACAACCTACTCAAAATATTCTACTATTTTCTCATAATGTTTTCATTTTTGTCCTATCTTATCAATTATAAAATAAAACATAGATAAATTCTCATTAACTCTGTATATAATTTTAACATTAAAAATTGTTGTAATAAAAACTGCAAATGGTAATGTTCTTCATATTTCATATAAGAGTTGTCATTTATAAAATAACCCATTCAAATATATAACTACAAAGATTAATTAGAGTAAGCATAAAAAGCTTGCCAAGAACTTATACTAGCACTTTATTATGTTTGGTTTTAATACTGTATTTATATGTATGTTTTTATATGTATTGTTGGATTTTCAGCCTTGTTCTGTAAGTTGCCCTGAGCTGGCCTTGGCTGAGAGGGCGGGATAAAAATCAAATCAATTGTTCTCAAATTCATATTTCAGCCTCCAATTAATATAATTTGTCAGTTTTGCCATAACTGCATAGTCCAGTTCTCAAGAGGGACAACCCTCAATCTTCCACTTTGCTGCAAATACTACTGTTGCTTCGTTTAAAGTTACTTTTATTTAAAGTATTTATACCCTGTCACTCGGCATACTGGTCTCAAAATAGCTTTGAACAATGGAAGTTTAAACAATAAAAAAGCAACAAAATATCAACATTCAATAATTAATTATCAAAACTAGCAGTAACATCTAAAAATCTTTATAAAAATCAGTAGTTAAGTAACAATAATTATATATGGGAGGAAGTAAAAAATGCAATTAGAACAAAATTGGCCAGATTATACAAAAATGTGGCTTTGTCTTTTTTGCTCTTAGAGTTATATAACTACTGATTCATTCACACTAATGAAAATTAATTGCAGAACAAAGGTGAATGGATTCTACCAATTATAAAGTTGAGTTCTGCCTGAAAAGATTATAAATTGAAACATCCAGTTTGATAAACAAACCAAAAAGGTACATTGTGGAGATCACTGTTTTGCTAGCTCCTTGACCTTGGAAACTAAAAGAGCAGAAGGTAGTATACAGAAGGTAGTAATCAGTACTGCGATCAGGTAGAATATTTGCAGGAGCTGGCTTATTTGAGATAACAAGGAACAATATTGTGCTAAGATGACATATGAGGTCACTGGAGGGCAATTGTTATGGAACTGTAATATCAACAAGAGCTGGAGATGCAACTTGGGGGCTATTTCCCATTGTTTCTGCTTAGTAACACAAAATAGTTCATGAAACATATTTTACATGTCTAAAATTTGGGATTTGTTGAGACTGGTGTTTGTTTTGGGGGAAAAACCACTGGCATTTTGAAGTTCAAGAACTTGCTTACTGAAGCTGGTAATTGTTACAGACATATGAGAGGAGGGGAAAAGACTGCAGATCTTTCATTATTTACTATGGCTTCCACCCTTGACGTATCCTGAGGCAAGGGCAGACTTCTTTTTTCTATAGATGATTTGTACCTTTTTACTCTGACAAGAGATTTGTTTTCACTAAGACCAGAATGGATCAAATTATTGAAAGCCTTCAGACAGGATGAGAGCTAATTCTCAAGAAAAGGGATGGGCATGAACTGGCTCATGAACAAAAGTTCATGATAAATTTTGGTTGGTTCTTGGTTCAACAGCAGGAGCTTTCCACAAACTTTCAAGCAGCTTCTCGTGGTTTGTGAATGGATACATTTCCAGACAGACTGTCTTCACTCATTCAAAATGCTTACCAAACTTGAAAGCAATGGGGGGGGGGGTGGAATTCTTCAGCCTTGGAAATGCCAAAGGGGCCCTCTAACAGGCACTGCTGGCTGGCAATAACAGAGTTCCCATTCTGCTCTATGGGATCATAATGTAATACATACATACACTCAGTGCAGCTCAGCACCCTCTCCTCTGTTGGCAGTTAGACAGAGAGGCACAGAATGTCTTAAAAGCTGAGCACATCCATTTATTCCTGATTGTAAATACCTCTCCCCTGCTGGGGTTTGGGTGTTAGGTGGACTCAGGTCTCTGAGCCACCCTGTCTCTCTGCTTATACTGAGCAGAGGGGCTTAGCTATTGGGTGCCTCAGTTGAGAACCCATATTTTACATACTCCCACCTCTTCTGATTGTGAACACCTCTCCCCTGCCGGGGTTTGGGTGTTAGGTGGTCTCAGGGCTCTGAGCTACTCTGTCTCTCTGCCCATGCCAAGCATTGGGGTTCAGCTACTGGGTAGCCCAGCTGAGGGCCCACATTCATACTCTCCCATCCCTCCTGATTGTGAACACTTCTGTGTGCCATTAGGGTGAAAGTGGGTGCAAAGGGTGCTTGTCGGGTGGGGGGAGAAGTCCACCACACTCTGCATGCCACAGGCTCCTGTCCCTGGGCACCAAACCAGTCCTTCCATCCCACTGGAGTCTGGCCCTAGCAGGGAATCACCAGGGGTCTCAGAGCCTTGTTTCCCTGATCTGTTCCTGGGATTCTCTACAGAGGGAACAGAGTTGTTAGCAGTGCCCAGACACTAGCAGTTGCTAAAACTCTTTAGAAAGGAGGACTCTGACAGCTATGATTGGGAGGGAGGAAGCCTTCTCCCCTTCCACATCCCAACTCCATGTTGCTGCTCCCACCTTAAGTTTACCCCTAAGTGGCCCCTCCTCACCCGGCACCAGCAAGCAGCTATCCCTCTGAAGAGTACTGGACTCGGGAGACCAGGAACAGTGAAATCATGAAGCCTTTATTGAGTGATTCAGCATGTCCAGTAGATGGTCATATCAAGCATGCTTCAGGGCTCCAGGGCCCTCATTATATGGTGGCTGGAGCCACACCTCCGGCCGCACCCAAAAGACCTGATAGGGACTTTACATATGCGCATGTTTGTCATAGGTTCCCTGGAGGAGGCTTTGGCTGCATTGGCTCCCCAGGGAGAACCTAGGTCCCACATTGGTGGAGGCTTAGAATCCGGATGTCTATTGTTCCTCCAGATTCAAGCTTCCCTCTCTGCCTGACCATGTGCTCTGGCCATGCAGCGGGCGCCATTACCTGGGAGCACATGGCAGGCTGGTTGTTACACAGAACATACTATATTACACCCTCCCACCTTCTTTAATCCTGGGGCCCCATTTCCAGCCCACACTTTGGAAACATTTTTGCACCCTTCCCAGTGACTCCTGTGTGGCAGAATGCTAGGTATGCCACACCCATGTCTGGAGGGGCAGAAACTCCCAACACGTGTTCTCCTCCATCCTCTGCAAGCACCTGCAAAGAGTACACCCAACTATGTTGCCACCAGAGGAAAGAGTTGCAGCCAGTGGGAGGAAGAAGAGGCCCACTCCCTCTCAGCAGGGAGAAGCAGAGGGGGGGAAGATTCATTGCACTCGGGGGATTCTCTGCACATTTTTTTTTCAGATCAAAATTACTTCTGCCACCACAGGCTTCTTTTTTAAAATGCAAGTTTCTTTTCAGTGTTGTTGTAGAGTTTAATAAAGTCATTCCACAGAGAGTTAAATATTTGCATTTTCTTTTGTTTGCCTGTCATAAAACATTATTTATTTATTTATTTCTTCAACTTATATCCCGCCCTCCCCACCTTTCAGCGGGCTCAGGGCGGCTACCAACATACAGTTAATACAGTATCGTTAAAAACATATAAAATACAGAAGAAAACAATAACATACCCCGCTACAAGATGGCGTTTCTACTTCTTAGGGTAGCGTCTTAGATATAAAACCATAAAGCTGGTCAGGCAACTCAGGCTGGCAGATTCTCAACTGGGCCAGGGCCAAAGATGTAACGATTGGACCGCCCCAAAAGCCTGGTGGAAGAGCTCCATCTTGCAGACCCTGTGGAACTGTAATAAGTCCTGCAGGGGCCTGATGTTATCCGGGAGCTCATTCCACCAGTATGGGGCCGCCACCGAGAAGGCCCTGGCCCTTGTAACTGCCAGCCGGGCCTCTTTCAGCCCTGGGAGAGCCAGGCAATTTTGGGATCCTGATTGAAGCACTCTCTGGGAAACATATGGGTAGAGGCAGTCCCTCAGGTAGATATGTCCCAGGCCATATAAGGCTTTATAGGTAAGCACCAGCACCTTGAACCTTATCCGGTATGCTATAGGCAGCCAGTGCAGTGCTTGTAAGGTGGGCTGGATGTGCTCCCATACAGGGAGACCCAACAACAGCTGCACCGCCACATTCTGCACCAGCTGCAGCTTCCAGATCTGGGACAAGGGCAGCCCCATTGTTTTGCATCAAACCATAGAACTATGTGGATGAAATTTTCTGTACTTTTAAAAGAAGATTACGGGTGTCATATTAAATCTGTAAACATCTGGGAGGCAGTCCATTGTGTTTATTAACACAATTTATTTCTATAAAAGGAGGATGGCACCAGAGATGTATGCATCTTGTTGAATGTGGAGGGGTTATTAGTAGTAGTGGGGGCAATCTTTATCTGAAGCAGGATTTTTGATGAATGGATTATTTCATTGTAGATGGGAGCTGGAAAATAAGGAGGTGAGATTTTTCACAGATAGCCAGTAAATACTCCATAACATTCTGAGAGTCTATGATGCAAAGGCCCCTATTTACTAATGCTCTTTACTAATGCTGTGCTATACCAGATCACTGAGGCACAAAACTGCATGCCTCTCTGAGATGGCATGGAAAGAGAAAATATACCTGTCTTGCATAGCAGAGATGGCTGGAAGAAAATGATGTGGTAAGTTTGTCTCAATTAACTCTGCTTGAATATCGGATTCTCTACTAACCCCCCACAGGTGGCCAGTGGAGGGAGAGTGGTTATTTGTTCCCTGAGTCCAGCTTCTACAGGTTTCCAGTGCAAACTATAACTGGCATTCAGTGTATGCTCTATACAACAGGGACTAAGGATAGATTTGGCATACTGCTTGTTTACAACCCCCTTCTACCCCTGTAGGAACCCTATTAAGGTTGGTGGATGTGTTATTGGATATGCTGCTGGAAACACCTAGACTGATTGCTCTGGGAGGCTTCAGCATTCATGCTGAGGATACCTCACAGGGGCCAGCTCAGGATTTTATAGCTTCTTTGACTTTCTTGGGCCTCTCTCAAATTGTATGTGTGTATGGGGGGGGATAGATCACTTAGGACTTAGTCTTTTTGCAGTGAACTGTTGAAGGAAGGTCTGATTTCAGGGTTGGAGTTCTGGTCTGAACCACAGTCTGACCACTGTCTACTCAAGGCAAGGATGAATGTGCCCCTGATACCCCACTGGAAAGGGGGCCTGGTTAAAATGGTCTGCTCACAGAGGCTCATGAATTTGACTAGTGTCTAGAATGCTCTGGGGGATTTTAGGATTTCAAATATATGTTATGTTGAGGCTTTGGTGGGAGCTTGGAAACTCCTTGAAGCTATTAACAAATTTTCCTTTCCAACCTCCCAACTGCTTACTCCAGGCAGGAGGGGAGATTAAATATTAGGTACTGTCATTTTCAAAGTTAATTTCGACGTCTTTCCTTTGTTAATATCTGCAACATTTATTTCTGTAGCCTGTGTACTTTCTAGAGTTATACCAGAAGAATAAAGTTTTCAATTCAAAAGGTAACTATTATCCAGAAAAGGGGTAAGAAATAGGGAGGACAAAGCAAGCAGGGCCAAGTTGAAATTGTCCTATAAATGTCCATGAATAACATTCTGGAATATACTAAATGAGCTTGTCTGTTGCTGCAGTAAATAACTAATACATGACATGGGAACCTTGTGAGCTAGAATCCCCTTCCTTAGATTCACAAAGTGGTGAATAAATCCAGGTACAAATTAATCTATGTAGTGGCAGGGTCGATGTGTTCAGTAATGGATTGGGAAAAGGCATGTGCACTCATTCTCACTCTCCACAATGCATGCTATGTGGACCCACAAATGTCTTGTGTATGGAGATACTATTCATATCTTATGGCCTACAGTTATCTTTTGTAGTGGGAAAAATTGTTAATTCAAGAGAAATAAGGTCAGATTTACCAGTGAGTATTTACTCAATTTTAATCTCCTTCTGAACTTAAAAAAATATTGTGTGACAACAGGGCTACTCATATAAGACATTCACTTATGGGTGCTACCAAGGCTTTTTTTGGAGAAAAAGCCCAGCAGGAACTCATTAGCATAATAGGCCACAGCAAACGGCTGACACCCATTAGCATATTAGGCCACACACCTGACAGCACAGCTCATTAGCATATTAGGCAGGGGGGACTGGGAAAGAGGCATTTTCGTGCCTGGGTTCCCTGCCTGCCCTTTTCCAGCTGCCACATGTAAGGGAAGGCAGAGAGAGGCTTTTCCTTGTCAATTTTGCTCTCAGCTGTCTGGGAGGGAGTGAAATTGACAAGGAAATCCCAAAGGGGCTCCCCAGAGGGAAAGATGGCATTTTAACATGCCGCCTTTCCCTCTTGTGTGTAATGTGAGCTCTGTAGCCATGTAGCCATACATGCCTATTTTAAAATGTTTCTTTACTTTTATGCACAGAGATTTTTTTATTTGGTCTTTTGAAAACAGCATAGTAGCATTGTTGGCAGATAGTGTCATATACCATTTTGAAGACTGCTGATGAATTAGCAACTGATAGCATGATTACTTGGTTCTGCAATAACATTTTTAAACAGATATGGAGATAGACATGTACAAGATTGTTGCAAGGCTCGATTCATACAGACATTCCTCTGTTCAATGTTCATCTGTTAGAGCATTGCAATTTTAGGCTGTCTGTGTTGGAGGCAAAGTTATTGGTATTCCAAGGCAGACTTTATTGCCCTTCGTTTTATAAAAGAGGTTCATCTGGATTGGAAAAGTTTTTATTATTGTTATGAAAAGAAACAGGTAAGAGCAAGGAGTTTCAGTAACTCTCCTGAGAGTGTGTCTTGCTGTATGTTCCAACTTGGCATTGTTAAGCCTTAGTTTGCTGTGTTGGCTTTATGGGTTGAAGAATGCTTGACAATGTGTCCCTGTCTGAAGGACGGGACCAAATAGATCATGCTAATGACTGCCTGAATTTAATTGTACAATGAATTTAATTGCACAAAGTTTATTGTCAACTTGCTTGGTCCTAATACAAGGCCATTCAGGTTTGACCTAGATCACATCCCTTATGAATATACAGTGGAAGTGAAGAATAAGTTTAAGGGACTAGATTTGATAGACAGATTGCCTGAAGAACTATGGATGGAGGTTCATGACATTGTACAGGAGGTAGCAATCAGCACCATCCCAAAGAAGAAGAAATGCAAGAAAGTGAAGTGGCTGTCTGATGAGGCTTTACAAATGAGGCTTTGGAAAATGCAACAGTGGCCACAGGACTGGAAAAGGTTAGTTTACATTCCAGTCGCAAAGAAGGGCAATGCCAAGGAATGTTCAAGCTATCACACAATTGCACTCAGTTCATATGCTAGCAAGGTCATGCTTAAGATCCTACAAGCTAGGCTTCAGCAGTATATGTATAGAGAAATACCAGCAGTACAAGCTGGGTTTCGAAGAGACAGAGGAACCAGAGATCAAATTGCCAACATTAGCTGAATTATGGAGAAAGCAAGGGAGTACCAGAAAAAAAAATCTACTTCTGCCTCATTGACTAGGCTAAAGCCTTTAATTGTGTGGATCACAACAAACTGTGACAAGTCCTTAAAGAGATGGGAGTACCAGACCACCTCACATGTCTCCTGAGAAACCTGTATAAGGGTCATGAAGTGACAGAACCAGAAATGGAACAACCGATTGGTTTAGCATAGGAAAAGGAGTATGACAAGGATGTATATTGTCACCCTGCATATTTAATTTATATGCAGAGTACATCAAGCAAAATCCCAGCCTGGATGAATCACAAGTCGAAATTAAAATTGCCGGGAAAAACATCAACAACCTCAGATATGCAGATGATACCACTCTAATGGCAGACAGTGAAGAGGACTTCAAGAGCCTCTTGTTGAGAGTGAAAGAGAAGAGCGCAAAAGTAGGCTTGAAACTCAACATCAAAAAAACTAAGATCATCGCACCTGGCCCCAGCACTCCTTAGCAAATAGAAGGGGAAGTCATGGAAGCAGTGACAGACTTCACGTTCCTGGGATCCAATATCAATGCAGATGGTGACTGCAGCCAGGAAATTAAAAGACGCCTGCTCCTTGGGAGGAAAGCTATGGCAAACCTGGACAGCATAATAAAATGTAGAGATATCATTCTGCCAACAAAAGTCCGTATGATTAAAGCAAGGGTATTCCCAGTAGTAATGTATGGCTGCAAGAGTTGGATCATAAGGAAGGCCGAGTGCTGAAGAATAGATGCTTTTGAATTATGGTGCTGGATAAGACTCTTGAGAGTCCCTCAGACTGCAAGGGGATCAAATCAGTCAATCCTAAAAGAAATCAACCCTGACTGTTCCCTGGAAGGCCAGATACTGAAGCTGAAGCTCAAATACTTTGGCCACCAAATGAGAAGGGAGCACTCACTGGAGAAGACCCTGTTGCGGGGAAAGGCTGAAGGTCAAAGAAAAAGGGGATGGCAAAGGATGAGGTGGTTAGACAGTGTTGTATTCTTATTATTTTACAGCCACAGCTTGCAGAGACTTTGGGATGCAAAAGGCCCTTTTCTCATTGGCTAACAAATAAAGACTACCATTGGTCCTTAAGCCACTCTAGGTAACCAATTGCTGAGCCTCGCTTAGGTCCAATAGGATTGTTTGTACATAGTTACATTGTTTGAAGTTATGAGTTGGAAACAGTATGAATTAAGGTGCCGCTCTCATAGAGCTGTCTTTGAGCTGAAGCAATGTGTTTGAATAAAAGCCTGTTTGTTTGATTCATTGCCTACCGCTCAATACTTAAAAGACAGTGTTATTGGTACAACATACATGAAATTGAGCAAACTCCAGAGGACAGCAGAAGACAGGAGGGGCAGGCATGATGTTGTCCATGGGGTCACAAAGAGTTGGACTTGACTGTGCGACTGAACCACAAAAACAAAAAATACAAGGCTTTGCATGTCTTTTGTTCTTGTTTTGCCTGAATTTAAGGCTGATTTAAATTCATCCCATGGAGATTGCCCTGCTGACTAAATAGGAGCCAGGTGGCCCTGCTGTCAGGTTGTACCTTTGGCCTTCTGATTATGAGGCAGTGGCAGCCTCCAGTTCATCTCACAACCTGATATCATCTCTTCCCAGTACTTATTAAGTCTGTGGGGCTGTTCTGGGCTGGCTTGCCAACACCTTCTTGGATGGGGAAGAAATGGAGAAAGCTGGTCCCAGCCCTCAGGTGCTGCAGGAAGACCCACCAGACAAGGTAGAGACTCCATCAGGGGCAGACAGGGAGTCTCAGATTGCAGCCAGCATGCCACACCCTTAGCCCTGCAGCCCAGGATCGGAAGCTGAAGCAGAGGCCCTGCAGCTGCCACCTTCATCCTCGAGGTCGCAAGAGCTCTTAGAATGCCAGAGAAGGGGGGTTCAGAGGGAGGTACAGGAGTGGTGCTGTAGTGCATGGTTGGCAGGCCAGCACTGGGCAACCTTTGTTTCTGTGTTGGAGTCATTGCAGGGTCAGGGTTTAAAGCCCTGTAGGCTGCTCAGACATTGAGGACTTGCACCTGTCCCTGGTGTCCCTCAGTAGGTTGAAAAGTTGCACTTTAACTTGACTGACTTCTGATAAAAGCAGCCAGAAAAGAGAGAGCCAGTAGATGGGGAGTAACTTGTCTAGAACCCTTGTGTGTTTTAGATGTCTCTCTGCTTTGACCTCCTGAAATGTGATTTGGTGTGTGCTCTTTGGATTTGCCCATCTGATTTTGGTGTTTGGACTTTTGAATACCTGTGCTTTGACCTTGGACTGTGTTTGGAATATGACTCTTTGCCCAGGTGCCTGCCTGAACCAGGACAAGGGCATTCTATGCAGGATTTGGACTGGAGCCCATAAGATCATTACCCCCTCATCCCTTTTGTTTTATAATATCTTGCCTGATAAAGAGTTACAGAGCACTAGAAAATTTAAACACAACTTTGTGTCATTTCTGCTTTTCATAGATTTTGGTTTTGAGTGTTTCTTTGGACTACCTAGAACAGGCCATGGGAAAACAGGTGTATTCATGCCAATGCTACTGACCTAATGTTCAAATCTTTTTACTATAAATCCAACCCATAGTATTCTTAGAAGCTGGGCACAAGTGCTGCCTGACTGTATAGTAGTAGAAAAGAGTAAGAGTCCAGTAGCACCTTAAAGACTAACAACATTTGTGGTAGGGTATGAGCTTTCGTGAGTCAGTGCTCACTTCTTTAGATACAGGCTGTATTTGAAGAAGTGAGCAATGACTCATGAAAGCTCATACCCTACCACAGATTTTGCTACTGGACTTTTACTCTTGTCTACTGCTACAGACAGACTAACACAGCTACCCATCTTCATCTGGTCAAGGGCTTTTACACAGCTTGTGTTGTATATGAAGTGACTGAATGTTGCCAGTAACAATTTTCTTTCCATAAAAATAGAGGCATGACATTTTAAAAGACTTCTGTAAATTGTAAGCTCCTGATTATACTGGTAGTAAAAAAAATGTTTATTTTGAAGGATGGGGTCAAGAAAGAGAGAGATCTTTTTTCTTTATCTCACTGCTAGTTAAGAGTTAACAAGGAATGAATTTTTGGATGGCATGCTGGATCTCCATGTTCATAGTAGCATGTAATTTTTTTTTCATGTTGCTTCTCTCTTTAAAGATTTTTTTTTCATATTTTTCATATTTTTTTTCATACTTTCATATTTTTTCATGTTGCTTCTCTCTTTAAAGATGGTCTGCGTGCAAATTTTGGTGTCTTCCTTTAATTTCCCTGTAAATCTCTTAAACATCTTTACTGCTTCTTATGTGAAATGTAGTATTTTGATATGAATGAATCCTAAATTGCTTGTAGAAGTTTGGAAAGGGTGTATTTTTGAGCAATTGATCATTTGACTAGACAATAGGTAATACATGTTTTATTTGCTTATTAAATGTAAATTCTGCCTCACAATACATAATTCCTGAGGTGGCTCACAAAAATATTACAAAAATACAATAATGCCAGGTTAAAGACAACAAGAGTGGTAGAAACAAACATTAAAAATCATCAATGAAAAGAGCCAATTTAAAAATTATGTAATATACATGAAACAACAGCTGAATAAAAGGGTGAAGGGATACAATTACCTTCATCAGGTCTCCAAAACTCAAACATGAAAGCATCAAGCCAGGTTGTGTGGGGGGGGAATTTTACATACAGAGTGCCACAACTGAGAAGTCCTTCTTACTGGTAGCCAACGCTTTTCAGAAGGTAAGAGCATACAGAATGGAATCTCTTTTGAAGAGTTTAATGACCAGTCAATATCTTATGGATTAAAAATATATATTATTACACATATATTCTATCTTTCTTCCATCATGGAAATCAAGGACATGCTCATATGGCTTCTCAGAGGTCTCCCATCCAAACATTAACCAACCTGGACCTGGTTCGCTTCAGCAATATTGCCCCATCATCTGCCTTCCAATCAGCCTGTGAACCCCTGGTTCCAGGGGCCTTTATAGATGAGGGTTAGAATTTTGAAATTCACCCTAGAATGACTTAGAAGCTGGAAAAGTTGTTCCAGAATGGACAAGATTTGTTTCTAATAACCTATGCCCTTCTTCAATAATCCTAGCAGTCTACAAAGGTAAGCCCCACTCAATGGATTGCAGTAATCTAACTTGGATAACAATAAGCAATTGTAACAATTCTGTTTTCTCTGTGTTACAGAAGATTATTCTAAGAAAACATTTCTTAGATTACATTAAAAAAAGGAAGGCAAAGCCTACTCATGCATTGAAGACTGAATATTTACAAAGCTGATGTAGAGTTCACTATTAGCACTGAGATTGTTTTAGCTTTGTTCAAAAATATCTTGTGCTTCAAACCTTTCTCTGCAGATAATTTAAGTATCTTCTAACAACCAATTCTCCAAATGTGGGAACTGGTTTGGACTGGACCCAACTCTTTGAAACTGAGTAAAGCTTAATTGTAGGGGAGAAGGATTAATAAAAGCTCAGCTGTGTTTCTTGAAAAAAAAACGGTTGTTGTTACTTGGTTGGGTATAAAAAGAAGCAATCATTCTGTAACTATGTAATTTAAATATCTGAATAATTTAGCATTCATGGGCACAGCACTTTCATTTTTGAGTGTTTTGTGTCTCTGTATCTCCTCATAAAATGCATAGGGATGGTATACGGAAAGTCCTGGAATTACAGAAATGCTTGATGAAAGAGCATTATGTGGAAATGGATACACCTTAGTTTGCATGCTAGTATTTTACAAGGATAGATAAAGGCATTTTGATTTCTAATGAAAATTCAGCTGATAATGATCTTGGATTGGTTTGATTTACATGGGTGATGATGTCTTCATTAGTTACAGCAAATGATTAATCTTTTCCTGCTGCAACTTGTGTGCTTTCTCAATGTGGCATTTTAATTTTCAGGTTGACAAGAAGTCAGAAAGAATCCATTATGCATGATCAAAGTGTGCTCTAGATAGTTTTTTGCCTTCAAACGACAAACAGAACACTCCTCAAGTCTTGGAATGGTTGTTTGTTCTTTAATGTGTATAGAGTTGTGTTTTTTTTTGCTCTGCATATCAGTATTTGTTTGACATGAATCTTGTTCTTTGTTAGTGAATTTATCCATTTAACCAGTTTGTAAGGCTAAGGAGAAGAACTTGTTGAAGTTCCTTTACTTACTACACAAGCTTCTGGTGGGAGCAAATGTAGAGTATGTTAAGAACTCTATGTGCCTCCTAGCAAAAGGAGCCTAATGCCTATGTCAGGGACAGTCTTTTATGAAAGCATCAAGAAAAACAATTCTTAGGTTTTTTTGTCTGAAGGAACCACAGATATAGAATACACTTTGGTATTCAACCACTTATGAGTTTCAAAGTATCATAATGACTAGTGTTTATTTCTATTCATGATGTGTATTTAACTCTCAGTACCTTTAAAATATTTCTATGCTATATCGAGATTTTTAAAAAATCAATAAAACTATAGTAAAATCAGTAAATGATAATGTACAATAATACCATTAAAGTTTTAATTATGTTTGCAATGCTTAGTCCTTTGGACAGTCCCTTTTGAGGACCTAACTACAATTACATTTTTGTTTATTTTAAATTATTTTTGTTTTTCTTTACAAACACAGCCACTGAGCTAGCCTTTCTCAAGAAGGAAAACAGTCTCCCTCTTTATGTGACCTGCCATTTTCTTTTTGAAAAAAGCCATGCCCAAAAGCTGTTTTACACCTACAAGGAAAAACTTATAGGTACCCATAATTTTAAAATGAATTTGTAAAAAAAAAACCAGAATTCTAACATGTAGTTCTGATCTTTAGTTCTTAGTAACGGCAGTTCTTTCTGTCTTCTGCTGCCACAGTGAAAATTACATTGGAACAGAGATCTTCCTATCGGTGATACCTCTGCCTGCACTGCTTGTCTTAGTCTGAGGCACTATATACTCATTAAAACTTTAGTTTGTGGAAGCAGGAGGAAAAAAGCCTGCCTGTGGCATTTTCCAGACTGCAGCCGGCTTTTGGGTTATCATGGGTGTCATGGTGGTTTCGATGATCATGCTATCAGTGTGATCTGTTCAGATTCGAAGCAAGAGGCTATGTTGCAAATTTACGTGAAAAACTAGTTTAGGAAAGAACAGGGGAAAACCAAAGAAAGACTAGGATACCACAGGGATGTTAACAAAGTTGTCTGGACACAAGAAAAGAACTGATAACATCAGGGAATGAAAATGGAACATTAAGGCAATCTGGTAAACACCCATGTTGACTTCCAGAAACGTTAGTCTGTAGTATGTCTGTTGTGGACATCCACTGGTAGATTAGGTTTTTGGCAAAATAACAAAAATAACTTACATGTTATTAAATGTATTTACAATGGTAAGTTGGAAGCCAAAGCCCCTGTGTGGAAATGAAAGCATTTGACCACCACCTTCTTATAGTCTAATACTGTTGTGGATGAGAGCAGGGGAAATCAAGTTTTATCTTAGGAAGAACTGACATTTTAGAGATGGTGGGGACAGCTAGACAAGAAGAATCTCAGTAAGTCATAGATCAATATGTTTTCACATCCTTTGAGAAAAATAATGAATCTCTCTGATGTGTGTAGCAGCCAACCACTGGATGTTACTTTCTGGTGGGCTCCAAAAGTCAGAATTTCAGAGTCCAGATTGGCTGAGGAACTCTGATGCACCGGGGGGGGGGGGGGGGGCGAATTGAAAAGTAACTGTTTTCTTTGTGTGTGTGGCAGCCAGTGCATACACCCATTTGGTCTAGCCCAATGGCAGGGGGTGTAAATGCTGGCTAACCATAGTGTTCCAAGTTAGATTCGCTTATTTCTATTTTCTTTCTTAGAACTACCTTGATTCCCACCTATCTGCAAGCCTTGCTTTGCCCACATTCCCAAACAGCCCTGTATGATGGTCTCGCTGGCATCAAACCAGTGAGAGGTAGGGATGGGCACAAAATGGGAATATGCTGCTCGGTTTGTGGCATGTCCCATTTGCAAACCACAAACAGTCATTTAGGGGCTAAATAAACCAGTTTGGTTCATGAGGTTTATGATAGGTAGACACCCCTGCCCTGGTGTGCTAAAGACACCTAATGCATCAGATCTACAGCTGATTCTCCTCTACCTGCCCTCCTTGTTTGAGGAGGATTGGATTTATGGGGTCCGAGTTAAGGCCCCTCAAAGAAGGTGTCCCTAGGAAAGTACTTTCTGAGGAAATGACAGGGAGGTTCAGAAATATATAGAACAGACTCTGTGCAAGCTATAGACATCAAACTTGCAGGGGATCTCCCCCTAATGTTCCTCTACATGGCTTCCAAATCATGTGCATATTAGACTTAGGGGTCAGGGTTATGACCTGCCAAAGAAGATGCCATAGAAAAATGTCAGGAGCAGGTTCGGAAGTGTAGAATGGAGCCCCTGCAAGCTACACACATCGAGCGCACAGGGAACATCACCCTGCCACCCATTCCTCTACAATCTCTCCAAGTTGGTGGTGCATTACATTTCTGGGGTCCCAGTTAAGGACTCCACAAAAAGGTCTCCCCAGTGCTCTCTCTGGAAAAGACAACTGCAGTCTATGGAATGGCTCAGGAACAAGCCAGTGACACCACACTCACAGGGAAACTTCACCTGGGCAGCCCCCCTTCCCCCCATTCCAGACTCTGGAAGTAAGGAAAGCATCCCTCCTATGCTTGTAGGCTCCCAAATCTCCAAAGCCAGGTTCTGAAGAACAGAAAGGCAGATATCCCCAGAGATTCAACAGAGGTCCCCCAAAATAACCCCACGACAGCATAGCAGGAGCGCTAGCAACACAAGAGAAGCATAGGAAGTATGCCCACAACACTCACAGCCCCCCCGAGGCCTGGCACCAGTGCAAAGGCCAGCACCCTGTCTAGCCCTCGATTCAGGGAGATTACTTGCCCCAAGCCGGCTGTATGGGTGCAGAGAACATTGGTGGTGTCCTGGAAGGGCTTGAGGACATGCATAATTTGGGAGAGGGTCAGCCAGTCATTGGAGCTGGTGCTGAGCTCCTTTTCCTGGTGCAGGATGGTCATGGAGGAGATGACATCCTGCACTGCACACTTCTGTTCCACCAAATGCACAATCATGGTGTAGGTGCAGTTCCAGCAGGTGGATAAGTCCAGGATGAGCCAGTGTTCAGCTCCCTCCCCCTGCCCCTAGTGCAGCAGATGGGCAGACTTGATGCTGCATGAGAAGTGGGCAGCCAGGTGCCGATAGGTCTCCAACAAGCACCGCATCTTGAGGACGGCAGCATCCCTAATGGCCTTGACAGTGCTCCCCAGCCCCAGAGCACCCTTCATTACCAGGTGAAGTGTGTGTTTGAGATGCACAGCCTTCACTGCTGCCAGCATGTTGGCAATGGTGTCTGGGACCATGTAGCCATGGATAATGTTGCTGCTGTCCACCTATTCCCTCAGGCCACTCTTTATCACAGTGGCAATGTTTTGTGATGTGTGGTCTCTATCCATCTTCTGTGCATGGAGCAAAACCTCTTTGTAGTCCAGTGGCAGGACTGTTACTTTGAGGGGCCTGGGCCATGCCCCAATGGTCTGAACAGAGAACTCCCGTGACCGACACCAGTGGGTGATGAGGGAGAGGTAGCCATGATGCTGGCTATTCCAGAAGTCTGCTGTGAAGTGAATGGTTCTGCCTTACACTCTGGAGAGCTCAGCCTTGATGATTGCCACTGTGGAGTGGTGCATGGCAGGCAAGGCATGTTGGCTCATGGTCCTCCGTGAGGGGATGGAGTACCAAGGAGCCAGGTGTTGCATTAGCTGGCAAAAGGCTATGTTCTTCACAAGGACCATGGGTCTGATTTCAGTATGAAGCAGCTTCGTGTGCTCATGTACAGTACTGATGTTGATAGACTGGTGGTCTGATTCAGTATAAAGTAGTTTCATATGTGTTTTCAAGGGGAGGGGCTTGGCTCAGTGGAAGAGCCTCTGCTTTGCATGCAGAAGGTCCCAGGTTCAATCTTTGACATCTCCAGTTAAAGGACCAGGCAGTATATAATGTGAAAACCTCCACCTGAGACCTTGGAGAGCTGCTGCTGGTCTGAGTAGCCAATGCTGAATTTTGATGGACCAGTGGTCTGATTCAGTATAAGGCAATATCATGTGTTCATGTGTGAGGGAGAAGGGTTGGCCATCTCTTGCCAACAAGACAAGTGACTGCTTCCTGGGACCTCCACGTAGCCCTTCTGGATGGCACTGTTGGCATTCCTAGGGGAATGACCTCTTGGAAGGTGGCCTGCCTTGATGTCTCACCCATGCCCCCAGAGTGCAGGGAGCCTTTCTTTGAGGGACTTCTTGATCCCCTTCCACTTCTCCCTACTAAGAGGAGTTGGCCTCTTCTTCCTCTTGCTGGCCGCCATTCTTTCTTCTGGCAGCAACATAGTTGGCTGCACCCTTTGCAGGTACCTTTGGAGAACGAAGGAGGACAAGTTTTGGGGGAGTTGCATCCCTCTGGACATGGATGTGGCACATCTGGCACTCTGCCACATGGGGGATCACTGGGGAAGGTGTGGAAATGGGGCTGAAATGGAGCCCCAGGATTGGAGAAGCTGGGAGGGACAGCTGCTTTCTGGTGCTGAGCAGGGTGGGACCACAGAGGAGTGTACTCAAGGCAGGAGCAGCGACAGGGAGTTGTTATGTGAAAGGGAATGATGCTTTCCTCCCCTCTGAATCACTGCTGTCAGAATCCTCTTCTCCAAAGAATGTTAAGAACTGCTTGTCTCTGGGCAGTACTAACAACTTTGTTGCCTTTGTGGAGAGCCCAAGGAACAGATTAGGGGAAGGAGGCTTTAAGACCTCTGCTGATTCCCTGCTAGGACTGGGCTCCAGTGGGCTGGCAGGATTGGTTTGGTGCCTAGGGATGGGGGCCTGTGGTATGCGGGGGGTGGAGGACTTCTTCCACCCTCATGGCACATAGAGGAGTTCACAATCAGGAGGGTATAAATATGGGTCATCTGCTGAGGCACCCAGTAGCTAAGCCTCTCTGCTCTGTGTGAGCAGAGAGACAAGGTGGCTCAGAGCCCTGAATCCACCCAACACCCAAACCCCAGCAGGGGAGAGGATTTCACAATCACAAATAAATGAGTGTGCTCTGCTTTCAACAAGTTCCCTGCCTCTTTGTCTAACTCTTTCTTCCGCAGGGCTTGTAAAATGGAGCTGTTCTGCCAGGCATTTGCCTGAGGCAGTGGATGTCTAATCTATTTTAGCCTCCCCTGCTTACAATGCTTGCATGGTTGTATTGCTGCAGTGTACAGTGCCCATTTCAAACTGCCCTGCTCAAGAGAACAACAAAGTACCGTCAGGAAACAGGTCACTCTGTATGATCATCTGATTAACTTCCTTCAGGAGGCGCCTGAACCACTGAGATGGCTGCCATCTTTACATCTGATTAGAATTTTATTATTGTTGTTCATGGATTGTATTGTTTTTAGATGTTTTTAATTATTCTGTATATTGAATTAATATGCTGAGACCCAGTCTGAGCCTGCTTGTGGGGGAGGGCAGGCTATAAATCAAAAAGAAATAACTGTGAGCAGCCAACAGATGAGAGAGTGCAGAGCTAAGCCAAGGGCATATATAGCATTCTGATCCCATATTCGCAGCCAGCAGTACTTTTTAAGCTTTGGAGGGCCCCTATTGGTGTTTCCAAGGCTGTAGAATTCTGCCTCTCTGTTGCTTTGAGGTTTTATAAGTAAACAAAGTCTCTCTAGAAATGTATCCATTCATGAACTGCCACAAACAGCATGAAGGTTCATGGAAAGTTTATGCTGGTTGCCCTGCCACAAACTTCACTTTGCAAACCATGAACTGTCCAAAATTTGTGTCAATAGTTCATGAGCCAGTTTTTGTCCATTCCTATTGAGAGGGGTATGTCCCAGGAGATGTTGGTATCGGCTACCAAAGAAGTCTCCCCAAGGCTCTTATGAGGGATCTCCACAGAGATGTGTGAGGTTTCCCTCAGACAAATCCCCCTAGTCTCTAGATAGAGTTGTGCCTAGCTCGCCTGCTTGGTGACTAGTTGCACAAGCAGGAAAGCAAGGCACAACTTACCTGAGAGACACCATGGTGGGAATGTTACTACAGAGTATTATCTGTTTGTGTGTGTTTTTTAAACCATATCACCTAAACCCTTGGCAAAGATAATAAGAACAATCTCAGGATAGAGGAAGAGGACAGAAAGATAATATTGCAAAAGTGGAAGGTCTGCCCTGATGAAGTGATTGAAAAGGAGCACAGGGTCTGACAAAAGACGTGTAAATTAAAAATTAGGCATACAAGAAGAAGAAGAGAATGATGAGGAGATTGAATTTATACCCCACCCTTCACTTGGAGTCTCAGAGCAGCTTACAAATTCCTTTCCCTTCCCCTCCCCACAACAGACACCCTGTGAGGTAGGTGGGGCTGAGAGAGCTCTAAGACAACTGTCTTTGAGAGAACAGCTGGTACAGAGCTATGGCTTACCCAAGGTCATCCAGCAGGTGCAAGTGGAGGAGTGGGGAATCAAATCCGGTTCTCCCAGATTACAGTCTGCACACTTAACCACTACACCAAACTGGCTCTCTCAAAAAGAGAATCTGAGAAGCAGATTGCTAAAAGCATTGAGACAAATGATAAATGCTTCTTTAAATTTATCCAGAACAGGAAATCAGACAGAGAAGCATTTGGGCCTTTGGATGACCAAGAAATAAAAAAGATTGCTAAAGGAAGGTGGGGAGATGGCAGAGAAGCTCAATGAATTATTCTCCTCTGTGTTCACTGGGAAAAATGTGGGCCCTGTACCCAGCCACTGTTTTTAGGAAGGAAGTATGAAAAACTGAGTCAGTTTGAGGAGATGAGAAATGAAGGTCTCGACTTCTTTGGGAAATCAAAAACCAGTAAGTTTCCAGGTCCTAATAACGCACACCTGAGAGTTCTTAGGGAGCTCAAAGAAGAAGAAGAAGAAGAAGAGATTGGATTTATACCCCGCCCTCCACTCCCCAAAGGAATCTCAGAGCGGCTTACAAACTCCTTTCCCTTCCCCTCCCCACAACAGACACCCTGTGAGGTAGGTGGGGCTGAGAGAACTCTTTCCCAAGCTGTCCTTGAGGGAACAGCTGGTACAGAGCTATGGCTTGCCCAAGGTCATCCAGCCAGGTGCAAGTGGAGGAGTGGGGAATCAAACCCGGTTCTCCCAGATTAGAGTCCGCACACTTAACCACTACACCAAACTGGCTCTCACTACACCAAACCACTACAACAAATGTGAGGTTGTTGATCTATTAACCCGCTAAAATTAGCCACTGTACCAGAAGACTGGAGAGTAGCCAGTACTACACTATTTTTTAAAAAAAGGGATCCAGAAAGGAACCAGATAATTACAGGACAGTTAGCTTAACATTTGTCCCAGGCAAATTAGTAGAAACTGTAATCAAAAATAGAATTATTAGGCACAAGAGGAACAAAGCCAGCTCAGTGAAAATCAGCATGATCTCTGCAAAGAAAGTCCTGCCTCATCAGCCTTTTGGAGTTCTTAGAGAAAGTAAACAAACATGTAGGTAACAGTATCCCAGTAGGTATCTTATACTTGTAATTTCAAAAGCCTTTTGACAAGTTACCTCACCAAAAAAGGCACTGCAGGGCTGGAAAAAGTACATAAGAGGAAAACCAAAATCAATAAACTATTGGGACACATTTTCAATGAGGAATTCTGAAGAGTCCGTGAGTTTTGAGTTGAGGAAAGAGGTGGCTAAGAGGGGATATGACTGAGGTTTATAAAATTATATAATCAATATTTATTTCATTTTCAATCCCTTCAACCATAGGTTAATGGGATTATGGATAAAATGAAAACAGAGCAAATCAATAAAACAATAAATACTAAGATCATTTAAAAACGCATGCAAGAAATCTAGCAATAGCTTCCAACCAGACCACATCATTTGAAAACTACAGTTTCAAAATAATATGATCACTAGAGCTCTGAATGTCAGAGCTGACAAGAGATCCCAATATACCACGCCTAGCTTCAGTAAACAAAGGACAGTGTAACAGTATATGTGAGATGGTCTCAATTGCTCCAGATGCACAAGAACAATTTCTTTGAAACCAGGGAATACCTTCAAGCCTTCTTGTATATTTGGCTGTTGGGAGTGAATTACATATTGCCAAAATAATTAAACATCTGTGTTTGGGATTTTTTTTATAGTAACCAAATAATTAGCAACTGTAAAGGAAGTTGTAGGGATATAGAGCTATAATACAAAGACAAATACTTCCTGTATGAATCAGTAAGTACCCCAGACCAATAATGAAACAAAACTGCTTCTGTTATAGTTTTCAGTAGGTGATCTGAATAGTAGTTAAATAGGTTATCATCTAACAAAAATCCCAGTTCAAACAGTTTGTCAAAGAAGGCATTGCACTTGATGATAAAAATAAGTCTTGCCTCATTAGCTGCATTAGTTGACTTGGGGGTTCTAATGAGAATATTTTTAACCACATTTTAATGGCATATTTCCGTGTGATTGACTGTAAGGAACACAGTCCAATTTCTAATCTAATTACTGAGTTGGAGACACAACTGGAAATTCCCAAGGTGACTTGAAAGAAACTAGTTTGCAGCCTCTCAAGATCTTTAGCTATTACATGCTGCCATAGCAGTGCCCCATATAAGGTTGCAGGTAAGATCTTGGAATTGTATAATTTGAGCAATGCTGGAAAAGACTGTCCACCTTTTGTAAAATAAAATTTCTCCAAGGATACGGATAGAAGCTAAAAGCTACTTATGGTATGTTTTAGATGACTTTTCCATGTCATTAGAGAATCAAAATGCCCAGATATTTGTAAGAATGAACTTACTCAAACTCCATTCCTTGCAACCTCCAAGGATGCCCTGTCTTCCTATGGTCTCCAGCAGCAGTGGATGATGATGATGATGATTTCTGAATTGCCCCATCCCTGAGTACATGGTGCTCTGGGTGATTTATAACAGGTTAAAAACATACAATATACAAATTAAAATTGGCAATCAGTTAATCTCAGTTACTCAATCTCTAGCTGGCATTTGTAAATTTAATTTAAGAACCTGCTCTGAGTTGTTCTTCTGTCTCATGGGCAGGTTAAGGGGGAGGCCAAAGTGGACAAGGTAGGAGTAAAGAGGAAACCATTGCTGTCCTCAACCTAAAGCCTGGCAGAACATCTCTGCCTTACAGGCCCTGTGGAATTGCATTAAATCCCACAGGGCCCTGATGGAATTTGGCAAAGAGTTCTACCAGGTCAATGACAGACAGATATCTTTGGAGCCAGGGATCACCAGCAGATTGCTCTCAGCAGAGCGTAGTGCTCTCCTGGGGACATACCAGAGGAGATGGTCCCGAAGATACACTGGACCACTCAAGGCTTTAAAGGTCAGTACCAACACCTTGAATCTGACTTGGTAATCCACTGGAAGCCAATGCAGCTGGTGAAGCACAGATTGTATATGTGCCATCCTTGGTGTTCCCATCAGGACTTGCGCTGTCATGTTCTGGATCAGCTGGAGTTTCTGGGTCAGTCACAAGGAAAGGCCAGCATAGAGTGAGTTACAGTAGTCTAATCTGAAAGTGACCGTCTTCATTGGATTCAGCCTCAGCCTGCTCTTTTTTAGCCATCCTGCCACAGCCCCCAAACCCTCAGCCAGGGGTGGTATCTGGGTGGCCGTCCAGTAGCAGATATAGCTGGGTGTCATCAGTGTACTGGTGGCACCCCAGCCCGAAACTCTGCACCAGCTGGGCAAAGGGGTGTATGTAGACATTGAATAGCATCAGGGAGAGGACTGCCCCCGAAGGAACCCCACATGCTAAGGGGTATCTGGCTGACATTCTCTTTCCCTGTGCCACCCTCTGTCCCCAACCACGGAGAATGGAGGAGAGCCACTTTAAGACTACCCCCTGAACTCCTACATTGGCGAGGTGGTGAGTCAGAAGATCATAATCAACTGTGTCAAACGCCGCTGTGAAATCAAGCAACAACAATAGCCTTGATCCAACTGACTTATGCTAAGTCGCTCCATTTCACAATAATTAATAAATTGATTGATTTCATTTCTTATACCCTGCCTTGTCAATGATAGTAAGACATTATCAGCATAAAGCCTTATGTTAATTTGATTCCCCCCCACCCCCGGCTGCATCTCTGTGGATATATGCAGTACATGTAATGGTTCTGTCAAATAAGAGATGAAGGTATACTCTGACTGATGAGCTACCTTCCCCTAAACAATTAAGACTGGACAGTTACTTCTTAAGAGTTATTCCTCCATTGCATGACACCCCTGCTAGAACAGATATGAAATGTCAAGATGTTTATATAACTCTGTTCAAGAGGAGCAACATCTGGATAATCAGAGTGAAAATGAAAATTCTTCTGGACAAGAGAATAGTATCTTAGCCTTGTTATCTTCTCAGACCCTGCTAATTGCAGATACTGTAAGCAAGGTTTATGTGAAATTGGAGCAGATTTAGGGGAAATTCAAAGTAGTCATTCAGAGTAGGAATTAAAGCTTCATGAGATAGGAACTAGTATAAACCAGAGAGCAGCTAGAGACACAATGGGGTACCAAAGAAAGAATTTTTCTTTCCAAGGTTTAGAATCAAAACTGCTATTTCATTCCATTGAGAACTATAAGTATTCACTCCAGTTTAGCCAGTATAAGGTCAATCCTACTTTTGGCCTGGGGATCTAGGTACCAGATTAACAGAGCAATCCTGAGCCACGCCCACACTGCAGCAGCCAGCTGTAGCACAGGGGCATCACCACTAGTCAGCTCCCTTAGGGGCAAGTTATGCTGCAATGCAGTGGGGGGGAAAGGTGTAGCTGACTGCTTGCAAATGTGCATCCATGGTGGCCTCACAACATAATGTAGATGTGGGGTCAGCATGAGGGGTTGAGCGTTGCACATCAAAGCTAGAGGGCGGGAAAGCTTGGGAGAGTCCCATTCTCTGCTCCCACCCCACTCCCCTGACAGAGACCTGCAGTGATGATAGGCATGTGGTTGCTGTCATTTGTTATTCCTGCATGCTACCATGCCTCATGGCCAGCCCCCCAAATCCCACTCTCCTGAATACTTGGAGTCCACACACTGCAGTGGCTCCCCCCACCATTGGCTCAGGAAATGCCTGTGATCCCCTGACACCTCCTTGCACAGATGCCTTCTTCCCTGGGTGCCAGAGGACCCCCTTTCTGGAACAGACACACAGCCTCATCCATTCACTCATTTTCTTAGCAAGGGGTGTGGAGCTCCGGTAATGTAGCAAAAACCAAGAAGAGACACAGTTGTGGCATAACAGACTTTATTGCCCTGGAATCCATGCCAAGGGGTGAGGACTCTGTCCACTGCCACCTCAGGGAATGAGGATCCCCAGCACACTATGTACCTAAGTGGAATGGCATCACAGATGGAACTTGAAGGGGCTTGCCAAGCACGATGCTCTGCTTCAAGAGAGGGGCTGCAACAGTGGACTGAACAGAGTGCATGGGGGGTGGGGGTGGGACTTACCACACCCACACATTCCTCTGTTGAATCTCCACCTCCTAGGCAGAAAAACAGAACCATGGCAACCAGGTGCAAGTGCCATGCCAGACCATGGACCTGACTGATCTCAGAGATCATTTGCAAAATGCAGCAATACCACAAAAGCAAAGTAACAAACTAGTTGTTCCTGTAGCAACTGAGCGGAAATCAATCACAATCACAGAGGGATCTGCTCTAATAATTCATAAGCAACCAAGTGAGGGAAAGTTATCATCAATTGGTTCCTACTCAGAAGAGGACGTTGTTTTGTCTAAGCCTCCTGTTCATGGATCCAGTGTTGCTGTTATCGATCCAGGTGCAAATAAGATTACTTGCAAACAAAGACATATTCCCCTATGGAACAATATCATTACATTACTGTCATGGAATATTCACGGTTGACACAGTAAACAAGGGGATTGGGAGGTGATAGAAATATTGAAGGATTTTATTTACAAGAGACTTGAGCTAGAACATCAATTAAACTAGATGGCTTTGAAGCTTTTAATCTACAAGCCACTTGTAGCATGACCAATGGACCTTGTAACCTGAGTAAGAAAGGATTTAAATGTAAACATTATTTAAAATGATTTTTTAATGATAGTGCAATAACTCTCTTGTAAAATTATGCACAGGATGGCGAGAGCTGACAATGAAAACTTTTTGTCTCCTCTTCCAAAATACTAGAACTCATGGGCATCCAAAGAAGCTGATGGGCAGTAGATTCAGGATGGACAAAAGGAAATATCCTTTTACACAATAAGTGAATAAAATGTGAAATTTGCTGCCAAAGAATGTAGTGATGGCCACAAGGGGTTAGACAGATTCATGTAGGATAGGTCTATCAGTGGCTTCTAGCCATGGTGACTAAAGGATCCTTCCACATTCAGTAAACCTCTGAATATCAGTGCCAGGAGGCAACATCAGGGAAAAGCCTCAGCCTCTACGCCCTGTTGTTAGTCCTTCAGAGTAACTAGTTGGCCACCATATGAGACAGGATGCTGGACCAATGGACCCCTGGTCTGATCAAACAAGGCTTTTATTATGTTCTTAGAGATACAACACTACTCCACATATGTGGACGAAACTCATAGGAGCTTAGGATAGTGTAAACACATTTAACAAATAATTTTTCAAAACAAAAATGACTGTCTGGAGGAGACTTTCAGCCACTGGTTTCCAGAATGTGCCAATCATATCATTGTTTACCATGTACTGCTAGTACAGAGTTGTTAAAAACATTATCATGTTTGATTAGTAAGAAATGCAACTTGAACTGACAGCAGCTGGAAGGGAGGGGCTCTGGATCAGTGGTAGAACCTCTGCTTTGAGCTCCCAGGTTAAATCCCCAGAATCTCCACTGAAAACAAGCAGGTAGGAGGCAATGAGAAAGATCTCTACATAAGACCCTGAAAGTTACTGACAGTCTCAGGAGACAATACTGTCATTATTTATTTTATTTTATTCTGCCTTTTTGCCCTCCCAGGGCCACCAAGACAGCTAACAAATTAAACCATACATAATAAAAGAACACTTTAAAGCCATTAAAACCACCCTCCGAACACACAACATTAAAACAATTGACAACAGAGATCAAACACATACAAAGACATAAAAACAACAGTTTAAACATTAGGAAGGAAGAGGGATAACTTCACCCACTGGCAGAAGAAGGCAACAGAAGGGGACATATTAATCTCCCTGGGTAAAGGGCTCCAGAGTTTTGGTGCCATGACTGAGAAGGCCCTGTCCCAGGTTGCCATCTCCCTAATCTCAAAAGGTGGGAGCATTCAAAGGCAGCTCTCCAAAGATGACCACAGTGGTTGGGCAGGTTCATAAGGCAGTAGGTGATCCTTCAGGTGTGCTGGTCCCAAACTATATAGGGCTTTGAAGGTCAACATCAGCCCTTTGAATTGTGCCCAGAAGCAAATTGAAGCAATATAGATGAGCCAAGACTGGAGTGATATGATCCCTACAATTCACTCCAGTCAATATCCTAGCCTTTATGGACCAAGGGTATCATTCAGCATAAGGCAGCTTCATGTGTGTTCAGTTCTTAAATACTATACAAATAGCTGATCAATTATTAATTTTAATTCCGACAAATTCCTGCTGATCTGGCTTACGTTTCGGTAGCTGTTACAGGCAGGAATCCAGTTTTCATGAGGCAGTTTGTGAGCAGCTTGAACTTACTCAATGTATTTGAACAGTGTATTTGTACCATTTCATATATGTGTGTTTTCACACAGATGCTTGTGAGTTCTAATTTCTCTCCCCCATACACAGATCTGTCGTTGTATGCTGCTCCACAACTCATTGTTTAAATGAAAAGTAGACGAACCAGTCAGTTATTTATAATGCCGTCTTCACAAGACCAATATGAATGCTGAATAAATACAGGCAGAGGAGAAGCTGACACAAACTTACTGGCTTCACCTCCCACTTATACATAATTGCTGTCTCATGAGCATGATGTCTACATACAGAAGAAATGTGCATGCTTATGCTCCCTTCCCCTGATTAGGAACACTGGAAAAGCAGGGTTCATGATCACAGGGATGGTGCCTACACACGCACACTTAATCCAAGTATAGCTACCATGCTCATGAGCCAGTGATCATGTACATGTAGGTGGTGGGGCCGGTGTATTTGTGTTTGTCTCCCCTCTACACATTTATTCATTGTGCATAAGGGTCACATCTAGAAGGCTACTGTATATTTTAAAAGTCTACCCATTTTGTGTTTATCTAAGTCTATATTATCAATGTTATTTCCACGTAAACATTTTTGCACAGCCTTAGGGGGGTCATAGTTTCCTCCCATATATCATTAAATTACCTGATTCCACAGCCTATAATTCTGATTTACTGTGCAGATGCATAAGTGGCCAGAGGGCACAGCAGCAAACCTGTTCGGCTGCTGGAAGCAAGGTGAAGCGATCCAAGGTATGCCTCATGTATTCAGCCACTGAACATATTTGCTTTAAATTTTGTGCTACCTCTAATAGAGGGAGCAACCTAGATAGCCCAGGCTAGCTCATGCTCATCGCAGCTTGGAAGCTAAGCAGGGACAGCCATGGTTAGTACTTGGATAGAACACCATAGGAAGACTAAAGTTGCTATGCAGAGGAAGGCAATGGAAACTCATTTTTGCCTTGAAACACCCATGATGAAGAGAAGAAGAGATTGGATTTATACCTCGACCTTCACTACCCAAAGGAGTCTCAGAGTGTCTTACAATCCCTTTCCCTTCCTCTCCCCACAAGAGACACCCTGAGATGTACGTGGGGCTGAGAGAGCTCTTTGAGAACTGCCCTCGAGAGAACAGCTCCGAACAAACTTGTGGCTGACTCAAGGTCACACCAGCAACTGCATGTGGAGGAGTGGGGAATCAAACCTGGTTCTCCCAGATTAGAGTCTGCATTCTTAACCACTACACCAAACTGGCTCTGATGGGGTTGCTATAAATCAGTTGTGATTTGATAGCTCAGGGAGTCCATCCTTGATTAGTTTCATAGCCTGAAGCCCTCCAGTGCACACTAGGGCTAACCATAGTTAATTTGGGTGGGTAGCCATGTTGGTCTGAAGCAGCAGAATAAAGTTTGAGTCCAGTGGCACCTTTAAGACCAACAGAGATTTATTCGAGGTACAAGCTTTCATGAGCAAGCACACTTCTTCAGATACAGTGAAACAGAATTTCCTCAACCGTTCAGTCTTTCAAAACTGTTCACAGGTTTAGAAGCTTCTTAAATAACAGTGGTTGGCAGTCTTAGAGACTTCTTGAACTGACAAGGACAACAGCATACTTCCATGGTGTGCCTAAGAGGGCAGAAAACCCTTTGTTTTCCCAACACAATTATACTATATTTGGGGCAAGTTTTTTTAACCCTGAATGTCTCTATGCCTCTCTGAAAGCCCCTGAACAGCTCTCCCTACACACTTGGTCACCCAGGTATGAAAACGATGAAGCAAATCTGGCTGAACTCTCCACATAGTTGACTCTGAAAGGCTCAGAAGCCCTAAAGCAAAGAGCAACCATTCACATTGGATATGTGCCATTCCACAGAGTCTGAGAGGCTTTATCAGCAGGAAATGAACTGGAACATTTCAGAAGGACTGTTTTGAAGGCATTTGATCTGCTTTGCAGACAAGCTTCAGGCATAAAACTCTAAGACAGCACAGTTTTGCTTAGTATAACAGAAGAATTAACATGAATGAAAAATAGGGTTATACCATTGATTTATTATAGCATACTTACTCTCTAGGTGCAAAATAAAGAGGGTCAGGTTTTGGTTCAGTTTTATTGCATTTTTCACAGTACAGGGGACACTTTTCCTCAATTCACATTCAGTTGTTTCCTTTTAAAATCACTGCTTCTCTGGGCTGATACCACAATGTCTAAATCCACAAATATAAAATATTTGCCAAATGCAGACTACCAGAGATGTCTGTTCTCCATGGCTTGGCTCGGCTCATAGAATAGCTTCTTACAGGGAAGAAGTTGGCAGTGACTGAACTGTTTAGTTGGAGATACTGCTGTAAGGCCAAAGTCAGCTGAGAGTTGTTGAGTCAGTTAATCATCTGCTATGAAGCATGGGAAAGAAAATGGATGAAGTTAGACACCATCAGACTTTAAAGCTGGATATGTTAAGTCTCAGAAATGCTTTCCTAAGCAGGAAGTAGAAAGCAGGGAGAAGGCTTCATAAAGATTTATTGGTTTAGATGCTGATAATTTCCATGAATTAAGCGGAGTCCTCTCTCAAAGCACAAGTTTCTTGCCTCCCCTCATCCTACAGCAGTCCAAAAGACCCCTCTCCAATGCTGCTCCATGACAGCAGGAAACCCACAGGAACTGCATGGGGGAGGGGGGAGCCAGAGATCTGCAATGGAGGGAAGGATGATGACAAGCACCCCCTTTCCCATCCACAGGAATCCTAAACCAGTGTCTGTGAAAAACTAATGATGCACATGTTCAAAACGGCTGTGATCTTTCTTTTTCATCTCTTATTCTTTGTGAATGCTTTAAGAGCCCTGACCCTACCAGCAGCTGTATTCTGATTTCAAAAGAATTTAAGGTCAATAATGGGATGTGGAATGGTATAGTAAAGCACAATCTCATCAAATCATAGAAGCTAGGCAGGGTTGGTACTTGGATGGGAGACCTCCAAGGAAGACTTTGCAGAGGAAGGCAATGACAAACCACCTCTGATTAATCACTTGCCTTGAAAACCCTATGGGGTCCCCATAAGTCAGCTGTGACTCAATGGCACTTTACACCTATACAAAGTAAATAATAGCATGCAATGTACTAAGCAATTTCCTTCGTTTCACTGTTTGTGATGTTGCTGGTGCTAGCATAATTTGTTATAGTAAATACAGATTTTTAAATGTGTCTGTAGAGCTGAACCATTGGTTGATCAAATGAAATATGGCAAAGCAAATCTAGTTATAAATGTGACATAACACAATCCTCCCCGCAAAAAAACTGTAATAGCTGTTGTATGTTCCAGTCTTTATCCAGCATTAAAAAATAACAGTATGGCATACGATGAGAATTTGCTTAGGATAACTAGGAATCATTTTATCCTTCTTTCCTGTTGTCTTCCCCTTCTAATCCTTTGCCTCCTATGTATGTTTTTGATCTTTTGCAGAATATGGTTTCAAAAAGCTTTTCTTTGAAAGGTGAATAAAGCCAGCTAAAATATCAGTTCAACTCCTCAAATCTTTTTTCTTGTTCAGGTAAAAGCTGAATGTATGATCTGTAAATATTACCACTTTTGTAACATTACAAAGACAAAATAAGACAGCCTTTCTTCTTTTGTTCTCTAATTCTATTTGTCTATGGCTTTAAGATTAGCTTCAAGACAATTGTCTAATTCAGGATGAATTGGGCAGCTGCTTCCTGAAGGGAAAGCCCATTAAAACAAATAGGTGTGCCGTATGCAAAGACACAGTAAGGAAAGAGTTGTATTGTTACTGTTCTCTCAGTTTTGTAAAGAGTGACACTATTGGTAACATATTTCAAACTGGGGGAAAAGATGTTCCAGACTGATTACACAGAGAGAGAATGCTTTGGCCTGGTTCATGCTTGGCAGCATTTGCTTTAGAAGTATGTTGTGGGCTACCACCAGGCTGTGCAGATATCATCTGCATGTATTCCTATAGTGATTTTTTGGTTGACAAAACCTTGAAGAACAGCATCTGCCATCACAGAAATCTTTTTAAAAATAAAATTTATAACCTGCCTTTTTGCCCTCACAAGGGCCACCAAGACAGCTAAAAGATCAAAACATACTTAATGAAACCACATTTTAAAACAATTGACCCCCCCACCCAATTATTAAAACAATTAAAACCAGAGTTAAATCTTAGCAGCTGTGAAGATACCAGTTTATACAAGTGGGATGCCCACATGGATGTGGACTCGATGGGCTGCTGTTGTGACAAGAGTATTTATCCATATGTTAATGTAATAACTACTTCTGCAGCAATTAAATATTGAAGATGCCTTCATGATGAACTCCTGTATCTTCCCACAGTCTGGCATATTTTCCCCACCAAATCTTCAGTTCACCTCAGTGGACTGAGTTGCCCTACAGTAGCGTGTATATATTCATTGTCATAAAAGACTTGACTGTCCCACCCTGTTTAAATATTTAGTTTAGGCTTTTTCTCAGCTCAGGAACTCTACGGAAAATATAGGAGCTATCCAGTTTTCTTTAAACCCTTGAGAAATAGCATTTGAGGCAAATTAACTTTCAGATTAAAGATTTTATTAAACAGGCAGGAAATATATATAAATAGAATAGTCAAGGTTTTGAGATTGCTGAGGTAAAAACTTCCTAATATATACAGAGCTGGATTCTTAGAACATTCAAGAGAGTGTATTTGTAGTTTTGTTTCAAGGCTTTCTATTTCTTTCTTTGAGAAATACTTTGTTTAGTATATTTCAGCGAAACACAGTACCGTATTTTCCGGCGTATAAAACGACTAGGCGTATAAGACGACCCCCAACTTTTCCAGTTAAAATATAGAGCTTGGGATATACTTGCCATATAAGACTACCCCTCTTCCAATGCACACCAAATAAAAATTAAAAAAACATCAGATTTGATTTCAATATGGTAATTTTAATTCAAATGCTTATGACATGCAGGTACTTAGCAGGAAAACTGTCATCAAACATGTAAACATAAAACAATGCAAGTGGATTAAACTTTTCCTAATTTACTCTAAAGCTGAAAGGAAGGATAAGACAATAAACCCATGGGAGCTGCCATGCTGTTTTTTTCTAAGCTGTCAACCAAACTGGAACTGATGATGATAGGAGGAAGATAACAAACAATACATAACAAACACACACCTTCACGGCTGGGAAGGGGAATCCTGCTGGACCGTCCTTCTCTCCTTACTGCCAGAGCGCTGGGAGAGAAAAAAGGGCAGGAGCACACACACACACACACACACCCGCCCCAGCCTTCACGGTGGGGAAGGGGAATCATGCTGGACGGCCCTTCTCTCCCTGCTGCTGGAGTGCCAAGAGAGAAAAAAGGTCAGAAGCACACACACACACACACACCTGCCCCAGCCTTCACGGCTGGGAAGGGGAAACATCCTGGATGACCCTTCTCTCCCTGCTGCCAGAGCGCCGGGAGAGAAAAAAGGGCAGGAGCACACGCACACACACACACACCCCGCCTTCATGGCGGGGAAGGAGAATCATGCTGGACGGCCCTTCTCTCCCTGCTGCCAGAGCGCCGGGAGAGAAAAAAGGGCAGGAGTGCACACACACACACACACACACCTTCACGGCTGGGAAGGGGAATCCTGCTGGACGGCCCTTCTCTCCTTGCTGCCAAAGCGCCGGGAGAGAAAAAAGGACAGGAGCATGCACACACACACACACACACACACACACACCCGCCCCAGCCTTCATGGTGGGGAAGGGGAATCATGCTGGACGGCCCTTCTCTCCCTGCTGCTGGAGAGCCAAGAGAGAAAAAAGGCAGGAGCACACACACACACCCCGCCCCAGCCTTCATGGCTGGGAAGGGGAAACATCCTGGACGGCCCTTCTCTCCCTGCTGCCGGAGCGCCGGGAGAGAAAAAAGGGCAGGAGCGCGCACACACACACACAACACACACACCTTCATGGCTGGGAAGGGGAATCCTGCTGGATGGCCCTTCTCTCCTTGCTGCCAGAGCGCCAGGAGAGAAAAAAAGGGCAGGAGCACACACACACACACACACACCTGCCCCAGCGTTCATGGCGGGGAAGGGGAATCATGCTGGACGGCCCTTCTCTCCCTGCTGCCGGAGCGCCAAGAGAGAAAAAAGGGCAAGAGCACACACCCCCGCCCCAGCCATCACGGCTGGTAAGGGGAAACATCCTGGACGGCCCTTCTCTCCCTGCTGCCAGAGTGCCGGGAGAGAAAAAAGGGCAGGAACACACACACACCCCCGCCCCAGCCTTCATGGCTGGGGTGGGGAAACATCCTGGACGGTCCTTCTCTCCCTGCTGCCAGAGCGCTGGGAGAGAAAAAAGGGCAGGAACACACACACCCCCCCCCCACCCCAGCCTTCATGGCTGGGAGGGAAAAAAACAAAAGGCCTCTAGAGGACTCATTCTAGGCCCTCCCCCAGCGTGGAGCCCTTGCCTGCTTGCTCCTGCTCCAGTCGCTGACTTGGCTGCTGGGAGAAGGGGGCGTTGTTCTTCACTTCCGCCACGCTCCTCTGCCTGGCATATAAGACGACCCCCAACTTTTGGGAAGATTTCCCTGGGTTAAAAAGTCATCTTATACACCAGAAAATACGGTACTTATTGATGTTTCTAGATTTATTCCTTCAGTGTCAGGTTTTCCTTTAGTTATTACAGCTTTTTCACAAACTCCTGAAGTGTCTAAGCATCTCCCTTTTATCACAGACCAGGGTTCTCTTCCCAACCTCTTTCACTGGCAGGAAGTTATTTTCCTTGTCCCTAAGAAGCAATAACTCCTTTTACTATTTGGATTGTATAGGAGTTTTCTCTAACTACCCAGACCTTCTGCCAAATCCTTCTCCAGTGTCTTTTGTCTGTGTAAGGCAGTTCTTTTCTGACTGAGAATTTAAGTTCTCCCTCAGAGCAGTGTTAATATATTTAGACAATGGGGTTTCCTTCTTCCCTCTTTAGAAGTACTTTTCTGACTATTGCCTGTCAAAAAACACTGACTCCCAAATGTCTCTTCCCTCAGAAGCCAAACCCTCTGGCTACTGATCCAGGCATTAGTAAGACCCAACAGCGGAAGGAACAAATTATGATAGACCTCTTTTTCCGCCAGGTCAGCTGTTTTATTTTCTCTTTCAGTTGATGCTGGCCAATCAGAGAGTGAGCAGAGCAGCTGTTCCGTCCTGGCATCAGCTCTTGAGACGCTGGGGCTGAAAACCTTTCTGGAGAGTGAGCAACACACGGGCACTTTAAACTGAAATTCTTTATTCAACTCCAAAGCATATTCATCACAGATCATGTACTCACAATCTTAGGTGAAGGCTGGGTAGCAGAGTTACATCTAGTGATTCCAATCTTCATTAGCCATGGTGAGAAAGAGATGGTCTCCCTCTCCTCTCGCGGATTAGACAGAAAAACAAAGGAGCAGGAAGGAAGCTAAACTAATCTCCTGCTTCTCATAATTTAGCCAATCAGAGGAATGCCTCTGGTAAGGACTACAATACCCAGAGGCACTTGCATTTAAAGCTACAGCGTCTATCTGACTTCTATTAGCTGTCTGGGGCAGCACAGCAGCCAATCACCTAAGCTCTACTCTCCAGGGAAAATTAATTATTGAACTCCCTGACTCTGATACAAGCAGCATCTGAAAAAGCCTGCTTTTCTGTGCAATCCATCACAGTCTTGTCTTCAGATCTGCAGATATGAAAAAGACAGGGTCATACACTGATTGTGGCTTGTTTAGTCTATAACATTTATGATTAGGGATGGACATAAACTGCATTTTTGTCTAACCACAAACCAAACCACAAACTGGGAAGTTGTTTCATGAACTGAATCAGTTTGTATGGGTTTGTGATCCCTGCTTTCTGCTCCCCATTGCTTTTCATGTGGAGCAGAAAGTAGGGGTTTAAGTGGCTTGAAGCTGAACCCATGAAAGCCCCTTTAAACAGCTGAGTTGTAGGAGCATGCTCAGCTCTTTAGAGCCCAAAACAGCCGAGCAGCTGGGAGCAGCCTGCTCCTACTGCTCAGCTGTTTTGGTGGCTTTTGCAGTTTGCTCAGTTTGGCTCAGCTGTTTCTTGGGTAACAAGGGCTTCTAAGCAGCTGAGCAGCAGGGAGCAGCCTGCTCCTGTGGCTCAGCTGTTTTTGCGGCTTTCACAGGGAGGAGAAAGCATGGGCTTAAACCCCTGCTGTTTGCTCCCCATGAACCCATGAATCTCCATGAACTGCCTTAAACATTCATGGGGCTTCATGGCTGGGCTGCAGTTCATGAACTTCAGTTTGCGAACCTTGAACTGGCCAAAATTCTTCATGAACAAATGTTCGTAAGCCAGTTCATGCCTATCCCTTTTTATGATCCCCTGACTGATTTTGTTTCTGTTCTTAGGGATCCATTCCTGACTGCTAGATCTATTCAGAATAATCCAGAGTCCCACTCATCTTTGGGTAAATCAAAAATAGTTTGAGCAGAATGAAGACTATTTTGACACACACGCAAGACCATCTCAGCACTAGATGAGATGTTTGGAAATCAGTGAAGACCAACCTTTTTTCCTCTGGTTGGCAGAGATGTGGCTTTTAAAACGTGTTGTTTTCTTTTGTGATGTGATCTAATGAAATGTGACAAAACAAGTCTGATCAATGTCATATATGGAATCCAACTTCTGTTATCAGGTTTCTTGCATGGCACTTTATACCAGCAAATAATGATCTCACCACAGGTATTTGGGAGTTGTCAAACACCTCTTACCTGCCCTTAACTGGATCGAAAAACCTAAAGCTTAATAAGATATTCATTATTTGTTGTTTCCCCCTTAAATTTTATGCTGATTCTGTGAACTTAGGCAGATCATAAGAGGGAGGGCAGGAAGGGTTGCATCAGTGCTTAGTTCTTGTGACTCTTTCTTGCACACCCAGGGAATGCTGATTACCACTTTGGAATCAGGAAGCAATTTTTCTCCAGGCCAGTTTGGCTGGGGATCCTGGAGGTTTTTTTGTCATCTTTTGGGTGTAGAACAGTGGTCACTGGGAATGTGCAGTGGGAAGTATTTGTGAATTTCCTGCATTGTGCAAGGGGCTGGACTAGATGACCCTGGAGGTCCGTTCCAACTCTATGATTCTATGAAGTCGACTGCCCAAAACAACTGCTTCAATATGAACTGTCATGGCAATACAAATTCAAGAACACATATCAGCACTACATACTTGAATAAATAATTAATAACATGTAGCAAACTAACATTTACCAAGGAGTCTCAATACAAATTTATCTTAGAAGGCACCTCTACAATCATTTTAACTGGCAAGCCAGCTCCAAACATTTAATATTGGTAAGCCTCTCTAAACGACCCTATCTCATGCTATGATACAAATAATCATTTGCTACCTCCAACTGCTTTATTTAATTTATATGCAGAGTACATCATGTGAAATGCTGGCCTGGATGAATCACAAACTGGAATTAAGATTGCCAGGAAAAACATCAACAAACTCAGATATGCAGATAATACCACTCTAATGGCAGAAAGTGAAGAGGACCTACAGAGCCTCTTGCTAAGGATGAAAGAGGACAGTGCAAAAGTTAGCTTGACAGTCAACATCAAAGAAACTAAGATCATGACATCTGGCCCCATCACGCCTTGGCAAATAGAAGGGGAAGTCAATGAAGCAGTGACAGAATTCACGTTCCTGGGATCCAAGATCACTGCAGATGGTGACTGCAGCCATGAAATTAAAACATGCCTGCTCCTTGGGAGGAAAGCTATGGCAAACATAAACATAATAAAAAGTAGAAACATCACCCTGCCAACAAAAGTCCGTATAGTCAAAGTGATGGTATTCTCAGTAGTAATGTATGTCTGCAAGAGTTGGACCATAAGGAAGGCTAAGCACTGAAGAATAGATGCTTTTTAATTATGGTGCTGGAGAAGACTCTTGAGAGTCCCTTGGATTGCAAGGAGATCAAATCAGTCAATCCTAAAAGAAATAAACCCTGACTGTTCCCTGGAAGGCCAGATACTGAAGCTGAAGCTCAAATACTTTGGCCACCAAATGAGAAGGGAGCACTCACTGGAGAAGACCTTGATGCTGGGAAAGATTGAAGGTCAACGAAGAAGGGGACAGCAAAGGATGAGATGGTTAGACAGTCTTATCGATACAACAAGAATAGAGTTGAGCAGGCTCCAGAGGGTGGTGGACAGGAGGGCCTGGTGTGATGTTGTCCATGGGGTTGCAAAGAGTTGGACTTGACTGTGTGACTGAACAACAACAATCTCCAACTATCTCCAATCACTTTGAATCAAAGTCATAAACCCACTGCAGTAGGAAACACAAAATATACAGAAAGCATGACAATTCTAAAGAATGATTAAGACCATAAGGTGCGTATGATTTGAGCTTGAAAATCCCTCTACAATGCTCCCTCTAAGCTGTGATGTCTTGTGAGCAAAAATCCCACTGTGTGAGCTACTGGCATTAAAGTGTGAGTGAGCAATTTGGCTGCTGCATCAATTAGTTTGCTCTTGAGCCATCCTTCCTGAACGAAGACAAAAATGTGTAAGCTGGAAACTAAAAAACGGTGAGCTAGCTCACACTAACTCAGCTTAGAGGGAACACTGATTGGAATGTATATATGGTCTAGATTCAAACTTTTCCCAATTTTTTTTAATCTTCTGGACCATGTCCCATTTGTCTAAAATGTGGGGCTAACGAAGCCTCTTCATCCACACACCTTATTCTAGATTTGAGCTCAATGATGCAGGTTTGGACAGTCCTCACAGAAGTCCCCACATATAGGAGACCACATTCACAATTGATCAAATATATTACAAGCTTTGTGGCACAGTTGGTAAAACTATTTTAGTCCCTTTGAAAGTTAGGTAAAACTAATACGAAAACTCTTATTTACTTGCAAGGAAAATGACTCGTCTCCTAAAAGTGCTATATATACAAAAAGTAACTTTGTAAGATACCCCCCCATTGCAATATCCCTTGGGAAAAAAATCTGATCTTGCATATGATTAAATTCATTTATTCGGGCTTTTGTGGGTTCCCCAGTAAATCATTTGCATTCAGTCCACAACACACCTGGGTTTTGTTTTGATTTGTTCTCAAACTTTCCTGGCTCTTACCCATCTATGATGTTCTTACTTTGCTATTCCTTCAAGGAACTCAGGAGCAGCATGCATGGTTCTCCCATCTTTCATTGTGTCCTTGTTTTTTTTAACTTTTTTATTGAAGAAATATTTAACATGTTACAAACAAACTGTTACAGAAAAAATACAATTGTATTAAACCATACAGTTTATGTACTTATGCTATAATTACCGCATTACCAGATGAAATACAATCTTCCTGAGTTGATAAATATTGAAGAAAAGGAAACCATATAGCTACAAAATTTGAAGAATAATTAACATTATTCTGTTGCTTCAAAGATTCGGTAAGTTTGTCCAACAAACATAGATCACAGACCTTCAAAATCCAATTATTAATTGAAATAGCATTAGAACTTTTCCAAAATCTAGCTATAGTCATTCTTGCAGCTACTCAAAGATATTCCAAAAGAGTTTTAGTGCCAGCTGACACTTCATTCTGGGGCCAAATATTCAATACCAAGATCTTAGGATCTAAATCTAGTTTATAAGAAGTAATACTATTTATAACTAATATAACTTTTTCCCAAAACTGTTGAATAACTGCACATTGCCACCAAACCTGCCAATATGTACCCATTGTACCACAGTTTCGCCAACATTTATTAGAAAAATTGTTCTTAACATTGTGTATATGAACAGGGGTTAAGTACCATCTGGAGATGGTTTTAAACAGTTGACTTTTAATCAAAATATTATTTGAACAAGATACCCTGGTTTTCCAGGACTTTTCCCATTCTTCGAATGAGATTACCATATCTTGGTCTTTTGTCCAACTTTGAATATAAGATGGTGGCTGGGTGTAAATAGTTTGTAAAAGAATAGAATATAACTTAGAAATATAACATTTATTACCAGGTAAATGAACCTTTAACAATTGTTCATAGGGTGTAAGAGGACGTAGCAAGGCATTTTTAAATGGTGCTAAATTCACCAAATTATTTAATTGAAGATATAAGTACCATGGTAGATATTTACCTAACAATACCTCTAACTGAAGTTAGTCTAAAATTTTCCCTTGAGACATAATATCTATCAATCTAATTAAATTTTTATCCCTAAAGATTTTAAATGCATTTTTCTGTTTCGCAGGTTCAAACCAATGTTGGCCAGTAAATACTGACAAAGAAGAGGGCCATGGAGCAAGCTGTTTGCAATAACGTTCCCATATTGCCAAAGTATTTTTTTTAAAGGATTATACTGTAACATTTTTTGTCTAGTAGGATTAACTTGCCATATAGTTTCTTGTAGTGAATACGGTTCTGTAACTATTTGTTCAATAATACACCAATCAGGGGCATTACTTGTATTTCTCAGTTCAGTTCAGTTTGATTTATTATGATCCAAGATCAGAATTCAAACAAACATGTACTTTAATTATAACTTATATACTAATAACACGGAGATAAGATAAGGTGCTAGGTTAAACTATTACAAACTGTAGTAAAAGCGATCATAACACCCATAAAATAAGCTGTAAAAATAGGACAGCACATACTCTCCAATAAAAAGCCCTTGTAGCCATATGCTCTAAAAAAGTATTACCTGTATTTAACATTCTAATCAAATTGGTTAATTGAGCTGCATCATAATAAAACAACAGATTCGGGTAAGACATGCCTCCTGCTCTATAATCTGTACAAAGTGTAGAAAAAGCTATTCTATGTTTCTTGTAACCCCAAATAAATTTATTTAACATTGATTGCCACTTGTGTATGTGTTTATTTGAGTGTAAAATAGGGAGTGTTCTAAATAAAAAAATAAATTTAGGTAATATGAATACCTTAACTATGTCCATTCTTTCTACCCATGAAAGATTAAGTTTTGTCCAAGCATACAATTGTTTTCTAACTACATTTTGAAGAACTAAAAAATTTACCTTAAAAAGATTTTCCAGCTGAAGTGGGATTTCAACACCCAGATGACACCATGTTGACTTCACCATCAAAATGGGTAAAGAGACTTTAAAAAAGAGCATAAATCATTTTGCAAAAAAAATTGATATATTACTGATTTTGGTTGATTAATTCTAAGCCCAGAAATATTGGCAAATAAAGAAAGTTCACTTAATGTATGTCGTAAAGAAATTCTTGGGTTTGAAAGATAAAGCACTGTTTCATCAGCAAACATGCTTACTTTAATCATATGATCATTGATATATATGCCCTGAATCAACATGTTTTCTCTTATTGCTATTGCTAGAGGCTCCAAACAAACTGCAAAAAGTAATGGTGATGGGGGCACCCGTAAGGAAATGGGTGCCCCTGGAAGGAAAATTTTTTTTAGAGTTAATGCCATTAACACATAATATAGCTTGAGGAACTTTGGCCGAGGACAGACTGGCAATCTAAAGCGGGGCAGGCACGCTGCGGAGACGGAAGAAAGGAGCACGTTCAGACATGCGCATCTGTCCGTCGGCTCCGTTTCGTACTTACTCGTCTCCCAGTCGCTTTCCTTCCGCTTTAGCAGGACACCGGGTAAAACCGGTGTTCAGGGGCCGTCCTCCGCATGCCTCCCGCTTCCAAACAGTGTGAACGGCTGAATGCAATAGTAATATGTTTTACATTTAAGGTTCCTGAAATAAATATATAACAGCCTTTAGGATCTTTTTGTATAGAAATTAACTGAAAATTAACTCTATTTGAAATCAGAATAGCAGTGCCTCTGGACTTAGATGTTCTTACTGCATGGTACTGAAAAGGAAACTTAGCAATTTTAAAAATAACCTGGGTATCACTTCTAAGATGCGTCTCTTGAATGCAAAGCACATCTGGTTGATTTTTAAGTATTACATTTTGATGTCTATGCTTCTTTATAACATTATTCAAACCTCTAACATTATAAGAAAAGATTTTTAAATTAGACGCCATTAAAAGGACTTAATAACTGATCATTGTGAAGTATTAAAATCACATAAGTGGTACAACTTTGAAAATGTTAATAAAATTTGTTCAAAAAAAAAATCACATACCATAACAAAATAAATACAGTTTCCTGTCTAAAACTGTGATCTAAACTCCAAAGGTTCCAAATTAGTTGTATTGCATGAAAACTAACTTTTAAGTTAACAATTATCCCCATTAATACATGAACACAGACTGTAACAATATATTTTAACAGTAGTAATCCATAGCTTTTAGAAACGTGTTGAGTTGTAAGTCAAGGCTTACCAAGAAATAAGTACAAAAAAGAAAAGAAAAATCCAAAAAAGGAAAAAGAAAAAAAGGGAGTTGAGCCTCAAGGGCACAAGGAGATTTTTCTCCTTCACAGAGAACTTCCCCAACTATCAAAACCCACAGTCCCAACCAAAAATTCCAGCCACCAACCATTTGGGGCAAAAAACGCCAAAACTCTTTCCCCCTTCCCTTATATAAAACATGATTGATTATGCACTCCTGAGTTATCTGAGTAAAATAATATCGCTTATCTATATATCAATAAGAAAAGAAAATTTATAAGCTCTAGAGAGTATGCTTAACACTACTGAATATTAACAAAGTATGGAAATCTAACATTTGTTAAAAAATAAACCAGCAAGGATATACTTTTTCAAAGAAAAAGAAGTTCAGCTAGCAGATTCCCTTATAGGGATCTTAGACCACCTTAAAGGACAGGTTTGGAAGTCTAGCTTTCTCTTTGTAGGTTTTTTCTCTGCAGACTCCGGTTTGGATTCTAGGTTCAGTTGTTGCAGCATAAAGTGACCAGAATCTAAGTCCTGTGCTGTAAACGAAGTTCCATGATGTCGCACCTGAAGGGATCCAGAAGGTAGCCATCTGTATTTGATCTCTGCTTCTCTCAGCTTAGATGCTATAGGTTTCAGTGTAGATCTGATCAAAAGGTGCTCTCTGGAAAGATCAGGATACACATGAACTGCTTGAGATTTGTAATTTAGAGTAGATTCTTGCTGTGCTAGGCGGAGTATAGCTCGTACTGTACGTGAGTCAGAGAATTCTGCAAGAATGTCTCGAGTACGTCTTTGTGGTGAGGTGTTCAAAGATCCAAGTCTATATGCTTTCAAAATTAACGGTGCAATTCTTTTGTCTGGGCTTAAAATATCTGTGAGCCAATGTGCCATGAATATAGAAAGTTCCATGGTGCCTTTTTCTTTTTCTTCAGTTCCTCTAAATTTTAGAAAATTTTGTTTCAATTTGGATTTAAACATAAGGATTTTTTCAGTGGCCCAATCGTCTTTTTTTTGTAGGTATTGTACTTCGCCTTGTAGAGTAATCCCCACCTCCATTGCCATATTCGCCGTTTGGGTTACTTGCTGAAGTGATTTAGTTATATTTTCCAGTTTATCCTCTATAGGTTTCAGTTTTTTGTCAATGTGACCCAAAATATCTGATTTTAGAACATTAATGATCGCTACCAGCTTGTCTTCCTGTGATGGCATAGCTAAAGTTTCCATCGCATCAGGCGCGCCTGCCATTTTGGAGGCCGACTCTACTGCGGTCGCCTCTTTCTCTCCCGCTTTATCAAAGTAAGTCTTCAAATTAGATTTTTTGTACGTTTTTAAGTGGTTTTTTGTGCCGGTGCGTTTTTCCATACCTCGTTTCGATAAAGAAGCAAATTCTACGGGAGTGCGCAGAGATTTAGGGATTCAGGGTCTGGAGCTTCAACGCTGCATGTCCACCATCTTAGATGGCCAATGCCACGCCCCCATTGTGTCCTTGCTGTGGGGGCGAGTGGACACATTCAGTGAGGACTCACCAACTTGAAGCTTACCAGTGTTAATGTTTTAAGCATGTTTGTATTTTGAGTAAAAAATAATATCATTAATCGGGTTTATCTGACCTTTATAAAGTTTATATCACTGGTACCTAGCATTACATTTTATGGCACACATGGCCTAGCCCGACTATGTGACATTTATGTCAGATCCAGCCCTCATAACAAATGAGTTTGACACCTCTGGACTCTGTAGTGCCAAAATACAGATCTTCTAGCTTAAGGACTTTGGTATTGGCTGCTATTTAAGACAAAAAGGAATAAAAGTTAATGATGTCATGACTGTTTCATGGCATCAGCAGTTGGCACAACAGTTACTAAAACTATACATCTGGTCTGCTTTGTAAAGCAGAGAAGTGTTTAGTTTACAGCAGAGATTTAAGGTCCCACCTGTAGAACCTCACTTTTCCAAGATTAAAAAAAGACCAGCTGAAAAATGTAGTGAATTGGAACAATTTGCCATCAGTTTTTAACATAATGACTGATTTCCCACTCTGCATGTAGTAAACAGCCAGGCAATGGGTTTGAACCAAGGCCAGATGGAGTAGGTCTGGCATGCTAAATTTAAGACTTCTCCCAGCTTCCTGCTGGAACTGTGCAAATAATGTAGCTGAAGTGCTTTCACTATACTGTGCAAATGCATCTCTTTTTGGTATCCTGATGAACTTTCCATTCGTATTCTGCTATATTGCATACTTTAAGAATATATTACATTTGTGGAAGGGTGGGCAATTTCCTCAACCAAAAAACAAGCCCAGACAAGTACAAAATACAAATATTGCCTCATTCATGTTAATTTTAGAACAAAATAAAGAGCATACTGTAATCTCTGGCCATAAGGTCAGCACACTTGTTGTAAAATGTAATTGCTATTATTTGCTTGGAATACAGCTGTGCAACAAGTAATTGAAATGCAGTAATAACAATCTACCCAGCTCCCACAACAAACAATAGCCCCTTGACACACTTTAAAGCATACTATAGATTTATCTGAGGTTTTTTTCCCCAGAATACAGTTTGCTAAAGGAGTGAGTTCTGATGATGAATAAGAAAATGAATCTCATCCAATTATTTTGTGCTTCTCCCATTAGTTATTACAGATATGGCAGCATTAATGTTGTCAAACTTCCAGTGAAAAAGGGAATGCCAAGGCTGACATGCTGAAGATTTCACATGCCAACTGAAACCTCAGCCTGCCAGATGGAACTAATATGTTAAATAGATAATTACATTTGAAATGGAAACATTTTAATGACCATTTCAGAACTATCTGTCCTCCAATTTGGACTTTATTAAAAATTTGCACTTGAACAGTCATGGGAGAAATAATAGAAGAGAAGGGCTGTTTGGTTTAAGAACTTTGATTTTTTTGGGGGGGCGGGTTGATTTGGAGGGGTTAATTAAGTCTTGCATTACTATGCTGCATTTAAGATATATAAATCAGACCCAAATGTCATGAATCTGGGAACTCACAACTGCAATTATTGAGAGCATAGTTCATGAAAACAAGGTAAGATTTTTAGAACCATACAACCAGTCTCCAGGGATATGCTTTTATATTTTATCTGTCTTGAGTAAAACAGATTTACAGTGCAATCCTAAGAGCACTTTCCTGGGAGTAAGCCTCATTGAATAGACCTTAGCAGAATTCAGAGTAGACCTGTTTAGGATTGCTCTCTAACAAGGATGAAGTAAGTTCTGAAATTTACCAACTGGAATTTAAGGGAATGGAGTCATGTCTGTTTTTTCTAGTAAATAAACTTGTTTTTTCAGTTTTCTGGTGATGGAGCTACACAGCCAATTCATACAGTAATTATTATATAATAAGGCAATAAAAATTTGCATTAATAGCTCTCATTACCCTTTCTATAACAAAACAGAAATTATTTTGAACAGTTCCATGAACCAAATGATCTTTCCTTAGAAGATATTCTTTATATAATTACATTTTCACCAGTTTCAGTCACACCACTTTCTACCTAAGACTCCAATACATTTTTCTCATGCTTATTCATATCAAAATCCCACATATATGCATTTTAAAATCTTCATATCTTCACAAGTTCTGATATACTCATCCAGTTAGAAAATGGAAATGATTCTGAAGTTATAGACCACAGTTAAGAAATTTGGGTCAAAAACAATCATTTACATTAAGATGAATGAACAGAAAGTATTAAAAGTGGCAAACATTTTGATACATGTTACAATTAAATAAATTTGTTTTATTTATGAAAATAAATTACTAGTTGCAACTGGCTATTTTCATAGATATTTGCTATTGTGGTAAATTACTCCAGTGGGAAAATCCAAATGTGTCCTGTTCAACAGGTCGAAGACAAGTTCCAGGGCACAACAGGCCTATCAGCAAGGGTTCCTGTCCAAATTAAAAGTCCAGGGTTCAGTAGCAGAGTCCAGAATCATAGTCCAAAAGTAGTCCAAGGCCATGCAACAAGGCTCCAAGAATATCATATCAGTAAGATAGCAAACAAATTCCTACACTTGGAGCCTTTTTGCAGCCTTATATAGGGAGTTTTCCTGCAGGTGCTGCTTGGTCCGAAGTAAGGTTTCCTGTCACAAACTGAATCAGCTCCCCTGCTTATGAGGAGTAAGGCCCATATCCTGTGGTGATTAATCTGTCTCTCCTAGCACCTCTTTAGTGGGAGGGAGGCCTTGGTCCACCAGATGTGCAGTCCTGTGTCTGTTCCTTGCCTCAGCCCCACCCTTCACCTCCTCTGCTCCTGGGATTCTTCAGAAGACCGTGGTGGGCTTGGTCATGGGTGGGTCCATGCTGGTAGCCAACAATTACCCTGATGGTTGGGTCATTCAGAAAATAAGGGCCAAGCTACACAGTTACATTTTCTGACAACTCAGCTCTGACTCTCCTGGACCTGACTTACTTTCCCTGCCACCACACAGCAGCTGCCAGAAATAGAACTTTAGAGGTCCAAAATGGGGCAAATAACTCTTCCCTCAGGGTTTGTTTTGGATCAGGAAAACAATGCAGCATGGAAGACAGAAGCCCCTCCTCCTATGCCACAGTCCTAAGCTGAATTGGATCCCCATGCACTTTTGAAATGCCATTCCTTGCAGCTTCACAAGGGCCCAGTAAATTAAAGTCAATTAACAAAGTGTGTACCTGAAAAGTGCTGCAGATGTAAGCTGGCATTCTGTCTATTCTATACCTGATAGCTTCATAAAACCTGACCCTGCCATAGCACAGAATTACATTTCATGTCACAAAAGCAAGCTGCTATTTGCCCAGCAACCTGATTTACATTTCCCAACACCAACAAAAATGCAGATCATCTTTCAAAGCTATGTGGAAGTGCGCATTTGTCTAAAGGTTAGCTTTAGGTCAAGTGCTGAAACTTGGCAAAGGGAGGTGGGTGAACTTAAACTAAATTAAGAGCAAAGAAAATGTACAACATGAACATTTATTGTTCCTGTGCCATACAAAACTGTAATGTAGTTTATATTAATAGTATAAGGGATAACCAATTATTTCATTTCTTATGGAAGAGAAGTATATAAGTATATTGCCCTATTTGAGAAAGTGGTAAGCTCTTTGTAAAAAATCCTCCAACGGGGAAAAACTGCTTCACTCAAGACAACCTTCTTACACATAACCTTATGTACATGACCTTTGGGGGAAGTGCCATGGCTCACTAGTACAGCACATAGTTTGCATGCAAAACAGTTCCAAATCACCAAGGAAAAGATCTCAGGTTGCAGGCACTGGAAAAGAGGTTTCTGTTCCTGAGATCCTGGAGAGGCTTTGCCACTCAGAATAAACAGTATTCTTAGATGAACCAGTGCTCTGACTAATATGGGTGTTAATTTGTGTATCTCCTATTTGTACTCTAATCACATTTCATGTTATCACATAGATGAACCAGTGGAACCCATCACCAGTGCCAAGTATGCATACAGGGGTGTAAGTCAAGTACATATGTTACAGTGTTACACATGTTACAGTGAATGCATATGCAATCCATGAACAGTGCACACTTTTTTTGTATGCAAATTGAATAATTCTTACATTACATTACATTCAACCTGTATATAATTGAACATGTGATTCAAGTCCCATATGTATCTGGGTACTTGTCCCCAGTTTTACTTGTAAAGTAAATTTCACATGTACATGCAGGATGCATGTGTGTTCACTGTATCATGTAAACAGGGCTGCATAAAATCTGTGTACAGTGTACACTTAATCTTATTTGTACATTCATTGAGTAATCCTAACATTATATTTGATATAAGTGCATTATATTTGATATATAGGTAAAGGTAAAGGTTTCCCTTGCTCGAAAGCCAGTTGAATACGATTTTAGGGATGCGGTGTTCATCTCTGTTTCCCAGCCGAAGAACCAGCACTGTCCAAAGATGTTTCCGTGGTCATGTGGCCAGCATGACTAGATGCCAAGGTGCATGGAACACTGTTACCTTCCCACTGAAGTGGGTACCTATTTATCTACTTGTAATTTCTTGCTTTCAAACTGCTAGGTTGACAGGAATAAGTACAGCTAAGCATGTTCAAACCCCACACTTATCCAGGTACTGGTCCCTATGTTTGTTTCGTTGTTTGTTTGAAGTGAACACATGTTGGCTGTTTCTTACAAAGAGATGTATATTTGTTCACTGTAATGTATACTAGTCACATGTGATAGTATATTTGAAAGTGAAATCTTGAATGTCAAGCTTTCATTTTCCATTACTAAAGGAGGAGAAAAATACCCTACAGTGAATATGCCCACCTACATAAAGCCATTTAAGCTAGGAAATAGCACCCATGGCATTTCTTTTTCAAGCCAGTCATTTAGCAATTATTTTTCTGCTTTCACAAGTAGCAATAACTAAGAGCTAATGTATCCCATGAAATGTTTGTATATAACCTAATAGTACTACCAGTGTAATTACCACTTCAATGGAACACTCACACATGCATCTCAGCAATAAATATGCTATGTCTTTGATGCATTATCAGTAAATGTACATAATGTTAACAATGGGCAATGCAAAATCAGTTCTCAAACAGTTACTTTTAAAGCACATGGTCCCTCGATCTCAAATGTCTTGTGATGTGTATTACCACAAAAGGTTAATTAGCCAAGGCCAGTTAATGTACTTCGGAGACTTGCAGAAACCATTTTCAGGAGTTGCTTACTGAAGTGACACAATTACTTGCGCCTGAGCTCTCATGTTTCTTTCCCCACCTCAGTCCCTGAAAATAGAGCCAGTAAGTCATACTACTACTATTTCTGTTGTTCCATCCCCCATTGAATTTAAAACTCCCATTATTTGGTAATACTGCCACAGCTTCTATCCAGTTTCTGAGGTTTAGAAAATTCAAAAAAAGTGCTCCAGAATTATTGCTTGTGATCCTAATGCAGGGTTCGATTTCAGCAGGAACGCACAGGAACGCCGTTCAGGCTGGCATCCCAGCTTGCCCCGCCCCCTCCCTGGCCAGCCTGAGCTGTTTACACTTAAAGGGACAGTTCATGCAGAGAGCCGACAGGAAAAAGCTCCACTGGGTGCTTTCCCTTTAAGAGCAAACAGCCAACAAGAGAAAGCCCCGCCCAGAGATTTAGCACAGGGGCAAGGCTATCTGCATTTGGCTTGCCGACATCGCCTGGCTTTCCCTGCTCCAGTAAGTGCCTCCCCATCTCTTTTCCTTCTTTCTCTCTCCATCCCACCTTTCTTTCTGTCTTTCTCTCTCTCTCTGTCCCCACCTTTCTTTCTTTCTTTCTCTTTCTCTCTCTCTCTCCTCCACCTACCTACCTACCTACCTACCTTCCTTCCTCTGTCTACCTTCCTTCCTTCCTTTTCCTTCCTTCCTTCCTCTTTCTCTCTCCCCCCACGTACCCCTTCCTTCCTTCCTTCCTTCCTTCTTTCCTTCCTTCCTGTTCTTTCTGTTTTTATCAAAAAAAATTATTGAAAAGGGGGGGATGTAAAAAAGCAGAGAGCCCAGGAAATGTTGGTTTTGACAATATCTTTAATTTTTGAGAATCTCTTTAGTTTTCTTATGGCATCTTCTGCTTAAGAAAAGTAAGTTTGAAGCCTGAGTTCATTATTGTGTCTTGTTGGGAATGGCTTGCAAATATATGTGTGTCTAAAGTCTGCATTAAAGTGGTTTGGTGCTTACTGCCATGTAAGAGAAAACATCTGAAAAAGTAGCTTTATTGTTGTGTATGTTGGCAGAACACTTGACTGTTGCATGGGGCACTTTGGGGGACATCTGCAGAGAAACAGGGTTGTAACTAAAAATGAGCATGGTCAGCTGCACTTTGGAGATTGCCTATTTTGTGAAATTTTAAAAAGTGGGCAGAGTTTCTGAAGAAGATGATTGTCCCTCTTCTTTTGCCACTGGACTGACATCTGCCTTTAATGGGCCAGCAAAGTTGATGTTCTTAAACCTCCTAATAAGAGAGATTTCCGCTTCTGAGGAGTTCCAGCGATTGGTGATCTTGTGATGGTAGTGATACTTTTATGTGGTAAAGACCACCTGTTCACAGGATAATTTTACCTGTGGGACAGACTCTACATGGTAACCACTCCATTGGTACATAATTGCTTGTAAAAAGTATTATAGTGTAATAATTCAGGTGGGTAGCTGTGTTGGTCTGAAGCAGCAGAACAAAGTTGGAGTCCAAAGTTTCATCCGAGGTATAAGCTTTTGTGTGCATGCACACGTCTTCCATCTGAAGAAGTGTGGGTGGCACATGAAATCTTATACCTTGAATAAAATTTTGTACCTTGAATAAAATAGTCCACAAACTACTCACATCCAGTGCATCCACAAACCTAGAAGAAGAAGAGATTGGATGTATACCCTGCCCTTCACTACCCAAGGGAGTCTCAGAGCGTCTTTCAAACTCCTTCCCCTTCCCCTCCCCACAACAGACACCCTGTGAGGTAGGTGGGGCTGAGAAAGCTCTGAGACAACAGCTGGTACAGAGCTATGGCTTGCCCAAGGTCATCCAGCAGGTGCAAGGGGGGAGTGGGGAATCAAACCCAGTTCTCCCAGATTAGAGTCCGCGCACTTAACCACTACACCAAACTGGCTCCTAGCATTGTTCTGCCAGTGAACTAGGGTTGCCAACTCCAGGTTGAGGAAATCCCTGGAGATTTGGGAGTGGAGGGTGCAGTTTAGGGGAAGGAAGGACCTAAGCAAGGCATAATGCCATGGACTCTACTTTCCATAGCCATTGACCTGATTTCTGTAGTTTGGAGCTCAGTTGTAATTCCAGGAGCTCTCCAGACCCCACCTGTAGGTTGGCAACCCTAAAAAATCATATTCAGCATACTAGTTCTGCAGGAAGGCAAGCTGATTTCCATGGGAACCTAACCTTTAGGAATTGATTCCAATCCAGTGTGGGAATAATTGTTGGACATAAGATATTGGTTCAGGCAAGGTTTTGTATAGATGGGACAGAAAATGATGTTTTTATTGGTTTTGTCAAAACTGTTTTGACAACAAGGTAAACAGAATAAGAAGCAAAAGGTGGATGTGGCTGGATGACCACACTTCTGGGAACATTGGGTGTGGCCTAATATGTTAATGAGCTGTGCTGTCAGGGGTGTGGCCTAATATGCTAATGAGTTCCTGCTGGCTTTGTCTACAAAAAGAGCCCTGTCCTAATGTATGCTTTACTTAAGCTAGTAGTTAATTCAGCTCTGGTAGCTTTCATCAAGACACCTTAATTGTGATACTTGATCCTATGAATTTTTTAAACAATTATCTTTTTGTTTCCAAAGCGCTGGAAGCTCACACTTCCAGTGATATGAAGACAGTAATCTGGGAGAAACTGAGAACCTTTGCATCTTTTCCAAGAGAAGTTACAAATTGTGTCTAGCCATTGATTGGAGGCATTTTTATTATGACAGGAGACATTTAGAATTAAAAGTAGGGTAGCAGTTGTGTCTGCTTGAGAATTCTTTGCACTGCTTGGAATGCTGGAGTGTACAATGAGAAACAAAATGGAGCCATTACTTTCATTGTTGCCAGATTTAAACATCACAGATGTTTCTTAAATGTTCTCAGATCACTGCCATCACTGTACTGCTTTTCAGCTGTATCCTGTAGTTTCCAAAGTGAAATCCCTCCTCTCCAAATGTTCTATTAAAATAACACATGAAAATAAATGAAACATATCATTACTTTTACAATGGGCTAATTGTAGTCTGTCAAGCCAGAGACAGGGAGCTATTTAAATCACAGTTCTCTTTTGAATTTCAATGTATGCTTTAAAAAGAGAAACAAAAATAAACCCCACATTCTCCTCTCTGCTGCCAGCTTCTTTCTGCAAAAAGAAGCGTCTCTGTCTTTATCTCCCCATGTTTTCCATAGAGGTGTCATTTAGGCTAAATATAACAGCTGTTGATAATGAACAGCTGATTTGTGAGAGGGCAGGAGGTTTATTTCAAAAGTTAGGATCCAGCTGAGTTGGTCACATTCCTGGTTGGCTAGATACACCACATCCAGCCCAAGAAAAGCAACCCAAATAACTGTATTATTTGTAATCCCCTTTCATTTACAGCAAGTATCTAAATCACCCGTGAGGAGTGAGTGCATTCAGTCTTTGTCTTAATCCATTCTCATGAAAAGATAGACCATAAGCAAAATAGGCAAACATAATAGGCTGGGCACATAAATGTTACATACATTATTATGTATCAACCCATCAAGCATACATACTCTACCCCATATCATACTCATTTAGCATCATAAGGAGAAAGCTGTTGGTTCAGATGCATCTACAGTAACTGTCCTTGTTCTCATCCACTTTTTTGGGAAGGGAATCTTAATGGAAGAAATCAAATTTTATAACCCTTCATTAGGTACTCATGCGGCTTTCTTAGGGATGCCATCTTTGTGTTAGTGTTGTTGGACAAGAGTCTTAAAAACAGCCTTTAGAGGGAATCTGAGTAGAAGAATGGCTAGCTAGCTCCTAATAAGCTGTAACAATTAAAAAGTGGCTTGAGGTGGAGGGGAGAACACTGGCTTCTTCCTCTGCTGTCTTTCTGTCCTCCTCCTAACAGAGATAACCTGTTTGAGCATAAGTGTTTTTGACTGCTTCTGCTTCCATGTTGTTAAGGTAAAGAAACTAAAAAACGGATCAGTTGACTGAATTTAGGCATTTTCAAAGGGTTTTAGTAACAACGAAGGGTATATAGTTCATTAAAAGTAATAGCAATTATACAATCATACAGATAGAGTTATCAAAGAAGCCTCTGAACATGGTTTAATAATGGTAAAGAAATGCATTCTTTGGAGGTTTGAAATGAGCAAAACTTTCACTCTGAGTTCAAAAAGCTTTTTCTCTCTCTCTGGACAGAGAACAGGCAGGAAAGGGGGTGGAGTCAATTTAATTGCTTTCCAGTCTTACCTCAGCCCACTTTTATACAAATGCTGATAGGTCTAGCTAGAGACAATAGGAGCGTCCAGTCTTGTCCTCCCTCCAGCAGGGGACAGCAATTTGGAGGAATTAAGAGTAGAAGGACTCCAGGAAGAAATTTCTGGAAAGTTCAGGAAAAGCTTCTTTGACCTGGCCTGACCTGGTTAGTGGGTGGGAAAAAGAGAGAAGATAAAACTCCTGGAAGCAAGACGAAAGGTCTCTTTGATGCTGAGTCCATCAGAGCAGACAGAACGCTTAATTGAGGTCTGGAGGAGGCAGCCATTGCCATGTGATGGCCTGGACAGCTAAAGAAAGCTGCAAGGTAATGGAACTCTATAGAGATTTATAACATTCTAAGTTAAGGAGCCTGCCCTATATCTTAACATCAGAAAGGGCATGTATGGAGAAAGGGACAGAGGAATTGCATTTTACCCATTTCTTTTGAATCTCTCGCTCAGTCAGGTGCTGTGCTAGAAGTATGATTGTGAACACTTTCTTTTTATAACTTTTGATCCTGGTAGTGGTTCTCTGTGCCACCTAGACACACTATTTTAAAGGGCAGGAACAGGGAGAAGGCAGTCGCTTGGCAAGTGGCTATTCCTCCAGGGGTGCACAGAGTAGTAAACTATCCCCAGCAGGAGACCCAGAGGCAAGGCCTCAGAACATGGAAGGGAAGCTGGGAGTCCTGACCCTCCCAGCGGAGAGTTCCTACAGACATCAGGTGGCAAGTTACTAGAGAGAGAGAAAAGCCTCTGCAGCAGAGCTATTTTTGGGCAGGAACGCACAGGAATGGAGTTCTAGCTGGCTCCTGAGTTGTCCACGCCTACAACCAAAACCTCTGGCATGTGTGGCTACAGAGCATGCTGCCCTCCCCACATTACACATAAGAGAAAAAGGTGGCATGTTAAAATGCCCTGTTTCCCTCTGGGGAGCCCATCAGGATTTCCTTGTCAATTTCACTCCCTGCCAGTCAGCTGAGAGTGAAATTGACAAGGAAAAGCCTCTCTCTGCCTTCCCTTCTCTAGCTGACATGTTGCAGCTGGAAAGGGCAGGCAGGGAACCCAGGCACGTTGAAAATGCCTTTCTTTCCCTCCCCGATCTGAGGGAGGGAGAGAAAGGCATTTACCCATGCCCCCCCTGCACTTCCCCGAGTCTCTCTGCAAAAGCAGAGAGGCTCAGGGAAGGAATGGGGCATGTTTGCCTGGCTGCCCTTGGTCTTCCCAGCCTGCGCGCCTTGGCAGGCTGGCTGGGGAGACTGAGGGGAGTCAGTCAAACATGCCTGCTTCCCTTCCCAATCTTTCGGGGGGGGGGAGGGTAGGAGACTAGAAAGGCATTGCTGAAGTGCCACTTCAGCACCACATTTCTCTGGTTGTCTGGTTCAGGGGAGGGGGAAAACTAGAAAAGTGATGCTAAAGAGAGAACTTAGGCACTTCAGCAGCACCTTTTCCTGGCCATCTGGTTGTGGGAGTAGGAGACTAGAAAGACAGTGCTGAAGTGCCAGGGACCTTTCATATCCCAGGCACTTTAGCAGCGCCTTTCCCTGGCTGTCTGGTTTGGAGTGGGGGTAGACTAGAAAGCCAATGCTGAAGTGGGGCAGAGAATCTGGGGGGGAGGGAGAGGCAAGCTTCCATGCTTGCCCTTTGCTTCCCCAGCCCCCTCCTAATATGCTAATTAACTGTGCTGTCAGGGGTGTGGCCTAATATGCTAATGAGTTTCTGCTGTTGGGTATAGCCTATTATGCTAATGAGTTCCTGCTGGGCTTTTTCTACAAAAAAAAAAAGCTGTGCTCTGCAGGTGTTGGGAAAACCTTGGAGGACAGGGTGGAAACAGGGCCTGGAGGCCAGAGCAGGACTGTTCCGCCATGATAATCATGCTTTTCTCATAGTAAGACACTGCTTATACTTTGATTAATTTCTCCAGCCAACTCCTATGATTCTTGAAACTTTGATGAATAACAAACCATATAAAGTCCATATTCAGTTAGGATCTTCTGGTCTCAGAGGTACTCCTTCCTACTGCCTCCCTCAGCTGACTGGCTTCAACAGTTTTTCAGTGGAAGAGAGAAGATCCCTTCTTCAATTTTCATTCCATATAATTCCTTATAAGTCTATAGCACAGAATTACAGAAAAACTTAGGCACCATGTAGTTTGAAGTTAATTTTTAAAGTTGGGATTACAGTTTTACAGTTGAGACACCTGATCCATTGTAATTCTTTCACAAAAAACTGCTTGCCCACAGCACTTCAGAAAACTCACAGCGATCTTCAAGAAACTTCCTGAAAATTCAAGTTATCTTTATGTTTTGACAGTGTCAGATTTCAATTGTATCCATTTGGGCACATACAAACAAGAGCTAATCCCATTCTTATCGTAGCTGCTACAGCAGTTTTATAAATCCAGAGTCCTCTTGTTATCCCACTATCACCAAATGACAGCCAGGTGAGAATATTCATATTGTCTGTTGTTTTTTGAACCTGGAGATTCCTACTACTTCCGGACAAATGATTTTGGTAACACAAGTAGTCTGGTTCTTCCCCAAACACTGAGGAACAATCCTTCACCCAGTTACCATGTCACTCTTTCAGAGATTAGACAGCAATTATATGTTAAAATAATTCACATACTGTAGCCTACTGTCTGCACAACTCTCTAACAATTCTCTAGTTACCTCCTATGTACAATTGCTCCTTTGGCTTATGTAGCTCCCTAGCCAGAAATTTTTGATTGGTATAGCATGGGGAAATTTTGTGGGGCAGCAAAGGAGGGAGGGGGAGGGAGGGTATGGCCACATGCCTTCCCTGATCTCCAAGCAGCCGTTTGTGGCTTGGAGATCAGGCCAAAATAGCATTTAAGGAGAACCCTTTAAATGCTGTTTTTCTAGCAGGGAAAGCCTACAGCTGCCCCTCTCCCTTGCAGGAGGTGAGGGAGAGGGGCAAGTGTCGGCTGCAAGCCTTTCCTAATCTCCAAGCAGCAAAACTACCACTTGGAGATCAGGAAAAGCCTACAGCTGCCCTTCTCCCTTGCAGGAGGTAAGGGAGGGGTGGCTGCCAGCTGCATGCCTTCCCTGATCTCCAAGTGGCAAAACTGCCACTTGGAGATCAGGGAAGGCATGCAGCCAGCAGCCTCCTCTCTCTCTCACCTCCTGCAAAACAGAGGGGCAGCGGTATGCTTTCCCCGATCTCCAAGTGGCGGTTTTGCTGCTTGGAGATCACAGAAAGTGTGTGGCCACCCCCACCCCCCAGCTAGAAAAACAGCATTTAAAGGGTTCCCTGCAGCTGCAATATTTAAAGGGCCCTCCAGCTAGTTGACAGTTCATGTGCTCCCACTGATCAGCTGGAGGGCCCTTGTAATGCCACAGGAAGGGAGGGAGGGGAAGAGGGGCAGCAGCTTTTGTGGGGCATGCCTACTGTTTGAAGGGGCAGAGCCCTGAAATACCCCACCATAGATATGGGCCAGAGTTTATGCAGAGTTTGTGGCACCAGAAGGGGAACATTCTTTACAATTCTGAGTAACCTGTATTGACTCTATGTCCTAAGGTACATGGTGCTTTCATCTCTTTTGTCCAAACTTTCATACTGACATTGCAAAGGTCTGCAAACCTTTGCATCCTGACAGATTTTTAAGGATCTTTATTTTTCCAACCAAATTTCAAATTATGCACCCATTTTAAGAATCTGACTCAAAAAAAGTAAAAATGGCTCCAGAACTTCCCAGTCAAATAGGTCTGCATCCATAATGTGTTGTTCAAGGGAAGATAGGCTAAAGCAGTAATCTAGAAATATAGTTTAACAGCAGGTGTCTATGGAATCTGGGACTCAGATTTCAAAATGTAATTATCCTTTTCTTTGTCTCTTTGATTTAAGATGGTGAGCCTGTCTGTGATGTCATAGTAGCAACATAATAACAACTAGATAGACCTATTTACCTATATATACTAGTTAATCTTGACTGTGATACCTGAATAGATCATCCAATGCCTTCAAGAGAAATGAAAAAAGCAGATAAAACAGAATGAGATTTTATGGAAGAATAAAAGTTGTGAGACATGTGCTCTATATTGTAAGAAACTGGCTAAGATGAAGAGGACAAACATATAAGTTACTGGATGAAGTTGTACGGGTAGAAATAACTATTGAAGAAGTATTCATATTTGCTCTGTCATGATTGATTTTACAATGTGTGATGACAAAGCATCACTATCATATACACTCAAAGGCATAATTCAGATACTGATCTAGATGGTGGCAGACCTCGTAGTGAGGATGGATAATTGTGCCCCCATCTATTCTCTTCCCCTCCTCAAACCATAATGGGATGTGTGTACTCACAGAGGCCTGCGCACAAAAATGTAAATGTTCTATGAAGGGAGGGGGAGGATGTATGGATCAGGATGTTACAAGAAGGGGGACCCGTGATATTTGCGGGGGGGGAGTATTCCCCACAGCTCCCGGCCTGGGGGGGGGCCTAGTCTTGCACCTGGATAAATACTGTAGTATATAATTTCTCAAATAAGACACACAGTGCAATTGGAAGTCGATCTCTGGAAACCTTTGCTTCTAATTGTAACAGGGCGGGAAGCAGGGCACTCTGCAGATCTTAAAACACATAAGAACATAAGAGAAGCCAATGTTGGATCAGGCCAGTGGTCCATCCAGTCCAGCACTCTGTCATAAAGTGGCCAAAAAGTACCAGGTGCCATCAGGAGGTCCACCAGTGGGGCCAGGATTCTCCACTGAGAAACCAGTCCTGTCGAGGAGAAAAAAGCTCAGCTCTTCACCCCAACCTCTAGCTTATCACACCCTCAGAGAGAGACAGAGAGTAAAAGCCTGTGCAGGGAGCAGAGCAGCCCACCGAGCCCACGAGGCCCCCCTCTCCACGCACCCCCCAGACCCAGCTTCAACCCCCCTTTCTTTTTTGGAGTGAGACCAGCTACCAGACGCACACATGCACCTCCAGCCCCAGCCCGATCCACCGCCGCAATTCATGTGCCGCTTCCTGTGGCAGCTCTCAGTGTCTCTCTCCTCTCCACGCACATCTATTCCTCCCCCCCCCCAATAAAAGAGGCTTTTTGACAGAACAAGCAGAGGCCTGGAGACACGGCACAGGGCTCATCTCTCCCCTCTTTTTTTCTCCCCAGTGGGGAGAGCCGCGTAATGTGCAGACAGACCATGGGGGGGAAGGGCTGCAAGAATGAGGTGAGACAAAACTCGGGAGCAGAAGCGACTCCATGGAAGTGCTGTACCCAGCAGAAAGACACTAAGGCGTATCTGGTACCTAGGAGAAACTGAGCCCAGCTTGAAACTGGACAGAAGACTAGAAGATCCCGGGGACATTTTTGCACAGGCACAAGGAAAAGAAGCATGTCTTTTCAAAGCATGTGGGTTACAACAGACTGAGTGTGCAGAGTTTGGGAACGGGGCCTTCAGTTATGCAAAGGGGCCACACTAAGACCCTTACTTGGGAGTAATCCTCAAGTGGGCCTTACTTCTGAGTAAACACAGTTGAACTTGAACTTAAGATGGCACGCTGAAGCCACACCCTCGAAAGAGAAAGGCCAGAACGAGGCCATTCAAAGGTTAGAAGGACACTGAAGGAGGAAGCCGAGGGCTCACCTCTGAAGCTGCAGGTGCATCTGCACAGAGCCACCTCCTCCTCTTCGCTGGTCGGGGGAGTTTTGTGGGCAGAGTCAAGTCCTCTCCTCGGGTGGGGCAGTCCCCGCTGGGTGTGCCAAGCCGCAACTTAGGGGCCGAGTACTGCGCGTGCTGTGGGGGCAGAGCCAGAGCTGCCAGGCTGCCTCAGAGTTCCCAGAGCGTTCCCTGCGCATGCACAGGGAACACTCTTTAACTTTTGGGGGGATAAAGGTTTAAGATTTTTCTGCACATCTGGGGAGCTCCCCAAGGATGGAGGGGATGAGGAATGCACATTCTTTATTTGACCAGCTCTGCCACTACTGGGTAAGTTCCTAGCATATGGTGAAGCCATTATACCAACCTGAAATCAAAAGTAACAACCCATTTTAATTTAATAAACTTGCTGAAACATGAAATTAGTCTTTAAATTCCCAAAAGCTGCCTGGAAATTAACATCTATTTTCTGTAGGCAATTTTAATTGCATACAGGCAAATTTTATTTACTTACTTACTTTATTAATAGATCAACTTTCTCATTGATGTTCAAGAGACATAACAGAATAATTTAAAATGTAGTCATACAGCATAAAACATCAGTGAACTCTACAATTGGACTAGGATCACAGAAGACAATGTAAACAAGCAGGCCAAAACCCTGTCTGCCTAGGTGGCGAGCTGATTCATGCTTGCCTGCAGAGACTGTTGGACCCAATTGGGTTCCAGAATGCTCTGTGGGATCCTATTCCCCCAGGTGATTTGTTAGAAGAGCTGGTAGAGGACTGCCTCTCTGAAGCCACTGACAAAATCGCTCCCCAATGCCCTCTTTGCTCTGACAGAGGACAGATGTTCCTGAACAGAAGCCATGAGGAAACCGCTTCTCCATCACTCAGCATCCTCCCGCCTGCCCCTGTGTGTTAACTTGACCTGGAAAATAACACATGCCTCTTCCTCCTGAGTCAACCTAAAACAAAAGACTGTGCCCAGCTAAAGACAAAAGGAGAGATTAAGCCTTCCTGCCACCTATCCAGAGAAACATCAAGCCAAACATTGGATCGTTAAGGTGAAGCACCAAATCTTGAATGTGATTGGATCCTCCACTCCTTCCTCTGTCTCTCACCTATCCCAAGAGGTGTCACTCCAATTAAGCCCATCAACCCTGGCTATTTAAGCTGAGCTCTCCCTGAGTTCTCTCTCTGCCTTTGCTCTTCTCTTTGCCTCCTCCTACCTTGTTGGTTCCATTCTCCACTGGTTTGAAATCAGTCCATGTTTGTTGCTGGTCAGCTCATGATCCTTAGTCTATTTTTTCACTGCATGATGTATTCGCCTTGTCGGACAGGTAACATATCACCCACCAATGGTATTCCTGCTCATGCAAACATTGCTGTCCTTTCAACTCCACATTCTTAGCCCTGTATTGTGTGTGTGAATGCTTGATTATTATTTGTATGCCTGAAAACATTTTAGTAACCTTGCCTCATCTATTCATGGGCTCTAGGAATCCTGACTCTGGTGTATATTGGTTATGGTCCTATATTTTATGCCTATTGCCATTTAATATTCATAATTCCCCAACCTTATTAATAAAATAAGGCAATTTGGTTAACAGGCACTGAGTAGGAGCCCATGTGTGAGAGCTCCTCCCTAGGTGCAATCAGCCAAAAAGAGAGCTTTCCCCATACATGCCAAACATTATCTCTGTTTGCCCACCTCCATGGGTCAAAGAAACCTTTCCTGAAATCTCCAGGAAGATACAGTCTAGCCTCTTAAAACTTCCTAAGTCTCTATCACCTTCCCAATGTCAGGTTCTAGCTGGAATTATGAACTGACCATTTCATTGTCTCTGGCCAGGGAACCCATTCACATTTCTAAATCACTTAGGGCTGCCAAGTCCCCCAGTAGGGCGGGGGAAACACCGATTTTTCATGCTTCCCCCCCGCTTTTTCAAAACTGGCCACCGGGGGGGAGGCAATGGCTGCCAACAGGAGGGGAACGTCGGAGCCTGCCGGGCCCTCTCCCTTCCAGGCCTCTTAAAGGGAAATGTCTGAAGAGCCTGCAGTGAAAAGCCTCACCAGACATTTCCCCTTTAAGAGTTAGCAAGAGAGCCCCGCCCAGAGATTAACGAGGGACTAAGCTCTTACTGAAGGGCCTGCTTTTGCATGTGGCTGGTGTAAGATTGAAAGGTTGCTGCTGCTGGGCCTGGGGTAAGTCCATCTGCCAGCTCTTTTCCTTCTCTCTCTCTCCCCCTCCCCCTTTCTTTCTTTTTTCTGTCTCTCTCTCTCTCTCTGTCCCCATCCAGCAGAGGTCTATCAGTGGCTATTATTAGCCACAAGGTCTAAATGGAAGTAAGTGCCTGTGCCAGCTCTTTTCCTTCTCTCTCTCTCCTTCTTTCTTTTTTCTGTCTGTCTGTCTGTCTGTCTCTCTCTCTCTCTGTCCCCATCCAGCAGAGGTCTGTCAGTGGCTATTATTAGCCACAAGGTCTAAATGGAACACTTTGTCTGGGGCAGTGATGCTCTGTATTCTTGGTGCTTGGGGGGGCAACAGTGGGAGGGCTTCTGGAGTTCTGGCCCCGCTGCTGGACCTCCTGAGGGCACCTGGTATTTTTGGCCACTGTTGTGACACAGAGTGTTGTACTGGATGGGCTGTACTGGATGGGCCGATCCACTGTGGCTTCTCTCCTGTTCTTATGATATGAAAATCATATTCTGCCGAGATGAGGAAGGATTCAGTAGGGCCGTTGCTCAGTGATAGAGCATCTGCTTGACATGCAGGAGGTATCAGCCTCTTCAGCTAAAAAAGGATCAGGTAATAGGTGATATTAAAGATCTCAGCCTGAGACCCTGGAGAGCCACTACCAGTCTGAGTAGTCAGTACTGACCTTGATGGACCAATGGCCTGATTCAGTATTAGGAAACTTCATGAGTTCATGTGGAAGCATGTGGAAGCAACATCACAGGATGTGACTTCACAAAATGATGTCACTTCCTTTCTCCTGGCTCCACCCCCAAAGTCTCCTGGCTCCACCCCCAAAGTCCCCAGATATTTCCCAAGTTGGACTTGGCAGCCCTAAAATCACTGCTGGTGAAACTGGAGAGCAATTGACTTTCCCCTTCCTTCCTTCCTGTTCTCTGGTAAGAGAGGGGGTGGGGAAACTTTTTAAAGCTAAAGGTGAAGACTCTGTACAACCTAAACCTCCAAGTACACTGCATTCCTCCACAATTTGATCTGCTTGTTCTGATGTGCTTCTGTCTTGTAGGATTTCAGTTGTATGAATTTCTCATTGGATATTATGTGTGAATTGCATTGTTCGGAGTTAGTTTAGAAATTTAACAATAATTGTATCAGTTATTTTAAATTTATGCCACAATCATAATAGTCAGAGCAGATTTATATTTTCTCACATAATAAACAAAACAGTATTTAAAAAAAAAGATATTAAGGAGCCAGATTCTTTTTAAGAAGATTTGTAAAAGTCCATGATGACTTAAAGCAAGGCTGAAGTTCATGCCCTTCTACACCTTATACATCCCAAGATTTTTGTTCCTCCATATGCAGTTTTATGTGGCCTGTTTGCCATAATTGTTAATGTCTGTATGAAGAAATGCTTTTTTTGGGGGGGGGGGGAGATTTGAACTGAGCCAAACCTTAACCAGGAGTTTTAAAAAGTTTTAATCTTGGGACACAGAAAAGGCAGGAGGGAAGAAGCCAATTCCAGCCTCACCTCAGCCACCCTTTTAGAAATGCTAATACGTCTAGCAAGAGACAGTGGGATGGTCAAGCTTCAGGAAAAGCTTCTTTGACCTGGCCTAACCTAGTCACTGGGAGGAGAAAGAAGATAATAAAACTTCTGGGAGGAAGGAGAAAGCTCGCTCTTTCATGCCAATTCCATCAAGACAAACAGAACTCTTCAGGTCTGTAGGAGGTAGTCATTGCCATGTACTGACCTGCACACCTGAAAGTGGCTTGAAGGTAATGGAACCCCTGTAAATCATCTGTAACTTTTTAAGCTAAGGACACTGCCTTATATTTATATCTACTAGGGCATGTATACAGGGAGGGACAGAGGAACTGCATTTTACCCTTTTCTTACCCTTGGTCAGTCTGGTGCTCTGTTAAGAGTATACTTGTGAACAGGGCATAGAGTTTTTAACTTACCTGGGGGGGCAGGGGCTCTGCTGCCACTGCTGCCGTTGCCACTGCAAGAGCCTCCCCCCCAGCCCGGCCGGCCAGCCAGCTGACTGGCTCCCCTGAACACACTGGAAGTGGACATCATCACGCCGGGCATGTTGCCACAGCGACACTCTGGCAATTGCCCTGAAACTCTATGGTGCCATAGAGTTTGGGGGCAATTGCCAGAGCGTCGCACCAGCAACATGCCTGGTGTGAGGATGTCACTTCTGGGTGACATCATCGCACTGGGATCGCCCTGGGAGGGAGCTGGTGGGTTCAGGGGAGGGGAGCCCACCGGGCGAGCGGTGGGTTCAGGGGAGGCGAGGAGGAGTGGCAGAGGGCTGGCGGGCAGGCACCCTGTTTTGCCGGGGGGGGGCTCAGTCCCCCCTGGGAAACCTCAGGGGTGGCCTGAGCCCCCGAGCCCCCCCATAGTTGACGCCTATGCTTGCGAACATTATCTTTTTTAATGAAAACATTATATCTTGATGCTGGTAGTGGTCCTCTGTACTGCATAGACCTCCACTGTCTTGGACACAGGATTTTGAAAGGAGCACCAGGAGGTAGGGTAGGAGTAGTCAGTTGGCAAGTGGCTATTTGCCCAGTGCTGCAAAAGGCAGTAAGCTTTCTTTGTGATGACCCAATTCTGGATAGCAGGAGACACAGAGGAAAGGCCTCAGAACTTGGAAGGGAAGCTGAGAGTCTTGGCCCTCCCAGTGGGCAGTCCCTATGTGGGTCTAGTAGAGAGCCTTGTGGTTTAATTCCATAATGATTTGATTATACCATGTCTTTAATGTCTAGAGATCTCAATAGTTTGATCTCCATTATTAGAAATACTGTGCCCATAGGCTGCAGGTTCAGTCCCTTGTTTATTCAAGTAGAAATATTATTTCTTTATCTCAAGTGAAAGCTGCTGCATGCTGCCTCTCCAAGCTAATAAACCCTGTGTGTAGTGTTAATGAAGAATGTAGATTAGAAGAGTAGAGGTCTTACCTGAAAATGAAAGTAGAGTTAACTTCAATCAAACTCTTTTCTTCCTGCTATGCCTTTTGGTGAAAGATTTATGGTTTTAGAATTCATTAGCAGAAAAGAGGGATGCGCCCAACACACTTTGGTATTCCATTTATGTTTTGATACAAGGCTCCTAGGAGTCTGGCTATACCATATAGCAAGTGCAATTATTCATACCTCATATCTCAGATAGGCCTTTTGCTTATACATGAAAGGTCCTTGACTTCCAGAGAAGACCTTTTTGTTCCTTGTCAAATAAACAATTTGCAAATGAATAAAAAACCAGAGGACTGATGCCAGGTCAAATGATGCCCCTTTACCTGGAACCAATGGATGTTCCTATGCATTATCACCTTTGCTTATGTCATTTTGGGTATATAACCTTCTGCACACCCTGTTTGCGGCAGAAAGCAGTTTTGGTTTGCGAGAAATTCATTGCTTATTGCAATAAACATCAAAAGATCTTCCTCACGTGGACTTCACTTGCGTGTTCTTCATTTGGACCTGGGGACATATGAGCCACTATTTGTGGAACACCTACAAAGGCCAGGTGGTGGTGGTTGATCAGAGAGAAAGGGGAAAACAAGCCTCTCGAGTTGTTAGGAAAACGCAGGAGGGCATAGTGGAATAGGGCCTGCAAGTCAGAGCAGGACTGTTCCACCACAGTCTCCCAGGAATTTTCAATTGACATACTATATTATTAATAACTATTATTAAATATTAAATTATTAACTATTATTACATATTATATTAACTAAGATAAAGACAAAATATATATTCTAAAGTTTAAACTGAAAGTAAAATTTCATGTATTTATTGTGGCTTTAAAAGTTTGGTGCACAGTTAACTCCAGATATAAACCAATTCCATTAGTGGCTTTGATAGTTCCTCACCCTCCCCAGGTCTTATCAGGTCTAAGATGTTTAAAATGCTGGATGGTAAAATGGTATCAAGAGCAGATGGAGCATAATGAATAGAGTGTCAGACTAGGATCCAGGGAGACGAAATCTCTACTGCTACCATGGAAGCTCACTGGGTGACCTAGGTCTGGGCTTGTCAGCCTAACCTAACTCACAGGTTTGTTGTGGGAAAATAGAAGAGGGGTGATTGATGTTTTATACCACTATGAGTTTTCATCGGGAGAAAAGTAGGATATAAGATTAATGCAAAGCACTGCCCACCAAAGTGACCATGGCCCCTCAACATCATGCCATCCCCTCATAGAGTGCCAAGGGACAGGAAGACAGGACTCAGCAACAGTTTAACCCCAACAGAGGCCAGTGGTATGAGTACCAGGTGCCCGAAGTCAACACATTCCAGGGTGTCCCACAGATGGACATGTGAGTCCCAGCCCATTCCAATTTTCCATTTGCCAGGCAGGGGAACAGAAGACATTAGGGCACCTAGAAGGGCATGCACAACATCATCCCCAGCAAAATCTTTTACAACCCTCATAGTCCCACCAGTGAAAGGTGCCTAAGTGTCAGAGGGGACACATGGGTCCAAGCCTTAGAGGGCCTGGAATGGTGGCCAAAACACAAAACCCACCTGTCTTCCTGGCAGTGACCAGCAGACCAGGCTCAAGGCCAAGGCTCCATGCAAAGGAGGAATGCCAGTGGTGATTAAACATTCCACTGAAGCCCCAACATTACCACCATTCACATTGGCCTGTACAAGGAACATTGCAAAGACAGGTGTGACCAAATGGAAAGGCACTTGAATAGCATGGCCAGGGTCCTGGTTCAGTTGACACACAGGGAACAGACAGAGTCAGGACAGATGTGTACAGCTGATGTTTTGTCCTCACAAACTGCATAAGGGGGGACAGCATGGTCCAGCTGTTGGGCCACACCTAACATCCATCATTTTGGATGACACCCCTCTTCACAACCCCTCCATGCCACAGTCAAAGAGTCCATCACTACCATCAGCCTTATATGCCCAAGAACTCCTTCACACAGAGACCTGTCATGTCTTCGCTACCAAGCTTCATGGGTTATCAGATGCCAGCAGTGCTGTGGGGCTCTGTGAGACACAAAGACCTGCCTCTACAAGAGCATACGTACCCTCCTTGAATGACCCTCCCAGCCTACTCCCCATGCAAGCTGCATGCAGCAGACACCAGAGTGTGAAGGGGTTGAGGACTGCATTGGTGTGGTTGCCATGTCATTGCAAAATCTAACAGAGGTCCAGAAGCACTATGCAGATTAAGATTTGAGTCAGATCTCATTCCCTCAGATATATGAAAAGGTAATAATTCTGGTGAGTCCCATGGGAAAATTACAGAAGGGGGAGGAAGTGTTGAGGAGAAAGAGGTATGTCATGAAGTGTGGGGTTGGAGGGGTGAAGAGCAAGCTTCCCTCTGTCCAGTAATGTCTTTTGTGCCTTTACAACCTGCTCCCAAAGCCAGGGGGAGAGGAAACAAGCTCTCTTTCTTACATCATGCCTGTGAATAGAGCAGACATGTCAGACAGATGGCAAGCTGAGCCACGATGGTGCAGGAACTGGGATTGAATTTGGGAGATGCAGCCCCATGGGACAATGGCAGGATCAACACAGTAGAAAAGGAAGAAAAGAGTAAGAGTCCAGTAGCACCTTAAAGACTAACAAAATTTGTGGTAAGGTATGAGCTTTCATGAGTCACTGCTCACTTCTTCAGGATCAACACAGGTCTCTGCAGCTAGTCCATAGTTTACCAAGAATGTCATCCTCCCAGATCTCCTCCCTGTTGAATCACCGCCTATACAGAAGGCAGAGACCTAGGCAATAACAGGGAGCACAGTGACTGTGAGTAGTACAGCCATCCTTGTGGGGTACCAGCAGGGTCCACTGTTATACCTACCACCATAAAGGAGAACTCCATTTGTTGGGCTGCTTCCCAGGGTGCATAAGGTATCCATCTTTGAGGAAACTAAACTTGCAAGTCACTATCTCTGCTCACGTGTAAGGGAGAAAGTTGTGTAGCTGCCCTAGGTTTTCAGCCCAGGCAGGCTTCCTTTCCTCCACTCTTGGTTACAACCATTTTTTCTGTGTCTTGGTACCGACAACAACTAATCAATTAATAGGGCACAGACTGCCAGAGGGATAGCACTCAGGCACCCTCTGCTGCTTTACTGTCTCACGGGCAACTCAGCTCTTTGTGTCTCCCTCCATGAACAAGTATTCTTATTTGTGATCTCCAGGGGACTGTGGATCAATTGCTGCTACCTTTCTTCCTCTGTCTGGATATGACTGAACAGTGCTTAATGTAGGTCACAGAAATCAGATTAATCACATTCCGGAGGAAAAGAAGTTTAATAAGAAAATAAAAATCATGCACATCATTTGCAAACACAATGTAGTGAGCAAGGTATAAGAGAAAAGGAGATAACATGCAGTCCTATGACTCCAATTCTCACATACCTCTAACAATGGTGATGATGATGAAGAAGAAGAGGAGGAGGAGATTGGATTTATACCCTGCCTTTCACTACCCAAAGGAGTCTCAGAGTGGCTTACAAACTCCTTTCCCTTCTCCTCCCCACAGCAGACACCCTGTGAGGTAGGTGGGGCTGAGAGAGCTCTGACAGAAACTGCTCTTTTTTTCAAAAACAGCTGTGCCTGAACTATGGCTTGTCCAAGGTCATCCAGCAAGTGCAAGTGGAGGAGTGGGGAATCAAATCCAGTTCTCCCTTATTAGACTCCATACACAACCACTACACCAAACTGGTGTAGGCTACTTAAATTTTGAAGTTGCAAGCATTTGGAATTCATCCATTACCTTGGTTTCAGGATTTAGAGGACCTTCCCTGCTGAGTTCAATATCATATGCTCATGGTTACTTTTTGGAGTTAAGACAGAATTCAGTTTTAAAATGATTTACAATAAAATGTGGAGTGCCTAACCTCTCAAGCGAATGGCAAAAAATGGCTAAAGAGATCTTCCTTTCTGCCACCCCTTTGCAGACCCTCTGTCTTTTCCATCCCAAAAGGAAGGAATGCCCTTGCCTTGAACTCCTGAGCTCTACAGCATTTGGTGTGAGTGACTATGGGTAAACTGCAATGTCACCTGCCATGTTATCCCCTGGCTAGGATCATTTCCATTTCTATGCCACTGAGTGGCTCTGTGGATGAGAAGGGAGTCTTGCTTCTTTCCCTTTCTTCTCTGCCAGCCAGCAAATGCCCCCAAAATGAGCCTGTACAGAGTCCCAAGTATTATCATTTTGGGTCATGAAGTTTGTAATAACTACTATGGAGTAAGGCATTTCACCATACTTACCTACATACTGTGAAGAGTTGTACTTCAGCTGTGATTCCTCCATCTGCTAGCCCTATAACATAGGGCAGTGATTGTGCAAGGCACGAGATACCATAAGAGTTTGGCTAGCTGGCCCACTGAGCACAGTGAGGCAGATGGCACGCTCTTCAAACTCCAGATGCATCCCCTCTATGACACCTGGAGGGCACACACTGGCTTACCAAGGGACCATGTCTACAGTCTGGTATGAGGCTGATATGAGGGTACCTATGCCATCCACACACTCACCCCCCCCAGATCATAGGCAGTATTTTTTGGAACACATTTCTGGGAGTTGTCATGTATAATTCAGCCTAGGGTGTCTCTTACTCATGTGTACTTCTATAATGCATATAAGTGTTTATAACCATATATGCAAACACATATATTAACTCTAGAAAAGCGTTTGATTAGATTGTCAGGAAAGTCTCTCTGTGAAACCATATGCATGCTTGGGAAGCAATGCCTGTTGTCACTGGCTATTTCAGCCATTCAGATGAGACCACTAAAAGTGCAATTTCTAGACTTTCTCATCCTCATCTCTGGTACGCCTGTCGATCTTCCTGCCTATAAAGCCTACATGTTAATTTGAGCACACAAATAATGATCTTAGTCTTTAGGCACTCTCCAGTTTCAACTGCATTTTTCATGCACAGCTGGGTGCCCACTGTCTAAAAATGAGGACCATAAATATTTAAAAAACTCAATTATCCTGTAAAACAGACAAAAGGAATGGCTGAGGAATAAGGTACAATTTATTCCTGCAGACAAAACCATTTTAGGGAATTTGGGAAACTGAAGGGCAAATAGCTGGTTCTAAAAATATAGCTATTGTCAGCAGATACACACTGCAACTGGTAGAAAATGAATTGTTCAGTAACTGTTCTCTAGGTTTGCATTAATAGGCCTGTGGCATAAATGATACAGGATGTGGTTATTTATCAGAAACTAGTAGCAGCAATGAGTTAAAGTTCTACCAGTCCAGAAAAAAAAAGTTTGAGGTCAGGGAGGGAAATTACTAAATATAATAAAGGTTAGGCCGGAGAATTTGCCCCTGAGGGAGGTTTTCTACTACTATTAATTTTAAAGTGAAATGGAATCTGTGAAGATTGCTTGGTACAGGTTCTTTCTAGGATATTTTCACAGATGATAGTAATCACAGTGTTGTACTTTATAAATTGAGTTAAATACACAATTTAAGATCGGCTGTTTTACACTTTGTACAGTGTAACCTATCACATTTTTGTCCGACTATTCCTCACATGAACACATGAAGCTGACTTAAAGTAGCTCTGTACAAACAACCTCTCTGTGCAGAGAGTGAAAAGGACCACAAACACACTGGCCCCACCCCCCTGTGAAGGAAGTGTCCACTTGTATGCTTCCTCCCATGACTGGTAATGTTTGGAATGCAGCAGGGGCTTAGAAATTGGGGAGGGGGGAAACAGGGCTGAACTTGGTCCAGGCCCACAGTAATTTATATTATATTACTTAAATATGAAGTTATTTATATTTCAAAAAATGTATGCCATCATCAGTTAATCATGTGGTTTGGAGAAAAAAATCAGTCTTAATAATCTGAATCTCAGTCAAAGAAAGAGGACTCTGTAAGACGAGAGGAAAGATGTAATAAACTCCTTCACTGAGACAATTTGAATAAATATTGCATTCGTGCATGAAAAGAAATACTTCCTCCCCTCTCTCTTTTCCTCATAACATAGGTTGAAAGTGTGTGACTGGCCCAAGGTCACATAGTGTGGTTTCTGGCTAAGCAGAGATTTGAATTCTGGTCTTCCCAGTCTTAGATCAACATTCTAACAACTACATCACTCACATACTGGATACACAGTACAAATCTCCAAATTCATATCAGAATCCTGAGTGATTAAAATGTGGAATTCATTACTAGAGGATGTAGTGATGGCCACAGGAATAAACAGCTTTAAAAGGGAATTAGACAGATTCATGGAGAATAGGTCTATCAGTGGCTACCAGTATCAGCCATGGGGACTGAGGGGAACCTCCACATTTGGAGATACTAAGCCTCTAGATCCCAGAGCCCGGATGCAACATCAGGGGAAGGTCTCAGCCTCTATGCCTTGTTGTTGCCCCTCCAGAGGATCTGTTTGGCCTCACATTATGCTGACATACTTGCACCAGTCCTTTTTGAAACCAATGGAGCAAAATTTGAATGAATGGATTTTTAAGCGATACTGGCTTTGATGAAAGAGGATACCTGAAATGGAGTTTTCACAAGCTAGCCGTCCGTCAGCTGGATTCGTATGGAATTTCTGCAATTTCTCTGAAAATGGGACACTTGAATTGAATGTTGAAATAGCACCTTGCTTTACTATGAAGGCTTGCCAGATATCTGTTTAAATGTCTTTACCAATTTGTATTAGAACTTTCAGTCTTTGCATTGCATAAGTATTAATAATCAATACACACAAATATTGTTGTATAACTTGCATTTATTAATTACAATAAGATATAAATTTATAATTAGTAAGTCTTAATGGCATAATTCTTTTTGGCCACTCTATGAAACAGGATGTTGGACAGATGGACCACTAGCCTGATACAGCAGGGACCTTCTTATGTTATGTAAATACTGGCTTCTCAGTTACCCTGGCCTGAAAATATGGAAGCATTTGTTTGATTGAAGTAGGGTCCAAGGCAGCAGAATTGCCTCACTTTCTGTATTTGATGAACCAGGGCCCCAATCACATGCAGAATTAGCCGCGCAATAGGCACAACTCCCAGCGGATTTTAAGACGTGATCACAAGAGCACATCTGTGAAGCGTCCTGCACCCATCGGCAAGCCATTTTGCTCTGCCAGAGAAGCGGAGTAAAAAAACACTGGGGAAACTCCAGTATCAAATGGGTTGCTGTGGGCCACATGTGATTGCACCAGTGCGGACATTGCACCAGTGCGGACAGTGTGGCATTGGGGATAGTCTGATCAGGCTATCCCAATGCCATGCCGTTGTTTTTTTCCCCCTTCTCAGTATGTGCATCATCGCATACTGCCATTGGAAGCCCTCAGGGTGGAGATGCAATTCATCGATCCCCCATTTAAGCGAATTGGTAACGAATGTCCCCCCAAAAAACCCCAACTCACCCATGGTTGCATCTGATCATGCAGTGGCGAGTTGCACCTGCAGCTTCGCAGAACTGTGTGATCATGCAACTGTGGGTCAAATTGCTCTGGCACAAATAGCCTCGCTTCCCCCCCCCCCCCCCCCCGCTTTATCTCGTGCGTGTGGCTGGGGCCCAGCTTTATCTTTCTCTTCTCCCCTCCCATGTACATGTCAAAAAGATAATGTCTGGTATACAAAGAAGAAGAGAAGACAAACTTGCAGAGGGCAGTAAGAAGAAATGACAATGCTGACAATGAAGTCAACATCTTCTCTCCTGTCAAGTGTTATTCCTTGTCTGTCTCCTGATTGCTACTCTTAGGGCAATTTCCCCCTGCTTCTCAGAAGTGCCACACTCTTACCCTCTCTCTCAGCTAGAGATGTAGTTAGGAACCTATTTCTGTCTCTCCTCTTTCCTATCAAGTATATTAATTCCTAAATAAACCTTTATCTACTCTTTAATCAGGTTGTGCATCATTGCTGTGTTAATTGTTGTGCCAACAGGGGATATGGTGGCCCAGTTTAAGTACAACTCTGATTAAAGATAGAAAGATCACCAGAGTCTCTTGGCATGAGCAGGTGAGAACAAAAGAACAAAGATGGCGACCTTCTGTGGTGCACAGCATGGTCACCTCACAGAGTACAATTATCTAATTTGAAGAGAACAAATGAAGAGTCACAATTTTGAAACAGGATTATGGGATGTTATCCAAAATGACTGACTAGGAGATCATGAACTAGCAAAGCAGAGAACCTGGGACTCTTAACAATGAAAAGGCAAGAGAGGCCATAATCAAGAGCTTAACTGACAGAAATATGTCAAGATTAATACAGATGCCAACAACCAAAGCTTTGTGGTGTGAGCTGGAAAGGCTACATGTAAATTCCTCATTAAAGAGCCTTCTTTATTTACAAAAGAAATTTTCAGTACTAAAATGAAAGAGGAGGGTAATTTATGTCATCATCTTAATGAGATTCTTGGATTGGCTGAGCAATTAAAGAGTGCAGGAAAGGAAATTGTTGATCAAGATCTGATTGTGTTACTATTAATAAGCCTGCCAGTCATATAAAATATAGTTTATCAGACAAAATCTAAGAATAGTCTGGCCCTCACTGAAGTTATAAATCAATTTGAAGAAACATACAAACACAGACAATTTGAATAGTCTGATAAGGAATTTAGGCCAAATGCTGATTAGATGGCTTTGAATGTAAATAACAAAGGCAGCATTGTTTATCACCTCTGGGGGAAGTAAGCCCACACTAAGAGGGACTGTTCTACTGCTAAGCAGAGGAAAGCCTTTCCCAAAGCAAAAGGGAAAATGGCAAGTAAGTTCCAATGAGATGTAAGGGGCAGCCATTAAAGAAATGTTTTATATTAACACAAGGAGCCACAAAAAGTCATATTTGGTATCTGGACAGTGCCTGCACAACCCACATGTGTGCTCATAAAGATTTCTTTGAAATGTTAGATGAAGAAAAGAAAGAGACAGCCCCGTAGCTAACAGCTTTTTGCTCGGGGGGCCAGTGTTTTTCTGGGGGCCCCCCACAATCCAGGGGGTGAGGATACCACTCGGCTGTAACCCAGAAGTCCTGGAAGGCCCCCTCCGCAGCATGGCAAGAGACCATTCTGGTATGCTTGGTGGCCTCTACAGAAGCTGCTGCCTCCACCCCCCATTACCCACTGCTGACCCCACCAGTGCTGCTGGCCTCAGAAGGGTGGGGGAAAGAGAGAGAAATGCCAGCACTAAGACCACCCTCTGTGACCTGTCCCTGAGGCAGCAAGGAGAGAAGCCCCCCCAGCTGGTCTTCAGTGGCAGAGGCCAGGCAGGGGGAGAGAGCAGGGTGCCCTGGACAGAGGTGTGGCAGGTGTCCCTGCTCAGCAGCCCTCCCATCTGACCTCCTGGCAGCAGAAAGGACTGCCAGGGCAGCAGCAGGCGACGTGGAGTCACCGTCTGCTGGGCGGAGGGCAGTGATGGTGGGGGGGAGGGAGCTGAGGATTGGGGAGGGGTCCATAAAAACCATGGGGAGTGAGCCCCATGGTAGGTACGGGCCTGGAAAGAGACATTAAGTGTTGCAGGTAGATGATCTATAATGACAGAAGGTATTGGCTTAGGAACCGTAAAATGCAGACTCCCTATCAGAGAGAGCCAAGCCATTCTTGTTAAACACTGCCTTTATGTTTCAGAACTGGCAGATCGTATTTCGGTAAGAGTATTTGTGAAGAAAGGCATGATTACATATTTTGGAGGAAAATGCTGTCTCAGACAGAGGGAGCAGTTAATTGCAACTGGCAAAGTACATCAGGATTTATATGCTCATGAGACTTTCATGCAGAAAGCAAACTGTACCAAACCTTGTGATCACAAGAATTGCTTTCGGCTATGGCACAGAGGGTTGGGACACAGAAATTATGCAATTGGCTAACTTGAAAGCCAGAATTTTACTAAAGGCATGCATATGAGCAAATGTGCTGTTGAAGGAAAATGTAGCATTGCATTTAAGTGAAGCAGGTGAGACCTAGCTTTAAGGCATGAGACAAGCCAGATGCAGTGACCCCTAGATCTGATACACAGCAATGTTTGTGGATCAATGAAAATTCAAATATGTGCTGATGTCTATTGATGACTTTTCAAGATGTACTGTGACCTAACCTAATTAAAGAGAATAGTCAAGTGCTGGAAAAATTTAAAGCATATGTGGCAATGGTCAGTAATATATTTCAAAGAAAGCTACTAGCAATCCACACTGATAATGAGGAGAATATGTGGGACATGAAATGAAGAATTATTTGGCTGAACAAGGAATAGAGCATCAGCTTACAGTCCCATAGACTCCATAGTAGAATGGTGTAGCAGAAAGGAAAAATCATTCTCTTACTGAAGTGGGCAGATGCATGCTCCTTGAGCCAGAGCTACCTGACAAGTGCTGGTGAGAAGCAATCAACACTGCTACCTACCTGCAAACAGATGATCAAACCTGAAAGAGGCTATACTAGCTTAGCGTTAGTACAGAGAGGTTTCCTTTAAAAAATTGTGACTGGTGGCCCATTGATACAAACAGTGTAATTGCGATTGCAAACCTTCAAAGTACCCAGGAAGGGCAGTGGTCTGATGTTAAACTGTGTTTCAGATGCTCATGCCATTGAAATAGCTATAATTTCTTGAAGAAAATTAACAAAACAAAGTTTTTAATATCCAGACTCTTTGTTGGAACAATCTATAATTTGAAGAAATATTATGTACCACATTGGAATTATTCCAGTTTAAGAAATATTATGTACCTTTATTGATTTGATTTTTGTATACTTTACATATTTATTTCTTCTTTTTGATTGTATGAATACAGTACATCAGCCTCTATCTTTGCAACTTTTTTGTCCTTCTTACACAACGGTTGCGATCACACGCACAATTCGCCCCGACATAGGTGTGAATGCTGGGTGGATTAAAGAGCGCGATCAGACAACAACATCTGGGTAGCACCCCGCAGCTATCGGCAACCCGTTTTGCTCTGCCACATAAGCGAATTTAAAAGACACCTCAGAAAGTCCTGGAGCAAACAGGTTGCTACGGGCCACGGGCAGACTTTCCTGCTTTGGGATGGTCTGATCAGGCCATCCCAACTCCATGCCATTGTTTTTTGCCCTTCTCAGTATGCGCATCATCGCACACTCCATAGGGAGCCCGCAGGGCTGAGGTGCAAATCATCGATCCCTTGCTTAAGCGCATCAGAGACAAATGGCAACCCCCCCACCTGACTCATTTATGGTTGTGTCTGATGGTGGGCTGTGCCTGCAGCTCCCAAAGTCCATGTGATTGCACAACTGCAGGTCAACTTCTGCTGGAGGAAATAGCCTCTCTTCTTCCCCCTGTATCTCTCATGTGTGACTGCAACCAGCCTTTATTATTGTAGTTGATATAATCAGTTTTTTATACAGCTGCGGCCATTAGTTTCCCTGCTGTGCCACCAGAAGTCTTTCTGAGGAAATTCTTTAAAGAATCAGTAATTGCTTTTGCAAATGTACACACTAATGTTCTAATGATCTATTGCCATAATATATAAATTCCAGCTTTCTTTTAATTTTTTTAAGAACTCTTTGCTGAGTTATAAGGTGTTGGGTTATAAAATGCTGCCTACACCTTTCCCCTATAACTTGGCAACAAAAAGGGCTAGAGACGTAATTTTTAAATGGAAGTCAGAAGTCGTAACAATAGATCATTAAAATGTTAACTTACAATTTTTAAAAAGCTCAGCAAACCTTCCAATGGCATGGAAGGTGAAAAATTTACAGAAAATGGTAGCTTGCAGCATGGATACAGCCACAGATAATTAAATCAGTCCCAAATTATATGTCATTAGTTTCATCTAGGTAGTTCTTAGTTAATGACTGCCAAATTGCCTGTAGTGACCATAAGTTTTCTGAAGTGGGGACAGTGATTTCCATCAAATACTCTCTGCCATTGCAGCTCATAGAAGCCCTAACATTTTGTTCTGAGGATCTGCATATTCTCTGGAATAGCATAGTGGGGCTAAACCAGCAGTTATCACACCTCTTAAGAAAACAAGGATTTAGGATGTGGTTCAATTCAGCTAGGGCTTTCCACTGAGTTTAGTGGGATAGCTGGGTGACCTTGGGCCAGTTGCATTCTCTCAGCCTCACAGGGTTGTTGTGATGATAAAATAGAGGAGAAGAGAATGATATAAGCTGATTTGGGATCCCCACTGGGGAGAAAGGCAGGGTATAAATGAAGCATATAAACGAACAAGCAAGCAAATATAATTGGGACCAATTGTGCATAGGAGGGGAAATCTGCTGTCTGGACCAGATGTTGAAGTCACTGAAGGAAAGGACAGATTTATCCCTTACCGAGTGATACACCAAAGTGCTTCACTGTAATACTATGGCTATAAGCTTGGTGGAGGAAACTATCAAAGCTTTCCCGTAACTCTTAGGCTAAAGACTAACAGATTACATTTTATCCAACATTCAAATTCCACAGGCAAAGCAGTTTTAGTCTACTGTAGTCAAAATAACAAAGTATCTTAAAAAGAAATACATTTATTGTGGCATAAATTCTTGTGAGCCATCACTCAGTTCTGACAATTAAATAAGACATCTTCCACTTATTTCAAAGGCAAAAGAAACCATTATTCTACTGCACACCAAATTCTGATTTGATCTTGTGATTGGTTCAAACATCTTTCTAAAGATCACTTCATTATTAAGGAAATGAAAATAGCCCAGGCTTTTTTGTTTGTATATATCAGGGGTGGCCAACCTTGCTTAACGTAAGAGCCACATAGAATAAACGTCAGATGTCTGAGAGCCGCAAGACAGGAACAAATATCACACACACGTTTTTATTTTTTAAAATATGCAAATTTGCTTTTTATTAACGTTAAATGGGACTGCCAAAAATAAAAACAAACAAGGAAAACCGGTTATTGATAATGATATTACTTGTTTGCTAATGATATTGAGAGAGATAGAAAAAAAGAGAGAGATGGAAAGAAAGAATTAAAGAAGTGGAAAGAAAGAGAGAGAGAGAAACTAGGAAAGCAAATAGATGGGAGGGAGGAGGGAAGGAAGGAAGGGAGAAAGAGAGAAAAAGCATGCCTCCCCTTTGCTTCCCCAGCCGCCCTGCCAGGAGCCGCACAATATGTGTGAAAGAGCCGCGTGTGGCTCCCAAGCCACAGGTTGGCCACCCCTGGTATATATGATAGCATAAAATAGCAAACCGAACATCTGTTTTCCCAGTAGCCCCTCTCCACTTTGCTGTAACTTGGCAGGGTTTAACAGGATCTGATTGATTTAGGTGCCTCCCAGGTGGCTGGAACTGATCATACTGACTGTTAGGACTGTGGTGCCACTCCACCACAGTCACTGTGTCCAGGAGTACTGATGAGAGGAGTTTGGATGGCTGTCAGCCTTGCTCATTGTGGACCACACTGCCTGGGCAGAGTGTACTCCCATAATGGCTGTGTTGATGTTAAGCAGAAATGTTATGACAAATGATGGAAGAGAAGAAGGCAGGCAAGCAGTGAAGAGGAGCCATGCTGTCTAGGCCATCCTTCTATTCTGCCCAAGATGAACTTAATGCTCTCCAGGATACCAGTTGCCTGCTTTGCTGATTTCCTTGTTCAGGGTGCTTATACACAGACAATGTGGTAGCAACTTAGCAACCCAACCAGCAGTGGAGGAACTCTGGAGCTGCCAGCAGCAATATGTGAAAGAAGAGGAGAAAGATGGATGTTTTTGGTTCTGAGTTCTGTTGTCCCACATGTCCATATCTGATGAAAAACTGTAGTTGCATTCAGTGCTCCCTCTAAGCTGTGGAGTCTTGTGAGCAAAAATTCTACTTTGTGAACTACTGGCATTAAAGTTGTGAACAAGTGATTTGGCTACTGCATAAATTAGTTTGCTCTGGAGCCATCCTTCCTGAGCTAAGACAAAAATGTGTGAGCCAGAGGTTAAAAAACTGTGAGCCAGCTCACACTAACTCAACTAAGAGGGAACAATTCCCTTATCTTGGACTAATTTCTATTGAACGCAGCAGAACTAACTTCTGCATTGGATTGTGCTGCTGGTTGAAAAACAGCCACTCCAGCCCCTGTAAAAATCCCCCAGAGGCAATAGCAGGACTGCCAGTCTTCTCTCTCTTGTTCTTCACTTTGTGAAAGGAAACAAATAACAGACCACATCAAAGAAGGATGCCAAACACAGAGTTTTCAGAGGAAAAGGTAATTAAAAAAAAATCATCAGTCAGTCAATCTAAGAGTAGGAAAACTAAATAAATGCAGACAGGTTTTTTGGGTTTTTTTACATGCCAGTGGCTGGCGCTATTTTCTCTCAATAGGAATCAATGAAGTCTGCATCAGAAGCCTCAAGTGATGAATACCAGTCATGTAAAGTATATGCCCAAACTTCAGTAGTTTGATAAAGAGTGGAGAAACTTAAAAATTCACATTCGTACAATTTACCAGAACTTTCGGAACTCCTTGGCCTCACAACTCCCAGTGGACTATCAAATCCTTAAACACCAGTTATTCCAACTAATTGATATTAAAAGACAGGCTTTTATCAATAAACAATGGGAAAAACTCTTTTTTGCTATTTCTACAAATGATTCTAGACAGTTTTGGGCCAAAATTGCTGGTGCTATACTCACCAAATCACCCTCAGTTTCTGCTATCTCTTCTGGAACTTGGTTTCAGATTTTTTCTTCCATATTTCAAGAGGAATCCGCCTGCCCTAGTGAGTTCCCTAATTTTCAATCGGCTCATCTTCCCGAGTGGCCCCCTGTTGCCCCTGAAGAAATTATAACTTTAATTGGTCAATTAAAAATAGGTAAAGCTCCAGGGCCAGATGGAATTATTCCTGAGAACTTGAAAGCTGACCCAGATTGGTGGACCTTCCCCCTGGCCTCTTTTTTTACAATGATAAATAAAACGGGTCAGATACTGTGGCCTGGTCCAATGCCATTATTGTTCCCATCTATTAGAAGGGATCACAACATAACCCTTCCAACTGTAGGCCAATAAGTTTACTCTCTGTAATAGGGAAATTATATGCCAAAATTTTACAACTAAAACTCTTTAACTGGACCTCATCTTCTAAGATCCTTGGTCCTGAACAAATAGGGTTTAGCCATGGGAAATCACCTCTTGATCACTGTATTCGTCTCTCTTACCTGATAAATAGCTATATAAAAAGAAGAAAAGCTAAGCTTTATGCTGCCTTCCTGGACCTTAAAGGGGCTTTTTATTCCGTCTCGAGGTACTTACTTTGGAGGGAACTTGATCACTTGCTTCCTGACAAGAGATTTATTATTCCTTATTAGAAGATTGCATTCAGCTACATCTTGTCAGATTAGATGCCCTCCTTCTGGAAGACTTACCCCAATGATTCCTATAAATAAAGGGGTTAAGCAGGGGTATATTTTGTCCCCTTCCCTCTTCAATCTTTTCTTAAATGACTTTACCCCTTTTTATCTTCAGTTGATGGCCACAGCCTCAGACTTGGCTCTGTGCATATTTCTTTAAAAAATATTTTTATTGATTTTCTATACCTGCATCCAACTAAAAACACCACAATACCTAAAAAACTAAAAACCTTCTCTACCCTAAGGTATGCAGAAGTCAGAACTATATTCTGGTATGTTATTCTTGCTATAAACTGTTCAAGAAAATGTTAAAAAATACAAGCTTCAAAATGTTAATAATTCTATCTTAAAAGCTTAAGAAATATATGGATAGCTAAAATTCAAAATGGGATACATAAACATATATGACTTTCAACAAAAACAGCTTATTTTTCTTTGTGCTTTCTCTTCTTCTTCTTTCTTCTCTGGGGTTTTGGTGCTGCTGCTTCCAAAGATGAATCTGACCCTTCTTCTTCTGAGCTTTTACTTCCAGATGCGTCCGAGCTTTCCAGTCCATAAATGCTCTCTTGAAGAGCTAAAGAGTCTTCTGTTGAAGCTTTATCTTTTCCTTCTTTGCAATAGTCCAAAAATTTCTTTACCTTTGCAGCTGAATCAATTCTTTGCTTCTTGTCTTTGTAGTTAAAAACTATGCCTTCAGGAATGAGCCACTGATATATGATACCCTCTGTATGGAGAAACATAGTTAAAATTTTGTAGGGTTTCCTCTTCTTCCCGATTTCAAATTGAATGTCCTTTAACACTTTAATATCCTCGTCTTGGATCTTCACGACATTTCTGTTTGTGGCCTTGAGCACCACGTCTCTAGTTGATTTTTTTTGGAAAACCTCACCATAACTTCTCCAGGCAGATTTTTCTTCTTTACAAATTCAGGATAGGTCCTATAGGCCATATCCAGATCACTTTGTAGTTGATCTGCTTGAAAATCTGTCATTGGAGCCAAAGCATCACTCAGGATCTTTTTAAGGTTTTCCCTTTTTTGTTCAGGAATGCCTTAAAATCTCAAAAAGAAAGAAGAGCTCTCCATCTGAAGTTTCAAAAGATTATTTTGATCAGAAATCCTTTCTTTTCCCATCATGTCCAGTCTTAAATCAGTCTTTTCTACTTTGGTTTTAACTTCTGCCATTGCTTTAGCAGTATGGTCAGACCTCTTGCTTGAATCTGCAACTTGTTGCTGCAAAGTATCCAGCTTAGAATTCACAGCATTCAGTTGATCCATCAGAGGATGCAAAGCTATTGCCAGAGCTGCAGTTAAGTCTGTATTGGTCTCAGTCTTTGTAGCTGGAAGCATAGATGGAGCTTTAGGAGAAAGTCTAGGTTTCCTCGCCATCTTTTCTCCTCATCCAGACATTGCTTTTTGTTTACATTAATGGAAAGTTTCCAAAAGTTAGTCAAAAGTCTTTCTTTTTCAGTTATACAAGCTAGATTAGTCCCATTTGTTCTTCAGCCACTCCACAAGCATGTTGATTCTCTGTGGCTCTGTTTCTTTAAGAGGAGGGGGGATTTAAACTTTAAACCCCCCTTTGCTTGGAGCTCACATCAGAGAGTCTTCGCATGGATCATTCACTTACAGTTTTGCCATGCGTTCCAGGTAAGCTAATCTTTTCTTGCTACCTGTTGACTCCTGCAGCCATCTGGTGTGCGCTCATGTGTGCCCAGAGGCTCTGTGGCAGCTGAACCTACAGAGGCAAAGGGGAGCCTCAATCCCAAGATCACCATCTCCGGGAGAGGCTGCCCCTTGCACCTCTGGCAGGGTCCCCCTACAAGGGTCTCTGGGGTCCAAAACCGGTTCAGCACCCCTTCAAACTGCCAAGTCCAGGTCGTGTCTCCCAGAGCTGTGGGAGATTGTGCCCGCCATTGAGCTAGCCAAAACTGGAAAATTGGCTCTGTGCACATTTCTTTACTCCAGTACGCTGATGATGTGGTTCTTCTGTCATCTACCCATTTGAGGTTAAAGCATTTACTTAATCACTGCTATGAATATTGCGCCACCAACTATCTTGAGCTAAAATATGAGAAGTCCAAAGTACTGTTTTTTCGAACTCTTGGAAGGTTTATGACTGGAAAATTAACAGTCAGTTCTTGGAACAGATTAAGATCTTTAAATAACTTGTTCATTTCTAATATAATGCCTCTTGGGTTTGCCATCGAAAAATGGCAATTAATATGGCCAAAGTAAATGAGGCAGCAATGTCTAAATTTTACTTCTCAGGAAGAGGTAACCAGTACATACCTGCTGTTTTTGGCTTTTAATGCCAAAATAGGGGCCCAGTTATTATATGGGGTGCCCATTTGGATTAATTCATCTGAAAACTTCATAGAACAGCCTCAGTCCCATTTCCTGAGGAAAATCTTTGGGGTTGCAATGTATATTCCCTATGCAGCTTTATGTCTGGAATGCGGCCAGAACATGTTGATAACTAAAGCATGGCTTTTTACTATTTAGTATTGGTTTCACCTTCTTTTCAGTTCGGACCCCTCTAGTTACACCTGTCAGCTTTTATTAGAATCTAATGACTCAAATTTGATTACCTATATAAAATCCAAAATTAAATCTCTGGGTATCACCTTGGATTCCTTATCCCTTACTTCCGAATCTGAGGCTTTCTCAATTATAAGAGCCAATTTACTTGACTCTGAGCTACATTCATTATATAACGCTGCCAACAAAACCTGTTCACCTTTGTATTTTGGAATATCTCCTAAAGCTGGTCAAGCTGCCTCTTATCTTTATCAACTTCAATCCCCCAAACTTTGTAGAGCCCTCTCTCTGGCTCAATACAGGCTGCTGAGCAGCATGGTTCTTCAAAGCAGCAGAGAAGGGTGTGGCAACTTGTCTGTTAACTACTGACCTTGCTGCCTGCACTCTGGATTGACCTCTTCATTTATGACCCTGGCCTGTACCTTTGCATTCTTGATCTTGGGTTTCCCTTTGGACTTGAAGCTGTGAGTGTTGCCTACCCTGTGCCTGAACCTTGGAACTGTATTTTGATGCTTGATGCTGGAATTGCTTTACAAGCTCTGATACCTAGAAACTGCTTCTGTATGCCAGCAATCAGGACAGGAGGACTCTATTTGAGTCTTCTGTGTGCCAGCAATCAGGACAGGACGACTCTATTTGAGAATCTGTAATCAAAATGGAGATCAGGATGGACAATTCTGCTCCTCCCTTATCCATCAATGTGTATATTTCTACCTGGCTTGACCATCTGCACAGGCTTGTGTGGAACGTGACCAGGGCCCAAGATTGATTCTTACACTTGATTCTTACACTTGAAAGTCAGTCTGCTTGGGACTGAACTATAAACCAATTGAAAAACATGTGAATAATAAAGCAGATACTTAAAAGAAATATTTTATCCAGGTATGAGATCAAGAAACATCCTTTTCTCCCCCCCCTCCCCCCCCCCATTTACAGCCCATTTCTTAGAAGACAGATTTGGTCCTACATAAGAACTGAGCCATGTGGGTCAACTCCTGCTGCCAAGCAAAGTTGTTCTTGGCATAAAATCACTTGGCTGTGAACTCTAATTGAAGCTCCTGTCCAAAGTCAGTGCCCTAACTATCAAAGTGAAACTGCTGAAGAGCTAAATAGACTTGAGGTGATGCGGCTCAAAGTCTTGACCTCGTCGTTTCACTGAAGCCTTTTTGAAGGTCTAAGTCTAGAGAATTGCACTTCTCTTCACTTTGTGCTAATGCCTTTATAGCCTTGAAGGAAGGGATTTCAGGTTACTCCCACTGCCATTGCAGAAGAATCATCTGTCTGGCTCCATGACATTTCTGTATGGATTTCTCCCATAACTATATATACTTATTTAAGTGTTCTTCACTTATTGTTATAGGAACACTGACATAGTTTTTGAGTTTTTGGCAGCATTATTCATTTTTAAAACATGTCACTCATACTGGAAGAACCAAGTTGGAGTCCAGTGTAATTTCACAAAATATCCTAAAGTATCCTGTGTAACAGATAAAAGTAAGCTGGAGTGCAAAAAATAAAATAAAATGTGGAAAATCTGCTGATGTTTTACTGAATTATCTGCCTTTTTCAGCTCAGATAATTGCTTGCCAAAGTAGACATTTTGTGTGCAACAGCAGTATCTCCTGCTGGTACATTTTCTTTTTTCTCTTTTTTCTCTCTTAGAGACATACAGGTTTTTATGGGGAAAGCAGAATACACTTGGATTTTATACGTACCACACAAGATCTTGGCTTTCAAAATGTTGGCCTTGAGAAGTGCAGAGGCAGCACATGAAAGAAGAGTCATAACAGTGCTTTTTATGATGATATAATGCATAATATTGTTCATTACATTGTATTTCTCTCTGGACCTCCATAATTACCTGAAGTTAATCCACTGCCATTTCCTGTGAAAAAAGTGTAGCATGATGTGTTTTACTGTCCTCATCTTAGCGTATGTGACACTTTATTGGCAAACGGATTCATACAAAAATAATTACTGTTCTGAAATGAATGCACAGAACATTACAAAATCAAATATTCGAAGGAGCAAGCCAGACCTACCTCTAAATGGGAGCTAATATATTTTACATTCTTCATGCTTACTGCTTCAACTCATCATGAGCATACCTCACTGTCATAACTCTTTAATGCTCTGAATTTTAACTACAGTGTTAGAGCTGTTCCACTTTACTGATGGCCTGTTATAAATGTCAGACTGCTCCTCCCTATTCAAAGCTGAATCAGTTGGCCACCTGTCAGACAGAAAGGGGCTATTTCAGCAGCCCAATCAGCTCAGGAGGTGGATGCCACTCAGGTTCTCTTGCTAGGCAGAGTTGAAGGAGAGACATGAGACTGGGGAATTAAACTGAAAGGAGAGGGCAAGGCAATATAAATACAAATTGTGGCATATCACATTCAAAAGGGGGGCAATCTTCCCCTTTCTAGTGGGTTAAGAGAATTTCCCCCACGTCATTGTTTGCCATAGACAAAACCCTAGTCTTTTGTTTGGAAATAAGCCCCATTGATTTCAGTGAAAGTATATTTAAGATTATAGCCTTGGCATGCTAAAGCAGAGCAGTAGTTAGCATAACTGTTTGTTATACAGAGCACATTCAGTTAACAATAGAGAGCACCTGATTATTGATCAACGGCATGCCCTCACTTTTAGGAGTTGGGCTGTACGTTTCTACTTCATTTCTTAATGTCCTTTGTAGGTAATTCCATCCTCAGCTACAAGGTTAGATTCTGACTTCCTTTCAAAACCAGACAGATTTTTAATTGGTAGGTATTTCTTAAATAAATGCTTCATAAGATTAATTCTGCAGGAGAAAGAATTTGCTTCCTGGCTCTCACTGTGCATCCATAGGCTGATTCTGACACTGTATCATTTCCCATGCCTTGAGTCCTCATTACTGGACTCAGCAGGCAATAGAGAGCCTGTCCTGATAGCATTCCTGTTATCTGGTTTAATAAAAATGTAATATCCTCTCTTTTTTCCGTATCATCCTAGAATGCTTTAAAATCGTCTATTTCCCCCCCCTTCTGGCTGCTAGTGGTCATTTTGTACAAAAGCTCAAAATCACATTGTCTTATTCCTTGGAGACTACAGCTGAATAATTTCATTTTGAATCTGGACCTAGGTGAGAGGAGCAGGGTTTCTGAAAATAACTGATTTTTTGTTATTTTGAGCCAGATTCTTGCGATCAGCAACTGAAGGTCTGGCCAAAAAAAGTGACGTGGAGCATCTTAATCCCAGTCAATGTAACCTTAGGAGATATGGTCTGAATTTAAAAACAAAACTGGCCCTATGGGACTTTTCTGTTGATATGGTCAGAACCTTGGTTTACAGAGGGGCTGGGAGTGAATGAAAGAACAAAGGAGATGGGTAGAGTAACAGTGGAGGAAAATGTGGGATGCATCTGATAAGATATGGGCTAAAACTTATTTTAGAATTCATTCCATGGCAGTGAATAAGCAATAATGTTCTACCACCATTACATCCACACAATTCAGGCCAGTGGAGCTATTCTAGGTGGTTATAGGACAATTGAGATCTGACATGCAGGAGGAGTTGCACTATGTAGTAGTCCATTGTCACTATTTTGTTTCCCACTTTGCAGATAAAATCTGTATGGATTCTACATGAGGAATGACAGGTCAGATGCTGTTTGAGTGTTTAGGATACTTTTCTGTTTTTTCAGACTGAGGATGTTCACAGGATCCTTGGAAGTTTATGCTTCACTACTTGCTCTTATGATCCTTGCCCTTCCTGGCTGCTTAAATCTGTCAGGTGGGGGGCTGGATGACTGGGTCCAAGAGGTGCTTTGCTTAATGTCTCCTTGAAGTAGGAGGTGGTTGACCCCACCCTGAATATCCTTACCTTGTGATCATATACCTCTGACCAGGAATACTTTTTACTAGCTTTGACTGCTCAACCAGCTGTGGCCTTTCCTGGGTAGAAAAGATTTGGCGACTGTGGTGCATGCTTAGATTAGTCAAGTGGGGGAACCTCCACTATTCCCTCTTACCCTTTCATGAAAGCCCCCAGAACTTCTTCCCTTTTCCTGCTTCTCTTCTTATCCCACTCACCAGACAGCCTATGTTTGTCTCCCTCCTGTCTTCAGTTTGCCTCCTTCTTTCTTCCTGGCAGCCTGTCCCCAGGGGAGCCTCTGCACAGTTCTGACTGCTAGGACAGGCTGAGTTGAATGGTGGGGAACCCACAAGGAAATATTAAAATCACAATAAAAACTGCATATCTGTATTTCTGTATATAAGTACCTATACCCAATATCAGGACAAATGACAGAATATATAAATACAGGTTAAAAGGTACAAAATGTATCCAAATACAAGAACCAAACATATTTTGGCTTCCTCAGTGGTAAAATAAAAGCTGAGCCCTCCATAAGTTAAACATCAAAAAATTTCAAACTCATCATATACAGAATGGACCTAAAGACCAACAATTATCAGATACAGTGTAAACCTTACTCACACAGAGATGTTTACCCGTGGAGAAGTGGGAGTAAGTATTCTTAAGATGCAACATGGGCCACTCTCTAGATTTAAAAATCCACAGATTTGGCCACATTGAAAATTAGATATAATGATTACAGCAATGTGCTGTATGTGGGTCTGCCCTTAAAAAGTGTTAGGATCTTCAACTGGTACAGAATGCTGCAGTGAGGATGTTGACCAGAGTGAATAATCAGGATTGTATTACTTCGGTCTTTGTTCATCTACACTGACTCTTTTTTTTTTTCCAGGCCCAATTCATGATGCTGGTGTTGACTTTTAAAGCCCTATATACTCTGCAGCCAGCATACCTTACGGACTGCCTACTCCCATAGGAACCTGACCACTACCTGACCACTATGGTCATCTTCAGAGGCTCTACTTCAGCTGCCCCACCTTCTGAGATCAGGTGGGTAGAAACCTGAGAAAAGGCCTTTTCTGATATTCCCTCAATAATCTCTCCACTTTGCCCAGTGTTCCAAATATCTATTCTTTTATATCCATGTATTTGAGGTATTATGTATTTTAGGTAGTAGTTGAGGTGTTTTTCAACTACTCTGTTTTTAGTTACCTCGGTGGCCTTGATTGGGTTGAAAGGTGAGATAGAAATCTTCTAAAATAAATAAATAATAAAATAGCAAATAGCATTGCTGTTAGTTCAGATATTGCTTAACTTTCATCTAAATTAAAAGTTTCCTTGGATCACTTGGAGAAATGAGATTGTGTGGCAGTTGCTTCAGATTAGGTAGTGCATTCCTATACTACTATAAAAACAAATCATAGTTTCATCTGACAACTTTGAAACGAATGTAGATTGTTACGGGTATGTGAATATGCATTTAAATACTTTTAATACATTTAAATACTAGACTTTCTTTTTACTGGTCCCTGCCTTACACGGAATCTATCATGGTCAGTTTATTGGGGAATATTGGTGAGGTAGCAGAGTGCTCAAGGCTTCAACGCAGTAGAGCCCATCTGGTCAGTGTGTGTGTGCCAGCAAGAAAAACAAAGTTACACAGAGCCTCTATCTTTTCAAAGTAAGAATAGGAGTTTATTGTAGAAACTCCATTTGTAGATTGGAAAGTGAAGAGATAGGCAGTCTAATCTAGTCTAACTAGCTAGATGGATAGAGATGCAGGAAAGACATCCTGCTCTCATGTTGCCAAGATGGAGAAGCATGGCATTGTGCGTGGAGAGAGGAGAGAAGCTGGAAGGAAGGAAATTTTTCCCTAAGAGTAGCAGCCTACACTTCAAAGGAGTAGCATCAGAGAAAGAAGGAAAGGCTGTTTATTGTCCTAGCCTGTCTGTCTCTCTGACTCTATTGCAGTCTTCCTCTGTTAGTCTGAGGTAAGAGATAGTGCATAGTCCTTGACTTCCAACACTGTTCTCTATTCTGACTCACAATGGCTGTCCAGGATTACCTATGGCCTGGTCTGTGCAGGGACTGTACCTGAGACCATCTGAATCCAAAGCAGATGCTCTGGGAATAAGAAAGAAGAAGCAGGAATAGCAATGTTGGAAAGTATTGACAGGGAGAGAATATCGTACAAAGGGGTCATTTGGAAAAGACAGTGAAGAAATCAAGTGGCTTGTATCTTATGACTCCGGGAAGCATGAACAGCTTCTTATGATTTAATGTTCTAATGATTTTATGCTTGCTGCCTTGGCAGCATAAAAATGTTTTAAATTTCTACCTATTTGGGTGGAAAGGTGGCATAAGGCTGTTTTATAAAAATAAATACATAAATTCTTATGAAATTACTTAGAAACTCCAGCTGATTCTGCCCTGTTGCAGAAGAATCCCTTACAAATATCTAAGAACTTTTCATTTAAACCTTCGAAGGATGTGATTCAATTACCAATGTAGAATGAATATCCTGGTAATTTGTGCTTAGTACTTTTGCCTTAAAAATCTCATAAGACCTTTTCAAAAGGCTTTTGCTACCTCCAATTCCTTTGTGGTGATTATGAAAAGAATCCTGCTTGTAATATTTATTGCTACTTTGTGCAATGAATCACAAAAGATTGAAATATAGAACAAACTGTTCTTAGCACAATGGAACTCGCACTAACACTATTGAGCTAAAAATGGCTGCTGGTTTCAATATTTTGCAGTTGTTTCCAGAATTGCTTCCCTCCATGTACCTACACATGGGGCAGTTTGGTTCCTAGGCTGCACTCACATACACTAAATAATCCACTTTCAATCCACTTTCAGTGTACTTTCCAACTCGATTTTACTGTGTGAACTGGCAAAATCCAGTTTAAAAAGTGCATTGAAAGTGGATTATTTAGTGTATGTGACTGAATCCCTACTGTCATTTCATCTATGTTTTAAAAGAAGATATCACCTCCAGGTTGGATCCCACAAATCCACTTCCATCCAGTCCAAGGAATGTTCCTCTGGTTCAAGGGGTTTATCTTGGTTCAGGCAGGTTTCTCCTAACATGAGAGGCTCTTTTACTGGAGCCTCTTGTATAAGGGGGAGGTTTCTTGTATCTAGTAAGTGCTATCATCAGCACAATGGATCCATGGGATTAAACTCTCGGTACCATTTTATTTATTTTATTTTATTTATTTATTTAGATTTATATCCCGCTTAGCCAGCACAAAGCGGCTCTAGGCGGCTCACAACATTAAAATTTTAACACTCTGGCTCTGGATCTCAGAGTCAAATAGCTTTTTGAAGTCAAATAACTTTTTGAAGTTTTCTCACTGATACTTAGTACTGCAACAGGTTCATTTAGACTGGCCTGAAACTCTAGCCTGTCTATATCTGACATAGGTGAGCTGGGAAAATAAATCAGTCCTACTCATGCAGAGTTACAGTCAATAAACTTTACTGCAACAACAGGACTGCAGAAAGCATTACTTCCAATAGAGTTGTAATGGACGAAATATGCCCTGTATTAGTACTTAATCAAACCGTTGATATGCTGTTATCTCTCCAACAATAGTTGCATCTATATTCTCAGTTGTTTTATTTGGCTCAAGACTTTAGGGCTCAGCAGATCTTTTCTGTTTCTCTTGTAGACAGGTGTTTCAACACTGAACAAAATATTATCATGGGTTCATATATTGTTCAGTCTCAGTTGTATAGGTTTATGAGGTCCTGTTTGTAATAGATTTACAAAATCTTTCAGTTGGTTCTTAGAATGGGAAATAAGGATTGTATCAGTGTATCCACAACTCCACAACTGTGAAAATGCACAGGGAGGGCAGACATGTGGAAGAACTGTGCACATACTGATTCCAGTGCTTATAGATTGACTGCCAAGAAAATCAGAAGCAAGTCGAGTGTCCAGAAAAGATCGAGTTATTGATCCTTTCACATTGCAGTAGTCAGTACAGATGCTTTAGTTAACAGGTTTTTTTCAATTGTTTGAATGATGTTTCATGGATTATCATCCAGTAAAGTTTAACTATTTGGGCCAATAGCTGTCTTAACGTTGTTGTCACTGTTGCCATGCTTGGAATGATTTTTGTCCAGGGATAGGTGAATTTTCCTAGATATCTTGACAATATCTGCCTTGTTCTTCGGACTAGACATTTCAACCATAGTCTCTATTTTAGTTGTGCTTTGGTTCAACCCTTCTTTGGTTTCAGTATGACTTAGGTAATTTATTTCTGAAATGGCAAATTTGCACTTCTCTTTCTTCAGTTTCAGGTTCCTGTCTAGAACTCCTGTCTAGAACTCATTTCATTATGTGCTTGTCTTCCCTCACATCAGGTTACATGTATAATACATGACACCACTAAGATCTTCTCAGTCTGTTGGATAACCCTTTGGTACACCTCTAGAACTGAAGAGATAAGGAATGGCAATTTTTAGTATTTATTTCTGCCAGAAGATGTACTGAGTATGCATCTACCTGAGTTTGCCAAAATCTCCTTCTGTTATCACAAAATGTAAATAGTCTTGATTCTGCTTGCTTGCTTACTGGTGATTTCTTCTATAGTAGTTAAGTAACATTTTTTCTCTTAGATTTGCTGTATTCCATCAAAACATATTTTTATCTGCTGTCTGCACAGCTTGTAACCCACAGTTAGGTTCTGTAAGTTCTTCTGCCTTGACCTTCTGTTTTCTTGTGCATGACTTATAGGAGATAGGACTTATAGGACTTATAGGAGATAGTTGTAGAATGATTTTTTATGGTTATGTTGCCTAGCTAAGAAAACTAAGTCTTCCAATTTATCCAGCTGAGCTGCCTTGTCTTTATACCATTCACTTGTATGTTATTCATGTGGCAGTTGACTTGAATGTGGTTCAGATTGCAAAGTTCCTGAAGATTTAAAAATATTGCATTGGCTTGTACCAGTGTTGATTTTAAAATTCATTGTTTGTGGTTATTTAAAAGATTCAATCACCACTTATCTTACAGAGTTGCAAAAAGTTTAGTGCCAATGAAGAAGTCATAATGGTTATTATTTGCCAACTGCTTCTGGAGATTTTCTTCCTTTAGTTTTTCATGAAAATGGTTAACAGTGCGATCCAATGCAGAGTCATCTATATACTGGCCAAGGACAGACTGGCAGTCTGGGCCGCTCTGCCTCCCCTTCAAAAGCGGAGGCAGAACGGCCGTTCAGATGGCCACATCTGCCCTGAGGAGGCGGCCTGGACGCATCGCGTCTGGTGCCATGCGCCGGGAGGGGGAGCCACACGGTGCTCACACACCGCCGTAGGAAGCCGCCCGCAGTCTGAACGCTGCGGGTGGCTTTCTTCTGGTGGCGTGTGAATGCCGCACGGCTGAGGCAATTCCCCCGCCTTATTCTGCCGCACCGCGGAGGCGCAGCAGAATACAAATCTGTTTTCAGCCCCTGTTTCCCAAGTATGCCCCCCGACTGAGATACCTAAATCCACAGATTGAAGCTATGCTTGCACTAAACAGACTTTTCTGCAAACTTGGGTGATTCTCCCCACAAGTTTGCAGAAAAATCTGAAATCTTCAAAAAAAATATATGCAGGGGGTTTAAATTTCCCCCAAAGCTCTTTTGTTCCTACTTTCAGCATAGTGGAACCTGGGAGCCATGGCAGGCCCGGTAATGGTGGCAGCTGTGCCAAGGCAGGCGGCAGCTGCAGGTGAGCCCAGGAGCCATACTGGTCTCAGCAAGAAAGGGTGGGGAGATAGATCTCCCCACGAGTCTTGTGGGCCCCTGCTCGTTCCTTTCTAAGTTGATTAGTTTGAAACATTAGATAAATACAGATGACCAGCTTACCATTTGAAAAAATTGGGGAGGTTTGTTTAGTTCTTAACTATATCTGAAATACTTCACTACAATGGTAACTTTTCAGTATTATAACGTAAGTTAATTTATTATCTAAAACATTTATATATCAACTTTTCTACTCAGTTGAATATCAAAGGCCAAACAAATATTTTAAAATGTGAGTCAATATATTAATTGTCCATCAGGAAATAGTCACTATGTATTAAACCAGTAATCCTTTTTTTCTCAATTAATATTTTATTGAAATTTTGTAAATATTACAAAAATAATACAAAAATACACAGCAAATTTATACAGCTTATATAATGAAACTTAACATCAAGATAGTAGTATATAAAAGAACCAAAGATTTATTTTAAAAAATCACTACATGGAGGTTGAGTTATAGAGCATAGTATCTAGTGCATAGGTTTTACCACAAACATAAGTCATTGATTACTTTAGGAATTTCCTGTTGAGAAGTCAAATAGTCTATGTTTGTAAACACACATTCTTTACCCAACTCTTATATCTAGCAAACACTCACCTTACTTCAAAAATAAAAGGTGTGTTCCAGTAAAGGTAAAATATCTTCAAAAAACCCAATAAATTTAAAACATCAAAAATAACTCATGAAAACTGATTAACTTTTTCAAAGTTCATAACAGTTGGTATTATTAAAACCTTAAACCCATGGAGAAAAAGCAGGAAACACCAAGTTGCCCTACAGCTTTCCAGGAATAACTTTCCTATTCAGGATTATCACCTGTGTATTATTACTATCAATGCTCCTTCTAACTTGACTCTGGTTAGTTTTCGACATCAATAGCTACCAGTAACTGAAAATTTCTGTTCAAACATCTAGAAAATGAAATAAAGATTATCCTATATGGGCATGGAATGGATCCTTTGTTTAGGTCATGGAAAGACTAACAGTGACAAATTCTGCTAGTAGCAAAAGGCACACTAATTCATTATTCATGCCCCTGATTAATAATTTGAATGCCAGACAGCGAGTGAGGATGTCTATTCTTCTCCAATTAGCATGACTGAATTAGGTGCATGCTGCTTTCTTTGCTGGCTCCAGGACCCAGGCATAAATGTCCTGGGCTCAGGACAAATTTTCCATATGGATACCCTTCTATACATACCATGATCCGATCGTATATATACATACTACCTCATGTGTCATGAAAGAAAGAAAAAAAATATTTTAATTCTAAATTACATTTTCTACATTTATGAACTTAAACTGTGCCTCACAACTGGGCTTTTCTGCCATGCCCCATAGCATAACTTCTATTTTGGCTATATTTACTGTAACATATTATAGTTAATATAAGATTTAATATAGCATATATTCTTTCTTCTATATAACATATACCAGTTTTGCTATTTTGTAACATGTCACTGGTTTTAAGAGATTAATCTCTTAATTTTTTTATTCTGATTGCCTAGTCAGCTGCAAACATGTTATAAACAGACCAAATCACTTGAATACTTTGTTAGGTCCTTTTGAATTATCTCCCCGAATTCACACTTGATATGACAAAAATAGCTAGCAAGGTGAACCTATGTAGCACTACTTTGCATAGGATGGTTCTGCAAATGACTTAACTGTTGCCCTGAAGTAGAACACCTGAAGATTTTGATAAATATTGTTGCTTAAACTTTCCTTCAGCTTCTGCCAGAGTTACTAAGCAGTATATAATAGTATATAAGGCTATGGTTAACTAAAACTTAGTTGCAGATGGTTTTATTGTAAATATCATTTAATAAGGTACTTTTTCTGAAAGTACCTTGTTGAAGTGCTAAGAACACCTTCCTGGAGTAAGGCCCATTGAAGAGATCTGATACTATGCTTATTCAAGGTAGACCTGCTCTGGATTGCTCTCTTGAAGATTTCTTTCAAATGCAATGTCTCACAAGGAAATTTCTCAGGAAGATCAGTAGAATACTAGTAAAGTAAACATTTAGAAGCTTCTTCCAGTTTCATGGGCTCTATTATAAATACATTTGAGGACCAAACAGAATGTAAAATAAATACTGGTGGCTTTGAATCTGTGACCTAACACAAAATAATATTGCCCAAAACTGTTGAAAACATTCTCTCTGAATAAAGACTTCAGTTAATTTTAGAGGCCACGTCCACACTGTCAGTTTTGTCGCTCATTTCTCCCTACTGCTTAAGGTTCCCCCACCCCTCATATGTTTTGCTCTCTCTAGTAGTCCCAGAGGGAGCAAAACACATGTGGAAAAGGGGGGGACCCAAAGCAATAGGGAGAAATGAGCAATAAAAGTGACAGTGTGGACGTGTCCAGAGACTGTAGAATGTAGTTCTTGGGCGCGATCATACGCACCCATTTGCGACACAAGAAGGACGATTCCCCACCGGCTCAAAGTGGCGTGATCACACAAGCACATCTGGGAAGCATCCTGCAACTGGTGTCAAAGTGTTGCAAACCACTTTGAGCCGGTAGGGAATCGACTTATTTAGCTACCAGTGAAAAGGCAGTCTCAAATGGTTTGCGACGGCCCAGAACTGACCTTTCCTGGTGTGATCATGCCAGGCGCAAACAAGTGGTGTTGGGAAGCGGGCTTTTTGGGGTTTTTTTCCCCTCCCATCCCGGTATGCGCATCATTGGATGATCTTAAGGGTGGACAGGCAAGTCATCGATCCCTTGTAGAAGCAGATAAGCACACTGAAAACGGCCGGGAAAAAAACCCCAACTCGCCCGTGGCTGCGTGTGATCACGCAGCGGCGGTTTGCCCTCACAGGTCCATGGACCTGTGTGATCCTGCAAAAGCGGCGCAAATTGCGCCGGCACAAATTTGAGTCACTTCCCGTTCGGCTTATCTTGCTCGTGTGGACGGGGCCCTTGAGACTCAGATGTACAGTGCTTAGATGACAGAACTCCAATCAAGGCAGTCTCTTGGTTCCTTTTCTTTATTGTTGGAAGTCTTGTATTTTAGAAGAAATTCACTAAAATCATGCCCACCAACATATTTTAGCATGGACTTTTGCATCTCTTCAAATGACCAGATAGATCAATTTTTGATGAACAGGATTTGTTCTGTTTTAGGCCATAAACCTGGATCTTTTTTTGGCAGGGGGTTTTCTGATGTAATATCACTGTTTTTATTTGTTCATTTTTTTCAAATATTTCTTTTTATAAATCTGATAAATAAATAAATAAATAAATAAATATCCAGAGTCCTGCTTAAGGCAGGTTACAGTATAAACCACAAGCCACTAAAAGCATGATTCATTAAACATATGCAGCATAAAAACATTTTAAAAACTCAGGCTTAGTGAGGCTGGCACTGCCTGTCCCCTTTTCTACCCCACTAGGTGCTCTCTCCTGTATCTGGCCTGCCTGTCTGGGCCTTTGCTGTACTGGGCTAGGCTCCTTCTCTGTTGCTACACACCTGGGATCTTTCAGGCCCAGTTGTGACCTTGGTATGTTGCTGGGCTGCTCCTTGGCATGTTGCTGGGCAGTGAGCCCAGCTGCTGCTGAACAGGCCTTGCTTTCACCACCTCTTCCAATGGTTTCCTCGACACTGTCTCCTGTGGCTGCTTTGCTTTTATGGCATGCTTCAGCCTCATTGGCTGTCTTGGGCTTCTGCAGGGCTTTTCTTTTTTGTGTACCAAGTTGTTAAGTAGGGGGGACAGGGAGCCTCCAGTCAACTTCTTACATTTCTGACTGCCTGATTAGCATTTATAATGAGACTTGGCAGTATGGTGTGTGCGTGTGTGTGTGTGTGTGTGTGTGCTCACATACTTTTTGGGTCTGTAAATTCTACCAGCAGCTAGAAGTGGCTCTAACTGTCCCTCACATTCTTCTGTTATCTAATTATTATGGTCTTTTCCCTTCTCACCAGCTGTCCCTCCTATGCACAAGGAACTCTGGGAATGATAGTTCTTGAGATACCATGTCACATAGGGAACCAGAAGTCTCTAAATCCTGTTTTAACTCCAAATGTGGTGTATTTATTGTACTCATTATGATGGAACAGTCTATTCCACTCTTTGATATTTGTATGTGTTGGTTTAGTCTCACAGGGTGGAGTTCCTGGGCCCTCATCTTGTTTGTTAGAACTTAAGATAGTGTGAGCTCTCTTGTCCTGAAACCTGTTGCCCTCTTCCTACATCCTCTGCTAATAAATTGATGTTGTGTAATAAATTGATGAACACACCTGTTCATGTTGTGTCAACCTACGACAAGAACTAGTATGAGTACCCTGTTCTTGAACTGCAAACAAAAGAAAACATCACAACAAAAGCAGCCCCTTTGTTCTAGAGAAGGGCTTGGACTGGTCCAGCAACTAGGGATGTACATTCAGGTATAACTGAGTCAAAAATATACCCTAAAAATCCCATATCAATATTTTTCAGATATAGTCACCTTCCCCAAATATATCCAGGATTTTTTGGGAAGCCAAAAAAATGGATCCCAAAAAATCTGAGAAATATTCAGGATTAACTAGGAATATCAGGAACTAGTGTCTGCTTTTTTCTCTCCCCTTGCCCCCATGTTTCTATGAGGAATTTCACACAGCACCTTTAAAAACATTACTGAACCGGCTTGGAATAAACCGGTACAGTAACAGCCATTTCACACAGCCCTTCCCCTACCTGTAAGGAGCTGTCTCTGAAGCAGTTCATCATTTCAGACTGCCGCTTTCTTTTCACACCTCTTTTCACCCACGTGGGCAATCCGGGCGATTTTTTAAAAGAGCTACTTTAGATCGCTATTTCGCTGTACCAGGATATCGAAACAGCGCTCCCTCCACCCAAAAGCTGCCCAACTCCCCGGCTGCCTGAAACAGCCTCTGCATTGGTCCATGCCAAGTTGACAACCAGAGAGCACGAGGAGAGTCACCAGGCTCCCCCCTTCATCAGGGCACCCGGACAAGAGGCTGACTGGCAGGTGTTCACAAGCTGTTGCTCCCCTGGCCCTGCTGCTGCTGCTGCTGTGGTGGCTGCTGCTCCTGCTGCAGCTGCCAGTCCCTGGTGGCGAGGAAGAGGAGGAGGAGAAGTGCTTTGCTGGGAAGCTGAGGGGGCAGGCAGGGAGAAGTTAGCCCGCTGAAGAGCACTGCCATGGGTGCCGCACGCTGCTGGGGCTCCCCAGGATGGAAAGAGGGTCCCCCCCATCTTCTCCCAGCTGAGGAGTCATGCCAGGGGACTGCCGGCAGGTGGGGGCAGCCAGGCTCCTGGGAAGGGCTGTGTGGTGAGCCATGAAAGGGCAACGGTTGGAGGGCAAAAAGGCATGTGCAACGGCCGGGAAGGTGACTGGGGTGGGGGTGGGAGGGGCGCCTTGAAGTTCTTGGAGGTACGCCTTCTGCTTCCACAGAGGTGCTTTCCCTCGGCTGCTGCACCTGGCTTGGGATGAGGTTTCTAGGTAAACCAGCTCAGAAACGCTTCCCCCACGGGAGAGGCACATTTCTGTGTGAAATGGCCAATATGTTCCATTAGGGAACCAGTACTAGTACAGTTCTGTGTGAAATGTCACACAGAAACTGTTATTGTAGAGTTCCTGAAACGAAACATGCTGGCTGTGTGAAATTCCTCAGAATCTCCCAGGGCTCGGTATTGGCTTGCCAGATTGCTTTAGGAGAGATTCTGTCACTTTCCAGTGTTTTTGTGGGGTTTTAAGAGTTTGTTCTTCACTGGAGTTGGTTTGTGTCAAGTTTGCAGTTTTTCTTGCATTTTACTTTGAAACCCTTGCCTTTATATGGGTTGAGATTCATTCTTTATACATAGTTTCAGATTCTCAGGTGTTACATTGGTTGTGCTTAGTTTACCAATAGCAGGAAGGGGGAATCTTTGGGTTCTACATTTTTTGCATTTTTTTCTCCATAGGAAACAATGGAGGATGGCTGGAGGAACCCTGTTTAGGGGACCATAGAACTGGACCCCTTGGTCCAATTCACTTGACATTTGGGGGTTATTTAAATGACAGGCACTGGTGGCTCCCCTGTAACTTTAGTGCCAGTAACTTTAAAATACTCCCCTACCCCCCTGGAAAGATTCCCCATAGGGAATAATGGAGCCCCAAAATACTGGAAACCTGAAAAAACCAGGAAACTGGGAATACCAACATTTTTGGCTCTCATATATGTGTATCCAAAAAATTATTATTATTTCACTGCACACCCCTACCAACAACTCCCTAACACATCTTCTCCATGGCTCCAGCAAATCTCCCCAGCAAATTTTTGGTGGCATATTTTTTTTCACTCACTTTCGGTTTCTCTTCTAGCCTTTCATAATATTTGTTGCTGCAAACTGTATAAAATGCTGCTCCATGGAACCCATGCTGCTCCAATGGAACAACAACAATAAGAAATTGCTGCTCTAGGTTTCAGTTCTCGGTTTTCTTCAAAACTGCTTCCTTCCATGCAAACTCTCATGGAACACTTTGGTTCATGAATGGTACTACAAAAGCTAACAGTGTCATTGTCACACTTTAATAGAGGTATATTGACTTTCCCATTATCATGTACATATGTGCCAACATTGTTCTCACTACCATAAAAGATGGTTTCATGCATATTGTTTTCTGAAGCCTTTCTTAGCCATTAGGTTGCCAGGTTTCCTGCTGTAACACATGATTCCTGGCACTGTTCCTTTGGACAGTGGGAGAAAAAAAAAACACCACTGGCACAATAACATGACATCACTAACAAGGAACACATCAAAATGATGTCAGACTGCTCTAGGAATTACCAGAAACTCTCTAGTAAACATACAGAGTTTTCAGTGGTTCCTAAAATGGTGTGACATAACTTTTGCCCTGGAAATGACATCACAGAGTGTGCAATGCTAGCACTCCCTGTCCCTGCCTCCCATTGCCTGCTGGGTGCCAGTCTTCAGCTGGGAACTCTGATTAAATTTTATTCCTATGTGTTGATGTCTGTGATACAGGCAGTAAGTTGGTCTGGAATTATAACCTTTTGCTTATTTTCTTGAATTATGACAGAATTCATCTAAAAACCCACACAAATAAAACAGATGGTAATATGCAATGGTAATGATGTGCAATAGAGCAAAAACCCTTTGGGACATTGGACCTAAAGTGGCTTGATGAAAGCACTATATGCAAATAGTATGCTTGTCCTCCTTTTTTTTAAAAAAGCATCTTTGTAACCCCATCATAGAATGCTTCAAGCCAAATTAAATGGGGAACTAGAAGAAGGAAACTGGGGTAAAGGAGAATCCATGGGCTTCTCTGGAAGGTTTTGTGCTGGTTGCTATGCTACTAATCAGCTGCAGGGCTTTATTATCTTTCCATTTTAATGCTTAATAATAGATTTCCTTCATTCATGTTGCAAGAGTGAAACCAGGAAGCCATGGAGTAATACCCTGTAAAAGGATGAGGAAAAGATTTTTTTAAGTATAAATTCATTTCAGTGGGTTTTTTTATATTATATATGAGTACTGACACTTTTTTTACACAAAAAGCACTGAAAGTATCCCCTATGTACCATCCAAAAGGCATTGTCAAGGTTTTAAAGAAATGTCCTTATTAATGATAGCAGCCTATAGATCATGCACATCAATGGATTCACTTCGACTTTAGGGATTTGACTGTTCCAGTGTCATAGTCCTTTTTCAAGCAGACTATTCAGGCAATAATGCTTCTCCAAGCTTTTTTTTCTCCCCCATTTGGAACTGCTCTCAAACTGAGCCCACTTAATTTAAAAGGATTCCTCTTTCCTTTCCTTTTCTAAACCTTAGTAAGGGACACAAGAATAACACAATGTGAAACTGATTTCTCATCAAAGATAGAACAGCAACATAATGAAAACGTGACAGTGGTATCTTACAATCTATTTCTAATCCCTCCATAGAATAATAAAAAAAAATACACCAGGGTTGAAAGGCAAGCATTGACATATACTGTACAACATGAAAACTGGTAGGGTGAAAGTATTGGTATTTTGACCTAGCAGGAGCTATAAATGGAGTAACAAAGTTACATGATCCCACACTAGTTTGCAAATGACTGCTTTCTCAAGGAGTGTCACATTTACAGCTACAGTGACTCTCAGTCATGTAAACTCATACAAGTATCCCTAAATATTTGCCCTTGTTGTATTTGCATGCATGCACACGCACACACACAATCTGAATAAAAAAACCAAAACCAAAATGCTTCATACATCAGCTGTGCTTTTGATGAATTTAAAGCAAGGAGATTTGAAATGACAGCAAATAATCCTGAGCAAAGGGGTTGTGAGTTTTACATTTTTCTTTAATTATTGTTAAACAATCCTCTTTTTCTAAAGTGTGTTAACTTATGCTTTGGTCTTCTTTTAGCTGCTTTTCACTGCACATTTTAAAAAAATGACATTTTTGGAAAGAATCTAAGTCCCACTCTTCTTGCTGCTTAGAGACCTGTTCAAGTGAGCTCTGGATAGCTCCAGTAATGTAAGCCCCAGTCAATGCAGATTTTTAACTATGCTTCCCTGCCCTGTGAATCCCTCCTACAGTTTCAAAGTAAATAGCTTTCTGTCCTACCTGTCAGCATTTGATCAATGTCTTTTTGAGGACACAATGAGCTCCGCAAAAACAGCAGGAGAAAAGATGAAGATGATTAAAATGTACATTATAAAGAGTCTGAATAAGCGGGGGTGGAGGAGAGATGAGTGGGAGCAAATATACTCAAGCAAACGTGAATGGAAGGGTATTACAGAAATGAGTTTATATGCCCATTGCTAGCCGTAATCATAAAATTAGGCTCTACTGGAGAATTTGCCCCCAGCTCACAACCATAATCCTTACAAGTGGTTGCTTCCTGATACATGAGCCAGAGTCCTTTTGTTGAAAGGAGGCAGCCACACACATTTCTCTTTCTCCTTTTCTCCCAAGCACTTAAGGGTCATTAGTCTGGCACTGCAGAAAGCGTATTATTGGGAGGGGGGTCCCCCTGAGCCCAGTTTCTCTGCTAAGAATCTTGTAGCAAATGCTGCACAGATCAGCCATGAGGTGATTATCAAGCCAAAAATTTGGGCATCTTGATAAAAAAAAATGTATAGCCTGTGCAGTTGGCATAGATCAATTTATTTATGTAGTAACACTTTAACTACCCCATGTCATTACTGGGAAATAACTGATGACTTCTATCTTTAGGTTAATATTACTTGAACATTTTGTGACAGAATAAACACTATTTTGTGTGATTTGCTCAAACTGTTTATTTGTTGTACAAAATATACTCATTGCCTGTGTAGGTGGGAAAAGTCAGTTTATGTTCTTTTTCATGTCAAATAGTGACTTGATTAATATTTTAGAAAGCTCTTGATTTTAACGAGGTTTTTAACCTATGTTACTATATTAATAGGGAGCCACAGTGGCTCAGAGGTTAAGACACTGAGCTGCAGACTGGAAGGTCTGTAGTTTGAGACCCTAGTGCTGTGTGACAGAGTAAACACCCGTCTCTGGTCTCAGCTCCTGCCAACCTAGCAGTTCGAAGGCAAGAAATTGCAAGTAGATAAATAGGTACCACTATGGTGGGAAGGTAACAGTGTTCCATGCACCTTGGCATTTAGTCATGCCGGCCACATGACCATGGAAAAGTCTTTGATCAGCACTGGCTCTTTGGCTTGGAAATGGAGATGAGCACTATCCCCTAGAGTCAGATTCAATGGTCTTTCAAGCAAGGGAAAACTTTACCTTTTACCAGGGCTTTTTTTTTGTAGAAAAAGCCCAGCAGGAACTCATTAGCATAATAGGCCACACCCAACATCAGACACTCATTAGCACATTAGGCCACACCCCTGACAGCACCACTACCATCAAGGATCGGCTTCCCCAGGTGCCCCAGGGAACCTGAGGGAAGGAAGGCAGTTTCTGGATTGGCTTCCCCAGGTGCCCCAAAGCTGCGAAGTGCCTGGGAACCCAAGAAGGGGAGGCAGTTTAAACTGCCTTCCCTCCCTGGATCAGCTTGGCTTCCCCAGGTGCCCCACGGCTTGCGAGGCGCCTGGGGAACCCGGTGGGAAGGCTGTAGGCATGGCCAACTCGGAAGCCAGCTGGAACTCCGTTCCTGTGCGTTCCTGCCCAAAAAAAGCCCTGTCTTTTACTATATTAACATGTTACATTTTTGCCAAGTTGGGTCTTAGTTCTCCAATATTGCAGGGAAAGTCAGTTTAAACATTAAAGGGGGATCCCTTTCAGCTCAGAATTGTTTCATGGAAGGGTTCCTCCCTTCCCCCTATGCTGGTTTATTGAGGAGAAACAGCCTCAGCCAGTGTTATTTACATAATTTTAAAGCAGGACATGGAGTATTCTTAGCACACACCACTCCAAAGTTATGTAAATCACACTCTGCAGGGGTCATTTGAGCATCTAAAAACTAAGCTGTGGAGTCTTGTGAGCAAAAATTCTACTTTGTGAGCTACTGGCATTGAGAGTGAGCAGTTTGGCTAGTGCATAAATTAGTTTGCTCTGGAGCCATCCCTCCTGAGCTAAGACAAAAATGTGTGAGCTGGAGGCTAAAAAACCTGTGAGCTAGCTCACACGAACTCAGTTTAGAGGGAACAGTGGTCAGGAGCCAAAAAGGGCTCCCTCAGGATCTTTAAAATAACTTTCCCTGCCTCTGCTATGTGGCTGCAGGGAAAATGAGATGGGTTGGGGGACTCTAGACCAAACTCACCAAAAAGTAATGTGTAGTTTGGCCATAAGAAAGGAATTTTTGAGGACAATCAGTAACATGGTTTAAATGCTTTATTTATTTATTTATTTAAAACGTTTCTGTGCTGCCCCTCCAGAGAATTTGCTTGAGGTAGCTTACAATATAAAACTTGATCAAAACAGAAACAGAAAATGGCATAAAATCATTAAAACTAACAAACTATTTAAAATTTCACAGCCAGAACACAAAACCCAGCCACAACACAAAAACTACACAAAGATTTAGCAGCTGAAGAGCACAATCATACTATCCTGGTCCCAAGCCTTAAAGGAAAAAAAAATCAAGCAATGTGACCAGAAACATTCAGCTCAAGGATGAAATGATCCCTGAATCCCATTCCTGATAATAACCTGGCTTGCCCTATTTTGGACTTGCTGAAATTTCTGGACAGCTTAGGGCAGCCTCACAGTGTGCATTGCATTACAACCTGGATGTGATCAGAGCATAAGTAACCATGATCAGGCCACTCTTGGGGAAGAACGACCACAGCTGGAGTAAAAAGCCACAGTGGCCCATGCCTTAGTAGTCCAGATTACCTGCAACTGGCTGCATTACATTAAACAAGCACACAGACCTCCAACAATCCTCTGAATTCTGCGTGGCAGGCAGCCAACTGTGAATACAGCTATATTTTCTTCAGTGTAAACAAGCTTGAACAGCTTATGAATGCCAATTTTTATTCATTAAAATTGGAGTATGACAACTCTAGAAAAATATGCAATGTTCTTTGATCATATTCTCACAATTAAAAAAACAACAACAACAAACCCTGTCCGACTTCTGTTAAGAGAAGTACGTACTGGGCAAAAAAATGGGAGAGAGTTTCTAAATATGGAGGGCAACCCTGCATGTGCTGTAATTGTCAGATCACCAGCTTGAGCACAGCATATAGAATAAAAGAACTGCAAAGGGTAGCAGTAATGTCATTTTACACCATCACCTGTGTGTGTGCGTGCATGGTTGTTACACTATACAGCAAAAACTTTCTGGTGCTTTTGTTTCCCTTGAGCTTGCTTAGGTGTAAGTACAAAACCCATGCCTATTCGAGAAGGTCACTTTTACATATTCATTCAATTTTAAATTATTAAAGATTTTTCCTGAGTATGGCTACATTAATTGCTCTCAGGTGTTGGGAAACTGTTCAGTGCCTTGTCTTTTAATTTGTTTGTATTAAAAAAATAAACAGTAGGTTGCTTTGCCCTGTGCTAAATACAAAAGCATGCAGTGTAGCTCATTTTAAACAGAGGTTAGCAAAGGGGAATGGAATAGCAACTCTGAGGTATGTATTCTGGTGTGAACACCATATGTATTGTGATGAGAGAGAGAGAGAGCAGGCAGAAGACAGAGGATAAGTGGTTTTTTAAAAGTACAACGCATAATTTATATTCAACAGGCATGTTAGTTTCCACATTAATGATCCTGCAAAGCCCTGACTTTCCCCAGCTGCTCTCTATCTTTTGTGAGAGCTTTTAATGCTCTGCACTTTGCAGATTGTACTCCTCACTTGGCAACTTTGGAATCAACGTATTTTTTTTGTTCAGTTGATTTAAATAGTTACAGCTGGCTTAGAGACAAATAATTTATGTATGCAATGGGAATAGCAGCATAGATAATCAATCTCTGCCCATAATATTTGGAACCAAATTTAATTGTAACTATAGGGAAAGATGAACTTCCATGTTTTGAACTTCCATGTTTTGGTCATATGTATCAGGTACAAAATGTACCTGGATAGCCAAAAAGCTCTCTTAATAAAATGCACAGTGGGATTTTCAAGGGGGGAGAGTGTTTGTACAGTGAAACGTGATCAGGCTAAATTGGAAAAATGGTATCTGTCTTTACTAAAACCTAACAATAGGATTCATGATTTGGAAGTGAAAATCCAATATAAAATTAAGACATGAGGCTGCTAACTTGACATATGGGCATAGCCTATTTTTTTTAATCATATTTGTATCCTACCCTTCCTCCAAAGGATTCGGAGTTGCATGTATGAAGACAAAATGATGAGAACAGGCTACAATCTAACTCCATGCAATTCCTTCCCAAATACAGAGAGCCTACCAAACGGTTGGAATCAAATGAACATATATTGTTTTATTGTCATTTTATCTGGAAGTTCGGTTAAATATAATTTCCCCTCTGATTAATAATTATCCAGGATGTTATGATGTTGATCTCTTAAAGAAGCTTTTGTTGTTGTTGTTGTTGTTGTTGTGCAGTCGCACAGTCAAGTCTGATTCTTTGTGACCCCATGGACCACATCATGCCAGGCCCTCCTGTCCTCTGTTGTCCTCTCCATGTTCGTTGCATTGATAACACTGTCTAACCATCTCATCCTTTGCCATCCCCTTCTTCTTTGACCTTCAATCTTTCCCAGCACGAGGGTCTTCTCCAGTGAGTGCTCCCTTCTCATTTGGTGGCCAAAGTATTTGAGCTTCAGTTTCAGCATCTGGCCTTCCAGGGAACAGTCAGGGTTGATTTCTTTTAGGATTGACTGATTTGATCTCCTTGCAGTCTAAGGGACTCTCAAGAGTCTTCTCCTGCACCATAATTCAAAAGCATCTGTTCTTTTAATGGGTGCTAAACAACAGGCCAGTATTAGCGGCACTAAATAGCTCCTTCAAGTTCATCAATGACAAGATTATCTGCTTTTAATTTTTTGAGTGTTTTCCAAGGTCAGCACTTCACTCTCCTGTACGGAAATTTTTACAGCATGAGATTATTCAAACTGAAACCAAATAAAGAAGCCCTCAAGCACGGATACCCATTCCTGTACAACAACATTTCACCATACAAGAATATTTTTTAATGTTATAGTTTTGCTACTTGCATATGTATATGGGCTCCACACGTAATGACACAGATGCAGAAGTCAGCTTTGGGTTCCTGCATTTTCATCACAAACCTGTATAGAACATTCAATATTAATTGAGACATACACATGTAATTCCCATTAAAATTTGCTTTGAAGAAAGGAGATGGATCAAGTGAGAGGGGCTTATACATGTGAGCATTTATGCATATTTGTCCCAATGCCAACTGAAATTTGTGCATGTGGCAGAGGTGGGGTGCACATGCCCAAATGTGATTTGTGCATGTATGTGTGGGTGGGGACATAGCACATGCCTTTATACACACACCAGAAAATGAAATTAAAAGAAAATATTTCCTGTATCCCACTGCATCAGTAACCTTAATGTCCAAACTGTGTGTGGGCCATTCCTACAAGATCCCATTGGTAGTGATTAGAGGTCAGCCATCTGGGGATGGTTCCTCACTCAGTGATTCTTCATGCAGCAAAGAACCACAAACAGGTTAGAGTCAGGCAGGGATATCATTCACATGATGTTGGTCCACTGCTGGCACCCTCCTTCCTCCTTGTTGCATCAGCACAGAAGCACTGACCCAATGAGAATCTTGTTGGATCTCCTGCAACCTGGCAAGCCCCCCCCCCTTTCACCTCTGATAGAGGTGGGGGGGAAGCTCTGTTAAAGAGCTGAAAGCAGCAATGGTGAGGACAGAGTTTAGCTCCACCATTTTGAAGGTGGAGCTAAGCTCTGCACTCCTCTGGATTGGCTGCAATCAGAGCATTCACTCAGAGACTCTGCCCACAGCTATAGCGCTATTTCCCTTTTAAGTTGGAGGAAAGGAGGTTGTTTGGCTTAAAGAAGAAAGACCTGGACCTCCATGAGTAATGCTTAGAAAAAGCACATTGTTGTGCGTAAGCTCCTCAATAAAGCAAGGGCATGCTGTGTTCCATGCAGGGAAAAATCTCCATGTGGGAACAGCCTGGGAGAATAGATGATTAAGAGAGCAATCCTAAGCAGATCTACTCACAAGTAAATGTCATTTTATTCATTAGGGCTTACACCCAGGAAAGTTTTTTTTAAGATTTCAGCCTCAGTTGTTTTTATCTATTTTAGTTCCTTGGATTTTAGATCGTACAATATTATGTTGTTAACTACCCTGAGCTCTGTGAACTCAGAGAAGGGGCGATATATAAATTGAAATTATAAATAAGTAAATAAGATAGTAACTAGAAAGAAAACACATATTCAAAGTCTGTTCCTTGTAATGTGTGAATTTGAACTGAGTCAGGTGGAGGGGAGAATGAATTTGATTTGCAAATTTGAAAAGCACCATTTGTTTCAGCTCTGTTGTTAACCTCTGGAAATGAGGTCAGTATGCTGTCATCTGTCATCCCCAGGGATAAATTCTCTCTTACGGAGGTATATGGGTTTCAGCTGCATCACCCTATGTCTGTCTGTGTGTGTGCACACATGTGCCTGCAAAGTGAGATTGAGTAAGAAACACACATTTGTGTGTGTGTGTGTGTGTGGAGATTTTCCCCTCTAACCTGTATCCATTTCACCTTCTGTGTATGTGTATTATCCACCCAAACACACATCATAACTCAATAAGACCAGCTGTTCAGTATTATTTACATTATGCTGCCATTCTGGCTGACCCAAAGAGCAAAAGAAAATAACAGGGCATATTTGCAGCTTAATAAAAACATTGCAGTAGGGAGCCCTTCCCCAACCATTACAAGCAGTTGCTTGGAAGAGCCTTAGCTGATTTAACAAACTGGTTTGGACAAATGTTTAACATGCTTGCTGTAATGACATTCAGATGTTTCTTCCCCCCCCCCCCCTTCCTTTTCCTTTCCACGTCTGTTGCTCAGGAGGAAATGTGTCCTTGCCCAGTCAGGCTAGAGGGTGGGAAATAAATAAATAAATGGAACAAAATGAAATGTGATGCGTTAGCATGGGGGGGGGGGGAATAGCACAGAGCATGCTGAGTACTCCTGACAGATTGGGGGGGGGAGCCAATATGATGTGTCTGAGACAGCCCAGGCTCTGCACTGCAGAATAAATTACATGATTCGCTGAATGCCTGGGCTTCACACAGACATATACAAAATTGGAAAGATAAAAGCTTGCATTGGCTTCAGATGATATTTACTGCTTGATGGATTTACTAGCAGCCCCAGTACAGTCATACTGTATTGAATTATTGGCCTCTATTTAGCTGTGTGTCTGTTGAAGCTTGAATGTCCATTTAAGCGTAAGTGAGCTGGAGTCCTGCCAGAGCTTTCTAAAGCCCTGGGTACTGAGGAAGATGCAATTGAATGGCGGGCAGCTTGAAGAACAGGGAAGGGAAACAAAACAAGTTGCATTTGGGCTTATCAATATTAATCTCAAAATAAATATTAATGAAGGCCACCTTGCACATCCGGATTTCTTCTTCTTCTTTTTTTAAAAAAATCCATTTTATTTCTGTATATTTTTAAAATACTCCCCACACACATACACACCCACACAAATGGTTGGGAATTACTGTGTGTGATCCCTCCCTCTGTTCCTCCCTGCAAAGGGGGAGTGTGAGGGAGGCCATTTACCTTTATAGCTATCCATTGTATAAACAGCAGGGTTCCTACAAGGCAAAGGAAGTGGATGAAATACTGGCATGAAGAAGCACACAGCTACCTATGGGATTGGAAAAATAATGTACTACGCAAAAGGATTATTGTTGTGGGTTCAGTACTGTATTGTTCTGACGCAGTTCACATAAGAAATAACACTGAAGTTACAATGAACCCCAAGAGAGTGTCACGGCCCAGAGAGCTTTCTAGTACTGCAGAGAAAAGTCAAGCAGGGAGTTTGCCTTCATGCAGTGGGCAGCAGTGTTCCCTCTAAGCTGAGTTAGTGTGAGCTAGCTCACAGTTTTTAGCCTCCAGCTCACACATTTTTGTCTTAGCTCAGGAAGGATGGCTCCAGAGCAAACTAATTTATGCAGTAGCCAAAGCCCTCGCTCACAACTTTAATGCAGTAGCTCACAAAGTAGTATTTTTGCTCACAAGACTCCACAGCTTAGAGGGAGCATTGGTGGGCAGTCTTTATAAGAAGCCATGAGACACCTATTTTGGCAGAGGCCCAGTGTGTAATAGGGTATCTTTTAGGGAAGTCAATTTGTTTTCTTTTTTTAAAGAGTGTTTTATTATTTTTCCAACTACAACATTAAACATTAAAACACTAAACTAAAACATAAGCTACACGAGGATCATACAGTATGAGTATAGGTTTACTTAAGCTGAAGTTTCCTCAATGCTAGTATCAATAACGTAAAGCCAAAGTCATGTTGCTTCAAATATAAACTGGTATATAAGTATTTAAATAAAATAAATGCAGTTAAACAGTTTCAAAGTCATAAGAGTTTAAAATCATTTTCCCCCCTCTAGTTTTGCCTTTGTCAAATGTCCATATGACTTTCAGGAGGTTTGGGGCAGCAGCCCATTTTTCTGATTCGGAGTCCTCTTCTGGAGTACTATTCGCTGAGTCTTCTTAACTTCCCAATCGAGGTGTCAATTTGTTTTCAATCAGTATTTTTCTGTTTGGGTCTATTGGATCTGAAAAAAATTGGGATTTCCAAAAAATCCTGATTCCCAATACCAGAATAGTATTTGGATCCAGGATTTCTCAGAAATCCCAAATTTTGGGGGGTCCAATAAACGCAAGAAAGAATACACCAGTTTTTAAAAAGCCAGCCCAATTCTGGGACTGGGTTAGCTTCTCCTGCAACCCAGTTAAAACTGGACTGCAGAAGAAGCTGGCACAAAGCAGAGCTGGTGGGAAACAATCTGCTCCCCATGGGCACAGCCAGTCCCAACTGGGCTTGCTTCTCCTGCAGTCCAATTCAAACCAGTCTTCAGGAGAAGCGAGCCCCAAGAGCTGTTGTGCCATGCAGAACACATTGCTCCTGGCAGCACAGCCAGTACTGGCTAAGCTTCCTTCTCCTGCAGCCTGGTTTTAATGTATACAGCTACCTATAATATAGGATTCGAAAAGTAATGTACTACACAAAAGTCCCAGTTTAAATGGGACTGCAGAAGAAGCCAGACCTAGAATCTGCTGTGCAGCATGGAGCACATTGCTCCTGGTGGCACAACCGATCCTGGTTGGGCTCGGTTTAAACTGGTCTGCAGGAGAACCCAGCCCCCAGTTGAGCCAGAGGGAACAGTCTGCTCCCCACCAGCACAGCTGGTAAGGTATTTAAACTTTAAAGGGACTGCAGTAGAAGCACAATAAACAGCTGGGAGGAAGGATGTACCCAGTAATTCCTGAATATATCCGGGATCTTTTGGGGATTGTTTTTCATTTTTCCTGAGAAAACCCAGATACATTTGGGATGCTGAAAGCTACCTAAAAATACTGGTAGGGTATTTTTCAGATAGATTTTTGGCTCAGGTAAATCTGAATTCATATCCCTAATATGTTTATACAGTGATTCAGTCTGTTGTGGTGTAGGGGGTACAATAATTCCTGCTGGGCTTTATGTTTTCTTCTGGAGAATTTTTCTTTGCTCACAAAAGCACTAATATACCTCCCTGTAACGTAAAATTCATTTATTTAAAAGAAGTATGTCTTTGTCTTGCTTTGCCCCACAACAGTGCCCATTTGTCCTGAGGGGTGAAATACAAGGGAAGGAGGACTTACAGGAAATGTCATTTATTTGAAAAAAAAATAATGTAGAGCCAGCATTTTGGGCAGAAATATAGGAACTCCTTTGAAATAATTGTGCATAGTCTAAAACACAAGAGAAGAGGTTGAGGCTTTCCCTCAAGTGTGAATTGGCTGTATTGGGGGGGGGGGTGTATTGGGTGTTTAAAGTCAGCTTAAGGTTTTTTTAAAAAGTGAGATGTATTCTTTATGATGTAATATGCCCTCCACCACAATAAGACATTTTCAGTTTGATTTTGATTATTTAATGCATACTGTTATTTAGCGTGATAATCATGAATTAAAGCAGTCTGTATAATTGTTTGGTATTAACATAAGCTAATTATGAGGCTTTTCTGAAATATTTTTTTGTCCTTTGTATGTTCATGTGATGCTACACAAGGAACACAAAAAGAAACCCTTCAGGGATGATGTGTACATTCCCATTGTGTGGCATTTGCCCCAGGGTAAATTACCCTTGAATACTTGCCATATGTCCTCATATTATCTCAAAAAACAGCTGCATTTAACAATACTAGCAGACCTGTGGATGTTCTTATTTAATTTTATCCTGTGCATATGTAAGTTTCAGAGTTCAGTGGGGCTCTCTTCAAAGTATGCACTGTTTTGTAGCCTGAGCCAACACTGAAGAGTTGCAGATAGTAAGTTTACATTAAAAACATAGTACACATAAGTGGTCAATTAAACTTCATATAAAGCACTCATTTCCCCTCACATACTGTTTTCTCACATAGCAACCTCCATTAATCCTCACAAATGCCCTTCATATTCTGAGTTCCCTTCCCCATGCCCATAAGAAAAGGGGACTGGTAGTCCAGAACCAGGACCCATAATAATATAGGAAAATCGCCATCTTGGATTTTTATCTACAGTGAGATTTTACTAATGTTGTATGTAAATTTAATGTTCTGTGTTTTGTATTTTGTAACACTGTGTCTTGTACATCACCCAGATGGGGTGAATAATAGTAATAGTAATAGTAATAGTAATAGTAATAGTAATAGTAATAGTAATAGTAATAATAATAATGGTTTGAATTGAAGCCACCAAATATGTTTGTGACTGAGGTAATCTTAGCCATCACTCTACATAAACTCTCTCAATCTGTTTAAGTGGATGTTTTTGTTGCCTGCATGATATGATTGAACTGCGTCACTTTGTGATTTGCTAAGGTTCTTTTGCTAAGCCTTTTGCTCATAATACACTGTAGTATGAATAAAACAAACCTATAATGTCACACATAAGAACATAAGAGAAACCAATGTTGGATCAGGCCTGTGCCCCATCCTGTCTAACACTATCACACAGTGGCCAGAAACACCAGGTGCCATCAGGAGGTCCAGCAGTGGGGCCAGGACACTAGAAGCCCTCCCACTATTGCCCCCCAAGCACCAAGAATACCGAACATCACTTGCCCCAGACTGAGAGTTCCTATCTATACTTTGTGGCTAATAGCCACCGTTGGACCTCTGCTCCATATGTTTATCTAATTCCCTCTTGAAGCCATCCATGCTTGTAGCTGTCACTGCCTCCTGTTAATCACTCTTTGGGTGAAGAAGTACTTCCTTTTATCTGTTCTAACCCGACTGCTCAGCAATTTCATTGAGTGCCCACGAGTTCTTGTATTGTGAGAAAGGGAGAAAAGGTGACAAGAGAGGAGGTCCTACAACTGATAGACAACTTAAAAACAAATAAATCACTGGGCCCGGATGGCATACATCCAAGAGTTCTGAAGAAACTCAAATGTGAACTTGTGGATCTCCTGACAAAAATATGTAATCTTTCCTTAAAATCTGCCTACATTCCTGAGGACTGGAAGGTAGCAAATGTCACTCCTATCTTTAAAAAGGGTTCCATAGGAGATCCGGAAAATTATAGGCCAGTCAGTCTGACATCAATACCGGGTAAGTTGGTGGAAACTGTTATTAAGGAAAAAATTAGTAGGCACATTGATGAACACAATCTATTGAGGAAGACTCAGCTTGGGTTCTGTAAGGGAAGATCTTGTCTCACTAACCTGTTAATGTTCTTTGAGGGAGTAAACAAACATGTGGACAAGGGGGACCCAATAGATGTTGTTTACCTTGACTTCCAGAAAGCTTTTGATAAAGTTCCTCATCAAAGGCTCCTAAGTAAGCTCAATAGTCATGGGATAAAAGGACAAGTCCTTTTGTGGATAAAAAACTGGCTAATTAAAAAGAAACAGAGAGTGAGTATAAATGGGCAATTTTCTCAGTGGAGGGAGATAAGCAGTGGGGTACCACAGGGATCAGCACTCGGTCTGATGCTTTTGAACTTGTTTATTAATGATTTGGAGTTGGGAGTAAGCAGTGAAGTGGCTACATTTGCAGATGATACAAAGTTGTTCAGGGTAGTGAGAACCAGGGAGGATTGTGAGGCACTCCAAAGGGATCTGTCAAGGATGGGTGAGTGGGCATCAATGTGGCAAATGGGGTTCAGTGTGGCCAAGTGCAAAGTGATGCACGTTGGAGCCAAAAATCCTAACTATAAATACACATTGATGGGATCTGAACTGGTGGAGACTGACCAAGAGAGAGATCTTGGAGTCATAGTAGATAACTCAATGAAAATGTCAAGACAGTGTGTGACTGCAATGAAAAAGGCCAGTGCTATGCTGGGGGTTATTAGGAAGGGAATTGAAAACAAATCAGCCAGTATCATAATGCCCCTGTATAAATTGATGGTGCAACCTCATTTGGAGTACTGTGTACAGTTCTGGTCGCCACACCTCAAAAAAGATATTATAGCATTGGAGAAAGTGCAGAAAAGGGCAACTAGAATGATAAAAGAGTTGGAACACTTTCCCTATGAAGAAAGGTTGAAGCGCTTGGGGCTCTTTTGCTTGGAGAAATGACGGCTGAGGGGTGACATGATTGAAGTTTATAAGATTATGCATGGGATAGATCAGGTAGAGAAAGAAGTACTTTTCTCCCTTTTCCATAATACAAGAACTTGTGGGCACTCTATGAAATTGCTGAGCAGTCGGGTTAGAACAGATAAAAGGAAGTACTTCTTCATCCAAAGAGTGATTAACACGTGGAATTCACTGCCACAGGAGGTGGTGGCGGCTACAAGCATGGACGGCTTCAAGAGGGAATTAGATAAACATATGGAGCAGAAATCCATCAGTGGCTATTAGCCACAAAGTATAGATAGAAACTCTCAGTCTGGGGCAATGTGATGCTCTGTATTCTTGGTGTTTGGGGAGGGGCAACAGTGGGAGGGCTTCCTGCCCCCACTGCTGGACCTTCTGAGGTTAGAAAATGGCACCCTTTTGTCACATATATGGCAGAACATAATGAGATATCTTCTAATCCCAACTATATCAGATGGCTTCGTATATAAACACTCTAAGATTCAAATAAAAATTTATACAAACATCTAAAAACATTAAAATATTTTTAAGATGATTGACCTCAAGAATTCAATACTTACCTTAATCATAATAGTAAAAGTGTAGTTTCTGAGCACCTTTTGTTTAGTTACAGGTGGAGGGGAAAGTAAAGGTTTTAGTAGATAAACAAATTGTATAAAACAATTGTTACAGGCTTACCAACTGGTATAATTATCTAGTATATTTTTATTGTTGATACTGTTTGTATGTATACAAAAAATGGAAAAAATTTAAGTATATGGTTGGAAATATTTTTCTTGTGCAATAAAAATTTTTTCTCAGTAGGAGAAAGGGGGTTGGGCAATGTTAGATTCTACCTAGCATGGTCAGAGGAATACCTGGGGTCGAAAGCTGACATCATTGGCTAGGAGCATTGTCTTGTAGATGGGATTAATCTTTCTGGGCAGCCAAACCGGTTTTTAGCTGGTCAAGTCGATTGTTTCACTGGTCAAGGAATGTTGGAGGGGGGGTTGCAGCCTGCAATGTGTAGAGAACATGTAAGGTAATGGAGTCTGCAAGCACATGTCTTTAGCCAAAATGACAAGATGGCCATTTCCTGTGTAAGTGTCTTTGTGTGTTAAGAGAAGCCTCCTGGAGTTGGCAACCTCGGGAACCCCTGTCTCAAGCATTTGCTGGAGTCATTTGTAGCTGGTTTTTCTCCTTGGTTATTCCCCCTAGTTCCTCTCACACAACTAGCAACACAGTTTATTTATCACTTATGAATTACTCATTCATAAGAGTGCGAAAGCACCTTGCAGGGCTTACAATTCCCCCCCTCAGGACCTTGAGACATCAGGCGAAGGGTCCCGCATCTGGAATCCATTGGCAGCAATGCACACATCTCTCTGGGTCATCTTGGAGGTATCTCTGACGATCCTAACTAGGGCGGACCAGGAAAAAAAGTAACCTAAGCTATCAAAAACCCAAATTACCAGTGGAGCACCTCATCAGACTGGGCAGGCAAGTATGACCTGAAAGAGAAATCAATACTTCTGGTCTTATGTTAGTGCAAGGAATTAATGGCATTAAAACACAGCTACATCTATTGGAAAAGCTTATTGTAAATATGAAATAGGATTTTAAAAATAGGTGTTCACAAAAATAAAATTCTATTTAGGTATATAAGTTTCAAAATAAATAAAGTTACTTATAAGCACATCATGATAGTTGGTAAAAGAGAAAAAAAATAACACAATGACAAGAAGATGTCAAAACTATGGGTATGCATTTAACTGAGATCCTGTGCATATGTATATACGCTAGTGTATGTATGTATATGTATATACACTATATATGTATATACGCTAGTGTACAAGGAAATTTACATCACTAACCTATCTTAGATGCACAAACATGGTACTCTACTTCAAACTGATTATGAGATAGCAATTCTAAATCAAAGGCAATATCTATCCAAACTAGAATGCAAAAGGACACACACACTATAACGTAATTCAAAAACCCTATTGATCACTCACACTAGTAACTTAAAATAATGTGTTATCTATAAAAGAGTTATAGAAAGGAAAGCAAAATGATTAATGCATATTAAATCAAACGGCTAACTCTAGGTAATGTTTTAAAACACATAGCTATTAAGCAAAGCAGAATGGGAAAAAGCAAGGCCATACTAGTTGGATACTAGTATGTAACTGAGTGAGATGCATTGATGATGCTTGTGTGCAGAGGCTGAATACATCATTGGAATACATGGGACATCATGAATGAATGAAGGTATATCATCAGACAAATCATGTTAGTAAGTATACTTGCAACAACACACTACTTAGTTTCAATCAGGCAGGGGCAGTCCCTGTCTGTCACAAAACAACAGGAGTACACATGATGTTGAAGTCTTCCCACCTTGAAGTCTGTTGTACAGTCCATGGAGTCCTATATATATGCAAAACTCTGAGAACTTGAAGAGTATAATGGGGCAGCAGAAATATATATATATGAGAACCAAATCAAATGCAATCACCTTAGCACTCACAGAAGGAAAAACTCTTAATGATTAGTAACACATACTAGATCACAGAAAATACAGACAAAAGCATTACTGAAACACAGTATTGGAGGATTGGGATATGACACCCAATCACCCATTAAAAACATAATGCAATGTACCCAATCACCCATTAAAAACATAATGCAATTTTGTAGGAAGAAGGGACACATTTGACAGTGTCCCTCCCCCCCTTGTATCAAGACTGACATTTTGCATGGAAACAGGTGTCTCTGGAGACAAAACTTGAGCTCAAGACAGGAAAGAAAGCTTCTCAGAATGTAAATTGTATTGCCATGGCTTATAAGGTTGTAGGAAAAGTTGGGCGCCCCAAGGGAAAAATAAAAATGAAATAAATGCCTGCTTGTGGGGGTGAGTTAGACCCCCCCCCCCCCAAAATAAAAATCAAAGAATGTAAAAAGACAAAATAACAACAAAAACTCATCAGAAAATCTGACGTCTCCCATGTTGCGGAGAGGTAGTAAAAATAAAAATAAAACTAGCAGAAATCTGAAAAGCAATAGATGATTAGTACACACATTAAAAAAACATACAGTTTTGGGGGGAAGAGAAAGAGAGAGCAAGAGAAAGGCAGAAGACAGCTCAAAAGAGGCACCTTATTGGAAACTTAAGATAAGAGGGGAGAAGTTTCAGGGGTCTTGGTTTCCAGATCCAAGCATTTGGAGCCAGGTACTGAGCACTGTGGGTGAGGGTTTCCAATCTGTGGACTTTGAGATTTCACCCAGCACCCTAATTCAGTTAAAGCAATGCTTAAAATGATTTGGAGTACTATGGGGTGCAGGGCCATAAAAGCCATCGCATTTGAACCCCAACCTAGAAGCAAAGCGCTGCATTTTGTGACCAAATTAAAATAATGTCTCTTACAGAAAACATGATTTTACTATATGAGAGCCTTCCTTGGCTAAGTCCTCAGGCCTGGCGATCAAAGGATTAAATACCAGAGAGAGATGCTCTCACGTTTGAATATCTTTAGAGGTGGGCCTTGTTTGGAAAGGCCCTTTTCTGTTGCCAGTCAAGTGGCTTTAGTCCATTTGGGGACTCCATGTTGCTGGACTGTTCCTGAAAGAGAAGCAAGTTTAAATTGTGGCTTGGAATGACATGGGTGTGCATGACTTCCCTTGGTTTGTACCAAAGAAAGGCCCTTGCCCTAAAAAGAGGAAGTATATATGGCAATTATGGCTGGGTAGAAAACCTGAACAAGAAAATTGTTTTAAAAGTAAAGGGGGAAAAAAGAAACCTTCTGCATGCACCTACATTCTCTCAAACCTTCTAAAAAAATCTTCTACAAACTCTGCATAATCCTTCTCAAACCTTCTCAGACCATTCACATTCTACCCCCCCCCCCCCTTGGTTCTTTCGTGACCAAGAGGGAAGAAAGAAACATATTTAAAGACCTACTCTGTGTCTGCACAGAGTGTAAATGAAACAAAGATGAAAGAATGCAGCCTGAGTGACAGAGGCATAATTGTACCAAGCAGATGGAATATAAATTGTATGGAAAATTCAAGACATAGAACAAGGCCTAGATAAGGCTCAGAGAATTCTTAACGATTAAGAAGTCAGTCAAAAAGATCACAACCCAAGAAAAAAGCATTGTCTCTGGCACAAGCTGTGTGCCAGCAAACAGTTCCTCTGAGCATATAAAGAATTATTTTTCTTTCCTTGCTGAGAGAAGCCAGGCTACAGGGGGTAAACATTCAATGGCTAGATTAGCCTCAGGACTAAAAGAGACATTAGCACAGAAAGTGTGGCTGTAAAATAACTGCTGATCACAAAACCACACAAAAAAGCATTTATTATGAAAAAGGGAGAGTCAAAAGAAATCCACTTCTATAAGAATGGGAAGATATACTGACATAAGACAAGTCTAAGATTGAGAAGCAGTGACACCCCAAGGAAAGGAAACAGTATCTCTGTTGAATATACCCTGTGAGGTAGGACTGAGAGAGCTCTCCTGAGGACTGCTCTGAGAGAACAGCTCTGAAAGAACTTGTGACTGACCCCAGGTCACACCAGCAGCTGCATGTGACAGAGTGGGGAATCAAACCTGGTTCTTCCAGGTTAGAGTCTGCGCACTTAACCACTACACCACACTGGCTCTCTCCTAGAGATTCCTGAGATGTGATGTACTAAAAAAAAATGTTAGAAGGAAAGCATGTAAAGGATGCAATTGTCTGCTTTACAAAGAAAGATTTCAGTTTAAAACCAAAATTATCAGAAAAAAAACTTTTAAACTCTAAAAACCCTGTTCCGCTTCCCCAAAGAATCAAAGCTGTAGGGGATGGGGGGAAGGAGGAGAACCTGCCTTTCAAAGCACCCCAAAACAAAGTTTCATTACAATGGATAGGGTTGCCAAATCCAGGCCAGGAAAATTCCTGTAGATTTGGAGATGGAACAGAGGAAGAACACTGCACAAAATCAACACTGCTGGCATGCACTCCTCCAGAGACACTGACATCGGTATTCTGGAAACAGGCTGTAGCTTTGGGGGACCTCCAGGGCCCACCTAGAGATTGGCATTTCTGCAATATTGGCTGCATTCTAGCCAAAAAAGAAGGAAAAGCTCCAAATCCTTGCCCCACACCCCCCTCTTGAATTCACAGAACAGAGCCAGAGCAAAAAGGAAAGAAAACCCATCTTCTTTTCCTGTGCCCCCCCCCCCTCTGAGTTCCTTCATGGTGGGGGTGACACAATAAAAACTTCTCTCCCGATTGCTGAGAGAGAAATGATCCTTGCTTTTCTAAAATTGGGAAGGGCAAGCCCCAAGCGCTTCAACCTTTCTTCATAGGGAAAGTGTTTCAACCCTTTTATCATTCTAGTTGCCCTTTTCTGCACTTTCTCCAATGCTATAATATCTTTTTTGAAGTGTGGCGACCAGAACTGTACACAGTACTCCAAATGAGGTCACACCATCAATTTATACAGGGGCATTATGATACTGGCTGATTTGTTTTCAATTCCCTTCCTAATAACCCCCAGCATATCATTGGCCTTTTTCATTGCAATCGCACACTGTCTTGACATTTTCATTGAGTTATCTACTATGACTCCAAGATCTCTCTCTTGGTCAGTCTCCGCCAGTTCGAACCCCATCAACATGTACTTATAGTTAGGATTTTTGGTTCCAATGTGCATCACTTTGCATTTGGCCACACTGAACCCCATTTGCCATGTTGATGCCCACTCACCCATCCCCGACAGATCCCTTTGGAGTGCCTCACAATCCTCCCTTGTTCTCACTACCCTGAACATGTTACCTGCAACACATAGACACAAATTAAGAACTGCATTGACATATATGATGTACTAGAAACTTCATACAATGGTCTACATATTTTGGCTGGTATGATAGAATTTTGAATCCACTGGATTCCAGTAGTAGGTCTAGTACATTTGGCAAAATCCAGATTAGGAGACTGGGTTCAGCCAAATTTATCCTTAAAAGGATTTTAGCAGTTCCATGTTCTTTTGCAGTTCTTTCTTAATTTGATGGTGCTTGCACAAGTTTCTCTCCTAGAGTACTGATACCATTAACCCACTCCAAGAAATCAACAACTTTGATTATGTTTTACATACATTTCTTGTATGAAAACAAAACATCAATTATACGGGATAAAAAGTAGCAAATCAATAGATCTAATTCTCAACATGGCCCCATCTATGAACATTTAAATTGGACGCTGGAGTTGTGAACAGATAAGACAGATCTTTCTACAAACCTGAGAAAAGCCCCAAATAATCTAAAATAAAAGCATAAAAAATGCACTAGGGGATTAAAAAGTAAGGGTTTCCCTTGCTCAAAAGCCAGTCGAATCCAACTCTAGAGGGTAGTACTCATCTCCATTTCCAGGCCAAAGAGCCAGTGCTGTCTGAAGACTTCTCCATGGTCATGTGGCTGACATGACTAAATGCCGAGGCACACGGAATGCTGCTACTTTCCCACCAAAGCAGTACCTATTTATCTACTTGCAATTTCTTGCTTTCAAACTGCTAGGTTGCCAAGAGCTGGGGCCAGAGATGGGAGCTCACTCTGTCATGCAGCACTAGGGTCTTGAACTGCTGAGCTACCAACATTCCAGTCTGCAGTTCAGTATCTTAACCTCTGAACCATTGTGGCCCCACTAGGGGATTACCCCCCCCCCCCAATAATATAATCACAGTGTGTAATGTTAAGAAACAAATGCTTGTGCACTGGCTATTGCAGGGTTTCTAGGCAACCACAATAGTATTGCCTGCCTTCAAGCCTTGGTTTCTATTAGCAAAAGGCAGGGGGAGGGCACTTTCCAGGGTTATTTTGGCCTTTGATGGAGGTCTCATGGGGCCAGACCTGACAGCAACCAACAGGCACTATTTGCATGATTCACCCAAGCCTCACTACTTGCTACTGTTTATGCTCAACAATACGGATGGGCACAAACCAGCTCATGAACTAAAGTTCATGACAAATTTTGGTAGTTCATGGTTTGTGCACAGAAGTTTTTGGCCAGTCAACTAGCACAAACTTTCCACAAACTTTCAAGCAGTCCATGGAGGTTTGTGCCAGTTTGTGAATGGCTTCATTTCCAGATAATGGCTACATTTTCCCACTCAAACAAAATGTTTACCAAAGTTCAAAGCAAAAGGGCAGGATTCTCTAGCCTTGAAAACACTTGTCAGTTTCAGCTTAGTTTCATGAGGGTTCCCCTGCTTTGCCAGCCTTCCTTTGTATTCACTTCCCATTTTCTTGCACAGAGCTTACAAAATCCCATCCCCCTTCCTTGGATTTGTGACTCTGTGCTTTGAAATCAGTCCTTTTAAGCTTGCAATGCCAATGGCACTGGGTTCTGCTAGGCAATCTGTGATTGCACAGCCAGAAATCCACTATGAGTTTGGTATCTCTAGTTGCACAGGATCTGCTCTATACAGTCCTGAATCACCTGAACCTGTGCCTATATTTTCACCAGAAAGCACTTTCTTGGGGGCACCTTCTTTGGGGGGGCATAACTTGAACCCTGTAAACTCAGTCCTCACTATACTTAGAGGGCAGGTAGAGGAGAGTCTGCTGAAGATCCCCTGTTTGTTTGGTGTCTCTAACATGCTGGGGGTCATTCTACCACATCAGAAACCTCACAAACCAAACAAGTTAATTTAGCCCCTGAAGCTAAATGAACTTTTGTGGTTTGCTTTCTGGGTATGCCACGAACCATAAACCGAACCACATTTTCTCAGGTAGTGCTCATCCCTACTCAGCAGTAGCTATCCAATAAAAGTCTGTGTGTGGTTTGTTCATGCCTGTTTGTGGTTTGCTTTCTGGGTATGCCACGAACCATAAACCGAACCACATTTTCTCAGGTAGTGCTCATCCCTACTCAGCAGTAGCTATCCAATAAAAGTCATTGTGGTGTAGTGGTTAGAATTTCGGACTAGGATCTGGGAGACCCTGGTTCAAATCCCCAGTGTGTTATGGAAGTTTTCTGAGAGACTATGAGCCAGTCATACACTCTCAGCCTAACTTACCTCACAGGGTTACTGTGATGATACAAGGAAAATGAGGGGAATGATGTAAGCTGCTTTGGATTCCCATTGTGGAGAAAGGCAGAGTATGAATGAAGTAAATAGATAATAAATAAAGCTGAAGATGGAAAGCAAATAAAAGATAGGTTGCTTGGTGGGTGGGAGGGGTAGAAGGAATTAAGGAAAGCTGAGGATATGGGAGCTGCCAAGAGGAGGAGGAGGGAAAGAGGAAATAATGTGAGGAAGATGATATAGGGGAGGGGAGGTTCCTTATGGGTTTCCCACCATTCAACTGGACCAGGCACAGACTGGCAGCTGTCACCACTCAATTCAGTCAGAGTTGTTCCAGGGAGAGGCTGACAAAGGGAGGGAAGGAGAGAAAACTGGAGAGTGGGAGGCAGATGAAGGTAGGTTGGCTCGTGGGTGGGAAGGAGATAGGGAAGCAGGAAAACAATATGAGAACTTTCAGAGAAAGTAAAGAGGAAATAGCAGGAAAGGAGGAAATGGGATTCTCCCCCCCCCCCAGTCTTTGCAGATCCCCCACTTGTATCTTTCTATTGTTGTGGTTGCTGCCAGCCCTTTCCTTGATTAGGTTAATGGATCAGAATGCTCAGCTAATGTTTCTCAATAGGCTTTAACTGTTAGGAGTTGGTTCCTCAACAGTTCTGTTGAAGCATCAATCAGAGTTTGGAGGAGATCATACCTCCCAGCTGATGGAAGGGAGCAGGTCAACATGTGTGTGTGGGAAAAAAACATGAATTTGGAATACAGAAGCAGATGTTCACTGGTGTGAGTTGGCTAACTCACCTCGAGGATGCAGGATTTCTCTCTCTGGATTTTACATAGAATCTGCTGCCCTGTAGGAGTGCTCCTTTGTGTTCACCTGTGCGCTACTTGAATATTTGTAAATCAAGTAAGTATTACAAAAGTGACATATGGCTCCAGTGCTCTCTCCTCTTTTACAAAAAACATATTACCAAAACAGGAACCACTGCCCCTGGAACCTCCTCACTGCTTGGAAAAATGGAAAATGTGTGACAATAGTTTCTTAAATTCTGTTTTCCTTCAACATTTCTAGAAAGCAATTTATCCCATTCTAGATTTCCAGTTATGACATTTAGTAACTGTGTCCATTGTTCAGAAGAAAATATTAAATTTATTAATTTTTCAAAGCAGAAACAAATATATAACAAATGCATAAAGTATGTACAATCTATCTGCATGCATGAAAAAGAACAAAAGAAATACCTCATTGACTCCAACTGTATCCCATGTGTCTGACTCAATACCTTCCAAAGTAAATCAAACATCTCATTGAACTTGTTTCTACTTATCATGATCTCACTGGGAAATGAAAGGATTTTCTTCAATAGTCTGTTATAACTCTGTCATTATACTGAGTGAGGTAATTTGCTAAAACAGCTGCCTCTAATGAGTAAACCTTTCAATCTGGCAGAACCCAAAGAGACACAAACAACCTCATGTTCAGCTTTCTTGCAGTGACCTAAGGAAGAGGGGAGGGGGGTGTCTTTAAACTAAAGAAGACTTAATCTCCTTTTTGTCACAGGACACTTCCACAGTGCCCCCTTCCCACATAAATTGGTCATAACTCTTGGGGTACTTATAGTATGCCTTTTTAAGATTAATTACAACATAGCTTGTAAGAGGTTTGTTACACACATCAAAAAGTGAGACAAAATTAACAACCATTGAATTTGTCCGTTTTGAGACCCAGTTCTTAGGCAATTTTATTTTCATAGTGTATATTTTTTTAACTTTGGAGGAAAATCTAAAGGACTTTATATTGGATCTCTGAGGAATAACTCACTTGATCTATTTTATATTCACTGATCATGATACTTTTCATCCTGATGTAAGGTGGGGATAAGAAAGAATTTTACAAAATGGCAGATTCCATAATAACAGTCCACTTATCTCAAAACAGTTGATTTTAATTGAAGAGCATGGAACTATTTTTCACATTTTAGATTAAAATAAAGGAGACAATATAATTAATATTCATGCAAAAAATATCACGGGATGACTGAGTTCTTACTAAGAAATGCATTTTTGCTTTGCATTCTATCTTGGCAAAATCTTTTTCACCACTTAAAATAAGCATTTTTTAATAACAACCTTTTTTAGTTTTATCATGCCTTCATTTCTAAAGAGTGTTGCCAGTTCAAAATCTTCAATAAAATTATAATGCTATGGTTCAGATATGCCAACATTCTTCACTGTAGGAAGATTTCAAGTTCTGTGGCCAAGGACTTATTATTCCATATGGTCCCATTCTAATCTAACTCTCCAGGAAAGCAAAATTTGCATGGCATTTTTTTTGACACACAAAAATATTTTCTATAATTGAAAATACCTGGAATTGTGATGACCATAGTGAAGACTGCTGACAGATAGTCATCTGAAGTAAGCCAAAATTGTCTTACTCTGTTGTGTTGGATTTTGAGTAGGTATCCCAAAGGTAAAAATTTCTAAACTGTTCAGCCACTTAAACTTGCATATCAAAAGGAAACAGAATTTTTGGTTATGTATTTCATTTCCCCAAAATAATTAATTTGGAAAAAGATACAACTCTTGGGGGATTTCTCTGCTGTTTTGAAATCCCTACTTATCTTGGTACTCTTCTCTAATAGACTCCAAACAATGGTGTGTACTGGGGGAAAAAACCATTTGTAGTAAATCTCTGTTTGTGCTTCTGTAGCTGAGATTTTGTACCTTTCAAGCCTTTCTCAGATAGGGAAAATGACCTGCTGAGGGATTGGTCCAAGGGTATCTTTGAACTAACTTCAGTTTATAAGTATTATATTTCTAAACCAGTGATGCCATCAATGATTGTGGTGTGCATGTTGAGAGAGAAACCATCCAGCTTCAAAATTCGTAAATAATGTCCTCACCTAAAAGCTTCTCTCCAGTGGAAAATGGATTGTACAATAGCTTATCAGGGGGAAAGAAAAGGTGTGAAGGAGAGAAAGCGAGAAATAAAAAATAATAAAACCCACTCCTGTGTAGAACATTAGAAATGTGACACTAACAAAGACTTCCCATTCCACATAGAATTAGTGCTGGCAGAGACAGCTCGCAGGGCTGTGGGTGTACTCAGCTGTGCAGAGCTGATTATAGAAGATGAAAGTGCCTAGCAATTTATTTCATCTCACACTGAAGCACTGCTGACAACTGAAAGTGAGGACAGAAGGATTCATTTGTTCAACTTGTGTTTCAGAAAGCCGGCTTCAAATGATACCACAGAGAAAGAATGGGAAGGCAGTAGGGAAGTAAAAGCTTTCCCCCCATTTCCTTGCTCAATAGGTCTATATTTTTATCTCAGTTTATGGAGTGTTATTTAATGTCTAGGTGAATGTATTATCATGTTAAAAGTTGGATAATATAGCATGTAAAATATTAGCCTGCTCCCAAGGGGTGTCTTCTAACATTGACCTTACCCCATCTCATTTTTCTAAGTACACAATGTTTTATAAAATTTTACACTTCCTTTTAGAGTTTAAAGAGGGGTGGCCATTTCATTACAGTTTGCTGTAAAAGTCCAAGAATACATTGCACTTGATGATGTAATTTTAACTGTCAATATTGCCTGCATTTTGAAGTGGAAGAATATAATTGGGTTGTCTGGAAAAGAGATCATGGATCCTGCATAACAGCTGATTCACAGGGGAGATGATGATGTACCCAAACCACAAGAGGTATGCCTTAATTTACTCTCCTTAGACTTCAGCGGTTAAAGGAGAAACACCTCTACATATCCATTCAAGGACGAGTTCTTTTTTAACTTCTGTGTGGACTGGATATCGTATATTCTTTATTTAACATATGGCCCTTATAGTGAAATCAGAACACAAGATTTGGGCTCCCAGGTGCCCGGCAATACCGTAGCTCCCGGGGGCCACTTTGCTGCCTCGCCAGAGAGGGAGCAGCAACAATGATGCGCTCGGGCGCATCTCGGAACAGGCGGGGGCGGGGCTTGCCTTTAAAGAATCAGTGCCCCACTCCCGCCTTTGTCAGTTGCTCCGCGTGCTCACCCACCCGCCTGCCCTGTTTGCAATGTAGGCTGTTGCCGGTCGCCATTTGGGGCCAGGTAGGAATTTTTACGCCTTTACCTGGATTGGCTGCTTAGGTGGAGGTGTTTTTTGCCTACCTTACACTGTGGTCAGTGGATTAGGGGTATAGGTGGTGGATGAGTGTTAAATAGATTGGTCACTTGGCAGGTTTGTGCAAGCAAGAAAATGGAACTGGTGAGCGCCTCACGACATATTCCGTTTGGGAACAGGAGGTCATCAGGAACTGCCCTAGGGCTGTGCGGTCTGGGGTGGTGAATGGTGATCGCCTCTGGGAACCTCTCTGGCTAGGCTCCTCCCTGAAGGTATGTGCGGCCTCAGGGGTAGGCGCTCCTAGGGGGCAAGCAGTATGCTGGGCTGCCGGTTATGAGCCAGAAGCTGGCTGGCTCAAGACCGGAGCTAGGTGTCCCGCCCATATCAAGGGCAAGGAGGTTGTGTCAGGGAGTGACACCTGTTGCTGCAATGTTCTGTTAAATAGAATAAAGTGGCCCTTGTTTAATTCCAAACTGTTGACTGTCTCGTTATTCCAGCTGGGGTGGCAAGCGCTTTACTGGATCAGACCAAGAGTTCATCTTATTTGATTTTTACCTGTTAACTGTTTTAACTTGTATTTATTGTTTTATGATATTTTAATTCCTGTAAGCCTCTTTGAACCAGCTTGTCTGGCACGGTGGGATACAAATAGAAATAATAAATAAATCAATGGTCTTCCAGAACCACCTAAATACAACTAGGAAATAAGGCATGAAAAACAGCACTTTCCCTACTGCTTGTTCCCCAGGAACTAGTATTGACATGTTCACTGACTTTGAGCATGAGAGTCCATTTAGCTATCATGGCTACTAGCTGTTGAATACCTATGTTACTAGAGTACAATGGCTCCATGTAGATATCTGTTTAATCCACTAGACAAACTGGGTTGCAGAAGAAAGCTTTTGGTAACTTGTTTCTAGATGAATCCAGAAATTTGCACATAAATGAGTGCTCTGTAAATATTTCCTAGAACTGAAAAGTCCAACACAGAGCCAGGGCTTTCTTTATATTATCTGAACCGAAAAGCAAATATCGTCATGAAAATTTTGCCCTGTTTGTGGTTCATGAACTGAAGTTAATGATGGGTCTACTATCATGAACTTCCACAAACTATTAAAGCAGTTTGTGACAGTTCATGGCGGTTTATGAACTGAGCAGAATACAGAAGTTTAAAGGAACTCTGAATCACTTCAAATCTCTGCTTTCTGTTCCCCATGAAAGCTGCAAAAACAACTGAGCAGTGGGAGCAGTGTGCTTCCTGCTGCTCAGCTGTTTCAGTTTAAAGGGATTGCGCATTAAAGCCCAAAACAGCTCAGTGGCAGGGAGCAGGCTGCTCGCTGCCACTCAGGTGTTTTTTGAGCTTTCTGCAAACTCTGTTTAAAGAAACTGTAGTTCCTTTCAGCAGGGTTTGAGGGTCGCGAACCACAAACTAGTTCAGTTCACAAATGAACCTCCTGGTTCAATTCGGTTTGTGGTTTGGTTCATAGTTCAGTCACAAACCATAAACTGCATTTTTCCAGTTCATGCCCATCCCTGCAGATGATGGCTTATTTTTGAAGTTTTGATTATGTAATCTGAGTACCTCATTGATAAAATAAGCCTGACAGTTACTCCTGATCAAGTGTGAACTTGTCAGTGAATCCAGATTTACCTGACAAAATACAGTTTAGCACAACTAATCAAAGATTTTCAGGAAAAGGCAACTACATTTAAGTTATTTGTATACACACCTCTTTTAGATGTAAGGTTAGACATCTGCTTGTATTGATTCTTTGTAAATATTTTACAAGCCTAGACCTAACTCACTATTTGCGTGGGGGGGGGGGGAATGACTGAGACAAATAGGCCTGTGATGAAAAGTATCTGGAGAATACAACCAAATTAAAACCAGACAAAAATTATATTCCAGATTTCCTACCCCTTTACAAGGGAAACTTTGATTTCAATATACACGTATGTTTAGAATAGTAATTGTAATTTATTATGGTATTTCATCTGAAGTTCCATAATACAGATGGTACTTTGTCCCCCAAGGTATGCTGGAGAAACTCTTTGAGATAGGTTAGGTTGAGATATAGCAATTAGCACTGTGAACTTCATGAATGAGCAGGGAGTAAAGCCAAGTCTTCTTGGTCCAAATTTGACTCTATACCATGTTCAAACTTCTTGTGTAAAAGATCTCTGAAAGGTTTATGTAGACTTCTGATTTACCATATTCTGGAAAATATTTGTGAACAAGTCAAACTAGATTGTGTCAAATTATCCAGGCATATTGGCTTACAAAATTCATTTAAAAATGATTTGTGTGAACTAAAAAGCCATGAAAAGATTGTTGGGTCCAGCTCCTCATTTATTGGTGTATATTTGTCTTTTGCAAAAGATTACTTGGTAAACCGTAGCCAATGCAGACAAATCCAGACTTGTTTATAGTACTTTTTCTATATATTTGGTATTTCCTTTCTAAATGCTCTAACTGTACTGATCACCAAAATGGGTTTCAGGAGAGCATCACTCTATCTATAAAAGAATCAGTAATATAACTTTATCCTATGGCATGGAAAGGAAATAACATGTTAACCAGCTACTCAGAACCTCAATAACATGAAATTAAATCTGCTTCCATTTCAATATATTTGTGGAGAAATGTGTTTTATTGCAAGACTTACACTTTGAAAATAACCCCACACTTAGTTTTAATAGCCATCTTGGCTGAAGACAAAGAAATGGCCAGCTCACATCTTTTCTGAAATCTCACATCCAGAAGGTGACAGAGACTTGGGAGGCAGACAGCTAGATATGTTCTTCCTGGAAACTACAGGAAGAGAAGTTTTGACCCACAGAGGGGGTGGGCAGAGAGAGGAGGCATAATTCCTTGGTATAGAGGGAGTAGAGTCTGTATAGACTGGTTCCATCTGGAGGAAGGAGCTCTCACATCTGGGCTCCATCTTGATTGCCATGTTGAGCAGAAAAGGACTTGCTGCTGGACAAAAACTCCAAGGTAATGGGAAGCTTTTAGATTGCTATAACTTCCAAGTTTAAAGAGCCTTTCTTAGAATAAAACCAGTTACAGCATGTGCAGAGTTGAGGGAATATTTGTATGTGTTTGTATCAGTTTGGTGTAGTGGTTAGGAGTGTGGACTCTACCTCACAGGGTGTCTGTTGTGGGGTGGGGAAGGGAAAGGAGATTGTAAAGCTGCTCTGAGACTGTTTCATGTCGTGAAGGGCGCGGCATAAATCCAATCTCCCCTTCCTTCCTTCCTTCCTTCCTTCCTTCCTTCCTTCCTTCCTTCCTTCCTTCCTTCCTTCCTTCCTTCCTTCCCCCCTCCCCTCCCCCCCTCCCTTCATATCAGGCTTACTCCGTCCATTGCTGTGTGGAGTATGTTTGCGAACTCTTTCCTTTTAATAAATTGTTTATTATTTTAAATACAAGTAGTTTTTCTCCACACCACCTACACCTCCCCTGTTTGAATACACTATTCCGAATGGCTGTAGGCAAAGGGAGGTGGTTGGTTGTTAGATTGCTAATTCCCTGGGAGTGTACAAGTACAGTAAGACATCTCTGTGGTAACCAGTTGCATGAGATGTGAGCACTAAGTGGAACTTTAATTAACTGTATGAAAGGAAAGCTGGAAGTGCTGTTTCTCTTGGAAGGTAATTCTGAAATTGACTAGCTGGTGGTAGTGTACTGAAGGAGAAGTATGAGATAACTGTCCAAGAACCAGGAGAGCTGGGTTAGTAGTACGTCACAAGACAGAGACCGCTGATGCCTAGATACCTTGAAGGGCTGAAACAGCACAGGCCCCACAGATCAGTGGGACCATTCCACCACAGTATTATATTGAATGATTTTAGGTGCTTTGAAAACATTGTTTGGCATTTTCAGTTTATGATTGCTGTTTCAGACACACAGTTAACATTCTACATATCAAACGCTGAAATGTATATATGAATGCACCAGAAGGCACCTTGTCAAGAGAATACTGTTAAGGCATCTGAGTAATTTTGCAAAAAGGGAGAGAGAGGACTGCATATATTAGATGGGTGGGTAGCAGAATTTGGGTCCAATATAATAAAATGAAGAATGAAATCCTAAAGCCAGTCTGTAAATTGCAAAGCTGTTTGCTGATGTAATACAGAAATACATTGTCATAGCACCCTGCCAACACTGAACTCTTAGGAACTCATACCTCAGCCCACATCATACCTCTGGAATAAAATGTGACACCAGCAAAAAAAAAATGCTAGGGTAAGCATAAATACTCCAATTGAACTCAGTGGGACCAGCAAACAAGATTTTCTCATCACACACACATAAATGCAGCTGCCACCAAATTCTGCAACCAACCACAGCTTTCCTAAGCACTATATATACTCTAACCAGAATACCCATATCTCAGAATTTAGGGTACATGGCATGGGGCTACATACCTTCATGTCACACACACTTAGAACTCCCACACACTGGGAGGGAAAATTTGGTGGCAAGAACTCTAGGTAAAGTGACTTCTGGAAAAAAAAACCCACTTTGCATGAATACCCAAGGAGGAGAACAATTTGGTTATTTATTCATTTATTCAATAGATTAATATCCTGTACTCTTCAGGCTTTGCCCAAGGAGGTATGTTTTTACAACTTACTGATACAGTATTGCTAATATTTCTCTGCTAAGTATCCATACAGGTACTCCATTTCAAGACACAAACACCAAGCTGAATCCTCCACTCTTCCATATGGAGATGGAAGGTCAATATACCCTGCACAGGGGGTTCTCTGCCTAAAACGTTTACTGTTGCAAATGTTCACCTCTCCTCAGCAATATGCATATATTGCCCCAACAACTTTTACACCATCGATAGTTAACAGCAGAGCCTCCCACACAATGTATAATGTCAGGCTGCTACAATCCCACATGGAAATGGGGAAAACAGTGAGCACAAACACATTTCTAGGTGACTACTGCCAACTGAGCCAAGGACTTCAGGCACACTAAGCCTATGTTATTCTACTGCACTATGCTTTTCTCTGTGGTCTTTTTCTGCCCTGGTATATATGGATCCCCCCCCTCCCCCAATAAATGTGTTTTTCTTCTGTTCTTTCTGTGGCCGAAGACAGACTGGCAATCTGAAGCGGAGGCAAAGCGGAGGGAACTGGAGCGGGGGAAAAAACTCACGGAGCTGGCCGTTCACACTGGCCAGAGCAATGCGGATCAGCGGCGATACGGAGCGTTCAGACTGCCCACGGAGGGTTCACACTGGCGCGTAGCCAGCCCGCGCGGCTCGCGCGGGCCGCTGCACTTTTTTTTGTTTTCCTTTGATGTTTTTCGCATATGCGCATATGCGCAAATGCGCATATTAGATATGCGCATATTAGATATGCACATATTGCATATGCGCATATGCGCAAATGCGCATATGCGCAAATGCGCAAAACTTTTTGCCGGTGCGTTCACACTTCCTCCGGATGCCTCCCGCTTCTTCCAGTTCACACTGTTTGGAAGCGGGAGGCATGCGGAGGAAGGCCCCTGAACACCGGGAAAAACTGGTGTCCGGGTAAAGCGGAAGGAAAGCGGCTGGGAGACGGGTAAGTACGCAACGGAGCCGACGGGCAGATGCGCATGTCTGAACGGGCTCCTTTCCTCCGTTTGCGAAGCGTGCCTGCCCCGCTTCAGATTGCCAGTCTGTCCTCGGCCTGTGAATGTGTAGTTGTGTGTTTTCTTGTTGTTGTTCTAGTGTCTTTGTTCCTTTTTTGCCTTGCAACAAATCATTCCTTGGTTAGCTCCAGAACTGAAAGAAGGCATGGCCATTCTGTGGGACTTTTCTCTGCAAAGTGAACTGTGGTGGCTATAAGAGAATTAGGTTAGAGGGACAACAATTACTCCTCAGTATGCCCACAGGTCAAAACAGCATGTTTTTGCAGGTTCAAACTCACATCCACAGAGTTTTCAGGAGTGTTATAGTCACAGGGTTCCTGCCGGTTATACCACAAACCTTGCTACAGCACAATGCTCAGTGCTGGCTTTTGTCCTTGCCTTATTTTGTTCTGTGTATATGTGGGGGAAGGGGGATCTCAAAGAGCTTTGCTGGTGTTGCTGTGCACTGGCTGGTTGCTTCCACAGATAGCCAACACAGCATCATTGTCAGCCTGTTACTCCATGAGTGGTGAGTGTGAGTGGTTCTGGTATGAACTCCAATGCGGATGCTATACTGTCAGCTTCTTAGACCTGGTCTTTTTTCTCTACCGATAGAGCATATGATGCCGGTGCCATGTTGGAATCGACAATGCACCAGCATCCGGGGCTTGGGATTTGACACAAAACCACCTATCCTCATGTTTCAGTATATGGCCCCGATCACACAGAATTAGCCACATGATAGGCATGACTCCCAGCCGGATTTTAAGGGCACGATCACACAAGCACATCTGTGAAGTGTCCCGCACCCGTCGGCAGGCCATTTCACTCCGCCGGAGAAGTGGAGTAAAAAAGACACTGGGGAAACCCCAGTATCAAACAGGTTGCTGCAGGCCACAGCCGGACTTTCCCTGTGTGATCACTCCAGCATGGACTTGTGATCAGGCTATTCTGACACCATGCCGTTGTTTTTTTCCCCCTTCTCAGTATGTGCATCGTCGCATACTGCCATTGGAAGCCCTCAGGGTGGAGATGTGATTCATTGATCCCCCATTTAAGCAAACAGGTAACAAATGACAAAACACAAAACAAAACCCAACTCGCCCGCAGTTGCGTCTGATCACGCAGTGGCAAGTCGCGTCTGCAGCTTCACGGAACTGTGTGATCACGCAACTGTGCGTCAAATTGCTCCAGCGCAAATAGCCTCACTCCCCCCCCCTTGCTTTATCTTGCATGTGTGGCCGGGGCCTTTATTTTGCTGTTATTGTTGCTGCCTAATTGTATAGCTCTGAAAGGTTTTTACCACAATATCTGACTTCAAAGTAAACTTACAGCTATAGATATTTATGCAGTATTCTTGTAATCACACATGCTCCAAACATTCTTATTCCATATCTAATAGACTGAAAATTATCAAATGAATGTTTTAATGCACCATTCATTGGGTAATTTGCATCAAGTAATGATGCTTCTCAAGCACCAGTAAAATGAATGGGGTTTCTGCCAGGGCAATGTCTGATAGATTACACCAAGACAGTGAAGCTAAATAGGCTTTTACAGTTTTGTAGTCTTTCACCAACATTATTCTAAGGGTGCAGTCACACGCACCAGATAAAATGGGGAATTTGACCTGCAGTTGCACAATCACACCTCCCTTTGAAGCTGCGGGTGCAGTCCGTCAGTGTGTGATCAAATGCAACTGTGGTGTTGCCCTGCAAGACACTTATTGCACTCTCATAGACATAAAAGTCTATAAGTGATAAAATGGACTGAGCCTGTACATGTGCAAAAAGAGACTGAGATAGATTATGACCAGACCGGGAAGCCAGCTATAGCCACACACCAATAGGAAATACCGCTTGTTCCTGAAATGATGTGCCAGTGGTACCCAAGATCACCCTGTTCCCAGATGTATCCCTAGATGCACAAAGTACCCAGAGACAGACAACTGCCATTGCTGTTTAAACAGAGGTTTTCCAATGCCATTAGGGAAACCCTTCTTCATCACACAGGCAACCTCCCCAACCTTTGCTGCAATGAAGGCACAAAAGACTCTTTCCCACCTTCCGATGACAAAGGACTTGGCCTTCATAATCCACTCAAGGAACCAGTTCTGCTCGCTCTGAGAAAAAAGGATGCATCTCCACCACAATAGTGCTGGCCAATGAGTCATCACATCCTGCTCAGTGTCTCTGCCACAGGTTAAGGTAGAGTTCATTGACCAACCCTTTAGCTCCCACTCACTCCGTGACCTTCTGTAGGTCATGTACCTTTTGGGGGATGGACTAGAAGGTGGGCATACCAGGAGGAGGCAGCCAGCAAAGCCCTTCCCTGAAACCCCCCCCTAATAAAAAGAGCTACCCAGCCATGTAGTCTTTGTCTCTCTCCTTGCCTTTAGACTAACCCTGCCCTATCTTGCAGACTCTGGCTTAGCTAGCCAAGAGTCTTTCCTTGTGTTCTGCCAGTTCAAAACACGATCCTTATTCCCCATTAGCCTCTCCTATTTTTCCAGTTTGGATCGCAGCATCACTCCAGACAGGTAAATATTTCCCTTCAACGAGATGCCAACAATAAACTTGCTAATGCAACTGTGCTATCTTTCTATCTAAATTTCCTAGAAGCTGTGTAACTGTATGTGTGATTGTGTATGATTTACTTGTGAAGATTTATCCAGTAAAAGAAACTATTTCTACCTGAACTGGTCTCTGCGTCTATTTCTGGTGCTTCTGCAAAAAGCGGGACCCCTGTATATAAAGGTGTTTGTTCCCTTATTGTCTATTGCTATATTTATAATATCTCAAATTCCCCAATATTAATAATAACTAAAGGCAATCAGGCTAACAGTGGATAAGTTGTTTCTTTTTGTGCTGTTTGTTCTCCATGCGCTTAAACAAGGGATTGATTAATTGTACCTCCACACTAAAGACTCCTTATGGAGTTTGCGATGATGCACATACTGCGAAGGGGGGAAAAACAACGGCACGGAGTCAGGATGGCCTGATCAGAGTTGGCCTGACGCCATGAGAGCACTCTGGAGCGATCAGACAGGGGAAAGTCTGTTCGTGGCCCATCGCAACCCATTTACTACCAGATTTTCTCTGCTGTCTTTTAACTCCACTTCTGCAGTGGAGCAAAATGGGTTGCCAATGACTGCAGAGCACTTTCCAGATGTTGTCTGATTGCGCCCTTTAAATCCGCCTGGCATTCACACCTACGTCAGGTCTAATTGTGCATATGATCACAGCCTCAGGTGGGATTCAGGTGGGTAGCCATGTTGGTCTGAAGCAGCAGCGCAAAGCAGAACAAAGCTTATACCCAGAATAAAACTCTGTTGGACTTAAAGGGGCCACTGGACTCATTATTCTGACAGTTATTTTCTTTGCAGGCTGATACAGATGCTTGCTTATGTATGTTTTATAGTGCTTAATCTTCATGCAAATGACCGTGAAAGCATGCCAGATAATACAGCCGGGGAGTTTCTCAGCTGTCAAAGGATCCCATCAAGCCACAAGAGTGGTTATAAGCATTCTGATTTGCAGAATGCAGTAAAAACCCAGCAAACTCATCTCCTTGGAACTAACTGAATTCTTATTTACTGAAATTAAAGGCAACCTCAGGTCTAATAGTAGCATACCAATTGAAAGTGGTAGAAAACAGAATCTTTTTGACCAACTGCAACAGCACATATGGAATAATCATCTGTTCCTAAAACTATCAATAAATTATTTAAGAGCTTTGAAACATCTTCAATTTTTGAGTGTTTTTGCCAAGTTTCTGTCATATAGTGGAAATAACGGTCATTGTGTGGGAGAGGACATTTATCCACAAGTGGTTTTTTTTCTTTGCTGTTTTGTTTCCCCAGGGAAAATCTTTGTAAAAGCAGTATCATCTAGAAGCTCCATTCCTTTCAGATGACCCTTCAGATTTTTGATGCTGAATTAACTTGCCCTTGGTATACTCTTGTGCCAAATGATCTTGCAGCCCTTTTTAATGAGCACAACTGTGACTAGTCGTACCCAAACTTTCCATCCTAATGACCCCATCAATGTTTCTCACCATCCTACAAGGATCTGGTGAAAAAGACTCTCACAATGAATTTGTTCAAGCCATAATCCCTCTTCTCTATATACTAAATTTCTACATCCTAGAAGTATGAGGTGCATTTCAATTTAAAAACAGTGAATCTAACTTTTGTTGGAACTTCTCAAGGTCTATTACATAAGTTAGAAAAAGCTTTTGTACATAAAAAATTGCTACTGAATGCTATGTTTAATATGCTTGTGGTTATATAACCGCTTTTTCCTCTCTGTCCTTCAATAACCAAAGTCTATATCAGCAGTTGTACAGGAACCTTATTGAATTTGTATTTCCCCCATGTTTTTTTTAAAAAATTCTGTCCACTGAGCTACTCTTCCAAGAACTACTTAGATGAATATCTGATATTTCTCGGGTATTATGCCCAAGGCCTTCAGAATCTAGTAAAAAAAAATCTTTGTCCTTGTTATTCCATTTTCTGTAGACCTATGGATGGAAAAATTAGTGTAGAAACATATTTCAAATCCTAAACAACTTATGAAAAAAACAAATACTAATTCAGGATTCAGACATCAAATAAGACTTTAAACTATAGTCAGGGATTACCTATTCTTTAAAAGGATTTTGGGATATAGCTGATTATTCCCATTTGCTTTGTTTTCCTCTTGAGAGTCATAAGAAGCGCTGGGGTAAGTGCTTTGCATGAACCTTTCTGATACCTGATGTAGGGGAGTGAGAGTCAAATGATAGAAGATGCTGGAGTTTCCCAGTTCTGCTTGGGTAAGTGGTACAGGAGGTATCTATCAAGCATCTGTTTTACTGGCTATTCTCTCTCCCCCCCCTCCAGGGGGGATGCTGTGAATTCCACCATGAACAAATTCAGTAGTCCAGCTTAGCATTTTTGAAGTTGTCAGTCAGATGGGAGCAGGGGTCATTTCATAAAAAAAGAGGTGCAGGAGCTCATTAGCCTAACTCATTAGCATAACTTATTTGCATGTGCTACTCCACCTGACATCACTGGAAGTATGTCAGAAGGCAAGAAAGAAAGGAAGACAGACAGAAAGAGAGAAAAAGAAAGAAAGAAAGAAAGAAAGAAAGAAAGAAAGAAAGAAAGAAAGAAAGAAAGAAAGAAAGAAAGAAAGAAAGAAAGAAAAGAGCTGGCAGAGAGGGGACAGCTACTAATCCAAGACTCAGAAATATCACTATTCTGTGAGGATAGCTTCAGTGGTGGCTGAAGGCTTCAGAAGGCTGGTCGGAAGAACACGGACCTTTCTAGGGGATGGGTCATTTTGCTGCAGCCATGACACAAGCAGGCATTCCCCCTCGGGGGGGGGGGGGGAGCTGGCACCAACTCCCGGAGCTGTGCTCCCCCAAGCTCCTGCTTGAAATGACCCCTGGATGTGAACCAATCACACAGCCTGTTCAATTCATGCTAAGCAGCTGCAAATACCTGCTGAACATGTTTGCATTGTGTTTTGTAAAACTGTGCATGCACAAAAATCCTGCTGATTCAAACCAATTGTCAGCCCTCAGCATCACTAATGACTACTTAGGTAAACACCAAAAGGTAAGATTTTATTAAAATACAACATCACTCATGTGGCAAAAATGTCCTGCTCTGACCTGCAAGCCTTATTCCACCATGCCCTCCAAGATTTTCCCAGGACCTGGAGGATCTTTTATCTTTTTCTGATCGACCACTGCCACCACCTGACCTTTGTAGGAATTACCCACAGGGAGGGCAGGGACTCCCAGCTTCCCTTCCAAGTTCTGAAACCTTTCCTCTGGGTCTCCCACTATCCAGCATCTGGTTATCACAGCGACAGGTGAGTTTACTGCTTTGTGCACCACTGGGCGAGTAGCCACTTGCCAACTGACTGCCCTTCCCCTTCCTCCTGGCAAGCCTTTTAAAATTGTGTGTGCAAGATGGTGGAGGTCAATGTGGTACAGAGAACCAGTACCAGCAACAAAAGTTATAACGTATTTATTAAAAAGAAAATGTTCATAAGCATACTCTTAGAACAGCAGCAGTTTGAGCAAGGGTTTCAAAAGAAAGGGTAAAATGCAATTCCTCTATCCCTCCCTCTGTATCTTTTATTCATTTATTTATTTGATTTCTAGCCTGCCCTCCCCTGCTCAGCAAGACTCAGGTAGGTTACAACAATACATATACACAGTAAAACATGCCCTATCAGATGTTAAATATAAGGCAGGCTTCTTAGCTTAGAAAGTTACCAGATGTTTTACATGGGGTTCCATTATCTTGAAGCCTCTTTCAGGCATGCAGGCCAGCACACAGCAATAGGTGCTTCCCCCAGACCTCAGGCAAGTGTTCTGTCTTCCTCGATGGAATCAGCACAAAAAAGAGCTTCTTCCCAGGAGTTTTATAATCTCTCATTCTCCTCCCCCTGACCAGGACAGGCCAAGTCAAAGAAGCTTTTCCTGAAGACTTTGGGAAAAGCTTCTTTGACCCGGCCTGTCCTGGTCTCTCTAGCACTTAATTCCTCCAGACCTCTGTTCCTTTAAGATATCACCTGTCTAGCTAGAGATGGGAGAAGCTGGATCATCCCATTGTCTCTTGCATTTCTAAAAGGGTGGCAGAGGCAAGTCTGGAAAGCAACTGACTTGACCTCCCCTCCACACGTGTTCACTGCTAAGAGAGAGGGGGAAAACATTTAAAAACTCATTGCGGAGGTTTTGCTCAGTTTAAACCTCAAAGAAAAATGCATTTCTTCACAACTCACTTATACAATTTTGTGAAAGATTTAATTGCCTGTTTAAAAAATTGCCTGCTGAGTGGAGAAGTTATGCAGCAAGGACAGGACACTAGTAGTACTCAGTTGGCCTGTGTGACAACATGCATGTATGGCAAACATGATGTGATCCAAACCAGCAGGTGTTTGAGCATCCTTACCCCACCCAGCAACTAGCAGGGATAGGACTACAGGAATAGCCACTTTGTCAGTGGTTCCTTTTTAACTCTCTCTTTGTGACTGTCCCTATTTGGGGTACTTCCTTACCAAGTATAAAATGTAACATAGTCCCTCTTATAGGAATAGGCGGTAGAAGAGATATTTTCTTCCTTATCTTCAGGGTAATCTAGTGTGAATTTAGACTGCACTGGAAAGTGGACTACATTTACTAACAAAAGTATAAGATGCAAGTGGGAACCCACAAGGACTTGTGTGAGGCATCTAATTCCCCCTATTTCCTCTTTTCCTTGTCTGAAAGCCCCCATAGCTTCTCCCTTTTTCTTGCTTCCTTCTCTCCTGAAAGTTACCAGCAACAGGTTGAGAATTCTGTGGAGATTTGGGAGTGGAGCCTTGTAGGGTTGCCAGCTCTGAGTTGGAAAATACCTGGAGATTTTGAGGGTAGATCCAGGAGAGGGAAGAGTTTGGGGAGGGGAGGGATCTCAGCATGGTACAATGCCATAGAGCCCACCCTTCAAAGCAGCTATTTTCTCCAATGGAACTGATCTCTGTCAGCTGGAGATCAGTTGTAAAAGCGGGAGATCCCCAGGCCCCACCTTGAGGCTGGCAACCCTAGAGCCTTGGGAGGTGAGATTTGAGGAGGAAAGCAACCTCAGCAAGGTATAATGCCATAGAGTCCAGCCTCCAAAGCAGCCACTTTCACTAAGGCAACTGATCTCTGTCATCTAGAGGTCAGTTGTAATTCCAGGTGATTGCCATCCCCCACCTGGAGGTTAGCAACCCTAGTTCCTGTGGAGGAAATAGCTGCTTTGGAGTGTGGACTTTATGGCATTATACCCTTCTGAGTCCCCCCCCCCAAACACCACTCACTTCAGGCTCCACCCAGATATTTCCTAACTGTGGCCCAGTTTTGCGCCAGTGGCCAGGCCCACATGCATAGTAGAAAACCTTCAAGGACTTGGGGGTGGCACCTTCCTTTCCCCTGTACCCCCCTCCCCACATTATTTCCTCTTTCCTTCCTCCTAGTAATCCCCATACCCTCTCCCATTTCCCTGCCTCATTCTCTCCTCAGCCACTCACCAAACTACCATTTATCTGTCTCCTATCTTCAGCTATATTCATTATTTATTTTCTTTTTAAAATTATTTTTTATTTGCTTTGATTTGTATCCCACCCTCCCTGCTGAGGCAGGCTCAGGGCAGCTCACTTTCTTCATTTATACTGCACCTTTCTCCACAGTGGAGACCAAAACATCTTACATTATTCTCCTTTCCTACTTTTTATCTGCAGAACAACTCTGTAAGGTAAATTGGGCTGAAAATATGTGACCAGTTCGAAATCACCCAGTAAGCTTCTGCAGCAAGATGGGAATTCAAACCTGGGTCTACCAGACCCTACTCTGAAGCTCTGGCTTTGCATAAGGTGCCTGCTGTTGAATAGTTGCAGAGAAATATAGGAAATATGACTGTGAAAGAAAGTGCAAAAAACAACAAATTTTTTCTTAAAGAGTGGTTATTTCAGTATAAATGTGATCATTTCTTTATTTAATAATCACTATTTAAGAAAAATATTTGGGGGAGGGGTTGCACTTTCAGTTATATTTCCTATTTTTCTCTGCATGTTTGCTGACTGTGGTTCCTCTGGTTGTTGAATAGTAACAAGCAACCCGGCCTAGTTGAGTCATGCAAGTGGAGTGGTATCAAATCACACAGGGGTTGTTTCCAAGCTCATGTTTGCCAACCCCCAGACAGGACCTGGAGATCTCCCAGAATTGCAACTGAACTTAAGACAATAGAAATCTGTCCCCTGGAGAAAATGACTGCTTTGGATGGTGGACTCTATGGCATTATATTTGACTGAGGCCTCTCCCTTCTTCAAACCCTGCCTTTCTTAGACTCCACTATAAAATTTCCAGGAATTTCCCAACCTGGAGCTGGCAACTCTAGTCAAGCCTGGCACCAAAAAAAAAATCTTCTCTCAATGGCCAAAATGGGCCTCAAAAGGCCCTGCCCTCTCCTCCTGCCTTTTACTCACTGACACTCAGCCAGGAATAATGTTGTTGCCTAGCAACAGCCGCTGAGGGGATCCCTTGCTTAAAGCTCTGAGTGCTCCTTTTATCATTTTTGCACTTTTAAAATCCCTAAGTTTTTTTTTTTTTTAGATTTCACATTTTTCTGTAAACCTGGGGCTTTTTTCAGGTTTGTAGACAGAGCTATCTTGCCTGTTCACAGCTCTAGTCCCCAGATTTAAGTATCCAAAGATTTCACTACTTCACTATTAATATATAAATGACCCTTGTGACTGCTTTTTATAGTAAAACTAGCCTGATACCCGTGCTTCGCTATGGTATTTAAGTTCCGTAAATCCAGTTATAATACTGATGATGTGAAGTTTGAAATGTAACATTTGTTGTAGGAATTCTAATGATTATAGTGTAAAAAATGAAGTGAGACATACGTACTGTTCTGTTTCTCTCTACTGAAGGACCTCCCTGGAGACCACATTGGTGGTTCTGCCCTCAGGTGCTAAGATCACCAGGCTGCTTGGTGAGCTCACTCTGGAGCAGGCCACATAGAACTGTCCATTTAAGAAGCAGTCGTCTGTTAAGTCAACTCCTGCCACCTTCCACGAAAGTGATGGCCTTTCTCCTGGTGCTCCTGGATTGTTTTGCTCATAAGGAGAATGTGTTGTTCTGAGCACCTCAGGGTGATCTTGCTGGTACTTGGCCTGCACAGCTCAGTGCCTCGCAGGAGTACTATGTGCAAATGTCTTTGCTGCATTCTTAAGTCGCTTCCTCCTTGTTGTGTTAAAGTACCCTGGCCCTGCTCCGACACCTGACAGACACCTGCCTGTCTGGCATGTGTGTGTGGGGGGGCTTATGTTTAAAGGCATCTGGGAGGCTGGGCCAGCAGCAGGGCTAAGGCAATCCTGCTGAGCAAACCTCCCTGGCAGCTGTAAGCATCCCACCTCTTCTCCTACTCCTGACAGGCAGCTGCCTGTCCAGTGTGGGAGGGGGAGGAGTATTGGAAGCCACTGTAGAGGTGGGGCCAGCAGGATCACTAAGGCGTTACTGGTGGGGCAGGCTCCCTCATGGCTGTAAGCACCCTGCAATCACTGCTGCAACCACTGCTGACAGATACACCTGTTAGGTGTAGGAAGTGTGTTGGAAGCCATTGGAGGGGCTGGGCCAGCAGCATCACTGCACCTCACAGGTGGTTGTTGGCCATTCCTGATTTTCTCAACTGCCATTAGCTCTCTGCAGTCTTCTGTAACTTGTTTTTTCCCCCCTCAGAATGCTGAGCTCTGCAGGTGATCAATCAGAGAGTGGGGGGTGCATGGGGGCAGCCACATAGGAATCAGTGGGGGAACACATTTTCCCCCTTTTGACCCACTTAGGGGTTGAATTTTTAAAAATCCCTTCTTAGGGAGCACCTACGCCATGGTAGGAGTGCTCTCCCCAAATCTGGTGCTTCTAGGTCCAGTGGTTTGGCCTGGGCATTGATTTTATGGTGAGGGGATTTTCTTAGAGAGAGAGAGAGAGAGAGAGAGAGAGATTACATGTTTGGAGTTCCAGTCCAGCATCACATGTTGACCCGTAGACTGGCTGTCTGAATGGCTTTCTGCCACAGAAGTGCTTTTATTAACAAAGACTGAACCATAGGAATATGCAGAGGGAAATTCTGATTTTTCTTTCCATCCATCAACCGTAACATTTGCTAAAAACTTTGCATATAAACCCAAGTCTTTGGCTGATTATATTTGAAATTCCTCAGGGAACTTAACAAGATGAGGATAGGATGATAACATAATGTGGGCTGGAATAGACTAAACTACAGATTACCTGAGAAGATTAAGTGGCTAAACTCTGTAATCATGATGACCTCTCTCTATAATAGAAGCATATCTGGCTCAAATCTGAACCGCAGTTGAATGTGACTATGAAGGCTGACTGGGATTTTTTTTCCATTTGGAGTTTTTCTATTGCTTGATTAAAAGACTAGGCAGTTCCCTTGAGATTTGCTTCTTTGCTTAATGTGGTGTAATTGCAACAAAGTGCTTGGTACAGTGGCGAGTGCTATTCTGTAATAAATTTGGGTCACAGCAGAGTTCATCATGTAGTCCTTGGCAACAGAAGATAAAGTGCTGGTTAGTTCATCTCTAGCTTTTAGCCACCATGTCACTGATTTTCCTGTTTAATGATATTAATAGAGCTAAATGTAGGCAAATTGCCTAAGTCCCAAGGTCTTTTCTTTCCCACTGTGCCTGTAATATTTCAGCTAGAGAGAAGATAATATAACAGTATTCTAAAAGATATCTAAAGTGTTTGTAGCCAAGAAACAGACAATTAGGTTCCACTCTGATGCTTCCTCCTTCATCCCACAGTCAGCTCTCTATTCTTCAAGCCCTTTGGTTCATACAAAAGTCCACAGTTATTTTTCTATGAGAAAGCATACAGAAATTATGTAATGCTTTCAAAAATGCTGACTGAGGAAACTAACTGTATGGAAAGTGTTTGGGGACCACTTGGCAGTGAAAAGCTTTTTCTATTTAAATACTTGCTTTCTTTGTGTCTGAAATAATTTTATTTTTTTAATTTACTTGCTAAGTTATCACTCACATTAATTCCTAACTGATCACTGCTCCTATTTCAATGTATCTGAAGTTTAGCACATCACTTGAAGAGAATAACTTCCAAATACATTCTACTGCTATAAGCAGTTGACATCTATCTTGAATAAGACTGAACAAATTTTTGGGGTACCACTTATCGACTATGTTTCTTGTGAGCCTACAATGTCAGAAATTTTATTTAGTGGCAAAAATGTAAGACAATGAAGCAGAAGTTTCATTTAAAAAATATCTGTATTTGACACAAGTGAAAGCTGATGTGTCAAATGTGCTCAGTCATTTAAGTAAAGAATTGTAACTTTCCAAGATGCAGAGTTCTTTTAGAAGAGAAACGTTGAATGTATATTGAATCCTACATCAATTGAACTAACTTAATCAGTATATGAGAATATTCTGCATAGTAACAAGGAAAATTAATTCCCTTCCTTAAAATACAGAACAAATTTCATAGATTTTGCACAGTCATTGGCTAAATTGAGGGTATGTATCAAGACAATGTTATTGCCATAGAAAGCCAAGATTTTGTATATATCTGAGAGACATATTTAAAAAAAATTAGACTTTGGTGTTTTCTATGCCAAAAGTTTAAACTTATATGATTCTAAGCATACTTTGTACAATGAGTTTTCAGTTGTCTTCATTTCTGCATACATTTCTCCATTTCACTTCTCACATCCATCATTTATTTTTATTTACTATTTTATTTTATTTTTAAAATTATGTTGTGTTGGGGGCAACAGAAGCAGGGCCTCCCAAGATGACTATAGTGTATGGGTAGGTTCATATGTAACTTTAGTTATACCTTAGTTAAGAAGGCATCCTTAGCCAATATGATAATGAAATTACATCATCAGAATGATGAGGCATGTGATTTTAGACAGAAGGGGAATAGATAGAAACTGCCCTTTTACCCCTTCTGTACCTCTTGGAAATGATCACATGAGAGTTATGTTTGGGGACTTCTTCCAGTCCTCCTTTTGTCTGCAATTTCCTGACCATCTTCCTTGTTGATCCTGGAACTCAGACTCACAGGAAAAGGTTTTTTTTTGAAGGAGAATTGCAATGAGGGAAGAAGCAAAACATAAATTCCATGAATTCACTTTGTTCATGGACATATCAGATCCAGCCCAGTATCCATCTATTATTTTTGCAATACATTTTCCTTTTAATATTTTTACTCCTGGGTACATATTAGTCATGATGTGCTCTGTATGCTTTATAACTGTTACTGCTATATTCATTATCTTTATATAGTGTAATAAATGTACATGTCACTTCACAAAAATCAAAACTTAAAAGGCTTTGAAGTATGAACAGTTTGTGGTGGATTCAGGAGTAGACTGAGAGCCAATGATTTAAGAATGGGCATTGTAGGGAAGAGGTGATTTTGGTGGCAGGGTACTTGATAGAGGTAGAAGTGGTAAGGTTCAGCAATTGAAATAGTAGCAAAGAGCATGAGGATACAAAGTGAGAATTTTCAACAGCATGTATTGTCCAGTGAATTTCAGAATTATTACAATTCTGTTAATGAATAATGAAGCACAGGTGAAATTTTTATTTTATTTAGAAGACTATATTACTCCCAAAAGAAAATAATGTCAAGTAAAAATGCATAAATAACATGAAGTGTTTATTAAAAATTCTCTATCAACTAATAGTTATTATATGTATTTATTGCTTATGTCACTACTGCTTCCTTCTGTTTATCCTTTCATGCCGTGTATGTCTAGTGAACAGTCTTGTAGTATTTGAATTTCTGGTTTTTTTACAGTTATCATTAGTTGGGTAGTACATTAACATACGCCATGTCAGATGTTTTTTTCTTGTTCACTTATAAGGTTCCACATTTGGTGGTCTTGAAATATGAGTGTTAACAACAGACTATCTTATCTTTCTACATGTCACTGTCACCAAATAAAGCTCCAGTTACAGGTGATTTGAAATGAACTAGTAGTGGTAAGAGTACCTCTACATTTAAGCCTACCTTAACACCGAGTCAGTGTTATTTATTTATGATGCTACATGAATCATCTGCACTTTCTCTGATAAGCTCGGGGCTGTGTGTCTTTCATTTCAGCTGACATTTTGCTGCCATTTGCCAGGCTAAGTAACTACTGTGCAATCACTCTGAGCTGATGCATGATCTTTTTTTTTCTTTCCTTTTTTTTTTTTTTTTCAGAAAATGGATTTTTAAGGCAGCTGAAAAGGCTTTGAGAAGGATATAATTTGACAAAGTAAATTTTTGCTCATCTATGAGAAATCAGCACTGTCTGCCTAAATGTTTTTTTTTCTAATGATAGCTAAAAGGATTTCCGCTGAGAATTTGACAAAGTGGTTTATTTTTGTGCACAAAGCAAAAACTGATTAGTTTGGAACAAGAAAGGATTTCTCAGGGCACTGAAAAGCTTTCCTCTGGAATTAAATATATTCTTAGGATTCCCTTACAAAATGCTTGAAAGGTGAGCCTTTTCAAAGACAGAGCAATCTTTCTATTTTCTTTTTTTCAAAAAAGATGTTCTATACTGAAATTTTCTCCAGTTTGAATCATGTTGGCTGCTGAATGCATTCCAATAAAGGAGATTCTCTTGACCTATACCTCAGATCCAGAGTCTTATCTAGCAGCCTGCAGTTGAGCTTTAATGCACAAGAACAGGAACAGGTTGATCAGCTTTCACAGTGGCACTTTACAAAATGTCAAGGCACAGGAGCCAAATTGATATAAACTGTCTGCACCCAGATTTCAATATCATTGTACTTATTCATGTATCATAGGACCAGTCACAACGATGGACATTTTTCTAGTCCAAAACTTCTGAATTTGCAAAGGATATTGCTAAAAAAAACCCAGTTTACTTGTTAAAAAAAAAACCCCAGCCAGGATTAATAATAATTTAGATTTTACATAGTCATTTAGAGTGTTTAAGATGTTTTGCGTATATTATTTAAAAGCTTATCACAACATTGCAAAATGAATCATCATTATTAACTCATACTGCAGACAGGAGAGGAAGGTTGAAGAAGTGGCTAGCATAAACCAGCCAACTGAATTCACAGAAGAGGTGGGATTGAAACTTCAGACTTTGCTTTATACACAAGCCTAGCTTGGGTGTTGAAGTCCAAAGAGATAAAAAAGATAATTCCTATATAATTGCAAAATGTTAATAATATGCAGGGATCATTTTGTAGAAAAAGAGGTGCAGGAGCTCATTAGCATAAGGTGAGAAAGAAAGAAGAGAGAGAAAGAGAAGGAAGGAAGGAAGGAAGGAAGGAAGGAAGGAAGGAAGGAAGGAAGGAAGGAAGGAAGGAAGGAAGAAAGAAAGAAAGAAAGAAAGAAAGAGCTGGCAGAGAGGGGACAGCTACTAATCCAAGCCTCAGAAATACCACTATTCTGGGAGGATAGCTTCAGTGGTGGCTGAAGCCTTCAGAAGGCTGGTCGGAGGAACAAGGACCTTTCCAGGGGACGGGGTCATTTTGCTGCAGCCATTACACAAGCAGGCATTCCCCCGCGGGGGGGGGGGGCTGGCACCAACTTTTGGAGCTGAGCTCCCCCGAGCTCCTGCTCAAAATGACCCCTGATAATAGGTACATTTAACTTTTAATTAATCTGATTCGTATCACACTTCCTTTGATGGTGGTGGTGGGGAATACATTCCCTGGGAGGGAAATCATTTAAGAGCAAGTGGAAGCCTTTTGACAGTTTTTCTTGCTTCTTGTGGACTGGTTCTGTTTTCCATTACAGCAGGTGGTGGGGGAAGGTGGGAGTGATGGAAGTAAGTCAACAGATATAAGTATGACAGCATTCCACCAAAATAGTTGGTCCCTCTTTCCACCAAGCTGTAGCTTCATAATTGGACTTACTTTGCACAGCAGTTCCATTTTTTTGCCGATCATGACAACATTTTACTGGCTTTCAGAGAGCTTACTTGTAAACACTTATCTTGTTTTTACTATGTGGAGCTGTGTGCATGCTGTGTGCATGCTGGGCAGGAAGGGAAAAGGCTTTGCTTGTACATGTGGGAAACAATGAAGGGAAGACTGATATGGAGGACACAGGCAACCTTTCCAGATCCCTTTCCAAGAGTAGTAGTTTACCTGCTTTCCTAATTTGAGAGGGGTAAACTTTCTCCTTTGATAGGCAGGCCTTTCCAGCCAGCTCACCTGCTCTACCAGGACAAAGGCAAGGCCTTCTGTTACTGGGAATTCTGTGCAAACTGCATTTAACACAAATGTACTCCAAAACCTGTCAAGAGGTATTTTGTCTGTGCTTGAAACAAGTGTGTACTTGAAACAAGTGGCCTATACCAGGGGTGGCCAAACTGTGGCTCGGGAGCCACATGCAGCTTTTTCACACACAGGGCTCCATTGGGGCTGGGGTGCGCCGGGGCGCCACTCTGGGAGAGAGGAGGCCGGGGGGCAGGCACATAACAAAGCCCCGCCCCCCCAGCTTGCTTTCCCGGCCCGCGCTTTGGTGCAGAGCCAGAAGAAAGCCTTCCCCCTTGCTCACCTTTCCTGGGCCGCGGCAGGCCACCGCCGGCACAGGGAGAAGTCCATCCCTCCCTCCCTCACCCTTCCCGGGCCATGGCAGGCTGCCACCGGCCCAGGGAGAACCCCCTTCCCTCCCCACCGCTCACCCTTCCTGGGCTGCGGCAGGCCGCCGCCGGCCTAGGGAGAAGCCCCCATCCCTCCCCCCCACTCTCCCTTCCTGGGCCACGGCAAGCACCACCCGGGAAGAAGCCCCCCTGTCCCTCCCCCCCACTCTCCCTTCCCAGGCTGTGGCAAGCGCCGCCCGGGAAGAAGCCCCTGTCCCTCCCCCCCCGTGTCACCCTTCCCAGGCTGTGGCAAGCATCGCCTGGGAAGAAGCCCCCATTCCTCCACCCGCTCTCCCTTCCCGGGTCACAGGGAGAGAGGAAGGGAAAAGCTGGGCCTGAGTGGCGTTAAGCCACTCAGGCCCAAGCAAGAGCAAGGGGGGGGAGGGAAACGCTGGCTGAGTGGCTGACAGCCATTAGGCCTGAAGGAGCGGGGGAGACGCACCTAGTCTGTCTCTCTGTCTTCCTTCCTTCCTTCCTCCCTTTGTTCCTTCCTTCCTTCCTTCCTTCTTTCCTTCCTTCCTTCCTTCCTTTCTTGTCTCTCTCCCCCCACCTACCTACCTACCTACCTTCCTGTTCCTTCCTTCCTTGTCTCTCTCTCTCCCACCTACCTACCTACCTTCCTGTTCCTTCCTTCCTTCCTTTCTTTCTTCTCTCTCTCTCCCCTACCTACCTACCTTCCTGTTCCTTTCTTTCTTTCTTCTCCCCTTCCTTCCCCCTTCCTTCCTCCTTCCCTTCCTTCCTTCCTTCCTTCCTCTTTCTTTCTTTCTTTCTTTCTTTCTTTCTTTCTTTCTTTCTTTCTTTCTTTCTTTCTTTCTTTCTTCTCTCTCTCTCCCCCACCTACCTACCTACCTTCCTTCCTGTTACTTTCCTTCCTTCCTTCCTTCTTTTGCCATTAGATAGGCTTGCCAGCTCTGAGTTGGGAAATACCTTGGAGATTTTGGGGGTGGAGCCTGAGCGGTGGGTATTGCCTTCTGACACACTTCCGGTGCCATCAGGGGTGTGTGGCCTTCTGACACTTCCGGTGACGTCAGGGGGTGTGGCATATGCAAATAAGCTATGCTAATGAGCTCCTGCACCTCTTTTTTATGAAAGGACCCCTGTTCACACATATTGTGCAACTCCTGGCAGGGTGGCTGGGGAAGTGGCTGGGGCATGCCTCCCCAACCAGTCTTCCCTTCCCTAGCCAGTGTTCCCCTCCCTGGATAGGCTTTAGATGGGGGGGAGCAGAGAAAGAATACAACCTCAACTTTAAATGCATTCTCAAAGGCCTTCCCCCTTGGGCTGGCTTGGAGAAAGCATGTGTCTCTTTAAATTTCATTATCAGTATCTGTTTTACCCCCTTTGTTTTTATTTCTGGCAGTCTTATTTAATGTTAATATTAATAAAAAGCAAATTTGTGTATTTTCCAATAAAACGTGTGTAATATTTGTTCATGTCTTGTGGTTCTCAGTCATCTGATGTTTCTTCTACCTGGCTCTTACATTAAGCAAGTTTGGCCACCCCTGGGCTATGCCTTGTGGAGTGGCTTGGAATAGTAGACAGTGAGGTAGATAATACTTAGGTTTGAATCGTTATTGAACATAAAATTAACTGAAGGAACAAATAGAAGGAGAGGCAGGGAAGAGCGCATAGATAGAGCAATATAAATGCCTAAATTTGAGAATACTGAGGTATGAGTGATGGGATGGCATATGAAATCATACAATCAACAAGAAGCTAAGAAGATGATTCCTAGATCCAGGTGGGCAGTCATGTTGGTCTGAAGCAATAGAACAAAGTTAGAGTCCAATAGCACCTTTAAGTCCAACAAAATTTTATTCGAGGTGTGAGCTTTCGCGTGCACGCACACTAGATGTATTCTTCCTCAAACTAGTCCAGAGATGGAAACCACCCTCCTAGAAAAAAGTGTACTGGTTGTCCTAAAAGAGTTCAAAAATGCAAATAGAAGGAGAGAGAGGGTGCTTGTATAAAAGATGAACCAGAAAATCCCTGGCAAGGAAAGGAATGGAAGGGGGAAGCTATGAGAAGTCAAGACTGCAGAGCTGCTGGCATAGGATCAGTGAGTGGTTCTCTGACAAGAAGAGTGGTGGGAGAGACTATGGGAAAGCATTGGATTGTACAGTCAGTGGCAGAGGATTAGGGAGTGGCTGAGCTAAAAAGACAAGAGAAGGAAAGTTATGGCAAGTAGGATTAGAAGATAGTATAGTTGAATAGAAAAAGTTCAAATCATACTCTACCTGTTCCCTGAAGAAAGGATCCTGTTGTTTCTCATCAGTAATGGAGGACTACTTGATGAACATAACCAAGTACCAAAAGGGTGGAGCTAGGGAGCCCGTATTCTACTTTTAAAAAGGGTGTGTACCAGATAGGCCTCAGGTTCCTTGTGAACGAATGCTATTGTCTAAAACATCAGTGCTTTGTAGTCTTGGGAAGTATAAATAAGTAAGGAGATGAACCTTCCTCCCTGACCACACTGGGTCCAGAAGAAGGCTGGGAAGGCCTCCTCCTGATCCCTCTTCGACTATGTGTGTCTGAAGGGGCAGGACACATTTGGGAGGGGGTACCTCCCTTCCCAGTCCCCTCATGGCTACATGCCTGGTGTGAGGTGCTCTGGAGGTTCAATCAAAGGATACATGATTGACAGGGGTCATTTAGTAGAAAAAAGAGCTCATTAGCATAACTCATTAGCGTAACTTCTTTGCATATGCTACACCCCCTGACATCACCGGAAGTATGTCAGAAGGAAGGAAGGAAGGAAGAGCTGGCAGAGAGGGGACAGCTACTAATCCAAGCCTTAGAAATACCAATATTTTGGGAGGATAGCTTCAGTGGTGGCTGAAGCCTTCAGAAGGCTGATCGGAGAAACAAGGACCTTTCCAGGGGATGGGGTTGTTTTGCTGCAGCCATGACACAAGCGGGCATTCCCCCCGGGGGGGGGGCTGGCACCAACTCCCGGGGCTGAGCTCCACCGAGCTCCTGCTTAAAATGACCCCTGATGATTGATATTCTTCTGATACATTCAGGCACTTGACTACTTCCTCTTGAAGAGCACCTAGGTGATTTCCTGCATCTGTGTGTGGCTGCAGTACTGTGGTTGCAACAATGGATGATAGGAACAGGGTTCGATTTCAACAGGAACGCACAGGAACACCGTTCCAGCTGGCGTCGGAGCCTGCCCCGCCCCCTCCCTGCCTGGCCTGAGCTTTTGACACTTAAAGAGAAAGTTCCTGCAGAGAGCCGGCAGGAAAAATCTCCACCGGGTGCTTTCCCTTTAAGAGAAAAAGCCAGCAGGAGAAAGCCCCGCCCAGAGATTAAGCACAGGGGCTAGGCTTTCTGCATTTGGCCTGCGAATGTTGCGTGGCTTTCCCTGCTCCAGTAAGTGCCTTTCCGTTCTCTTTTCCCTCTCTCTCTCTGCCCCCCCACCTTTCTTTCTGTCTTTCTTTCTGTCTTTCTCTCTCTGGCCCCACCTTTCCTTTATTCCTTTCTCTTTCTCTCTCTTCCTCCCCCTTCCTTTCTCTCTCTCTCTCCTCCACCTACCTTCCTTCCTTCCTTTCTCTGTCTGTCTACCTTCCTTTCTTCTTCCTTCCTTTTCCTTCCTTCCTTCCTTTGTCTCTCTCCCCCCACCTACCTCTTTCTTTCTTCCTTCCTTCCTTCCTTCCTCTCTCTTTCTCTCCCCCCACCTACCTCTTCCTTCCTTCCTTCCTTCCTTCCATTCTTTCTGTTTTTATAAAAAATTATTGAAAGGGGGGGATGTAAAAAAGCAGAGAGCCCAGGAAATGCTGGTTTTGACAATATCTTTAATTTTTGAGAATCTCTTTAGTTTTCTCATGGCATCTTCTGCTTAAGAAAAGTAAGTTTGAAGCTTGAGTTCATTGTTGTGTCTTGTTGGGAATGGCTTGCAAATATATGTGTGTCTAAAGTCTGTATTAAAGTGGTTTGGTGCTTACTGCCATGTAAGAGAAAAATCTGAAAAAGTAGCTTCATTGTTGTGTGTGTTGGCAGAACACTTGACTGTTGCATGGAGCACTTTGGGGGACATCTGCAGAGAAACAGAGTTGTAACTAAAAATGAGCATGGTCAGCTGCACTTTGGTGATTGCCTGTTTTGTGAAATGTAAAAAAGTGGGCAGAGTTTCTGAAGAAGATGATTGTCCCTCTTCTCCTGCCACTGGACTGACATCTGCCTTTAATGGGCCAGCAAAGTTGATGTTCTTAAACCTCCTAATAAGAGAGATTTCCGCTTCTGAGGAGTTCCAACGATTGGTGATCTTGTGATGGTAGTGATACTTTTATGTGGTAAAGACCACCTGTTCACAGGATAATTTTACCTGTGGGACAGACTCTGCATGGTAACCACTCCACTGGTACATAATTGCTTGTAAAAACTATTATAGTGTGATAATTCAGGTGGGTAGCCGTGTTGGTCTGAAGCAGCAGAACAAAGTTGGAGTCCAAAGTTTCATCCAAGGTATAAGCTTTTCTGTGCATGCACACGTCTTCCATCTGAAGAAGTGTGGGTGGCACAAGAAATCTTATACCTTGAATAAAATTTTGTACCTTGAATAAAATAGTCCACAAACTACTCACATCCAGTGCATCCACAAACCTAGAAGAAGAAGAGATTGGATTTATACCCCGCCCTTCACTACCCAAGGGAGTCTCAGAGCGTCTTTCAAACTCCTTTCCCTTCCCCTCCCCACAACAGACACCCTGTGAGGTAGGTGGGGCTGAGAGAGCTCTGAGACAACAGGCTTGCCCAAGGTCATCCAGCAGGTGCAAGGGGGGAGTGGGGAATCAAACCCGGTTCTCCCAGAGTAGAGTCCGCGCACTTAACCACTACACCAAACTGGCTCCTAGCGTTTTTCTGCCAGTGAACTAGGGTTGCCAACTCCAGGTTGAGGAAATCCCTGGAGATTTGGGAGTGGCGGGTGCAGTTTAGGGGAAGGAGGGAACCTAAGCAAGGCATAATGCCATGGACTCTACTTTCCAAAGCAGCCATTGACCTGATTTCTGTAGTTTGGAGCTCAGTTGTAATTCCAGGAGATCTCCAGACCCCACCTGTAGGTTGGCAACCCTAAAAAATCATATTCAGCATACTAGTTCTGCAGGAAGGCAACCTGATTTCCATGGGAACCTAACCCTTAGGAATTGATTCCAATCCAGTGTGGGAATAATTGTTGGACGTAAGATATTGGTTCAGGCAAGGTTTTGTATAGATGGGACAGAAAATAATGTTTTTATTGGTTTTGTCAAAACTGTTTTGACAACAAGGTAAACAGAATAAGAAGCAAAAGGTGGATGAGGCTGGATGACCACACTTCTGGGAACATTGGGTGTGGCCTAATATGTTAATGAGTTCCTGCTGGGCTTTTTCTACAAGAAGAGCCCTGGATAGGAATATCAAATTAGGAAGGGTAGCTCAGAAGCTGTAGTTCCTCACCCATGACACATTGGCATTACCAATCAATCAGCCCAACTGATCTGCAGAAAAGAAAAAGAAAGACTTGGCATATTTTGGCATATTTTGAAGCCAGGACTGTCCTGCCAGATTTTTACACACTGAATAATATTTGAATATGGTATACATGTGTAAATTCCAGAATCTGCAGGCTTGAACAGCTTGATTGGTATGAGCTAAAACAGAGAATGAGCCACACAATTTAGCCCATGTGTGATGGGTTGTATGTGGATACAGTCTATATAAATATTATGCTCACATAGGTTCCTGACAGGACACTGAAAGGACATAATATTAGAAAAACATAACCAGTAACTACCCTTTTATGTTGAATGTGAATTTTAAACACTTGAAAAAAATGTTAACATCAGGGAAATGTGTTCAAAACTGTTTCCTAGTTTAGCTTTACAAACATTGTTTGACATTTTAAGCATTTGGAGAAGCAAAAAATTGAATGTTTTGTGCCAACCTACAAGCAGCAATTCTGCATTTAATATGCTCCATGAACTAGAAAATGAAAGTCACACAATGTACTGTGAAACAAGCTCATACATTATTAACAACCAGACCCTAACTCTTTGTATGGCAGTAACTTGTCAAATTGTGGACATTTGTAGACCGTTTTTGTATAGGTTGCATATTTCTTTCTTTTTTTCCCCCATATCAGAGTACACGCAACCAATCCAGCCTGTCAGCAAAATTTCATAGCGGTAAACAACTTCAGGCATAACTTCTTATCCCCCAAATTGCATTCAGATTCTGTGTCACTTACAGTTAAGGGCCAGAAATTTTGAGCTGCTTGGCATTCAATTCTATTAACCCTTGAGCTGTATGGTGTGTAACAATCAAAAGTATCAGCCATCAGGAGAGAAAACTTGCAATTTTAACTTAGTTCTAAGATCATTATCTCTCAGATTTTAGGTATAAAAATGCTTCCATGAGAGACATGCGCAACAGAAAAAGTGTGCTACTTCCTTACATACTTTTTAATGGTATAGCAGTTCTTAGGGCAGTTTTGTACAGGTAGTACTACACTATTCAAAACTTTAACCAGACTTTATTGAGGCAAGACTATCATGCACACTTCTTCCCCTCATTCAGCAGAAAATGTAAATGCTGTATATGGAAATGCCTATCAAGAAACTCTTTATGCAAATTCTTCTGGTCGGTCAATATTCCTGTTTAATCCATACTTGCTGATGCAAAGCCACTTTCTCTTGTCAGTTTCTCCATTTTTCTGCTGCCTGAGAAAATGAAACCAAACAACAAAATGTCCTAATAATTGATATAGTGGAAGGCTTCCAATACAGAGTCTTCCAATACAGTGCTAACAACTCTTAAACATAAGCAAAATGTTTTGTTCAGGCAAGGAACATTTACTATAGTTTTAAATGTTTCTTGGTTCAGGCCAGTTTGTGATCAATAATGTTCCATCTGTATGTCCTATTACACCCATTTTGGACACACCAGTTGCTTAAATGGAACTGTGTCAGCCATTTATTTTGCAAGCATAATATTATTCTGTTGTCAGAAGAAAGATTGACCTGGGGAGCCGGCAGAAGACCTCTCAGCAATTTCTCCCATTCCTGCTGATGTTTCACAGGTTGGGGGGGGGGGGGGAATGGGAGGATGCCAGCATCAGATGGATGTGTGATACCCCTTCCAGAAGTCACATCATCACACCACAGCAATGAACTAAGATTTGCCCCAACCTCTATGATTTAACCACATAAGTTTGGACAAATCCTAGTGTGTCAGACATGCTCTAATTCTCAGTTGTTTAAAAATATATTGTGGATGTAAAGGCCACTCAATGATAGCACTAGGAGTACATCTCATCTGTTTGTAGTACAAAAACAAAAGCAAAACAAACATTGTTATGAACATACTATCTTGTTCAAAATAATTGGCTCATTAATCCTAGCTATACAAATTATGTTACCAAGGTCAAATACATTTTTTTCTGAATACTCTTTAAATTAAGGACAGCCCTAAGCATACAATTGTAACTGATAATGAAGTTCAAGACAATCCACCCACCCGGATTGAATTGAGACCTAGGTTTCCTGTCTCATTACCAATGCCGATTGCTTCACACCTTCTACTTCTCAGGGGCTGCAGTGGCTCAAGTGGTTAAGACGCTGAACTGCAGACTGGTAATTCAGCAGTTCGAGACCTGAGTGCTGCATGACAGAGTGAGCTCCTGTCTCTGGTCCCAGCTCTTGCCAAGCTAGCAGTTCGAAAGCAAGAAATTGCAAGTAGATAAATAGGTACCATCTCAGTGGGAAGGTAACAGCATTCCATGTGCCTCAGCAACTTGTCATGCCAGCCACATGACAACGGAAATGTCTTTGGACAGTGCTGGCTCTTCAGCTTGGAACCATAGATGAACATCGCTTCCCTAGAGTCGTATTGAACTGGCTTTCAAGCAAGGGAAACCTTTACCTTTACCTTACTACCTCTCTGCATATCACACCTAATTCAGTCATGCTTTCTATTGTCATTTGCCTGGTAATGTCATTTGGCTTCCACTTTCCAAGATATAGGACAGATGTACTCACTTTCAAGCTGTATCTGAAGAAGTGAGCAGTGACTCGCGAAAACTTATACCCTAACACAAATTTTGTTAGTCTTTAAGGTGATTAATAGAATAAAGGTCCCTGTGTGGTAAGGGCCTTAGGGACATTCTTTCAACCAAATACATATAATTATTACAACTTGTGTATGATGACATTGTTATTCCTGGGAAGGGATTATTTCATAGGCATTTTCTTTTAGTTATTGCATTATGTCCCATTTCAGACTATAGTCTAGATGGGAGAATTGTGAGGTGGTTAAAGTAACAGTTTTGAGTGAGAAGTCCCAGGTTCAACTTCTCTAAGACATGATACTCACTAGGTAGGGTTCCCAGCCCTGCACCAAGAAATGCCAGGAAACTTTATGGGGGAGCAAGTCTGGGGAAGGTGGAGTTTTGGGGGGTGTAATGTATTTAGACAGCAATGAAATCCATTTGTGAAACACCTTTCAAACTCTATACCTATTTCAGATAGCATCACTTTTATCTGTGGCACCCACCTTTTTTGTTTTATTAAACTTGATGCTATGTTGATATACCAATATTTTAAATGGAAAGGTTCTACAAATCCTTTTTGCCTTCTTGTCCCTGTGTACTGTTATAATCGGGTTAAAAGAAAGCAGTCCATGGAGCTGGGCAGGGAAGATGATCCAATTTGAATGAACTACAGCTGTTAATTAAACCAACAGTACTCATTCAATGCTGAACTATCAAATGTATGACTGGAAAGCAATTTAGGGTGAATATCACTATGTGGGATAACTCAGGGAGATTGTGAAAGTGTAAAGGCACTTAACCTTAATATGAACAAACAGGTAATTAGCATAACAGAATTCAGAAGAGAAGCTGTGGCAAGAAATTCCACAATGCTGCAGAACTTAGGATAGCAGAGTGGCTGGAAGGCAGAGAGAAAGTGAGGGGGCACATATAGCAAGACATTGGAACAGTTTTTTTTAATAAAGGCAAAAAGAAAGAGAAGAAGCTAAAGGTGGGAAAAAACAAAAGCACAACAGATTTTCCAAACTGCAGCTTGCTTCAACTCAAACATTTTTGAAAAATATGGATTAAGGATCAATGAATAGTGGTAGGACAGAACTGAGCCAGCTGGGCTGGGAGAAAGAACCCACGAGAGAGCTGCTGGGAAGGAGTAACCAAAGACTCCTGAGTAAACTTAGCAGTCATGGGATAAGAGGGCAGGTTCTCATGGATTAGAAACTGGTTAAATGACAGGAAGCAAAGAGTAGGAATCAGTGGACCATTCTCACAATGGAGGGTCCCACAAGGTTTGATATTGGGCCTTGTAGTATTTAATTTATTCATAAATGATCTGGAATTAAGGGTAAGTAATATAATGGCTAAATTTGCGGGTGGCACAAAATTATTCAGGATGGTGAAAACCAAGGCTGAATGTGAAGAGCTCCAATAGGACCTCCAGCGAATGGGTGAGTGGGTGACAATGTGGAAAATTAAGTTCAATGTTGATAAGTGTAAGCGACAAAAAATGCCAACTTCTAGTATAGTCTAATGGGGGCTCAACTTGCTGTGACTGAGAGAGGAAAAGATCTTGAGGTCATAGTGGATATCTCAATAAAAGTGTCAACCCAGTGTGCTGCAGCAGTGAAAAAGGAAAACTCTATGTTAGGAATTATTAAGAATGAGATTGAGAATAAAACAGCTGATATTGTAATGTCCCTGTATAGATCTACGGTGCAGCCTCATTTGGAATACTCTGTACTGCTCTGGTCACTATATCTCAAAAAGGATATTGCAGAGTTGGAAGAAGTACAGAAGAGGACAACCTAGATGATTAGGGGGTTGGACCACCTTCCCTAAGAGGAAAGGCTGAAGAATCTGGGACTTTTCAGTTTAGAAAAGAGACTCGTAAGGGGGGGGGGATGATAGAGGTTTATAAAATTATTCATGGGTTAGAGAGAGTTGATAAATATAATGTTTTCTCCCTCTCCCAAAATACTAAAACTCGAGGGCATCCAGTGAAGCTGATAGGCAGTAGGTCCCGGTTGGACAAAAGGAAACACTACTTTACACAGAAGATGATTAAAATGTGGAATTTCACTGCTAGAGGATGTAGTGATGGACACAGGAATAAACAATTTTAAAGGGGGATTAGAAATTAATGGGGGATAAGTCTATCAATGGCTACTAGCCATAGTGACTGAAGTGAACCTCCACATTCAGAGGTACTAAGCCTCTGAATCCCAGAGCCAGGAGGCAACATCAGGGGAAGGCCTCAGACTCTATTCCCTGTTGTTGGCTGTCCAGAAAAACTGGTTGGCTATGGTATGAGACAGGATGCTGGACTGAATGAGCCATTAGTCTGATCTAGCAGGGTTCTTCTTATATTCTATGGCAGGGATTTATCATTCAGCTGTGTCAAACTTCCCAGAATTATGGCTGACTTCAAAAGCTGAAGTGCCCTTATTTTCAATAGGGAACTAGGACTACGGTTCTAAATGCTTCATGGAAATGGAAAAAGTGGGTTTTGGGAAGTATTTACATGAAGATACAGAGGTGGCATCATGCAGATGTTTTGGGAGGCAGTTCCATATATGAGCAAGGAAATAAATGCATTTTCATGCTACTTACTAGTTTAGTCCATATGAGACCACTAAGTGTGCTATACATCTACAGATCTGTCAGGACTTTGCCAGGGAGAAATGAGAGGATGCACCTGAAATAAAATTCTTCCAGTTCAGTGACAGAATACATGTTTTGTTGTACATATAAAGTTTCACTTTCCATCTTCAGGAACTCTGGTAGCACAAAATGAAAGATCTGTTGGGGGGCAGTCAGGGCTCCGTTGGGGCCGGGGCGCGCCGGAGCGCCGCTCTGGGAGAGACGAGGCGGGGGGGCGGGCACTTAAGAAAGCCCCCCCGTCCCATCTCCCCCGTCAATGCTTCCCAGGGCCGGCGGCGGTCCGCCGGCCCGGGAAGGAGAAGCCCTTCCCTCCCCCCTCCCACAGCTCCCGGGGCCGCGGCAGAGTGCCGCAGGCCCCGGGAAGCCTCTTTCCTCTCCCCCCCTTCAGAAGTCCCGGGGCCGGCGGAGTGCTGGCGGAGGACCCAGACGGCTCTCCAAGGCAGGCGCCTGCCCTTCGCCATGCACGATGGCTCGGGTTGCAGGCGGCGGCGAGGCCAGGCAAAGCGAGCGGGATCCGCCCCTCCTCCGGCCCTGCTCAGCTGCCCTCTGACGTGGCTCTTCCCCCGACTGACCCCCGATCGTGCCGGGGCTGCTGGAGCGCACGGAGCGGGGCTGCTGGAGCGCACGCAGCGGTGGCCTAGGCGGGTCTGGGCAAGGCGCTCTGCGCGCGGCCCTGCCCCGAGTTGCAGGTGAGCCTCCCGCCTCCCACAGCTCTGCCGCGGCCCCAGGAAGGGCCCTTTCCCCCCCCTTCAGAAGTCCCGGGGCCAGCGGCACTCCGCCGGCCCCGGGAAGGAAAAGCCTTCCGCCTCCCACAGCTCCCAGGGCCGCGGCAGAGCGCCGCAGGCCCCGGGAAGCCTCTTCCCTTCTCCCCCTTCAGGAGAAGCCTCCCCCCTCCCCCTGCTCCCTCCCCCCTCCCACTGCTTCTTCCTTTCCCGTCCTTCACCTCTCCCTTCCTTCCTTCCTCTCTCCCCCCTTCCTTCCTTCTCTCTGTTCCTTCCTTTCCCCCTTCCTTCCTATCTTCTCTCTCTCCCCCCCACCTACCTACCTTCCTGTTCCTTCCTTTCCCCCTTCCTTTCTTCCTTCTCTCTCTCTCCCCCACCTACCTACCTACCTTCCTGTTCCTTCCTTTCCCCCTTCCTTCCCCTTTCCCTTCCTTCCTTCCTTCCTTCCTTCTCTCTCTCTCCCCCCACCTACCTACCTACCTTACTGTTCCTTTCTTCCTTCCTTCCCCTCTCCTTCCTTCCTTCCTTCCTTCTCTCTCTCCCACCTACCTACCTACCTTCCTTCCTGTTCCTGTTCCTTTCCTTCCTTCCCCCTCCCTCCCTCCCTTCTTGCCTTCTGACACACTGCCGATGATGTCATCGCTTCCGGTGACGTCAGGGGGTGTGGCATATGCAAATTAGTTATGCTAATGAGCTCCTGCACCTCTTTTTTTACGAAAGGACCCCTGGGGGCAGTAATACCCAAACTGTGACCTGGATATCCCTGGATAGCCTGATTTCATCAACCCTTGGAAGCCAAGCAGGGTCAGCCCTGGCTAGTATTTGAACTGGAGACCTCCAAGAAATACTAGGATTGTGACACAGAGGCACGCAATGCCAAACCACCTCTGAATATCTCTTGTCAAAAAATCCTTCAGGGTCGCCATGAGTCAGCTGTGACTTGACAGCAAAAAAATACTGAGCACAACTCTTTAACATGAGCTCGAGTCCTATCTCTGCAGAGTGATGCTTTGCTCCTATAAGATCATGATGTTTTTTGTTCATAAAGTAGAAGGCAGTAAACTATACAATATAATAAAGGACAGTTGAAAGTATATATATATATATTTAGAAAACAATTGATGAGTAAAAGTGTGAAATCATTCCTAACCTCAATCAAGTTCTCTACTTGTCTTTGAAAAATATAGTGCCCAAATGATTAAACTATTAAAGAAAATGCAGTGGCTAATCATAGCACTAGATTAAATGGACATCTTCTGTGTTTCAAACATTGGCATTTGGATTTCTATCACTGTCTGTTTGTTATGGATGTGAGCCATAAAAGAGGGCAGATTGAGGAATGTGCCTGTATCTGGTCCAAATATATACTCCCAAAATACCTTATCAATGTTTTTGGACATATTCTGGCTCTGGATTGATATTTGGGAATCCTGGCAGTACTGGTGTCCCTATCCCAAATTTTCCTGGAAATACTTGGGAATATCCGGGGCCAACATTTTAAAGCTCAAAATATGAGTGTTGTCATTTTTGCAGGTTTCCTAGATAACAGGAGGGGGGATGAGGGAGGGGGGAGGGAGGGAAGCAGGTCTCACAGGCAAATAGGATCACATGTAAGGGGGAACTTAGTTGGTTTTGTTGCAATTCTCTGGTTTCATATTGGTTCAGTTGGGCTTGGGTTGGATTCTGCTTGGATTCTTCAGTTTGACATTGGTTTTGTTGGGCTGTAAACAGGGACTGTACACATAGAGTATAATGGAATTCAAAATACATTTAAACTTTAAATGCCTTGCGTTCATTTGCCAAGTCCCACTAAAAGGGATTGGTTGGGAGGCTGTTAGGTTGACATGGCTGGAAACAGGGGGTGGAGAATGAAAGGGATCAATAAAATGGTATTTAGCCATTTAAACCTAACATCAGGGTGGGTGAGCCTATCCACTGTTAGGCTGACATGGCTGGAAGCCAGTTCATCAATCCCTTTAGCTCCCCCCTCACTTCTAGGGGGGCAGTGAAAGTGATCGATGAAATGGCTTTTAGCCATTTAAACCTAACAGCAGGGTGGGGGAGCCCATCCATGGTTAGGCTGACGTGGTTGAAAGCCAATTGGCTTCAACTGATCCCTTTTCATTGATCCCTTTTGGTCCCCCAACTTTGGGGTGGAGTGAAAGGGATCAATGAATTGGCTTCCAGCCATGTCAGCCTAAGAGTACATGGGCTATACACCCTGCCGTCAGATTTAAATGGCTAAATTTTCCCAGTTCATGCCTATCTGTAGTTCAGAAGGCTTTAAAATTTAAATGCCTTCTCAGTTCACTTACCGAGTCACACCACTTCAGTGGCATGATTGGATGAGTGAACTCAATTTTAGCCATGGCTGAACAAAAGCCAAATAATATCAGTTTTTTAATTGGGCGTGGCTATTTTGGTAGCCAAATTAGATTCTCTAATCTGATTTGGCTAAATGAATACCTGAAAAATACTGATTATATACTGAGCGCACACCCCTAGCACTAACTCTGCTGCAATTTCAGTGTCATTTGCTTTTTTAAAAAGTCACTCTAGCCCCCTGAAAATATTCCCCATAGGGAATAGTGAATAATTTTGTAATTCTGGGGTTGGGGTGGGGGGAGAATCTGAATACCAAACTGGTATTTGGGACCTGAATAACCTGGAATACCTTTAAAGGAAAGGGGGGGGGGGGGAAGAACACAAAATATGCTGATAATGCTGCCAGGGCCAAGCCGTGGCAGATAAAATAATATCAAAATAAATATTTATTATATTGTGTACACAATAGTGAAAATTAAAAACATAAAGTCTGACTATCAGGCTGAATTAGAATCAAAACAGCTTTACATAAACTGTAATAATTTCTCATACAAAGTTGATGAACATGTCAAATGACCAATACAAGATCATATGCGTTTCAGCCTCAAAGGCTTTCCTCAGTAGTCAATAATGCATACTTTAAAAAAATTCAGAAACTATTATATATCAGTCCTGATGAGGTATTGTTATCTCATATATTGTGGTATGATGTAAACTTAAGCAGTCCATGGATCTCTTCACATGGTAGCTGTACTTTCACATAAATCTTCATTGATGTATTATTCTGGTTTAAGGTTTCTAGTATTCCTGGATGAGTGTGTCATCAACCAGCAACTGAAATCAAAATGATTTTTTTTTAACCTTGGTTCTTAATAGTTGCCCATAAGATGTTAAGGATTTAAAATGTTTCTTAAAGAACAGCATAAGTGAAATGCATTTAAATGGATTGTCATTTACAAAAAAAAATTCTCCCACTCTTGGATACTTTTTTTTGTTTTCTTGTTTATTGAGTTGGTAGCATGTGGGCAGTTTTACTTGATCTTGCTAGCAATGAAAAAAGAAAACATTTTTACAGTTTTTTATAAATGTGCATCTCTTCCAAAATATGGTTTTAATTGCAGCTGGTAATGTTTGTATAGCCAAGTCTCAGATACAGGTAGTGAGGTCGGAAGTGAGTTCATAATGACATCATGTTTCTATTCTACTCCTGATTATTGGGGGGATACCAATAGAGCATATGTTCTGAATAAAAGACACAAAATTAAATTAATTTATTTAGTTTTATTTAGTTTTTATAGTTTTGTGTTGTAAAATGACAGATGTACTGTTACCTGGAACATATGTTCCATTTATGGGGAAATTCTGATGCAAAGTGTCCTTTAGGGAGTGATAACAAATAGTATAACCTTTACATCATTGTTTTCTCAGCTCTAGAGGTTCTTTCATAAGTATAAATAATTTTGATGGAAAATTTGAGAAAGACTGCCTGGATATGGTTTTCACTAAAACTTAAGCATAGCAAAACGACTGGTAAAAATATAAGATTTTTAGAATATTTAACTTACTTTTACTAATATACAAAAAAATGTGCATCTAGATATTAGATGAAATGTATTAGTGTAGTCAAACTTCTTTATATCCTAATTTCTCTTCAAATTTAGAAGTTTCAAATTATTTGATCTTTCTAAAGTGGAACTGAATCACATGTTAATTTCTACTGTTTTGTTGCTTAGTGATACACATGTTTGCATTAATAAAAAGCCAACAAATGGCAATCTTGATTTGATTGTACATAAAGTTGTTACCCTGCCAGTATAGATTTAAGAAGCTGAATCACTGCCTTCAGTCTCTAAGAGAATTTAGCTAAATGGCAGGCCTCAGCGAGAGGTAAAGTATTAAGCAAGGATATACTACCTATATTTACATAGATCTTTCCCTTTAAGAGAGCTCTCAATAACCAGTCTGTTGCTTAACTAAAAGGGTTGTTTTTAGTAAAAGAAGAAATCCTAATAAAATGCACACATACAGAAATAAAACACATGTAAAAACATACACACAAGTACTGGAAATACAGAGGTGAGTAGGAATAACAGGAGCTGTTGGGAGTTATAATTACCTATCCAGATGTGGAGAAGTCCACGGAAGAGAGACTATAAAGATGGAAGGAACCCAAATGAATTTTGGGGTGCATTGCCAGTAGGCACCCGGGGCAGACACACAGAGACTGAACTCTGAGTGTTGTTTGTATAGGAAAATTGTGTCTGACATTTGTGCCTGAAGCAGACTGACATTTGTGCCTCAAAATGATACCAAAAATGGCTTTTCCGGGATAAACAAAGACCCGGAAAATTTGTGACAGTTTACATAAGAGTTGAGGTCTGGTGTAAACTAAGGTGTTAATATGCTTTTGATGAGATTCTGTGAATGGCTGAATAGCATTCCCAGGAACAGACAAAAGGGACAGAAGATGTTCTTAGGAGTAGTTTTGGACATAAAACAAAGTTTATGTTGAAACTCTGATTGCTTCATCTGGTGATTTGGAGTGTTACTTGATTGCTAATTAAACTAATCAAAAAGAAACAATGCTGCTCGGTTTTTGCCTAGGCATAATCATAGGGCATGCTAGTCCTGGTGTCCATCTTTGGCTGAGGACAGACTGACAGTATAAAGTCGAAGGGAAGTGGGGCAAAAAATCTGGGCCAAGTTGTAGTGGGGATTCCTGGTCACACTCCACTGACTAATGTTGCACATAACAGGGAGGAGGTGGAATGGAGCAGTCGCACTATGGGGCAGCCCCTGCCAGTGGCATGGTTGCACACGGGTTTGGTCCGCTTCACCAACCTGCGCATAGACACATGGGCACATAGGTGCATAGGCGCAGCAGCAATCGGGGAAGGATCTCATGGCACCTGCCCCCACCCCACCCTTTTTCAGGATGCTCCTCACACACCTACCATTTTGCCAGACTGTCTCCCTGGAGGCTGTGGGTTGGGAGCTTTAATTCCGCAAGCTAGAAGTGTCCCCGCGGGCGGTTGTGTGTTCAAGTGCACGGTAAGCATGGGCGGTTATGGGCATCCTTGCTGGATCAGCAGGTTCACATTACCAGCTCTGCTTGATTGTGGCTGCTTGATTTGCATCCACACTTCCAGGAAGCGGGATCAATGTATACCCAAACGGCTTGCCCTGGCTCTCACCTGGTACTTTTTAAAAGCAGAATCAAAATGCTTCAGGACAGGGTGAGTACAGCACGGGAATGCCAGACAGCTGTGGCTGTATGAACCGGCCCACTTAATCCGCTTGAGAAACATGCCTATATTGGGCCGAACTGCCAGTCTGAACTCAGCCTCTGTGTCCACTTATATCAAGATGCCTGGTATATGGACTCCTGAGACACCCCTATTGGTGTTGAAACTGGTTGAAACGACCCCTCCTGAAAGACAGGGGGGTCGACATGCTTACAAATCTGTACCAGCATTCTTTTTGTGTGGTATTTTACAAATGCATGGGACTACATGAATAACCTTGTGCTTTTTGTATGTTTTACTATGTGCACGTGCCTCTTGGTAATGTGAAACCATGGAGAGAAAGAACTGAATGAGCAGGAAGTCACAGCAAACCGTGTATGATGTAATTCCAGAATTAATTTTAGAAACAATTAAGGAGCTGTAGAACATTGTACAGAGAGAAATAGTACAGAGAGAAATTTGGGAGGAACAGAGGAACAGAACAAGAATAATACTCTCATCCACAGGATGTGTGCCTTAAAATGTATACACAAAGAATTCTCAGTAGAAAATTACATCACTTTTGACCAATTTCTGTATTTGAATGTAAGAATTCCTTTGGGAAACTATTGCCTATGTAGTATTTTGTTTGCATGGACTTTATTATCCTTCTATGGAGCACCAAAGTAAATATAGTGGGGGAAATTCAATTACTTTGCTATAGCAAACTATATAGAAAAAATATGTTTGCTAAGCTTTAGCATTCTATTAGTTAAAACTGCATTGTTTTCTTGTATATTTAAAGTAAACGGCTAAGTGATTTGTTGTAAAAAGGAAGACAATCTGTGCATGTTAATTGCTGTAAATCTACTGTAGTTCTAGGTCTATACAGTAAAGGCAGCTTTAAGAATACTTATCAGTGGGAAAAGGAGCCTATAAATCTTTTAAATAAAAATACAGAGGTGCAGTTTTCTAGAGGATAATTCTTTAGATATGTTCTGAATACCACCAGATATTTTAGCACTGTAGATGGACATGTTTCTCTAGATCGTATATAAATTGTTTAATGCCACTTTTTAAATTAAAAAGTGGTTTGGGAAGAGGTAATTGAGAATGAAAAAGAGGTGAAGAAATGGGGCACAACCATTTCCCTATCAACAATTTCCTCACTGCAAATCTGTCTTTCAAGCTGCTTTCTCCCTGTGGGGCTTCAAATGTATTTGGCCAAAAATTATTCATGGTTTTGTTATACAGAATCTTCCGAGCACTTCTTAAGCCAGGAGTTCCCAGTGTAGTGCCCATGGCACCTTGGTGCCCACCAACAACTTTCTGGTGTTTTTAGAAAGGTGGGTGGGTCCAGGTGAGGCTTTTGACCAGCAAGGCTTCTGATTGGCCATTGGAGAGTTAATTGGCTGTACATATTTTTTTAAAAAACATTGCTTTAGCAGCATCTGCCACCACAACACAAGGATCTTCACTTTGGGACTGAAGGTGAGCCACAACAGCCTTTTTGTGGCTGGTTCCTGCCTCCTGAGGCAGCCATTTTGTGACTATATCCACCATTCTGTGTCAGAATTTCAGGCTCAAAAGGGTTGGAGATCCCTGCCCTAAAATATCCTGGCCTCAGATATTTGAAACTTTAGGAGAAGGTTATCAGGCACTTTTAATTGGGTCGGAACACTATTAAACACCCAAAGTACATATGCCAGAATTAATGTGTTCTTACATGCATTCATCTACTCCTCCCCCAAATCCATCACTTAACAATATAGAATTCCCAACAGCCTTTGGAATTCTGCAGTAGCTAAGGTTTCTGAACTATCTTAAAGAAAATTATGCACAAGCTACTTTGCAATACAGTGATAAAGCTAAGTTTCCAGGCAATGGATTATCCTGGCTATATCCTTGTCATTGAAATGTCACAGGCAGTTTATCAGATGTACCTAGCTACCATTCTCCAAAACAGGTGCATGATCAGTCCAGGAGCATCCATTTCTGATGAACCTGCTCTTTGAATGGGAATGTGATCTTACCAAGATCTTACTACTTTCTACAGCTCCAAAGAGCTATTAACATCATCTCTGCTTTCTTTGGGATTGTTCTTCCTCATGCAGCCCCTAATACAACCCAGGTACTTTATCAGGATTCTACTGATACTCTCAGAGATATGGTGTCAGTTTACCAATGATGACACCTGTTATTTATGGCCTCAGTGTTGCCCTAAAGAAAGAGAAGAAAGATATTAATGTTAATACTTGACCTACATGCCATTGAAAACTTGCATGCAATGGGAATGCATCTGAGACTTTTAAATGCCAGCAGATATGGAAAGTGCTGGATGATTTGGAACCAACTATGAACCCCTATTTTAAACCTGTTAGTAAATAATTTTATCCATTTATACATATCCTTGGAAATTCTGGGTGCATGTGTAGAGTATATGCACATGATCTGAAACAATTGTGTGTGTGTGTGTGTGTGTGTGAAGTGCCATCAAGTTACAGCTGAATTACAGCAATCTCAGAAAGAGTCTTTCAAGGCAAGGGAGAAGCAGAGGTAGTTTGAAATTGCCTTCCTCTGCAGTTACTTCCTTGGTTTCCCTTCCAAGTACCAACCCTGCTTAGCCTCCAAGATCAGACGAGCTTGGGCTAAATCATGCCCCTTTCCTTCCTACCTGAAATAATTAAATAGCCTTTAATACTGAAATTATTGTTTGGAATTTAGGTATGCTTGGTTATTTTTTCTTGAAACCCAGATATATTCTCTGAAATTAAAAAAAGAGTTCCTCCTGCATTTACTTCCAAAGATCACAGCTATGTTTTGTCTAGATCTCCATTCCTTGGGAGAGGACAGATATCTTCCTTCAATTTTTTTCTCCCCTTGGAGGAGCAGGACTTTCATTTTAGATATTATGCTTTGTTGTTCTAATTAATTTAATCTTATGTTTCACATCACTTTATATAAACCAGTTTGCATTTATAATTGTACAATTCAGGGTCAATCTCAACATTTATTTTATAAATAAACATGACATAGAAAATCCTAACATATAAAATGTTAAGATTTAGCATCTCAAAATAGTGCCTTGAATATGGAGGAAGGGTACTTGCAGAAGGGCATTTGACATTTTTGCTCGTATCTTTTCCTTGAATTAAATCACTCCATTGTTCTGTCAAGACTCAGCTGACTCCAGCAAGGAGCTTTCAAGGCAACTGAGAAGCAAAGGTGGTTTGCCATAGCCTTCCTCTGCAGAACTAGGTTTCCACTGAATCCCATCCAGTGTGATCTAGATTGCATTTGTTTAAGTGAAGAGATGAGGCTTGCAGGGATTGAACTGGATGACTCTGTGGTCTTTCTAACACCATGTGATATTCAGTAATGCAGAGCAATATGGATTTATTTTTCCTAGCAGCAAGAATGCTTATATATGTTGTTTGCAGATGCCATCAGAAATTATTCCAGGAGTTTTATTTCTCATGGCAGGTCGCCAGCAGTCATAAAATGATAGTGTGCTGGGGTGAGCTGACACCTTTCCTGCAAGGTCTTTGGTGGAATACATCTGTTCTACGGAGAGGGAACAAATTACATGTCTTGAATAAAAGTTGTGTTAGAAAGGCATCTGGGGAAGTATATGATGTGATTTGCATATTATGCAGATGAAAATGTAATAAGAATAGGTATATTGGCAGGCACTGCCTTGTTATCTGGCATTGATGTGTATGCCAGCATGGGGTACTGCAGCATAATCTCCTGTAATGTTATCTTCCAATTTAAATAAAAAATAACAAAATGAAATACAATCAAAGGAAGCAGGAGCAGCATACATAAATCAGTCACCCTTGTGACAAACCACATAATCCAGTAACCCAGTTAACATCAGGATATCAATATCCAAGTCTTCTATTATGAATTTTGCCGGGTCACAAAGGGGAAAGAGCCAAGTGCTTATTGAAGCCTCTGTTCCAGTTACTTCATTCCTGCTTGCCAGTTCAGAGTATATTCCAAGGAACATTACAGAGAACAAAAATCGAACACCATCAATATTAATGATCTAAACTAGGAAGATTGCTTTTAGTGTGCAAATTAATTACCCTAATCATGGGGTTTTTGTATCCATTTTAATGAAATAACTATTTATTTCACTGAGTCCTCAGCTTTTCTTTTGCAAATAAGGCACATTTACATGATAAATACATGAAATCTAAATGGATGACTAAATTAACTGAGAAAAGGGGGAAGGCTTTTAAAAATACAGTGTTTATAGGAGAAACAGCTAGATTAATGGATTAGTTTTCTGACTGGCATCTGTGATTAAATCTTTTTCATGTATGCCAAACAGAATTTAATGGAACTCGGGCACTGTCTATACTGCCAGGTTTTTGTATCTATTTTTTTTACTGTCATTACAAAAGTAGGAGTGCCAAATCCAAAATCACTGTTTATGTCATCTGAGCACAGATAGCTGCAGACCACACAATTCAGAAATAGTGGTAATACTCAGATTTTCTGGCTTTTACCCTTATTATTCCTGAGTCCTCTGTTTCCTCTCAAAATAATTGACATACATGTTTTCTAGCAACTAAAAAAGACTCCATGAAAACATAGGTCTAAGAGTATCAGGAATGTCCCTTATACTTAAATCTCTTTGTTCACATTTGTCTCACATTGCTGTTGTCTAGTCATGACAAGAATGGAGAAAATGCTTCAGGAATTTTAAATGTGCCTTTTGGAGTCCTGTGTGTTTTGAAAACTTTATTTATTATGGCAATGCTTTGAAGGGTTGCAAATTCAACAGAGAAAAGATTTGAAACACATTCCAGCTCATTTTTTTGATAACAGTCATGCCAAACAGAGCATCTTTCTCTGCTCTCTCCCCCTCCCCATTGAGCCACCAGAGACATCTCCAGCTTCCTTTGATTTGAAATGATCAATTGCAGCTGTGGCAGTCAGGCAGGGTGCCCCAGGCACAATGCAAACAAGTATTTCTCCCAGTGCTCTCAGATTTACATTTCAATTGCTGCCACATTTTTAAAGATAATTATAACCTTTTTATATTAATATTTTTTTCTGTGGCTTCTCTGATATTTTAGCAACATAAATATTAATTTAGCACATCAAGAAGAACACACGCTTTCTTCAAGGGAATGGCTTGAATAAAAATCTGTTTAAAAAAACAGATGGCATCAAACATGTTATCAGAATGTCAGAGCAATATCCTTCTGAAAGAGGCTTTTTCTTCCAATCTAACAGTGCAGTTCTGTTCCAAGATACTTTAGTTTAAGCCCAGTGATTTCAAGAAGGTTTAGACTGGAGTAACTCTGAAAAGGACTGGACTGTTATTATACTACTTTTTGGGGATTACCACTCTGGGAAATAAATTCAGGTAAAATGAATGAACACATAGGCCAGATGTTGGTTCTGGCAATTGCCTTATGATGGCAAGAAAGGGAAGTTTCACCTAACTATGTTAACTAGAAAGCAAATTCAACTGAAATCAGTTGAATGTATTTCTAAGTAAACATCTTTAGGATATATTTAAAAAGATAAATTAAAAGAGCCAGTTTGGTGTAGTGGTTAAGTGTGCAGAGTCTAATCTGGGAGAACCGGGTTTGATTCCCCACTCCTCCACTTGCACCTGGCTGGATGACCTTGGGCAAGCCATAGCTCTGTACCAGCTGTTCTCTCAAGGACAGCTTGGGAAAGAGTTCTCTCAGCCCCACCTACCTCACAGGGTGTCTGTTGTGGGGAGGGGAAGGGAAAGGATATTGTAAACTGCTCTGAGACTCCCTTGGGGAGTGGAGGGCGGGGTATAAATCCAATCTCTTCTTCTTCTTCTTCTATCCACAAATCTCATACTACATGGAACAAGTGAAAATAATTTAAAGGTCATGGTATTCCTTTCTGTTCTGTAAAAACATTTTTAACTATCTGAATTTATTGATTTCATGGATTTCATGTTTGTGTGATTAGAAATGCACTTTTAAAGCTTCATTTCCTGGCAGTGCCAAATGTTACATTTCTGCTGCTGATTCACTGGGATTTAGGCTGCTTTATGCATTTCCAACAAAGAAAGTATTGAATGTGTGCTGATGACAGTCCATGCACCCATAGTGGCAAATGGGTATTGCCCATGACTCCCAGAGCATCCACACTGTGTATACCTAACAAAACAAAAGCACTTTTCATATTAAAAAAACTTCTCAGTGTTTGAATTGGTTCTAGAACTGCAAGTATCATAATTTGTCCAGGTGAATATTATATCCTACAAGTTTACTACATTCTTGCATGGTCTCAGTGCCCATTGTTGAGACCATTGAACTTTGCAGCATTTCTTTGCTGTTGTAACTGTCCCTGATGTTTAATACTACTGCATGATTTTATTTCCTCCCACTGCACACAGCAGGAAGAGTCATCAGATTGCAATAACAGATTTTTTTGTTTTATTGTTTTTACTTAAATCATGCTCCGTGGTATATTTTTTTTGAAAGCTGCCCTTCCAATCACTGGTATGGAGGCATGTGCAGATTTGTACTCTCCTATTATATAATTACAAGTGTTTTCCTTAGGGATGACTGCCTTGCATTGCACAGTATCAATCAGGGTATTTACATTCAAGCAAATACAGTCTGAGAACATTTTTTTCCCTGAGTCCTCTGATAAAAACCAGGAGCTATTACATATATATTACAAGGAAAATTAATACTGGTGCTGGGCTAATACTGCAAGCAGGTCATTGTGTTAAACTCCTTGATAAAGTGCAGAGCTACTATAATTGCCGTGGGATCTTTTTATAGACAAGACCTTTATTTCCTACACACCAAAGCCATTGGATTGAGCACTGTTTAAAGCTGACTCTGGGAATAAAATGGCTCATGAAATATGCATGACTAACACATATGCTGCCAGGGGAACTTACTATATTATGTATGATCCTGCCATAATTGTAAGGAAATGATATTCATTTAAGTGGATGTTTATCACAGTTAAAGGTACACCTAACGAGACAAAGGCCATACATCTGAAAACACAAGGTTATCTCACAACTTCTAGCCTTGTTTGAAAAGAATATAGTTTGATTTATACTAGCTCCTCTGCTACCTGCAATGTATTTTTTCCCTTTGCTGTTTAAGAGTCCCCATCTCTTATATTTAGCTGCCAAATGGTCTATTAAAATGAAAGTACTTCCTATATATTTATGCACATCATTTAGAAACATTCAAGCAGCATATTGAAATTTAACTTCTGAGACTGCACTTTTCATTGATTAGCTGTAAAAGACAGATGCTTTTTACAGAAAACCATGAGATTTATGTGATTTTCCTTTTTTTACCTGTTTAGTCTTCTAAGGAAGGTGTGAAGAATTTATTTATTTCCTCCTTAACTGTATCAGTGCAATCTTAAGAGGAGTTACACTCTTCTAAATCCACTGAAGTCAATGGGCTTAGGTTATAACTCTGTTTAGGATTGCACTGAACCTTTCAGAGACCATGCCTTGCTTGGCTAAGCTTTGTTTTCTATAAATTGCAAATTCTTTTGACATGGAATTAACTCCCTCTTTGCCTGTTGAGAGTGGAGAAGTATTACAGACTATTTCTCACAGCAGCTTTGCAGGAGGCTCTGGCTGTACAATATGTACTTCTTGATTAGAGTTTCTTTGAGCCCTTCATGAGAAATTTCCACCCACTGAAACAAGATTCTTTTCCAGATCTGTTTGTATTTGGCTTGTGTTACATTCTCAGAAGATGTAGATTCCAAACTGTGTGAAATATATCGTCACCCAAGTGGTAATTGCTCTGACAAATGTCATCAACTGACCTGCAAGTCCTTTTCCAAGTGAAATAATTTTGTTTGCTAACCTATTTTAAAGTTTAGCTTCACCTTGGCATACTTGTGTTCTTTATAATCATACTTTAAACAAGAAAAGGAATTGAGATGAAAAAGGATACACATAGTTTCCAGCTGCTAAATCGTATCAACATTATTGCATGTAGCACTTAAAATGTATTACTTTATAGATGTTAACAGGCATGAAGTGGCTAAAATTGATTTTGCAAAAAACAGTGTTATTTTAAAGAGAATGTAAGAAAATTAATTCACTAGCCTAGCCAATTCTACAACCTTATCTTCTTGACCTAAGGCTCAAAAATCCTTGATAGACAGATTAACATTCGGTGGCTGGAGAAGCATGGACTAGTGAAATCTGCAAATATCAGTCTATTACAAGGTGAACTGAATTCTATGACATACAGGTTACTTTGCCAGATATCTCATGAAGAAACAAGGCAGCAAATGATTAAGATCATTCTTAATTTTTATTATCAACAAATCCAGCTGTGTGAGTATGATCCTGATCAGGGATCATTTTGAGCAGGAGCTCTGGGGAGCTCAGCTCCGGGAGTTGGTGCCAGCCCTCCCCCCCCCATGGGGGAATGCCTGCTTGTGTCATGGCTGCAGCAAAATGACCCCATCCCCTGGAAAGGTCCTTGTTCCTCCAGCCAGCCTTCTGAAGGCTTCAGCCACCACTGAAGCTATCCTCCCAGAATAGTGGTATTTCTGAGGCTTGGATTAGTAGCTGTCCCCTCTTTGCCAGCTTTCTTTCTTTCTTTCTTTCTTTCTTTCTTTCTTTCTTTCTTTCTTTCTTTCTCTCTCTCTCTCTCTCTCTCTCTCTCTCTCTCTCTCTCTCTCTCTCTCTCTCTCTCCTTTCTTTCATGCCTTCTGACATACTTCCAGTGATGTCAGGTGGTGTAGCATATGCAAATAAGTTACGCTAATGAGTTACGCTAATGAGCTCCTGCACCTCTTTTTCTATGAAATGACCCCTGATCCTGATGAACCTGAGGGAAGGTTGAGCCAGTAAGGAAGGTTGGTGAAATCTTTTTTGCCTGCTGAAAAATTAGAGCTGAAGTAACATAGATTTAAACCTGAGCATTGCCAGAGGTGTGAGAAAGGCATTCTTTGAATAAAGCCTCTCCCACTTCACCCTATCACTGCAATTTTTGAAAATAGTTTAAATATTAAAAAATAGACCTCCTGTGCTGACCTGTAGTTACAGTGGAGCTAAAGGGGGCTCCACCCCTTCCTTAAAGGGCCAGTCCCACAAGATTTGGCCCCTGCTTCTTCTCAAAAGCATTTAAAGGGATCTCCACCCCTCTCCCTCCCTCCTGGAAAATTTAAAGGGTCCTCCAGCTGATTGGTGGGCCATGTGCTCCCCACTGATCAGCTGAAGGGCCCCTTAAATCTTGCAGGAGAGGAAGAGGGGGTGGCCACCAGCACTCAGGCTTGGGGGCGGATTGGAACTGATATAAAAATAATGGCAGCCCCACCAGAATTTTTTTTTTTTGCACAAGTCACAAAATCACAAGCTACAAAAGCCACCATGAGCTTGCTTCAGTGGGGAGGGTGGGGTATAACTCTAATAAATAAATCCTGGCTATAAGCCTGCCCCTGTGTTTGTGATTGCATGTGATGAATCAATGAATCAAGTTGCTATGAGACACATGCCTTCACTCTGGGTGTCCACTCTAAGTGTACCTTAATTAGTGATTAGTACTACTACTATTTAAAGTGTTCCTGGAAGAAGAGGAGGAAATGATGAAGGGCTGGGACGTGGTAGTTTGAGAGCTAAGCTATGTGATATGTTTGTTTACAAGTTGTCTCTGTTCACTGTTTTGATCAGTCACATGTCTGCTCCAAGGATGTCACTTTAAAAACCTTAACAGCTGTTGTTGCAGATGAGGGGTGCCATGGTACTGGACAGGGATTGTGCTTTCTCCCCAGCCTTTTTCATGACCCTAAAGAGCCCCCAATGGGAAGCTGTACATATAAATTTGGAGCTGCTGAGCACTCACAGCTCAATGCAGACTGCTCCATGGATGTTCTTTCTCTGAGGCTTGTCTCCAAGGAGATTGGCGTGTTTTAAGATTCTGTTGTCTTACAGCTGGAAATGTCACGTCTTTCATTACCTGTAGACTGGGGATGATTTTCCCATCTGCTTGAAGTTTGTGGATTCTTTGGGTGAGGGAGATGACATTTAGGATTTCATGATATATCCAACGGTATTATCCAAATGGTATTATCTGAAGCTAAAACAAATTGCTTATCCCTACCAACTACTCAAGAAATCTTCTGTAGCCCATTCCCAGGTCCCCCTACTATTGAAGGTGGTTGGAGGGCAAGTTTAGTATGGCATGTGCGTGTGTAATATTTATAACCTGTATACTTGTGATTTGGGCATTTTTATGTTGATTTATTTTGTACTTTTTATAGGAGGTATTTTTTTCCTATATCTACAACTAATACGCTACAATCTAAGCTACATATACCTTATACAGAGAGTACTTTATCATTTGCTTAATACTACCATGTTACATAATATAATTATGAAGCATTTAGAACCTTGGATAAATTTCAATTATTTTGTTACTGCTACTATAAAAATTATCAAAACTATTTGGCAGGCACGCCCACCTAGAGAAATACGGTTAATTAAACAATTTATAATACATAGGTGCAATGCTTAATAAAACAGTTTAATCACTATTTCTTCTTTCGTCCTCTTCTTGTCTTAACAGTCTCATCTACTTTTGGAGCTGCTGCTCCTTTTTCCGAGTCAGACACTTCTTCTTCACTCTTTGAGCTATCAAATCCATACATGCTTTCTTGCGAGGCCAGTGAACCATCTGAGTCTCTCCCAGTTTTCTTTTCTTTGCTTTTTTCCAGAAATTTTTTCGCTTGTTGAACAGAGTCAATCTTATACTTCTTATCTTTGATGCTGAAGCATAGTCCTTCTGGAGTATTCCAGCGATAGATGATAGACTCAGACTGGAGCCAAGATGTCAATTTTCCATAGGCTTTCCTTCTTTTCCTTATTTCAAATGGGATATCCTTCATCACTTTTACTTCTTCTCCCAGGATCTTCAGAGCTGCTTTGTTTGTGGTCCTAAGCACCACGTCTCTTGTAAATTTTTTGGAGAACCTTATCATAATTTCACCAGGCAGGCTTTTCTTTTTAGTATAATCTGGATAGGTTCTGTAAACCATATCCATATCGCTTTTTATATCCGCTGCTTTCATGCCTGTCACTGGTTCAAGTGCTTCACTTAGCAAATTTTTAAGGCCTTCTCCTGTGTTTTCTGGCACATTCTGAAGTCTTAGGAAAAAATTCGATCTTTCCATTTGTAATTTCAAAAGCTGATCATGGTGGAAGACCTTTTCCTTCTCTGCCTTTTGTAGTCTTGAGTCTTGGTTTTTTACTGAAGTTTTTACTTCCAGAAGTTCTCGCTGCAGCTTCTCTGTGGTTTTATTCGACTCTTTTAGTTCTAACTGCATTTTGTCCATCTTCACGTTGAGAGCTGTCATTTGGTCCACTAGAGGTCGCAATAACGAGGAGAACACCGCGCTCATCTCTGTGGTATCAACCTTTGCACTCGGAGCTGTACTTCCTAGTTTGGGGGAAGGTTTCGGTTTCCCCGCCATTGTTGAGGCTGCGCTCTTTGTTTATAGATAGATAAGATGAACGAAAGGAGCAAATTTTCGAACAGCACTTATGTCCTTTTAAAGTTTATATCTCCAAGTGAGCGATGCTGCCATCTAGCAAGGCGGAGGGACTTTTATTCATGCAGTAACGCCACGTGAAGAGTCTGGTAAGTACGCCAGTCCCGGAGGGGGGTGGGTGGGTGGGTTTCACTCCTCCCGCCGTCTTCCCGCTGTATTCTGCTTTTCTTACTTCAGACTCACGTTTTCTCCATGCGTAACTGTCAGTTCCAGCCTCATTGCTTCGCACTCTCTGCTGCTTCACGGATTTGCGCTTTCAGCCATACGGCTCCCACGGCGGGGGAACCTATGGGGGTGATGAAAAGGGATCTCGATCCCTCGATCGCCACCGTAGGGAGAGATCCCCTTCGTGCCACCCCAGGCAGAGCCCCCTCACTGGGGTCTCTGGGGGCTCGGCACCAGTCCAGAGCCCCTTTTTCCCGCCGGGTACGGATCGCGCTCCCCGCAGTTGCGGAGGAGCACGTCCGCCATTATCGCAAGTCTTGCCGGAAGTCCTTATAGGAGGTATTAAATGTTTCTTTATTGTTGCTATTGTCCAGTGTTTTAAATTCATTTTACCCGGTGATAGTCATTTAAATTAATGATTAAGAAAGTAGAAGAGTGGCTGTATTATAAGATGGATACTATTGCTAAGTATCATGAAGGCTGCACAGAAAATACATTACCAACAGCTGACTGTTCTTTTGTATTCCAACATAATGAAGAAAGGAATAGCAGCATGTACATTTTTTAAGGAAACATGGATAATTCGATCCATTTTTGAATGATTTGAGAGAGACCACCACTAGTATCATGTTAAATGTTCACATCTACTATTGAATATGAGGCCCTCTTCACAGAAATAGAAGTTGGGTCTTGGTACACAAGTGTAACATAAAGCAAAGCAGTCTTATGATTGCTCCATTATGAAGCCAAGTATAAGAGTGAAAGTAGTGCTCATCTTGTCATATGGGAGGCTATGTATCAATTTCACAATAAATGCTTTGCCTGAAGAAGGGGCCAGACTGAAGCCCTGGCATCTCTAGTTAAAAGAGCTAAGGCAGGAGGTGTTGAAAGATACTCTTCCTAAAACTCCAGGGATCCATTGTTTAGCAGAGAAAACTAGTGATACTATGCTAGATAGGCCAATGCTTGATTTGCTATAAAGCATCTTCGTTTGTTCATGACTTTGACTCTTCCCAGAAAAGTTAATGAAAACCAATATTTTAATTTGCTCTACTAAAACATCTAATGATGATCCAAATCTTGGGACTGTAAGAGACATGCTTCAGATTTTGAATGCAAAACTCACCTTTGTTTTCCTGTTTCTTTCTGTTCCTTTTTACTTTTCTCCCAGTCATAACACACATTGATTCATCATGTGGTCAAGGCTGTTGGGGTCACATTAATTGGTCCTGAGAGATAGCTGAGGAAAGCAGTGGTGCTGTTTTGTCTCTTTAATCCCTTTGTATGGACAATGGAAAGAGGGTTGGGAGAGCCAGCTTGAACAATGGGGATGCAAAGTCTGGCAATGCTCCTCCCACTATCAATTATCACCTCACATTTAAGAGCTAGCCAGTCTCACAGATTTTTTCTCAGTTAAGTGTTGTTTACAGCAGTGAAAATAATGGCCAGCCTCTCTGATGTATCACAGCCCTGTTGATAGCAAGTTTATTCTTGTCTGTGATACCAGCACAAGAAAGCAAAGCCTTTTCATAAAATTATGGAAAGCAGAGAGAGCAGAGCTTCCAAACAGACAGGAGAAGCAGCTCTTCTTCCCCAATAATAGAAAAGGAACAGGGAGAAAAGTGAAACCACATTTGGCATACCAAATAAGAGTCAAGACTGGTGCTGTTTTAGATGAGATTCCGGTATAGAACAGTTAATGTTCACATATCTCTGCTTGATTGCAATGATTAGATGCACAGTGCATTAAAAAAACTTGAAACAAGGATGGGGTCATATGGCAAAAGGCTAAAAAGGTTGTAAATGTCAGTTACTTACTATACATTGGACTAGAAATGTAATGCTGTTACCCAGATAGGCAGTCTCCTAATTAGTTGGAGGAATTAGCAAAGGAGACAAAGTGCGAGGTGGGTAACTGGGATTCTCCACCCATGTATACCAGGAGAACTCCCGGGCAGATGTTCATCATGAAAGGTTTTTTATTAATAAAGGAAATCAAAATAAACAAAAACACAGAAGCACGCAGAAGAACTAAGAAAAGCAGGGAGGAAGGGGAGAGACCCCCAAGCCCCAACACCCGCAGCCACACCTCTCCCTTCTCGAAGATCAGGTGAGCAGGGCTCTCCAGCTGTGGGCACCTAAAGGGACCCCTTTAAGTGCTCGCATCACCAGCAATAGTTCTCAGAGGCGGGGCTTGGAGCAAGAACATCCCCAATGTGATATCATCACATTGGGAACACCCCGCCCCCTCCAGGAATGCCCCCCAAAGTCCCCTGCCGGGGACAAAGACGGAGACATTTACCAGAGAACAATGACTAAATGGCTTAACCAGAGGTATGACAAAAAGTTACGAAAAACCTGATGGCTTTGCAAATACCAGACTGATAGAGGAATCAAGAAGGTGAAAAGATTTAAGTGTAAATTAATGGCCACTTAAGGTGTAATGGGTGAAGGGAAATGAGACTGTGGTTAAGTGAATCAATAGGTCCTGGGTGACTCATTGTTAAGAGAACATAAGAGAAGCTGATGTTGGATCAGGCCATGCCCCATCCACTCCAACACTCTGTCACACAGTGGCCAAAAATACCAGGTGCCATCAGGAGGTCCACCAGTGGGGCCAGGATGTCTCTCTCCAGGGCAAGGAGGGGGTGTAGCAAGCCAGTATCTCTGACTTACATTTTGAAACCATTTTCTCAGGCCAATGCCTGCTTGGTATTTATTTTGGGTTCATTTTGGCCCAAACAATGTCCTGTACTAAGATATTAGGGTGATGCATGGAGAGGTGTCTCTGCCTCTATAAGCTATAGACTGTCCCTCTGCGAGAGGAGAAGTCTGAATGCTAACAATGCAGGGATTGTTTGAATCTATGCATGTGAAAGTTATTTTGCATGTAGGGGGCAAGACTGATACTTTTGTTTTAAAATACTATATACTTCACTTAATATACTATATATATAATATAGCTGAAAAAATGTAAAAATAATTTTGCTGCTTCTATCTAGTCTGACACTGGTGTTCTTTTCAGCTAGCTTGCCTTAGGGCATCTGTACTTCTTTTAAAACTTTTCTGCATCTATACTGAACTTCATTTTGACCTAGTGAACAGCACTGTTCCTGATGTACTTAATTAATATATATGAATATTCTCACAATTACCCTTGTGATGTATTTAGCATTTAGGTAATCATGATATGTAGTTATTAAATTTAAACTGACCTCTACAAAAACGGCTTCCAGATTAGGGGGGAAAACATCCTTTTCTTATACCTGTAGGTATACTGCCACCCAACTAATCTCCCAACTAATCTCCCCCTTACAAAACATTGTGAATAAAACATATAATTACTAGAAGAGACTGGCTCATTTCATGCAGTGAATTTATTTAGGTGCATACTATCAACCAGAAGAACAGAAGCTCAGCTCCCTTCTTTTCAAAGTAGATCAGTGCATAGCCTGTGTGTCTGTGTTTGCAAATATGTCTATTAGCCATCCTGTTTCTTAACAGAGAACTAAAAGTGTCTGTAGCTCACAATGATACATTTACGAGACACCCTCCAAAAGCAGCAATGCCACATCAAAAGCCTGCTGGTTCCCAACAACAGTGAACTCTTTTGAACAACCATGAACCTGATGCACTTTTCTTATGCTGTGAACTATTAGGAGCCAAGAGCTGAGAATCGACAGCATGGTTTCAGCAAACACTTAGTTAAAAATGGATCTCACAATACACAGAGAGACACAGAAACTGTACTATTAAACATAAATTCTACATAACCCAGGCATTTTTTAAATACATCTGTGGGTTTCTCAGACAGTTTTGTTTTCCCTGTGGCTATTTAATGAACATATACACATCACTGAGAGAGATGGTGTGCTGTGCATTCATTATCTGATCCCATTTCTCTTCCAGCTCCAATAATTATTATATTTTTAAAATCAAGGATTTTGTTTTTCAACCCGTGTAGTATTTTTGAAATAAGGAATGTGAGCTACACTTTGAGAGACAGTGTGGTGTAGTGGTTAAGACCCTTGAAATAATAGAAGCAGCACCTGTAGGTTTAAGAAATAAATTCCCTCCATGGCTGTTGCTAGCTAACCGTACAATATTGCTAGCCTACAAGTTTTGGGTTTTGTCAGTAAAAGGCAGTGGAGTGGGCTCTTTCCAGGGCTGTTTTGACTCTTAAGGGCTAAATGCTATATGTTACCTAGTACTTAGAGCAATGGTTTGGGGTTTTAGTGTATGATTTGCATGATTCAAAGGTTGCTGTTTTTTCATGTGAGACTTATATTACCTTTTGACCTACTACCTATAGGTCAAACAGAAGTAGAATTTGAGTTGAAGTCCTTGTAGTGATTGAACATTTTGGCCAATGTACAAACTTCATGTGTGAAAATCCCCTTTCTAATGTTATGGCTGAGATGTGTATCCTCCATGGACTATTTCTGGATATATATTTTTATAGCAACAGTATCACACTCACAGCATCCAAAGCTGCTTATTTCTGCTGAATAACTGAGACAGCAGATAATCCTTTTTCAAACTTCAGCACCAAATTCCAAAGCCACCTCTTTCACCTTTTTCCCTTTTCATGGTATTTTTGCCTATTCCTCAATATTGGTCATATAAAGTTTTTAACTTCATCATTTTGGTCAGATAGGGTGACAACATTTTGTTTTGAAAATGAACCATTGCTCAACACTATGGGTCCCCGCTCCCCAACTCTTCATGTCTCAATTATTTTCACTTGGAAGAAATACAGTGGTGTACATGCTCATTTATTCATAAGATGCCAAGAGTAGAGAATGAGCATAAAGACACCCTGAAGTATCAGGAACAGGTACCAAATTGGGCAAGTCCACTACTTTATTACCCAGAGCCATATATATAATTATACTAAAAAAAATCAGCATATGATATTGAAATGCTTTTATAAATAAAGGTAAATTTTGAGCACTGGTCTAATTCCTATGCGTTGTTTTCTCCTAAAAATTCCTGCCAATTAAATTTGTCATTTCATAACTGTGTTCTTTAGTTTTAAGTGGACAGCTGTGTTAGTCTATAGCAATGAGAGAATCGTGGAATAAAAGTCACAAAAATACAATAATATAACCATGAATATATACTAAATATTGGTCAATTTTTTAAAAATAATTATCTGTATACACACACACACACACACACACACACTTTGACCAATATTTAGTAAGTATTCATGGTTATATTATTGTATTTTTGTGTTAGTCTGTAGCAGCAGAACACATTTAAGTCCACAATTACCTTAGAGACCAATTTTTTTCCCAGGGTATAAGCTTTCATGAGACAAAGCTCACTTTGTCAGAAATGTGTTCTTTTGGGATAGTGTACAGCAATAGCTTCTGAAGTCCTTCTTTCAAACAGGTACTTTGAAAACCTGCCAAATACGTTTCATAAGGTTTACTGGGGAAAATCAAAGATAAGGCACAGATTTATAATCTGCTGCAGCTGCAAACAATACATATTAATATAGAACAATAAAATGATGTATACATGATGTATATTTTGACAGACACATCCTATGCACTTGCTAAATGTAACTTTTTAAAAAAATATTGATATTTAATGGCTATATAAGCCATAAAAGTATATAATATACTATACACAACACATGGTTAGTAATATATGGTTATAAAAACTAAGTCTGTTACAAGGTTACAGTCAGTAGGGGCCTTAAAAGCAGATTAATTTATTATTTCATCATGGCGTCTCAAGTCTTCTAAGCATCTTTTCTCTAGTACATATATCTGCCTGTGAAACCTGATTAGACACTGTAACTGATTCATTCTAGAACAGATTCCCTGCTGGGCTAAGGCTACTAGTACACTTGAAGGCATTTATACATTTCATACTGACTGCCAGAGCTTATTCTTTAGCTCAGTAGGCGGTCTTAAAGAAAGCTTCTGAAGTAAGGTCTAACAGCCTCTCTAAGACCTGGGAGTTTATTTTTCCCTCATCAGGGTGATGAGCAAAGGCTAGGAAAAAGTTGAGCTCCTGCAACAAACTGCTGGTTCTTCACATCAGGCACATGGTACTTGAGGCATTTTGGAATCTCAGAAGCATCACAAAAGCTCTTGCAAGAGGGCTTACTTGAAGGGGTTATAAAAAAAAGAATTTTCTCTTAGGGAACTTATTTGCATTAATAGCACTTGATTCTAGGTAGCAACCGTGCACCAACAATTCAGCCTAAAAGGATAACAGTAGCTGAGTAGAACAAACTTCCAACTGTGAAGCAATTATAGTACTGTTGAATGGCAGATTCCTTGCATGTGGTCGCTTTGGGCTCCCTACTGTAGTGTGCTTATAGTTTTACAGGTGGATAAAATGGATTGGAATCAGTCCAGTTCCATAGAAGTGGCAGCTATACTGCTGTTGATAAAGACATTATTTTGCTATTAATACATCCCTGTGTTTTTTTTGGGGGGGGGCTATCAAATAGAATGTCTTTCATGATGCTGATTGGGTGTGACAGCACCTGTTTCTTAATTCTGGAATCTGCAACCTGTGAAGAATCCCTTGAGCTTTTGACCATGCTTGCTCTCAAATACAGCCTGATTTTAAGTACATGCAGAAAGTAAATACAAGTGATAGCCGAGAAAAGCTAGCTTGAAATGCAATTGATGAGTGATTCCTCATTAACCATTTCTTCTGGAATATAGACTGCTTGCTTGAATTGTGTGGGTTAGTGAATCTCTGGTGGCTGCTTATGGGCCTGTCCATGGTGAGCCCTCCTCTAGAACAGGATGGAGGAGGGGACAGAACCCTTGCCAACAGTGTTTTAGCCTCCAAGTCCATCTTTGCTCCCCTCTTTGCTTTACAAAAACCAGGGCTTGGAAAGTTCAGCAATATTTTTGTGAATCCTTAGGAACTCTAAAATGGCTACTGGGAGCGCACTGGGCATTCTTTTTCTTAAAGATATTGGTGCATTTTTTCCTGTTATTTTAGGGAACATTAATTGCTTGATTTTTTGATTTCAGTGTTTTCTGAAAACATGGGATTTCCCACAGGCTTAAAGAGAAAGCTCCCCTATATGTCCTGAGCTCATTTTTGCTATCTATTAATCCATTCCCTATGTACTGGTTAGAATTAGACATACAATATTTAATATTTATGGAAATATAATTTCTGTAAAATATGTGATGGGCTGCACCGCCTGGTCAAGGTTAAGGGACATGGGCAGACTGGTGTAATGACCCAACATTCCATCGAATACAGCTGGGAACTCATTACACACGTCTCTGAAACCCGATGGCCGCACCTGGTGCACCCCAGTTACTCCAAAGCCCAGGAGCATGAACCAGGACAGGCCCAGTAAGCTTGTGAGCCGCCCTTCCACTACTAACAAGTCCAAAAAACCCTTAAAATGCTTGTACTCCACGTAAAACTTGCCCCATCCCTTAACAGCAACCGGGTGTTTTTGGAAGTCTCTTAGGGTTAAACCCAAAGGAGGGTTTCTGCAGGTGGGCCCCCCCTAGTGGACAGAGCCTCTTTAATGTTTTAGCTGAGACAATGGAGAAGGAGGACCCTGTGTCCAGCTCCATCTCACATGGGGACCCCTCAATAAACACAGTCACATGGAGTTTGTCTAGAGTGTCCCAGGGCAAGCTCAGTACCTGGTCGTGGTGGGCAGTCATCGTGGTCAGTTCTGCCATTTCCTTCTGTGTAGTGGCCTGCCTCAGGGGACCTCTGGAGCAGCATGCATGTGTTATATGGCCTACTTTTCCATAGGAATGGCAAGATGCAACTCTGAAGTGGCAGGAGTGGCATTCATGGTCATCTCCACAGCTGGACCATGGCACTTGCTTGGTGGTCCTTGTAGGGATGGTGGTCGCAGTGGAGGAAGGCTGTGAGTCCTGGCAGTGTGGAAGTCTAACCTGGAGCATTCTGTCATCATCCGATGCATCAGAGACTGGGGCCATGGCAGCCTGATGCATGGAGTGGCTCTGGTGATCGCGGTGTGACTTCTCGTATGTGGTGGCCTCTCGCAGGGCCTTTTCTAGTGTCAGCTCCTCATGGCCGATGAGCTTGCAGTGGAGCTTCTGTTCCCAGATGCCTGCAACAAATTGGTTGAGGAGAGCATCTTCTAGACTGGGGAACCCACATTTGGTGGCCAGTCAGTGGAGGCTGGCCAGGAAGGTGGTAGCCATTTCTTTGGGCTTTTGCTGACACAGAAAGAAATCCATGCACTTCGCCATCTTGGTTGGTTGAGGCACAAAATGGCCGGTGAGTGCCTTGACCAGCTCGTCATAGGTAATTTCTTCTAAGGACTTTGGCACAATGAGGTCCTGGAATAGTTGTAAGGTCTTGATTCTGCAAGAGCTGAGCAGGAGTGCTTTTTTCTTATCCTCATCCATGATGTCCTGGAACCTGATGTAGTACTTCAGCTGTTCTACCCACGTTTCCCAAAGTTCTGGGTGAGCGGGGTCGAATTTTGGAAGATGTCCCAGAGCAGCAGCCATGACCCTGGGGAGTGGTGCAAGGCACGGAGCGGTGCAAGGCATGGAGCACTGGAGCTCATTTTCATTGCGTGGTGCAGTCCTGGAGGCTGAGGCAGTCTTGTTCATCAGGATCCCACCTTCATTGCCAGTGAAATATACTGGGTTCAGATGCAGTCAAGTGATCAGCTCATAGTTTATTAGTGATTCAGCAAGAGGAAGAAGACTAAAAATCAGTGGCTGAAGCCGGGTATTTATGCCTAAAAAGGTTACACCCAAACACACCCCACTCCCAACGATAGGCTATTTATACTGCATTGTCTCCCAATTGGTTTTACTCTAGGATCCTTGTCTCCCTACTGGTACATTTTAAGCTTCTAGTAAGCTTTCGTTATGCAACTTCAAGCTAAGACCTTTTGCAAGTACAGTACAGGCTCAATAAATAACACAGTGTTTTCTGAAAACATGGGATTTCCCACTAGCTTAAAGAGAAATTATCTGTCCTGAGCTCATTTTTGCTATCTATTAATCCACTCTCTATGTCCTGGTTAGAATTAGACATACAATATTTAATATTTATGGAAATATTATAATTTCTATAAAATATTGAGATGAGGCAGCTCTTTTCAAAACAACATGCTTCTTTATTGAACTGTGAACCAAAGAACCAGGCTCAACAGGAGCCAATTTATACTATTGCAAAACCACACCCACCTCAAACAACAACCAATAACAAGGAGGCAGCCAGAATCCTTCGTTTGCATGAACTATATACAAAGTAACTTTATGCCCTTGCAGCTATTGGGTTATATTCCATAGTTCTGATATGCTGTTGCCAGTAAAACCACCAATAGTCTTGTAGGCTTTTGGAGCCTTGCTGAGACTGAAGCTCCACCAGTACATAACAATTTCAGTGTTTTTTCTAATCTTAGTACACTAATAATATTAAGTCACCAAAGCTCTGCTAATGAAAACAGACCGAAAGGTGTTTAGTTCATATTATCTATGCCTTGGCAGAAGGATGCATAGTAATTTTACCAGTATTTTGAGTATTTTAGGTGTTATTATCTATGTTTATTTATCTTCTTTCTTTTTCATCTAGCTCCAAGAAACCATATTTGTACCTTCTTTTTACCTTGAATAGCAATAATGGTTTGAATACTAATGACAATATAATAGAAAACATTTTGATATTTACTATTTTATTTGTCAGCCAATTTTTCATAAAACTTTACTTTTTAAAAATAGGACAGTAGATTTTGGGGGGGGAAGAAAGAGATTTGTTAATCTGAATATCTGGAAAACAAGTGAGTTTTTTAAAAAGAAAGCAGGATATTAAATAAATAGCTACAATGATATACCATTCTGTTTTCTTTTCTGCTTGTGAATGACATCTATATACTTGGCTAAGTTCCTAAAATTTAGGATTTAAAATAACTTGGTTTGAAACTGTAACAAAGAGCTAAAGATAACAAGCTTGAATTAAGACACTTTACTTTCCATTTACTCTTCCCATGTCCCCAGCAAGTAATTGTCTATGGTCAGGGTCATTCCACTTTCATTCATATGCAAGTAAGCTAGTTCAGCCTATTTTATGCACAAACTGCATGGCTGTTTGGGCATGCATAGCATTTGCATCATGTTCCTAAGAATGTATGCAAAAATATTTTTTGTATAGGAACACCTTTTTAATTACTGGCCATGGTACTATGGTACATTGGCTATGGTACTGGTTATTGAATCTGAACATTTTATGCAATTGTCATAGTACTGAAAATCTCACAAGCTCTGCCAAAAAAATTTCACTGGGGTTGGGTACAATTTGGGTCATATTGTTTAAAAACTTGAGCTAGACTTCTATCAGTTTCAGGGAAATATATTCACTGTTCTGAAAATCATTCCAGGGAGCCTCCTTTCCAAACTTCAGGTACAGGAGAAAGCAGTGCACTTTTTGTAGAAAAGCCCAGCAGGAACTTATTAGCATATTAGGCCACACCCCTGACAGCACAGCTCATTAACATATTAGGCCATACCCGATATTACCAGAAGTGTGGTCATCCAGCCACATCCACCTTTTGCTTCTTACTCTGTATACCTTGTTGTCAAAACAGTTTTGACAAAACCAATAAAAACATTATTTTCTGTCCCATCTATACAAAATCTTGCCTGAACCAATATCTTATGTCCAACAATTATTCCCACACTGGGTTGGAATCAATTCCTAAGTTCATTGTTGTGTCTTGTTGGGAATGGCTTGCAAATATATGTGTGTCTAAAGTCTGCATTAAAGTGGTTTGGTGCTTACTGCCATGTAAGAAAAAAATCTGAAAAAGTAGCTTCATTGTTGTGTGTGTTGGCAAAACACTTGACTGTTGCATGGGGCTCTTTGGGGGACATCTGCAGAGAAACTAAAAATGAGCATGGTCAGCTGCACTTTGGCGATTGCCTGTTTTGTGAAATTTAAAAAAGTGGGCAGAGTTTCTGAAGAAGATGATTGTCCCTCTTCTCCTGCCACTGGATTGACATCTGCCTTTAATGGGCCAGCAAAGTTGATGTTCTTAAACCTCCTAATAAGAGAGATTTCCGCTTCTGAGGAGTTCCAACGATTGGTGATCTTGTGATGGTAGTGATACTTTTATGTGGTAAAGACCACCTGTTCACAGGATAATTTTACCTGTGGGACAGACTCTGCATGGTAACCACTGCACTGGTACATAATTGCTTGTAAAAAGTACTATAGTGTAATAATTCAGGTGGGTAGCCGTGTTGGTCTGAAGCAGCAGAACAAAGTTGGAGTCCAAAGTTTCATCCAAGGTATAAGCTTTTGTGTGCATGCACACGTCTTCCATATGAAGAAGTGTGGGTGGCACATGAAATCTTATACCTTGAATAAAATTGTGTACCTTGAATAAAATAGTCCACAAACTACTCCCATCCAGTGCATCCACAAACCTAGAAGAAGAAGAGATTGGATTTATACCCCGCCCTTCACTCCCCACGGGAGTCTCAGAGCGTCTTTCAAACTCCTTTCTCTTCCCCTCCCCACAACAGACACCCTGTCAGGGCTGCCAAGTCCCCCGGTAGAGCGGGGGAAACACCGATTTTTAAAGCTTTCCCCCGCTTTTCCAAAATTGGCCACCGGGGGGACAAAATGGCTGCCAGCAGAGGAACCTCGGAGCCTGCCCTGCTGGCCTCTTGAACTTCTTAAAAGGGAAATTTCCCCTTTAAGAGCTGATCGAGCAAGACAGCCCTGCCCAGAGATTAAGGAGGGACTAAGCTCTTTCTACTGAAGGGCTTCCGTGCAAGGTTGCTGCTGGAGTAAACTGCGTAAACTGCTGGGGTCTGCGAGTTCTTTTCCTTCTCTGTCTCTCCCCCTCCCCCTCTTTCTTTTTTCTGTCTGTCTGTCCACTGTGGTTTTGTCAAAGGAATAAACTGTCACTTCCAAAGAGGTAAACATCACAAGGAGAGGTTGCCTGTAGAAGGTCTGGGAGTGGGATTGTTTAAAATGTCTTGTCGTGGCTGCTTGGGTCCCCCCAATCTTCATTTCCCTTCTGCAAATAAAAGTTGGGATTCCTCATTTTTATGCCAATTTTCTGTTTCTTTCAACCATGTCCCCCCCCCCCCCCCTCCGGCAGTAAAAATCTGCATTTTTAAAAGCATTTGTACATCAAGTAACCGGCATTTTAAGTTAGGGATGGATCCAACTAGCTTTTCTGCTGGCGAAAAGGGGAGGACAAAGGTCCTCTTTAGCCACCAAAAAGCCTATGCTGGGGGGGGGGGGGAGAAGTTATGGGACTTACATGGACAACAGCTGGGTGAAACAAGGGCCAGAAATAAAGCCTGGGAATTGGGCAAGAGTAAGTGAAAAAGCTGTCTGTCTGTCTGTCTGTCTCTCTCTCTCTCTCTCTCTCTGTCCCCATCCAGCAGAGGTCTATCAGTGGCTATTATAGCCACAAGGTCTAAATGGAACCCTTTGTCTGGGGCAGTGAGGCTCTGAATTCTTGGTGCTTGGGGGGGCAACAGTGGGAGGGCTTCTGGAGTTCTGGCCCCGCTGCTGGACCTCCTGAGGGCACCTGGTATTTTTGGCCACTGTTGTGACACAGAGTGTTGTACTGGATGGGCTGTACTGGATGGGCCGATCCACTGTGGCTTCTCTCCTGTTCTTATGATATGAAAATCATATTTAGCACTTGTGTAGCACTTAGGGCTTCATATTCTGCCGAGATGAGGAAGGATTCAGTAGGGCCGTTGCTCAGTGATAGAGCATCTGCTTGACATGCAGGAGGTATCAGCCTCTTCAGCTAAAAAAGGATCAGGTAATAGGTGACATTAAAGATCTCAGCCTGAGACCCTGGAGACCCACTACCAGTCTGAATACTCAATACTGACCTTGATGGACCAATGGCCTGATTCAGTATTAGGAAACTTCATGAGTTCATGTGTCAGCATGTGGAAGCAACATCACAGGATGTGACATCACAAAATGATGTCACTTCCTTTCTCCTGGCTCCACCCCCAAAGTCTCCTGGCACCACCCCCAAAGTCCCCAGATATTTCCCAAGTTGGACTTGGCAGCCCTACACCCTGTGAGGTAGGTGGGGCTGAGAGAGCTCTGAAACAACAGCTGGTACAGAGCTATGGCTTGCCCAAGGTCATCCAGCAGGTGCAAGGGGGGAGTGGGGAATCAAACCCGGTTCTCCCAGATTAGAGTCCGCGCACTTAACCACTACACCAAACTGGCTCCTAGCGTTGTTCTGCCAGTGAACTAGGGTTGCCAACTCCAGGTTGAGGAAATCCCTAGAAATTTGGGAGTGGAGGGTGAAGTTTAGGGGAAGGAGGGACCTAAGCAAGGCATAATGCCATGGACTCTACTTTCCAAAGCAGCCATTGACCTGATTTCTGTAGTTTGGAGCTCAGTTGTAATTCCAGGAGATCTCCACACCCCACCTGAAGCTCAGTGAAGAGCCCTGGGCAGAGGTCTCTGTTCATCATAGTGAGTGTGTACAGAGTCAGAGGTCAACAGCTTCTTTACAGCCAGAAAAGCATCTTTATGTTTGGGAGTCCACTTCCATGGAGCAGCTTTATTTAACAGGCAATGAAGAAGTTCTGCTGTAGTGGCTTTGTTTTTAAAGAAAATGAGATAAAATTTAGGAGTCCCAGAAATGCCTGAAGATCTTCCTTTCATTTTGGCCTAGGGGCATCATGTATGGCCTTTACTTTATCCTGTGTAGAGTGGATACCAGCTATATCAATTACTGGGAACTGGCCTGGTTCTGCAGATTCTTAGTAGGCTCTGCATTCTTGCAGGCTGCTAGCAGGAAAACTGAGAAGAGGAGCACTGAGTCCCTTCTTCTCTCCTGCTTGCTCTGAGGCCTTCTGGAATAGCCTCTTAAAGAGGCAGTACACAACAATTCTTAAGACCATTGCTTCGTATTTACTGCATGGCATGATCTGTGGGGAAGAACAGCATGCACATTAATCAGCTTACACTGCTTTTCAATGCATATGATGGTATGCACTCAGACAGCTTTAATACTAAAAAATGACAGTAAAAAGAAATGCTCCAATATTTCATAACTTTATATGTTTTCAGCATTTCCAAGTCTCTTCCATACCTAGAAGCTTCTTTATCTCTAGTAAGGCTATTTCCAAATTGCTTCCATTTGTACATTATTCATATGAGGCAAAAGCTTTTAAATGTGTTTGACAAGACAACTTCTTAAGCAAAGTCATTAAGATAAGAAACCTCTGCAGGGAAGGAAGTTATTCAGATTATATACAAAACCTCTTGTGCATATATGCTACAAGGCTTCTACCCTTCCATTCCTCCACATCCTATTTTTGTCTCTCAACTACTTGCAGGGGAAAATGTAACAAATCACCACTCTGCTACAAGTAATGGATGTTTCTGTCAATGTGCAAAACAGTTCTGCTCACAGAGTTATAAAACACTGGAAATGGGAACACAGCCAAGGAAAAAATTTTGCATTTTAAGCTCTATGGTAATTTTAGAGACCCAAGATATTAAAAAGACAATGTCTTGTTTCTTATTGCAAAAATAGTAATACATTAAAATACAGTGGCTTGTGATTTAGGGATTTCCACAACCCATTAACAGATAACAATTTTATTTTACATTTTTATGGCCTCGACACAGTTCTGCTTGTATATCTTTAGACCCATTGTTCAGTAGTTATGTCTGTGGACATATACAATGCATGCACAAATTACACATCAACATACAGTATTTCTGTATGTAGCTAGGCATGCATTCTCTGTGAACAGTCTCTAATATTAGGAAAATTCTGTTTCAGGTCTTCCTTGGAGTACACACCTTATTTATAAATAGCCTATTAGAAAAATCTCGGTCTTGGAATAACATTTTCTCCCTTTGTCTGTACTACATGTATCACATTCTCTTTACAAGGATATTGAGAAATTTGGCCACCTATCTCTCCATCTGCCCACTGAACTTTTTAATTTTTAAGAATAAAATGTTCAAACCCTTCAGAGAAGCATGGGGATTAGCTGTGTACAAGTGCTTCTCGGTGTCGTTCATGCTGATTTTAGTATGTGCTAACTTATCAGACAGAAGGCTGCATTTGTTCAACGAATGACCGATTGACTCCTAGATTATCTGGTACATACCAGAACATTGCACTCAAATAAGTCATTGTAAATATTGTGATTTTGGGATCTATCGCCATATATTCATTGTAAAGAGTCTTCCATATAGGTGCATTTTAACATAGATTTTGCATTTGCTATGTAGCCACTCAGGAAATCTATACAGTATCATTGATCTGAAGTGGTAAGGAATTCAAATAGCAACATCCCATTATATAATCATGATCCCAGACGAGCCTGAACTCATCAGAGCTTGGAAGCTAAACAGGGTCAGCAATGGTTAGTACCATCAAGGAAGCCCAGGGTTGCTATGCAAAGGAAGGCAATGGAAAACAACCTCTGCTCACCTCTTATCTTGAAAACCACTTGAGGGGATAAATTGGTTGCAGCTTGACCGCACTTAATTATTATTATAAAAGGTACATCTTTCCATGCCATCCTGTTCCTTTGTTAGAAGGCTGTTCTTTGAAGTAACAGACTGTTTTTCATCCAGGGGCTGACTGAATATATTATCTTTGCTTTTTTAAAAATTACATTTTCATGAACTTTCTTTCACACTGGAAGTGAAGGCAGCACGTATAGGGGTCCCTAGAAGGTTTGCCACTGACTAAGCCCATATCTCCTTATTCTCACAATTATTGCCACTTCTAACCATAGCCTAGGGCCATAAACTTTGTTAGAGTGTGAATTAGAAATCCCTGCCATCCCTTATCTTCTTGGTCAGTAAGGAAGGCAAACAACAAATATTTACATTGATTTGATTTTTTTTAAGGTTGCCAGGTCCAATCTTCTCCCCAGCAGGGGGATTAGGGGGCATTCCAAGAGGGGTCATACAGAATGATGCCATCATGTCCTGGATACAGCTCACCCCTGCTTCTGCCTTTTCCCAACCATTTAAAGGGAACCTTCCCTTTAAATGGTTGGGGGGAAGAGTGAGGGCCAAGTGCCTCTTGCAAGGCAGAAGCTGGTGGCATTTACTTGAAAAGAGTGTGTGCTGTGTGCTCCTGCCCTCTAGCAAGACAGGAGCCAGCGGCACCCGCTTGGAAAGAGTGGGCACTTGGCACTCCTGCCCTACAAGAGGGGAATTTGCCTTTTGTAATGTAGGAGCCGGCAGCCCCCACTTGGAAAGAGCGGGGGCCATGGGCTCCTGCCTTGCAAGCAGTGAATTTGCTGCTTGCAGGGGAAGTGCGTGCAATGCCCACTGTTTTCAAGCGGAGCTGCAGACGACTGTTGTGGGCACTGGCCATCTGGCTGGCGGCAGGTCTGAGCCCTAAAAATCGGGGGAACCCCTGCCCACAGCTGGGGACTGGCATCCCTGCCCCACCTTTCTGCCCTCATAAGGGCCACCAAGCTAACAAATATATAACATGCATAATAAAATCACATCTTAAAACCCATCAAAACCATCAAAAAGGTATTATTAACACAATTATAACTGGAGCTAAAATACACATACAAAAACTTTAAAAGAACAACTAAAATATTGGGCAGGAGAGAGGGAGGGAATGCCAAATAATCCAAAAAAAGTCTTCTTCTGCTGTTGAAAGATGGTAAAAGAAAGGGACAAATTAATCTCCCTGGGGAGAGAGTTCTAGAGTTTTGCTGCCATGATAGAGAAGGCCCTCTCTCAGGTTGCCACTCAGACAGCAGCGGCACCCAAAGCAGGGCTTCAGATGATGATCCTAGCAATAAGGTAGGTTAATAAAGGAGTAGGCAGTCCACCGGTTATGCTGGTCCCAAACTGTATAGGACCAACAGGGCAACCAAGGCTGTTTCAGTCCCATAACTAGACCTAAAATCAGATTGAAAAGGATTTGAACAATCTGTTTAATCCAAGAATACATGAAGTTTTTCAGCCACCACTAGGGTTGCCAGTCTCCAGGTGGTGCCTGGGGATCCCCTGCTTTTACAACTGATCTCCAGCTGGCAGAGATCAGCTCCCCTGGAGAAAATAGCTGCTTTGAAGGGTGGGCTCTATGGCATTGTATCCTGCTGAGGGCCCTCCCCTTCCCAAACCCCGCCCTCTCCTGGCTCCACCCCCAAAGTCTCCAGGTATTTTCCAACCCAGACTTGGCAACCCTAGCCACCACCCATTCAATCACCTTACTCAGTCATTATTGAGATCTCCAAGGTCCAGAGTATCCTTTTTTATAAGTGAGGGCACCACCTTTCAAGATTATGGTGATCACTATTGCAAGGAAGCATTAACTCCCTCTCAGACCCAGTCACCCAGTCAGCCAGCCCTCCCCCCGGCAATTTAATTAAGCAGGAAGGGCAAGGGTCATACAAACAACTGGTAGGCCTCAAGCCTCCAAGGATCCTGTCTGTATTCTCAGAGTTAATATACTGAAAAGTACTCCAGACAACTGGAAAAGTTGGCACCCTGACACTGACTCTGCCCCTGCTAATGTAAAGTTAAGACTGAAATGGGTAGGAGAGATTTTATCTGCAAAGTGTTGAGAAAAGTGATCACAGCAGGCCTCAAAGCACCCCACCTCTTCCTGTAGGGCAGATCCCAACAGGCCTCTGACCATCCAGAACAGATCCGCAGACCTATACTGTGTAGACAGTGACACAATGGTGGTAGAATGCAGTATGCTAAAATGGGCTTTAGTCTGCATCATTTTGGGTTAGTCCTGAATTTTCCTCCACTGTGGCTCTGGCCGTCTTTTCATTGCCCTTAGCAACTCACACATCAGAATTACAGGAGAAACAGATTATTAAATTGCAAAGTGGACTGGAGATAAGCAGAAGGAACCAAACTTTTCAATTGCACCTTAACAGCTTGAATATTCTGTTAGAACCAATACATTTTTCTACAGGCTAAATAATTTTTTGTCTTTAGACAACAAAAATCTATGTATTTCCCTGTGCCATATAAATCTAGATCCTAAATATAATTAGAATACTATACCGGCAGACTTAAGAATGTTTTCCAGGCAAAATGGAACTTACATCTGAGTAGACCTTCTTAGGATTGCTTTCTATATTCTGTGTTAGGTTTCCCTTGATCAAAAGCCAGTCAAGTCTGACTCTAGGATTGTGGTGCTCATCTCCATTTCCAAGCCAAAGAGCCAGCGCAGTCCAAAGATGTCTCCGTGGTCATGTGGCCGGCGTGACTAGATGCTGAGGTGCATAGAATGCTATTACCTTTCCACCGAAGTGGTACCTATTTATCTACTTGCAATTTCTTGCTTTCAAACTACTAGGTTCGCAGGAGCTCAGACCAGAGACAGGAGCTCACTCCATCACTCGGCACCTGGGTCTCGAACTGCCAAACTACCAACCTTCCGGTCTGCAGTTCAGCATCTTAACCACTGAGCCACCGCAGCCCATATTCTGTGTATAGGTTGTTAAATTTACTATCAGTGTATAATACTGGACAACAAAGAGATATTTTTGAAGAACATGTTACATGATTCACAACAAATCTAGAACATACCAGCAGCTGTTACACAGAGGACATGATCTGCCGCAAAGAAATTTCCTTCACAAGGTCCACTGCACCAAGAGGGAACTGTACAAATGCACTTTAGTGGGACTTGCACATCAAAGCCATGGATTGTGGCCATCATGAGAAAATAAAGGCATACTGAATCTGACAGTATGGAGGACCGTTTGCTTTATTATTCTTAGCACTGAGAATATGAACTTACAAATGTTACAATAGTTTTTGATGAGTGACAGTGAATTATATGTTAAATGACAGTAATAAGTTTTCAATGCAAATATGAAGCAATTCTCATTTCTAGCACTGTAGCCTTAAATGGGTTCATAGAATATAGCATATATATTTTAGGATTGTTGCTGCAGCTAAATGAACCTTCCTTGTACTCACTAAGGAACATTTCAAATTTAGAATTCAAAATCCCACCTCTAAATAAAAAAATAAGTTCAAAGTTTTATTTATTGACTTTATTTTTATTTATTGACCATTTTTGGTCCTAATGGGGACCCACACTAGCTTACAACAACATCAAGAAGAGATGGTTTTTATAGCCCCCCTTTTCTACTACCTGAAGGAGTTTCAAAGTGCTTTACAATAGCCTTCCCTTCCTCTCCCCACAACAGACATCCTGTGAGGTTAGTGGGACTGAGAGAGCTCAGAGAGAAGAGTGAGCAGCCCAAGATCACCCAGCTGGTTGCATGTGAAGGAGTGGGGAATCAAACCGTGTTCTCCAGATTAGAGTCCACTGCTCTTAACCTCTACACCACACTGCTCTCATACAACATTCTCCCTTTTTCCATTTTACCCTCACAATAATACTGTGAGGTAGGTTAGTGTGTGGCAGACCCCAGGGCAGGGGTGTCAAACATGTGACCCATGGATGGATCAGGCCCTAGGAGACTTCTATCAGGCCTGCAGTGGAATTTGCTGTTTCCTGCTTCTTTTTCCAGTACCGCTGCTGCTGTTATCTCACAGCTTGCTTTACCAGAAACTCTCAGTCACACAGGAGAGATAGATAGGCAAGCCTCTCCTGTGTGATTGAGACAGTCTGGTAAAGCACTGGCTGAGGCTCCTCCCTGGCTGAGGGGGAGGGAGGAAACCAGCCAAAGTTCCCTTCCTGGCCAGGCTGCCTCAATCATATACAGGAGACAAAATGAAGTCTTTCTTTGTTCCCATTGGCTGAAGCTCCTCCCTGAAGGGAGGGAGGGAGGAAATGAGGGAGACCTTGCTTTGCTGGGCTGCCTCAATTGCAATTTAAGACCAACAAAGTTTTGTTCAAGGTAGGAGCTTTTGTGTGTCATGCTATAATGTGTGTGTATTCTGTTGGGCTTCTTATACTGTGTGTATGTGTTTTTGTTGGGCTTCTTATGCCAGGGCTGTCCTGGGTGCAACTGGATTCCCTCCCCCTTTTCACAGTATTCATGCCCTCATGAACCAGTCTTTCTCAGTAAGAAAGCAATATGAACTATTTTAGAGGAGGAATAACAAGCCAGTGAGATAGATTAGGCTGAGAGTGTGTGTTCACCCAGCACATTTCCTTTGTAGGAAGTGGTTATTTCTCTGGGGAAGACAATAGTTTTGTAGACAAACACATGGCCCTCAGTCTGTGTCAATGGTGCCTTCTCATGTTCTTGATCAGCACATGAAGCAACTTATGTACAAAAGCTCTCAATGCCCAGCCTTTTAATGTTTTCCCCTAGGTCCTAGGCCCAGAACACTGAGCATGAGATTTCTGTAATAAATGTCAATAAATCAAAAGTAAGTTTTTCAGTTTACAGATACACACCAAAACAGCATACTCGAGATTGCTACAGCACAGACATTTTGATGCAATAATTCAAAGCAAGAGGTGTCAGTTATCAGAGACTGTTAATAGACAAAATATTGCAAGAGTGCTAGTGTTTAAGCATGTTTTATTTAAAGTTTTAAAAAAATCTTTAATTGTGTTTGCCTGTGTCCTGTATAAAGTTTATCTCTACTACCTGGCATTACATTTTATGACACACATGGCCCAGCCCAACAAGGTTTCATTTATGTTAAATCAGGCCCTCATTAAAAAAAATGAGTTTGACCCTAGGGTAACCAGGAAGCTTCCATGGCAAAACTGGGATTTGAAAATGGGGTTCATGTACTTAAAATTATGGCTCCAAGTTAATAAACTCCCTGTAACCCTTCCCTTTTCCTTTTTTGCCCTCCCTGTGTTTTTATCTTACTCATTTGGTAAAAATCTCTCTCTATCCCCCCATCCCAGTGTCTGCATATCTTTCTCTAGGATAGTTATTTATTTATATGCTTCATTTATACCCTCACCTTTCTCCCCAATCGGGACTCAAAGCAGTTTATGTTGTTCTCTCCTCTTCCATTTTATCCTCACAGTAGCTCTGTGAGATAGGTTAGGTAAGAGTGTGTGACTGGTCCAAGGTCATCCCACATGTTTCCATGGCAGAGAATGGATTTGAACCTGGATATCTCATTCTGAGTTGGCCACACCAAGCTGGTGCTCTACATCGGAAAATAATAGAACCTATTCTTTTGGCATATTGGGATATGGATTATATGTGTGATCAGCAAGATGCATTTGGCCAACAGCCTTTTGTATCATGGCATTGCTCAAGTGTTAGGAGCAATTAGCTATCAGATATTACATTTCTGACATACTTTGTATATAGGTATGCCTAGCACAGCCATTTTATTCAGTAAACTTCCTTCTATCTCTGCTGCATGCTTTCAACAGCTTATAGGCTCTGAGCTGATTGACATTTACAAAATTGATAGCTCAGCAAGTTGCTTGGAGAGTTTCAGCATCATTCTCCAGTCTGATGATAGTAGGTGGTCAGAGCATGGTATGAGACCATGCAGAGAGATAGTGGAGGAGAACCTGGAAGCCTAGTGAATGATGGCTAAAATCTCAAAGCAGCTCATCTGCCAGGGCATAAATAGGGTTACACTTTGGTTTCTAGACAAATAAGCACTATTGTGACTTGATACTGATATGCAATTATAATCTTATATGGGGATTGGTAGCATTCATCATGTTGTTAGCATTGTGAAATTGTACCATCGTAGATAGGAGTCACACAGCTTGGGGGCTTTGTACCTTCACTTATTGTTTTCCTTGTGTTATGAGACATTTTCAGCAACACTTGATTAAAACTGCCAATTTGTTGGGTATAAAGGGAATCTCTCGACACCACCAGGACTAATTATGTTGTCCTTGCCAAAGGGGTAGTTGAATAATTGCATGAGATTATTGCACAGCTATGGTGCTTTTCATGGCAGTGGCAATGTAAAGAAGATTGATTCCCTTTAATTACTCATTCAAAAATAACCCCCTTGAATCATTCCCCAAATACAAGCAAGCATGTTCCTACATCTTTTTTCCAAAAGGCACCTGGATGCAATTGATTCCCTGATGAGGTACCATTGTAGTCTCCATGTGTCTCGCCTAGATAGGAAGGTCTGCTTTGTAATTGATTGTGGAGCCTTTATTTTTAAGCAAAGTTCTAAGCTTCCTGCATAATCTCAACACACCCACAAGTGTAGCAGAAAGCTCTTGCTTTTAAGGACAGAATTCTAAACAACTCTCTGCCGAAGGGGTGTATGTGTGTGTCGAACTGTGACTGGATTGTTAAACAAATATTTGTCACATTTTGTACCAATTGCACTGAATTAAACTTGCAAACTTCTGTGAGTTCTTTTTTAAAGGACTTTCTTTCTCAAGATTTCCATTGAAGTTTATATAGAAAACATTGTCTGTATCATGCTATGTTTTAAGATAAGGAAGCTCTCCTGAACATCAATCAAGTGTTTAGTGTCTTTTGAGAATCATTCTGTAATTATTTCAGAATTAATGCAAATTTACTTTGCTTTCCAGTTTATACACAACAAGAAGTGGGACCCACAATACTCACGGGGGGAGTATTCCCCACAGCTCCCGGACTGCAGAAGCAGGAGGAGCTCCATGTGAGGAGGAAGCAGCAGCAGGTGAGCTCTTCTCCCTCCCCCAACCAGCACCGGCAGCGAGGCCTGAGCGGCTCACAGCTGTCAGCCTGCCAAGACTTCTCCCCCCCCCCAGTGGCAGTGGTGAGGCCAGTCCACCAAGCCTTCTCCCCTTCCCACAATGGTGACATCAGTGGCAGCAGTGAGGCCGGCCTGCCAAGCCTTCTCCCCCTTCACCCCTGGCACTGGCGGCGAGGCCTCAGCAGCTTTCAGCTGCTGGGCTGCCAATCTCCCCTCCCACCCCCCAGCACCAGCAGTGAGGCTTGGATGCCTCCCAACTACCAGCCAGCCACAGAGTTGCCAGAGTGTTCTCTGCACATGCACAGGAAAAGCTCTTTTAGTTTTGGGGGGATTTAAATATCCCTCGAATAATTTTTTTAACTTTTTGGATTTTTCTGCACACCTGGGGAGTCCCCCAAGTGTGCAGAAAAATCTCTTTGCCCCCCAAGTGCTCCCAATATGCAGATTTAGATATCCGCATGCACAGGGGCACTTGGCTATTAGATACCAAACAATATCCATGCCCTGTGGGACTTAATGCAATTCCACGGGGCCTGTAAGGAAGAGATGTTCTGCCAGATGTTTGGTTGAGGACAGTGATGGTTTCAATTTGTCTGGCCCTCCTGTTTCCTACCCCCTCCCCAGCTGTGGCATAATGGGAAGTTTTTTAGTATCATCTAATTAGGTGAATTATTGTATTTTTACTCTATTATCATTATATTTTATTGTTTTAACTGTGAATTTACTATATGGATGTGTTCTATTGTTGTACACTGCCCTGAGCCTTGTTTCACAGGGGAGGCAGTTTAGAAATTTAATTTAATAAATCATTAAATAATAAAAATAGTAGAAAGCTTTAAGCAAAGAATGCTCATTGAACTGCTAGGCAACCTCAGTAATATTGCTGAGCCTTCTAAGCCTTGGTTTATGTAAAGCAAAGCCTGGGGGGAGCACTTGTAGGCCAAAACAGCTTTGCAGAAGTCTAGTACCCCTCCTCTATTATCTTCTTTGATGGAGGACTTGCTTAGAACTCTCATGTGGGGACCACTGGAGATTCACTACCCACACAATTGGAACTGGCCGAACTGGCTAGCACCATGCAACTGGGCCAACAGCCAGGACCACACAACTAGGCCTATGTAACTGAGCTCAGCCTGGAGAGAGGCTGCCAGGGGAGACAATGAAGGAAAGCTGAAGGCAGGGGGGAATTAAAAGGTAGGTTTTTTGGTGGGTGGGAAGGAAAAAAGGAAGCAGGAGAAGCTACGGGGGCTTTCAGGGAAGGGAAAGAGGAAACACTGGGGAAGAAGATACAGGGAAGATGAGATGTCCCCTGTTAGCGCTTGCAGGTCCCCTGCTTGTTTGCATGTATTATTGTTGAAAAATAAGATACCCACCCAAATCCTTGCAGGTTGTCTGCTTGTCAATGCATTTATTTCTAAACCATGCCATAGAGGATATGATTGATAGAACTGCAAAATGGAGCTAGGGACAGACCAGGGCAGATTTCTCTACAAACCTGAAGGGAAACCTGCATTTTTGTGTGTGTGTGTGTGGGGGGGGGGAATCTAAATTTTTTTTTAAAAAAAATGGAGATTTAAAATGCCTCTAAATAATAGAAACAATGCCTGAAGCTTTAAGAAAAGAATGTACACTGAACTCTCAGTAGCTGTTGAGAGTTGCTAGTCAGCCACAATATTGATAAACTTTCCATTCTTTGGTTTCTGTAAAGCAAAGCTATGGGAATGGGGAGCAGGAGTGAACTGGGAGGCTGAAACAGTCACAGAACATGTCCTGCCAATCCTCCACTGTCATGTCCCCTGATGAAGAAGGTTGCTGGAGACAGGCTCAGTGATGGCTATAGAAACTCAGTATCTAACCAAATTGGGCTGACCCAGTGATAGTGCCAACCATACAACTCATCCCAGCCTGGCTTGGTGGCAGTGGCCACTAAGCAATTGGGCCTGGGCTGGTGCTGATGCTTGTGGCCACTGTACGACTGGGGCCAACCCCATGCTGTAGGCAATCATGCAACTGGCCCTGGCCCTGCACTGGCAGCCTCCAAACAGCTTAGCCAGACTTTTCCCAGGGAGAGGCTGCCAGGAGTAGGGAAGGAGGAAAAACTGAAGACGGTGGCAAATAAAGGTATGTTGGCTGATGGGAAGGAAGGATAAAAGGAAGCAGGAAAAGGGGAGAGTCTAGAGTAGTTGCCAGGGAAAGAAAATATGAAAGAGTATGTGGGGGGGGGGGTGATACAGGGGGAAATCAGATGTCCACCCCCTGCATGTCCTTACAGGCCCCCCACTTGTATTGTGTCTATTGCTAGATCCCCATCCTTTAAACGTCCAACTGCTTTTTATGCAACAGATGTATGACTGATGTCTCATTTCCCTCCTGAAGTGCAGCTATTGGTGGTTGCAGCAGTGATGGTTGCAGGGATGTAAAAGACAATTAATTTGGCACATAGTCATTGCTAAAATTTTCTTTAGCTAACAGTAATACTAATACTCTAAAATGCCTTTGCAATAATAATACGTTTACTTATAAAACGAGGCTTGTATATAATTTATTTGCAAATTTCAAGATGGAGGTGACGTCAAAAATACAGCAGGTTATTTTATTAATTTTTTAAAAATGGGAGAGCAACTTCCCAATCAGTGTTCCTTCTAAGCTGTGTGCATGAGTGGCTGCTCATTAACAGAGGAAGCCCTGTTCAGCAGCAATCTGGAGCTGCACAGGGTCTTGCTCTGCCCATTGCAGCAGGTATATTTTGCTCACTCAGGATGTGAACCATTGTGCTGGGGGGGGGGGGGGGAGAAATTAGAGAGAACATTGTTTCCAATAAGGCGTTAAGTGAATATTTCCCTATGAAATACATATTATAAATCTGTGTAGAAATTACACAATGAAATCTTAACATAGGTAAAGGCAAAATATCCACTGCAAAACGGGAGTTAGCAAGGGCTTGCATACTTCGCATCAATTTCAGTAGGTCAGGATAATTTTCTAGTAGCTTATGTCCCAATGGACCTGAGGCACCTGTTTTATGAGAAGCCATACTAAATTGACCTATTCCACATATTTGTGTGTGGGGGGTTTCAATTACAGTATAAAATGCTCTGATATTAGACCAGGCTATTGCTTATTTTTCCTTTTCCTGTGAAATAAAATAATAAAGCTGCTATACTGATCACTGCAGATACCATGTTGAACTTGTTATTGGAAATGAATGCTTGACAATACCCATGTGATGCTAGAAAGAAAATAATGTATTACCTCAGCACAGACAGGCTAGCCAAATCATTTCTGCAGAGAACATATTTAATAGAAGGTAGCACACAAAGGAGAAGCAGCAGTAAATGTAGATGTATGCACTCCGCTGGGATTTAAGAAACTGATCTACTTATTTCTTGTAAACGGCGGGTGTATTCTGTTGTCTCTACATACAGAGGTGTGTTTTTTCAGTCTATATGTATGAAGTGAACAGTAACAAATAACCCTCACAGAATACAATCCATTGGGAAGTTGCCTTGCAAAAGCCCAGAATTCTTTATTTTTCTCTCTCTCTTTTTCTAATTTTCAAAAACAAACTAATAGTATAGAGGGAATACAGAAAAGAAAAAAGGGATTACATAACATAATTGTGTATATCAAAGATATTTATATGTAGCAGAGTGTAAAAAATAGAAAATTTTTCTTCAACATCCCCTTCATTATAATTTTTAAGATATTTATAAAATACAATACTCCTTATTTCTGTTTGGGATACATTTATATTCAACATTTTAGGTTTCAAATTTCATAACTAATCTGTTTTGCAACTGCATTGTTGGTTTCATCATTACTATATATTCATTATTACATATTTTGCCACTTCTACATACTTGCTATAACTTTTTTTTTTGTAAAGAAATTTTTTTATTTTTCAAAAAAAAACATCAAAAATAATACATTTACCTTATACAAATCCCTTTTTCCATATTATATAACATTTTGTTCTATTTGTACATTCTATTTTTATCTTGCTATAACTTTTAACATATAATTAATATATCAAAGTACAAAGGAAAGTCTATTATAAATCTCATAATAAGAATAATAAGAATGATATTTCTTCTCTAAATCCACTTCCTTATACATTTTTGTTAATTTCGTTGTTAATTTTGCCATTATTGCATATTCAGCAAATTTATTTTCCCATTCTTCTAAGCATGGACAGATGTCTAGTTTTCATTTTGCTGTATAAATAATTCTAGCTGCTTTGACCATGTATCTGAACATTTCTTCTTGGTAATTGTTAGGCAGTACACCTAGTAGCATGTTCTTAGCTTGCATAGGGAATTTAAACTTAAATACGTTCTGCATTTTTCCAAATATTTTCTTCCAATATCATTTTGCTTTTTTACAAGTCTACCACGTATGAAAAAAGGTTCCACCCATGTCTTGTCATTTCCTGCATTTTGTTTTTATCTGCTTTCTCAATATCCTTTGACATTATATACCATCCAAAAACATTTTGTACCAATTTTCTCTTAATAGCTGGCCGACAGTAAATTTGATATTTTCCCCAGAGTCGTTTCCATTGTTGCATAGATACCTGTTCTTTGAATTTTTGCATCCATTTAATTATACATTTTTTCACTTGTTCTTCTCCTGTTTCTAGTAAAATCTCATATATTCATTGTAGTAAATGCTCTTTTTGTTTTATAATCAGCTGTTCAGATTCAGTTACATCTCTTAGTGCTCCACCTTCAGTGTTCATGATCTTCTTTAATCTTGAAGCTGTTAGATAATATAGCAGGCATTGAATGTTTATTCCTCCATCTTGGATATCTTGCCATAACTTGATTTCCCCCTGAGAATTTATCATCACACCATATGTTAAAAAAGCATTTTTATTTCAAGTTTTCTTATTGTGGTAGACTTCTATGGGAGACATAAACAGAGAGTTTGGGGGGGTGGGCTCAATAAATTCCAAAAAGTAAACCATATTCTGAAAAGTCCACCTCTGATTATGTGACTTCTTTTTGTGTTAGGATCTTTTTAGTCAATTTCTTAATCCATAAATGATTCTGTAAACCTTCATCAAGGTCTGCTGATTCTAGTTTTATTATTCTTTGTCTTGGGTTTTTAAATCCAGTCCACAATTCAGACCAAGCCCACAATTTGGTAATATAATTTTATATTTGGGACTGCTAATCCTCCTTTTTTCATTTTGTAATATTTTGATGCTTATTCTTGGTTTTTTGCTATTCCATAAAAATTGGTTGATCTGTCTCTGCCACTTTTTCAATATCTTTCTTCTATGTATATGGGTAACATTTGGAACAGAAAGTTTATTTTTGACAACAAATTCATTTTGAATGCGGAGATTTTTCCCAGCCACAGGATTTTAATTTTTTTCCATCTAGATATATCTGCTTCCAAAGTTTCTGTCAACTATTTTAGAAAAGAGTACAGTTTTGCCCAGTCACATTCAAGAGTCATTTTGTAGAAAAAGAGGTGCAGGAGCTCATTAGCATACCTATTAGCATAACTCATTAACATATGCCACAGCCCTTCCATCACCGGATGTGTGTCAGAAAGGGAAGCAAAGGGGGGACATTTTCAAAAGCCTCCCCTTCCCTTCCCCAGGTAGCCTGCCAAGGCAGGTGGGGGGCCCCATAGAGTACAATGGAAAGATCGTGCCGCTTCTGCCATACAACTCTAAACAGAGGGGGTTTAAACTTTAAACCTCTTCTCACTTTGCTTCCTCCTAGGGCTGCCAAGTCCAACTTGAGAAATATCTGGGGACTTTGGGGGTGGAGCCAGGAGACTTTGGGGGTGGAGCCAGGAGAAAGGAAGTGACATCATTTTGTGATGTCACATCCTGTGATGTTGCTTCCACATGCTGACACATGAACTCATGAAGTTTCCTAATCCTGAATCAGGCCATTGGTCCATCAAGGTCAGTATTGACTACTCAGACTGGTAGTGGCTCTCCAGGGTCTCAGGCTGAGATCTTTAATGTCACCTATGACCTGATCCTTTTTTAGCTGAAGAGGCTGATACCTCCTGCATGTCAAGCAGATGCTCTATCACTGAGCAACGGCCCTACTGAATCCTTCCTCATCTCGGCAGAATATGAAGCCCTAAGTGCTACACAAGTGCTAAATATGATTTTCATATCATAAGAACAGGAGAGAAGCCACAGTGGATCGGCCCATCCAGTACAGCCCATCCAGTACAACACTCTGTGTCACAACAGTGGCCAAAAATACCAGGTGCCCTCAGGAGGTCCAGCAGCAGGGCCAGAACTCCAGAAGCCCTCCCACTGTTGCCCCCCAAGCACCAAGAATTCAGAGCATCACTGCCCCAGACAAAGGGTTCCATTTAGACCTTGTGGCTATAATAGCCACTGATAGACCTCTGCTGGATGGGGACAGAGAGAGAGAGACAGACAGACAGCTTTTTCACTTACTCTTGCCCAATTCCCAGGCTTTATTTCTGGCCCTTGTTTCACCCAGCTGTTGTCCATGTAAGTCCCATAACTTCTCCCCCCCCCCCCCCCAGCATAGGCTTTTTGGTGGCTAAAGAGGACCTTTGTCCTTCCCTTTTCGCCAGCAGAAAAGCTAGTTGGATCCATCCCTAACTTAAAATACCGGTTACTTGATGTACAAATGCTTTTAAAAATGCAGATTTTTACTGCTGGAGGGGGGGGGGACATGGTTGAAAGAAACAGCAAATTGGCATAAAAATGAGGAATCCCAACTTTTATTTGCAGAAGGGAAATGAGGATTGGGGGGACCCAAACAGCCACAACAAGACATTTTAAACAATCCCACTCCCAGACCTTCTACAGGCAACCTCTCCTTGTGATGTTTACCTCTTTGGAAGTGACAGTTTATTCCTTTGACAAAACCACAGTGGACAGACAGACAGAAAAAAGAAAGAGGGGGAGAGACAGAGAAGGAAAAGAGCTCGCAGACACCAACTTACCCCAGCAGTTTACTCAGTAGCAACCTTGCACGGAAGCCCTTCAGTAGAAAGAGCTTAGTCCCTCCTTAATCTCTGGGCGGGGCTGTCTTGCTCGATCAGCTCTTAAAGGGGAAATTTCCCTTTTAAGAAGTTCAAGAGGCCAGCAGGGCAGGCTCCGAGGTTCCCCTGCTGGCAGCCATTTTGTCCCCCCGGTGGCCAATTTTGGAAAAGCGGGGGAAAGCTTTAAAAATCGGTGTTTCCCCCGCTCTACCGGGGGACTTGGCAGCCCTACTTCCTCCACAGGCTCGCTGGGGGAGGGGCTTGCCACTACTGCCATTTGTGCCCACTAGGAGTGTGCAAATAAAATTTTTTGGCCTGATTCAGATTGGGCCAAATCAGGCCGCATCTGTTCTGGCTGCCGAATGACCCCCACATGTCAGTTTTGGCAATGCAGAGCTGATTGGGGAGTCATTCGGCCGGCTGAATGTCCGTTTCAGCCCCATTATACCCTATGGGCCACTGAAGTCAATGGCAAAACTCATAGAGTATATGAGGAGCAGGAGGAGAGGGGGTTTGAGGGAGAAGCTCCAAACTTGCAGGGTAGCTGCTGGGCCTCTCCCCAAAATACCCACCAAGTTTCAAGAAGATTGGACCATGGGGTCCAATTCTACGGGCCCCAAAACATGTTGCCCCATCCCCTCCATTGTTCTCTGGGGTGGGGAAAATGTTACTTTTTTCCCACCATAGAGAACAATGGAGGGAATGGGGGCAACCTGTTTGGGAGCCTGTAGAATTGGACCCCGTGGTCCAATCTTCTTGAAACTTGGTGGGTATTTGGGGGAGGGGCTCCAGCAGCTACCCTGTAAATTTGGAGCCTCTCCCTCAAATCCTCTTCCCTCCAGCCACTTTTAAAGCTGCCACTGAATTTCGGTGGCAATTTGGCAGCGGGCCAAATTAGATCAGAGAATCTGATTTGGCCTTTGGCTGCCCTAGTGCCCATTCCTGGGCTGGTGGAGCACCGGTCCGCCCCACTCCAGTCTCAGATGACCCCTCATTACATTTATTCCCAAATATCTAATAGGATCTGTGGCTGCTGAGCACATTGTACTCTTTAGAATCTCTTTTTCTTGTTGTTGTGTTAGAAATTTCATTATCATTTTTGTCTTTGTTCTGTTAATTTTATAGCCTGAAAAAGATCCAAATTCTTCAGTATGTTCAATTACATCTTTCTGTGTTCTAAGGACCTGATGGTGAAATGTCAGGTACTAGAATGCCAAGATCACAGCCATACAGCCCAGAAAATCTACAACAACTAATGAACTTCGGCCGTTAAAGCCTTTGATAACATAATTTTTCCAGAACTTTTTAACATTTATTTACCACATCTTCTTGCAGTAAAAGATCATCATTTAGTCTCCATCTTCTTCTTGATTTTCTATTCCATTGCAGGACTACTACTATGGGATTATGGTCAGCAAATGTCTTCAGTGGAATCTCTGCTTTTTTTCTAGATTCATTGTCAAACAGTTTGATATCCAGCATATATCTGTTCTTGAGTATGTTTGATGTCTGTCCAAGAAAAAGGTAAAACCCAGAATTCTTGGTAGCTTTCTTCTATTTCACTGGTGATTACACAGTAAAACTCCCTGGTAGATTGTGGCTGGAGACTGTCAGCCCAACCCTATGCATACTTACTCAGAAGCAAACCCCCTGAATCAAAAAATGCTTCAAGTAGGTCAGCATTGGATTTCAGTTTATGTTTTGTTGCTCATGTAAATTTTTGAACATTTGCAAAACATAAGGGATTCAGGATACAAAAAACTTTACTGTGAAAATAGTACCTAAGTCAAGGAGGTGTGGATCCACAGACAAGTTTGTCACAGCATCTTCCAAATGATGACACTAGACAACAAAGTATGGGTTCAACTAGTTTATTTACTTAAATGGCTGATCATTGCTTATTTCAGTAAGCTGATGATTTTGATGGCAGGCTGCACTAGGTATCCAACAGGTTTGCCTTTTGGACAGATCCACCAAGGATCCAAACTGGGCTGGTGTTTTTGCTGGCGTTACTTAGTACCACCTGTCTAGCCATACCAGGTTCAAAACATGCCACTCAGCACAGGGGTGCTCCTTCACAGCTCACTCAATTGCAAGGCATATGATGGCCTGTCCTGACCACATCCTCTATCACATCAGATGCTTAACGATTATCTATACCTATCCAGAACAACCCGTCTTATTCATGCCAGCCAGTTGCAGCCTAATCAGTTATTATAACAAGGCCTATTTAATAGAGAAAAACCCAACCAGCAGAAACAGCATAGAGCAGGCGGGGAAAAGAAAGCTTTGTGCTTAGCTAATAACACACACCCACATTCCTGCTCAGCCCTAAATATAGCAAACAGCTAATCTTGTGCTGCCCATAGGGAGGGTGGGTGGATCAACAATTGCAGCAAAAATGCTGTGGGTGAGAGGAAGCAGCAGGGCAAAACAGACAGCTGCCCTCTCCTGATTGGTTAACCTACTTTGCCCTAAGGCAATTGCTCCTTATGCCTCATTTGAAGCAAATGGGGGCAGAGCAAATCAATCCGCTGTGTGATCTGCTGTGAATATTGCTTTTAACTATACTATACCTTGATAATGGGTAGCTACAATGCCCATTGTAGGCCAAAGCACTCTAGGAAGGACATCTGCATTTTTATTTTTTATCTGGCTATTGTTTCCTTTAGGTGGCATTGAATAATTTTCCAAAAAGAATGAATGAAATTGTTTTCTGTGTGTGGTAATATTATACACTGAGCCACACTGACAGGCCTGCATAACATCATCAATGCAAGCAGATTTTACAAAAACAAAAAAATACCAATTATTTAATACAGCTCCAGCTTAACCTGTGAGAGTTCACATAGTATGTCGTCTTCTCTGTAGAAACTCCTTTCGAATAGAGAAGGGTATCCTAGTCACGAGGTCTTCTTTCATTAATTAGCTGCTGGATTTGCGCTCTGAACTGCCGACATATAGGTAAAGAGACAAATAGGTTGATTTCTTTGTTGCAACGCTTGTATTAGTGACAGAGGTTGCAAATAAAATCAGCAGCTACTCCTGTTTTTACATTTGCTCACTATTTGTGTGATTTCTAAAGTTTGAAACACAAAAAAAAATTGTGGAGAGCAAGGTTATTCATTTTTTGCAAGGTTATCAATTGACTTGTGGAAACAACACTGAACATGTAGTGTGAATTTTAGGAATTGTACAAGTGGGAACCTGCAAGGACATGAGGGAGGCATTTCTCCCTCCCCCACTATTTCCTCTTTTTCTTTCCAGAAAGCTCTAAAAGCTTTTCCTGCTTCATTCTTTCCTTCTAGGGTTGCTAAGCTCCAGGTGGGGCCTGGAGAGATCTCCTGGAATCACAACAGATCTCCCAACTACAAAGATCAGTTTTCCCTCAGGGTTGCCAGTTCCAGATTTGGGAATTCCTGGAGATTCCTGGGTGAAGACTTGGAAGGGTGAAGTTGGGAAAAGAAGCAACCTAAGCAGAGTTTAATGCCATACTGTCTAACCTTCAAAGTAGCCATTTTCTCTGGGGGAACTGATCTTTGTCATCTGGAGAACAGTTGTAATTCTGGGTGATCTCCAGCCCTCACCTAGAGCTTGGCAACCCTAGTTCCCCTGGAGTAAACAGCTGCATCGGAGGGTGGATTTTATGCCACTGTACCCCTTGCTGTGAGAGCTGGACTATTAAGGAAGGCCAAGCACCGAAGAATAGATGCCTTTGAATTATGGTGCTGGAGAAGACTCTTGAGAGTCCCTTGGACTGCAAGGAGATCCAATCAGTCAATCCTAAAAGAAATCAACCCTGACTGTTCCCTGGAAGGCCAGATACTGAAGCTGAAGTTTAAATAGTTTGGCCACCAAATGAGAAGGAAGCACTCACTGGAGAAGACCCTGATGCTGGGAAAAATTGAAGGTCAAAGAAGAAGGGGACAGCAAAGGATGAGATGGTTAGACAGTTTTTGATGCAACGAACATGAAATTAAGCAAACTCAGGAGCACGACGGAAGACAAGAGGGCCTGGTGTGATGTGGTCCATGGGGTCACAAAGAGTTGGACTCGACTGTGACTGAAGAACAAGAACCCCTTGTAGGACAAAGGGGAAATATATGTGATTTCTGAATGTGAGTCCTGACATTTCCTCTGACATGTTTATATGCTGACACTGTGCCTTTATAAGAGTTTAATCATAATATAATCTTGGTATTTAGCCCAGATGGAAGAAATCTATAGTAGAACATATATATTTTATAATTGTATTTTTCAGTATAAGAAGCCATATTAAGAAAAATATTATTAGAAGCTTCTGTAGATCGAATTAGGATGCAATAAGAATGGAATACATATTTAAAAGCTGCAAGGACGCCAAGGGCTAAGTTTAATGTGAATCACAGCCCTTATCAGCTAGCTCTCCATAAGTGAGGCCAGAAAGGGTCCCAGTATTCTCTAATGTTCCCATCATTCTGAAGACCAGATAAACAAGCATAATTGCTGACACCAGTGAGAGATGCACTGAGTCAAATGATGTTACCTGCCTGCGACCAATTAGAAATGCTTTAATGTGTGAATTATATGTGATGTCATTTGGGGTATAAGACCTTCTGCCCTTCCTGGTTATGGCAGAATATAGCTTGGGGGTATTCGGGGCTAAGGCACCCAGTACTGTATTCCTGTTTCTAGCAATAGACAGATATTCATCTAACTTGCTGGACTCTGACTGTGTGAATCCAGTCTGGCCATGGGATCACACGGGGCGCAGATTTGTGCATCACTCTCTAGGGTCCCTCCCCTTCTCAGACCACACCCTCCCAGGTGCCACCTCCCCAAATCTCTAGGAATTTCCTAACCTGGAGTTGACAACCTAACTTTATCTGCCCTTCAGTCTTAAGCTCCCCACCCCAGCAGTTTCTACCTAGGAAAACTGTGGCCCAGTTTTGTGATGCTTGGCCCATTTGCATGGTAAAGGACTCTCAAGGACTTGTGGGGTAGCACCTCACTTTTCCCTGTATCCCCCTCTCCACACTATTTCCTCTTTCCCTCCTCCTGCCAATCCCCATATCCTCTCCCCCTTTCCCTGCCTCATTTTCTCCTTCTCAGACATTCCCCAACCTACCTTTTATCTGCCACCCATCTTTAGCTGTATTTATTATTTATTTACTTCATTTATATTGCACTTTTCTCCATAGCAGGGACCACAGCAGCTGACATTCTTCTCCTCTCCTCCTTTTTATCTGCACAACAACCCTGTGAGGTAGGTTAAGCTGAAAATATGTGACTGGTCCAAAATTACCTAGTGAGCTTCCACAGCAAGATGGGAATTCAAATCTGGGCCTCCCAAACCCTACTCTGAAGCTCTATTTCAAGGGTCCCCATCATAATGCCTGTGGGTGCAGTGATGCCCAATACTTTTTTTGGAGCCCACCAAGTGTTTTCAGGAAGTGGGTGGGCTGGGTAGGGCTTTTGTTCTAGAAGGCTTCTGATTGATTATTGAAGATTTGATTTGTTGTGTAGATTTTTCAAAATGTTGCTTTAGCAGCAGGTGCCACCACAGCTCAACAATCTACACTGTGTTCATTAAGTTAAACTATGACACAGGAGAGTGCTCTACACCCCCCTCTGCTGCCGCTGCTGCCAGCCACCACCACTGCTGGTGGACCCGTTCTGGCTGGCTGGCTCGCCCTGTGCTCCAGGCCCCAGGCCCCACTGGTTGCCATCATGTAAGTTTTTTACTACCCCCTTTTACCAGCATGCAGGGGGCAGGTGGTGGCAGCTGGTGGGGCTTGGGGCCCGAAGCGGAGCGTGGGGTGGTTTTTTTCCCTTTTTGCACTTGGGCGCTTGAGTGCCCAAGCGCCCAAGTGCAAAAAAAGGGGGGAAACCCAGGAGAGACAATCAGATAGCCCTCTCTTGCAATAATTGCGAGAAAGGGCTTTCCAGATTGGCTCAATCGCGGGTTCCTCGTGCGACCTCCGGGAAAATACTTGATTTTCTGGGGATCAGAAAATGCGGGAGGAACCCACAATTGATCCCGCTTCGGCGCGGGAGTTGTCCCGGCCGGTCTGAACAGTCCTTTTAAATGCAGGAGGAAACAGCAGTTCTTCCCGCTTTAAAGGGCCGTGTGACTGCGCCTAAGTGTTGGGGTGGGGTGGGGACCTACTGGAGCAATGATGTAAAATCTGGAATATTCTCCTGAAGGCCCACTTGGATTTGCGGTTACCATCACCTGATCTGAGGGGTTAGAAACTATAATTATTCTAAAATTAGATCCGGACTGGTGAGTCCCTCTCCTTGCTTCTTTATTTACAATAGTAGATAGAACTGGCATAATCTCTCTGGCATGGTTGAATGCAGTAGTGGTTTTGCTATATAAAAAAGGTGATCACACTAACACTGCCAATTATAGGCCGATTAGCCTACTATCTATTATAGGTAAATGACATACTAAACATCTACTGGTCAAGCTTAACCTTTGTATGACACAGGAAAAATTATTGGCCCTGAACAGCTGGGTTTTTGCAAAGGAAAGACCACTCTAGACCACTACATTACCTTATCTCATTTAGCTGATAAGTACAGTGTGTGGAATAACCAGAAATTATGTGTGGCTTTCCTGGACTTGAAAGGTGCTTTCAATTTAGTTCACCAGGACCTTCTTTGGATTAAATTAGATCAACTGATTATGGACAAGAGGCTTCTTTTGTTCATTAAGAAACTTTATACTTTTACTACATGTCAGATCAAATTCTCACTAGCAGGCAACATGACACCGAAGATTGCTGCAAACAAGGGTGTTAAACAGGGTTGCATTCTAGCTCCCTTTTTATTTAACAACTTCCTCAGTGACCCTGCTGCTCAGCTGTCTGGTGCTGACTGTCATAGTCCAAAACTTGGTGCAACACATGTACCTCTACTACTTTATGCTGATAATACAGTCTTGCTGTGTTGTCCCAGAGTCGGTTTAAGACATCTGCTGACCCACTGTATTGTTTTTTCACTAATAATAAGCTCCAGCTAAACTATGACCAGTCAAAAATCCTAGTGTTCTCTAAAAAGTGGAGATCATATAAATAGGCTATCGACTGCAAAGAGACAGAACAAGTTAAACATTTCAAATATCTAGGTATTTATTTTCAATACAATGCAACCTGGTCTATCCACTCGCAGTGAAAGCAGCTAGCATTAGTGCATCGGCTATAGCACATTTCTTTTACCACAGAGGCAACCAATTTGTGCCAGCTGCAATAAAAAATTTTAAGTCCAAAGTGATTTCACAATTACTGTATGGTATTCCGATTTGGATTAGGTCCATTAACTGTGCCATTGAGCGTGTCCAATCCAAATTCCTGTGAAAAATCCTGAGTTTACCGAGATGTGTTTCAAATGCAGTTATATATCTAGAAACAGACACATTTTTAATGGGAACTTGTGCATGGCTTATGATATTCAAATACTGGCTACGCTCAGGGGTCATTTCATAGAAAAAGAGGTGCAGGAGCTCATTAGCATAATGCATTAGCATAACTTATTTGCATATGCTACACCACCTGACATCACTGGAAGTATGTCAGAAGGAAGGAAGGAAGGAAGGAAGGAAGGAAGGAAGGAAGGAAGGAAGGAAGGAAGGAAGGAAGGAAGGAAGGAAGGAAGGAAGGAAGGAAGAAAGAAAGAAAGAAAGAAAGAAAGAAAGAAAGAGCTGGCAGAGACAGGACTGCTACTAATCCAAGCCTCAGAAATACCACTATTCTGGGAGGATAGCTTCAGTGGTGGCTGAAGCCTTCAGAAGGCTGGTCGGAGGAAAAAGGACCTTTCCAGGGGACGGGGTCATTTTGCTGCAGCCATGACACAAGCAGACATTCTCCCACATGGGGGGGGGGGGGGGGGCTGGCACCAACTCCCAGAGCTGAGCTCCCCTGAGCTCCTGCTTGAAATGACCCGTGGCTACGCTTACACTATAACTTTGAATCTGGGAGCTTTATACATCACATGCTCTCTGAGCTCAATGTGTTAAATTGGTCTGCTTACATTGAGGAGAAAATAAAAGTATTGGGTCTATCTATAAAATCACTTCAACAGATTAAAAACAGAATGCTAGACACTGAGAGCCAGAGTTTAGTTTAGTTTGGTTTAGTTTGGTTTAGTTTAGTTTAGTTTAGGTTCTCTTGCTTTAGAGTGGGGGGAAGCAAAGCAGAGAGGTTTAAAGGTTTCCTCCCAGAGAAGCCAATCAGCTGATAGGTGGACCTCCAGGATGATTGGTTTCCCTGGAAGGAAGCCATTTCAGTGCTCCATTTCACTTTCCCCACTCTGGTGCGGGGAGAAAGGGAGCCCTAAAATGGCTGCCACACATTTAAATGGAACAGCTGATGGGCGGCTTCGCTTCTCAGCTGTTAGAATTAAATTGCTGGCCTGACAGCTCAGTTTTTGTATAGCTAAAAGCACCCCAAAAAAGCCAAAAAAATTGGCTTTTTTCCCAGGCTCAGCTATATCAGTAGCCAAATATAGACCTCTGATCTATCTTTGGGTTACAGCTCGGTTTCTGCTGAATTCACACCCCTACTCTGCTATGTATAGAGATTCCTGGATGTAACATACTAGTGAATCTAACATTTTCTAGCAGACCTCTCTATTCTATGGCAGCCAGTGTGAGTTCTAGCATCTATAAAGAAATTATGCATGATTTCACAGATTGTCATGGACAAAATCAGAGACAGTTGCAAAGCAGAGTAAATGATCAGTTTCAGCTGATTACCAGGTAATGTGTATGAGAACTACCTCACAATCTCTCAGATGCTGGAAATACCTTGCCATTGTGGAGTGCTTAGTGCACATAACCAGCACAATCTTGGTGCCTTCTTCTGTCTACCCATTTTTATCCCACCCTTTCTCAAATGAAGAATAGCATTAATGGCTGTTTACTCTATTCCCTATTTTACCAACAGCCCTAGGCTAGGCAGAGAAGGAGTGACAGTCCTAAGGTCAACCAGTGAGCTTCATGGCAGAGTGGGAATTTGATCCTGGATCACCAACTGTGATGGATGACATTTAAAATGCTGTTTTCCTAATACAGCAAAACTCAGAGAAGGAAAAGGAATAGTTAACTTTGCTCTAGAATGTTGAGTTACAGGGTGCTCCTTTTCTCTGACTGGCCAGCACCAGCTGAGAGAAATATAAAATCAGCTGTGTGCTGAGTCCAATGGCAGTTACTGTCCAGTAAAGGAAAAGTTCAGCTACAGGAGTGGATGTCTGAAGAGTCTGACTAAAAAGTCTGCCAGACAGGTTCACCTTCTGAATAAAGGGAGATACTTCTGGTCTTAGCTGTGTTAAACATAACCTGAGAAATAATTCCATCTAAGAATTCAGAGTCTAGTGTCAGCTTACACTGAAGTACATTTTCACACAAACACCAGCACTGAGGTTTGAGATTTTTGCAAAGAGTGACTGGGTAGCAGGCTAAAGCTCCCAATCAGACCAAAAGGAAAATGATTATATTTTTTAGGTAAGAAATATAAGCCCTGTGCAGTTATACAGGGAATTGGCACTGAGGCAGTCCCTGGTCTGCGGTGAAAGGAAATGCATGGTTATAGACTACTCAGGGGAAAGAAGACACGCGATTTCAGCAAAGAGGAAAGAATTTGATACACTAAAACAGTGACCTTTCAAAAAACAACAACCCCTGAAAAGTTATTAGGAAATTATATGCAGAAACATTGTAAGTGAAACTAAAATACTTAGTCAACTATCTCTTACTGATAAGAACCAAGAATTTGTAAAAATAAGCTGCTACAACACCATCTTGCCTGTCAATGGAAAAAATATACTGTTTTAGCAACAATGTTTACCTCAGCATTTCCAGTTTATGACTACCCCATACCATCCCCACTTATTAAATATTTTTTTATTATTGCTCACTGTTACACAGTCTCCAGTGCCATTTTAAGGGATCTAAAAAGAGGGCTCCTGTTTTTTCCACGCAAGTTCCTGGGCTGGGCCAAAGCCAAATCAGATTCTGTCACAGGGTGGGACATTCAGATTTATAAAGCTGCAAATATTGTGACACTACTGAGACCAGCTCAGCACCTGAAGGGAACTAAGATTTTGGAGGGGAAAATCTGCATCACAATGAAGAAGAAGCAGGGGTCCATCGTACCAACATTCTAGTCTCATACACTAACATCAGTGACCTAGGAGCCCCATGTATGCTACCTGTGACTATGGATGAGCACAAATTGTACCATGAAGCAAAATTCATCACGAATTCATCAAGAAATTCATCATTCTGTTTGTGGTTTGGGAATCAACATTATTGATGGGTTTATCATCATGAACTTCCACAAACCGTTAAAGTGTTTCATGGTGGTTTGTGAGAGAGCAGAGACAGCTTTCTGTCCCCTGCAAAAATCACAAAAACAGCTGAGCAGTGGGGAGATGCTTCCCACTGCTCAGCTGTTTTGGGCTGTCTTATGCTTAACTGTTTTTTGGAGCTTTCTGCAAACCCTCTTTAAAAATTCTGTGGTCCTTTTCAACAGAGCTTGCAGGGCCCAAAATCATGAACCATCATGAACTGCATTTTCTCAGTTCATGCCCATCCCTACTTGTCACTCTTCTGAGCATCATTCGCCAGTGTGGCACCCTTCCCATCTTTCAGAAAAGTGGGCAAGGCCATTGCTTGGTATGGCTTGTAATTGGCAAGTGGCTCCCACCTTGGAACACTGGAGGGACCAGAGGATAGGTAAGCTGTGAACCTCCAGGGATGGAAATAGAGTCCATCCTCTCCATCTACCCCTCCCACCCTTTTTTGCAGCCTCTGCACTCTTATCCCAGCTCCTGGGGGGTGTTATTGGGAGGAGAACAAGGTGGCTACGGAGAAGAGGGGTAAACCACAATTATAGCAGACACCTGGGGAAAAAATCAAGCTAGCCACAGTGGGTGGTGGTGGTGGTGGTGGTTTTACAACCCTTTCTGTATAGCCAGCTTGCTGTTCTCCAAGATCTTTGGCAAGCTCATTTTTTCAACTGAGTTCCTATTTCTCATGCTGAGGAGGAAGCGAGAAGGTAGAGAGGAAAACCTTTCCCTTCATTGCAGATTCACAAGGGAGACTACTCTACATGCTCAGAGGTACCCTGGTAATTTAAAAGTTTATAGTTAACATATTTGTTATTAATATCTGTATCTTATGTGTGTGTTTGGTGGGGTGGTGCACAGGGCACAGAGTATTCATGTGCCTCTTTTGACTGATGGTAAATGCAACTATGGCTCTGCATGTGCTACAGAATACCACTGCTCTAATCACTACATCACACTGGGTCTCCATGCCATTCTGCATATAGTCAATGGAACAGAGCAAACAGAACAAAGTATAGAATTGCAGTCTACTGCAATGATTATTCTAGGCATTATTCTCCTGTACTTTATTTCTACCTTTGTTATTCTACTTACTACATCTTTATGGTATACCTTCCCTTAAACAGTTCATTGTTCATATTGACTTTTAATTCTGTACTACTGCATTGTTATTTGGATGTCTTATGTTGTATGAATGCATTGCTTGTATTCTGTAACTCATCTTGAGTCTCAGTGAGAAAGGTGGGTTATAAATAAAGTTAGTCAATTAATAATCTGAGGACAGTATAGTAAAATATCTGAGGCTTAGTTTACACATTCTGGAGAATGAGACCCATGATGATCTCCTGTAACCTTCTTATACCTCAATGGAACATCTAGTGAAAATAATTTCACTAGGGAACCAGTAGTATGGGAATGTGTGATTAGCCTGATGTTTTCCTGATTTAATGTCTCCTAAAGTTGCTTTCTAGAAAAAGAAATATAGGAACCATGTGGATGTCTATGTTCTCCTTTGAGGAAAACTCAACTGGGGAGGTGAGTTATACCAGGAGAATGTCATGGGGAGAGGGAATAGCAGTGCCATCCTAATAAAAGTTATAACAATAGGTTTATAGGGGCATTAGGATGTCATTGTAGGTCACCAAGTACCACTTCCCTAACATGGACTTGCCCGCTTTTCCACAGCTGCTTTGAAGTTTAGGGGAGAGCATGGGAAGTCTTCATCCTATATCTCCAAAGCAATGTCTGTTTTGACTATCAGACTGCCCTAATATTTCTGGAAATATACGGGACCAGGATACTGGTATTCTGAGAATCCTGAATGCCACTCCAGATACCCGAATATATACCCCCAAAATACTAATTGGGTGTTTTTCAGGTATATATTCAGACCAGAAAGATCTGAATGCACTTCTGTTCTTCCAATACAGAGGTGAACCAAACAGCACATGCTGGCAGTAATGTCTAACAAGAATTATCAGGTAAGTACCTCTATTTCTGTCAACAGATACAAACAGCAGTTTGTAGACACTCATTGTTTAGGAACTACATGAATGGCAAAGGTCATACTGTGGTTCATGTGGCAGTCAATGCAGACATTCTGTGAAAAACACTTTAAACTTGGCAGAACATAGACATATAACAGGAGATGCTGACAATGAAATCTTAATCTTGCTTGTGTACCATGTTAAAGCGAATGACTTCTGTCAAATAATTACAAAAAACCTAATAACAGGACTGTGAAAGAATAAATATATGAAGGGTGCAAGATTATTATCTGTACACACACTTAACGGGAAATGCTTTTATTTCATTACCTGTTTCATAAGAAGCTGACAACTTTCACTTCTCCACAAATCTGAAATGTGAGTACTTGGAATTCTGACCTTTAATCTGTTTATCTGTCTGTGTTTGTATCTCATCCTTACTCTAAGGAATTCAGGATGGGATGTATGACTCTGACCTTCCCATTTCATCTTCATAGTTACCTTGTGAGATAGGTTAAACTAAAAAGAAAACAATCTGTTCAAGGATTTTATGAGCAAGCAAAGATTTAAACCCACTTTTACCCAGTCCAAATATGATATTCTAATCACTGCACCACAGTGACTGTCACCATTTTCATAGCTTCTTGGATCATAAGAGAATGTCAGTACAAACAAATTGCTAAGGCTTAGTAACAAAATGCTAGTATCTATTTATGATGGAAATCCAAACATACAAAACCTGAATATTTTGTGATCTGATCTTTACACTTACAAAAATAATGATTTAAAAATAAATTCAAATTTGCTATATTTTTCTATAAGAATATATCAGTCACTATTATATATGTATTGGAAGTGTATCCCTTAGAACATTTTCACCATCAAGTGAATAATGAATTCTTGCCTGTAACAATGGTAGGGTTGCCATCCCCACTGGTGTGTGGAGGGTTCCCTGATTTTAAGGGACCCAGTTTGTTGCTGGCCAGCTGGCCGGCAGGGGAAGCACCACCCCTGAAAAGCCCCCTCCCACAGTGTTGGCACCAGTGCAATGACATCACCTACAAGTGACGTCATTGTGTTGCTGACATCAGGGGCAACACTCTAGTTTTTGGGCAAACTCTATGGTTTTAGGGCAAAAAAACCAAACAGTTTTGCCCAAAACCTAGAGCACCATCCTCAATGTTGGCAACATGATGACATCTCTTCCAGGTAATGTCTAGTGCATGTTCCAGAAGATATCCCAAATGCACCCAGGAGACACCCCCCCCCCCCCCCGCCAGCAGCCAGGTAGAACCTGGCAACCCTAAACAATGGATATAAATCCTGTACTAGCAAAGGTACAGTACTGACCATGATTTCTTGGACCTGGAAAGCCAGTGATGACATTATGGGGTAAAACGTACAGTATTTGTAAAACTGTTCTGAGAAGGACTGTGTCACTGGCAACCAAGTTCAAGTTAATTCATGCCATTATATTCTCCATTACTCTGTATGGGTGTGAATGTTGGACAGTTAAGAAAGCTGATTGGAAGAAACTTGATTTCTTTGAAATGTAGAGCTGGAGGAGAGTTTTACAACAACTATGGGCCACCAAAAAGACCAATAAATGAGTTCTAGATAAAATCAAGCTTGAACTCTCCCTAGAAGCTAAAATGACTAAACTGAGGCTATCATACTTTGGTCACATTATGAAAAGACAAGAGTCACTGGAAAAGACAATAATGCTAGAAAAAGTTCAAGGCAGCAGGAAAGGATGCCCCAACATGAGATGGATTGACTGAATCAAGGAACCCACAACCCACAATTTGCAAGACCAGAAGAAGGGTCTTAATGACAGGGCTCTTTGGAGAATATTAATTCATAGAGTCTCCATAAGTCAGAAGCAACTTGATGCCATTTCACACACACATTAAGAGAGCTATATGTGAAATGTAATTAGAAATGTCAATAAAATAGGGGTGTTCAGTCAGATATTTAGCCAGCTATTTAAATTAAAATCACCTATACATATTGATTTTCCATTAATGGATATTGTCTCTACTCAGACAAAATGACAGAACTTCAAAAACGTACCCACAGGGACATTTATAGTATATGACATAGTTAAGTATTTTAATGCTAGCTAAAATTTGTATTTCTTCTCTCACTCTTCCATGAATGATTTAGGTTTCAGGTTTCAGCACCATTTCATTTTAATTTGGGCTCAGTCTTGTGCAATTCTTGAGCATTTTTTCATCCAAATGTAGACAGCTGGCATTTACTGTGTGGAAAAACATGTCAAAAATATAGTGTGCTGAAATTCACGGTTTGTGAATTTAGTAAAGCTATAAAAAAGAAGCTTTGACCAGTGTCAAATTTATGATTGGGTGCCAGTGAAGCCTAATTGTAAATGTAAATAAGGCTTAATTGTTTACTATGCAGTTGTGGTTGAAAGATTTCTGTGTAATGCATGGCAGTGTCTTTTCAGGCTGTGTCAAATCTGCACAACAAAATCCAAGGCTGCTCGCTCTGATGAATGCCCTCATTGTTAATGTGCCAAATTGTGAAGAGCTCTTCAGGTGGAAGCCTCCTGTGTCAGGAGCCTGTTTAAAACCCAAAGAAGACAATCTTCAAATAAATCATCAATAGTCAAGAAATGTTGGTAAGTTTGCATCACAAAACAAAGAATGAGTGGAAATGATATGAGTGGAATAATACATGCAAAATGGACAAATTTAGTGAGGGTAAAAAGTTGTAAGCCGGCCCTTTCCCAGCTCCTTTACAACAAGTAACTTGAGGGATTATATTTACAGATATTTGCTGATATTAATTGTTGAAGAATAGCATCTTCTCCCCCTTCCCACTGGTAACAAATAGGAAACAATTCCAATTCCAGCCTTACTCCCAGTTTCAGACTGTAATTTTGATAATTTTTTGACATAAGTGCCATTGAATAACATGAAACTTACTTCTCAGTAGACCTATTCAGGCTTGCTCCATTTGGTAGCTTTTCTATGTGAATGAGACTCTAAGAATGAAAGACACTGAAGAAAGAATGATATAGTGTTACAAGATACACAACTATAATGTAAATGTGAATAAGAATTAAGGTTTATTTAATTAACCATAGATAGTCAGTAAATGTTCATGTATATGTTTCATTGAAAACATAAGGGGAAAACACTATAATTTAGAAGAAGAGGAGGAGGAGGTTACAGTTCAAAGTGCTGGGGGTTTTTTTTGTTTAAAAATACCTTTATACCCCTAAGAGCATAGGCGTCAGCTTCTGGGGGGAAGTGCTGAGCCTCCACCGGAGACAATGGCCTGTGATGTCTCTGGCCCAGCCCCCCCCCCCCCCCCCCCCCGAAATTGGAAAGTCTACGCCCTTGCCTAAGAGGTCTGAGACAAAGGGTATCTACAGCACAATTCTAAGCAGGGTTATACCCTCAAAGTCAATTAAAGGCAATGGGATGAAAAGGGTGTAACTCTACCTAGGATGGCTGTGCTAAAGTACTTTCCCCTCCAACAGAAATTGACTTGTCTATGAGATTGTAATCTGAAGTTCTTTTCCTTGTATCTGTTTTCATGGGTGAAACTGAAGACCAGGCCCTTTCTGTTATGATGCTCTGGTCTTGGAATTCACTTCTCATCTGGCATTTTACAAGCGGGGAACCACCAATGAATCCCAGAGGAGGGGAAACTCATTAACTGATAGCAATTTTTTTTTTACTCTTTGGCTACTGTTGCTTATAGTGACCTCCACCTCTGAAGCCTCACACCAATTGTTTGGCATGTGTTGTGGCTGCTACAGTAATCTAAAATGGTGCCCAATCTTCATTTTTTTCAATGTCTGTCCATGAACAGATGTCACTAGTGGGGGTTTGTACTACCACACTGGATTTTTTTAAATGATTTAGATTTTTATACAAATGTGGTGGTTTACAAGGTTTAAAGGACCCTCATTGTTAGCTGTTGTTTGCCATACTGTTTATTTTGCTATCCAAACATAGACTAGAGCATCATAATTGGGTGATAGTAACTAGTGATAGAAACTAGGGTTAAGTCCATCTTGTTTAAATATAGGAGTTAATGTCCGGGCATATTGTCTATCAGAGTGTTTTGACCGTGTGTGTTATGTGCTATCAAGTTGCTTCCAATTTACAGTAACCCTATGAATTATTGACTTCCAAAATGTCCTATCATTAACAGATTGGCTCAGGTCTTGCAAACTGAAGGCCATGGCTTCCTTTATTGAGTCAATTCTTCTCATGTTTGATACTCTTCTTTCCCTACTGCCTTCAACTTTTCCTGTCGTTATTGTCTTTTCCAGTGAGTCTTGACTTCTCATGATATGACCAAAGTACAATAGTAATAATTTCAGTTTCTTCATTGACAATTTAAAATTGTGTAATTCCCCAGAAGTCATTACTTTTGACTTCTTGATGTCTTGAAAGCTTTTCTACTGGGAAAAAGTACAAACTCTTAAATAAGTATGTACTATGATCAAATAAATATTGATTTACATATGTTTATAATTATATGTAGATGTTAAGTTTGTGCATCTCTCCAGTGGAATTACATTGCATCAATAATACAAAATGAAACCTGAAACCAGACATTTCTGCCCTGTCTAATGTACTGAGAAGCAAGGTCTTAACCACTGTTCCTTAAGCAGGTAATGCCTGGATTTGCGGAGATTGTATCAATTTGAGAAATGTCTTAAAATATAACCTGCTGTCAGTTCTGGTACTGCACTTTGCTTTGTCGCATAGCCCTACAATAAAAACCTATCTAGACATGTACGTGCTTTGTACGCATCCTTCATTGTCACACAAGCTCTCTAAGACATCTTAGCCTGTGAACTGAACATATACAGTGTGCTTGTTATAGCCCATAGCTTCCAGTAGCAGTAAAGGCAACTGTTTGATTTAGTTGTGCTTGCATGGAAAAAAAAAAGATCTTGCATTAAGAACCTGCAAAGGGCATACAAATGTCAATCCTTTCCCTACTCTCTCCCTTTCAACTACAGCACTGTTGCCCTATAACACACAGGAGAACAACAATGTGATCCTGAGTGGCAAAATCAACTAAGAAAGAAGCTGCCACTTGGGATAGAACTGTAATGTGCTAAAAATGCTACAATCACATACTTGTGATTTATTTTGCTGTGAAAATGAAAGGTCATTTCTTCCACCACCTTTCTGAATTACAGTAGCTCATATCAGTATATTTAGCATGGAGCTGTAGCTAAGCTAGATTTTGTGCATTTCAGCATCAAATCCATACACACCAATGAAAAAAACAACAATTTCCCCCTTAGCAGTGATAGAGTCAATTCCCCTATATTGTGAATACCAAATCATGTTTCTTGGAATTCTGATTGGCAAAATGAGGTCATAAAGTGTCCTGCGCACTGTGCATTATATATCTTTTTTGTGCTCTGCAAGATGTCTCTATTGACTGACATATAAATGGTTTACATTTTCCCTCATCTCTATTAAAAAGCGTAGTGTGACTCAATTTCTTGACTTGCCTATTAAATAAGATAATAAATATTTGTTTGAATAAGAGAAAGGTAAAAATATATATTGCCCACTTTTTCAAGAGAACCAAGATGCTTTCCTTTAACAAACCTATTCAATTTAGCAACAGAAGCAAGGGGACCCAAAAGGACTTGTGGGGGCACCTCATTTCTCCTCCCCCACTGTTTCGTCTTTCTTTTTTTGAAAATCCCCATAGCCTATATTTTGTTGCTGCCTTCTCACCTTCCCACCCACCAGCCAACCTACCATTATTCACTGCTGCCAGAAGTAGTGGCAACTACAAACATAGACAGCTTCAAGAGGGGGCTGGATAAATATAGAACAGGATTCCATCAGTGGCTATTAGCCACAGCTATATATGGAACACTGTGTCTGGGGCAGTAATACTCTGCATTCTTGGTGCTTGGGGAGGGGCTTTTGGAGTTCTGGCCCTGCTGGTGGACCTTCTGATGGTACTGGGTTTTGACCACTGTGTGACAGAGGGCTGGACAGGATGGGCCATTGGCCTGATCCAGCATGGCTTCTCTTATGTTCTTATTTGTCTCCCTGTTATCTGTCATCCTGGGAGCTTGTAGGGATGGGGATGGGATTTATCACAGATTGCCAGTGTTTGGCAAGGATACTGGCTGCCTGTCTAATCTGTTGAAGGCCGGGTAGGGGGGACGAAGTTGCCTCCTTGTAAGGAGGATTGATCAGACTGCATTTGCAGCCCAGTTATGCTGGCGGGCGGGGCTAGCATGCTGAAGGACAGCCCTGGCCCCAGCAGCCTCATTCGTGCCTTGTGCTCGACGGAGAAGGAGCACGAGGTCTTTTTTCGCTTGCTCCCTGGCTTTTGGCCAAGAGCCAGCAGAAACTCAAAGGGTATTCCCCCCCACCCCAAAATCAGCCTCCCTTCCCTCCTTTCTTGGAGGCTGTGGCTCGGCTGGGACTGGGACTGGGAAGGGTTTTTTGTGGGTATTTTAAGGGCCGTTTTTGGGGCATCCCCTTGCTGGTGGAGGCAGCACTTGGGTCTGGAGCACCTGCAGGACGGAAGACACGGTGGCGGCTGGGCAGCGACTGTGGTGTAAATTAGAGTCGGCTGTGCTTCGGCTGGCTTCTAGGCTGCAACCTGCGTGCTGTTAGCCTTGTTAAAGCAAGAATTACATGCACGTACACTTAGTGGGAGTTTTCTTAGGCTCAGGGCTAAGGGTTAAGGTGCAGTTGGTGAGGCTGTTTGGAGCCCAGTTGGTCATTTGCCCACTTCTCCTCCCCCCCTTTTTTCCTCCTTTTGGGTTCTATAGATTTACAGCCAGTTCCTGGCAGTTTAGCTATTGCTGGGCAGTTTTTTTGCTGTTGTTAGGCGGTTAGACATTAGGTGGGGACGGACTTTGCTGAAATCATCAGGGATGGTGGCCATTTTGGGAAGGTCTGCTCCTGTGGGCTGAGTGGCCATTTTGCTTTTAAATTGTTCCTCTGGGGAATCCTTAGGATCGGCCATCTTTGGAAGGTCCTTTTAGGTGGTGGCCATTTTATTTGGCGGCAGCCATTTTAGGACAATTCTATTAATTGAGGGAGGCCTCCCGGCTCATTGTGTTTTGGATATGGCTTCTAGAAAGGGTCAAGGCCAGTCTAAAGGAAAAGGGCCTGCACTGAAGGTACCAAGGCACACTGCAGCACCCCCTCCTGTTGCTCCATCATCCTCTGAGAACGAGGAGGAGGTGCGGGAGCAGCAGATTATATTAGATAAGCTTGCAGCCTTAAAGCAGGCCAGGGACACTGGGTCTCCCCCCCCCCCTTTTTTCAAGCAGGCATTCGAGCTTTGGGAAGTACTGGGGGTAGAGCAGAGCAGAAGTTTTGTGAGGAGGTGCTTAAGAAAATTTACCTTTTTGAATCTCGTGCTGTAGAGTCTACCGGTCACGTTGAGCATGAAGGGGTTCCGACAGTTGCATCCAGGGCGGCGACAGTGATGCCAGTTTCTGAGACATCTGCAGCGATGGCAGTGGCTGAAGTGGAAGTGCCTGGGCCCAGTGGTAAGGATGAGGCGGATGCACAGCCAGCCACGGTTTGGCCCTGGGGACCTTGGGTGCATAAGCCTGGTTTTATGCAGGACCCCTCGGGGTATGAGCAGTCGTGGGCTTGGGGCCCTCCTCATATGATGAAGGATTCACCTGGGACTACTCAGCCGTGGGTCTGGGGTCCTCCGCCTATGGGCTGGCAGTCGCCTTGGGGCCCTGTGCCGCCTCCAGGCATGGGGTTTTTCTCCCACTTATGACAACCCCTATGGGGTGGCTTCTGCAAAGGCCATGCCCTTTGGCGATGCAGCCTTGCCCCTTGGTGACCACCTTTTGCCAATCACTAGGGAAAAGATTTGCAAGGGTGAGTACATTGACCTCTTCAGCCTTCTTTACCGGGATTTGGAGAAGGAGGATAAAGAGGAGATGGATGACAAGGACAAGGAAATTTTAAAGAAAAGGAGGGTTGATAGGACATGGGCAAATTGGCTGGCAGGGTACATTGCCTATGCAGGGGTGATTTCTCGGGCCCAAAGCTGGAAGGCCACAGCACTATACCAGTATCTGGATATCATTTATAAAGCGTACACTGGTTTTGTGGGTTCAGCCTGGCTCAAATAAGATGAGGAGTTTAGAATGAGGGCTGCTATGAACCCTAACCTTCCGTGGGACCAGATACATTTGCATCTTTGGTTACAGCTGATGTCGCAGGTGCGGCCTAATGTTGGGGAACGCTCACATAGTGGGCACATGGTGCAGAACCCTCTGGCTGGTGCTAATACTGCGTCCCGTGGGCCCACGGGGCAGTCGGTTCAATCCCGCTTGCTTTGTTGGGAGTTTGGTTCACAGGGGATCTGCAATAGGAAGATGTGCACTTACAGGCACGAGTGCCCAATGTGCAGTGGACTGCATGCATTCACTGCATGCCCCAAAGGAAGGCCCAGGCGTAGCCAACGGCCCAGGGGAGGTGGTGATCCTTCAGGAGCTACTAGAAAGGAGGCCCACGCCAATTAAGCTTGGTCCATTGCAGAGTTGGTTGAAGTGGTATCCTAATAAAGAGGATGCCGTGTATTTGCTGGAGGGTTTTCAAGGGGGTTTTAGAATTCCGTTTTTGGGGTTGAGGGCTCCTTTTTTAGCCCACAATTTAAAAACAGTAAATGGCACGAAGGCTGTGGTTGCTGCGAAGATTGCCAAAGAGGTTCAAGAAGGTAGGGTTCTAGGTCCATTTCCAGCACCACTGCTTCGTAATTTGTGGGTTTCACCTCTGGTTATAGTACCTAAGAAGGCACCTGGTGAGTTCCATTTAATTCACCATGTTTCTTATCCCCGAGGTGGATCGGTAAATGATGCTATTCCGGATTATCTGTGCATGGTGAGGTACACCACATTTGACCAAGCTGTGCATGGGGTGCGCCGCTGTGGTCGTGGGGCAGAGTTGGTGAAGTGTGACATCAAATCCGCACTTCATCTCCACCCTGTTCACCCAGATGATTTTGAGCTGTTGGGATTTTCCTTTAAAGGGCTGTTTTTTATGGATAGGGCCTTGCCCATGGGATGTTCTGTGTCATACGCTGCATTTGAGCACTTCAGCACATTTCTGGAATGGGCAACACATTTTAAAACAGGATTACTGGAAGTGATTCATTATTTAGATGACTTTCTTTTCGTGGGTCTTTGTGGGATGGATAGATGCACCCAGCTGTTGCAGGGTTTACACAACTAGCAGAGGAGCTGGGAGTTTCGTTGGCCCATGAAAAGACAGAGGGACCTGTTCAGAAGTTAGTATTTTTAGGGGTAGAATTGGAGACAGTTGCCCAGACATCTTGGTTGCCATTGAGCAAGATTCAGGACTTACAGGTCCGGCTTTCTATATTTTTAAAAAAGAAGAAGGCCACTTTGCGTGAACTTCAGCAGATTGCTGGGCACCTCAATTTCGCATGTAAAGTAGTGGCTCCTGGGAAGGATTTTGTTAGACAGCTCTGTGATGCGATGAGGGGGCTACAGCACCCACATCATAGAGTGTGCATTAATGCGGAAGTGCGGGCCGACCTTGGGATCTGGCAGGAGTTTTTAAGTTCTTTTAATGGTGTCTCCTTTTGGAGGGAGGAATTGAAGCTGGAGGCTGAGCTCCAAGTGTCATCTGATGCTGCCGGATTTCTGGGATTTGGTGTGTACTTTTGTGGACACTGGTGCACTGAGGAGTGGCCTGGGGAATGGGTTTCAGCAGAATATGTTAGGGATCTCACCTTTTTAGAGTTCTTTCCCATACTAGTGGCGGTTTGGTTGTGGGGTGAAGAATTGAAAGATCACACTGTCGACTTTTGGTGTGACAATTTGGTGGTTGTTCATGTGATCAGTTCCCTCACATCTAGGTCTCCACAGGTCATGGGGCTTGTCTGGGCTTTCACCTTGCAGTGCCTTAGACTTAACTTGCTAATTTTTGCCAGGCATGTGCCCGGTGTGGACAATGGTGTGGATGACACTCTCTCTTGCCAACAGATGGCGAGGTTTCATCAGCTTGCACCAGAAACCGATCTTCATCCAGCTCGAATGCCTCAGGAACTATGGCAGGTTGGAGGGCTGAGGCTTGCAGGGCTATAAGCCTCGCCATTGCGCCTAGCACCAGAAAAGGGTATGAGCGAGCAGTTCACTAATTCGAGGTCTTCAGGGCAGCTGAATGTTATCCCAAGGTCTGGCCTATTTCTTTAGATCAGCTGATGCACTACTGTGTATCAAGCAAAGAAGCTGGCTTAGCTGTCCATTCAATCCGAGGCAAGCGTGCTGCGCTAGCCTTCGCGAGCAAAGCCTTGGGCTTCGCTGAAGTCACTTGTGACTTCAGGATTAGAAAGATGCTCGAGGGTTGGACCCATGAGGTGGGTGCTGCTAAAGATGAGTGACAGCCTATCTCGCCCGTGATACTTAAGGTGTTGCAAGCAACCTGGGGTGCGGTTTGCACTTCCAGTTATGAGGCATGCTTGTTTCATGCAGCCTCTTTGCTTGCATTCTTTGGGGCTCTTCGGGTGAGTGAGTTGGTCGCTCAGTCTAAGACAGACCAGCCGAGCAAGGCTTTGCAGGTGCGGGATGGCATGGCAATGGCATGCTGGTCATGATTAGGAGCTCTAAGACAGATCAGATGCGAAAAGGAGCCAAGGTAAAATTGGGGACCTGTCAGGATTCAGCGCTCTGCCCATTTCTGGCCCTGTCGCAGTATTTGGCCCTGAGGGGTCTGGAAGTCGGTTTCCTCTTTAGGCATGAGGATGGGAGTCCTCTGACTAAACATCAGTTTTGGGCAGTTACTTCCCTGGCTTTGGGGAAGCTGGGCCTATCAGGTGTAAAGTTTGGGACCTATTCCTTTCGCATTGGAGCGGCTTCCACAGCGGCAGCTATGGGCTATTCAGCTGAGGATGTTCAGTGCGTTGGAGATCTGATGCTTATAAAGGTTATGTGTGTTCAATGGCCATGTGGTGATCTGTTCTTTTGGCCCGGTGTTTGACTGTCCTTTCCTTTCAGGTGTTGTGTCTTGTGGCAGGCAGAGAACCATTCTCATCTGCGGGCACAGCTTCATTTTTTGGGTTGCTCACTGGGCTAACAAATCGGCCATCGGCTCGCAGTTGGGCCTAAGTCGATGGGCCACTGTTGAATGGAGGGGACGCCGCGGCTTGTGCTGAGCGAGCCTACTCCATCTATTATTTGGTTTGAATTCCAGTGCTCCTCCTGACATATTGCTAATTCACCTAGGGGGTAATGATTTAGGAATTTTAAAAGGGAAGGTGTTAGTTCTACAAGCCGGGGAGGTTTTTAACTTATTAAAAGGTGATGGCCTAATACTACAGTGGTTTGGTTGGCCATGGTTCTACAAAGGGACTGGAGATGGGCCTTGGATCCTAAGCGGATTGAGTGGGCTAGACGTAAGGTAAACTGGGAATTTAGGAGCATTTTAGTAATGGGTGGTGGCCACTTCATACCCCATCTGGTTATTAGGGCTACGCACGCCAAGTTATATAGGGGTGACGGCGTTCATTTGTTGGAGTAGGGTATGGATATCTTCCTTAAGGATTTACAGCAAGGGCTGTTAACAGTGTTAGGGGTTTAGTGGGTGCAGGGGCCTAAGCAGAGGCTTGACCCTTGCTGTGGTGGAAGTTTAGTAAATAGTTGTTGTGGCTTGGTAAGGACCTATCAGCAACCCTGGTGGGAAAGGGGCCTGTTCGGATCATAACTGCAGCCTTGCGGCCTGGGATGAGGGGAACAGGCTGCCTTTTGGAGTGCCGTTGAGGGATACTCAGCACTGACCTTGCGGCTGTGTGTGAGGGATCATCAAGGCATGTTCCAAGGCTGGGCTGCCTGGGGTTCAAGCCGCTTATAGTGGGCTACAACCCGGGGGCCAGGTGGATTGCCCATACTATGGCAAGGGTGGGGTTAATGGTAACCCCAGGCCTTGGCCATGCTGCTTGTTAGGTTAAGCCCTTGCCATGTTTTTGTTAATAAACAAAGTGGCCGTTAATCCCATGTTTGCTGTCTGACTCTTTCTTCCGTCTATGGGGGCAATGAGCTACTCATTGAGAGCCAGTGTGGTGTAGGGGTTAAAAACACCAGACTCTGATCTGGAGAACTGGGTCTGATTGCCCATTTCTGCACATGAAGCCTGCTGGGTGGCCTTGAGCCAGTCACAGTTCTCTCAGAACTCTCTCAGCCCCACCTACCTGTTGTGGGGAAGAGAAGGTGGGTGTAAGCCTTTTTGAGACTCCTTAAGGTAGAGAAAAGCAGGGTATAAAAACCAACTCTTCTTCTTCTACTCTAGTGAGAGGTTGCTTTTCAAATGAACCACAGATTCCTGTTCCACAGGCCAGGGTGCACAATGAGTGGAAGAACATGAATCACAACTGGAAAGAGAGTTTCACCTGTTACATAGTGGTTACTGACATAGAAAGAAACATGTTAGACAATGCTGACATGAGTACACCATGACTGGAACCCTGTCTGTTGTAGCAGTTCTGTGCAGTCACTAGCATGTTGATTTTTGGGTGTTTGGGTGTTTTATTGTTTTTTGGGGAGGGGACAATATCTATAGCAGAATGTCTGATTAGTGCAATATTTCAGTGCAGTTGGGAGCTGGTAGATAAGGGGATGGGATGTATCAAATAATACCAGTATGTGGTATGGAACCTTGCTGCCTATCTAACTTCCATACCCTCCCAAGACCAGGGGCCCTATTTCCTCCCCCTGTATGTTAACACTATGTAACACCAGATCAGTAAGCACAAAACCACACAACTGTATGAGATATTACAGGAAGAGTAAATTGATATGGCTTGCATTACATAGTGATAGTGGTGTATCTGTCCCAACTCAAAGTGTATCTGTCCCACCTGGTTATGTGGTCCTCCATCAATCATGCACAGTTGGCAAGGGAGGAGGCGTGACCACTATCCTCCACATATCCTTCAATTTCCAAAGACTTCCAGGGCAAACAAACAATCACTGGCATTGACTGTATGCTCCTCACATTTGGGACTAATAATAGATGAGACATTCTGTTTGTTTACTGGCTGCCATATTCTCCAGTGACCACCTTGTCTGAATTGGCAGAGGTGGTCTCAGATGTAGTGCTGGAGACACCTGGACTCATTGTTCTGGGGGAATTCAACATTCATGACAAACATTCCTTACCAGGGCTGGTGCAGGGTTATATAACTTCCTTGTCTGCCTTGGGTCTTGTAACTGGTCCAACACATGAAAGTGGCCACACCTTGGCCCTAATCTTTTGCACTGAATCTCTGAGGGCAGGTTTGATTTCAGAACTGGAAATTCACATGGAACTATGGTCTAACTACTATCTACTCAAAGCCACGGTAAAGGTGATTCCAACACCACACAGAAAAGAGGTCCTGGTTAAAATGGTCCACCCACAGAGGATTATAAATCCTACTGGATTCCAGAACATTCTAGGGGATTTTAGGATCCCAAACATGTGCTCTGTTCAGATTGCAGTCAAAGTATGGAATCTGAAGCTCCTTGAAGCTATCAACAAGGTTGCCTTTCAAAGACCTGCGTCTGGGATGAAACCGAGTCCTCTGGTTTACCACAGAGCTGGGTGACCTGAAAAGGGCTGGGAGACATCTAGAACAGTGCTGGCAGTGAATTCACACTGAATAGGACTGGTCATATAATAGAACTCACTGTAAGACCTACAGAGCAGCAGTGATGGCAGCTAAAAAATATTACTTCTGTGCTACTATTGCATCAGCTAGTTTATGACCACCCCAACTGCTTATGGTAACATACCATCTGCCGACTTCTAAAACTGAGCTGTCATTGTATCAGGAGCAGACAATTAGTTGTGATACTTTTGCAAAGTTTTTGGCTGATAAACTATCAAGAATATGTTCTGATTTAAATGCTGATTGTAACACAGGTCCACCAGAAGAACTGGCTAATACACCGCCTGTTCTATTTATAGACCACTTTGACCCAGTTTCAACAATGGATGTTGACCAACTTCTGGGATCTGTGAAGGCCACCATTTGTGCCCTGGATCCTTGCACATCCTGGCTTCTAAAATCATGTAAAGACCACATCAATAAATTCTTAGTATCTATTATAAATCAATCACTACCTCAAGGCACCTTCCCTTGACCAAAGAGGCAGTTTTCTGTCCACTACTAAAGAAAACCCCGTCCTTACAGAAAAAATGATGTAGTCAATTATCCCTCCTATCTCTAATCTGCCCATTCTGAGCAAAGTAGCAGACCAACTCCAGGCCTTCTTGGATAACTCATCTGCTCTAGACTGTTTTCAATCTAATTTCAGACCAGGGTACAGGACAGAGAAGGCTCTACTGACAACCTTTTTCTAAATGAAGATAAAGATCAGGCCTCCTTGTTGCTCCTACTGGATTTATCTGCTGCCTTTGGCTCAAAGGAGGAGGAGGAGGAGGAGTTGATTTTAGCTGAAGTCTACTGCTGGTTATTCTGCTGGTGGAACCGTCTCTTGCACCAGAAGAAAGTACTGCATTAGCAGAAAAGACTCATGGATTTTCTATTTGCATATTTTATTACGTGCTTTTAATGACATTTTAAACTGCCTCAGTCTATTGTGATATAGAAATTAATTTGTTAACTAATTAATCTTTCTTGTGCACATTACCAAAAACAAGCAATACATATTAAAAATGGGATGAAATTTTGTGCATTAGCATCCAAGGGTTAGTATTCTTCAGTTTTCAGTCTGAAATTCCAATGATATTTGCTGAAGAACGAAGGGAAATATAGAATCAGGTCTGCTTAGGGAAATATAGAATACAGATCAAATGCAGCAAGGAGTGCACACAGAAGGTGGTAAATCTTCACCATACAGACAAGAGGCTATAGCGGGAAGATCAGCTCCTCATCTGTGAGTTACGAATACTGCAGGAGAATCCCTCTAGGGGAGGCAGGTGAGTTAGTGCAGATATCTTTTTCTCCTTTCAGTTGATGAGCAGGGTGGAGAAGGGGGAGAGGTGCCATGAGCACTAATGACCTTGGGGATTTCTGGACAATGTATCTTTCATGGAACTATTCAGTTGATCAGTATTAAACACATGTATCAGTGTTTTATGAACAGGGGAATAAAGCCTGAAGGCCTCTGACTTATATTGAACTTATATTGAGAAAGTTGAATTGCAGTTGATAATGAAGCTCAAGACAATGCATCCACCTGGATTGACTCAAGACCTAGGTTTTCTGTCTCATTACAAATGCTGATTTCTCCATGCCTATTACCCTTCTGCATATCTCGCCATACCTCAGACTGAGAGTGAAAGAGGAGAGTACAAAAGTTGGTTTGAAACTCAACATCAAAAAAACTAAGATCATGGCATCTGGCTCCATCACTCCTTGGCAAATAGAAGGGGAAGTCGTGGAAACAGTGACAGACTTCACCTTCCTGGGATCCAAGATCACTGCAGATGGTGACTGCAGCCATGAAATTAAAAGATGCCTGCTCTTTGGAAGAAAAGTGAACCGAGACAGTATAACAAAAAGTAGAGACATCACCCTGCCAACAAAAGTCCGTATGGTCAAAGCTATGGTTTTCCCAGTAGTGATGTATGGCTGCGAAAGTTGGACTATAAGGAAGGCCAAGCACCAAAGAATAGATTCTTTTGAATTATGGTGCTGGAGAAGACTCCCTTGGACTGCAAGGAGATCAGTCAATCCTAAAAGAAATCAACCCTGATTGTTCCCTGGAAGGCCAAATGCTGAAGCTGAAGCACTCACTGGAGAAGACTCTGATGGTGGGAAAAACTGAAGGTCAAAGAAGAAGGGGATGGCAAAGGATGAGATGGTTAGACAGTGTCATCAATGCAACAAACATTAAATTAAACTCCAGAACACGACAGAAGACAGGAGGGCCTGGCGTGATGTGGTCCATGGGGTCACGAAGAGTTGGACTTGACTGTGTGACTGAACAACAACAGTATCTCACCTAAATCTAATCACACCTGCTATTGTCATTCACCTGTTATTGTCATTTGTCTGGTAATGTCATTCGATATCTGAAATCACCCCACTTTCCAATAAATAGGACAGATGGACTCCCATTCCAGTTGTATCTGAATAAATGAGCAGTGACTTACAAAAGCTCATACCCTGCCACATTTTTTTTTAGTCTTTAAGGTGCTATGGGACACTTGCTCTTTTCTACTGCTACAGACAGACTAACATGGCTACCCATCTTGGTTGAATTGTCATGTCTGTTTTGGCTGACATACAAGGGGCGCAATCATATGCACCCATTTGCCACGGAAGAGGGACGATTCACCACCGGATCAAAGTGGCACGATCACAGCAGCACATCTGGGAAGCATCCCACAACCATCGTAAACTGTTGCAAACCCTTTTGATCCGGTGGGGGAGCATTGTAAAAAGCTACTAGTGAAACACCAGTAGCAAATGGTTTGCTGTGGTTCACAACCAGAGTTTCCCTGTTTGATCGTGCCAGAGTGGAAACGTGGCATTGCAGATAGTGTGATCACACGCTATCCTGACACCACGTGGTTTTTTTGTCCCCCTTCTCCATGTGCACATCATTGAAGGCCCCCTTAGGGGGAGACGCGATTCATCAATCCCCCCCGTTGAGGCGAATAATTGATTCTTCTCCTGCCCACCCCCCCATCTAAGCAAATCATCGATTCCCCCTTCCCCTGTTGAAGGACTTAATCAATCCTCCATTTAAGTGCCTCGGAAACCCACCACAAAAAAACAACAACAGTTGCCTGCGGTTGCATGTGATCACGCAACCGCGGTTTGCTTCCATAGGTCCACGGACCTGTATGATCATGCAACTGCAGCACAAATTGCTCCAGCGCAAATTTGCATCTATTCCTGTCTGGCTTATCTTGCTCGTGTGGCCGCGACCAAAGGCATTATTTTGTCAAACAAGAGATCTTGCATCAGGTATGATTTCTGAGATGACTCCTTATCAACATTGTCTAATAATATATTAGCTGTTAAAGAAAAGAAAGGAAAAACATCACAGAAAATGTTCTTTTGGCAAAAGACAGAATACTTAATATCTCTCTCACACACACATACACACAAACACAGAATGTTGGGTGTTTTTTTAATTGTTTTCACTTTCTCTTCTAGGGCTGCCAAGTCCAACTTGGGAAATATCTGGGGACTTTGGGGGTGGAGCCAGGAGACTTTGGGGGTGGAGCCAGGAGAAAGGAAGTGACATCATTTTGTGATGTCACATCCTGTGATGTTGCTTCCACATGCTTCCACATGAACTCATGAAGTTTCCTAATACTGAATCAGGCCATTGGTCCATCAAGGTCAGTATTGACTACTCAGACTGGTACTGGCTCTCCAGGGTCTCAGGCTGAGATCTTTAATGTCACCTATTACCTGATCCTTTTTTAGCTGAAGAAGCTGATACCTCCTGCATGTCAAGCAGATGCTCTATCACTGAGCAACGGCCCTACTGAATCCTTCCTCATCTCAGCAGAATATGAAGCACTAAGTGCTATACAAGTGCTAAATATGATTTTCATATCATAACAGGAGAGAAGCCACATTGGATTGGGCCAACAGCCCATCCAGTACAACACTCTGTGTCACACAGTGGCCAAAAATACCAGGTGCCCTCAGGAGGTCCAGCAGCGGGGCCAGAACTCCAGAAGCCCTCCCACTGTTGCCCCCCAAGCACCAAGAATGCAGAGCATTACTGTCCCAGACAAAGGGTTCCATTTAAACCTTGTGGCTAATAATAGCCACTGATAGACCTCTGCTGGATGGGGACACAGAGAGAGAGACAGACAGACAGACAGAAAAAAGAAAGAAGGAGAGAGAGAGAAGGAAAAAAACTGGCAGAGGCACTTACTTCCATTTAGACCTTGTGGCTAATAATAGCCACTGATAGACCTCTGCTGGATGGGGACAGAGAGAGAGAGACAGACGGACAGAAAAAAGAAAGAACGAGGGAGAGAGAGAGAAGGAAAAGAGCTGTAAGAGAAACTTACCACAGCAACCTTTGCAAGACACATGCAAAAGCAACCCCTTCAGTCCCTCCTTAATCTCTGGGCGGACCTCTCTTGCTGTGGAAGCTCTCTTGCTGACTTCTTAAAGGGGAAATGTCTGGTGAGGCTTTTTACTGCAGGGCAGGCTCTCTGCAGACATTTCCCTTTTAAGGCAGGGCAGGGCAGACTCCTGGCAGCCATTTTGTCCCCCGGGGGCCAATTTTGAAAAAGCGGGGGTAAGTATCAAAAACCGGTGTTTCCCCCGCCCTACCGGGGGACTTGGCAGCCCTATTCTCTTCCCAGGGAATATGGCTGAGTGCTGAACAAGTGAGCATTTCAAAACCAAAAGTGGGAGCTTTCCCACACATCCTTCGGTATCTGTTTGCTATTTTCAAAAGATAAACCTGTTCTGAACTACTACTGATGATAGCCTGTATATAAACAAACTGGATTTTTTTTTTCTTCCTTCAGGCTGTAGGGAAAGCTTTCTATCCTTTGTGCTCTTCATATGAAAAAATACTCTCAAAAGAAGAAGGAAAAAATGCTTTATGTGGAAGATACACAAATGTATCCCCCACACAGACTCCCCCCCCCCCCCCAAGAGCTCTGCTTCTTTTCTCTCTGTCTCGTCCTTCCTTTGTCATGTCTGGTCAGTTTTCTGCCAAAAAAAAAAAATTCCTGGAGGGAAAACCAGGCCAGTGAGCTTGTGAAACAAATGTTCTCCTTCGGCTATATTATTAATAAGAACAAAATGGAAAATAAATCTTGATTTATGACTTGTGCTAAAAAACCATAATAACACTAAACTATAATGCACAGCCAGGAAATATATTTTGTAGTGCATATAAATGTATCCTGTAACTTAGTAAAAGATGTATGTTAAAGCTGGCAGCGTATTATGCTCAGTTTTGGGGTTCTCAAAGTTCACAACACCGGGCTTCTTCATTTAAAATACCCCAGTGATCCCCAGTATGGTGCTTGCTGACATGCATCCTGGCACCTGATCATTGTCTCATTCCCTGATCCCTTCCACACTCCTCCTTTACCCTTTTCAAGTATGCAAGCTTTCAAGTTTTCCAGAACTCTTCTTCAGGCTGTATGTCGCAAAAATTAAAAAGTGAGGGGAAGGAAAGTAGATTCTCAGATTAAATGTATAAATACCTCTGTAATATTAACACAAGAAGCTGCCTTTTATTTAATCAGATTATTGGTCCATCAAAGTCAATACTATCTACTCATGCTGGCATCAGCTCTTTCATATCACCTGCTACCTGATCTTTTCCACTGGAGGTGCCAGGGATTAAATCTGGGATCTTCTTCAAATGAGGCAGATGCTGTTCCACTGAGCCAGTACCTCCCTAAGGGATATGAGGGATAGTAGGAAAGGTTGGTGGCTATTTTATAATTTACCTGTCAAGTGCAAATAAATCCATTTTTAAAAAAAATGGATTTACAAGAATATTTGCATGATAATGTAGTAGTCAGTCTTTTGACGATAGCATTTGTTTCAGTCATTAATAACCCATGTTACATGTACAGCATTTTACAGTAAACTCATTCTGACTCGAAGTTCATGGGAGTGATCAGCTATAGCATGATACAGAATAATGTTGTACAAAACAAGGGATTTGAAAGTAGGGTTAGCTGAAGAGCTGTGCTGTGTTGCTCACACCAAGTACTCATTGCATCTTGTCGTCATTATTTAAGACAGTAGGTTAAGTAGCTCCCAGTAGCTTCATTTCAGTGACTTCAATGAGAGTTTTTGAATTTATCAAACTGTGTGTTGCATGTTTAAATTTTTCACCTGGACTGTCCAAATTGAACAGCTCACCCAGCAATCATAACAATGATGCAAAATGGTCAGAATTGTTTCACTTTAAAATATGTTTTTTTATTTACAATATTTATGTGCTGCTTCTCAGTTTAAAATATTAATGGAGCTCATAATGACTATTTTTAAAGCTCCCAGATAGAGGAAGGGATACGGAAAGAAAAGGAATTCAGGCAATTTGGTAAAAGAGAAGGTCAGAGATCCATTTTTATTTTATGCATCTTCTCTTGGACTGAGGGGACACAATTTTTTATACCTCAGCACATAGTTCTGACTTTTTCTGTGCTATACTCAGTGCTAGAGATTTCACACAAAACTGAAAACTAGTACTCAAAATTTTGGATACTCAAAGTTTCTGCATTAGACAACTACTCAACTCTGCCTTTATAACAATAAGGTAAATAAGACAAGAGAATCATGGTTGTAATGAAAACAAAAAAAACCTAAACTGTGAAAACTAGAGGTGTGCAAAAAAAGGGGGGGAATTTTTCAGTTTCGGGTATATCAGACCAAAAAATATCGGTAAACGATGAATCTCCCCAGTCCAATACCAGTAAAGTATTTGGATTGGGGAAATATTTGGTATTTCCGAATATATTTGGGTCTGATATACACCACCAAAGGGAAAGGAGGCATGTTAAAATGCCTTCTTTCTCTCTGGTAGCCCCACTGATTTCCCTGTCAATTTAACTCCTGCCTGACAGCTGTGAATGAAATTGACCAGGGAAAGCCTTGGCTTTCTGTCTTCCCTTCTCTAGCTGACAGGGGTAGCTGGAGAAGGGCAGACAGGGTGCCCAGGCATGTTTTAAATGCCTTTCTTTCCCTCCCTAAACTGGGGAAGGAAAAGAAAGACATTTAAACATGACCCCCTCTCCCTGAGCTTCTCCACAAAAGTGGACAGGCTCAGGGAAGAAAGGGGGCATGCCTGCATGTGTGATCTTCCCTTCCCCAGTCAACCCACCACAGCGGGCTGTCTGGGGAGCAAAGGACAGGCATGCAGACATGCCTTAACTCCCTTCCTGATCTTCTCCAGGTAGAGTAACATTGATTAGAGACTTTTGGAATTTAGATGAGTGGTGAATATTGACTTTTGAAAAAGCAATTATGGAACATAGCAACCTGGAAGCCAGCGAACACGTGAAGTCAAAGACCATATGTTTAAAGTCGTTTTCAGTTTTCTCAGTTCTTCAAATTACAATCAAACTGGGGTTCTTTTTTGTGATGTTAAAATAAACAGCATGAACTTTTAATGCTGTTCAGGAATGCATTGTGTATTGAGTACCTTTGGTTTGAAAAAGAATCCTATCAGTTGTTAACATTGCTTTTTGGACGTATATAAGTTGGAACGTCATTAAGAGTTTACAGCAGGGTTTACTATAACGTATGAAGAGTGGTTCTGGTTGTCTGTTTATGTAATTTGATATAGTTTCTATGATTTTGATAACTAGTGTTTCTTAATAGATGGTACATATTTGTTCAATGGCTGTATGGTGATTTTTATTACATAGTTTATTGTTATTTTCACAACTTGAGCAGATATGCAGTGCTTCAGGGGAGGGCAGGCTGAGTGCCAGCCTTGAGGGAATCGCAGGCCAGGGTGGGTCTAGGCAGCCCTCAGGGATCCTTCTTTCCCCCCACTTGACTAGGAGAGGGAGAGAGAGAGGAGGAGGAGGCCTCCCCCACTGCTCAGGCATTGCCGGGGATCCTTTCACCACTGCTGCTCCTGCAGCCACCACCGTTCATTGCTACTTGGTCAGCAGATCATCATGCCCAATGGTGAGTGCCCAACCCCCAGCTGTGTTTTTCTCATGTCCTTGTCAGGGGTAGGGGAGGGAAGCTGCATCTGCTGGTCATTACCACCCCACTTGCCCTGGAGTCTGGCAGGGGTGCAGGGCTGCCTTAGGGGAAGCTTGACTTCTAAGGTGTTTCACTAATTAACTTTCATTTAATTAGCTGGTGGGGGCCCCAGGCCCCCTCCCAAAAGTATCCCTAACTACCGGGCTGCCCCCCTTCCCCAAGCTTCTCCACAAAAGCGGAGAGGCTCAGGGAAGGAAGGGGACATGCCTGCCCTTCCCTTCCCTAGTCAACCCGTTGCAAGTGCCCTGCAGCTGTGGGGCTCCTGGAGAAGATCAGGCAGGGGCCCCAGAAATGTTTAAAATGCCTTTCTTCCCCTCCCCGATCTGGGGGAGGAAAATGAAGGCATTTAAACCCAACAGCTGACTGGCAGCCTAGCCTGTTAGGTTTAAATGAGATCTTGTTTTCAGAATAGCACCCAGAAAAAAGCCAGATAATATCAGCTTTTTTCGCCCTGGGTTCAGCTATACCGGTAGCCGAATACAGATCTCTGATCTGTATTCAGCTTATGGGACACCCAAAAGATACCAACAAGGTATTTTTTGGGTATTTTTTCAGTTTGGCTATTGCTGAATGCACACCCCTAGTGAAAACTCTGTAAACACAATCAATATGTTAAACTATATGAATCATATGAATGCTAGTATATAATGTTTGATCGAATGATACAACAAACTTTTAATATTGATAATTCATATAATTTATTTAATATATTGTTTGTATATACAGTGTTTTCACAGTTTAGTTTATTTTGTAAAATATTTTTAAAATATTTTTAAAATATTTATTTTATAAAAATAAAAGTAGCCCACTTCTTTTGTACAGGTTATGGTCGAAAGGGCAACCTTGCTGAATGTAAGTAGGTCTAGTCAGTGCTTGCTAGAAGATCTCTCGGGAATCTGACATATGCCAGCTTGAGTTCCATGATGGATAAAGGTGGGACATAAATGTAACAAATGGTTGTCTGTATTGATTCAAAAGTGCATAATGTTTTTCTGTTATGTACTCATGTGTGGTAAAGTCTGAGGCCTTTACTAAGTAATATAGCTTCCTCATACTTACCATGCTTTTGGGTAGTTTTTTATATTAGTATTGATGGCTGGTGATGTTGAGTCAGTAAGATCGGCTTCTCTGTTTTTCTCCATTTAAAAAAAATGTAACATGAAGTGCTGCTGAAAAGATTTAACTATTGAACCTTTTTTTTCAGTTTACCAGTTGATGATTTTGAGTGGGGCTTCTTTTTGTTTTTAATCAAGAAATTGTATCCTGGTAGCTCAGAAGTTATTATTGTGTATGTATGCTGAGTGGTAAAAGGGGTAGGGTGAGGTATAAGTATAGATGCTGAATTTGGACTTTAATGTGTAAATCAGGGGGATCTTTTTTTATTTTGCAGAGAGGTGCTGTGCATGTGCATATTATGTACATGTGGGTACTTGCAGTCAGTGAAGGCACCACTGAAAATAAAGCAAAAACCACTTGAACAGAAAATGTGTATCGAGAATATGAGTGGTTAGTTTAAACCACACACAATAGGAGCTTGTTTTAACCTTCCATCTTTTGGAGTAAAGCATGCCTGGACATGGGGGGGGGGGCAACAGGAACGGTATATTACTCTTTACATTGGAACCATATGTGTGTATGTGTTATTTTCTTATTGAATGGGATGCCCCTCTTTGTCTAAACTGGGAGCTTCTCTCTGAGTACTCCTTCTCTTCCTGAGACTTTTGTGTTCTCTCTTTCTCTTGTAGACCTGCAAAAAGCAGGCTGCATCTACATGTCTCTCCTGTAGAGCCATGCCATCATACCTACACACACAAACTGCCCGATCAGCTGGGCATTTGTAATAGGAAATAGTATTGTTTAGATTAGGCTTCTCTCTCCTTTCCACTGCAACTTGGATGTGAATTTGAATCTACCTCAATTAAAGGCTGCAGTCACATGCACTAGTTGAAGAAGAGGGGAAGCAAGGCTATTTCCTCTGGAGGAATTTGACACACAGTTGTGAGATCACACAGCCCTTTGTAGCTGTGGGCTTGGCCCATCACTGTGTGATCAGATGCAACCGTGGGTGAGTTGGGGGGTTTTGCCATTTGATTCCCATGTGCATAAATGAAGAATTGCACCTCCACACTGAGGGCTCCCTATGGTATGTGATGATGCACATACTGTGAAGGGGGGGAATGGAACCAAGCCGAGATGGCATGATCAGACCATCCCAGCAGCATGAGAGAGTACTTGCGCGATGAGATGGGAAAGTCTGTCTGTGGCCTGTTGGAACCCATTAGAGCCGAACTTTCTCCGGTGTCTTTTAACTTCACTTTTGTGGTGGAGCAGCATGGGTTGCCAACAACTGCAGGATGCTTCCCAGATGTTGCTGTCTGATCGCACTCTTTAGATCTGTCAGGCATTCACAGCTATGTTAGATCTAAAGGCATGTGTGATTGCAGCCAAAATAAGCTTTTACCTTTTTACAATTTATTTGCTTTGGGTCTATTTATTACATGTGATACCACACTTTCCTAACTGTGCAGCTTTGTTATATTAACGAATACAATCTACCAATCTAATTCTAATATAATGATTCTGGAAGTGGTAGCAAAGCACTGCAGCAATGCATGAAATAGCAACAAACAAGTAACAAAAAATATAGCAACAAACTAGGGCTAGAGCAATAGCAACAGCAACAATGAAATATTACAAAAGTAGGCATTGTCATCTATATTGCAGCACTTTAGCATCAATCCCTTCTTTGTCTGGATTGCAGTTTGTTCAAACATTGTTGGCAGAACCATTCAACTTTTTAACAAAGACTGTTCTTTGAACATTTGAAATCAGATCAAAACTGTTTTGTAAATGCATACTCAGACTGTTTTCTACAAATGTCAAAATGTGAGTGTTAATCACATCTTTACATAGTTCTCAGTATCCTTGTTTGGAGAAAGTGCCATCAAGTTTGTTTATTTATTTAATTTATATTCCGCCCTCCTCGCTGAAGCAGGCTCAGGGTGGCTTACATAGCATTATAGCAGGATAAAACTATTAATGAAATAAAATTACAATAAAATAGATCTAAACAATACATAAAGTGCAATATAACAATGGCAGGAATCTCACAGTCAGCTGGCAACAAGTCTGGGTCATATCGGCAGAGCACAGGCTATTCAAGTTGATGTAATATTGGTTAATATTGGGGCCAGGGCCTCAGATTGGTGAATGCAGCTCCCTAATTGAAGGCCTGGTGGAAGAGTTCCATTTTACAGGCCCTGCAGAACTGTAAAAGGTCCCGCAGGGCCCTGATGTCTTCTGGGAGCTCATTCCACCAGGATGGAGATGCCACTGAGAATGCTCTAGCCCTCGTCGTTGCTAGCCTGGCTTCTCTGGGGCCTGGAAGAGCCAAGTGATTTTGGGATCCCGATTGTAGTGCTCTCTGGGGAACATGTGGGGAAAGGCAGTTCCTTAGGTAAGTAGGCCCTTGACCATAAAGGGCTTTAATGGCAAGTACCAGCACCTTGAACCGAATTCGTATGCTATAGGCACCCAGTGCAGTGCTTTTAGTGCAGGCTGGATGTGTTCCCACATGGGGAGACCCAGCAATAGCCTGGCCACTGCCTTCCGGATTTGGGACAAGGGCAGCCCCATGTAGAGGGCATTACAGTAATCCAATCTCGAGGTGACTATTGCGTGGTTCACTAATGCCAAGTCATTGCATTCGATGAAGGGAACCAACTGCCTAATCAGCCAAATATGGTAAAAGGCTAACTTCACAGTGACTGCTACTTGGGCCTCCATCATGAGGCATCCAAGAGCACTCCCAAACTCCTAACCCTGGGGCTGGCACCAATGGCACCCAATCAAAGGTCAGGAATGGTATCCCTACCCTCGGGCCACTTCGACTCAGGCATAGGACCTCCATCTTCATCGGATTCAATTTCAGTCAACTTAGTCTACGCCACCCAACCACGGCTTGCAATGCCAGGTCCAGATCTTCTGGACTGAAGTCTGACTGGCTGCCCAACAGCAGATAGAGCTGGGTGTCATCCACATATTGGTGACATCCCAGCCCATGCATTCAAGCAATCTGGGCAAGGGGGTGCATATAGATGTTAAATAACATCGGGGAGAGCACCGCACCTTGGGGCACTCCACAAACTAGCAGGTGCCTTTGGGACAGCTGTTCCCCTAAAGCCACCCTTTGTCCCCGACCCTGAAGGAACAAGGAAAGCCACTGCAAGACAAACCCCTGAATCCCAGTGTCGGCGAGGTGGTGGATCAGTAGTTGATGGTTGACCATGTTGAATGCCGCTGACAGGTCTAACAGCAACACCGCCAAACCACCTCAATCCATATACCTCCAAAGGTCATCCGTGTGAGCGACTACTGCTGTCTCTGTCCCATGGCCTGGTTGGAAGCTGGACTGGAAGGGGTCTAATGCGGAGGTGTTGTCCAAAAAACCCTGTAACTAAGCTGCCACTGCCCTCTCAATTAATTTGCCCAAATATGGCCAGTAGTTAGCCAATTCAGCCGGATCCAGAGATGGTTTTTTTTAAGAAAGGGTGAACCACTGCCTCCTTGAGTGCCCTTGGAAACAGCCCCTTCAAGAGGGACTTGTTGATAATTCCCCTTAGGGAACCTTGTAGCCCATCACAGCCAGCTTTAATTAGCCATGATGGGCATGGATCAAGGCTCCAAGTGGTCAGACGCACAGTTAGGATTTGTTGAGCTCCTCTAATTTATCGACCTCCTCTAGGCTGAGTGGACTGCTATAATCCAGAACTTGTCAAGAAGATGTGCATGGAGCCTCGAGTTCCCTTACTGTTTCAACTATGGCGGGAAGATCATGGTGGAGGGACAAGACTTTATCTGTGAAATAGCTCGCAAAGACCTCACAGCCAATCTCCAGTTCCTTAGCATTTGGTCTGCCCTGTGGCAGAGTAGTAATGGTCTGAATCATTCTAAATAATTGGGCTGGGCAGGAGCTCGCAGATGCAATTGTGGCTGCATAGTACTCTCATTTAGCGGCATTGACTGCCATCGCATAGGATCTCATAAATGTCCTATAAGATGCTCTTGTAGCTCGATCACGGGCACGCTGCCACTGCCTCTCTAGTCATCTGAGCCCTTGCTTCATCAGCCACATTTCCTGTGTATACCATGGAGCGAGCCTAGAGCCAGGGCACAAAGAGCGATCCCATCGATGGCTGCTGCCAGGGGGCATTGGATTCCGCAGAGCCATCTGAAGCCACACAGGGTCCATTTGGCTCTGGAAGTGAGCTAAACTAAGCTCACCACCCACACAGGGTCAGGGTGGAATGTTCATGCGCGCCTTCAGGGCATAGTGGTCCAACCATGGTACTGCAATAGCAGTAATTTGGCCCACTGTAACCCCTGCTACGAAGATCAGATCAAGTGTGGGCCCCGCTCAGTGGGTAGGAGCCATTACAAATTGGGAGAGTCCTAGCGCCACCATGGACGACACCAGGTCCATTGCCTGTGTGGAAACCACATCATCAGCATGGACACTGAAGTTGCCCAGGACTATCAATCTAGGGTGCTCCAGTGTCCAGCCTGATAATGATCTCCAACAGGGATGACAGGCTATTTGTCAGTGCGGTGGGTGGACGGTACACCAACCAAGTAGCCAAACACTCCCTGGCTTCCCACAAAAAGCTGGTTCACTCAGTGCCAAGCACTCCCTGGCTTCCCACACAAAGCTAGTGCACTCAATGCCTGTGAGCTTCAGTGATGGGAGCGCCCTGAAGGTGTAAGCCTCCCAAATGAACAAGGCCATTCCTCCCCCCCCCCGCCCCTTAGTCCAGGATTGGTGAAAGACCGAGAACACAGGTGGGAAAGAGCTATGGTCTCCCCTTCTTGCACCCAGGTTACAGTAGGGCTGCCAAGTCCCCCGGTAGAGCGGGGGAAACACCGATTTTTAAAGCTTTCCCCCGCTTTTCCAAAATTGGCCACCGGGGGGACAAAATGGCTGCCAGCAGGGGAACCTTGGAGCCTGCCCTGCTGGCCTCTTGAACTTCTTAAAAGGGAAATTTCCCCTTTAAGAGCTGAGCCAGCAAGACAGCCCCGCCCAGAGATTAAGGAGGGACTAAGCTCTTTCTACTGCGTGCAAGGTTGCTGCTGAGTAAACTGCTCGGGTAAGCTGGGGTCTGCGAGCTCTTTTCCTTCTCTGTCTCTCCCCCTCCCCCTCTTTCTTTTTTCTGTCTGTCTGTCCACTGTGGTTTTGTCAAAGGAATAAACTGTCACTTCCAAAGAGGTAAACATCACAAGGAGAGGTTGCCTGTAGAAGGTCTGGGAGTGGGATTGTTTAAAATGTCTTGTCGTGGCTGTTTGGGTCCCACCAATCCTCATTTCCCTTCTGCAAATAAAAGTTGGGATTCCTCATTTTTATGCCAGTTTTCTGTTTCTTTCAACCATGTCCCCCCCTCCGGCAGTAAAAATCTGCATTTTTAAAAGCATTTGTACATCAAGTAACCAGTATTTTAAATTAGGGATGGATCCAACTAGCTTTTCTGCTGGCGAAAAGGGGAGGACAAAGGTCCTCTTTAGCCACCAAAAAGCCTATGCTGGGGGGGGGGGGAGAAGTTATGGGACTTACATGGACAACAGCTGGGTGAAACAAGGGCCAGAAATAAAGCCTGGGAATTGGGCAAGAGTAAGTGAAAAAGCTGTCTGTCTGTCTGTCTGTCTGTCTGTCTCTCTCTCTCTCTCTGTCCCCATCCAGCAGAGGTCTATCAGTGGCTATTATTAGCCACAAGGTCTAAATGGAACCCTTTGTCTGGGGCAGTGATGCTCTGAATTCTTGGTGCTTGGGGGGCAACAGTGGGAGGGCTTCTGGAGTTCTGGCCCCGCTGCTGGACCTCCTGAGGGCACCTGGTATTTTTGGCCACTGTTGTGACACAGAGTGTTGTACTGGATGGGCTGTACTGGATGGGCCGATCCACTGTGGCTTCTCTCCTGTTCTTATGATATGAAAATCATATTTAGCACTTGTGTAGCACTTAGGGCTTCATATTCTGCCGAGATGAGGAAGGATTCAGTAGGGCCGTTGCTCAGTGATAGAGCATCTGCTTGACATGCAGGAGGTATCAGCCTCTTCAGCTAAAAAAGGATCAGGTAATAGGTGACATTAAAGATCTCAGCCTGAGACCCTGGAGAGCCACTACCAGTCTGAGTAGTCAATACTGACCTTGATGGACCAATGGCCTGATTCAGTATCAGGAAACTTCATGAGTTCATGTGGAAGCATGTGGAAGCAACATCACAGGATGTGACATCACAAAATGATGTCACTTCCTTTCTCCTGGCTCCACCCCCAAAGTCTCCTGGCTCCACCCCCAAAGTCCCCAGATATTTCCCAAGTTGGACTTGGCAGCCCTAGGTTACAGCCAACTTATGGCAACCTCTTAGAGTTCAGTGTTGTTTGGGTAGAGTATTTGCTTAAAATGCTGCAGGTCCCCGGTTCAATCCCTGGCATACATGCCAGTGCAATGCAAGCAGCAGCTGATTTGAAAAACCTCTGCTGAAGATCCTGAAGAGCCATTGCCATTTTGAGTAAACAATACTGACCTTGGTGGGCAAGTCTCTGCCCTCACCTCAGACATCTTGTACTGACCAAGGGGCCAGTCTTTTGTCTGCCAAATGTACAGGCAGGGAGGGACAAAGACTTGCTGGTCTGTGCTATTGTCATCATGAATGAAGTTAGTTGCATGGCTCCTGCCCCCGACTCCTGTTTCACTTGTATGTCAGGAAATACCTTTGGAATAATCCTCTCATTCCTGTCTACATATATTTGTGTAAAATATCACATTTGGATACCTCTGCCAGACCTATCAAGGTAAACATTAACTCTTCATGTCTAGTGAATAGTCACCCATTCAGCTTCATCCTGCCACACATTAAGAAACATCACCTCCATTGTCTGGCACCAGGGAAACACCAGACCACCCTATTGTTCCACAATGGGCACCCATCAAGATATATCTTGGGGGGGGGGGTTACCTAGGAACCACTGGACACTCCCAGCCCAGCCATCCAGCACCTACCTAATCTCATCAACACTATTGTAAATCCAGACTCTGCCTCTCTGAGACTTCATTGGTCACACCTAGGTTTTACTCCTCCAGGTGTCACACCCCCTTGGACTCCTTATTGATCTAGGAAATCTTTCGTCTTCCCTTAGGCAAGCCGCTCAAAGCCTCCCTTTGGTTTGCATTGTTTTTTCATATCTATATCTACTAAAGCACATGGCCATGACTATGTGTCCTTCTGAGGCAGCCTACAGTAGAGATGCACCCCCAAACCCCACAGTTTGGGCCCCTCCTTTTCCAGCAATGGACCCCTGCACATCTGGATACGTATATTACTCCAACCTCCCCAACCTCTGTCTATCTGCTAACTTCTTTTTGCTCCTCCTTGTATGCTTGCAATCCTTGAGTGTAAATACTTAAATTATTATTTTTCTTAATAAAACTCATTTTTCTTTACAATCTGAACTGATTATTGACTCAACCAGGAATCTTAAAGGGACTATCTCTGTAAACATTGACAGAAGATTCTCATTATTGCCCCACCTCTCGCTAAGCTCTGCCTTTGACGCTAATTCCCACAATCAAACCAAGAGGCAAGAATATTATTTAATAAAGCTAGTAGGGGTAGCAGGCAGCTCCCAGGTGAAGTTAAAGAGAGGCATTCCATTCAAGGAGATAACACCTATACACACTTAAGAGTGATGTAGTGCCTCCCAATGTCCAGGCATGCTGAGTCGCTCTCTCCAACAGGTATGAATGCTGGTTACGTGTTAGCTACCATTGCACACTGCATTGCAAAATCACAGCCACATAAATTTTGGTAATCTAGGCGGAAACAGGGAAGCATGAAGTTATTCTGGAATAAGACAGGTAGAAAGTCAGTGTAGTAGTTTTAACAACAGTGGCAGGAGAGAAAAATACATGGCCCACATGTAGAAAGTAAGTTACCTATGGCAAGAGATGGGGCATTCATACACCACTCTCCCACTTCCTTTTCTATCCAGGAGCAGTTTTCCTTGCTGGTACTGAATACGGCAAAACAGCCTCCTCTTAGGTGACTATCTTGTGGTATCTTTTCAATTTAAATTGATCCAAACTTTTTAAATGGCACTGTTATAAGGTAGTCCTCCTTGCCTAGCTTCAAGTTATTTTTACTTTCCTAGGCTGAACCAAGGGTTTTTCTTCCCTCACTTCTTGACAAGCTTTGATGATTTTAAAAGATAATTCTCCTGACATTTTTAATGATACTTAATGAAATTGTTCCCAGTGTGTCTTCATAAAGGAGAACGCCACAGTGACTTGTCAATGCTACATAATGTAGTGCTTATTTCAGAACGTAGGATGTCATATCTTCTCTTTGAGGTTTTTATATCTGACAGTTACAGATTTTATACTTGGCTTTGTTATGGCTAAGCTATAACATGATTTAAAAATGTGCAAAGAAAAAGAAAGGACAACCTCATACAATACCTCCCTTATCTTAGTTGAAGTATTATTTCAAAATTTTACAAGCTTGCCTTTCACCCAATAATTGGAACCCAGGGTGAATAACAAAGTGATCTATACTATTATAAATTAAAGCAAAACAAAAACAACAGAAACACCTACAACAAAAATTCAGGAGATCAGCCAAGAAACACAAATACAAGTAGTAACATCCTCCTAAAAATGTTGCCCAATGGAGAAACCTAATCCACGCCAGCCACTCACTTTCAGTTTGCCTGTGGAGGATGAGGATTCTTTAAGATACTTACACTTACGCTATGAATGCACTGGCAATAGAGCTTCCACATATGAGAATTTTCTCTGCAGGTTCCTCTGTCTGTTTGTCTTCCACATACGTTCTACAGCGGCTCCACACTGGCTCTCAGGGCATAGTCATCACAGCTGCCAGGTGGTGACTTGCTTATTTCTTCTTCATGCATGGTCTATAATGGTACTATTAAATTTTGAAATACGTAAGAGTCAATAAATTATTTACTTCATTTATACCCACTTTTCTCCCCAAAGGGGACCCAAAATGGCTTATAGTATTCTCCCCTACTCAGGGGTTTTTTTGTAGAAAAAGCCCAGCAGGAACTCATTAGCAAAACAGGCCACACCAAACAGTAGAAACATATTAGCATATTAGGCCACACCCCTGACAGTGCAGCTCCTTCCCAGGATTGGCTTCCCCACGTGCCCCGTGACTTGTGGGGCGCCTGGGGAACCTGAGGAGAGGAGGCACTTTAAACTGCCTTCCCTTCCTGGATTAGCTTGGCTTCCCCAGGCACCCCGCAGCTTGCAAGACACCTGGGGAACCCGAGGGGGGGGAGGCTGTAGGCGTGGCCAACTCAGAAGCCAGCTGGAACTCCGTTCCTGTGCGTTCCTGCCCAAAAATAGCCCTGCCCCTACTCCATGTAAGCCTCACAAAGACATAGATTAGGCTGAGAATATGTGACTGGCAAGCTACTATGGCAGAAGAGTGGGGATTCAAGCCTGCGTCTCCAAGATCTTAGTTTGACAGTCTAAATACCAAACCAGGGAGAATTTGGATTTGAAGACATGAGTTCTAATGATCCAGTCCTTACTCACTGCAAATGTCCTCAACTGTACAATTCTTAGAGGCCTATCCCATTCTTTTTTCACACAAGATGCAGCTTGCACCATCCCTTTCTCTGATAAGGGAAATATAGTGTGTGCTTGCAATCTTTTCCTGCCTTTATACATCCTAGGGAGACTGGTTTTGAATACTGTTACATCACAAAGCTCATTAAGTATCATTGTGCAAGCCCCTTTCACAAAGCTGCTGTAATGATTAAACGGTTTCCTGGGTATACCACATGACCAGCCTGGAAGATAGATGGTTAATGAACTGCCACTGGACACTTTCCCTTTTGGACTCAATCACTAGACAGCCAGCAGAAGAAGTAGAAGCAAAGGAAAGAAGAAAGACCCATTGGTTTGCTGGCCTAACAGCTTTCCACCAGAAGCTAGCTTCTTGGTATGACAGAAGAGATAGACTAACTTTCTCCCTTTTGTGCTCCATGGGTTTTTTTTTTGCTTAACTGCCTTTATGTTTTTCTTCTGAAAAGAAGGGTGGTTTATAAATATCTCTCCTTATTATATGAAAGAGTTTTCGTGTGACTCTTCTCTCAAAGTTCCACACACTCCCACAGCCTTTGGCTCCCTGCCCTGTCACTCAGAAGCTGTCCCTAGCCACTGGCTCTGAGTACTCGCATGCCATTGGCTGGGTGCTGGGTCTGCTCCTCTTCCCCACCCTCTCCTTCAGCCACTGTGCCCTGTCAGAATTTCTGGCAAACAGCCTTTTCTCTAGATGAAGACACTTCTCCTGCTTACCTTCTGTGTGGGACTAACTGTTCCCTCAGTGGCTGTTGGTAGGTGTAACAAAATGGCAGTTATCTGTGTTTGTAAGATGGCTGCTGTCTGTGGTTGTTGGTTTAAAATGTTCCCCCATAAGGTTCAGTTGAGCTATAGTTCCAGAGAGGGACCTGCAGGGGTATAACTCACTGGATTGAATGGGGCTTCCTCATCTGCTGGACTACAGTTCCCAGCTGCCCCAAGGCCAAAAAGTGCAGGAACAGAGGGACCCTCCGGGGGGGGGGCACCATCGATATAGACTCCAGCCCATCCATTCATCCTACAAGAGGTTACAAAAGGCTCCTGCTGCCTGCGCTGATCCAGGCTGCATGCCAGAGACGTGGGGAGGGAACCCTGGGAGGCAGCAGAGATTCAGCCACTCCACAGTCGGCTGGTTTGGGGAATGAGTGGAAGTTTCCCTGCCCTCTTGGGCTAGAGAGAGAGGCTGAAGCAGAGCCAGAGGCCGGTCCAAAGAGAGCTCCTATCCTGAGCCTACAACCACCAGAGGTAGAGAGAGTATTGTGTGTAAGGAAAGAGGATTGTGTTTAACCTCTGTGGATGTCTGCCCTGTTGGTTCATAGTGTATGCTTACTCCTACAGCTGTGCCTTTATTCATTTAGTGTATGTGTGCTCCATAATTGTGTAAATTCTTTTATTTGGGCTAATACTCTGTGTTGTGCTCTGACCACATAGTCTCCCCTGCTCTGCACAATACCGAAGGGAGGGGTTAGCCCAGGGAAGCAAGGACAGGACAGACCCTTGGGTTGCCAACTTTCCAGGGATCCCCCAAGGATTGGGGATTCCATCTCCAAATAGGGAGATTTGGCCACAGCAGTCTCACTGTCCCTCTAAAAGGACAAGTCCTTTTGTGGATCAAAAACTGGCTAATTAAAAGGAAACAGAGAGTGAGTATAAATGGGCAATTTTCTCAGTGGAGGGGGGTAAGCAGTGGGGTACCGCAGAGATCAGTACTTGGTCCAGTACTTTTTAACTTGTTTATTAATGATTTGGAGTTGGGAGTAAGCAGTGAAGTGGCTAAATTTGCAGATGACATGAAGTTGTTCAGGGTGGTGAGAACCAGGGAGGATTGTGAGGCACTCCAAAGGGATCTGTCAAGGATGGGCGAGTGGGCATCAATGTGGCAAATGGGGTTTAATGTGGCCAAGTGCTAAGTGATGCACATTGGAACCAAAAATCCTAACTATAAATACACATTGAGGGGGTCCAAACTGGCAGAGACTGACCAAGAGAGATCTTGGAGTTGCAGTAGATAACTCAATGAAAATGTTGAGACAGTGTGTGACTGCAGTGAAAAAGGCCAACACTATGCTGGGGATTATTAGGAAGGGAATTGAAAACAAATCAGCCAGTATCATAATGCCCCTGTATAAATCGATGGTGCGACCTCATTTGGAGTACTGTGTATAGTTCTGGTCGCCACACCTCAAAAAAAATATTATAGCATTGGAAAAAGTGCAGAAAAGGGCAACTAGAATGATAAAAGGGTTGGAACATTTTCCCTATGAAGAAAGGTTGAAGCACTTGGGGCTCTTTAGCTTGGAGAAACGACGGCTGAGGGGTGACATGATCGAGGTTTATAAGATTATGCATGGGATAAAGCAGGTAGAGAAAGAAGTCCTTTTCTCCCTTTCTCACAATACAAGAACTCGAGGGCACTCCATGAAATTGCTGAGCAGTCGGGTTAGAACAGATAAAAGGAAGTACTTCTTCACCCAAAAAGTGATTAACACGTGGAATTCACTGCCACAGGAGGTGGTGGCAGCTACAAGCATGGACAGCTTCAAGAGGGAATTAAATAAACATACGGAGCAGAAGTCCATCAGTGGCTATTAGTCACAAAGTATAGATAGGAACTCTCAGTCTGGGGCAAGTGATGCTCTGTATTCTTGGTGTTTGGGGGGGCAACAGTGGGAGGGCTTCCTGCCCCCAGTGCTAGACCTTCTGAGGGTACCTGGTGTTTCTGGCCACTGTGTGACAGTGTAGGACTGGATGGGCCACTGGCCTGATCCAACATTGGCTTCTCTTATGTTCTTATGGCAGTGACAACTCAGTGAGAAGTGGCAGTGAACTAAAGGAGTGAGATACGGCCATGGGATGAGGGTGGGAGGCGAACAGCTGATTTGTAAACTGGAGCCTGTTTCACCACAGTAGACAACCAAGCTTGGTTCAAAGGAAGAAAACCCTTCAAAGGCCTTTGTGAAGAACTCATTGGGGCCAGTCCTGACTAGGGTTGCCAGCTCCAGGTAGGGAGATTCCTGGAGATTTTCTGGTAGAGTCTATGGAAGCCAGGGTTTTGGGGGGGGAGAGGCCTCAGCTGAAAAGAATGCCATAAAGCCCACCTTTCAAGGCAGTTATTCAGAGCAGGGTCTGCTAGATCCAGGTTCTTGCTGTAGAAGCTGAGTGGGTGATTTTGGACCAGTCACAGACTTTCTATGGGGCCATAGAATAGAATGGAGAGATTGTGCTGCTGCTCCCCCCCAGCCCACCTTGGCAGGCCAGCTGGGGAAGGGGAGGCTTTTGAAGATATCCCCCCTTTTGCTTCCCCAGCCAGCCTGCGGCAGCATGATCTTTCCATTGTATTCCATGGTGTCATAGAATACAATGGAGAGATCGTGCTGCTGCTGCTGCGACGTGACTCTAGAGAGAAGGAGCTTGGGGGCAGGGAGCTGGGAGTTGGGAGCTGGGAGCTGGGGGCGGGGTTGGCCACTGTCACCTTTTGTGCCCACTCCTGAGTTCCCGGAGCAGTGCTCTGGTGCGCACCGGGCCCAAACGACCCCCCCCACAGGAGTAGTAGTAATAAAATTTATTTTACAAAATTTGTATTCCACCTTTCTATCACCATAAATGCCACAAGTAGTGGTGGTGGCAGCAGTAGCAGCAGCAGAAGCTAGAGTTGCAGTAATACAGCCACCACTGATGCCTTGAAAACAGACAATTGCACTACCTGGATATTCTTTCATTCAGAATATATTTGGAGCCACAGCCACTATGAAATGCATCATTAACAATAATAACTTTGCTTTCATTTCTGCATTCTGGACTATTAATATTTTATGCAAGAGAATGCAATAGCTATGCAAATGGAAATCAGATATAGTGCATGCTGAGAATTCTTGCACATCAGTTTCTGCAGCTCATAGCAGGAATTGGTATTAACTAAATTACTAAGTGACAACATTTGTCCTGAAGCCATGGAGAGTTTAGCAACCCACTAAGAGAGGGGTGCCTCTGTCACCAGTACGTGGGAGGCTTTCAGGCTGTCAAGCAATTAAGTGGACCTGAATAATCCCATGTAATTACGCTGCTTACTGCATAATTATCTTTATTTTAAATGTGTCTTTTGATGAAACATCTGTTCCCTGCTTGATATTTGAAAAGAAGTGCCGGCACACATGCAGAAAATGGTGCTTGCAAGACCATCACACATGGAGCTTCTGTTCAGCTCCTTGATGACAAATGCTGTAATTTGTTCTGTCTTTTTGTGTGTGCAAGAGGCAGGTGCCAGAGCATCCATGGCCTGCTCTGCTTGACTTCCATCCTTGCTGCAGCTGTCTTTCATATTGTTACCTGAAGTAATAATCGTGTTTGACTATCAAGCTGAGGATCATTACATGGTCAAGTGGGTAAAGAGCAAGCACAGAGCTATTGCTGTTAGCAGCAACAACTATGTGTATCTTTCACAGTGCAAGCAGATCTCGAAAGAAGGGAGGTCCACTCATTTTATTCCAAAAACAATTGCAAGCTTCTCTTGGGTCTTGAGTGTCATACATTTTAGCTGTGTGCTCCAGTGTATGACGATTGCCTCTCATGAGTCCTTTCCCACTCTTATCATTTTTAATGCAAGGACAGACTCAGCCCACATCCATTTTTAGTCATCTACCTTATTTGCCAAGTTCTGAAATGGGATGATGATAGTGTAGTCAAATAGATTATTATTTTTTAAATACAGGAAAGAGTAGTAGCTTCCACATTTCATTGAGCAAACATATCTTCATATGAAGTGTTCCATATTTCAGTTTTTGAATTGTACACTACTTGATTTCATCTACTAAATGTAAATGGTAAGGAGATGCATGGTTTTTATCATTTTTGCATTTTGCTAAACACACAAAAAAAATAGAGAAAGTATGATGTATTTTTGCACTTTCCTTTTAAGTGCATCTCCAGAGAAGCCAAGCTATGACTAAAAATGTATTAGGTTTTCTGCTTCCTTCTCAGTTTTTCTCAGTCTGGCCCAGACTCCTAGACACTGACAGAAGCCAGAAGCAAACCCTTTGCATGAACTACCAGTTTGATTTGATAAGACAGAATTCCATGATAAGGCATGTCCAAACACTTAAGTTGTCTTTACAAATCTGTCTTGCTTTTGCTAGTCAGCATGGATAAGTAAGCGGTTTAAAACAGGCCCAAATACTACAGTCTTGAGAGTTCTTGAGCATAACTGTATCTGAGATGTTTTGGAAAGCAATTATTTCAAACAGCAACACACCCGCAATCATAATTGTTATTGTGCTTCCTGTTTTCACAGCAAATCCTAATTCGCTTTACTTCTCAACTACTGAAAGAAGCCATTTGGTTGGTGATATTGGCAGAAATCAAGGCCATTCATTTGTCATGGCAATGTACTCCAATACCACTATTATACATGTGTTTCTGTGTGTGTTTGTGTGTGCACTCAATTCTATTTATGTTCAGTGAAGTTCTGTTCTTCTAAACAGAGCTTGTAATGACCACAAAAATTCCTTTGGATGTAACATCCATGTACTTTTCATAGCCAATATATTCAGACAATGGGTACCTTTGAAATAGATCCCTTATGCAAAAGACATCTTCTGCTCATGGAAAGCTATTTCAATATGGGGGGGGGGGGAAGTGAACCTGAATTCAGAGATGTTCCAATGCAAGTTCTTGGTCAAGCAGAACAATGGGAACTGTAATACAATTTTCTTATGGTGGCACTGTGTGAATTTTGCAGAAGTTTTGTATATACAAAGCATTGCTTTTGGTTATTGTTCTTCCACTTCTGGTCCAAACCATTGTTGCTACCAAAATTTAGTACTGGTAGTGATAAAGGCTGCCATCCTAATAACATTTTCCAAAGAATAAGCCCCACTTAATAAAGTATTACTTACTTCTGTGTAGACTTGCGTAGGATTGCCCTCAGAGTCTCTGCTCATGTCTCTATTCCACTCAGACCAGTCTCACTGAAGTAGATTACACTGATCCAGAATAAATGTTTATGATATATGGGTTTTTGTCACAAAAATAAATAATCCATAATTGATTTATTTACTTCATTTATACCCTGTCTTTCTCCCCAGTAGTAATCCAAAGCAGTTTATGTAAGTATTCCTTCCCTCCATTTTATCTTCAGAAGAACCCTTTGGTATGTGAGGCTCAGACCGATTTCCCACAAACACTGCCCCGGTGTCGGGTCCTCCATTTGCCCCGATTGCAGCTTCAATTTCACACTATTTGCCGCAGGGTACATTTTGACCCGGGGCTTCACGCGATTTCCTCCGTGGCTTCAGTGATCCTGTTTTTTGAGGATCACTGAAGCCGCGGAGGAAATCGTGCAAAGCCCCGGGTCAAAATGCACCCCACGGAAAATAGTGTGAAATTGAGGCTGCAATTGGGGCAAACGGAGGACCCAACTCCGGGGCAGCACCGGGGCAGTGCTTGTGGGAAATTGATCTCAGAGTATAAGGCTGGCTGAAGGTCACCCATCTAAATATCCCAATAAACTTCTATTAGGGACAGGACATTTTTCTCCAGGCATTTGGCAACCCTACTCAGCCCGGCCAAAATACTGAGATTTCAGCTGATTTCATCCTGAAGATTGCAACCCTTAGCATACTTACAACCCTTAGCATACTACCAGCTGAACACAGTAGGAATTCCTTCTGAATAAACACATGAAATATTTTAGAATGCATTTTTATACCTCAAGGCTAATTCCTGAGTATATGCATAAAGTTACATAAATAGCTGAAATCATACCACATAAAGGGGAGAGGTATGTAGAGAGTTAATCCAGTTCTGATGTTCTCCAGAAGATAGACACAAGTCCAGTCCTCTTCTGAATACCTCAAGGGAATGACTAACAATAGCTCGTGAAGAATAAAAGCTTCTATCTTTTCACTTGGCAACTTCTCTGTCAACATCCTTCCTAGCTTTAGGGACTCCGGTGGAAGGGAACACACAATTCCTCTACTCCTTGGTGGATAACTTTGCCATGTGGGTAGATTTTTTATGATGTTCTGTTAAGAACATCATATATACATATAGGAACAGGGCATTAAGTAATGAATATTCTAAGTCTAGCCCTGAAATACATTTCATGTGGCTTGCCAAACTGTGTTAAATCATTATATGCTGAGTCTGTCTTACTGAGAATACCTTTCTGGATAACTTCCATTGAGTAGACCTGAGTAGGATTCTGAGTAGACCTGCCTATCATTGAACTGTAAATCACTCAGTGGAGACAATATTACTGTATTATAAATGGACACTAGTATTTGGCTCTTTTCCCAGGAAAACATGATATCTATTTTGATAACATTGGCTGTTCTTAAAAGAACTTATTTCTTTGTGAGAATATTAAAGAACTTCAAAGTGAAACTGAGAAGTTCACATGCAACTGTTCTGCGACTATGTAATGCAACAGAGCTGGATTCCCATGCTATCCAATCATAGAATCATACATAATAGAATAGAATCATAGAGTTCGAAGGGACCCCCAGGGCCATCTAGTCCAACCTCCTGCACAATGCAGGAAATTTACAAATACGTCCCCCCCTACACCCCCAGTGACCACTGTTCCATGCTCAAAAGATGACAAAAAACCTCCAGGATTCCTGACCAAGCCAGCCTGGAGAAAAATTGCTTCCTGACCCCAAAGTGGCAATCAGTATTTCCTCGGGCATGTAAGAAAGGACCACAAGAACTAAACACTGAGGTAACCCTTCCTGCCCTCCCTCTCATGATCTGCCTCAGTTCACAGAATCCGCATTGCTGCCAGATTGCCATATAGCCTCTGTTTGAAAACCTCCAAAGAAGGAGAGTCCACCACCTCCCAAAGAAGCCTGTTCCACTCAGGAACTGCTCTGTCAGGAAGTTCTTCCTAATGTTCAGCTGAAAGCTCTTCTGATTTAATTTCAACCTGTTGGTTCTGGTCTGACCTTCTGGGGCAACAGAAAACAACTCCATGCCATCCTCTAAATGACAGCCCTTCAAGTACTTGAAGATGGTTATCATATCACCTCTCATTTATCTCCTCTCCAGGCTAAACATACCCAGCTCCTTCAACCTTTCCTCATAGGACTTGGTCTCCAGACCCCTCACCATCTTCATTGCTCTCCTCTGGACATGTTCCAGCTTATCTATATCCTTCTTAAATTGTGGTGCCCAAAACTGAACACAACACTCTAGGTGAGGTCTAACCAGAGCAGAGTAAAGTGGTACCATCAGTTCGCGTGATCTGGACACTATACTTCTGTTGATACAGCCCAAAATTGCATTTGCCTTTTTAGCAACCACATCACACTGCTGACTCGTGTTCAGTGTACGGTCTACTAAGACCCCTAGATCTTTTTTGCACATACTACTGCCAAGACAAGTCCCCCATCCTATAATTATGCATTTGATTTTTCCTACCTCAATACAGAACTTTACATTTATCCCCACTGAAATTCATTTTATTTGTTTTAGCCCAGTTTTGCAGCCTGTCAAGATCATCCTGTATCCTGACTCTGTCTTCTACCATATTTGCTACCCCTTCCAATTTCGTATTATCTGCAAATTTAATAAGCATTCCCTCTATCCAGGGGTCCTTTCTTGGAAAAAGAGGTGCAGGAGCAAATTGGCATAACTCATTAGCATACTTATTTGCATATGCCACACCCCCTGACATCACCGGAAGTGTGTCAGAAGGCAACACCCACTGCTCAGGCTCCATCCCAAAAATCTTCAGGTATTTCTGGTTCAGACCAATTGCCTATAGCCCAGTTTCCTGTTTTCAACAGTGGCTAGTCAGATGCCACAGGGAAGCATGAAAACAGGGCCATTGGATGGCCTCACCTGCTGACCACTCCTCAGCAGCTGTCAGTTAATGGAATGCTGCCTCTGAATTGGCTATTGTGATGACAGACCTACCCTCTATAAATCAGTCCAACCCTGCATTCAAATCTATCTAAACCAGCAGCCATCACTGCACCTTGTGGCACTGAGTTCCATGCTGTCCAGCTACTTGCCACTGCCTTCACTTGGTACAATATGACAAAAACAGAAAGGAAGACCAGAACTATGAATCGTAAGATGTGGGTACCATAAAATCATGTATACCTTGTCAAACAACAGTAATCATTCCACAGGGACTGTTACCCTAAAGTGCTTGTGAGAGTCTCTCGAGTATGTTGGGGAATTTAGCAAGGAGACCCAAGCAATACGAGAGGATGGTAATCAAGCAGGATCTCCACCTATGGATACTGGGATTTTTCCTTCAATAGAACTCTCAAAGTGAACCAGGCCATGAAACAGTTTTTATTAAAGAGAATTAGAGAATAAAATCAAAATTTATTAATTGAAGAGCACTCTACAAACACACAGGTCCAGAAAATAAATGTGGTAGCTTAGAGAGGGGAATTTGTGCTATGGGACTATATTTACCTACTCAAAGAATCAGAGGTCTGTGGAGAAGGGTGAGTGAGATGAACCAGCATCTCACTCAAGGAAGAAAGTGTACCCAACCTCACACTGGGAGGGTGTAAGTTCATGGACGTCCAAACACACCCACACTGTACTGAACAGAGTGGCTGGATATACCTTTTGGAGCATGACGTGATTGCTCCTAGAACAATGTTGTGATGGTTATAGTGGTACAATGTTTCTGAGCAAGGAAGCTTTATAACTTTCCCAGCAATTGCAAATGGAATGTAACAATGTCTATTGTGTTTGGTGACCTCTAATTGCCAGGACAAGAAAACCATTATGTTGTGTTTGTGTTTGGAGTATTGAAGCAGCAATAGCTTGATAGGGCTCTAGTATCTGAAAGCTCCAATTCTTATTGGCTGATGACTAAAGACTCCCATTGGTCCTAAAGACAATCCAGATACCCAATTGCTGAGCCCTGCTTAGGTCCAATAGTATTGCTTGTATATAGTTACTTTGTTGAAAGTTATGTGTTGGAACAGTATAAATTAAGGTGCTGCTCTCATAGAGCTAACTTTGGAGCTGAGCAATATCACTGAATAAAAGCCTGTTGTTTGAATTCATTGCCTCCCGCTCAATACTTAAAACATTACAAGGAGTGTTATGGGATTAAAATAGTTTTTACTCGGTACTTACTTAGGATAACCAGGTAAGGAAAGGCCAGGGGAGGTAGGGAGTTGGTTAGTTTTGCTGCCTTTTCTGAGAAGTCAGTCTTTGACACTGATGGTTTTAAAAAGAGAAGGGAGCTACCAGAAACCAAACCCTTTTACAATGTACCTTTAGGATCAGTTTTCCCACACAATGCTCTGGTCAGTATCTGATGGCACACATTCTGTGTGACTGTAGGGCCTATTTTGATCCTATTTGCAGACCAGGGAAGAAGAAGAAGAGAAGAAGAAGAGATTGGATTTATACCCCGCCCTTCACTTGTAGTCTCAGAGCGGTTTACAAACTCCTTTCCCTTCCCCTCCCCGCAACAGACACCCTGTGAGGTGGGTGGGGCTGAGAGAGCTCTTTCCCAAGCTGTCCTTGAGTGAACAGATGGTACAGAGCTATGGCTTGCCCAGGGTCATCCAGCCAGGTGAAAGCGGAGGAGTGGGGAATCAAACCGGGTTTCCCAGATTTGAGTCCACGCACTTAACCACTACACCAAATTGGAAGAATCTGGTCAAAGGCTCCTAAGTAAGCTCAATAGTCATGGGATAATAGGACAAGTCCTTTTGTGAATCAAAAACTGGTTAATTAAAAGGAAACAGAGAGTGAGTATAAATGGGCAGTTTTCTCAGTGGAAGGAGGTAAGCAGTGGGATACCGCAGGGATCAGTACTCGGTCCAATGCTTTTTAACTTGTTTATTAATGATTTGGAGTTGGGAGTAACCAGTGAAGTGGCTAAATTTGCAGATGACACGAAGTTGTTCAGGGTGGTGAGAACCAGGGAGGATTGTGAGGCACTCCAAAGGGATCTGTCAAGGATGGGCAAGTGGGCATCAACGTGGCAAATGGGGTTCAATGTGGCCAAGTGCAAAGTGATGCACATTGGAGCCAAAAATCCTAACCATAAATACATGTTGATGGGGTCCGAACTGGCAGAAAATTACCGAGAGAGAGATCTTGGAGTCATAGTAGATAACTCAATGAAAATGTCGAGACAGTGTATGACTGCAGTGAAAAAGGCCAGTGCTATGCTGGGGGTTATTAGGAAGAGAACTGAAAACAAATCAGCCAGTATCATAATGCCCCTGTATAAACTGATGGTGCCCCTATATAAATCGATGGTGCAACCTCATTTGGAGTACTGTGTACAGTTCTGGTCGCCACACCTCAAAAAAGATATTATAGCATTGGGAAAAGTGCAGAAAAGGGCAACTAGGATGATAAAAGGGTTGGAAAGGTTTCCCTATGAAGAAAGGTTGAAGGGCTTGGGGCTCTTTAGCTTGGAGAAACGATGGCTGAGGGGTGACATGATGGAGGTTTATAAGATTATGCATGGGATAGAGCAGGTAGAAAAAGAAGTACTAACCCGAGCAGTTGGGTTAGAACAGATAAAAGGAAGTACTTCTTCACCAAAGAGTGATTAACACGTTGAATTCACTGCCACAGGAGGTCGTGGCGGCTACAAGCATGGACAGCTTCAAGAGGGAATTAGAAAAACTTATGGAGCAGCAGTCCATCAGTGGCTAATAGCCACAAGATAGGAACTCTCAGTCAGTTTGAGAGCCAGTTTGGTGTAGTGGTTAAGTTTGAGAGCCAGTTTAGTGTAGTGGTTAAGTTTGAGAGCCAGTTTGGTGTAATGGTTAAGTGTGCGGACTCTAATCTGGGATTCCCCACTCCTCCACTTGCACCTGCTGGATGACCTTGGGCAAGCTATAGCTCTGTACCAGCTGTTCTCTCAAGGACAGTTGTCTCAGAGCTCTCTCAGTCCCACCTAACTCACAGGGTGTCTGTTGTGGGGAGGGGAAGGGAAAGGAGTTTGTAAGCCGCTCTGAGTCTCTAAGTGAGTGAAGGACGGGATATAAATCCAATCTCTTCTTTTTCTTCTTCTTCTTCCTCTTCAGTCTGGGGCAAGTGATGCTCTGTATCCTTGGTGCTTAGGGGGGCAACAGCGGGAGGGCTTCTAGGGTCCTGGCCCCACTGCTGGACCTCCTGAGGGCACCTGGTGTTTTTGGCCACTGTGTGACAGAGTGTTGGACTGGATGGGCCACTGGCCTGATCCAACATTGGCTTCTCTTCTGTTCTTATGTAATCTAGAGTGAGTGACCCTGTGAAATGCTGAGAAAGAAGGCTGCCTGTGTCACCTGTTTCTAGGTACCAGACTCATCCTTCCGAGGGAGGAGGGGTCTAGGCATAACAGGACAGAAATTTTTGTGTGTGGAAAAGACATCCCTTTAAGAACACTTTATCAACAAACATTGTACACAAACTCCAGTGTATACTAATTAATTGTCCTTTCCCCTCACTGAATTTTAAAACCAAAGTATAAGTAAAGGGGGGGAAACACTGAAATAAGATACAGTGCTCTCAAGAATTTGCACAAAAGCAGATAAATCGAGGGGTACTAATATTTTATGTAATATGAAATACTTAGATCAGAAGTGAAGGATTTTTTTTCTGCCTTGTAGAAAACAAGGATCAGATACAAGCAAGTGTAATGTAAACAGATATCAAGCCTTGCAAATGTACAAAGTATACTTTTCTGTAGTCACCGTGAGAAGGTAAGGTTTCATTTCTAAAAACTACAGTATGAGAAGTGTGATGCCATAGAGTCCAGCCTCTGAAGCTGCAAACAGATCTATGTAGTTTGGAGATCATCACACTTCTTCTGAACACCCCCCCCCCCTCCCAACTTTGCCCTCCCCAGGCTCTGCCCCTAAATCTCTGGGTATTTCCCAAGCTAGCGTTGGCAACTACCCTAGCAAAATCTGAAGAAGACCTGGCTGAGTTTGTTCTCCTCTGCTTATGGATACTTAAGGCTTTGGCTTGGGTGGGCCCAGAGGCATGGGGTAGGAGGAGCAGACTAGCTCTTAAGAACATAAGAGAAGCCAATGTTCGATCAGGCCAATGGCCCATCTAGTCTAACACTCTGTCACACACAGTGGCCAAAAACACCAGGTGTCCTCAGGAGGTCCACAAGTGGGGCCAGGGCACTAGAAGCCCTCCCACTGTTGCCCCCCCTCCCCAAGCACCAAGAATACAGAGCACCACTTGCCCCAGACTGAGAGTTCCTATCTATACCTTGAGGCTAATAGCCACTGATGGATCTCTGCTCCATATGTTTATCCAATTCCCTCTTGAAGCTGTCTATGCTTGTAGCCACCATGCTTGTAGCTCTTCACTCAGAAGCCCTCCCCCTCTCCTCCTACTCCTCTGCTTTTGTTTTTAAATGTAAAGTGCCTTGGGTCCCCACTGGGGAGAAAAGCAGGATATATATACATTCTTCTATATATAATTGATTGATTTTAAGGGTTTTTTTTTCATTTTATTTTTGTTACCTTGGAATAAATGAAGTGCAATACCACCATAGCAAGTTAAGGTATTAAGTAAGCAAAATAGCCTCATCCTCTACTAGTATGTAGTTACATATTTTAAGTTACTGTATGAGACAAAATATTGAGAATTCTGCCATAATTACTTGATTGGTTTGTTTCAAACTGGAATTTGGAAAACCAGATAAACTCTACAGTATCTTGATTATATAAGAAATCAAAGTTGGACTTCTGTACTATCTTTTTAATGGGTAAGCCACGGTGCTCTAGAGAAACTGATGATGCTGTACACTGCTTTAGGTCAGAATGACAAGTTGCAGCATCCTGAATGGCTTATTATGATCTGGCCTCCCTTTAGGGTATTCTCCTATATACCAGACTTTGACACAGTAATTTTATGCTGAGCACTTAGATATACTGATTACTTGGCTGTGCAGTTATAACAAAGTCAGAAGCTGTCAGATGAAGTAAAATGACCCAAAAGCTGATTACTTATTGAACCTTGTTTCTCTCTGGAATCAAGAGCCAGTCTAGCTCTAGACAGAGATTTATTTGTTAGCCTTGGGATCATTTGATGTGTTTCACTGTGACTGTGATCATGACTAGTATCGATTGTGAGAATGTTGGTGATGTCTCCTTGCTTTACAGTTTATGAAAAGTCCCACTTTATTTTTAAAAATCAAAATAGCTTACAATTAAGACAATAAAAAGGCCAGACATTTTGTAAGTGCAGTGTCATACATACAAAATAACTAAAACCCCTATTAGACAGAGAGCAGCAGGAAAATACCACTATTGTATTACAGTTACTTAGAGGCAAACTATACAATAAGTCTCTTCAGTCTTTTACACTAGTGTCCCTGTGTTCTCTGCAACCACATAGCAGATGTGGGGAACTGCTTCGGGCGGTTGGGGGGAGTCCAAACAGGCTCAGGATGGGGCTGTGGGAGGGAAGGGTTCCTGCCTCCCCCCAAACAGTATTTTTGTGCAAAAACCACATTGAGGGAGTCATTTTGTTGCTCTACGTGAAATATCTGTGAACACAGAATAGCATAATTGGCAAAAATAACTCTTTTCCTAGTGTGGTTTTCATACAAGAGACCTTGTATGGGGGGAACCTCTCCCCACAGTGCTATTCCAAGTTCATTTGGGTTCTTCCTCCCCCACCTTTTAAAAAAGAAGCCATTTCCTGCAGCTTCTGTTTGACTATGGGGAATACTGGCAAACTGGTGCAAACAAGTGAATAAATATGTTATGTACTTTGCCTCTTAGAATTAATATCTATTAAAGAAAATGGAAGTAATTACAGGAATTGACACTAAATAAGGTAATCTTTTAAAATGTCACACAGAAAATATTTGCAAGTTCAGGCATTTGTGACTTTGAACAAGGAATAGTGGTGTGCAAGGGGAAAAAATCAGTTTTTTTCAGATTCGGGTATATTGGACTCCAAAAATATTGGTATTTTCTGATATTCCTGAATCCCAATATGAGTATGATATTTGAATTTGGTAAATATTCAGGAGACCCAAAATTTATTCAGGTCCATTATACCCTATGGGGACCATTGAAGTAAATGGAAAATCTCCTGGGGTACATTCAGTGATCGGGGGCAGGGCTTGAGGTAGAGGCACAAAATTTGCAGGGTAGATGCTGAAGCCTCTTCTCAAAAGAACCCCCAAGTTTCAAAGACATTGGCCCGGGGGGTCCAATTCTATGGGCATCGAAAGAAGGTGCTCCAATCCTCCATTGTTTCCAACAGGGGAAAAATAGCAAGGCAAAACAAGCCCAGCAGAATGTCCCAGAGAATCTCTGCAGTAGAAAGTGAAGGAAGGGGGGAGCATGTTTGTAAGGCCAGCAGAAGAACTAGTACAACATGCCAAGCAGAACCAGTGCCACTGTGGCAGTGCCAATACCCAACAGAACTAAGATCAAATCTGAACATCTCTGAAGTACAAATTTGGGGGGGGGGGATTTCTGTGAGGACAGCAGAACCAGTGCAATATGGCCTGGGGCCTGCCTAGCTAAGGGACCGCCTTTCCCCATGTATACCCCAAAGAGCACTGCGGTCGGGCAGCCAACATCGCCTGACCCTTCCGGGCTTGAAGGAGGCGAGGCTAGCAGCCACCAGAAACAGGGCCTTCTCGGTGGCGGCTCCCCACTGGTGGAATGAGCTCCCAGAGAACATCAGGGCCCTGCGGGACCTTTTACAGTTCCGCAGGGCCTGCAAAGTGGAGCTCTTCCGCCAGGCGTTTGGGGCCGCCACCGGGGGGAATGGCCCTCAGGAGATGGCACGAGGGCCATCTCTAAAACACCATGGTGGCAGCCTTCTGGCCGGTGTAAGCTAGAGGCAGGTATTGGTGCTGGTATGACGCTGCTATTGTGATGAAAGTTTTGTTGTAATTTTAAAGTGAATTCATTTTATGTTATGTTTTAACTTTGTAATTGACTGATTTTATGCTGTAAGCCGCCTAGAGCCGGTCCGCTGGCTAGGCGGGATATAAATTGAAACAAATAAATAAATAATAAATAAATAAATAAATATAATAGTGCCCAGCAGCAGGACCCAGTGCCATTGAGCCTGCTTATGGGGAGGGTGGGATGTACATCTAAATAAATAAATAAATAAATGTGGCAAATGCCAGCTTAAAAGTCAGGCACAGAATTACAATACAAGTGAGGGGGAGGGGGTTGCAAGTGCAGCAGAATCAGTGCATTAGTGCCTAGCAGCACAACCCAGTGCTGACCTACTAGTGCCTGGCAGCAGAGTCCAATGCCATTGTGGAAAATGCCAGTTCAACAGGACTGATATCAAGTACAAAATCACAGTCCAAGCAATGGGGAGGAGGGTTGCCAGGACAGCAGAACCAGGGCAATATTGTCCAGCAGCACAACCCAGTGCCAATGTGGCATCAGTGCAAACCCAACAGTTAGGGAAGACCAAAAGCCCTATGTTGAAATTTATTTAAAAGTGTTTAAAAGTTAAACAATTCCTAAAACAGACCTTTATTGCTAAATGCCTATTTAACAAGACCTAAGTACTGTATTCAAGTCAATAGCTCTAAGTTGAAACCAGAAGCACACAGAGAGAACAGTGAAACACCCTCCTCCACCAAAAACCCAACCTTCTAGAAATTATAAGGAAGAAATACAAAGGGGGGGGGGGGCTACTGGGAGTAAAGGTGGAGAAAAGGACTTAAGCAGTAAAAAACCAAAGCAGAAGGAAGGCCTGCCCACCTATCACCAGGCCCAAACAACAAAAATAACTGCAAGCCTCAAAAACCCACAAGGAATAAAACCAAGAATAAACCTAGAGAAAATAACAAGGCCTGAGGCCTTGGTCTCACCACTACCACCACCCCACAAAAAACCACCAGGCCCAGTCAACACCCCCCCCCCAAAAAAAAAAAAACTTCAGCCACAAAACCGGAAGAAACTAAAACCTAAAAATAAGACCAAAGAGGGAACAACCTCCACACACACACAACCACCAGGCCCAACCAACAAGTAACAACTAACAAAAAATTCCAAACTTAAAACCACAAAACCCTAAGAATAAAACCAAAGAAGGAACAAAAAAAGGCCTGAGGCCCTTGGCCTAACACACACACACACACACACACACACACACACACACACACACCAGCACCAGGCCCAAACAACAATAAGAAAAAAACTCCAAACTGTGAAGGCAGGGAGGCAGGATCTGATCCGAAGTCCAGAGCAGAGTCTCTCAGGCAGCAGGAGTCAGGCTTAGAGCAGCAGCTGATGCCAAAGCCAGCCCATACACTCTCCAAACCTCTCTCAGCCAGCAATGGCGTCCAGCTCAGCTGGACCCTTGATTTGATGCTCTTTGGCCATGCACAGAAGATTTTAAAAAAAAGAACAAACTTCTGAGATTTAACTTCAGTCAAATCAAAGTCTCTAGTTGTACATTTAGACTTGTGACCTCTCACTTTGGCTCAGTGTACAAAAGTCTGGGCTCCTAGATTGCAAATCTAGGGCAGGGCAGGGTGTCCTTAGATGGTTTCCTGAGCACAGGGCTGTCTCTTGACTACTCCATCCACTCACCTTTAACAGATTAGTGTCTTTCAGGAGCTGGCATCCTTCACTGTAACCATTAAGACTTAGGGCTGCCAGGTCCCCCAGGGGGCAGGGTTTGCCCACTCAACAGACCTCCAACCCTCTGGCCCGGATCCAGCTAGTGGGGGGAACCCCGCCCCAAAGTGCCCAGATTGGGCTGACAAGCCCAGCCTAATGACATCACCTGGAGGTGTCGTCATCTCACCGGGTACATTGCTGGAGGGACACTCTAGCATTTGGCCTGAAAACTCTATAGTATCATTTAAATGGTTGCAAGTTAAAAGTAAAAATCGTAATAGGGTTTGTTGCCAGCTTCTTCTACCATGTGACAAGAATCAAATCAGGGGTGGATTGGCCATTCACTTTACCAGGAAAAATCCCCATAAAGAGACTCTGAAGAGCCATCTATCCCTGCCCTGCATGCGGCCATTGAGAATGAGCACAGTGGTACCTCCTTTCCATCCAGTTCAGGTGAGGAAAGAGCAGGGCCCTTTTTGACCTCCCAGTCTGCCCTTGAATCTAATACAGCTGAAATCCTAGCATTACCAAAACCTTAAGAGTGAGACTTGAACTAGGTTTGCAATCCTTCAGATTGTGTTCATGAATATCTATAAGGGGGGGGGGGGGGCGGAAGAATCTTAGTCTGGCTGTTCTATTTCACTTGACTTTATTGAATTTACATTGGGTATTGCAGTAGGTGATTATTACATTACTTTGAAAATTACGTTTACCTTCTTTCTTCTTTTCTTTCTAGTGTTTCATGCTGTCCTGCTTTATCGTAAAGGTAACTGTTTATATTGGTGCCAAATGAATGAAGCCTTTTCCTTTGGAGGCTGATAATTTGTCTCATTGTTGACTCATGCCTTGGGTCCAAAAGAAAAACTACCACTATTGATAACTCCCTTTGAAAGAGCCAGCTGCCTCTGTTTGCTTAGAGTGATGAATGTAATTGGGTTTTAGACACTGTTTCACATTCAGCATATCCCCTATTGCATTAGAGAAATGAGATTCCATATTTACTATAGATACTGTATGTAGATCTTGCTGGTGTTTCATTTACTGAAATATATGACCACAACATTATATTGGACATTGTATGCTCATTTCCCTTTGATGTATTGTTTTGCATTTTTTCCCCCTTCCTGTCGAGTACTCTAAGATTTGGAAAGCGCTGTGTAAATATTAAACATTAAACAGCAATTATGTGCTTTTAAACTTAGTTTCTGTTGACAGAGTGATACTAATGTGGGTCTGTCAAACTGGAGGTTGACAAGAAAATACCACTTTGGGCAAGATAAGCTAAATAAGCTGTTGGTAGGTAGGGCACTTGGTAGCCTTAAGACAGTCAATTCAGAGCAGCATCTTCTACAGCTCTGTGACTGTAGTCCAGGTTGTGATAGAGACAGGGAGATGCAGGATCCTTTAATTAATACTCAGGGAGGCCCTGATCTCAGCTGACATCCATTCCAGGGAAGGGAATGCCAAGGTAACACCAGTGAGTGTATAAACACATGAATTAGCCTCATATGTTTTCTTAGTTCTGTAATATCCTGTAGTGTTTATATAGTTTTCTAATGTTCTTTGTGAAATAGTGACATGAGTTTTTATTTTCGTAAATAAAAATCTTTTCTTTTGAAAGACCTAAAACTGTTATCAAAGAATCCTACCCAGGGTGCCTGACAACACATTACATGCATAGGCCAGAAACTGGGCTTACAGACAGTTAGCTGGCACAGGGTGGGGTGGAGGAGGCAGGCATGAGACATTAGCCCCACAAATACACATAGCCCTATCTGTACTTCAGGTGGTGGGTAGACAAAGGAAGGCACAACCTGAGTGGTGGAACACAACCCTGTACAGCAGGAAGGGAGGGACAAGTAGGGCAAGCCCTCTCCTTTGCACACAGATTCCCTTCTGCCTCTTGGGCAAAGACAGGGGGAAGCAAGGAAAGGGGGCAAAGGACTCTTTTACAGTGCCCAAGCAGGTATCAGGCATGAACTTAATTCAGGGACAATCTCTGAATGGTTGAAGAAATGTGATACAACAGCATTGCAGGTCTGAGATTGTTAGGTATAGAGGTTAAAAGCGGCAGACTCAGTTCTGGAGAACCAAGTTTGATTCCTTGCTCCTCCACATGAAAGCTGCTGGGTGACCTTGGGCCAGTCACAGTTCTCTCAGAACTCTCTCAGCCCCACCTCCATCACAAGGTGTCTGTTGTGGGGAGAGGAAGGGAAGGTGATTGTAAGCCATTTTAAGACTCCTTAAGGTAGTGAAAAGTACCCAACCCAACTCTTTTTCTTCACCTTCACTGAGGTTCCTCCCCTCCACAAATGCTACCCTCCTCAGGGTCCACTGCCAAATCTCCATAAATTTTCCAACCTAGAGTTAGCAAACCTAGAGAATGGCCATGGCAGTATGGGAAACCTTTATATGCTGCACTGAACTCCATGGTGAGTGAAAGGGAGTACATAAGTACAATGAAGAGATAAAATAAATCACATCTTCTGTTACAAAATAAAACTTTTCCTCACATAAAATACTTTTGGAAATAAATTGTAACATAATAATTAATTGACATCCAGTGAAGAACAAGTGGACTTATCTAGCTGAAGGAGTATGGAGCTTGTGGACTCTTAGGGGAGAGAAGCTGAGCTGCATTTTGAGAAGTCAGAGAGTAACCTGTACATAGAGTTTGCCCTTTCCTATGTCTAATGGAAAAGGGGGAACCAGGGACTCGTCAGGGGCATCCCATTTTCCCTTCCTCCATTATTTCCCTTCCCTGAAAGCCCTCATAGCCTCTCCCCTTTTTCCGTTCCTTCTCTCCTTCCCACCCCAGAGCCAACATACTTTTATCTGCCCCCCTACCCCCAGCAGCCTCTATCTAGGAAAACTGTGGCCCAGTTGTGTGGTGCTGGCTGCTCGGCCTGGGTCTCCCAAACCCTACTCTGAAGCACTAACTACTATACCACACTGGCTTTCATAGGGTAGATACTATTAAATTCTAGCAATCAGCCTAGTTAAGTCATGCAAATAGGGTGGTATCAAGTCACCCAGCCTTGCTCTCTAGCTCTAAATGCTTCAGAGGAGACCTGACTGGGCTGCCTGCTGAGCACAAGCCAATCTGGCCTCCTCAACTGACTGTTGAAGGGTTTACCTGAGCCCCCCTCTTTTTTCTAGGGAAATTCTGAGGCAGTGGCCTTACCAGGACTGTCAATATCCCGTCCTGTCATGGGATCCCAGGCAGTAGGTGAGAGCCCTGCACACCCACCTCCCTGCTTTTCCCCAGCCTTGGCCAGGTGACTCCCTGCACAATGTAGTTTGGGGCAATTGTTACTACCATGTTGACTTTAACTTCATATAGGGCATGGCTATTTATTATATAAAGAGAGTCTGTACACTCACATGGGCAATCCTGTTCAGCTTTACTCATTTATTTTTATCCCACTTTCTACCCCAGTAGGGACACAATGTAGCTAAAGTACAGAGAAAAAACACAGCAGTAACAAACAGGAAAATGGAAGAAGACTTTTGAGTGCAAAGCAGATCTTATTTCTCTCTTCTAGCTGATATTCCATATAGTTGAAAGCTATGACCTTCATGCTAAGAACTGAACTGCCAGAGCCCTTTGGCTTGCACTTCTGGTCATGCCCAGATCATTTCCAGAAAGCTCCTGTCTGTTGGAGCATTTCCTGGAACTGCCTATAGATATGGCAATACAGGAAAGATAACTTCATAACAGGAGGTAGGAGAAAGGCAAGAAACAAAAGGTGAAGAATATCTGAGAGTATAGTCTCAATACTTCTGTTATGTTAAAATATCAAATATTGAAAAATATACAAAAAAAATACATGTATTTATTACACAGTAAATTTTAAAAAGATATAGGCCCTGTTAATAGCTTTGATGATGAATCAAATTGTAGGATGACAACAGAAAATAACAATTATTCACCTTGAAATCTATATATCTAATAGCCAAGTGCCCCCATGCATGCGGATATCTAAATCCACACATTGGGGGCACTTGAGGGGCAGAGAGATTTTCCTGCACACTTGGGGGACTCCCCAGGTGTACAGAAAAATCCTAAAAGTTTTTAAAAAAACTATACGGGGATATTTAAATCCCCCCCCCCCAAGTTAAATAGCGTTCCCTGGCATGCACAGAGAACATTCTGGGAACTCTGTGGCTGGCTGGCGGCTGAGAGCCACTGAGGCCTTGCCACCAGGGGGGAAGATCGGTGGGCCAGCGGCTGAGAGCCGCTGAGGCCTCACTGCCAGTGCTGGGGGGGGATCAGTAGCCCAGCGGCTGAGAGCCACTGAGGCCTCACTGCTGGTGCCGAGGGGAGATTGGTGGCTCAGTGGCTGAGAGCCACTGAGGCCTCGCTGCAGGTTTCGGGGGGTGGGGGGAGATCGGTGTCCCGGCGGCTTAGAGCTGCTGAGGCCTCGCCACAGGTTCGGGGGGGGGGAGATCTGTGGCTGAGAACCATTGAGGCCTCACTGCCAGTGCCAGGAGGGGAGGGGAGAAGACTTACCTGGAGCTGCAGCCTTTAGGAATCCTCTCGCCCCTGCGCAAGTATCACAGGTCCCACCTATAATAATTAATAATTATACATTTTTATATTTTGCCATATTTAATATTTTTAACTTGACTTACAGAAGTATTGGGCTTGTACCCTCGGATGTATTTAACTTTTAGGTTTTTGATTCAATTCCGTTTGGGTTAAGTTTTTTTTTCCCCTCCCCTTTTTTCATTTTATGAGAGGCAAGAAACAGACTGCTAAGGGTTATACACAAAGCAGAACTTGCTACATGAATCTTAGTAGACTAAATAAAGGTGTTGCACAAATCATGATTTATCATCATGTCTGAATCCAGCTTTTCTTTAGATACTAAATGACATGTTCTAGAACGGGGTCCCTGACCTTCTTGAGTATGTAGGCAATTTGGAATTCTGACACTGGGTGGTAGACACAACCACAAAATGGCTGCTCTGGGAGACAAAGCCAAACACAAAATGTCAGGAAGTTAGGTTATACATAACTCTAATACTAACTCTTCAACATTTAGGTTAGAAGATCTGTTTAACACAGCTTACCTTCAGATACACAATGAAGATCCTTGTGCTGAGGTGGCCAACACTGTCAAAGCAATATTTTCAAAGACGAGATCTCCAGTGGCTAATCAGAAAACATGCTGAACAAAAACCTCATCTGGCCCCAACCACATTGTAAAAGCAATTAGTGGGCACCAGGAAAAGTGTCAGCAGGTACCATAGTACCCACTGGTACCACACTGAAGACCCCATTCTAGAAAACTACCGTTTACATATTCAGGTTTCCAATCTATAACTATGCATGCCCGGGTTCCACTGAGAGCCAGTTTGGTGTAGTGGTTAAGTGCGCAGACTCTAATCTGGGAGAACCGGGTTTGATTCCCCACTCCTCCACTTGCACCTGCTGGATGACCTTGGGCAAGCCATAGATCTGTACCAGCTGTTCCCTCAAGGACAGTTGTCTCAGAGCGCTCTCAGCCCCACCTACCTCACAGGGTGTCTGTTGTGGGGAGGGGAAGGGAAAGGAGTTTGTAAGCTGCTCTGAGACTCCAAGTGAGTGAAGGGCGGGATATAAATCCAATCTCTTCTTCTTCTCTTCTTCTTCTTCAAAGCCAGTAGAAACGTGCAATGTTCCAAATATGATTCCCTCCAGTAAACATTCAAAGCTATACAGTAATTTTTCTCTCTGTTCTTTTAAAGTTATTTTACAGCCCTAGTCTTTCATAGCCTGCTAGTATAAGTGAAAGACACCTACTGCTGAATTGCAATAAATGGGATTACCAAAGTGGTTTATTCATCCATTGTGTTGAATACAAAGTCTTTCTACAGCTGAACCTGCTACCACAGTAGGAAGCACTACTTGCTCATTTGCTGCAGTAACCTTTTAAACTGGACATCGTCTGATATCTGATTTAATTTTAACTTTTTAAAATTACAATATGTTTGCTGTGAAAGCACTGTATAGTTCTGGAAGAGGTCTGATTTTTCTCTACAGAATTTGAACTGTAAAGAACATGTTAGAAGGGATGTCTACTTACGTTGTTCTCTTTATTTCCCCTCACGGAACCGTAAATCAGATGCAAGGATCCAGATGTACATCCAAATACAAAGTATTTTTTATTTATTTTTTTAAAATAAGGGCAACCTCCAAAAGAAAAGAAATAGAAAACATAAGACATAACAACAATGGTGGCAGGTCTACAGATCAATGGTGGCAGGTCTCCAAATATCTAAAAATATGTCCATGCACAATTGTCATCTATGTGACATACTTTTAAATGCTGATAAAAGTTGTAAAGTCCTCAATCCACTGGATTACCGGAGGTGGGTATTTGTCCCTCCAGTATTGTAATGTATGACTTTTAGCAACAGTAAGGGCACAGAGGATCCATTTTCATTGACCATCAGTTAGATTCCAGGAGACAAGCAAATGGTTTAAAAGTACATAAGCATCCTTAAAGATCCTAGACATAGTTTTATGCTGAATAAGTCACAGCTTGCAATCCATAGAAATTCCAGGTATAAAGTTTAGGGTCATATCCCATTGCTTTGGCAAAACAGGACAATCTAGGTCCTTATTCCGTTCATTTCTATTAATTGCATATCATATTTATGAATCAACATTAAATATTTATGAAACAAATATTGTAGGTTTCATTTTTTGCATTGATCCAATTAGAGTTTTCAAGAATAAGGGAAATTCTGAAACAATGCTGCAGGGCTATATTTAGATTCCAACATACGTTGCAGATAAAAAGTATTCAGTGCAATCTGTGTTCATAATGCACAGTTTGAAAACCCAATGCACATTCCTATACTTGCCTCTGACCACTTCTTCTGTTTAACTATATCCATAAAAGAGCCAAGAACATTGTGCGCCTATCAGAGCATGCATTTAAATTTTTTTACTTAATTTATACCCCATCTGTCTCTTTAAGGGGGATACCAAGAAGCTTACATTATCCTCTTCTCCATTAGGAAGAGACTGACTGCTTATATATGTATGCTTATATACGTATGTTGTTTTTATGTGTATGGATTTTCATTTTTGTGCCTTAATATTAGGAATGTTTTCCCTTTGCTTCCACATATAGACCCTGCCACTGAACAATAAATCTCACAGACAGATTGGGATGTACATCTGAATACAAGGCATCCCATCTGCCCGCACATGCATTTCTTGTATAGGAGATGCCACATTCTACCTATATGATAATTCCTATTCCTAATGTTTATTAGTCAAAAAGGCCACCCGCTGACTTTAAGAGAAGTTTTTCTCCCTTATAAAAGAGGCTATTGCAAGAAGCTTCACTATGTCAATGGCACCTACATGATAATGAATACGGGAGTGCTGTCTCAGCACACAATTCATACAGAACATATTTTTATGAGTGACTGGATCTGGCTCAGGGCTGACATATGCTTCTCTCAACCCACAGCTTCTTGACTTTGTAAGCTGATGTTACATGCCTGTGAATAAAGACCACTTCCATTCTTGCTTTTCAAAATTCACATTTTGATATTCTTACTGGAATAATTCTCAGACTTGAGTCTGAGACACATATATAGCAGAGTGGCATCCTCCAGGAGCTTTGTCAGATGTGTGTCTTTCACTGATTTAATTTTCAGAAACATATGACTGGGAGAAAAGGCTTTCTTATTATTTACATTTGACATTTCAAGTAAAAGAGTAATCACGGAACATTCTATAAGAACCATCCATCTGTCAGACTGTTTTATACAATATGTTATAGCCTACAAAAATCTTTGTTGTACATTATGAAGCCAACAGAAGCTATTTTTTTTAAAAGAAAAGGCACTATAATATCCTGCTGTGAAGCTAAACTAAGTATCACATAGCAAAATCGGGAAATTTCAGAGCAAAGTGTACCTTTTAGTTTCTCAGATTACTGATTAAAAAAGAAAGAATAAATGCCAGCAACACAAATGTAATGTGACAATGGTAATTGAAAAGAGAATTTGAGGAACACATTGGTAAAATATTTCAGATAACATACATTTCAGTAAATAATTCAGAAGCGGGAAACTATCCTGGGAGGTATTTGGATTGTGAGATGATGGAGAAGTGAAAAGATTGCTAATGGAAGACAGGGCGATTCGTTAAGAAATTTTGTCTATGTAAACAACATCTATTGGATCACTTTTGTCCACATGTTTGTTCACCCCCTCAAAGAACTCTAAAAGGTTAGCGAGACAAGATCTTCCCTTGCAGAATCCATGCTGATTCTTCCTCAATAGCTTTCGTTTATCAGTGTGCCTACTAATGCTCTTCAGTAACTGATTCCATCAACCTACCCAGTTTCAACGTTAGACTGATCAACCTGTAATTTCCCAGATCTCCTCTGGAATCTTTTTTGAAAATGGGAGTTACATTGGCTATCTTCCTATCTTTGGGAATGGAGGCAGATTTTAGTGATAGATGGCATATTTTTGTCAGGAGATCCACAAGTTCACATTTGAGTTCTTTCAGAACTACTCTTTGGTGTATGCCATATGGGCCTGGTAATTTGTCAGTTTATCAGTTGTAGGACCTCCTCTCTCATCACCTCAATCCAACTCTGGTCTTTTAACACCCCTCCTGAAATTGGCAGTTCTGGAATGGGCAAGCACCTCCCATCTTCCACAGTGAACACAGAGGGGAAAAATGCATTCAGCTTCTCTGCCATTTCCCCATCATCCTTTAGTAATCCTTTCACCCTTTGGTCATCCAAGTGTCCCACTGCCTCCCTGACTGGTTTTCTGCTTCCAATGTATTTGAAGAAATTTTTATTGTTGGTGGTTATGTTTTTTGCAATATGTTCCTCATAGTTCTGAGCCGTCGTGTGGCGGGGAGGGTGGGATATAAATCTCATGAAATAAATAGTCCCTTACTGCCTGTCTGATCACCGACTTGCATTTTATTTGACAAAGCCTGTGCTCCCTTTTATTTACCTCACTCGGACTAGCCTTCCACTGCTTAAAGGAAGCCTTCTTACCTTTTACTGCTTCTGTTACTTGGTTCATTAACCATGCAGGCCTTTTTAAATGCCCATTTGTACCTTTCCTAATCTGCGATATACATGGCATCTGAGCTTCAGTATTGTAGTTTTAAATAGTCTCCAAGCTTCCCAAAGGAGCTTTCACTTTCTTCTTCACAATCCCCCTCATTTGAGAGAAGTTGGCCCTTCTAAAGTTGAATGTAGTGTTGGTCTTTTGGGACAATTCTCTATTAGCATAAATGCTAAACTTAATAGCATTATGATCACTGTTCCCAACTGGTGCTATCATGTTTAATCTCTCACCAGGTCTTCAGCATTATTTCGGATCAAGTCCAGGATTGCCTCCCCCCTTGTAGGTTTTGTGGCGATCGCTCCATGGCATAGTCATTGAGAATATCTAGAAACTCAGTCTTTTTCTCCTGACTAGGACACATATTGACCCAATCAATGTGTGGGTAGTTAAAATAACTTATTATGACAGTTATTTTTCCTAGTTGCTTTCCTTAATTCTTTTGATGTTTTAAAATCATCCTCTAACCTTTGATCTGTTGGGTGATAACAAAGTCTCAGAGTTAAGCTTCCTTTTGGGCTCACTACTTCCATTTGGGACCACTATTACAGAAACCCATAGTGTTTCTGTAAGCGAATGTATTTCTCCTAGATTCTCATTTTTACTGCACTGTTTCTGACACACAGAGCCACTCCAGCTCCAACTCTTCCTTCCCTGTTCTTCCAATATAATTTATATCCAGGAATCACTGTATCCTCATCCCACCAAGTTTCTGAAATGCCCATAATGTCTATGTTCTCCTCTAACATTAAGCATTTCAGTTCCCCCTTTTTACCTCAGACACTTGTAGCATTTGCATATGAACATCTATAATTCCCCAGACACTTTAGACCTGCAACTTTCCTCCTGTGGCCTCTAGACCTTGTCAGGCAGTCAGTATTGTTTGTCACCCTCTCAGGGGCCAGTTCTAATCCATTTCTGTCTAGAACAGTAATAGCTACCTCCTCATCTCTTAGAGATGATCCATCCCGAACAGAAACATTTCCCCCAGGATTTAATTTAAAAACTGCTCTGCCACCTTTTTGATTTTAAGTGCCAGCAGCCTGGTTCTTTCTCAGCACAACTGGAGGCTGTCTTTTTTGTACAGGTCCTGCTTGTTCCAAAAAACATCCCAGTGCCTAACAAATTTAAACCCTTCCTCACTTCACCATTGTTTCGTCTACTCATTGAGACTCATAAATTATGTCTGTATAGCTGGTGCTGTGTGGAACTTCTGAGAAGGCTATCTTGGAGACCATGGCCTTGAGTTTCCTGCCTATCAGTCTAAATTTTGCTTCCAGAACCACATGACTACCATTTCCCTACATTGCTGGAATCACAGTACCTTTTTTACCCCAAAAAGGGTAAAATCAGAATTACTCTAAAACAGAAAAATCAAGTATCAATAGGATACAATTGCCCCTTTCAGTCTCAACAAACTGATGATATCCACATATGCCTACACTCTAGTCCTTTTTAATTCCTTCCTCCTTCATCTGCAGCATTCTTTGTAATATCCAGCAGGAGTTGTAGCAAACTGAGATCGGATGTATTTGTCCAATCTAAACAATACCAGGGAAAAAATTCCTAGGTACATGTTTGGCCTTCTATGAATGTCAGAGTCATATTGACTGCTTGGTAACTCCCAAAACACAAACATTATACAGTGTGGCATTTTCTCTTATTAGTATAATGGTTTACTGTAAAAATGCTCCCTGCTGTTATGCATGATAACCTCTGCAGTTACCTTCTTTGGTCTTTCTGTAAACATAGAGTGAAATGAAGTTCTTCCAGACATGTTAGACAACTAGAAGGATTTTTTTTTTAACCACCAAAGCAATTGTAAATGCATCCTTTGGGATTTTGTGGTTGGCAGAGCCAGTGAAGAAAGATGGAAGCAATTGGCAATTCAGTACAGGGTAGGAATCTATCCTATGTATTTAGTCTAACCCTCTCTTGCTTTTGACTGTCAATTTCACAGCAGTTGCCTATACTTACTGTCAGCTAAATGACAAAAAACTATAGTCTATAGATTCTTTTTTCTGGTGAGGGCATCTAAGTGGCCTGGAGTAGTAACAAGCACAGTTTGATTAGACATTCTTTTCTGTAAAAAAAATCCTGAACAAAACATTTTTAAAATGTTATTTTTAAAAGACTGAATTATATATCCTTAAAGTTAGCATGAAAAGTTAGCTACAATCAAACAACTCATATTCCAGCAAATGTAATTCTTGACTGAAAATAATCTGGTATTTTAAAATACAAAGAGTTTTAATATGTCTGTCTTCATTACAATACTTTATACTGCTGAAATGGTAAATGGATTGATGGGTTGGCAGGATCAAAGAGAGAGATAGTTTTTATAACAAAATGACATCTGCCAAGTTGAATGTCTACGAGTCAGGGACACCTCCCTGTGGAAATATCATTAGCGTTATTAATTCTTCTCCTTGCATTTCACTTGGCTAATATTTGTTTCATTGAACATGAAACCACACTTTAATATGTAAGCAGATCACTTAGCCAAAAACAATAAAATAACAAAAGAAAAAACTTGTTATAAGCTTCATATTCCCCACCCCAAACTCCAACTACATTTGTCTTGGTTTTTTCCTTCTGCCACCTGATATAGAAATACATTTGTGCAAGGAAAGACAGTATTGTACCTTGTCTGTCTCAAGACAATATCCAACTGTCTGCCAGGCAACATTAATCTGACAACTCCCCCCCCCCCAATGGGAAAATGAAACTGAACCATGACTTTTAATTGTGAATTTATAGAATTGTGGGTGTTTTCCTATTAATAATCATACAGGAAATTCTTATTGCATCTTGTGACCTGTTTCTGGTAGTACCTCACTTAGGCTTTCTTATGATAAAAGCATTATTTCATAACAGAGGTGCAAGACTTGCCACATTAAATCTGAACAATGATCTAGCGCTGTCCTTCTTCCTGCTTATTGTCCCATATGTTCTTCTGCATTCTTCATAGTGTGCTCATCCCACAACTGGTTACAAGGTATGAGAGAATATTTGAAGGATGTGACAGTACAAATCTTTCCTTTTGATTCAATTGTGCCATAGGAACATAGAACGAGACCTATTGGATAGAGCTGCAGGTCTATCCACCAACCTGGTAATCCAGCCAGTTTGGTGTGGTGGTTAAGTGTGCAGACTCTAATCTGGGAGAACTGGGTTTGATTCCCTACTCCTCCACTTGCACCTGCTGGATGACCTTGGGCAAGCCGTAACTCTGGCACAGCTGTTCTTGAAAGAGCAGCTTTTGAAAGAGCTCTCTCAGCCCCACCTACCTCACAGGGTGTCTGTTGGGGGGAGGGGAAGGGAAAGGAGTTCGTAAGCTGCTCTGAGACGCCAAGTGAAGAATGGGGTATAAATCCAGTCTCTTCTTTCTATTTCCTTTGAAAAAATTAAGAAACTTTAAGAGGTAACAATGAGTAACAATAAACACAATAACTAGGTATAATAATAACAAATCCCAAAGTTCAGTATTTATTACAAAGTTTCCATAGAAAGGACAAAAGGATTTGTTAGGCTACTAAAGTGCAGATTTGTAAAGAGAGTAATAATTCTTGGCAGTGTCAATTGAAGAAGGTGCAGTCTTGTTTTCTTCACCCAGTAGATTCTTTACACGGTTAACTTTATATCCTTTTACTAACCACAGCAAAGGGGGGAGGCAGAAAAAATCTTCGCACCTCCCTTCCAGTCTTTTAATCTTTGAAAGGGCTGGCGTTATGTAGTAGAATTTCAGTTAAATTTGCTTTTAAAAGTACTCACAGTGCTATGCTTCATCAATGTTGTGGATGAAGTACCAGATTTTAAGTCCCTCTTTAGTGGGTAGCAACAGCTAGTCACCCATGGCTGTTCTTCTTTGTTTCTTGCTAGAGACAATCTACAGGCTTCCACTCACCTATCACCACAGGCAGGGCGCCTGGGTTGCATCCCTTGCACTGCACCCCCCTTCCAGGGAATGCAGGGGAGCTTGGGATCCCTCAAGTGTCCTCTAAAGATAATGAGAAGCCAGCAGTGCCTGGGAGGAAGTCCAGGCTCTGTCCGTCCTGCCACGCTGCAACCCAAAAGGTCCTCTCCTAGAAGCTACATTCTCCATTAAGTTTTTTAATTGTAAGTAATGATGCCATGAAAATTGTGTGCCTGACTGTTGCTCAAAGAACACCTTATCCCATATTCTGTCATGAAAGACGAAATCAATCAGACAAGAGAAACCCCCTCAGGAATCCCCCAAAATTTTAGGTTTAAAGATTTCACCTGAGTTTCCAAAGAGAGTAGCCGATTTTTAGACTGAGCTTCAAAAAGATGAAGTTCCTTCATGTCGTCTTTCAGGGCAGACCCAATTTTTAAAACCAACTCTGCAGTTTGGGAGGTCCTTCGAAGAGAAGTTTGGATGTGTTGAAGTTGATCTTTAGTGTCATCTGCTCATGAATCCCCATTTCCATTTCTTGAATAATGCAGGGAGATCTTGCTTCCCAAGTTCTGCTTCTAATAGATGAGAGAGAGAGTTTTCGTCTGCCATTATGTTCTTTTCGGTGGGAAGGGCTCTTGGCTCCATTTTTGAGTCTTTTGGTGTAAAAGCGGCCGATGAAGCTTTCAAAAACTTTCAACACATTAGTGGGTGTTTCGATGTTTTTCCCCATATTTATTTAATTACAATCAGCTCTTAGATCATAGTTAGGGGTTCTCAAAGGAGGGAGGGAAGTGAAGCCGAAGTCACAGATGGTGTCGCGCCCCCCCCCCCCCAACCTATTCCCAATAGTGGTCAGCCAGATACTTGCAAGAAGTCCATATTTGTAGCCAAAAGGGAAGAATCCATCTATTGAAACTGATACTGAGAAATATAATGCTCTTGAAGACAGAGATGCTCTATGGCAAATATCTATTAATAGATCTTTCTCCATGAATTTGTCTCATCCCTCTTAAGTCATACCAACTAGTTGCTATTAGTGTTAACGGTGAACCATATAAAAGTACTTCCCCCCCCCAGTGACTTAGTTGCCTTTTTCAGTGAGCTATCCACATAAGCCTATGATTCTCCTTGTGGCTATCAGCATCATTCTCTGTAAACCCACCCTGCCAGTGGCAGCGGCAGCAGCAATAGCAGCAAGTGGCATGGGAGCAGGAGGAACTGGTATCCACGTTTCTCATCCCTGCGCTTCTTGCTGCCATTATCACCTCATCCCTCCCCTTAGTCTGTCATGTCTGCACAATAAATAGAGATGCAATAAAGCGTATACCCCCCCCCACACCCTCCTATGGCCTACAGCAGTTTATCTTGGGAAAAAAAGAAACCCTTTAATGAGTCAAAAAGGAAGGGAGGAAATGCAGAGCTCCATGTTGAAGGTGAAGCTTAGCTCTGCCTACCCCCCCCCCCCAACATGGATAGAGTATCCGCTGTTTCTCTTTTGAATGACCTTCAAGAAATGTTGAAAGGGAAAGCCCTGAAAGGGCCATGAGTTGTATTTAGGATGAGCACAATGTTGGGTGGAGGATCCCATTTAAATCAGGGACTCTATGCATTCCACAATGGGAATTACCATGGGCAAGCAGCCTGTAGTTTAATGTATTCTCTTTGGATCTCATGTCTATTACTTTCCAGTCCTCCAGTAAAGAAGCTTACTTTAGTTGAAAAGATGCATGTTTTTAATGAGGTAAGCTATTTCATATTTAAGTTCTTTAAGAAACTTTGGGTGGATATTATGAAGATAATTTTCTACTTTTTAATAGAAATAGAGAGCAGATAAACTGAATGATTTATTTGCATGTCTCTTCACTGTGTAAAATATTGTACAGAGATCTGTTCCAGAATATTTTTTCCAGGGAGGCTGTATGAAGAATTAAGTCCAACAGAGGTGTCTAAATACAAAACTCTAGGGCTAATTAACAAATGGGGAAATAACAAAAGGATTTATGGACACAGGGGGGTCCTAAAGAGTTCTTACTCTTATTCAAAAATGAAGTTACTGATCTTCTTAGAAAAATATGTGATGTATCATTATAAAATCTATATTAAAGAGCTGAAAAGGAACAGAAAATAGCAACCAAAAGTATCATGAGATTTGCCCTGGCCACCAGTTGGGAGGAAAGCCCCAATAACCACAGGATCTGAAAGCAGGGGTTCTCAGGTCACAGTCCAACACTGAGGTCCAGAGTCAGATAATACAATCCAAATGCAAGGTCAGAAGGCATTCCAAAGTCTCAGTCCAGGGTCAGGTTACATATTCCAAAAGCAGTCCAAGGGTCAGGTAACAAGAATGGATACAAAGCTGGTTAAGCAACATTGCAAACAAGTTGATCCCACACTGGCTGCAGCCTCTCTACAGCTTTATATAGGAAGTTAATATAGGGGAAATGGCAGAGAAGCTGAATGTAAGAGCGGAGGTCCTATGACTGCTGGACAAATTAAAAACTGACAAATCACGAGAGGTTTCCGGTTGGAGGAATGGTGGTCTGACACGCTTTGCAATTTGGCAAGGCGAACGGTGGCTCTTATCGACAGCTCGGGTGATAAAAACACCTGACGCAACCTCACACAGGCAGTGTGAGGACCGGCAAGCATTATAATCCAGGTGAGAGTGAGATCGGTGAAGGAGGAGTCTTGGAGGAGACTTTTCCAACACCTTGAGCCCCTCTCCCGAAGAAGATTTCTGCAAGCATCTCTAAGGAGCCGAGCTGATTCATTCAGCTTAAAATCGCCATCCCCCTGATTTCTTAGCAAAGAAGACAAAGTTTAAACTGTGAGACCACATCTGAAGTGAAGTATCAACAAAAGGTAACGAAAAAAACTTTTGGCTTACCATCGCTGTGTTTTTAAAACTGGGGAGTCGAACGGGTGAAGCTGTAAAGTACTGGAGAGTTGGCTGAGTGCAGTTTTGGAGCGCTAAAAAGCCGGATTTTGACTTAAATCGCTTAAAAACAACGTTGTTTAACATTCCTGCGGTTAAGAAAAGTTGGGAGGAGGGAGTCTAATCATCGCGAGACCAGGCTGTGTGGATTATATCAGGAAGTGACGATTTTGAAAGCAGACAAGTGGAAAAAAGAAGAAGGGACAGAGGAGGCTGAGAATTATAGCAGTGAGACTAGGCTGGACGGACTACAACAGGAAGTGACGTTTTGGAGAGCAGACAAGTGGAAAAAAGAAGACGGGACAGAGGAGGACTATGGCAAGCCAGAAGCAAAGTTGAAAAGACAGTAACCTTTGACCTAAACCATAGAGAAGTAGCGCCCGCCATTTTGGATTAACAAAAACTTTAAACATTAATATTTTAAAAACTACATAACGTAGAATGGTGAAACTAACATTGTGTGACTTGGCATGACCAGCACTTGTGAATGCAATAATAGTTGTTTAATTTGAAGAACAAGGAAAAATCGATCTTTTTTAAAGCGGCAAGTCGGACCGCGGACTGAGATCAAGAGCAGCTACATGGTCCTCTCCTACAATGGCTGCAAAAAAAGAAAAAGAATTAATGGCTGTTATGGAGACAATGGAAAAGAAAATGTTAGATGCAATTGGAGAGGTGAATACCAAAATGTTAGGTGCCATTGGAGAAGTGAACATTAAAATAAATGGCATGGCTGCACAAGTGGACAAGAATTTTGCAGATATAAAAACAGAACTGCAAAGTTTAACAACAAGAACACAAGAAATGGAGAACAAAGTAAAAGAGCTGGAAGAAAATATTCAGAAAGTGACAAAGGACAAAGATAGAGTGGAAAAAATGATGCATTACAAAGATATGCAAAATTATCTGAGATTCAGAGGGATTGATGAAAGTCTAAGTGAGGATATTTTTACAAGAATGCAGGAGGCACTAGCGGAATTTCTACAAGAAGAAGAGGAGACTATTAAAGACCATATGGACCTTGTTTATAGAGTTAATTCAGCATACGCAAGAGACAAAAATTTACCAAGAGACGTAGTAATCCAATTTACAATGAAGAGAATTAAAGAACAAATCTACAAGAAATGTTTTACAGATACTTTTGAAATGGGTGGGAAAAAAATAATTGTGATGAAAGAGCTTCCGAGAGCCATACTTCAAGACAGAAAAAAATTTAAGCGCTTGATTGACAAGCTGAAGGAGAAAAAAATGAGATTCCTTTGGGAAATACCACAAGGACTAAGTTTTAACTATGACAGTATCAGAGTGGTGATCAAGAGTTCAGGAGAGATGTATGTATTTATTGCAGAACATAAGGAAGAGTTTGGAGATATTTAATGTTATATCATGATGGATTACAAATTATTTTCATGGAATGTAAATGGACTTAATTCACCCCAGAAACGTAGAATGGTAGGACATTGGCTGGAAAAACAAAAATGTAACGTGATTTGTATACAAGAGGCACATCTTAAGAAGCAAGACCATAAATATATAATTAGGAAAAAACTGGGGGAAGAATTTTTTTCATTGGCAGGTAATAAAAAAAATGGTGTTGTAACATATGTGAAAAAAGAACTGGAACCTAAAGAAATATTTAAAGATAAAGAAGGAAGATATTTGGCTATTGAAATTTCTGTACAAGGAAGAAAAACTTTAATTGTAAACATTTATGCACCTAATGGAGTGAAAGAAAAATTTGTTAAGGACTTACAAGCTGAACTTGACAATGTAAACTACGAACAAACTATCATGGCAGGGGACTTTAATGGAACTGTTAATAATAAGATGGATCAAAGAGTAAGGATGAAGCATTGAGGAAACTACCTAAGATCTTTTTCAAGTTGATAAAACAAGAACGGTTAGAAGATGTTTGGAGGAAAGTAAATCCACAAGGAAAAGACTTTACTTTTTATTCTAATAGGCATGACTCACATTCAAGAATTGACATGATTTGGATGACAACTAACCTAGCGCTGATGACAAAAAGAATAGAAATTCTTCCTAAAATAATTTCGGATCATAATCCCAGCATATGGACCTCTGGACATTCAAGAAGACAGGGGAGATGGAGACTAAATGAGGACTTGTTGGACAATCAAGAGATAATAAAAAAGCTGCAAGAAGAGACCAATTTATATTTTCAAGCAAATATGCAAAAGGAGACTAAACTTCAAATTGTATGGGATGCATACAAAGCAGTGATGAGAGGACTATTGATATCGTTAAATAATAAGGAAAATAAAAAGAAAAGAGAACAATATGATAATATTATGCAAGCCATTAAAATAAAGGAAAATGAACTGAAGAAAAGACCAGGAAAAAAGAAACTGCAAAGGGAGATCTGGATGTTACAAGACCAAATAAAAGTTATTTTGAACCAAGAGATTTATTGGAACTTAAAAAATTTTCAACAAAAGTCATTTGAAGGCGCAAATAAACCCGGAAAATATTTGGCATGGCAGTTAAAGAAAAGACGTGAAAATAAATGTATCACAAAAGTGATACGAGATAATACAGAGATAATAGACAACAAAGGAATAATGAGATAATTTTTTAAATACTATGCAAAACTTTTTCAGAAGGAGAAAAAAGACCGAAGAGGGATTAAAGAATATTTACAAACATTAAAGCTTCCAAAACCAACAGAAAAAATTAAAGAACTGTTCAATAACCCTATATCAATACAAGAAATTAAAAAGGCAATAGAAGAATCAAAATTAGGTAAAGCTCTGGGTCCGGATGGATTTACGGTGAAGTTTTATAAATCATTGCAAGAGGCGATCTCACCAGTACTGTTATTATTAATGAACGACATTAGAGTTACAGGTGAGGTCCCAGAAACCTGGAAAGAAGCAACTATTTCACTTATCCCAAAAGAAGGTCAGGACTTAACAAATGTAAAGAATTATAGACCAATCTCTCTGCTAAATAATGACTATAAAATTTTTGCTAAGATTATAGCAGAAAGGTTAAAAGAACACCTTATGGAGACTATAGAACAAGCAGGGTTTTTACCTAACTGTCAAATAAGGGACAATCTAAGAGCAGTGGTTGATGCGATAGAATACTATGACAAACACCCAGAGAGGGAAGTGGGCTTTTTTTTCTTAGATGCGGAGAAGGCGTTTGATAATTTAAATTGGGATTTTATGTTTGAGGTACTTGAACAACTCCAGATTGGAGATTATATGTTAAACCTGATTAAGTCAATTTATAAAGAACAGAAATCTTCTCTTATAATCAATACTGAAAAAACGGATTGTTTCAAGATTGAAAAAGGAACAAGAAAAGGATGCCCGCTTTCACCATTGTTATTCATTTGGATACTAGAAGTTTTACTGTTGAACTTAAAAGAAGACAAAGAAATTAAAGGCCTAACAACAAAAGGTTGTTCCTTTAAATATAGAGCCTTTGCTGATGATGTGATGTTTATAGTAGAGGAACCTATGACTACATTACCATATCTGTTGCAAAAAGTGAAAGAGTTTGGTGACTTGGCTGGTTTTTATATAAATAAGAACAAATCTAAAGTGATGTGTAAAAATATGTCAAATAAAAAACAGGTTGAACTACAGGAACTTATAAAATGTGAGGTGGTAAAAAAGACAAAATATTTAGGTGTTGAATTAACAATGAAAAATATTGATCTTTATAAAAATAACTACGAAAAGCTATGGCTGCAAATTATGCAAGATATCAAAAAATGGAATGTATTAAATTTGTCATTGTTGGGGAGGATTGCTACGGTTAAAATGAATGTATTACCATGATTAATGTTTTTATTTCAGACTATTCCGATTGTGAAAGATGTAAAAGCATTTAAGTATTGGCAGAAAGAACTTTCCAAGTTTGTATGGGGAGGGAAAAAGCCAAGGATTAAGATGAAAATAATATGTGATGCCAAAGAAAGAGGGGGCTTTCAGTTGCCAAACTTAAGGTTATATCGTGATGTGGTATGTTTGACCTGGATAGGGACATGGGCTACGCTACATGACAGAAAACTATTAGCCCTAGAGGGTCATGATTGCAGGTTTGGTTGGCATGCTTATCTATATTATGGCAAAGCAAAAATGGACAATATGTTTAAACACCATTATCTGAGACGAACATTAATGGATACATGGACAAGATATAAGAACTTTTTCCTAGAAGGAATACCTATGTGGATAGTACCAGCAGAAGTGCTAAACCCATCATCGTATTTTAAAGGTCAGGACTGGCTGAAATATAAAGACTTATTAATAAGAAGGCAAAGAATTTGTACTGAAAGAACAACATTTGATAGACTTTGATTATGGTTGGTTGAGGTACAGACAACTGTATGATCTCTATAAGAAGGATAAAAAAACTGGTTTTAGAGAAAAAAATAACAAAATTGAGCAAATTTGGGAAGAAGGAGGGAAAAAAATAATTTCCAAAATGTATAAAATTTTGCTAAAATGGTTTAATGCAGATGAAATGGTTAAAGAACAGATCGTAAAATGGGCGATAAATTTTAACAAAGATATTGAAATGTCATCTTGGGAATTTCTATGGGAAAATGCCATGAGTATTTCTACGTGCTATAATCTAAAAGAAAACTGTTTTAAAATGTTGTATAGATGGTATATGACGCCAAAAAAATTTGCAAATATTAATCAAAATATGTCAAACAAATGTTGGAAATGTAAAAAAAAAGAAGGTTCTTTTTACCATATGTGGTGGACTTGTGATAAAGCAAAGACTTACCGGTCTATGATACATACAGAAATGGAAAAAATTTGAAATGTACATTTAAGAAATTGCCGGAATTGTTACTGCTTGGACTTAAATTAGAAGATATAAATGTTAAAAAAAGGACACTAATATGGTATATGATTACAACGGCAAGAATGGTTTACGCGCAGAACTGGAAAGGTGAAAAAATACCGGAGGTGTGGGAGTGGTTGAAAAAATTGTTGTATATGGCTGAAATGGACAAATGGACAAGAAAATTGAATAATCTGTACTCAGAGACTTTTTTAGAAGATTGGAAAGATTTGAAAGAATATGTTGAACAATATTGGGATATGAAAAATTACATTTATACTTGGACATAATATTAAAAAGAGATAGTTGAATGTATAAATGGCAGTTAGAAAATAAGGATATTTTTAGAATTGTATAAGAAAATAAGAATTTATATGATAGATAGTTTTATAAGGTTGTATACGTCGTTACCAGGAGAGTAAAAATATATATATGCATATAAAGACTGGTTAAAGTTGAAAATGTTAAATGCTTCAGATGTGGTGGGCAACCACCATTACAAGATGATAACAAGATTATACAATAGAACAAAAAATGGAATATAATATTGAAAAAGGGTTTGTATAAGAAAAATATGTAAGAGTGTTAGAAAATAATAAAAGCAAAACAAAACTGACAAATCACCAGGTCCAAATGGCATATATCCAAATGTGAACTTGTGGATCTCCTGACAAAAATATGCAAATCTAGATATACAGTCTATCACTAAAATCTGTCTCCATTCCCAAAGACTGGAAAGTAGCCAAAGTAACACCTATCTTCAAAAAAAGTTCTAGAGAAGATCTGGGAAATTACAGGCCAATCAGCCTACCAGGTAAGTTGGTGGAATCTGTTATTATTAGGCACACTGATGAACAAAACCTACTGAGGAAGAATCTGGATGGATTTTGCAAGGGAAGATATTGTCTCACTAACCTGTTAGAGTTCTTTCTTTTTTTGTAAGTTTTATTCATATCATAAAGGTTATACAAGTTATTCAATATAAAACAGCTAAAACTGTTAAAGTTATTTGAGGGGGTGAACAAATGTGGACAAGGATGACCCAATATATGTTGTTTACGTAGACTTTCAGAAAGCTTTTGATAAAGTTTCTCATCAAAGGCTCCTAAGTAAACTCAGTAATCATGAGATCAGAGAACAAATCCTCTAGTGGGTTAAAAACTGGTTAATTAACAGGAAACAGAGAGTGAGTATAAATTGACAGTTTTCACAGTGGAAGGTGGTAAGTGGTGGAGTACTGCAGAGCTCAGTACTAGGTCCAGTGTTTTTTAATTTGTTCATTAATGATTTGGAGTTGGGAGTAAGCAGTGAAGGGGCTAAGTTTGTGGATGACACTAAACTGAGAACCAGAGAGGGCGGTGAGAACCAGGGAGGACTGTGAGGCGCTCCAGAGGAATCAGTCAAAGCTGGGTGAGTGGGCGTCAGTTTGGCTAATGAGGTTCAATGTAGGCAAGTATAGAATAATGCACAGTGGAGTCAAAAAAATTCTAACTATAAATATATGTTGATGGGGTCTGAACTGGCAGTAACTGACTAGGAGAGAGAGCTTTTAGTCGTGGTAGATAATATTTATTTATTTATTTATTTATTTATTTATTTATTTATTTATTTATTTATTTCCATTTATATCCCACCCTAGCTTGCAAGCAGACTCAAGGTAGATTACAACATTCAATAAAACAATAATTAATCATTCAGCACTAAGTAATAACACAATCAACAGTTGCAGTTAAAAAATCCTGATGGCAGCTTAATAACTTCCAATAACAGTGCTTGCTGTGCTAATACTAGGAAGGACACATTTCTCTTACAGAGACCCAAGTCAGCTGATGCTGGTGCCAAGCTGGTAAAGGCAGTACTCTAAAGCAGGAAGGCAAAGTGGGCAGATTAAGAGAGCGAGGCAGGGAAGGCCAGTGTTGTTTGGACATCCAGCACCTCGGCCAAAGACCTAGCAGAAGAAGCTCTGTTTTACAGGTCCTGTGTTATTTTAATAAATCCTGCAGGTCTCTGATCTCAACCGAGAGCATGTTCCACCAGGCAGGGGCCAGAGGTGAAAAGGCCCTGCCCTGGTTGTGGCAAGGTAGACATCCTTCGGGCCAGTGACTGACAAACGGTGCAACTCAGCTGAGCATAAAGCTCTTCAGGGCACATATGGGAAGAGACAGTCCTCTAGGTATGCTGGTCCCTTTCCACATAGTGCCTTGAAGGTTAATTCATTTAAAATGTCAACACAGTGTGTGACTGCAATAAAAAAGCAAATGCTATACTGGGGATTATTAGGAAGGGGACTGAAAACATATCAGCCAGTATCATAATGCCCCTGTAGAAACTATGGTGTGGCTTCATCTGGAATACTGAGTACAGTTCTGGTCACTGCACCCCAAAAAAGACATTATAGCACTGGAAAAGGTGCAGAAAAGGGCAGCTAAAATGCTTAAGGGGACAGAACAATTTCCCTATGAAGAAAGGTTAAAAAGGTTAGGGCTTTATATCTTGGAGAAACGATGATTGAGGGGTGAGATGACAGAGGTTTACAAAAGTATCCATGAGAAAGAGAATATAGAGAAAGAAATACATTTCTCACTTTCTCAAATACAAGGATCGTGAGCACTCAATGACATTAATGATCAGTAAGCTTAGAACCGATAAAAGGTACTACTTCTTCACCCAAAGAATAATTACCACATGTATTTCACTGCTGCAAGAAGTGGTGGCAGCTGCACAGACAGCTTCAAGATGGGATTGGATAAACATATAAAGCAGAGGTCCATCAGTGGCTATCAGCCACATGGTATAGATGGAACACTAGGTCTGGTATAGTGATGCTCTCTATTCTTGGTGCTTGGGGCAGGGGGCAACAATGGGAAGACTTCTGGAGTTCTGGCCACCCTGGTCAACCTCCTGATGGCACCTGGGTTTTGGCCAGTGTGTGACACAGAGTATTGGGTTGCATGGGACATTGGTCTGATTCAACATGGCCTCTCTTATGTTCTTTCCTGCATTCCAAAGAGAGAAAAAGAGAGCTCTCTAAACATGGCTGCCTTAGCAGCTTTGGGAATCAGTGAGTACTTCTTTTACTTTGTTTATTAGAATCATAGATCAGCCAATTTTAACGCAGAGACAGAGTGATCTGCATACTATAAAATTTCAAAGCCTCATAGTAGGCTGATTTCAGTAGTATAAACATAATTAAAAGTCTTAACCAGCTGCTTACTTGTTAAACATGCTGAAGTGCAAAATTTGGCCACCTTTAGGAGGTTTCATTGGAACAATCTGAAAGGAGGAGGATAATTCATCAGGTTTGCCTGGAAAATTAAGATGAGAATTATGTATAGGGACCAAATGTCCCTATACAGAGGTGTGAGGCAAAGCACCCCTGATTTCTCCCAAAGGGTTAATGTGAATACTAACAGGCTTATTCCATCTTGCAACTGGGCCTCTCTGCTTACATGGCCCTTATCATCCTCGAGTCAGAAATGTGATAATTGGCTCTTCTTGAGAACCTGTGGCCTACCAGATGGGAAGGGGGAATCAGGAGGGATTATGTAGTCTTCTAGAGGGTTCTAGTGAGAATGTGTCCCAATTGGATCGTTACTGATTGAGTCAATGCCAGTTGACTCAAGACTGTAATTGAACTCAGCATCTGAGTGAAGGAGGCTAAATTGGGGTGGGGGTGGGACTGGGTGAGTTGAGGCCTAGACTATGATGTGCTTGCATTGCAATGCAAGGCTTAGTAGAGAACGCTTCAACCATTACCTCCACCTTTTGGAACCTTAAGATCGTGCCATTTAATGCAAGGTATAAATGTGTTAAATAGTAAAAGGTAGATTTTCTTGTTTTCTTCTGCTGCAAGATTTTTAGAGTGTTGTGTTACCTAGAAACAAAAACTATTTCTGAAAGTATATGAATAAACTTCATATATTTTTACAAAGGACTGGTTTTCTTGTGTACACTGCCCTGGGAACCCATGAAGTTCAGGCTTGGAGTCCTTGACAGGAGGACAACAATGACTGTTTTGACCATGTCTAATTGGCAGGGGCAAACAAAATGAGAAGAAGGGATATGTCTGTATGGTTCCCTACTACTGGATAAGACTATGACCCTTTCCAAACTGCCTTTGTATTCCATTTTAGTAACTGGATACTAATGGATTTTCATTTCAGATTTTTTCTGTTATTAGTCATCGGCTGCTAGTAGAATTTATTTACCTGTTCATGTTAGATTAACAAAGTGTAGTTGAGGCGCTCTTAAGGGAAACTGCTTTTTTCCATTTCCAAACCTTTCGTTGTGCTTATGAATTGATGTGGTATGCTGTTTAAAATGCCCTAAATGCCTCCCCCCACCACCCTTTTTCGCCATGTGATCTTCCTTGTACTTTAAATTTTTTTAAGGTGAGTGCTGCAGCATCTCAGTGGTGCTGCTATAACACTGAAGTACTATACTGATTTAGCACTATAGCGCTCACCTTAGAACATAAAAACAGTCAGAGGAATGCTGCACAGTGGAAAATGGTGGGGGGAAAGTGACACTGTCTGAAATGACCATAGCACTTCAGAGAAAGCTCATTAATGGAAGAAAAATTGTTGTATGAAACCCCCATGCTTATATGCCTTTACTCAGAATTGGGCTAACAATGAATAACATTCAGTCTAGAATGGTAATGTGAAAAGGGCCTGTGTCTGTGCTTTGCATATGTGAAGGCCAGTGGGTACTTCAAGCATTTTGTGGGGTTTCTTTCCATGTGAAGCCTAATTAATAGGCAAGCATGGGCATACTGGTACTAGAATACAAGTTTAAGTGTTTTATACTTGCAATTTGGATGAGAGGAGGAGGAGGAGGAGGAGGAGGAGGAGATTAGATTTATACCCTGCCCTTCACTTGTAGTCTCAGAGTGGCTTACAAACTCCTTTCCCTCCCCTCAACAGACACCCTGTGAGGTAGGTGGGGCTGACAATAGGATGAGTCATCTAAAAAGTAGAGCAATAAGCATAGAATTATTTGAAACAAATATGCCAAAGATGAGGGCTGGACTATGATAGAGGCAAAAGCTTGGTTCTTAATCTTTAGTTACCATTAAAAATTTCTTTTGGCCCTTTCGTAGGGTAGCCTTTTAAGTTTGTTATTAAGGGACTCATATGTTAATGCCTGGTATGGGTATGTAGATGCCAAACTTCAGAGGCTGGGATTGGGAAATACTTTTTTTTCAACTATGTCCTTTTCTACAGCTTGCTCTCTGGAGAAAAAAAAGATTGTTTCACCTGCCCACCATGTGTGCTCTCCTGCTTTTGGGGGCTTTACATATTTAAATTCTTGCTGTTTGTATATGGAATTCTTAACCCAGTTTATAGAAGAGCCTTCTTTTTAGCCAGATTCAGCATATTACTCACTACTGTTTTGAGTGGGCGCTATTCTAAGTAGCCCTACTCCGAGTGTTTATACGGATGTGGAACTCGTTCTATCCAAACTACAGCCTATGTCTTGTTCTTTTATCAAAGCTATAAACAGTTAAGAACACAGCTGACTGATCTGCTAGTTTCTGATATAGATATGCCTGTAGCAAAGTAAGCTCCAATTTTTGCTGGATGGTTATGATCCAGCTATTACAGTTTCAGTAGTGAAATTTATTTTGGGTTAGTTTGAATGGAATGTATGTATGTATGAAAGAATGTATATATGATCAAACATTATAGAAAATGAATTAATTAAAAGGGGGGAAAGCTGCTTTGTAGTTCAGTGTGGTTAGCTCACAACTCATAGGCTAGGACAGGGGGTTAAAACATAAAGCCCGGGGGGCAGAACTGACCTATCCAAGGCTCTTACCCCGCCTACAAGCAACTGGTATGTACTCTCCTTTTTATGGTATCCCTTTGAAAAAGCCTAGTCTTGCATATGATTAAATACATTTATTGGAGCTTTTGTGGGCTCCCCAGTAAATCCATTGCTTTCACTGCTAGGAATCAATTGCTTTTGTTTGTATTTTGAGTAAAAAATAATATTGTTAGTTGGGTTTGCCTGTGTCCTTTATAAAGTTTATATCTCCAGTACCGGGGATTTCATTTTATGGCACACATGGCCTGAACCAACAAAGTGACATTTACGTAGATCCATCCCTCATAACAAATGAGTTTGACCCCTCTGGGCTAGGAGTTATGCCATTTGAGAGAGAAGTGTGTCAAAAATGCAGGAAATGCTATTAGAAAAGTAGAAACCAATGCAATAAGAGCAGGATAACGCATGCAATGAACAGATAATGCATAACATAGAATGGCACAATCTACTGTCCTGGTCCTTTTACAAAATTACCTTCCTGAACCATTCCATTATAACAGCCCATTGGCTTCAATGCATTTAGAAGGATGCAATGCTGCTTAGGATCACCATGTCAGAATTCAGGCCAATTTAAGACAAACAACTGCATTACAAATCTTGTTGGAGTTTGTCCTTTTGCATGAGAACACCCTAAATATTTTCCATGTGGGAATTTTCTGGACGCTTAGTTTGATATTTTATTCCTTAACCAGAAGTCTTCCTTAAAGGCCAGTATTGCTCAGAAAAATGTAATGGCACATTCTTGCTAATTCTAACTATGCATTTAACTTCTCTCTTCCAAATTGCCCATGAAGACAGGGAGACAAAGTAGAAGAGAAATTGGACATATACCCCACATGAGGAAATTCAGAAGGTTATATAAAACAATTGATGGCAGGAGAAGGAGAGCATAAGTGAATCAGGGATTTCTATATTGTCAATTGCAATTTGAATCTGAAATTTTGATTTTGAAAAGCAGCCTTTATAATGGGATGATAAATTCAAATACCTTTAGGAGTTATTCCTTGATAAGCTTTACAACATATTTTTGCACTTGAACATGATTTTCCAGATAAGGATGTGCAGCAATTCATTTTTAAATGATCCTATAACTGCAGCAGCAAAATAGAACTCACTATTATATTTATATGCAAGACTTCATGGGTACTTTGGAAAAGAATGTCTCTATGAGAAGATGAATATTTTAGAAAGCCCCCTTCATTATCTGAATGTTTAACATAGCTCACACTAGACAGTTTTTACTGTATCAGGCTATCCCTGGTTATATCCTATCATATAGTTTCACATGAATTCATGTAAAGTGGTACACAACAGTTGACAGTTACAAAATGGAGAACATATTGAAGCTGTCTGATTGCCTAACAAAAGCAAAAGTCTGACTGAATACAGATACAGTCTTTTAAAGTGGTTTACTAGAACAGGCTGTATGCCTACCCTCTGCTCATTACTAACCTCATCGCTCTTCAGAATAGGTTTCAGACTTGGAGGGGGATTGAAAAGATCCTCTGATGTCTGAATACTGTTGCTTTAGCAACAATGAGAGGAAGGTGGGGAGAGCAGATGGAAAATTAGAGTGGCTGGGATGATTTACAAACTGTAGTAATTAACCACTTAGATCCAAAGGAGGGATGAGTATATGGAAAGGAGATGAGCAAAATGAATAGAGTCTAAGGCTTGATTAAGTTGTTAAAGGCATGATTAAATCATCCCAAGTGACTGTGTCTGGTGGAACAAAACCTCAAACATGTTTGGGACTTCTTGGAATCCTCTCTGGTAGCTAACAATATGTAAACCTTGAACCCAGGACCTAAGGCATGCTGAGCCTCTGCAGATCTTGCAATCATTTCTGTCCTGGTATTTATGACAGATTTTGACACTAGGTCCAGTTGATAATTCTAGATGACCATTTATGTCATCTTTGTTTCCACTGGCTGTGTGGTCAAAAAAATGTTCTAAAGTATGTATGATGTGGGTTCTAGGTGTGCCTCCTTTCTGTTTTTCTGCTGCGGAGTCTGGTTGTTTCCCCTAAAAAACAAATGATACTTTACCCTTACCTGTACTGGGACTGAAACCAGCAAACCTTATTTCTCTCAGCAGGTCATTTTTTTCCTGCTCAGCTATTATGGAGGTAACAAAGGTACTTCCTGTGAAATTTCTGTCAGCTACTTCTATATAAGACAAACACGGGGGCACTGATATACCAATCTGTAATTTGTGGATGGTGGTAGTATTGCTGTGGACTCCAAGGGCTATGCTCTTAGTTCCTTGGGACTACATCATTTTAAAAATCCTCTTCTCTATTGAAAGAACATAAGGAACCAACTAGATATGCATGTGTCAGTAATATAACAGCATCGTGGGGCTTAGAAATAGTCTGTTGGTTTTCTGTATGTAGGAAATGGTCCTTAGGGGGACAATTCAGCTTCAGTATTATTTAGCAGAAGCTACATCACATGACTATGTTTATTGTGCAGCTCAATTTGAGTGACTAATTGAAGCGTAGTACTCTCATTTTTATTTTCTAATTGTAGACATTTAAAGGAACTGCATTTGTATTGCTAGAATGATTTTTTAAAAGCTTGCGTGCCTAGTGCAAGGAAGAGAGGATATAAACATGAAGATTCCAAAATAAAATGGTATACTGTATACAGCTTTGCTTGGTTGTCTTAGATTATGTCCTTCACATCGCCAGTGAAAAGCCCTCATGGGACGCTGCTGGAAAGGTCTTCTGCTTGAAAAGCCAAGGAGAGTCGTTTTATACCATGACTGCCAATAGCTGGAAAACTGGTCAGATTCAGTGTAAGGTGTATATTATGGGCTGTCCAATATATGGGGGTTTCTGAGAGTATGAAACAGAGGGAAAGATGTTAGCTTCTTTAAACCAGGGCAATTTTCAGTTTATCCCGTGGATTGCCAATGCAGGTGGCACATTTGTTTATTGACTTTATTTATAGTCCACCTTTCTTACTGAGACTCAAGACACGAGACATTTAATAAGCAATGAATTGGACCAGGATTACAACAATCTGAAACAAAGCATAAGTGTTACACATTCAATACTACAAAATAAAGAAAATGGTATTAAATAGGTGTGGCAGGGCACACAGCCTGTAGCACTGGGGCCCATAGCAAGCTGGGTAAAGGTCTAGACTCCATTAGTCCTGTCCTCCCAAGCACACACCAGGCTCCAGTCAGTTCTGTAAAAACCATTTACTCGGGCCTTCATACAAATAGTGCAAGGAACTGCTTAAAAGGACCTTTCTTGCCTCATGGCTCACAAATTCCTCTCACTACTCCATCAGCCACCCCCATAAAGCTCTGGATGCTGCTTTTAAGGCTTGCCTTAATGAGCACTTTGGCTTAGCTGACCCGTCACCCCACCCACTCTAGCTGCTGCTAATTGCTGCTGGCTTGGCCCATCTCCAGGATCATTAGTCCATACTGTCTCCACGGGGCTTGTCTTGCCTTCCCAGATCAGGCTTCTCAGAGCTGCTTCTCTACCCTTTTGCTTCCATCAGCAGCTCAAGGCTCAAAGTGGGTTCCTTCACTGGCGTGGCCCTGGTACAGTAAGTGCAAGGCAATACAATGGTATAATGAAGGCTATACTTATACTGCAATACTCAAATCTTTATTGACCTTTCCTGATAGAGGTTTTCCTTAAAGATTAAAATGGACATTTTTTTTTCTGGAAAATTGTCCAGTTGCCTAAATACATCAAGATCTGATTTAGGAGGTTTATTTTTATAACTTTGTTATATGTTTCATTTTAATTTTTTTAGGTAGGTACTCACTATGGAATGATTCCAGAGAGTTCAGGATATAAACCTTTTAAATTAATAAATAATATATACATCCATTAAAACATAGTTTAGTGTTATTCTGTTTAAGAATAACTACAGCATAAATGACAAGATATTTTCTGTATCACAGCTAAGTTCTGATTTGGTGACTTGTGGTCTCAAGATGACACTTAGCTTCTTGTTCCAGCCATTTTGCAATTAAACCATGAAAGATTGATGTGAATAAGTCTAATTGGAGTAATGACCTTAAATTTGGGCATTTGTTTTGCACTAATCCTACTAAGTATTATTTTTAAAAAAAACAGTACAAACATAGAGTTCTGACATGAGCAGGTCTAATTGTAGTAATAATGCCAATAGCTGATGTTTTTTAGGTTAATCCTTTGCCTCCTGGTTAATCATTCAAGAGGAATTAAGTATTTTACTGATTTTTACTGATGTTTAAACACGGGGCTGGAGAAATGTGAATTTGACATTCAGCAAAAAAATGAAGAGCTCAGACATTAGAAGCATCTCCTATGGTCTTTGACCACAGACTTATATAGACTTACTTATACTCATGAAATGTGTTTTATACAATGAATGTTGTTTATGATAGATATTTGCAATATAAAAAGTATAACAGAGTGTGCTAAAATTAACAGAATAGTGGTTTCCCTTCAGTGAGTTTCATGAAATTAATTTTGGCCCAAACAAATTTGGCTTCTGTGTGAGCATTCAAGTATATATTCATGCATCCCATACATGCAGGATTATTATGGGAAAGTATTTGTGAAATACTACTACATTTCAGTCTAATTGTGGTGTGTTTTGTCTTTTATAGTACATTTAGTTCATCCTTTCCCATCATATTGATCATCTTTCTTTAATGTTACATGATTTTTACTTCCCTATTTACTTTAAAGTATTCTCTAGTCTGTATTCCTTTGCACACTTACTTATGAATAAGTTCCGTTGAATTCAGTGACCACAAGTCTCAATAAATATTCTGTAGGTTTGGGGCTCCAGCATCTGTATGTATACATTTCCTTATGTACCTCTGGCAAAGATGGAACTAGGAAGGGGGGGAAATCAAATTTAAATTTTATATTCAGACTGCTTTATGGGAAGAGATTTTTAAAATTCTGTACACCACAGTTGAAACAACTTATCCTGTATGTATAAAAATAATAATTTATCAATTTCCAATTCGCTGGAAATATTTTTTTCCTAACTATGAAGTGCCAATCAGTTTCTAAAAGTCTAATTGAAATGATTACTAGAATATTTGAGAGTCTTGACTGATACTTGACCAATAACAGCTGCAAAAGGCATTAGCGTATTGATAAAACATGACTCTTTTATGGACACAGGTTCATTAACCACAACAAAATTTGAAAGTAAACCTTGACTGTGTAACTTCAGGGCTCAGAGTTACCATTGTCCAGTATACAAGGAAAAATTATTTGACCACAGATGTAAGTAATAAAAATACTACAGCCACATAACAATAAGGCCAGTATTTATTTATTCCCTTCCACACGAGCGAGAGGGGAAGCGAGGCTTTTTTTGCTCCGGAGCAATTTGCCCTGCAGTTGCATGATCACACAGCTCCGTGGACCTGCAGAGGCAAACCACCACTGCGTGATCAGACACAACTGACGGCGAGTGGGGTTTTTTTTTGTGTGTGTGGTGGGTTTCCGAGGTACTTAAACGGGGGATTGATGAATCACTGCAAGGGGGGAAGGAGGAATCAATGCTTTGCTTCTCCCCCCCAAGGGCTTTCGATGATGCGCACACTGCGGAGGGGGAAAAAACAGCATCACGTCAGGATAGCGTGTGATCACGCTATCTGCGACACCACACATCCACACTGGTGCGATCACACAGGGAAACTCCGGCTGTGGGCCGCAGCAAACCATTTGATACTGGAGTTTCACTAAAAGTTTTTTACTATGATTCCTCACTGGATTAAAATGGTTTGCAACAGCTTGATGACGGTTGTGGGACGCTTCCCAGATGTGCTGGTGTGATCACGCCAGTTTGATCTGTCGATGAATTGTCCCTCTAGAGTGGCAAATAGGTGTGTGTGGTTGTATTTATATCCCGCCCTCCCAGCGAACAGGCTCAGTATAGTGTAATAATTAGAATGCTGGACTCAGATCTGGGAGATGCATCTTCAAAGATCTATTCTGCCATGGCAGCTTGATGGGTGATCGTAGGTCAGTCATACACTCTCTCCCTAACCTATTTCATAGGACTGCCATGAAGATAAAATGGAAGAGAGGAAAAAGATGTAAGTTGCTTTGGGACCCCATTGGGGAGAAAGGAAGGATATAAATGAAATAAGTAAAGTAAGTAAGTAAATAAGAACTGTATTGTACTTCAGTAGAGTTCCATGTTGATTAGGATGCATGCATTAAAATATACAGTAAAAATGTTTCTTTTGATGTTGTCTCCTTAGAAACTGCCACTAACCAATTTCAATTTGTTTCATTCTCAAACATCATTGATCTTGGGATATATAAATCTTGAGTAATTTATTGTAGCTGTAAAGACAGATGTATCTTGTACAACAGACATATGGATATAGATTTATTTCTGGCTTACATATTGTGTGGTTCTGGTCTGCTGATATAAAAATGTAGAAGAAATGAGACCAGAATCAAGATGGAAGGAACTGGAGAATCCCTATTTGGCTATTATCATCACAGTAATAAACATGCTTGTATACAATTCAGGATCCAAACTCATTTTGCCTTTGCTGATGTCAGCTCACAGTTCAGGACCAACACATTCTGTGGTGGCATGTAAAATTGCCCTTTTGTGTTTATTCACAATGTTCACCACAAATAGTGCAACAAGTTGAAACAAAAAGCACCTCTTAACAGGACAGGGGTATGCCTCAGCTTTACATTTAACTGCAAACCTTGATATCTGTTTCCATGCATCATAATCAAAACCACCATAGCAGTATAAAACTTGCACAGAGCTGCACAAAACAAGGGTCTGCCCAATTATCTTTAAGTTACAGAAACTGTTCATATGTGTATTGGAACTGTGCAGGATGAGCATGAACAGCTCTTACTTCCAGAGTGCTCTGTGTGTGTACTGGAATCCCCCTGAGTACAATGAAAAAACTAGACTAGCCGACGTGTTTTGAATAAGAATGCATATTTGTTGGAAGCTTATTATTAATTTTCTCATGTAAAATGAATTAATTCAGATATAAGAATCTACCCAGAAAAAATCAGTTTGTCCTCTAGATTAGATTTCAAAGATGTAATTTTATGGAAAATATTATAATGTTATTAAAATCAGCAAATTGGATGTGATCAAAATAATACAGTTTATAATACCTTTTTTAATGAACAGGTTCATCTCCTCTAATGAGTGTCATGTTTGTTATTGTAGCAGATCAAGGAGTACTCTTTTTGCTGTTGTTTTTTTAAGGTGAATTAGTGCTGGGTATCTGTTTGCTCAGTTGTGAAAGCTTTCTTCATTTATAAGTATAGATCTTCAGAGGTTTTAGGTCCTTCAAAAATCCTCCTGTACTGATTATTCTACAGATAATAATTGACAATGAATTTATCAAACATGGACAACCATACAGAGAAATTCCACTTATATGGCCAGTAATAGCAAAGAGCTAGCTTACTTTTAAGCTTATTTCCTTTGATCTTATAGAGGAATGCAACTTAATCAAAATAAGATACTAATGGGTTCTTGCAGAGAAAGTAGGAAGTTCTATGATATGGAGTACTTCATATACATTATTTTTAAACTATTTCAAAATATCAGCACACTTAAAATGAAACTTTAAAATCAACAAAAAGAACAGACTAGAATTTAGCTAATTAGCTCATTGATGCCAGCCCAAATAGGAACGGTATATGGAAAGTGATAGCCACTTTCCATGGTATATTTTTTGTCCACAGAGTGCTACCACTTGTTACTAGCATGATGTTAATTGAACTGGAAGATTTATGTCAGCAAGTCATGTGGGAAGTTATTTCTAGGTGCTCCATCTCTTTGAATCTCCAGTTTATGAGTAGATGCCAGTATGGATCCTTCCCATACTATTAATTTTAAGAAGGAAGTCTCTAGGAGAAGCTTTGATCTCAATTACTCATCAGGGAATGACACATAACTGAATGTATTTAGGTAAATAGTAGCGATCTGGCTTTGAACCCAAGCTCAGTTAAGAATTTGCTGCATGATTTTGGGCAAGTCACTGCCTCTCAGTGTACTGTTTGAAATCGTAGTGACATACCTTGTAGCAGTGATGTGAAAGGAGACTGGGCTTGTAAATAAATCCACATAGTAAAGACACTGGGAAAAAACAGTGACTGATGCCTTGTTATCTCCATTTGCAGCTTGAATAAATTAGGTATTGTGAATTGGATCATGGTCATGAAAGACAAATATCCACCAGACAATGTTTCCCATACTTTTTTCATTTTGTAGTCTCTCTGTCTCTCTCCATCTCAGGCGGGGGGGGGGGGGGGGCGGATAATATCCCTTCAAATAAAAATCATAGAATTGGAAGGGGGCATACAGGCCATCTAGTCCAACCCCCTGCTCAATGCAAGGCTGAGGACAGACTGGCAATCTGAATCGGAGGCAAAGCGGAGGGAACTGGAGCGGGGGAAAAAACCCACGGAGCTGGCCGTTCACACTGGCCAGAGCAATGCGGATCAGCGGCGATACGGAGCATTCAGACTGCCACGGAACGTTCAGACTGCTGCATAGCCAGTGCGCGCGGCTTGCGCGCGCCGCTGCACTTTTTTTTGTTTTCCTTTGATGTTTTTCGCATGTGCACACATGCGCACATGTGCATATGCGCAAAACTTTTTGCCGGTGCGTTCACACTTCCTCCGGATGCCTCCCGCTTCTTCCAGTTCACACTGTTTGGAAGCGGGAGGCATGCGGAGGAAGGCCCCTGAACACCGGGAAAAACCAGTGTCCGGGTAAAGCGGAAGGAAAGCGACTGGGAGACGGGTAAGTACGCAACGGAGCCGACGGACAGATGCGCATGTCTGAACGTGCTCCTTTCCTCCATTTGCGAAGCGTGCCTGCCCCGCTTTAGATTGCCAGTCTGTCCTCAGCCCAAGATAAGCCTACAGCATCCCTGACAAATATTAGTTGAGCTGCTGCTTGAAGACTTTCAGGGAGGAGGAGCTCATTAACTCTCCAGCCAGCCAATCCTACTGCTGAACTACTACTACTGTTTTTTAAAAAATTCTACTATCCAGCTGGTACCCAGTTATTCTAGTTCTCTGTGTGTGTTAAACATAAAAACAAATTTTCTGACTCCCCAAACTATGATTATTGCATTACTTGCAATATCTCTTTCCCCTAGTACCCATCATGGGAGGGTTTTTTTCCCCATCAGAGATAATGAAAATTTGTGATTCAGTTCCATGGGTTCTTGTTTGACAAAGATTCTAAAAATAAATTTCTCATTTTGTTTAGAAAGTTTCTACTTTAAAATTTCTCAAGAAAATGGAGAAAAAATGTTTTGTAAATAAATAAATAACACTATTTAACAGCTATATTGATGAAATGATACCAGATTTTGCCCATGAGAACCATATGCAGTTTTAATATTAGAATCAGCTTGTTGTACATGTGGAAATAGGTTAGATTTCTGAGCTAACTCAGTTCCTTTCCAGATTCTTCAGACTGCCTGAACTGTGAGACAATATGTATTTGGGTTACATAGATAGTGTGTGCCCAGTGCCTCCTAGCCAGAGACAGATTAAAGTAAAGCCTTTTCTATTCTGGGTAAACAGAGTCTAGAGGAGGCTCTCGCCAGTATTTTGCTTGTGTTATTTATATGATCATGTAATAGAAGAAGAAGAAGAAGAGACTGGATTTATACTCCGCCCTTCACTACCCAAAGGAGTTTCAGAGCCGCTTACAAACTCCTTCCCCTTCCCCTCCCCACAACAGACACCCTGAGAAGTAGGTGGGGCTGAGAGAGCTCTTTCTAGAACTGTCCTTGAGAGAACAGCTCTGACAGAAATATGGCATGCCCAAGGTCATCCAGCAGCTGCAAGTGGAGGAGGGGGGAATCAAACCCGGTTCTCCAAGATTAGAGTCCATGCACTTAACCACTACACCAAATAGGTCCCTAGGGTGTCTAAACTTTCCTTTTTTAGTTGGTAGCTGTAATTTTTCTAGGCAGTTTTAGGTCTTTGATTTTTCCTCAAATGAAGGTCAAGAAATGAGGCCAATTTTGAAAAATATTTTGGAGGAAATTGTGTACATAAGAACATAAGAAGAGTCCTGCTGGATCAGACCAGTAGTCCATCTGGTCCAGCATCCTGTCTCACACAGTGGCCAACAAGTTCCTCTAGACAACCAACAACTGGGCATAGAGGCTGACGCCTTCCCCTGATGTTGCCTCCTGGCTCTGGGATTCAGAGGCTTAGTGCTCCTGTGCAGGGGCATAGACTTTTGGAAATTCCGGAGGGGTGGGGGCTCCTTAGTGTGCGTGCAAAGCACGCATGCTCACTGGGGCGATGTTCTTCCCCCCTGGAAAACCGCCGCGCCTCCCCGGGACCTTCTGAGGCCCGCCAGCCACTGCTGCCGGTGCCTCTCTCCCCCCCCCCCCGGCCACCCCTTCCCTCTCCAGGACCCAGGGAGGCGCAGCGGCAAGTGCTCTGTTTTGCTGGGGGTGGCTGAGCCCCCCCAGGAAATTTCGTGGGTGGCTCAAGCCCTCGAGCCCCCCCCCCCCCGTACTCTAAGCCTATGCTTTTGTGATGGATGAGAGGCGGGGGAGCAAGAGATGCTAGGACAGCTATGGTGATGGAAGGGCACAGTGGCATCTCTGTGACTAGAAGGAAATGGGAAAGTGCTCTTCTCCAGGTAGAGAGCATCCTTTACAACTGACAGGGAAAACACACTAGTCCTTTGATATGTTAACACCTCTTGACTGGAGGCTCCATGCTTTGGTGGGCTTGAGCCCCAGGACCTGGCACTCAGATTGGCTAAGGGCCCTGGTGTCTGTGTGGGGTGGAGACTGAAAAGGGGACCTGTTCCATTGTCTGGAGGTGTGTTTGGCATTCATTAGGGGAGCAGTCTCTCCTGTGGGTTTTGCCAGGAAGAATGACAGAGGGCAATGATGCTAAAGATGGTTGCAGATGTTCCTAGAAGGGGTATAAATTGAAAAAATAAATAAATAAATAAACTAATAAAGACCAGATGTACCAAATATACTATGGATTTGTAAATACCTAGTTATTAACTTTCCTTTTGTTTATTTGGCTTAGTGAACCTGGATCTGTTCTTGTAGTACACTGAGTTTGTGTCTTACAGAAATAAAGTCGTTTAGTTAGAGAGAGAGTCTACACAGATCCTTACCCACCTGCCTTGGCCACTTGGCATGCGACAGTAACACACCCCGTGGCATCGACCTTGGGTGACCCATGAGAGCAAGAGAGGGCTGGATTTTACCTGAGGTGGTGGCAGTGACTGAAAAATGAAGGACAAGCCAGCGGCTAGTCTGCCCAACATAGGTGACAAAGTTTGTGACAGGAATATTCATAATTATGTCTCTAGTTATGTAGATTAGCTTGGGGACAACATATTCCAGAGTGTTAAAGATTTCTGTTTATTAAAATCCTTTGTGTACTTTCAGCCAGATATTTCAGAACTAAGGTTGCCAGCACTGGATTGGAAAATTCCAGGAGATTTGGATGTGAAGCCTTGGGAGGGCAGGTTTGGGGGAGGCTCAGTAGCCATACAGTCCACCTTGCAAAGTAGCTGTTTTCTCCAGGGTAACTGATCACTGTCATGCGTAGATCAGGTGTAATTCTGGGAGGTCTCCAGGCCCCACCTGGAAGCTGGCAACCATACTTGGAAAACTCCTGTATTCCAACCTTTTTGGATACTATATTTATTTATTTTATTTGACATATCCCACCCTCCCCACATGGCAGGCTCAGGGCGAGGTACATCAGATTTGATAAAAATGCATTATACAAAAATTAACACAATTAAAACACTAGTAAAAAACCACAATAACCTTCATCTGGTGCAGTTGTCATTAAAATTAAGGCCTCACAGATGCCATCTATGGTACGCAGTTCTGACCCACTGAGGGGAGGCCCAGTAAAGGGGGAGGGATGTCTGTTGCCCTGGTTAAAAGCCTGGCAGAAGAGCTCCATGCAATTCTCTAGCATTCGGAATGCCCTGAGGCAACACAATTAGAAACCAAATTATTCTAAATAACTAGGCCAGGCACGAGCTTGCAGACACAATGAAGGTCACATAGAAATTCTTCTTTGCAGCCTTCACTGCCATCTCATAGGTCTTCATAAATGACTTTGTATGTTCTTGCAGGCTCGTTGCGGGCTTGTCACCACTTTCTCTCTAGCCGTCTTAGCTCCTGTTTCATCTACCTTAGCTCCAGGGCATACCTTGGTGCCAATTTGGTATGAGGGCAAAGAGGACGCTGGGGAGTGACATCATTGATGGCTTTGGAAAGACAGTCCTGCCAGTCTTCCACTAGCTTCTCCAATGGGCCACCAGGGGGAATCGAATCCTGCAGAGCTTCCTGGAACCTGTCCAGGTCCAGTAGACTCCTCAGGCAAGCATAAATTCGCTCACCACCTAAACAGGGAGAGCCAGGCTTTCAGGCCAAGGTCGTCCAACCATAGTACTGCATCAGCAGTAATTTGGTCCACTGTAACCCCCGAGGCAAAGATAAGATCCAGCATGTGGCCTGCTTGGTGTGTGGGAGCTGAAACAAAATGTGAGAGTCCCGGTGCTGCCATGGACAACACTAGGTCCCTGGCCTGAGAGGAGGTCAGATCGTCTGCATGGACACTGAAGTCTCCCAGAACCAGTGGCGTGGGGTACTCTGACGCCCAGCCTGATATGGCCTCCAACAAATCTGGCAGGGCATCTGCTGGTGCATTAGGCAGACAGTACACCAGCCAAATGGCCAACCAAATTAAAACACAGTGTCAGGTGCTAGGCCCTAAGACAGATATATTACTCCCAAAGGTAATAAAATAGTCTCAACAGTCTGTATGTCAGCTTATTCTAGGAATAGAGCTTATGGATAGTGTTAAATTAGTTAAACAGAATTGCTGCAGATCTAGAAAGGGAGAAATAACTCTTTAAAGCAATTGCAGTAGAACAGCAACCTTACACAAATCCTTATCTATGTAAGGACAAAAGGTTCTAAAATGAAGGTTAACAGGCCTGCTGATTGTTGGGGGGGGGGGGGGCATCTGAACTCAGAACATCCAGCTGACGCTCTAGGAATCCTCCAAATCTATATGGTAAAAAGAAGTACCAACATTCTCAGGTAAGTAAGTAGATTAGTGAGATGGAGACAGGGAAGTGGCAACCCTACTGGAGAAAGGTCAGAAAAACCACTAACAGTGCAATCCTAAACAGATTTAAACCCTTCTTAGTCCATTGCAGTTAATGGTTTAGAAGGGTGTGTAATTCTGTTTAGGATTACTTTCGTATAACACCATGCAGTGCAAAAGGTATAATGCTGCAGTTGTGGAACTTTGAATAAGCATGTCACCGTCAACTAAATTTTTATATATTTATTGACCATGAATTTCTTATATCTATATATTGCAAAATATCAATGCATTTTTTTTAAAAAAGATCATGGGGTAGGCAACAGTTCAATGGCAGAGCATGTGCTTTGGATGCAGAAGTTTCCGTTCCTGATAGGAGTTAGCAAATGTTTGGAAAGAACTTTGCCTGAAACCCTGGACAGCCAAATCAGTGTGGAAAATGCTGAGCCAGAGGGACCATTAAGGCAGTGCTTAGCCTTGTTCAAAATTCATAATTGTTTTGTTGTATATGAAAGGAGTGTGGCAAGGCAGGAGTTTGGTTTATGCCTTCACCCATATGATGATACACGAAATGCAATGAAAGAGTAGAAACATAGACATCTCCTTGCTTCATTTTCATGGTAATGTGGGCAGTAGTGGCATGAGTAAAAAAATTCAGGGTTTCACAGTCCAAGGGGTGGGAAGGATTACATGAATTGGACCATGGAGATATATATGGCCCATGATATCATGTACTGACTGGTAAAAACTATGGGCTCTTGTTCCTCCACCATGCACAGACAGGGAAGAATGAACCTATGTGTTTCTCAAAATGATCAAGTTCTGATATCTTAGTTTACAGGCAACCAATTAAACAGGGAAAATGCAGTTATATCTTGCTGGCCAGATAGTAACATATAGGAAATATGGGTATTTAAAATGGCCAGTAATTGCACCCGGAAAGAAGAAGATAGCATGCTGTCAGCTTTCATGTTCATCTAGTAAAAGATAATGATTTGGGGTAATAGTGAAGTGGATGAGTAGATTATTAAAATGATTACACTTTTTTTTTCTAGTCACAGGGACTATAGAAATAGTTATATTGATTCCTTTGTCCTATATAATTAATTAATTAATTAATTAATGCAGGTAAATTATACCAAAAGTTTATCCAGTTTATGCATTTATTTTACACTGTAAATTGAATATATAACCACTTAAATGTTACTAAGAAAGAAGAGAGTCCGATATTGTACTACAAAATAATTGAATTAAGGTTTCTAAAACTCTTTTCATTATTTAAGAAATCAAGAAAAACAGAATTGTAAAAGCCATGAATGTTGACTAAACTGACTTAATGTTACCATTGGCACCTGTCCACTTATATAAATCTCAGACAAAAGGCACCAAAATGAAACAAATGGGACATTAAGACTGACCAACATAACAGAATTGATAAACTAATTATTACATGAGCAAGTACAATTAACCTGAACTTTACCCCTGTGCTGTTGGGGCTGTCTGAGTTATCCTTTTAATTACTTGCCTTTCATATAGATCATTCCCTATTGCAATAGGGAGGGAAAGAAGCTAAATAAGAACACAGAGATCAAATCACTGCAATCTTCTTCGCATACAATAGCTAATTAATTTTGAAGAAACTGTGAAGCCAGTTTTCTGTGCCCATTAACGAGGTACCATCCACCATCAAGAGTCATGGCAACTTCCTAGAATTTGAGTTGGGTTGCAACCAACATTTTTAGCACCATCCATATTTCCTCATTATGGATTGCTATCCTCCTTTCTTTATTTTCTCTGGTTACTGAATACTTCCTTGCAGTGACAGTCATGCTTCCAGGAAACAAAGACCCAGTTAATACATTCACAAGACTGATGCTCAGATCCATGTGGTAAAGGCAGAATGGTGCACACCTACCCCCAGAAGCATGCACACAACCTCATACACATCTCTTGTTCCTAGAAGTTCACAGGCAGTATCACTGGTTTTTACTTTAAAAGCCCTTTGAGACATGAGGAACCATCTCTCCCTGTATGAAACTGTGCCAGATATGGTGATGACAACTACAACATCTCCATGTTGATCCATACCTCACGGAATCAGAATAGTTACTGCTCCAACTTTGTGGAATAATCTTCTGCAGGAGGTGATCTGTCTAGTTTACCAGTCTTTGGAAAGGCAAAGTAAAACAGTTTCATTTGTGTGGACCTTTACTTGGTTATACATCATTTTATCTCATGTATGACAGTGAAGTTTGGTTACTGGATGATATTGCACAATCACATTGTGTTATGTGGTTTTTAACTGTATACAGGAATATTGTTTTATTATTATTTTTTAATTCTCTTTAAGGCTCTTTAAGGAAGAAAGGAAAATTATACCTATTTTATCTAATAAATGCATCTGATAATAATGGTTAAAGTACTGGTCTAGGGCTGGGAAGATTTTAGTTTAATTACACACTCAACGAAGATATGCACTATAACTTAACTTTGGGGATTGTTGAGGATAAAATGGAGGAGGGCAGAATATGCTGCTCTTGCTGGAATATACAAGGTCTATAGTGCAGCCTTATGAAGAAGATCTGAAGATCATCCTACAGGGGGACAGCTGAAGGACTGGTAGTTAGCATAGATAGACTAGGGCAGGGGTGGGCAATTGTTTTGGATCGGGGGCCACTTTGTGGGAGCGGAGGTTAGCGGAGGGCCGCAGCTTTTAAAATGAATGCATTCATTACTTAACTTTGCATTTCAGAAAAGGTATAAATTGGATCATAAAAATCAATAAATATATATTAAATAAAATAGTGGTAGTTTTATTCAATTTATTTATTGTGCTAATTTCATATCATCTATAGCTGCAAGCACATTTAATTTTAGAATCAGTTTAATGAGACAAATGTACCCTATCACACTTTTCTACAATTTTTTTGAAATCAGGAGTGAGATTGCTTGTTGAGATTCTCATCACAGCCTGCAAGTTAATGTCTGTCAAAGAGCATCTATATTTACTCTTGTTAATTTTCATGTCTTGGCGGGCCGCAAAAAACTCTGTGGCGGGCCGCATGTGGCCCGCGGGCCGCCATTTGCCCACCCCTGGACTAGGGACTTCCCACTTTTTCAAATTATATCCTTGCTGTCTCCTTTTTTTTTCGTAAAAAAATTTATTTTTCAAAACATTAAAAATAATACATTTATCTTATACAAATCCATTTTTCCATATTATATAACATTTTGTTCTGTTTGTATAATTTTGTTTTTATCTTATATTAACGGTTTCCCACCACATCTGAAGCATGACATATTTTCCACTCTATCTAAAGTAGTAACATTTATATCTATGTTTACATATCTGGTAACGGTCATATTTCTTAAAAATACTTATACACTAATTCTTACTTTCTATATTCTTATATAATTCTAAAATAAAAAACCACTTCATTATCCAATTATTCTTAATACATTCATATGCTCTAATTCTATTGCTTTATGTTATTATAACCATGTATAAATGCAATTTTTCATATCCCAGTATTTTTCAACATATTCTTTCAAATCTTTCCAATCTTCTAGAAAGGTCTCTGAGTACAGATCATTCAATTTTCTAGTCTATTTATCCATTTCAGCCATATATAACAGTTTTTTCAACCATTCCCACACCTCTGGTATTTTTTCATTTTTCCAATTTTGTGCATACACCATTCTTGCTGTTGTTATCATATACCATATTATTGTCCTTTTCTTTACATTTATCTCTTCTAGTTTAAGTCCAAGCAATAACATTTCAGGCAACTTCTTAAATGTACATTTCAAGATTTTTTCCATTTCTGCATGTATTTTTGACCAATAAATCTTTGCTTTGTCACAGGTCCACCACATATGATAAAAAGAACCTTCTTTCTTTTTACATTTCCAACATTTGTTGGACATATTCTGACCAATATTTGCAATTTTTTTTGGTGTCATATACCATCTATACATCATTTTAAAACAATTTTCTTTTAAGTTATAACACGTAGATATATTCATGGCATTTTTCCATAAAAATTCCCAAGATTCCATTTCAATGTCTTTGTTAAAGTTTATCGCCCATTTTACCATTTGTTCTTTTACCATTTCATCAGCATTAAACCCTTTTAGCAAAACTTTATACATTTTAGAAATCATTTTTCTCCCACCTTCCTCCCAAACTTGTTCTATTTCATTATTTTTTCCCTAAAACCGTGTTTTTTATCACTTCTATACATGTCATATATTTGTCTATATCTTAGCCAACCATAATCAAAGTCCATCTGATGCTGCTCCTTCAATTTGAAGTCTTTACCATCTCTTATTAATAAGTCTCTATACTTCAACCAATCTTGTCCTTTGTGTCGTGATGCTGGATGCAAAACTTCTGCGGGTACGATCCACATAGGTATCTCTTCTGAAAAAAAGTTTTTATATCTTGTCCATGTATCCATTAATGTTCTTCTCAAATAATGATGTTTAAACATATTATCCATTTTTATTTTACCATAATACAAATACGCGTGCCACCCAAATCTACAATCATGACCTTCCAGGGACAATAATTTTCTATCTTGTAACATAGTCCATGTCCCTACCCAGGTCAAACATATTGCATCATGGTATAACCTTAAGTTTGGTAGTTGAAACCCTCCTCTTTCTTTGGCATCACACATTATTTTCATCTTGATTCTTGGTTTTTTCCCTCCCCACACAAACTTAGACAATTCCTTCTGCCAGCATTTGAATGTTTTTACATCTTTCACAATTGGAATACTTTGAAACAAAAACATTAATCGTGGTAACACGTTCATCTTGACCACCGCAATTCTACCCAACAGTGACAAATTTAATACATTCCACTTTTTAATATCCTGCATAATTTGCAACCATAATTTTTCATAATTATTTTTATAAAGATCAATATTTTTCATTGTTAGGTTTACACCTAGATATTTTGTCTTTTTCACCACCTCACATTCTATAAGATTTTGTAACTCATTTTGTTTCTTATTTGACATATTTTTGCACATCACTTTCGATTTATTCTTATTTACATAAAATCCTGCTAAGTCTCCAAATTCTTTTACTCTCTGTAACAAATATGGTAGTGTGGACAAGGGGTCTTCCACTATAAACATCACATTATCTGCAAAGGCCCTATATTTAAAAGAAAAACCTTTAGTTGTTAAGCCTTTAATATCTTTGTCTTCTTTCACATTTAACAGTAGAACTTCTAAAATCCAAATAAATAGCAGCGGCGAAAGTGGGCATCCTTGTCTTGTTCCTTTTTCCACTTTAAAATCATCTGTCTTTTCAGTATTATTAAAGAGGATTTCTGCTATTTATATATTGCTTTAATGAGGTTAAGCATATATTCACCAATCTCGAGATGTTCTAAAACTTCAAACATAAAATCCCAGTTTAAATTATCGAACGCTTTTTCCGCATCCAAAAAGAAAAAGCCCACTTCCTTTTCAGGGTGTTTGTCATAGTATTCTATAGCATCCACTGCTACTCTTAGGTTATCCCTTATTTGTCGATTAGGTAAGAACCCTGCTTGTTCTGTTTGTATAGTCTCTTTAAGGTGTTCTTTTAGTCTATCCTCTATAATCTTCGCAAAAATCTTATAGTCATTATTTAGTAAAGAAATCAGTCTATAGTTCTTAACATTAGTCAAATCTTGATTTTCTTTCGGGATCAGTGAGATGGATGCATCTTTCCAGGTTTCTGGAACCTCACCAGTGACTCCTATATCGTTCATCAATAGCAGTAACACCGGTGAAATTGACTCCTGTAACATTTTATAAAACTTCGCTGTAAATCCATCCGGTCCAGGTGCTTTTCCTAATTTTGAATCATTTATTGCATTTTTAATCTCTTGTAATGATATTGGATTATTAAATAATTATTTAATTTTCTCTGTTGGTTTTGGTAACTTTAATGTTTGCAGGTATTCTTTAATCTTTCTTCTGTCTTTGTTTTCCTTCTTAAAGAGTTTTGCATAATATTTAAAAAATTCTCTTTTTATTCCTTTGTTGTCTATTATCTCAATATTATCTCTTATCACTTTAGTGATAAATTTATTTTCACGTTTTTTCTTTAATTGCCATGCTAAGTATTTTCTGGGTTTGTTTGCACCTTCAAATGCTTTTTGTTGGAGTTTTTTTAAGTTCCAGTACATCTCTTGATTCAGAATAGCTTTTGCTTGGTCTTGTAGCATCCAGATTTCCTTCTGCAGTTTCTTTTTCCCTGGTTTATTCTTCAGTTCTTCTTCCTTTGTTTTAATGGCTTGTAGAATATTTTCATATTGCTCTCTTTTCTTTTTATTATCTTTAGCATTTAGCGATATCAATAGTCCTCTCATTACTGCTTTATATGCATCCCATACAGTTTGGATTTTTACTTCTTTCTGCATGTTTACTTGGAAGTATAGGTCTGTTTCTTCAAGTAATTTTTTAATTATTTCTTGATTGTCTAATAAGTCCTCATTTATTCTCCATCTCTTTTGTTTTTTTACCTGCCCAGCTGTCCATAAACACGGATTATGATCTGAAATTATTCTGGGTAGTATTTCCACTTTTCTTGTCTTAAAGGTTAAGTTAGTAGTCATCCAAATCATGTCGATTCTTGAATGTGAATCATGTCTATTAGAATAAAAAGTAAAGTCTTTTCCTTGTGGGTTAGCTTTCCTCCAAATATCTTCCAGCTTCTCTTGTTTTATCAGTTCAAAAAATTTTTTGGAAGCTTCCCTAATGTCTCATCCTTTCTTTTAGAGTGCCTGTCTAATTTATTGTCTACAGTTCCATTGAAATCTCCTAACATCATGATTTGATCGTAGTTTACATTGTCCAATTCCATTTGTAGTTCTTTAAAAAATTTTTCTTTGGCTCCATTCGGAGCATAAATGTTCACAATCAAAGTTTTCAGTCCTTGTAGTAAAATTTCAATAGCTAAATATCTTCCGTCTTTGTCTTTAAATATTACTTTAGGTTCCAGATCTTTTTTAACATATGTTACAACACCATTCTTTTTATTACTTGCTAAAGAATAAAATTCTTCTCCCAATTTTTTCCTTATTAAATATTTGTGGTCTTGTTTTTTAAGATGAGCTTCTTGTATGCAAATTATACTACATTTTTGTTTTTCCAGCCAATGTCCTACCATTCTACGTTTTTGGGGTGAATTTAGTCCATTTACATTCCATGTAAGTATTTTGTAATCCATCTTGATATATTCTTAAATATCTCCAAAGTCATCTTTATTCTCTCCCAGGAATGCGTACATTTCTTCTGTACTTTTAATCACTACTCTGGTGTTGCCATAATAAAAACTTAATCCTTGAGGTATTTCCCAACGAAATCTGATTTTTTTCTCCTTCAGTTTATCCGTCAGACGTTTGAATTTTTTCCTTTCTTGCAGTATTGCTCTGGGCAATTCTTTCATTACTATAATTTTCTTTCCATCTATTACAAAAGGATCAGTAAAACACTTCTTGTAGATTTGTTCTTTTGTTCTTTTCATTGTGAATTGGACAACCACATCTCTTGGTATGTTTTTGTCTCTTGCATATGTAGAATTAACTCTATAAACAAGATCCATGTGTTCTTTCACAACTTCTTCCTGTTCTTGTAAAAAATCTGCTATTGCTTCTTGCATTCTTGTAAAAATGTCTTCACTCAATTTTTCCTCAATCCCTCGAAATCTCAAATGGTTTTGCATATCTTTATAATGCATCATCTTTTCCATCTTCTCATTCTCTCTCATTGTCTTTTGGGTGCTTTCTTCCAGTTCTTTTACTTTAGTTTCTATATCTTGAGTTCTTGTGGATAGTTTTTGAAATTCTGCTTTTAAGTCCATGAAATTTTTGTCTGCTTGAGCCGCTATATTATTCATTTTAACATTTACCTCTCCTATAGCGTCTAACATTTTCTTTTCCATTGCTTCCATAACGGCTAGTAGTTCTTTTTCTTTTTTCGCTGCCATTGTAGGAGAGGACCATGTAGCTGCTCTCGATCTTAGTCCGCGATCCGTCTTGTCTCTTTAAAAAAGATCGATTTTATCTTGTTTTCCAAGTCGAACACAAATTAGTGCATTCAAATAAGCTAATCTTGCCAAGTCAAATTATGTTGGTTTCAGCCTTCTAAGTTATATAGTCTTTGAGATATTGCAGTTTAAAAATTTTATAAATCCAAAATGGCGGGCGCGACTTCTCTATGGTTAATGTCAAAGGTTATAGTCCTTTTACCTTACTTCTGGCTTGCCGTAGTTTCCTTTTGTCCCTTCCTTTTGTTTACTTGTCTGCTCTCTGCACGTCACTTCCTGTTGTGGTCTTTCTGGTCCGGCAATATTTAAAGTCCCCTTTACCTTCTTCCTGTTCTTCTCCTTTCCCTTCTTGTTTGCTCCTCTAGCCGTCACTTCCTGTCTCAGTCCTCACGTCTTAGTCTCGTGATGCTTGGTTTCCTTCTCCCTCTTTGTCTCGCGATGCTTGGCTCCCCCTCCCGACTCTTCTTAACCGCAGGAATGTTAAACAACTTGTTTTTTTGGCTTTTTAAGTTCAAATTCAGCTTTCTAATGCTTCAAAACTGCACTCATCCAGTCTACAACAGTCTATTGCTTCACCCAATCTGCTTTTCTTCTTTCAAAACGCGGTAATGGTAAGGCAAAAACTTTTTTTCCGTTACCTTTTGTTGTTACTTCGCTTCAGATGTGGTCCCAACGTTTAAACTTCATCTTCTTTGCTAAGGAATCAGGGGAATTGGAGGTTTTATGCTGAAATTCTCAGCTCAGCTCGGCTCCTTAGAGATACTCGCAAAAATCCTCTTCGGCTGCAGTGCTCAAGGTGTCGGAAAAGTCTCCTCCAAGGCTTTCCCTTCACCGAGGTTGCTCAAACCTGGATTTTATTGCTTGCTGGTCCTCACACTACCTGTGTGAGGTTGAGTCGGGTGGATTATTCCACCCAAGCTGTCAGGGAGAGCCGCTGTCCGCCCTGCGCATTTGCAAAGCGTGTCAGACCTCCATTCCTCCAACCGGAAACTCCTATCCTTGCTGTCTCCTGATTGACTCTGGAGACTTCTTGCTCCTGTAGAGCTTCCTGTTGCTCTTTGTTCCTTTTACAACAGTTAGACTAGTTAGTTAAGGCTTTCTCTCTGTATGTTCTATACGTTTGTTCTTCTTTAATAAACCTACTTATTTTTCTAAACAGTCAGTGCTCCACCTCCTTTGCATATTTAAACTCTGCCAACAGCCTTTAGGTTCTTGGAAGAAAGGGAGAAACAATGAAATGGTTTAGATGGCACCATTTATGGAGTACTTGGCCTTACATATGACATTATATGCATTGTGGAAGAGAGATGTAATTTGCCATTCCTCTACTAAACAAATTAGGGGACCATATGATGAATGTATGAGTGGAAACTAAGTATTTATACTTGCATTTATTTATACCCCACCTTTGTCCCCAGTGGGGACCCAAAGCAGCTTACATCATTCTCCTCACCTGCATTTTACCCTCACAACAACCCTGTGAAGTAGGTTAAGCTGAGAGCTTGCGACTGGCCCAGAGCCACCCAGCAAGTTTCCATGGCAGAGCAGGGATTCAAACCTGAGTCTCTCAGATCCTAGTTTGATGTTGTAACTACTTTACCATACTGCCTCACAATGTTATTATAAATACTTATGTGTAAATAGTCATATTAAAATTCTCTAATCTCCTGGAAGAAATTTAGCTACTGTGGTAACTGAATGAATGATACCAAAAACCAAAGAAAAATGTATGATCTTTCCCCAAAAAACTTGCTTTTAAAAACAACAGATGCTCAGCAACAGAGTTGTACCAGATACAGCAAGGATTGGGTGGGTAAAAAAATGTGGGTAACTTGACACAAAAAGAATACTGCATGAAACAGGAAGGTTACAGCAGCACACCCTTACATCCAAGTTTTTAAAAGGAACCACCTCAAAGCAAAAAAAGAAAACTCCTTTTTATAAAACGTGACATTTACACCATGATACTATTTCACATCATCACAGCTGGAGCTTCTGTTAATGAAGGGTTGTAAATTGGTTGGCAGCCCCTGGTGCAAGCAGTCTTGGCTTTTATGTCCAACAGGATTTGTAATGTCCAAAAGAATCAGGCTCTGCAAGCAAGGCAGCAGTGGCATTGAAGAGTGCGCTAAAAATAAGCATGAAGATATTTTGGGCTTCCCTGAATATTTAATTTTCTTGAAAGCAACACTCTGAAGGTTGTGTTTTCCTGGGTAAATAAATCTTAATAGTTCTTGGGCAATGAGGTAGGACAATCCTTTGTTGGGTCATTTTGTCTGCAACTGGAAAGGTTTTCAACATTTTCATTCATATTAACACACCTGGACTCTAAATGCTTAAAAAAGGGAACTTTTTGTCTTTACCACATATCTTTAGGAGAAAAGGTCATCTCCATAGTCCTCTCTCAGTCCAGTGTAAATGTTCGCTGACATCTTGAATCATCTTTCTTTCTTTTTTTGGTGATGTATTTTTCAATCCATTTGCTTCAAGAGAATTTGCAAAGAGCCCAATTGATATGCATCTTACAGTGCATTATGATATCCTGTGCCCTGTTGCATGGCAAAAGCCTGCAGCTGTTGAAAGCCTAATTATATTTGAAAGCAAAACCCAGATGCTTGGCCCAGAATGCCTGAGCAGAGTTCAGCTCCTTCCTTCTTTTTTTTTGAATTATAATGGAGCATATTTATAATTCCCAACCTGTGTCATCTCTTGTATTTTCCCATCCCTTTTCCTGTTGCCTTTGTTTGAGTGGAATTCAGAAGGAATGATTTAAACAAAACCAACTACATCATGAACGGCCGTGAACTGATTTAGGAGGGGTCATTAATGTTTTTGACAAATCCCTTTGCCTTAAAAACAATATTCTTTAAAAGTACAAAGATGAGCATCCTCCCCTATCAGTTGTACTCCAGATGGTTTGTTTCTTTAAAAAATGAATAGTTCAATGGAAACTGGCATCTGGGTTGAAACAAAGAAAGCTTGCAGCCAGAATACTAAAGGAGAGAGTAGTTATTATCAGGCAGTAAAGCATTACACCTGCTGAAAGCAGGTATTGGAGGCAGTGAAAAAGTGCTTGTAACTGAAGCTGCCCTTTATAGAATGTCCTGTGTCAAGTATTCATGGGTGGTTATTCTACAAAGTTAAGAAGGAATGTTGCAAAGGAGCACTGAAGCATTTGCCATGATGATTTGACAAAATAGTACAAATGATCTCCTTCCTAACATGGATGAGTTTCACAGCCTCAGCCATTTTTCTCATATTTCTTTACTTACAAACTTCCTGTGTGTTTTATTGACCTGCTTTGTGTACCCCATCACCTGAGGCAAGACCAAAGAAAGGGCTTTCTTGATAGTGCTACCAAAATTGTGGAATTCCCTCCCCAGGGAAATTTGTCTGCCCCCTCAATCATTGTCTTCTACCAGTGGGTGAACACTTTTCCGGTTTTGTTTGGTATTGTCTTATTGAACTTCGTTCCTGCATGATTTAACTGCTTTTTATATACATGAATTGTCTTTTAAAATATATTTTAACTGTTGCCTTTATGGCCCTAATTGAATGAAAAAGCACAATACAAATGTTTTAAATAACTAACTGCATATTTATTTTACATATTCATACCCCACTGTTCTTCCCTATGATGACCCAAAGCAGGCTATAAGTTTCTTCTCCCTCTTCCATTTTATCCTCACAACAACCCAGTGAAGGAGATTAGGATGAAAGAGAGAGACAGAGACACAAAGAGAGATAAAGTAACTGGCCCAAGGTAACCTATCCACTCCTGTGGAAGAGTGGGGCTTTGAACTTGAGTATCCCAGATCCTAGTTAAACACTCTAACCACTATACTATGCTGGTTCTCACAGAGCACTGGTAGAATTTTACCAGTGTTTGAATTACAGGGGGATCAGAGGCTCCACCCTCCTATCCCTTATTATTATATCCCCCTTAGCTACTGTTTTAGAAGACTCCATGGTTACCATAATTAGCCCACTACTTATATTCAAGAGCACCTATGGTCCCCTGCCTGGATGTCTCCACTATGTCTTTCCATTACTATGTATCTGGCTGAAAAGGAAAGCTAACCTCCAGCTCTGTTTTGCTTTCTTTGTTCAAATGATCAGCTTTGAGTAAACAAGTGACCCCATCCACTCATATTCTGACCCTAGGCTTCTTAGCTAGCTGTATGCCTGTCCCTCACACAGGCTTTGGGATAGTCAAATCCTCCCGCAAGTCCATTAATACTGGAAATCAAAAGTCTCCTGCAGAAGTAGTTCTGGCTGCCCAATCTGGCTGCAATGAATGAACACCTGATGATTCCCTTCTGGAATTAAGGTGACACCAGAAGAATTCCAGAACAAGATGTTATTTTGTCACACTGCAGAAAAGAAACTAATTTGTGAAGAATTTCACTGGCCATGAAAAGTCTGATCGATGAAAAGAATATTTACTGCTATCCTGTGCCATCCACCTATATTTCAGCTGATACACTATCTCAAGAAGTCTCTGCTGCATGAGCCCAGCCTCTTACAAGTTGGGTGAGCCCAGCCTCTTACAAGTTGGGTGCCACTAAAAAGGCCTCTTGTGTACTCTCCAGGTAGGCTTTCATACTCAATGGGGCAATTAAGAGAGCCTCTTCTTGTGGTCTTAGTACCTGGGCAGGAATGTATGGGAAAAGGAAATTCTTCAGATACCCTGGTCTCAAGTCATGTAGGGCTTTAAATAAAATTAATGAATTATGAAATAGCCCTTCTGGGCAGTGGTTTCTCTATCACCATATCTGTGTCTGAAGAAACCCTCAACCACGTACAAGTATACTGAGAACATGGGAAGAGACTTTTGTTGCAGGTAACAGCATCCCTACTTTTTCCATAGCGGAATGTATTCTATGTTGATAATTTGCACAATGCTCTGTAGTATAATTTGCATAATACTCTTATGAGTTAACAGCAGAAGGGATGATAATCAAGTGGATGGGGGGTATAGGGATCCAATCTACCCATACCCCAATAACATGAGCTCTGTGTATTACCAGTATCATCAATTCTATTTGGATCTATAAGCAAGCAAGGTATATTGAGGGTTTCTTCAGACACAGATATGGTGATAGAGAAACCACTGCCCAGGAGGGCTATTTCATAATTCATTAATTTTATTTAAAGCCCTACATGACTTGAGACCAGGGTATCTGAAGAATTTCCTTTTCCCATACATTCCTGCCCAGGTACTAAGACCACAAGAAGAGGCTCTCTTAATTACCCCATTGAGTATGGAAGCTTACCTGGAGGGTACACAAGAGGGCTTTTCAGTGGCAACCCCACAATTATGGAACCATCTCCCCTACAGAGGTGTTCCTGGCCCCTCACTATAGATCTTTAGGAGACAGCTGAAGATGATTTGATTCAGGATGGCATTAGTGTAATTTTAGTCCTTTTGCCTATTGGCAGTCTTAATTTATTAATTTTAAAATTAGTGATTTTATATATTTTGTTGTGCTGTATTGTTCTTTATCCTGTAAGCTGCCTTGAGTTCCTATAAGGCTGAAAGGCAGCTAATAAATAAATAAAATATGCCTGAAGAAAACATCCAGCTACTACAATGTCATAGGACTAGAGCTCAACATTTGAGGGTTTTTCAGTGTGTTGTTTCTCAGCAGTACTGCAATTGGGAGGGAATGAACCACGTGATCAGTCATTTGGCTGCAGCACTTATCTATATATAGGGTTACTAACCTCAAAGTAGAGACTAGAGGTTTCCAAAGAATGCAACTGATCTCCAGACTGCAGAGATCAGCTCCCTTGAAAGAAATGGCAGCTTCATAGAGTAGATTCTATAGTACAGGGGTGGCCAACCTTGCTTAACGTAAGAGCCACATAGAATAAATGTAAGAGCCACATAGAGATGTCTGAGAGCCGCAAGACAAGAACAAATATCACACACATGTTTTTATTTTTAAAAATATGCAAATTTGCTTTTTATTAACGTTAAATGGGACTGCCAAAAATAAAAACAAACGAGGAAAACCGGTTATTGATAATGATATTACTTGTTTGCTAATGATATTGAGAGAGAGAGAGAAAAAGAGAGAGATGGAAAGAAAGAATTAAAGAAGTGGAAAGAAAGAGAGAGAGAGAAAATAGGAAAGCAAATAGATGGGAGAGAGGAGGGAAGGAAGGGAGAAAGAGAGAAAAAGCATGCCTCCCCTTTGCTTCCCCAGCCGCCCTGCCAGGAGCCGCACAATATGTGTGAAAGAGCCGCATGTGGCTACCGAGCCACAGGTTGGCCACCCCTGCTATAGTATAACATAGAGTCTAATAGGAAAGGGAAGTCCTAGGATATCTACAGGCTCTATAGGTGGTGGATCCTCTAGGACTTTCATGGATTTTATGGTATACTATAAAAACAAGTTGAGGTGCAGAGGTCAGCTTGGAACTGAGAGAGAGATGAGACTGCTATTGGCTGGCATCCTTCTGTGGGTTTTTAGACTGCATTTCCCCCCTCCTTAATTCATCAAAACATCTTAAGAGAATGTAAAGAGGTTTGAGTGGAACATAACTAGATGGCAGCCAGTTATATCAGCTCAAATACTTAGGACCAAAGCGTTAGCATGAGATCCAGAATACATGCATACAGAGTCAAAAAAGTGATATAAGATGAGAGAGAAAAGTAGGAGGAAGTGATATGAGGTGGGAAATTTACATTTTAAATTGCAATTTTCTGAGCCTCACTGGAAGGGGAAGAGTTGGAGGAGCTAACCTTTGACCTTGATGTAATGTCACAGGATGTGACATCACAGGACATGTTATCATAACCCCTATGAGCTCCCTCATAGTCCAGCAAGTATGAAGTAAAGCATGAATAGTCAAGTCAGGCAGTTGCTGTGCAAAACATTCCCAGAATGTTCCTTCTAAGAAAAATAACTTAGTCTACTGCATTCTGGATGTATGATGGTGAACATTTTTTGGAACAAATTTTTACCTATTCAGAAATGAACTTTATATTGGAACATTTCATATATGATGCAACCCTGAATATAGCCAGCCTGGCCTTCAGGCAAAAGGCACTTTATAATAATGTTATATACTAAATCATAAAAGTTGATAAGTGAACATAGCTGTGATTCAGTCCTCTTTTCCTTAGGGTTTTCTCTCTTTTTTGAAGGAAAATTATAGCACAACACAATAACTTGACTTCTGGTAAGTGCTTCTTTATACCTGTAGGTATTTCTAAATATGTATTTTAATGGAGCATAAAGAAACCCATTTTGTATGTCTAATGCCTCCCTGCTGGCCTTGACACATGCCGTTCAGCATTTTATCATACAGGGGACTTATGGGGCAACAAAAAGACAAACATTTTAGACACAATAGATAGTACTATTTTCCCCAGTGGTTGGTGGACAGATAATTGAGAGAGTAGAGAGCAACTTTTTGTCTTCTCGATATTTGAGGTCTGGCCTCCAGAGATGAAGCTTTTGTATTTTCTTCTTAAAAGGCTGGCAATATATTTACACACACTGTCAGCTACCACTAAAGATAGCCAACATGGTTAATGTTATGCTTGTCGAGCACAAACAAATTTGTTTTCAAGAGAGGACAAGTATAAAGCTTCTCCTCTGATGAAATGAGCACATTAAGTATGACCCCTTCTGGGTGAGCCTGTAAACTTGTACAAGAAAGCACTGAAGATGTATAATTAATATTAGCTAACACACAGTAAGGTTAATTGTTGCTTCTCTAAATGCTTAATCTGCACGCAGTCGATAAATCCCATAATGAATAAAAAGTGGCTCATATTTAGGTCACACAAAGTCATTGCCTTTTTTAAACATTTAAATAGTGCACAGGCTGAAAGCTTGAAACACAAGAATAATTCTGGAGAGGAATTCACACAAAACAGCAGAAATAGACTGTGTTTTTGTATAAAAAGTTTCCACAGCATGCCCCAAGGGACATGCTAATGAAAGCATTTTTAATGTATTCAGTCTGATCTCTGACAATCTTTATTCCAGAGATAGCAATTGTAGGATAGGGCTGCAAGTTATCAATAAGACACAGTAGTTGCTGGAAGTGACTGAGCTTCATACTTTAGGCTTCATACCACTGAGTTCTTTTGATTATCATGCAAGGCCAGAGATGTCTTGCAATAGACACTCAAATGATAGGGGGCATTGTTAATCACAAAACATACAATGAAGGGGCATTTCTTTCTTTTTTTAAAAAAATAGTACCATCTTCATTAATTAAAAATCCCCCCCCCCCGATACCTATAAATCTAATATATAGCTGTCCCCCATCTGCAGCTATGTAAATCTACAGATCTGGGCCACACTGACACTAACCAAATTTTTCTGCAAACTTGGTAGATCCCCCCCCCCCCCCCCAGGTTTGTAGAAAAATCTGAAATACATTGGGGGTCTAAATTCCTCCCAAGTTGTCTGCACAAGCAGAGATTGGGAGCCGTGTGGGGCTCACCACCAGCATTGGTGATGGGGGAAGCCTTGGCGGGGCTCACCTCTGGCAATGGTGGAAAGGACCCTACCACCTCACTAAGGCAGCATAGAGGGAGTCAGATGGAGGTGCAGGAGTCCTTTCTGCCCCCACAAGCCACCAAGCCAACCCACCTGCCCACTGAGCTGGCAACCAGGTGTCAGATAGGGAGGCACAGGAGTTCTCACTGACCCCCCACCAAGCCAGCAACAAAAGAGCTGGAGGGTGCAGGAGTCTTCTGTGCCCTCCTACCAAAGTAGCAACCAGGAAGTTGGGTGGGGAGGCATAGCAGTGTTCACTGCCCCCCCCCAAGATGTCATTGAAGGATCTAGGTGTCAGCAGTGGGGGGGGGGGGAGAAACCAGTGATGGAGGATGGGAGTGGGCCAACCTAGCAGCAGTGGTTATGGGTGAAGGGATTCCCCCCCTCTGTGACTATCATAGGTCCCCACTTGTAATCACTTACTAATAGTACTCAGTAAAGTGTTTGGATGATAATTGGCAAGTTTAAATCTACTTGCTTTTTTGAAAATTGCTATAATGATGGCCAGTGCACAGTTCTTCAGAATACAAATTGTGTGATCAATCCAAGTCAATTGTACAGCAAGAACTGGTGCCCACCAATCAAAATTGGCTTTTAGTAAGTTTGCAGGGATATTATTGCTACCTGGGACTTTACCTGATTTCAGATACTGAATAAGCTTGGTAATTTCTGACGTGACCATTAATTATAGCAAGTCTAAAATCCTTGGGCGTTTTTGCACTAGCGTTTGCCCTGGTTTTGCCCTGATGCTTGCTCAGGAGCTTCTGGTCAATTTCCTACCAGTTGCTCCGGGCTCAGGGTTTGCTCAGGAGTATCGCGGCACTGCTCCAGAGCTTCCCCAAAGCAAGAAAATCCTGTTTTTTGCAGTGTTTCCTGTTTGCTACAGTGGGGAAGCCGAGATGAAAACACACCCACTCGCCTGCCCTCCATCTGGCCCGCCCCGTGGTGGGCGTTTCTTCAATTTTTTTTTTTTAAACGAGCCCTCCTAACGTTATATCAAAATAAGGAGGCAGGGAACCAAGATCCCACCACAGGGACTGCGTTGGCGAGGTGGATTTGCCGTTTCTTGGTAGCAGGAGCCGGGCGCCATTGGCCCGAGAGCTCCCTGTGTTTGCAGATGACCGCTGCCCATTGTTTGGGCTGCCCCGGCAACAGCCTCTGCAGAGCTGGCGGTGGGTGCTTTCCTCCAGAAACCTGCGGAGAAGCTGCAGCAAGCAAGCGGGCGGGCCAGGGACACGACTCTTCCTTCCCGCTCCCTGTGTGCGGTCCTACGGACCTGAAGCATAACTTCCCCCCCTCCTTTTTAAAAAAAAAAAAAAAAAAAAAGAAGGCCCTTATAACGTTATATCAACATAATGAAATATTGATGCAGCAAGGGAAGATGGCACAATTGTTGTCTTTTTATAATACACACACATTCACATCTATAATGGGGGGGAATGTTGTTCGGTGCTCCAATTCAGCATGCGTAGCAGGGAGACTGGACTGCCATTGATGCCACTCAGCCTCAGCTGCCGCCGCCTCCGCCACCACCATTTCGGATGAAATTGCCTCCTGTATTGTCTCCTTTAGACATCTCAATTTTCAGGTTTTTAAAGTTATTTTTATTTAATTACTTTACACGGACCAGCCAACACCATATTGGCTATCCACCATTTTGTTCCTGTGCTCCCGCAGGCAAAACAGCCGACATTTTAGTTCAGAGCGGAGAATCCACCAATCAGAACGGAGAATCCACCCATCGGGGGGGAAATCCTCCACTGACATTTGCAGTCCCTGTAGATAGTCAATGGTTTTGCTTCAACCAAGAGTGGCTGGAATAATTGATTAGGAAGGAGGGAGTTGTTGAATTCTGGGAAGAGGAAGGCTACTGCAAGGTGGGCGGGGGATGCACTACCGTCATGCCACTATGACGTTATAACGTTACCATGCATGCGTTTAAAAGAAAGAAAGAGCGGGAAAATGAGGGAGGGGCGGGGGGTGGGAGGGGAAGGGGAAGGGACATGGACAGGGGAGCGGCTGAAAGCATCAGGGCAACCGCTAACTGTGAACAAAAAACTGTGGGGTTAAAGAGGAGCTGAATCCTCTAGTGAAAAAATGGATACCGTTGCTCTGGGGGAAAATTACCGGGGGAACTGAGGAGGAAATGAGAGGCAAGTGGCATGTGCGAAATCACCCCTTGTTTTTACTATAAGGAAATCCAAGCAGAGATGTACGATCAATGGGAACCTATTGAGTAGGTGTCAAGCTATAAATATTTAGGAGTCATTTTTTCATTTTCCTGGATCTTGGCGCACTCAGGTAAAGAATGCAGCAGGGAGTGCCCAAATAAGTGTTTCTGCTTTGATAATATTATTTTATACCAGAGGACATCAATATATCCCCTCAGCTATTAGTGTTACTTTGGCCAAGGACATTACACAGCTGTTATATAGCTCTTGTATGTGTGTATGATAAATTTAGATCTTTTGAAATTATATAGACTACATTTTTGAGATCCATATTTGCTGTCCCCACTGTGTTCCCAATGTGGTATTGCATCTTTAGGCAAGTTTAATTTCCTTGAAGTCCGTATCTGGATAGACAGAATTACTGGCTAAAGCTTGGTTTTTTCCTCCTGTAGGACTTGCACCTTTGACACTAATAGACACCTTTCAGTCAAAATGGAAAAAGACACTTCCAGAGAAATTATTGACTTTTGGTTATTTCCCTCATTGTTTGATAGACTTTGGTTACTCAAAAGCTAGATCTACAACTAAACAAAGGATTTGTGATACTGAATATCATATATATTCCCTTCACGTGTATCCTTAGAAATGCATTTGGGATACTCACCCAGAACTGTTACCAGTTGGGGGAATTAAGCTCAGGGTCAAAGAGAAACCTCTTCCTATTTCCACAGCCTGCATAGTTTGGACAACTGACACACTTGCTCATTGGGGGAGCAAAACATGTGATTTAGGGATCTTTACCTGGATAGTGAGCAAGCAAGCTCAAAGTACCTCTAATAGGCTACAGGAAACCACAAAATTACCAGATTTTTTCCAAAGCAAGATTTAAACATAATTGAGGGGAATATAAGGGTACAAGAACTGAAAAAGGTACTCAAACATAAGAAAATCAGTGGTGTATCAAGGGTGGGGCAGTAAGAGCAGTCCATCCCAAGTGCAGGCAATGAGGGGTGCATTGTCTGTAGAGAATTCCATAGGTACCACTAATGCTCATCTCCTCCCAGGCATTTCCCTACCCCACTCTCAGGCACACCAATTACCACCTCTTTTGGCAGCCCACAAAAATCACCAAATGACCCCCAAACACATTCCTTCCCCACAGTCATAGGGTGGCTTTTTCGTAGCAAGCACCTGCCTCCACAGCAATCAGGCTAGTATGCTCACTCATTGGCAATGCTGGATGGTAGCTCAAAGTCCCTCTTCAGCTTGCATGCTGGCTTTGGTGGGGGGAGGGAGGGGGGTCTCTCTGCTTGCTTTGTTGGTGTCAACACAAAAGAGGGAGCCAGCCTCCTGTGTAATCTGGGACATAGATATGAAGAAAAGGATCCACTCAGAGCTGTGGAATAGGATGCCCTCCAACATAAACCAGTACAAGGAGATTTGGGGGTGAATGGGATTGGAGGAGGAGGGGGGTAGCACTTTTGATGAGGGATCGCCAGCAATCCACAGAAATAATGCAGCCTTTCTCTCCCTCCCTCCCTCCTCCCACTCCTCCCCAAATGCTGCCAGGCTGAAACAGAGTTGTTGCTTTGTGCGATGGGGGGGGGGGGTCCCTTTGCTCTCCAGCTTGATGGGCTTCAAAAATGAATAGGATAAAAATATGCAGGTTAGTTGCCAGCCCCCCACAACTGCAGCTGTATACACAGTCAGCACATGAAGGGACTGGGAAAGGAAAATGGACAAGAGGCAGGTTTCCCTCTCCCACAGCCTCAGCTCACTTTCCTTGGCTGGGATGTCACTCCACCGCTGCCTCAGTAAGCCTGAAAAGTGGTCCAGGGAGGGCTTCTTGCAAAGTCAGTCCTAGCTTCTTTCAAGGACTTGTTCCCCTTACCCAACACCCTCCACCAATCTGCCCTGGAGCCAACAGGAAAGAGGAGTGGTGGGAGAAGGTGTTAAAAATGATTTGTTCCAGGTGTCAAATAGAACATAAGAGAAGCCAATGTTGGATTAGGCCAATAGCCCATCCAGTTCAACACTCTGTCACGCAGTCACCAAGCATACCAGGTGCCCTCAGGAGGTCCAGCAGTGGGTCCAGGACTCTAGAAGCCCTCCCACTGTTGTCCCCCCAAGCACCAAGAATACAGTGCATCACTTGCCCCAGACTGAGAGTTCCTATCTATACCTTGTGGCTAATAGCCACTGATGGACTTCTGCTCCATATGTTTATCTAATTCCCTCTTGAAGCCATCCATGCTTGTAGCCGCCACCACCTCCCGTGGCAGTGAATTCCACGTGTTAATCACTCTTTGGGTGAAGAAGTACTTCCTTTTATCTGTTCTAACCTGACTGCTCAGTAATTTCATGGAGTGCCTATGAGTTCTTGTATTGTGAGAAAGGGAGAAAAGTACTAAGCTAGGTATATGACACTGGTTAACGTGTTGTGTCCCAAAGGACATGCAAATGAAGAGTTACACGAGAAGAAAGAGAATGTAAAAGAGAGCCAAGCCTCTGGCTGAATAAAAATTCTGCACCAGGGAATGGCCACAAGAAAAAGTGTGTGAGAGAGGGAGGGATTTAAAGAAGGAGAAAGGAGAGTTTTGAAGAGAAAAGGAGTGAATAGAGAACGAGTTTATCTATTTTCAGTCTGCTAAGCTGGGTATAGATGATAGGGATGGGCACAAATCAGGAAAATGTGGTTCATTTTGGCTCATGGTTTGTGGCATGCTTAGTTCGTGAACCACAAACTTAACTGCCAAACAAACTGGTTCAGTTTGTGAGGTTTGTGATGTGGTAGAATGCTCCCCACCAAACTTACAGGGGATCTCTGGATGACTCTCCTCTACCTGCCTTCCACATTTGGTGAAAACTGGATTTACAAGGTCTGAATTACAAAGAAGGTGCCCCCCAAAGAAGGTGCCCCCTGGAAAGTGCTTTCTGCAGAAATGAGAAGCAGTCATTTTGACAGGTGCAGGTTCAGGAGATTCAGGAGTGTACAGAATGGATCATGTGCAAGCTACAAACAGCAAACTCACAGGAGATCTCCAGCTGTCTCTCCTCTACCAGCCCTCCAAGTTTGGTGAAAATTGGATTTACAGGGTCCATTATGGCCCCCCAAAGAAGGTGCCCCCAGGAAAGTGCTTTCTAAGGAAATGACAGGTGCAGGTTCAGGAGGTTTGGAGTATATAGAACAGATCTCATGCAAGCTGGAGACATCAAAGTCACAGGGAACCTCCCCCTGATGCTCCTCTACATGCTCCAACTTACGTTGCTTTGAAGTTTGGCAAACATTTAGATTGAGCAGAGGCAGTCTCTGGAAATGTATCCATCCATCAACTGCCATGAACCACCATGAGTAGCTTGAAAATTCATGGAAAGTTCATGCTGGTTGATCTGCCACGGACTTTACTTTGTGAACCACAAACCATGCAAAATTCATCATGAACTTTAGTTTGTGAGCCAGTTTATGCCTATCCCTAGTAGATAATATGGGTAGATGATCCAGAGATTCTCTGTAGGGAACCTTTAAGTGGAGATTTCACTGGTCTCGAGGAAATAATGAAAAGGTGAGGCAGCAAAAGGATGCTCCTTTGTGGCAAAGAAATGTCCCAAAATTACAGAGAAAGAAAAGCAAAATTGACAGCCTCTGAGCCAGCAGCAGGGACTGCCCAATTTTGTCTGGCATAACAGTAATAGTTATAGGAGCCAGAGCAAAATAATATCAATGGAATAATTGTAAAATCCTGGAATCCATAATGAGTCCAGGATGAGAATCTGTGGGTTTTCTAGCTTTGATTGAGGTGGGTTGGGCTTCTCAAAAATGTAACAAAAGGTGATTACAGTTGGGCAGGGTGGAGAAAAGAGGGCTGGCATGGTGGAGGCTTCACCCATGCTTGAAATAGTTTGGGAGGACACATTCAGGCAAGGTTAGCAAAAGCAATCAAGCCTACAGTAATTAGATGTTGTACTCAGGAACACTTGCCCTTGCTGACAAATAAGAATTAGGTAGGTGCCTGAATTTACAATGGGTAGGCATGCATTAATAGATTACAACAAAGCTTCTGACTCTGTGGATCATGGAAAAAACTGGGTAGTTTTAAAAGAACATCAGATTATTTTGATGTATGTTTTATACTCTGGACAGAGGTTACTGGTCAAAGAGAATACAGAGAAACATAACTGTTTCCTTATTGGCAAAGGTGTCACACGAGGATGTACTTTATCTCACTATCTCTTCAATCTGTAGGCAGAACATATAAGGAAAGCTGGGTTAGATTTCAAAGGTGGAGTGAAAATTGGTGGAAAGAACATCAACAGTTAGATACACAAATAACACCACAGAAAATACTGAGGACCTGAAACAACTACTGTTGAAAGTTAAAAGAGAAAGTGCCAAAGCAGGATAACAGCTGGACATCAAGATGACAAAAATAATGACTATTGAGGAATTATACAACTTTAAGGCTGATGATAAAGAAATAGAAATTGTTCAAGTCATCAACCAAAAGGGAGACTGCAATCAATAAATCAGAAGGAGATCGAGACTGTAAAGGACAGCTGTGAAGGAAGTAGAAAAGATCCTTAGGTGTAAAAATGTGTTGCTAGCAACCAAAATTAAGCGAATCCATACTATGGTATTCCCCATTATTATATATGAGTATGAAAGTTGGACAATGAAGAAAGCTAAAAGGAAGAAAATTGATTCATTTAAAATGTTGTGTCAGAGAAGAGTTTTACAGATACCATGGACCACCAAAAAATACAAATAAATGGGTTGTAGATCAAATCAAACCTGAACTCTCCTTAGAAACCAAAATGATCAAACTGAGGCTATTGTACTTTGGTCCCATTATGAGAAGTGAAGGGTCACTGGAAAAGACCATAATGCTAGGAAAATTTGAAGGCAGCAGGAAAACAGGAAGACTCAACATGAGATGACTAGTTATGGAAGCCACAGCCCTCAGTTTGTAAGATATGAGCAAGGCTGTTAACAATATGAGGTTTTGGAAGCCATTAATTCATAATGTCACCATAAGTCAGTGACTTGACAGCACAAAACACATACACACAGGCATGCAGATGTTCCAACAATGAATCAATCTCCTGCCCAAGTTTTGGCCATTTGTTAGCATAGCCTGAGAAGAGCCTTGACCTCACCTTCTCCAAAGTGTGGCATTGCTAGCTCCTAAAATGGCTGCCAAAGCTAATTTAGCTACAATGGAGTTGGGACAGACAGCACACATCTAGGAAGGTGGTTCCCAGTAACATGAATTACAACATAATTTAAGTCTTGCCACAAAATATTAATTTGTGTGAAGAGTTAAACTTCCACGCAACCATCCTCTGTGTTAATAAACTACATATAATGTGGAAATTGTAACATTGTTGAATACTGTGATAATAAGGTTGTTCAGATTCCTTTAATGTTTATTATGTTAAAATGTTATGTTATAGTTGGATATATGCTGTTTATCCTAAAATAATAAAAAAAAAACTATTTAAAAAACCTGGCTAATGTACCCAAGAGTATTTTCTGTGGTAGCTTCCACCTTGTACTGCAGCCTGACTGAGGAAGTCATGAAGGCCCCAGCACTTCTATCATTTTGCAGAATGTACAAAATAGAAACAGAAACAGCAGGAAATTTTAATAAACAGATTATAACTGTATTATAATGGAACCAGTCAGGGGTCACTTTTTTATGAGATAGGATTGTAGTCTATTGCAATGCTCATTGTATATATCACCTTATTTTTACTGCATTGTCTTTGTAACCCACTTTCTGCATTATGGTATGTCATGTCTGTGAGACTTCTGATGAGAACCAATAAGCCAGGCCTCGTGTTAGAACAAAGTCCTTTATTTTCTTAATGGTCTTTCAGGAACACTTTCTTTGTTAGTGATACCATATCAATGAGACTAGGAACTCTTATACAGTATTCAAAAGGCACTTGACTGAGAGGCACCAATCGGTGTAAAACCTTGAAGCGCGAAAACCCGCAACCGTTATGTTCTCATGAAAAAGGCGCGCAAGGTAAAGCATAACTCCCCCCCCCCCATGCCCCTTAGTGCACTCTACTTGCATTCCCACGCATAGACACCTGGAAGAACCCAGAGCGAGACATCTCAAGGCTAACAGTTCAGCAATACAGATAAGCAGAGCTGGCAAAACAAATTAGCAACACAGGGATGGGAGGGGGCAGGGGTGACGTGGACTGGATCCGGACACCAGCCTCCCGACTGGAGGACCTGGAAATAAAAAGGGGAAGAGCCAGAAACATGACAGGGAACCTGACAATGCCTTGGATATGGTTTGTTTGCCTTGTTTTTCCCATTCTGTAATCCTAGTCCTAATGCATTAGTAATGCTGTTTGACTGAATTTTTAAAAACATTTTGTAATTTACCATGACTCTTAGTGTGACAGTTCTCAGCATCAGGAGCAGGTTCTAAAATATTTTGTTAGGACAATCTACACACAGCTCAGTGCTCCAGTACTCAAGATGGCTGTGCATGTTGATTTGGGGATTAATTGAGGACAATCTGCCACTTCCCTGTCACAACACCAAGCACACCAGTGAAAGAAACACAAGCAATGTTCATTCACTGGTTTGCCAATGTTTGGCATTATTTACCACAAGCCATCCAAGATACAATTTATGACGATGTCTCACCCCTGCCTTGGTAAAACTGATTATAACCATTTTCTGCCCTTAATATCAAGGAAGAGGACAGAGGATAAATACAACAAGAAAAAGGTTCATTGACAGTGTATGTGTGGGGAGTAAATGGATGACATTCAGGGTCAATTTTAAACCAATTTTATTATATCTATATGTGAGGCAAAGCACCCCTGGCTCCTCCCCCCCCCCCCCGGCAGGGTTAATGTTATGGGCCTATTCCATCCTGCAGGTGTTACTAATTGGTCTCTTGGGCTACACGGACATTATCATTGATAACCAGAGCTGGAAATGTGGTAATTCACTTCCATGAAAACCTACAGCCTACAGGTGGGAGGGGGACAATCAGCAGTGATGAGGTAATTTTCCAGAGAGTTCCAGCAAGAATGTGTCCTAATAGGGTATCATCTATCTATCTATCTATCTGTCTGTCTGTCTGTCTGTCTGTCTGTCTGTCTGTCTAGTTCTGCTCATATGGCTACCATCTTAAGCAGAAATTGAGTCAGTATCATCATCACCTGATGCTGCTTGACCGAAAAACTATAATTGATATAAGGGTCTAGAGAAAGGGTCTAGCTTGGTTTCTGATGGACTGAAGGCCACCCTGGACTATGATATGTTTATATTGCAATAGACAACAATGTAGAGAATGCATGAGCTGTGGCCTCTAATTCTTGGAGGGCAGATTTATGGAGGAAATATGGAGAGTGGAGAGTTAGGCAGGAACTACCAAGTTTCTTTCGGGTTTCTTAACCTTTCAGGTGACCCCTAGAACTTTTTAAAAACACAGACATCAGCCTGCCCCAGTAGCTTTCCAATCACCAAGAAAGACTACATATGAGATTCAGATACCAGCGCATGCCACACCAGGCCACCACACTAAACAGTTCCCTTTCACTTCAAGTGACTGGAGACAAAATTCCCTACTTAACATAGGTGTCAACTGTGGGGGGGCTCGGGGGCTCAGGCCACCCCTGAGATTTCCGGAGGGGACTGAGCCCCCCTGGCAAAACGGGGTGCCCACCTGCCTGCCCACCTGCTGCTGCCCACTGCTGCCATGCTTCCCTGCCTAGGCCCACACCCACCCACTCTCCCCAGCTCCTGAACCCACCCGCTCACTCCCTCCGTCCCTCCCTCCTGCCTGGGGCCATCTGGGCGACTGCCGGGGTGACGCTCTAGCAATTGCCCTGAAACTCTATAGCACCATAGAGTTTCAGGGCGATTGCCAGACCATCACCCTGGCAACATGCCCAGCATGATGACGTCACTTCCAGGTGACATCATCACACTGGGTAGTCACCCCAAATGGCCCGGGGAGGGAGCGAGTGAGTGAATGGGTTCTGGGGAGCTGGGAGCTAGCCAGGCGTGCGGGCATGTGGGCAAGGAGGCTCTGGCGGCGGTGGCGGGGACATAGTCCTGACGTGCATGCACTTTGTGCATGCACACAAGAGCCCCCACCCCCCTGGAAAATCACAAACTCTATGCCCCTGCTCCTTAAGGAACCTCTAAACTTATCTGACTCAAGCCTCCATTGACCATCTCTCCCCCCCTGCTCCTCCCCTTCCATTCCAAGTGTTCCAAAGGCCCTGACTGGTTGTTTTTGGCTTTCTGTTCAGACCACCAAAGTACAAAGTGGATCAGCAGATATTGTGGAAAGGATATGAACGTGGCTCTGCCTGTTACAGTCAGTGAGAATGGTGAATGATAAATGAAATAAATCATTTAAGAAGTGGTGGGGATCAGAATATATTTGGTTAAGCAATTATCTTTTGAAAATCAAAGCACTGTTGCAATTTAGTAGTTACTGGGGATAATGCTTATTACCTACATTGATGGTTAGTTTTACAACCATTTAGAAAAGATAATCCCCAAATGAAAATGCCTTGGTCCCAGTTGAAAATGTAATTGGAACCTAACCTTTTCATACTAAGAGGTCATAACCCGTTCTTTGAAATCCCAGTGATTCCCATAGCAACAGAATATAAAGACTCAGAAGATTATAGCCTCTTCACATAAAGAAACAGTTGGAAGAGAGGTTGAGTAAAAGGGGAAAAAATCCTGTAAAGTGTAAAGTTAGCCAAGGTTACTTATACATATATACACACACAACCCAAGCCATCTGTTTGAGAAAGGTGACTTAGGCGAAAAAAGCTGCCAAATTGCCTTTCAAGTATACTTTGAATTTAGTTTTTCTTTTAAACAATAAAGCTTTAATTTAACATTTTCCACTACTTAATTACATTTTAAAATGAGAAATACATATTGAGATAATCTAAGCAGACCTATATATCTACAATTATTCACACGTCTCCTGCCATTAAGGCATATTGAGACAATTTAATGACTATCTATCCTATTCCTGAATGAACATTTTAATATGGCTAGTATTGTTTACTGAGTACAGTTTCATCTTCTCGACTAAATAAAAAAGTGTTACTATACCATCCATTCCCAAACTTTTTGGTATGGTGACTCAGAAATTCAAACTTAATTGGTATAGCAACCCATTGCTTTATCATCACATGAATTTTGGACTGTAGGTTTTTGACAGCCATTGATATTATGTATAATAACTGCAAATTTTCATACAATTGTTGCTTAAGTTATCCAAGAAAAAAAAATTACTTAACACACACATATATGAGGAATTTGATGAAATATTTGTTTCTGCCTGTGCCAGTGGCTGGTGTGAGGGAGGGAATGAAGCTGGAATTTTAAGCTTGTGAGATACAGGCTTGGGGAGCACATCCGAGAGATGCTTCTTGGTTTGAAACGAATATAGACTCATAGGAGAAGAAGGTACAAGAAGACCATTCTATTCCTCCACCAATGCCACCACACTGATCACAGACTCTACTATGTGAAATGGCAATTTTAAAAAGCGAACGCTGATAGTCAGGAGCTGATGAATCAACAGAGCAGACTTAATTATCTTTAAAAATTGAATGGAGTATTAGCTTCATGTCTGCTAAGTGCTCATCCTCCTCCTGGACAGCCAGACCATAGTCTCTAGTATGCATGGCCTCTTTCTTTGCAGAAGACTGAAGAGGTGGGGCCAGAAGAAGACATATATTAATTGTGGCTTCCCCAGCAATCAGAGACAATGAATCAAGAATAGCTTGGTCCTCCCCTGTGAGCTACCAAAATATAATAATCACAGCACTATTGCCCATGATAACCATCCAACCCTAACAAGCACACAAGTGCCCTTGCATACACATAGCCTAGGAGCGGCTGCTGCACCAAGCAGGGCCGGAGCAAGCAGAAGCAGCAAAGAAACACCACATCGGAAGCAGGAAGGAGCAGCAGCACTGGAAGCATTTCTGGAGAAGGTCATTCTTTGGCCACTTACTGCAACTGCAACAGCAGACAGCAAAAAAAAAAAAAAAAAGCACCTTAGCCACCATGGAGAAACAGCTAGGTGGCATTACCTTCAAAGGGACATGGGGGAAAGAGTGTGACCAGAGAAATTGAAAAGTAAGGAGGACAGAGCTGGCTGCTGCAGCTGTGCTGGGCAAGAAAGTACCTGTGCTGCTTTCCAGATGCAGTTGCAGCTTCAGTCTTGCTCACCACTGACCTCTGATTGGCTGGCTGGTTTGCTATGCCCCACCTCAGAGATTCAGCATGAATTCAAGCTGGGCACCAAGCAAGGAGGGAAAGGAAATGGCCACCATAAGCCTACAAGAGCCTACTTGTGAGTTGCAGCCCACAGGTTAGGAAGCACTGTTAGCAACCATACTTCAGCAGTGAAGCATGTTTATTTTATGCCTCCAGTATTTCAAAGTGATTCCCCGACTTTTTGCATAGCTTAATAAACACAATAAATGTATATATCTTTTGGAAATAATTTATAAGTATTTCTGCCTGACAGCACTCATAGTATTGATTAGTACCACACATTTATTTTCACTATTTGTTCCTTGTGTGAACATTATTAATTTTAAAACAAGTACCTTACTCAGAAATTGAAGTTCTTATTAATTTAAACCTTTAATACCTGGAGTAAGTAGCTTGCTGGGGAATCTATCACTATCATGTTTATTTGGTTACAGGTTCTAGGCATTTTATTATAATGACAACAGGGAGGCCACTAGAAGACAGAATGTTGATTTGGGTGGTGGCAATGTAACTGGCAATGTAAGGTTGAGTTTGATTACACTTTTTGCAATTTCAGAAATGTACATTACTTCTGTGAGGGGGCAAGAGGGTTACTCTCTCTTGCTACTGATCTAAATTTGTAGCAAATTTTATGGAAAAATTAACTGGGAATTGTGAATAAACCTGGAGGCTAGCCCTTGAGAGAGTGACGGATCCAGGGTCATCCAGCAAGCTTCAGTGACACAGTGGAGTAGGGGTGTGCGTTCAGCATAAACCAAGCTGGGAAAATACCCCCAAAATACCTTGCAGGTATTTTTCTATTACTATTTAAGCTGAATAGAGATCAGAGAATCTGATTGGCTACTGGTATAGCTGAGCCCAAATAAAAGCTGGTTTTTTTCAGCTTTTATTCGAGTATATTTAGTTATACCAAACAAGTAGTGGGAGCAGAGAGCTCTGTACCACCTCGGCTGGGGCTGGCTCCTCTTTCAGCTCGGTTTAAACCAAGTTGCAAGAGGAGTCAGCTCCTGCTGCCCCAGCTGATCTTCTCTTGCAGCTCAGTTTAAAATGAGCTGCAAGAAGAGCTGCAGCAGCACAGAGCTCTCCGCTCCCACCACCCCAGCTGATCCTTTCTTGCAGCTCAATTTAAACTGAGCAGCAAGTGAAGAGTACTGGACTTGGGAGGCTGGTGAAGTGATTTTCAGCATACCTCTTTTATTAGGCGGTCAGGAACAAGCATGAGGGAGAGGGGTCAGGGAGCCTGCTTATATTTACAGGTAAACCGCACCCCTGACTTCGCCCCCCCATGGGGGATTGGGTAAACAGGGATTAGGTTCCCGCCAGAGGCTATCATAGGTCCATTTGAATATCCTAAGCCTCTGATAGGGGGACAATCAGGTTCCTAGGGTCTATTGTCTCTGGGGACTGAAGCTCAGGCTGGTATCGCTTAGCATTACAGGCGAACATGCCCAGACATGTCGCAGGGTACATACAGGAAGTAAGTTGACACTAGAGGGTCTTTACGTTCAAACTAGAGAATCATGTACAGAACATAACAGCAAGAAAAGCCAGCCCAGGATCAGATGGGGCTGCAGGAGCTGAGAACTCCCTGCTGCACATAGATCCTGGGGCCATCTTCTCCTGCCATGTGGTTTCAACCATGCGGCAGAAAAAGCCCTCCCAGCCTAGTCTGTGTGCAGCAGGGAGAGAGAAACCTCCCCACCACATGCAGATCCTAGGGTCCAGCTCCAGCGTTGTGTTTATTTCACATTGAAAATCCCAAGCAAAGAAGAGCTTTTTCCTTAGTGAGGAGTGCTTCCCTACTGTCTATGATTTTAGAGGGTAGATTTAATAAAATCCACTTTGCCCATTGTTTTTGCCCTTGTGGCACACTTGAAGTGGAAACTCTACAACATGTCCTGCTACAGTGCTGCTAGTATGAGGAGCCTCACATGAAACTTTTCTTCAAAATCTAGAATAAAATCTACATATTTAGTCTGGATTGGATTTGGATACCATACCATGGATTTTTCAGAAATACCGAAATGTTTCCAGGTTCAATAGACCCTAACAGAAAAATACAATTTTTTTACACACCCCTACAGTGGGGATGTGAACCTTGGTCTCCCTGATCCTAGTCCTGCATTCTAACCACTATATACCATGCTGGCTCTCAAGGCTGTGTGAGGAGATACAAGATATACAAGATCTTGTGAAGGAAATCCTTGTGCAAACTGAGTTGTGTTCAGATACAGCCCACAGCAGGCATCTTTATTTTTACTTTTTAATTATATTTATTATGCATTTTCATATCAAAATAATTGGAAAGATGTTTTAGACACCTGCTTTGTTCGCCTATTCAGCCTTGTTCTAATAAACCAGATATTTAACTCAAGAAGCTACTATGCAGAAATGTTCTATGTCTGATTTCCTGAACTACTGAAGTATAGTAACACATTCTTATTCACAGAGGTGTTAAAAGTTTTCATTTTGCTTTTTCCTGATGAAGAGCATGACAGAAATACAAACATTGTATTGTAGTTAATGTCAGGAGAGTTGATGGTAGGCCTAAAAAGATGAATGAAATGGTTTGTAGTAAATATTACAGGTTGACATGAATTATAGGTACATGTTTTTTTAAAGGTCATGTGGGAAATCTTTACAAAGTCAGCTGGCATATGGTCAGAAACCATTTTTCTAACCTTGGCATTAGGCTTAAAATTAAGCAGGAGCAGTAGTTGCAGAAGGATAGGTCATGTATATTGTGGCAGGATATCACTGCTGTCTACTGGGCACCTAAATGTGAAGAACTAAATGGGGAAAATGCATGGTACACATAGAGTTGATTAATGGTTAGCATGTTCATGTTAACACCATGTCATGTGACTTGCTTGATAAGATATTTAGGTTTGGTCTGAATGGTGGGAAAGGAGGGCAGGGAATCTGGAGGCTCAGGGAATCTGGATGGTGGGAAAGGAGGGCAGGGAATCTGTTTCTTAGCAGTTCCATGACTCTTCCTCCACTCAGTGGGAGAGTTTATTTCTTAGGGGAAACCCTTAACTTCACACTGAAGGTAGGGGGACCTTCAGGAGGCCTCATGCCCCCAGTCCTCCACTGCTGCCCTGTGCAGAAGTGGGAGAAATTTTGCCCAAATGTGACACTGAGGTGTTGCTACAACACTTCCAGTCCCATAACCAGAAATGACATCACACTTCACTGGGACACTCTAGGGGGGACTACTAAAACTTCCCTGGTAACATGTGATGTAACTTATAGTGACTTGACCTGAACATTGCACAATGCTCAGCCCTGTCCCAAGAAGCTTTAAAGGGTTGCTAGCCCTTGGCTGGGGTTACACTGGGGTTCCTTCTAAGGAGATGCTGACAGGTGCAGACTGTCCATTATGATCACTGAGAAAAGTCCTGGGGGCCACCTCCTCACCCACCAGGGCCACCCTGGGCCCAAGCATGGGGTCAGCCTTGCCCCCTGCAGGCAGGAATAGCCACTCTAATGCCCAGTGAGCCTCTAATGCCCAGTGAGCCTGATCTGTGCTGGGGCAACATCAGCCACTGTGGCAAGCTCCCAGCCATCCCCACTGTGGCAAGCTCCCAGCCATCCCCAGCAGCAGTCACCACAGTGAGATCCCAGCTGTTCCCAGCCATGCTGGCACAACAGCAGCAACTGACAGTACATGTCCCAGCCAGTCCCAGCCAGTCCCAGCCATGCTGGAACAGCTGCTGCTGTGGAGAGCCTTCTAGTCCTCACCAATGCTCCCTCTAAGCTGTGGAGTCTTGTGAGCAAAAATTCTACTTTGTGAGCTACTGGCATGAAAGTTGTGAGCAAGTGAATTGGCTACTGCATAAATTAGTTTGCTCTGGAGCCCATCCTTCCAGAGCGAAGTCAAAAATGTGTGAGCTGGAGGCTAAAAAAACTGAGTTAGCACACACTAACTCAGCTTAGAGGGAACACTGGTCCTCACCCCCTTGAGCAGGGAGACATGGCTGGGCACAGGCTGGGGTCCTTTCCAGAGCCATTTTTGCCTTCCAATCCACCCGTCCATGGTGTCACTCTCCTCAGAATCTGTGTACTCCTTGGAAGTCTCAGGTGATTCCTGGAGGTCTGTGCTAGCTGCTGCTCAAGGGTGCTGGGTTAGATTCACTATGTCCTTGTCTGGGGTCTGTTAAGTTTGCCTCTTTCTTCCTCTAAACTTTCATCTTGATGGCCTTGAATGCTTTTATATCTTCTTGGTTGTGGATATCTGAATGTTGGGGCTTCTGCACAATGCTTCTGGTGGCTCATGTCACACTTCTTCATTTAAACATCTGGCTGGCGTGCAAATTTAGAGGGTGGCCACCATAGAATGGCTCTCAAAAGAAGTATAATGGCTGTCATTGTTAAATAATAATGTTACTAGCACTTTATAATGTCAGATGGTTTTAGAAGGCTTTAAGACTGTTTTAACTGTTATTTATGTGTCTTATTTTTATGTAAGCCGCCATGAGCTGGCCTTGGCTGGGAGGGCAGGGTATAAATTTCATAAATAAATCAGCTCAAAAATCTAATGCATATGAAGTATTTAAAGTAGCTGTAACACAAGTCTGTGAGGCACTAAACAACTGTAAATCATCTCACAGTTCTGCTTGCATGAGGGATTATTCCATAAGCAGTGGGTTCAAGAAGCAAGAGGAATTGGGCAATGAAGGGGGTGATACCGAGCTTCACTTGGAGCCAACAAAGAAGGCACATGCCATTAACTGGCAGGAAGCTGAACCAACCATGCCTGTGTTCCCTCACCTGAAGTTCCTGAGTTGCTAATTTGATTGCACTCCAATATAAGAGCCTCTTGCTAGGTTTCATTCCAGGTCAGTGACAGCAGTTTAGCTCTTGGAATCCACAGAGATTGTAATAGCCATGCAGGAGTTTAGGCGAATACTTGTTCCTCTGTAAAGTATCTTTGGGTATGCTATGATCCTGGGTTCAGACTGCAGATTTACCTCTGAGGCCGTCTGAGGAATACAAACTTAACTGTGAGGACACTGCATAATATGTGCCAGCCCTTAAGAGCTAACTACATTTATATGTAATGGTGCCCTGCAGTTATTCTTTTTTTCTTTTTAATTATGTTCAAGAAGATAAAATACTAAGTGGGAAAGCAGCAGGAGCAGAAAGTATTATGAGCCTCTCATGAGGGTAGCCAGGTCCAAAACACTGGTGGTGTGTGGGAGGGAGCTTTCCAGGAGTGAAGGGTGGGGCATGGCAGCTCAAAATCACCTCCTTTGGGGATTATCAACTCTGAGCAAGGAAATTCCTGGAGATTTGGGGGCAGAGCCTGGAAGGGACAGGAGGGAGCTCAGCAGGATATAATGCCATAGAGTCCACCCTCCAAAGCAGCCATTTTCTCCAAAGAAACTGATCTCTGTAGTCTGGAGATCAGTTGTAATTCTGGGAGATCTCCAGGCCTCACCTGGAAGTTCGCAACCCTAGCTCCTTTTAAATTTGTTTGCCTTTTAAAAAGTAAAGAAAAAATAATAATGTCAGGGCTTTGTGAACCACATGCAGTTAAACATCAAGAAAATACCGGTATTCCTATTGTGTTTAACATTTCAGCACATGTGAATACACAAAACTGCCTTATACTGAATCAGACCATCAGTCTATCAAGGTCAGTACTACTGTCTACTCAGAGTGGCTGCAGCTCTCCAGCATCTTATATGGAGGTGTTTCACATCACCTACTACATGGTACTTTTAGGTGGGGAAGCTGGGGATTGAACCTGGGACTATCTGCATGGCAAGCAGATGCTCCACCACTGAACCACCCTCCCAGCCATTCTCATTTCAAGGGTCAAATGGGTACATTACTGCAGTAAGAAATGTGAGCTATATGTTCTGGCGATGGTCATAACTTGCACTCTGGAGATGACTTAATATTCAAACTGGTTGAGAATTGCAACCATTTAGTTTATATTGTTACTCTGCACAGAGCTTTATGTGGACATTCACAGTGAGAACAAGATGTTAAGTGAATCTGACACTCATTTTACCAGAAAGTTTCACAGTACATGGGCAAATGTTGCCTTGAATATGTAAAATATTATTATCATTGCCATACCTAACTAATTGCATTTGAAGCATGCTGGCCATAAAATTAATTAGCAGTACAGAAAGCATTATGATAACCCGCTATAAATACTAAACACAACTAATTATTTCAGTCATTAAAGGGTCCTGCCAAGAAATTTATAATGAAGCAATACATTGTAAAAAAAAGACAAAATTAAAAAGACAAAAGAAGAAAGAAAAGATTTTTTGTTTCTTTTATGTTTACACTTGCAACCTGGAATAGCCAAGCAATTCTGCTTTGTTATACTGTCGGCACTAGTGGATTACAATAGGAACCCAGGCTAAAATGAAACTCATTTTCAGCGTTCTTTACAATGTTTTGCAGTTGTTGTGGAAAATGCAGGTAACATTCTTTTGATTGTTGACATCTAAAATGGTGGGTCACTCTGGATCTTTGGAGTACATTTGGAGCTTCAGCAACAATTGATTTCCTTTTTTTAAAAAAAAATAAAGCAGCTGGCATTGCAATGAATGGCTTCTTTCGATTTTTCTTTGCCACTGAAGTATTCCATGAATGCAGCAGACATAATGGGCTGAAGTAAACAGTGTCAGGTTCTGTTATATCAGAAGCTCTTTTAAACCAGGCAGACAAGCTATCATCAGCACCTGAAACCCTGTAAATTGCAGTTGAGACTGAAAATGAGTTTGTTTCCTAACAAGGGTTTTGATGACATTTTAAAGAATAGAAAGAGATACATTGCTGACTGTTGGGATTGCCGCACATTCAGTCATCATACAGTTTCATTAATGAATAAATATAAACAGTCTATGTGAGGAACTAATAGAATTAGAACGTCAGTGAACTAAATGCCATTGAGCAGAATGCTCATAAAGATGTCCAGGGAGTATGAATAAAAGATATTCAAGTGATTTATTTCTTGCCATGTCTCAAGGTTAATGTTAAGTTATTTCAGCTGGAAACGTCAGGAGGGTAGCTGATACAACAGAGCTAATCTATTTCTAAACAACAGCAGTGGCAGCTACTTCACTGCAGCCCCATTGTGGTAAGACTAACTAAACCAACAAACTCAGAGTGTCAGATTTTTCTATTTGTGTTCTGAAGAGGTGAGGTGGTGGTTAGAGAAAGGAGTATTTAAGAAGTGACCAGCTACCCAACAAGGAAAGAAACACTGGGAAGGCCTATAGGGGGTGGGAAGTACAGGCTGAGGAATTTCCAGTACAGGCTCTACTCAGAACTCAAGAGCCAAAAGCCACTCAGACTGGAATTCTTCTCGAGATATGAACATCACCACTGAGCTGAGATCTCCAGAGTTACCAAATTATGCTGGGGCACAAGGCTCTGGGCAAAAAGATTGTTCCAAGAATAACCTGTACTCCTCAGAAAAGTGGGCAGAACCTGGACTAACCAAAGCAGTGTGATATAGAAGTGTTCGTGCACACAAAAGCTTATACCCAGAATTAAGCAAATCAGTTTATTCTTGATATGTTCATTCTGTACTCAGTTTCCATAGGCTGCTTCACTTTCTCAGCCCTTCTTATCCTGTTACTCCTTCAGTGTATCCAGGGCTTTTTTTGCAGAAAAAGTCCAGCAGGAACTCATTAGCATAATAGGCCACACCCAACATCAGAAACAAATTAGGCCACACCCCTGACAGCACAGCTCCCTCCCAGGATCAACTTCCCTAGGTGCCCCGCAGCTTGCATGAGGAACCTGAGGGAAGCAAGGCAGTTTCTGGATCAGCTTGGCCTCCCCAGGTGCCCCACAGCTTGCGAGGTGCCTGGGGAACCTGAGGGGCAGTGGCAGTTTAAACTGCCTTCCCTCCCTGGATTGCCTTGGCTTCACCAGGTGCCCCCATGGCTTGTGAGGTGCCTGGGGAACCTGAGGGGGGGGAGACGGTTTAAACTGCCTTCCCTCCCTAGATTGTTTTGGCTTCCCCAGGTGCCCTGTGGCTGGCAAGGCGCCTAGGGAACCTGGGGGGGGGGGGGAGGCTGTAGGTGTGGTCAACTCAGAAGCCAGCCGGAACTCTGTTCCTGTGCGTACCTGCCCAAAAATAGCCCTGAGTGTATCAATTCCATTGTTCTCTCATGTAAGACCCATTATTTATTACTCCTTGTTCTGTTTTCAGAAAAAGCAGAGGAAGTTTTCAGAGGGGACCTTCTTCTGGCAATTTTCAGGGTTTTTAGATTTTAATACAGAAGAAATAGGGCATTAACGAAATGTTTATATAATATATTGGAGTCAAGTATTTTTACCCCAGGACATATGCAGTATTGCACTTCCTTAGCTTATGCACCCATATCTTATTTTTAATATGTATATTTATAAGTTGGCTGTATAGGATCACTGTATGTATTTGACGATGAAAGAATTATTATATTATGCCTATTGTTTTTGTCATCTTGATATCACATAAAGATCTCTTTCTCCTGAATTTAAAACTGTGCTGTCATTTCTCACACATGCACATGCACACACACATCACCCATGCCTTTCAACCAGAGAAGGGGTTCATTTCCCCCAAGACCTGAATGCCCATTGTGGGGGTACCTTCAGTCTTAAAGAAACATTACCATTTCTTTTGTCATGGGCTTTGATTTCCCAAAGCATGCCACTTCAGGCCAAGCCTATGAAGACAAAACTGTTCATAAATTCTGAACTTGTTACAACATACTGCTAAAGCTTTGATACTTGGCATGGAGCTTTCAATGATACATTTGTGTAATGGACAGTAGAATGAAAGAGGAAATGCTAGACATCCATGGGATTTCAACATCAGTTTAGAGAACTTCATTCGTCCCATTTCTTGGTCCTTTAAGCACTCACATTCCCAACAGAATGTAATTATTGAGGAAATTAACGTTATAGCTACAGATCATGGTGTCATGATAATTTAGCAGAATAGAAAGGATGTTTTCTTAGCAATCTTTTTAATCTTTTTTTCTTTTTGGTTATCACTTAATGACATTCATTAAAACTGATAACAGAAAATTGCTTTTCTTTTAAATTTCCTATGAAGTCTGTAGTTTAGTTGAGTTAACTTTCCTTGGAACAATATATTAGTGTCATGCTCAACTGACTTTCCTTACAGAGGAAATAAAAGGCTATTCTCTGTATCAACTGCAACAATATAAATATACGTGTTCCTGTCCTTTTGTTAAAATAATTGTTAAGCCTAAAAATATCTGTCACCAACAACCTCTGTATTGTGATGAAGTGAAACTTGCTGGACTTCTGCAGTTCTTTCTCTCTCTTAAGAAAGTAATATTTACCTTTGGAATCCAGGGTAGGCTATCTCAGAGCTTCATCTTGAGCTTTCATTGTCAGCTGATCAGCTGGCTCTCATTTCCTCATACTTTTTCTGGAACAGCCTGCAGCAAGAAAATATATTGACTTTCCAGAGACCTGGGATTCTGGCATTAAATTGATGCCCATATCCTTTAATCATTCTGAAAGAAGACAAAAGAAGAAACTAGACAATCATCCTATTCAGCTCCCCGCCACACACACATACAAACATTTTCTTTATTTTTAAAATCAAAACAGTAAATGTTGAGCTATAAAACCTGAGAAATAGTATTAGTCTGATCCTTCTTCAGTGACAGTCAGAAGGTTCTAATCAGATGGGTTTCTTTCATACACTTCAGATTTTAACTTCTCTTCTGTCTGTACAGTCATTTTACAGTTGCTCTCTCTCTGTATGGGAGGCCTTGTGAATACCCAGCAATCCATGATCCTGATTTTACAGGTAATTCACACTGCTACAGTTTTCTCCTCAGGCAACCTTTGGAGAATAAAATCCTTTGAAGGACTCTATCCCCCCCCCCCCCCCCCCCCCCCCGGTGCTTTACAAGTGCAAAACAACATCCAATGGTGCAAGGAAGATGAGTTTGACCTTCTGCAAGGGGGTCTAGGAAAAGCTGTTAAGGAGGGATGTTTCAGATTAATTTATTTTCAAAAATATTGATTTAGGTTTGCTACATTCAATATTAAAGCTTTTTTGTTTGTTTGTTTTGTTTGGATTCAGTGAGAAACACATTTTCAGCAGTAGTGGTTTCTATCAGCTCAATTCCTATTTAAATTCAGGGTTTCTCTTCCTCACCCTAAAGATTTTTCTACTACACCTTAGACAGGAGAAAGAATCCCTGTCCAATAGGTAATTAAATATCTCACCTGAAGAGAGGGACAACAAAGTATCATTTAGAAACCCAAGAAAGCAGGTGGCATGACAGAGTGGGCACAGATATTATATTAATAACAAAATGCCATCAGCAACATGTTAGTGAGAAACTGTGTCTTCTCTGTAGCAGGCATATAGGGATTAGGGTATGTGCACCTTGCATATCTAGCTCCCAAGCCTTCTGCCTGCTCCAGGACATAAATGTATAAGTTTGCCCCTTTTCTCTTTTCCTAAGGGCAGAACTACTGTTTGCTAGTAAATTCACAATCCTTCAAACCAACATTTGGATTTTCTTCTGGATGTAGGCAATGAGGTTGCAATTTCCAAGGGGGAAATGAGGTATGGGGAGGGAAAGGACTTTCCCCCCTCTTTCTTCTTTTGCTATTTTCCTCTCAAAAATCTAGTTGTATTTTCTTCTGTTGAGAAAAGCATTGTGTGCATTACTGATTGCTGTTACCGTGCCTGATATTGGGGAGGCATAGCACTTGCATCCAACCCCATCTGCTTCCTGTTGGCCTCTTTTTGCTTCAGTGAAAGTAGTACCTAAGCAAGTATGGCATTTGGCTCTACAATATGTGCTGCCCATAGACCAGGGTGTACAAACAAACTGTCTTCCCCCTTCAGGCATAATTCCCAAATATGGAATTGCTGAGGCAAACAAGATCCATTGTTCAGATAGAATCTAAGCCCTCACAAACCACTGACCAAGCAATGAGATTGATTTAAATAATTTGGAAAGACAGACCAATGTGCACAATCCTCTCCCATAACAAGATTTGTGTATAACTCTGCTAATTGGAAATTGTCCTGGTTAGTTAAATCAACTCACTGTCTTCCCTTCTTTTGATTTCTTTGAAGTCTACCCCAAATAGCCAGGTACTAAAATAATAGGACATTAAACTTCTGAGTAGTATAGCTGCTATTTATTTGGATTAGTAATAACTACATTAATGAATAGATGCTTCTGATTAGTTTCTATCCAAATGCACATCCCTATTCTCAAATGCTGGGTCTTCCCCACATCAGTCTGCTTAAAGAAAGATGAAGTGGTAGATCAGGAATAATACAGGAAGAAAAGTTGTTTCAAACAGCAAGAGTAGCAAAATCTAGAAGAGTGATCTTCAGCACAGTTCCCATGGTGTCCCCCAACACCTTTCCTGGTATCTGCCAAGTGTTTTCAGAAAGTGGGCTGGGCCAGGTGAGGCTTTTGCCCAGCAGGGCTTCTGACTGGTCATTGAAGATCTGATCAGCAGCAGCTGCCACCACAGCACAAGTATCTTCATCATGTGACTAAAGGGAAGTCATGTGTATGCAAGAAAATATTTTTAAATTACATTTTAAAAGCCATCCTGTTAAACACAACTTCTGCCTGAAATATAGAGGTGTTATTGGAGTTATGCATGACCTCACTCCCTGACATTTTGTGCTTGGTTCCACCTCCTGTGGCAGCTGCTTTGTAATTGGCTACACCTCCATGTTGCAGCCATTTTGTATCTGAGCCCACCACCCAGTGTCAGAATTCCAAAGGTGCCCACAGGCTCAGATAAGTTGGGGACCCCAATCTAGACTGCAAATTAGAGAACAGACACTTGATGACAATGTTTGATCACATTTGTTACATATGGACAGGAGATGGCTAAAGGTACACGTTCAGCTTCAGAACATCTGCACGTATCATGTAACACTTGCAAAAATGCCTGAATAAAGTTAATTTACTTTTACATTAATGGGATTGGATGTGCTAAAAGTGCTGAGAACATTTTCCTGGGAGTAAGCCCTATCGAACACAGCTGAGTAGGATTCTAGGAAGACTGCTTAGGAGGCAGTGTGCTATAGTGGTTAGACTAGGATCTGGGAGACTCAGGTTCAAAATCCAATTCTGCCATGGAAGCTTCCTTGGGCCAGTCACACACACACAGGGTTGTTGTGAGGACAACATGGAGGAGAGGAGAATGATGTAAAGTGCCTCGTGTCCCCATTGGGGAGATAGGTGGGACATAGATGAGGTAAATAAACAAACAAATGAGGATTGCTGTCTGTGTTATGTGGCCAATAGCTTGTAAATTCAAGGCCCAAGGAACACACTCTTAAGTGTGCATGTAATGAAAATAAAATAAAACATACAGACATATAGAATTGTGATATGGTAAAATTATGTTCAAGTAATTGGAATCTATTTTTATGGAAATTTTCCCCCACCTACAAGTGTTTGAAAACAATTAAAATGGACTACCAAAATGTCAGTATCTGTCTAATAGAAATGTGCTATTATTTTAATAAAAAATAATCCATGTAATATGTGTGTGTGTGTGCATAACAGACCAATTTCAGTAGGCTTTTACAAAAGTATGGAGTATGGTCAGAAGTTTGTAAAATGAAATAATTCACTGTGCAGCCTCTGACCATATCATAAGGTCACTGTGTCCTCCAGAAATCTAAATACAATTGTAGAATGGAACAAATCAGCAATCAACTTGTGGTTAACCTTGCTGAATGGTTTTTTTTTTCTTTTTGCAGCTGGTACTGCTTCACAAATTCAAAATTACTGGAGATTGCAACAAAGAATGCAAATGCTCTAGCTTTGCAAAAAGAAATCTGCTGTCATGAAATGCTCAAGATGAACCATCCTAGCAGCTTTAAACTGTGTCACATTAGCACACAAGAACAAGAGGGAAAAGAGCTTTTTTACATGTATATGTTCACTGTTATGGAATCAAGAATCGCACAATATTCCATCTCGCCCTGAAGATATGACTAGACTTTGGTTTGACAGCCATTCTGAAAAATATACTGAATTTCCAACCAAATTAACATGCTTGTGCTGATATCTGCCTTGAGCAAATGTGTTACAAATTCAGACAAGATGGTAACTATTGCAGTCTAACTACTGAATACAGAAGTTCGTTTTACTTTTCATTCATATGGGGCTAGATTACTGAAGGATAAGCAGTAAATAGGAAAGACAGGTATTTACTGTTTATACTCCAGTAATCTAGCCCCATGTGAACATAGCACTGAACATGGCACTGCTTGTAGAAACACCTGCCTTTGGCTTCTTTTACACAGAGTTAACAATCACACAAGGAAAGCACCTTCGATCTCATCTTCTAATTGTTATGTACACACAAGGCTCTTTTTGTAGAAAAAGCCCAGCAGGAGCTCATTAGCATATTAGGCCACACCCCTGCCAGCACAGCTCAGTAGCATATTAGGCCACACCCCATGTTACCAGAAGTGTGGTCATCCAGCCACACCCACCTTTTGCTTCTTATTCTGTTTATCTTGTTTGTTGTCAAAACCGTTTTGACAAAACCAATAAAAACATTATTTTCTGTCCCATCAATACAAAATCTTGCCTGAACCAATATCTTATGTCCAATAATTACTCCCACACTGGATTGGAATCAATTCCTAAAGGTTAGGTTCCCATGGAAATCAGCTTGCCTTCTTGCAGAATTAGTATGCTGAATATGAATGTTTTGGGTTGCCAAACTACAGGTGTGGTCTGGAGATCTCCTGGAATTACAACTGAGTCCAAACTACAGAGATCAGGTCAATGGCTGCTTTGGAAAGTGGAGTCCTTGGCATTATGCCTTACTTAGGTCCCTCCTTCCCCAAACCCCACCCTCCTCAGCCTCCACTCCCAAATCTTCAGGGATTTCCTCAACCTGGAGTTGGCAACCCTAGTTCAATGGCAGAACAACCCTAGGTTTGTGGATGCACTGAACAGGAGTAGTTTGTGGACTATTTTATTCAAGGTACAAAATTTTATTCAAGGTATAAGATTTCATGTGCCACCCACACACTTCTTCAGATGGAAGAAGTGTGCATGCACACAAAAGCTTATACCTTGGATGAAACTTTGGACTCCAACTTTGTTCTGCTGCTTCAGACCAACATGGCTACTCACCTGAATTATTACACTATAATATTTTTTACAAGCAATTATGTACCATGGAGTGGTTACCATGCAGAGTCTGTCCCACAGGTAAAATGATCCTGTGAACAGTGGTCTTTACCACATCAAAGTATCACTACCATCACAAGATCACCAATCATTGGAAGTCAACTCCTCAGAAGCAGAAATCTGTCTTATTAAGAGGTTTAAGAACATCAACTTTGCTGGCCTATTAAAGGCAGATGTCAGTGGCAGGAGAAGAGGGACAATCATCTTCAGAAGCTCTGCCCACTTTTTACATTTCACAAAACAGGCAATCTCCAAAGTGCTGTTGACCATGCTCATTTTTAGTCACAACTCTGTTTCTATGCAGATGCCCTCCAAAGTCCCCCATGCAACAGTCAAGTGTTCTGCCAACACACACAGCAATGAAGCTACTTTTTCAGATGTTTTCTCTTGCACGGCAGTTAGTACCAAATGACTTTAATACAGACTTTAGACACACATATATTTGCAAGCCATTCCCAACAAGACACAACAATGAACTAGTTACACTCAGGCTTCAAACTTACTTTTCTTAAACAGAAGATGCCATGAGAAAACTAAAGAGATTCTCAAAAATTAAAGATCTCATCAAAACTAGCATTTTCTGGGCTTTCTGCTTTTTTACATCCCTCCCCTTTTCCAATATATATATATATATTACAAAAACACAAAGAACAAAATGAAACCTCTCTTCACAACCAAACCTTCAAAGAATCCATGTGGTCAAACAACCCAACTAGGCCATGTAAAGGTCTTCGCAATCCATTTTTTACAAGCAACGTTGAAGACTTGGTACTCCTACAGTTCCAAACTTCACCTATCCCCATCATTACTTTGCTCCTTCACAGGTCAGGATTGGTTCCTGCCTGCTAAAGACCTTCAATCCTTTGTTGCTTGGAAGCGAGCCGGAATCACCAGATTAATAGATGTCTATCTAAAAAGAAAAAAAATGCCACCAAAAATTAGTTAGAAACTAAATATAAACTGCATTTACTGTGGTTTGAGTATCTCCAGCTGCTTCACCTGCTGGAACGCCCTGACCTAAAAGACAGAATAAAACAACCCCTAACAGTTTTTGAACATATACTCCACACAAACAGCAAGAAAACAGGTCTCATAGCCTTACTCTACAAGACTATATTAACCATGGACTGTCACAAGCCAATGAGCTATCAACAAGCCTGGCACAAAGACCTTAACTGCTCCATATCCATTGATCAATGGGCAGAAATTTGGACTACCCATTCTAAAATATCTCCATCACTTACCATCCAAGCTGCGGCGTCAAAAGTTCTTCTTCGGTGGTACCTAACCCTGGCCAAACTAGCACACATTGCCCCTCATATCTCATCTCACTGCTGGAAACGTTGTGGCAAAAAGGCCACTTTTTTCCATAATTGGTGGGAGTGTGTGCATATTAGGCACTTCTGGATGGGAGTGGCCACATTCATTGAAAACCTAACAAGCCAACCCATGCTGTTGAACCCCAAACTGTTCCTGTTCATCTTTGGCCTCTGCCCCGTTCGCCTGTGATGGACAGAGAGTTAATTGACATCCTATTAGTAGCTGCCAAAGTTGTTATAGCCCAAAAATGGAGAGACATTCTCCCCCAACCACTGGTCAATGGGTCAATAAAATCTGGGATTTCTTTCTTCTTGAAAAATGCCTTCTGTATTACAACACTGGTCGCAAAGAAAGGGAAATCTTCAGTCCCCTGGAAAAATGGAATACCTTCTTGCAAAAACTGGACATAGACAAAATCAAAGGTGAAATTATTACAATAAGTTCCTTAAATGTTTTTTTGGTGCAGTAGACCCAATACATTTTACGAGGTCCAAAAGACAGGCACGACTTCCCTAGCATGTGTTTACCCAGCCCTCACCTCTAGCCCTAATTGAAATTCACTTCTCTGTTTAACTGTTTAAGGTATTAACATATTCAAGTGCCCTTTATATATTTATATATTTTTTTCAGTTGTGCCAACACTGTACTGTTTAATTACATTTTATATTTTTATATAGTCACTTATTAAGCTGTTAAGCTTGTGGTACTACTTGTAGTTTCTCTTCTTATGCACTCTGTAACGTTTTAAAATAAAATAAAATAACCAATATGAAACAACTAAAAAGAGAGAAAGAGAGAGGGGGGAGGGTGAGGGAGGGAAAAAGGAAGGAAAAAAGAGAGTGAGAAAAAAGAGAGAGAAAGGGAGGGAAGGAGGGGAAAAGAAAGAAAGAAAGAAAGAAAAAGGAAGGAAGGAAGAGAGAGAGAGAGAAAAAGGAAGGGGGGGAGGGAGGGAGTGGGAAAGGAAGGAAGGAAGGAAGGAAGGAAGGAAGGAAGGAAGGGAAAGGGAGAGTGGGAGGGAAGGAAGGAAGGAAGGGAAAAGGCAGGGAGGGAGGGAGGGGGAGAGAGAGAGAGGGAGGGAGGGAGAAAAGAAAGGGAGGGAGGGAGAGGAAGGAAGGAAGGAAGGAAGGAAGGGGGGAGAAAGAAAGAGAAAGAGAGTGGGAAAAGAGATGGGGGGCACTTACCAGGTGCAGGGAGAGCATAGGCATGGCAACATGACAGGGCAGTGACAAGTCAGATGCTATGGCCCCATGCTCGATCTCTGCACAGAGATCCAGAGCGTGGGGCCTTTTCCCACCGGCTCTTTGCACTTAAAGGGAAAGCTCCCTTTGATTGCAAGGAACCAGGAGGCCAGGTCTCGTGCTCAATCTCCACGCAGAGATCCAGAGCACGGGGCCCCTTTCCGCTGGCTCTTTGCACTTAAAGGGAAAGCTCCCTTTGAGTGCAAAGAGCTGGGAGGCCAGGCCTCGCGCTCAATCTCTGCACGGAAATCCAGCGTGCAGGGCCCTTTCCTGCTGGTGGGGAGAGGAGGGGCAGGCTCAGATGCCAGCCAGAATGCTGTTCCAGTGCGTTCTGGCCCAAAAAGAGCCCTGTGTACACATGTGCATAATTTCAGTGCTACTTTGAATATGCAATAATGGAGTCTTGATTGAAAGCTAAATAGATTTACCATCATCTTTGCAACTTAAATGCATTTTGTCACCTAAGAATAAATATGATCTATGTGGACCTAATTTTTTTATTATTATACAGCTGTGTACAGCAGGAGGAAGTATTTTAGGAGTGTCCTGTAACAGTTCACTTTGCTCAGACAAGCCCATCCATACTTAAGAGAGAAAATGAGCAAAAAAAATCAGACTCTGAAAAGTAGAAAGTGAGTCAGAAAATCTATCCTCCTGGACACATGGTGTATAACATAAAATGAACTTTATTAACTATTTACAGAACTTAGAAATCAGTATTAGAAGGAGCAGTTTCACTTGCTGCTTCAGCCGTGAGTCTGCTCATTTGCTCTGACCTTCTGGGATTTCATGTTAAGCACCATGCACTTAAAGGCATAGTGTCTTCACATGTGGATGCCATTTCACATTTTAGAAGATTTGAGAAGGGTTTTTTTTTAAAAAAGGACATCATGTTAAATAATTAGAATTCATGCACTTTCACTAACATATGTGGAAAGCCCTTTTGTGTGCTGTACACTTGAGTGTGTTCATTCTGGTCCCTGATTCTCAAAGCACACTGGGCCCTAGCCATGTTTGCAATAATGGTCAGCTATGCATGGTGCAAACAGTGTTGTATACAAGGACTCCATGCTGTATTGTCCCCCTTGTACAGATGGCCCTTTCTGAAATTAATTTGTTTTTAGTAATAAAGTGCCAAATTGAAACACATGTAGCTAGGATCTAATTGTCTCAAAATGGTATTTTTAAATGAGTGCTTGTTAAAGTGGGTCAATTTGAATGGCCAAAAGATTTACAAGATAAAAGAACATTCTTAACATAAGAGAGCTGAGAGCAAACTACAGATTGGAATATGTGCCAAATTCAATCTGTTATCCTGTTGTGGTCATAAACATTGCTGAATATGAGTCAACATGGCCAGTGGTGGAATTCCTGACATAATATGGCATAGAAGTCATTTTGTATCAGCAACTTTCCATTATTTTAGCCCAGCTTTGAATTAGTATGTGTCTCCAGTGAGATTGCCAAAAATCTGTTAATGTGACTGTGTGTTTTGTACTAGGCTAAATACTTGCTACATTGCTCCATAGGAAAAATTTACCACACTGTATGTTCTTTTGAACAAATACTTTTCATTCTAGTATTTCTTGGAAATTTGAAGACATTACATGTATTAAATGCATTGTTGTTTTTGTTGCCATAGAGAATGGCAACTAAATTTAGCGTTTTTGCAACCAAGCCTGGAAAGCCCTTGATCTCAACCCCACATTTGGAGCTCTTATAGAGCTTAGGTTTTATATACCACAACTATAAGAACTTTACCATCATCAAAGATATAGCAGGGAATGAAATTAGAGGAGGCTGCAGGGAAGTAAGTTGTGGGCTTCGGATGGTTCTTCATGTTTTCCAGTGCACCCCTCTTGTTGTTAAAATATGGCCTCCATCCCATGTTAAGAAATGAAACCGCAAATACCACCTTGTATCTTATATCTGCTATATCACATTAATTCTGTAGAATAAGCATTTACAGCTATTGATGGCTATGGCATATTATCAGGCTATAAAATTGGTTACGAAATAACTGATGTTGAGTATCCATATCTATGGAAAAGTTTTAAAACTTAGTGGCCTGTTATATAATTTGACATGAGGCATTAAGCCCACATTTATTTAGGTGTAAATTTTAATACCAAATCTGAGAATCTATTTCAAGCAAGCTACCTTTTTCTTAGATAAAAATCAAAGTGACTTAATAAAATGGAATGTTCCAGCTATATCTTGTTTAGGTGAAATCTTGTTATTAGAATGAATATATTTCCTCAACCATTATTCATAATGAATAAAGTAATTGTTCCTCTTGCCTGTCTTATAGACAAAAAAAGTAGCAGAGTGGGTTTATGAATTATAGCTGGGAAAACAAGAAGCCATAGTTGCTTTGACAACTTTGTAAAAAAGATGAAGTACGTTTAAGAAGCCCTATTATCGCATTGTATTACATGCTTCTAATTTAAAATGTTTATCTCAATAGATAAAGGGTTTTTTGAATAAATGTTTTAAGAATTCACTTAAACATATAAAGAGCCCTGCTGGATCAGACCTAGTCCAACATCTTATCTCACACAATGGCCAACCAGTTCTTCTGGAGGCCAACAACAGGGCATAGAGGCTGAGGCCTTCCCCTGATCTTGCCTCCTGGCTCTGGGATTCAGAGGTTCAGTGCCTCTGAATGTGGAGATTCCCCTCAGTCACTATGGCTAGTAGACTCATACACCTATCCTCCATGAATCTGTCTAATCCCCTTTTAAAGCTGTTCATTCCCATGGCCATCACTACATCCTCTGGCAGCATATTCCACATTTTAATCATAAACATTTTTACCTTGGTATTACAATATAATGATTCCTTTATAATATTTCTCGAAGCCTAAACCCTGCATTTTTTTCAGAATTAGAAATGAGGGGCTAAATCAAAAAGTTATTGTGGCCTCAATTCATCTCTTATCTCTCTAATAATCCATTTACCCTTTCAGGTGACACTTTTTTCTGGACATAACATACTCTTACTTTATCAGGAACAGCCAATATTTAGATAGAACAGAAACTGGATACCAACTTCCCCTTTATGGTTCCAGCACTTTAACCCGGGAATTATATTGTTGTATAAAATTGTTGCATAAAATATTGTATAAAATTCATATATAAAATACTTCCTCTGAAATCTTGATTGATACAATTGGATTCAAAGATATTTTAGCCAAGAGTGCCTGAGTAGAATATCAGAGCAGCCAAGAAAACCTTTTATGACAAAATGGGAGAAAACACAACATATCCAGATTCCTGGTTTACTTTATATGTATGTGGCCTGGCATCTTCTCCTTGCATTCATATGAAAAAAACGTTATAATTTGCTTTACAACTGGTATTTAATTTCCCATTGTATCAATATTTCTAATTCTCAACACTGCCAGATCTGTGGACACTTAATGCCAGGGACTGAACCCATGAACAGATCAGACACTCAAGGAAAAAAGAATCTCAGGTTTGCAGAAAAATCCTAAATCTAAATACACACACACACACACACACACACACACTGGGGGTTAAATTCACTCAAAATAATAGAAGCAGCACTTGTAGGTTTAAGAAACAAAGTGGCCATTGTGGAGGTTGCTAGTAGGAGGGAAAGAGGAACTCATGTGTGGAGGGGGATACAGGGGAAAGTGAGGTGCCTCCCAAGTCCTTGCAGGTTCCCACTATGCAAATGAGCCCAGCTGCTGGCACTGTCCATCTGCATCAGAGTTTTCCCAGGGAGAGGCTGCCAGAGGAAAGGAAGGAGGGAAAGCTAAAGTAAGAGGGGCAGATAATGGTAGGTTGGCTGGTGGGTGAGAAAGAGAAAAGTAAGCAGGAAAATGGGAGATGCTATGGGGGCTTTCAGGGAAGGAAAGGAGGAAATGGTTGGGGAGGGAAAAATGATATTCTCCCATGCAAGTCCTGCTTGCCCTTATGGTTTATAATTAATGATGGCATGTTGGAGATGTACTCAGTTTTAAGCTGACTTTCTTCATGTCTGGTGGAGTTAGTTTGTCCAGGCTTTCAGAAGATTTGGAGAAAAATAATATATGCAATTGAGCTGGTAAAACTGATAACAATGTAGGCTTAAGCAGAGGCGTATCTTCCCAAGTCCACTGAGGTCAATTGGCTTAGAAGGGTGTAACTCTGTTTAGAGCTGTTCTTTGGTCCTTAGGGGAAAACAACTACAAATAAGTACTATAATGTGATTTGGAATTGCTGACTGCAGCAAAAAATTTAATTGTTAAATACTGGTGATGAACAGATATACCCTATTTCAGAATAGCTAATTAAGGCTTAGAATATAGCTGAGATGGCCAAACTGAGTGAATTGGTCCATCTGAGATATAATAAGAAACCACAGCAAACTTTTTAGATGTATAGTCTCTTTCTGTGAATTTGGCAAAATTCTCAGCATAACCCAAAGTTTTAAGTATATTTAAGATAGCTGGGGGGGACAGGACATTGAGATTATTTTTTATACCTCGGCCTAAGCTAAAGATGAGGTTATTTATTTATTTATTTGCTTCATTTATACCCCTCCTTTCTCCCCAATAGAATAATTATATGTGACTGGAAACAGGGGATACCTTATCCCAACCTTTCCCTAAGTGGTCCCCCCCCCCCCACCCAGTCACACTGTCTCTGACTTTATTGTTGGTATTGTTAAAGCCACTTTGTACACTGTGTTCTTAAGGTGCACCTGTAAAACATATTGGCGGTACCCCTAAAAATATACTGTGCTTGCATACAAAATTTGTGTTTTCATGTCTCCTGTGTGCATGTGTCATCATATATACCTTTGATTTTAGTTAATGTGTGAAGTAGGTGTGAACAAAAAAAAATTCAGCAGCTGAAGATGGAAACCACAGGATTGGGTTTATGATGTCTGTTGTCTTTACTTCCAAAGTTGTTTGTCTGCTCCTAGTCAATAGGCTAGAGACTCCCTTGTTGGAAGTTCCAGATGCGACGTCCCCTGTCCCAGACCTCCAGACTGAGGGGCAAGAGAGACTAGATAGCAAGACAGGCACACTGACCTTTCTTCTTGTATCTACTCTTCTGCCGCTGTCCTCTCTGAAATGCAGGTTCTGTTCTCAGGGATCAATTTCCCCTTTCTTTTTCTCTGTCTCTGGATGAAGACTTTCTACCTGCACGCCCCAAGAGAGAGGGACATGTGGTCCTCTCTTGGCACCGTGAGGCAGGTGGGCCTCTCGCCATCCGCCTCCATCCTTTAGCTAGTAAATTAGTAATCTATCAATCTCTGCTCTTTCCTATCCAAAGAGTACTTCTCAAATAAAGAGAGAAGTATTTCTCTTCTAAACTTGCAATGTAGCTCTGGGTAGCTTTATAAACTGTGTAAAGTGACGCTCCTGCGTTTGTAGCTTTATTTAAACACTCTGCTAACTAATGGTGACTGAACTAACCACACCAGTTAACCTCAATATCCCTTCTGTGAAGTGAAAGTGTTCCCCTGATGAAGCCTTTTACTCAGTAGAAGGGAAACTTTGGATACCATTCAGTTGTGTGTGTCCCCCCCCCCCCCCAACAGAACAATATTTGTAGCATAGGCAACAACAACAACTGTATCCAAGTATCTTCAGATCTCTGAGAAAGTATGGTCTGGGCAGGTTAGTTTATTTCTCTGAGCATGCTGAATCCATAAATGTGAACCCCTACTAGGGACTCCATCTGCTTCACTGATGTGGCTGATTATAAATGAAAGCTGATCACTTATCAAACTAGTTTGTGTCTTATGATGACACTTCACTCTTCCAGCTCCATATAGATGTTCATGGTTTAAATCGATGTCTTCCTTGTAATCACTTTCCAGTGGGCTTCCTTAAAATTCAGGGCCTCCAGTTACTTTCATTTTTGGATATAATCTCTGTCTAAAGGGAGTCATAATATATACCAGCACTTACAACATTTGCCAACCACACAGGCGTTGGAAAGAAAAACTCTTTAAGTAGTTTTTCTTTTCAGCTTTTAGCTCTGTTAATGCTGCAGCCACTACCAGAACAGGAAATCTGCACATTTCCCAGGGGATATTTTGCACTCCATGTGCCTGTTCAGATAATGTCAATATTATTGCTCTGAATTAGTACAAGATGATGAAATGTGACTTGAGCAAATGCCATTTATATATATATTTAAATACTTATACTTACATAAAAGTTTATGTAGTGTGTTGATTAGCCAGTCACTTCAAGTAAGTATTTGTGAAAATTCCTCTGAGGTAGGAAGGTATGAAAAGAGGCTTTTTTAAAAGAAAAAATCTTGTGGAGTTTTAGTTACACTGGTAGAACAATGTGGTCCTTTGCACAGAGTATACAAAACCTCAGAGTTTATTTAAAGTCATGGTCTTGAATCTGTACGCCTGCTTTTCCAGCAATATTTACCGACTATCTAGAATGATGGAAATTGATACTCTCATTCCAGTAGAAGCATATACAGTATAGATAAGTACCCCAGGACCATTTCAAGTATTGCAAGTAGCAATGAAAAAAGCACAATAAATTATGCTCACTGTTTCTGTGCTGCTGCATTTTTTGTATGAGAAGAATATTAAAACTCCCTTTCTCAGAAATGACACAAACAGGAACTATGAATCATATACATTTCCTTTTCTGGCACTTTGAAATGAGTCATACTCTTGCATGCCTCTATCAGATTATGTATACTGATTTGATGTTGGACCCTACAGCTTGTATTCCACCAAAATCTCCACTGGATGACCACTTAGCACTCATAGTTGGTAGGATTGTTTCAATAGTCACACCAACAACCCCTTTAAACAGTATTTCAGGGATTTAGGATTTATGAACCCTGGTGGACAAAACACAATGCGGCGTGGTGAGGTCTATAGGAAGGAAGGGAAATGGGATGACTCTAACCATCAAATATTCTACTGGCAGAAGAGGCTTTCTCCAGATTTCCCCTCCTTGCTGCCATCTTTTCAGAGATCTACTCAAAGCAGATCAGAAACTAAAGGTTTCCTTGCTCGAAATCCAGTCAAATATGATTCTAGGGATGCAGCGCTCATCTCCATTTCCAAGCCAAAGAGCCAGTGCGGTCCAAAGACGTTTCCATGGTCATGTGGCTGGCAAGACTAGACGCCAAGGCACATGGAATGCTGTTACCTTCCCACCGAAGTGGTACCTATTTATCTACTTACAATTTCTTGCTTTCAAACTGCTAGGTGGTCAGAAGCTGGGACCAGAGACAGCAGCTCACTCCGTCATGCAGCACTCGGGTCTCGAATTGCTGAACTACTGACCTTCCAGTCTGCAGTTCAGCATCTTAACCACTTCAGCCACTGCCAATGCTCCCTCTAAGCTGTGGAGTCTTGTGAGCAAGAATTCTACTTTGTGAGCTACTGGCATTAAAGTTGTGAGTGAGTGATTTGGCTACTGCATAAATTAGTTTGCTCTGGAGCCATCCTTCCTGAGCTAAGACAAAAATGTGTGAGCCAGAGGCTAAAAACCTGTGAGCTAGCTCACAGTAACTCAGCTTAGAGGGAACACTGCAGCCTCTAGCAGAAATTAAAACCATGCAATTAAATAATTAAAAAGCAATATAAAAATTATCAATAGTAAAACAAATCGTAAAACAGATCGTTGTATAAAAATAGCATAAACAACATGCAGCAGATTAAAAACTCCTCAGGCTAGAAGCAGACCATAAAACACCTAAAAAAATTGAACCCCTCAGTTCACATGTTTTGGCCTGCTGCCTAAAGACAGAAATGAAGCTCTAGGCAAACTTCAAGAAGAAGAACATTCCAAAGATGAGTTGCCACCACTGAAAAAGCCCAGTTTCCTGTAAACATCACCTCTGTTGGTGGGGGCATAGAAAGCAGGGAATAGGAAGCAAAACTTAACTGACAGGCTGGGATGTACGCAAGGAGGGAGTTGTTCAAGTACCCTGTTTCCACTAGGGTCCACTACAGTTCTTCAGCACTGAAGTCATATGAGGCCAATATCCAGTCCCTGACAATAGTCTGGTTAATGTTGATCAATTGAAGTTTCCCAATCCTAAACAGATTTACTCAGAAACAAGTCTGATGTTATTCAGTGGCGCTTAAATCCAGAAAACTGTCCTTAGGATTGCAACTTTTGTCTTGCAAAATACATTTCTGGCACAGTGATCACGCTACAGAGCACAGTGGGACCTAACAATGTGGAGGTCAACCATAACTTCTTTAGGTAAAAGCAAATCCTTCTAAAACAACCATTGATTACTATGTACATCCCATATTCTTACTGAAAGCTCAGTCATCTCAGAAAGCAGACCACCACATTTTTGCGATACTCACAAGCTCCAAAACATTCTCAAGGGCAGCCCTTGTAGAATGCATGGGAATGTGCTCAGATATTTGAGTTCAGACATAGCACATTTTGTTCATTAATTGTTTTTGTTTGGATTATTTAATAGCTTTGTGGCATGTGTTTGGAATTTTATCTAGGTGATATTTACATTGTTTCTATATGCTATATGTTTTTTGTTTCCCATAACGTCCAATATCAGAAATAAGTTTCTAAGACACAAGAGAATTCTACAAGATCCGTGGACAAATCAGCCCTAACCTGGATAGCCCAGGCAAGCCTGATCTCGTCAGATCTCGGAAGCTAAGCAGGGCTGACCCTGGCAAGTACTTGGAAGGGAGACCTCCAAGGAATATCAGGGCTGGGACGCAGAGGTAGATAATAATAAGCCACTTCTCTGAAATGTCCAAGCCCCAGTCAACTTCCATGTGTACACACACACACAAAATACCCCCCCCCCCAAAAAAAAAATCCATGGACAAATCCAAGGCTAGTCAAAGGTATGGTCAGCAAGATCAGATGTAAGGTCAAAATCTACTCATCAGTCCAGGGCAGAAGCATGGCATGAGTCAAATATTACAGAGATCAAGAATAAAAATCCATAGTTAGCAAGTATTTATGCCATAGAAGAATTGCTTAGATTGAAAGGCATGCCCTGGAGGAAGAATCCTTCAGCCAGTGATAACAGTTATTCACGTATTCCTTATTTGATTATACCTATTAGAACTGATTTTATTGCTTGATGGTTTGGGGAGATAAGTTTAAGATTCTGATTCTGTCATGCTACACTATTTGGGTTGATATTAACAGTATTTCATGTTGATCATTGCTAGGTGCTACTTTAAGAATTGATTTTAATGTTACTGATATTTCTTTCTGTATTAGTTATGTGTTTTTTATCTTTTGCTGCTAGTAATCATTTTTATCTGTTGCAGATTTTTTTTTGTGTACTGTCTTTTATATGTTTTTAATTTATTATTCTTGTTTGCTGCCTTTGGCACCTTTTGGAAAAGCAGAATACACACAGACACTCCATTTAAGAAAACATCCAAAGACCTATTGATGTTAAGCATAATAAACTTTACCCTAAAAGACATTCATATTAAAATTCCTCATTTCCCTCATCATCCGAACACAAACATGAGTGAAGCCCTGATTACAGTCACCCTCATGGACTCGTGCCTTGCCGTGTAAATCCAGAGGTGCATCCTGACAGTTCAATGGGACCAAAAGGAAATTGGAAAAGCAGAGGGATGTTTAGATATAGATCTGAAATCCTATCATTGAGTCACATAGCAGCCTTTTTGCGCTATAAATCTCCCTTAGACTGGCATGGTAGTGCTTCTATGTATGAATATTTCTTTTAAAATAGCTATCTGTGTTTTCAAATTGCTTGAAGTACTGCAAATCAATTTGCTAGAACGGTGAGAAATATCTAGTTGAGAAGGGATTAAAGCTCCATTTGTACAAAAACTCACCTCCTATGATAGAAGGATGACTGCAGATTTGTTTTGTTGTTTCATTATAACAAATTGTCTTTTACTTACAGACACTCTACATCTGTGTGTTCACCGCACACATTTTATATCGTGAACAGCATAATGTATTATAAGTACTTATAAAATCTCTATTTGTCAGATTCAGATACACCTACATTCAACATTAGTTCCCTTTTTGGTTGTCTCTAATACAGCTATTTTTTTCTTCTTCTGCCACTGGTATAAGTTAATAGGGAAAGAAATTCTAATTTTACTTTGTTGGTATATAAATGTGCCATTTCATACAACTTGCTGTTTTTCTTTGTTGTAACTTCTTTCTCTCTGTTTTAGCCTGAGGCATTACTTTTTATTTGATCAGTGTAGTTTATATCATATTCCAGGCAGCATTTTTTCCCAAGAGAAAAGCAGGATTTCAGATTTACTATTCATGATTCCTAAGGCGAACAGAAAGGGCATCAGCTGAATTAATGTTTCCTTTACTATTTTCAGGGCTTATTGGTTTTATTTCTATTAGCTTAGAGGTATTCATTCTAACTTTGATACATTTCCTGCAATGTGACTGGCATTTTTCTCACAACAATATAACTTGTACTAAGCAGAATATTACTCAATCTGATTAATAAATAACCTACAAATAATTAGTTTAAAAGGCTCACAAAGGAAAATTATAACACACATTTATTTCTGTGTGCCAAGAGTTTAACAGCTTAGCATTAGTGTATCATGGCATATGATCTCCAGTAATTCTACCAAGAGGACCTGGATATTATTTCATCAGTACTTTAACAAAATATATACAAAATGGACATTTGGAGAGGCTTGCATGGGTGAATCACCATCATCTCATTTGTACTGCATTTATTCTAGTCCAATGGGGGTGGTTTACAGACCAGCACTCTTGTTCATCCCTGATGTGATAATACAGACAGGGAAACAGAGGAGACATTCAAATCACATCAGAGCAGCCAGTTTCTGATTTCCAGAATACTTTTTGCATCTAATGTTTCCAAACAATTAAGGATCATGGCGGGACTTAAATCACTTGGCATTTTCACTTTTCTCCTTCAAGTGATCACTTGTTAACTGGTAACAGAAAGTCCCAGGAAGCATTTATTCATTTACTTCACTTACCTACACTTCTTCTTGATAACAGCCATAGTAGCTTATACATAGTTTCCAGGATGTCACCCATCCAAGTCACTTACAGGATCACATTTGCCTAACTTAAGCAACAGAATTACATTGTGTGAGTTCACATAATTCTCTGAAACATAAAGCTGGTATACAGATTCCCCCCCCCCCCCACATCTACATTGAACAATGAAATGGACAAGCCAGATACCTTTTCTGAAATAATGAATCCAGCAATGCTCTCTGAACAGCCCATTGTTACCAGGCAATCCTCAACAGATGTAAAGGGGTAGACACCATCCTGTGTCAACTGCAAGGGTTAAATGTATGTATGTTGCATGATATCAGGTTTTTCTCAAAACAATCCCATACGTGAAACCTGGTTTGGAGCATTCCAAGATTGGGAAAAGTGTGATTTTAACTGATTTCCCCATTTTAGACCTCCTATTTCCCCTTAGGGTATTTCTGAGAGTCTCCTGTCCCCCAAGAGTAGCATTGGGGGACAGAGGTTTGGGGAACATTTTGGACTGCAGCAGAAGGACAGGTGAGGAAGTCATGTTCCACAGTAGAAAATCCCTTCTATCTGAGGAAAATACAGGTGTATACAAGCCCCTGAATAGTACTTCCTATCAATTTTTGTGCTACTGTTTCCCTCTTTCTATGGAGGGGGATGGGCACAGAACTACATATCATGCTAAAGTGATTATCACAATCTCTCCCACCCTGTTTAGGATCCTCAGTGGGATAATGTCAGCATCTCTTCCTGTAGCGTCAGTCCTTGAAATCCTATTGACTATCAATTGAGAAGGCTACAAAAATGCTGACTCTTTTCTCTCTGCCATTACAAAGTATACTTTGGAATACACAGCAAGGCTAAGGAAAAATGCTGGTATAGCCAAAAATATTGCTCCATAATTGGATGCTTGTGGTGCTAAGAGGTTGGGGTTTTTTTACTTTATCAAAGCAAGTGACTTATAACAACAGGAACTGTTTCTTTTATACCCAACCCCTTTTTCAATCCATATTGTAAAAGTACTATTTTTATTGCCTATAAGGTGTGCTATAAAAGTTTTAGCACTACATTGTTTAGATAGACTTTTTATGCAGACTCTGTTTTAGTCCGGACATGTTTTGGATGTAATCTCAGTTTATGCATATGTGGGCCTGGGGCGTAATTGTAGCTCAGTTCTAGAAACTGTGTCCCTAATCCTCTGTACAATTTTCCAAAGTAATTCCTAATGGGTATCGGAGTCCAATTACTATTGACTATTCAAAAATGTTTGTAACCCAACCCATCCTAGGCCTCATTTTTCTGTTTAAGGCCTCTGATCCAATGAAGCAGTAATCGCCACTCTGCAATACGAGATACCTTGAGGCTTGGGGCTTTCATCCTAAAACGTAGGTCCAGTGCAGACTCTTAAATTGCTGGTGACACATTTGCCTGGGTTATCAGTTTTTTGGTGACCCTGGAGTTCTCCTAGAATTACAACTGGTCTCCAGACTACGGAGATCAGTTCTTCTGGAGAACATTGCAGCTTTGGAAGGAGGAATCTATGGCATCACATGCTGGCTGAGCTCCTTCCCCTCCTCCAACTCTATACTCCTCAGGCACCACTCCCAAATTTACAGAAATCCCCCAGTCCAGAGCTGGGTTTGCATTTCCTTGCTGTCTATGTGTGAATAAGGCACAAGGGTGGGACTTTAACTAGTTTCTGTCGAGTACATTACAACCTGTGTCATAGAGACAACGGTTGCTGCCTACATAAAACAGTAGCATCTGAAAAGAAGTGAGTTAGGCAGATGGTGTTTATAGGCAGCCCATGCAGCACTGACTGAAGCAAATAAATGCAGTGGACAAGACCTCAAGCACCACTTTGATAATAAAGATAAATACACCAAATCAGCTGAGACACAAGAGATCAATATCAAGGAAGAATTGCATGTCTATGTTTGAGTCCAGTGGCACCTTTAAGACCAACAACGCTTTATTCTGAGTATAAGGCTGTGGTCACACAGCACCCTAATCCCGGATAAAGTCCCGCTGGACTTTAATCCAGGATTCTTTGTTTCGGGTTGGGATGTTCACACATCTCAACCCCAGTGGCGGCAGTGGCTGGGGGAGACAAGGGCCACCCACACACAGCTGCCTCCCCCGAAAGCTGTAGGAGTCTCAGCTCAGGAAGGAGGGCTCCAGAGCTGCAACAGCCGAATCGCTCACTCACCACTTTAATGGCAGTAGGTCACAGTAGCAGGAGGAACTGGCTGCCAGCTTGCCCCGCGCTCTGCTCTGGGCCCTGAGCCCCACCAGCCACTGCCAGATCAGAAGTTGGAAGCATGCGAGGGAGTGCCAGGCAGCAGCAGCTGGCGGGGCTCAGAGTGGAGAGCAGGGCATTTTTTTTTCTTTCTTGCACTTGGGCGCTTGAGCAAGAAAGCGCCCAAGTGCAAGAAAGGGGGGGGGGGAAACCCTGGAGGGATGATCAGATGGCCCTCTCTCGCAATGATTGTGAAAGAGGGTGTCCAGATCAGCTAAATCTCGGGTTCCAAGCACAAATACTTGATTTTCCCAGGGTCGGAAAATGCACAAGGAACTCGGGATTGAGCCCACTTCGGCATGGGAGTTGTCGTGGCTGGTCTGATTGATCCCTTTAAATGCAGGAGGAAACAGCAGTGACTCCCACTTTAAAGGGCCGTGTGAGCCTAAGCTTTCATGTGCATGCACATGTCTTCAGATACTAGATAACATTTCTTCATATCTGAGGAAGTATGTGTGCAAATGAAAGCTTATACCAAGAATAAAACTTTGTTGCTCTTAAAGGTGCCAGTGTTCCCTCTAAGCTGAGTTACTGTGAGCTAGCTCACAGTTTTTTAGCCTCCGTCTCACAGATTTTTGTCTTAGCTCAGGAAGGATGGCTCCAGAGCAAACTAATGTATGCAGTAGCCAAATCGCTCACTCACAACTTTAATGCCAGTAGCTCACAAAGTAGAATTTTTGCTCACAAGCATTGCACTGGACCCAAACTTCATTTTGCTGATTCAGACCATCATGGCTACATACCTGAAGCTCTCTATATGTAAAATAACTACTTGTTCTGTACCTGAGATTTCTCAGTATATGATGTCCATCCTATTCATCTGGGGGGAAATGTAGTTCTCATTGAAACCAATGGAAACTGTGGTGAATTTATTGTATATGTTTCTATGGAACAATGTCTTTCCTCCATCTGATATTTGTATTAATTGGTTTAGGTTCATTTGGTGGAGTCCCTGCTCCTTAATTTGCTTTATTAGTTAGACTGGTAGAATGCATGAGCTCCCTTGTCCTGAAACCCGGTATCCCTGTATCATCTTGCTAATAAAATGATGTTGTTTTGAACACATCTAACTCTGAGATGTGAAAAGAGCCAGAACATGAGTGGATACCTGATTCCTGATTTGCAAGCAAAAGGGAACATCACAGAAATAATGAATAAAATTAAGCATACAAAAAGGTATAATAAGCATAAAAAAGAAAATGAATAAAATGTTAAATTATACATAACATTAAAATTAGATGAACATCCCTAATATAGAATGCCTGCCTCACATACTACATGTATGTTACATGTGAAAGGGCATGTACCTTCCTCCACCGTACAAATGAGTGTTGACTGAGGCCTCTGTGTGCTTACCTAGAGTACAGTATAATGTGAATAGATTCCACAGTCTACTCTATAGTTTGGTTCAAAATGAATGGATCCTGTAGTTCCTATTCATCTTTTTCTCACATGTAAAGAAGTTCTCCTTGTTTTTTTCCTCTAAAATCCAATTTCTAAAATATTTATCTACCGGGAGTAAGACCCATTGTGGGAAGAAATACAACGGGCTCTAGAAGGAAGCTCCAGGTGAGTGTCCCAGCTGTGGCTGGTGGGGCGGCAGAGGGAAGGGGGAAATAGAGGGGTGTGAGCTATGTTTATTTCCTTCTGCTTAGCTATAAGGCAGGGCTGTCTCAACTCATTTAGCTGCCCCAACTGGGTAGTATGAGAGGAGAACCGCATGGTAATAGGTATGGTTCCCTGAACTCCTGACTTATGTTGATTTGGGGCTATGCAGTGGCAGCTAAAGTAGAAAAGCACCTCCTCCTATGCCATGTTTTCTGGGTTCCAAGGGTCTGGAAAGCAGTTCCATAGCCAGGTACAGGGTTGCCAACTTTGGGTTGGGAAATACCTGTACATTTCTGGGGTAGAGCCAGGAGAGGGCAGAATTTGGGGTGGGGAGGGACCTCTGTAGGATATAATGCCATAGAGTCCACTGCCCAATGCAGCCATTGTCTCCAGGAGAACTGATCTTGGTCATCTGGAGATCAGTTGTAATGGGAAAATTTCTGTAGGGGAAATGATATGCTGTGGCTGGGGAACACAGTGATTTCTAAGAGATTGTCAACCCCAGTGAATGTTTAGGGGGAGAATGGGAGATGTATTTTACCTCAGGACACATTCAATGACTCCCAACTGCAACAGCAAACTGATTAGAATGTTGGAAGCGAGGGCCAATCAGGCCGCATATGCAAACAACCTCTGTGTTCTGACTGGCTTGGGTGGGGGATGACATGTGGAAAGGAGAGAGGCCCAATCAGCCCACATATGCAAATGACCTTGAAAGGATGGCCCAATCAGGTGAGTCGTCGGGAACACGGCTAGCCTTTAATATCTATATATCTAATTCCCAAGGTGACTCCTGTGTGTGGATATCTAAATCCACGTGGGGGGCACCTGGTGGGCAGGGAGATTTTTCTGCACATGTGGGGGACTCCCCACGAGTGCAGAAAAACCTTAAAACTTTTTAAAAAACTTTTGGGGGGTATTTAAATCCCCTCAAAAGTTAAAGAGCGTTCCCTGGAGCTGCAGCCTTTAGGAATCCTCCCCCTGCCTCTTGTATATCTAGATTTTCATAGAATTGCAACTTTAAGGTACTTCTAAATTATGCCCAAGGCTACTTCAGAACTATAAAAATTTAACATTTTTCCAAAGCTTGGTGTATTTTCTATAAGGCAGCCATCTGGGGTTACACTGATGTATCTTCTTTCAGTGGCGGAGTGCAGCTGCTTTAGCTGTAAAGATGCACAGTACTCTGCTCCCTGCTAGTCACTGACATTCCTTAATAGTTTTACACTGCAGTCCTAGCACTGCTCAAAGCCAAGCCCATTGATCTGAATGGATTTAGACTGGAATAATTATACTGCCAATGTATTACTGTTTTAAAAACATGTCAGCTATGAGGATGGATGTCCTGAACATTTATTTACTTAATTGTTGTTGATGTAATCTACTTGCTTCTTTTATATCAGCATCAATCAATGGTTTTATATGTTCTGTAGCCTTACAAATTTTCCCCACTTGCTTATTGTTCTATCCCCAATAAGGATTTTGGCTCACTGATAGAATATAGAATATAGACCCAGGCCTCCTGGTTGAAAAGAGGTGGCAGAGGTGCCTTTCACCAGCTGGTGATCCAGCTACAACCCTTCCTGTGATGCATGCCCTGGTAGCATCTAGTTTAGATGACTGCAGTGTGCTCTAGGTGGTTGTGCTCTTGGAGAATGTCCAGAAGCTATAGTTGGTACAGAATGCTGTGGTCAGAGTGTTGACTGCAGAGGGTTGTAGGGACTATATCACTCCATCAGGAAGTCTGTGGTATCACAGACATAGAGGGGGGGTATTATGTCCGTGATACAACAGACTTCCTGAGGAAACTGCATTCCATCTCCCAGAAAACAGCATTCTAACTGCCATGGATGTTGAGTTTCTGTACATCAACATCCCCCATAAGGATGGACTGCAAGCCATTAGAAACATCATTCCTGCCAACACCACAACAGATCTTTTCACTGAACTCTGCATCTTTGTTCTTACTCATAACTACTTCAGGTTTGGTGAGAACTTGTATCTCCAAATCAATGGCACAGCCATGGGCACCTGCATGGCTCCACAGTATGCCAATATTTTCATGGCGGATCTAGAACAGCATTTTCTGAACTCCTACCCATCAGCACTTCTCTTTTACTTAAGATTCATTGATGACATTTTTTTGTCTGGACCCATGACAAAGAAGCCCTTGAGAAATTCCACCAGGCTTTCCACAACTTCCACCCCACCATCAATCTAACTATAAATTATTCTACACAAGAAATAAACTTCTTGGACCCCACAGTACGGATACATGAGGGACACATAAGTACCACAATATACCAGAAACTAACAAATCAGCAAACATATCTACATGCCTCCAGCTACCACCCCAACCACATCAAACAATCCATTGTGTATACCCAAGCCCTCCCCTATAGTTGTTTCTGCTCCAACCCCTCAGATAGAAATACTCACTTGAAAGATCTGCAACAGGCATTTTTGCAACTACAATATCCTCCTGATATGGTGAGAAAGATGATTGGAAAAGCCAGAATGATACACAGGGACAGCTAGCTACAAGACAAGCCCAAGAAAAATAACAACAGAACACCACTGGAGGTCACCTACAGTTCCCAACTCAAGCCAGTTAATTGCATTAATTACCTACAACCCATGCTGGATAGTGACATTTTCCTTACACAGGCACTGGGGGGAGGGTGACCTTTCCTTGCTTGCAGGCAACCTGCTGACCTAAAACAACCTCTCACCCACAATGACAAACTATTTAACAGTAACATGGACTCTGGTTCCTGCAACAAACCAAGATGCCAACTTTACTTTCATATAGATCCTAGCAACACCATCAGTGAAGCCAGCAGCATCAGCCATATCATCTCAGGTTCATATTCCTGCTCATCCTCAAATGTTATTTATGCCATCACGTTTCAACAATGCCCTTCCACCCTTGACATTGGACAAACAAGCCAGTCCCTTTGTCAAAGAATTAATAGACATAAGTCTGACATTAGGAACCACAACATTAAAAAAACAGTGGGGGAACATTTTAACCTTTCAGAACATTCAGTTGTTGACCTAAAAGGAGCAATTCTCTTACTAAGGAATTTCAAAGGGAGATTAGAATGAGAGACGGCTGAATTGCAATTGATAATGAAGCTCACAACAATGCATCCACCTGGAATGAATCGAGACCTAGGTTTCCTGTCTCATCACCAATGATGATTTCACCATGCCTATTATTCCTCTGTACATCTCACCTAAATCCAATCATTCCTGCTATTGTAATTCACCTGCTAATGTCATTCAGCATCTGAAATCACTCCACTTTCCAATAAATGGACTCCCATTCTAGCTCTTTCTGAAGAAGTAAGCAGTGACTCACGAAAGTTCAAACCCTGCCACATATTTTGTTAGTCTTTAAGGTGCTACTGAATTCTTGCTCTTTTCTATGGCTACAGACAGACTAACACGGCTACCCATCTTGATCTATGTTTTGATTGAATTATTTTATATATTATTTAAAATACTGATTTAATGTTTGGATGTATTGATAATTTCATGCTTACTGCCTCGGGGGATCCTGATAAGATGGAAAGGTGGCATAAAACTGTTTTAAATAAATAAATATGTTTTGGCTCCAGTTTCATTCTCCAGCATCTCCAGGTAAAAGGATTGTGTAAAATGATGTGAAAGCACTGAGGCCCCAGAGAACTGATGCCTGTCAGAATATACACAATACTTATCTTGATAGACCAGTTGTCTGAATCAGTGTAAGGTAGCTTTATGTGCTCAAGAGGAATCAGAACTATAGATATATGAAAAGCAAGAGTTGGTCTGCTCTTAAGGTGGAATGCCCATTTCTGTGATCTCCAAACCATCTTAAAATAAAAATACAGTTCTACAATCCTATTGATTGCAATGAAAAAAATTAATAAAATGTCATATGCCATGACAGTGTATATCTTATTGCCATAGCAACAGACAGGTACTGAATAGGTTAAGCTACAGATCACACATTTACTTATTTAAAGACTTCAGTGAAATAGGGCACTTAATAAAGCTTATCATAGCTTGTTCTATATAAGCAGGACAATCCAATGAAAAGGCAGGTCAGATGCTGGATGCTTCCCTGGTCGTCTTCTGTTAGCAGAGTCCTTGCAACATTTCAATAAATTGATTGATTGATTGATTGATTGATTTGATTTCTAGGCCGCTCTCCCCACATTTCGCAGGCTCAAAAATATTATTCTTTAAATATTATTCTTGGCTTCTAGTGTTAAAGAGTCTGCAAGATAACATTTTGTCTTTTGGTAAGGAGTCTTCATTGTGATGTTTGAAATATCATATATAAATTTTTAATCCATTCACATAAACCCTTTTGGATCTGCTCTACACACACACATACACACACACACACATGTTATGAGGAAATCAATAAAACATGCACACTGAAAAAATACACTCCTTAGGGTTTCTAGTCCTAAATCAAAATTATACGCACAGAATGTGCTGGAGTTTTCATTCAGGCATTGTGTGGTAGCACAATAAATAAGAGCTACCAAATACTGGGATCTTAATTCAGAAGTTATTTCAGAATAATATTAAATATCAGGGCTTTTTTTGTAGAAAAGGCCCAGCAGGAACTCATTAGCATAATAGGCCACACCCAACAGCAGAAACTTATTAGCATATTAGGCCACACCCCTGGCAGCACAGCTCCCTCCCAGGATCGGCTTCCCCAGGTGCTCCGTGGCTTGCGGGGCAAATGGGGAACACGAGGGAAGAAAGGCAGTTTCTGGATCGGCTTCCCCAGGTGCCCTGCAGCAGGAGGGGAGGCAGTTTAAACTGCCTATCCTCCCTGGATCGGCTTGGCTTGTGAGGCACCTGGGAAACCTGGGGGGGGGGAGGCTGTAGGCGTGGTCTGACCACTATGCCCTGAAGGCTCGTCTGATGGTGTCTCCCCAACTCGGCTTCCCCAGGTGCCCTGCAGCAGGAGGGGAGGCAGTTTAAACTGGGTAGCGAGCGTATTTTAGCTCGCCCGCGAAGCCTGATGGACCCTCAGCGGTTCCTGACAGCTTTGCGGGATCCCATGCCTTCCAGCGACTCATTAGACGGGCTGGTCGAGGACTGGAATAACCGGCTCTCGGCGGCCATCGATGAGATCGCTCCCTGACGCCCTCTGCGCCCCCGCTCTAAGCTGGCCCCCTGGTTTACTGGGGAGCTGAGGCTGATGAAACGGGAACTCAGATGGCTAGAGAGACGGTGGCGGCGATCTCGCGACGAAGTATCAAGAGCTTCTTATAGGACGTTTATGAGATCCTATGAGATGGCAATCAAGGCCGCTAAGAGGAAATTCTATGCGGCTGAGGTTGCATCTGCTAGCTCTCGCCCGGCCCAATTATTTAGAACTATTAGGTCTCTAACTAAAGTGCCTCAGAGCACATCAAATGATAGGGAATTGGAAATTGGCAGTGAGGCATTTGCGAGCTATTTTGCAGATAAAATCTTACTGCTCCGCCGCGATCTCCCAGCCACAGTTGAGACAGTGCGCAAACTTGAGGCTCCATGCATGTCTTCTGGTTCCATCTTGGATCATTTCAGCCCCCTCAGTCTTGAGGAGGTTGACAGGTTGCTCTTGACTGTACGCCCAACCTCGTGCAACCTTGATCCCTGCCCCTCGTGGCTTATAAAATCTTGCCACGAGGGGTTGTGTGGTGCGCTTTGGGAGATTATTAACAAGTCCTTCTTGGAAGGGCTCTTCCCGGAGGTGCTCAAGGTTGCGATGGTCCATCCCCTCCTCAAAAAACCATCTCTGGACCCGGCTGTATTGGCCAACTATCGGCCGGTGTCTAACCTGCCCTATTTGGGCAAGGTATTGGAGAGGGCGGTGGCAATCCAGTTGCAGAGCTTCATGGATGACACCTCCATGCTAGACCTGTTTCAATCTGGCTTCTGACTGGGTCATGGGATGGAGTCAGTTCTGGTTGCCCTCACGGATGACCTCTGAAGACATCTGGATCGAGGCGGCATGGCAGCACTGGTGTTGTTAGATCTGTCGGCGGCTTTTGATGTGGTCGACCACCAGTTGCTGACCCACCGCCTCGCCAATGCGGGGATACGGGGGCTTGCTTTACAATGGTTTGCCTCCTTTCTCCAAGATCGGGGACAGAGGGTTGCGCTCGGGGAACAGACCTCCCAGAGGCACCCACTGGTGTGTGGTGTTCCTCAAGGGGCGGTTCTGTCCCCGATGTTGTTTAACATCTATATGCGCTCCCTCGCCCAGATTGTCAGGAGGCATGGGCTGGGGTGTCATCAATATGTAGATGACACCCAGCTCTATCTGTTGTTGGGCAGCCGGTCCGGCTCTACCCCAGATGACCTGGAGCGGGCGTTGTAGGAGGTTGCGGGCTGGCTCCAACTGAGTCGACTGAAATTGAATCCTCTGAAGACGGAGGTCCTGTGCCTGAGTCGGACCGGATCGGGGTTGGGGCATCCACTTCCGTCCTTCGGTGGGACGCCATTGGTGCCAGCTCCGAGGGTCAGGAGTTTGGGTGTGCTCCTGGACTCTGCCTTGACGATGGAGGCCCAGGTAGCAGCCACTGCCAAAGCAGCCTTTTTCCATCTACGGCTGACTAGGCAGTTGGCCCCCTTCCTCGAACGCGAAGACCTAGCCACAGTGATCCATGCTATGGTCACCTCACGTCTTGACCACTGTAACGCTCTCTACTTAGGGCTGCCCTTGTCCCAGATCTGGAGGCTGCAGCTGGTGCAGAATGCTGCGGCCAGGCTGTTGACAGGTCTCTCTTTGAGGGACCGTGTCCAGCCTGTGCTGCGGATGCTGCACTGGTTGCCTATAGCATACCGGATCAGGTTCAAGGTGCTGGTGCTAACCTTTAAAGCTCTTTATGGTCAGGGGCCTGCCTACTTGAGGGACCGCCTTTCCCCATATCAGCCCCAGAGGTTACTGAGGTCAGGCACTCAGAATCGCCTGACTTGCCCCGGTCCAAAAGAAGCCCGTCTGACCTGTGCCAGGGCCAGGGCTTTCTCGGTGGCGGCTCCTTACTGGTGGAACGAGCTCCCGGATGACATCAGGGCCCTGCGGGATTTATTGCAATTCCGCAGGGCCTGTAAGACGGAGCTCTTCCGCCAGGCTTTTAAATAGGAGCCGCCATCGGGTAGAGAACTGGTTATTAACATCGCCCTGGTCCTGGGGAGGGTACCCCTGGCTATTAACATCGCCCTGGCCCTGGGGAAGATACCCCTTCTGCCTCCGCTTATCAGATAACTCTGAAGTCGCCATCTTGGAAATTTTATTGTAATTTATTGTAATGTTTTTAATCGATTTTTTATTGTAAACCTTTATGGTATTTGGATTTCTGTTAGCCGCCTAGAGCTGGTCCGCTGGCTAGGCGGGGTATAAATTGAACAAATAAATAAATAAATAAACTCAGAAGCCAGCTGGAGCTCTGTTCCTGTGCGTTCCTGCCCAAAAATAGACCTATTTTGTAAATAACATACTGTTAACTCATAGACATTTCAATTTCCTAGACTGGAAGGAGTTACGTGTTTTTTTTTCAATATATCCAGAGCAGGAAACCAGCCAGAGAAGCAATGAGGCCTTTGGATAACAAAGGAATCAAGGGATTGCTAAAGGAAGATAGCAGAGAAGCTCAATGAGTGTTTTGCTTTTGTGTTCACTGTGGAAAGTGTGGGGCATGGACCCATGCCACAGCCCCTATTTTCAGAAAGGGAGTCTGAACAACTGAGCCAAATTGAAGTGACCAGAGATGAAAGGGAAATTAAAAACGGATAAGTCTCCAGGTCCTGATGGCATACACCCAAGGGTTCTTAGGGAACTCAGATGTGAGATAGTTGACCTACTAACCCATATATGTCACCCATCACTAAATTCAGCTGCTGTATCAGAAGACTGGAGAGTAGCAAATGTGACACCATTTTTAAAAAAGGGATCCAGAAGGGAACCAGGAAATCACAGGCCAGTCAGCCCAATATCTGTCCCAGGCAAATTAGTAGAAACTGTAATCAAAGATAGAATTCTTAGGTGCATAGAGGTGCAAAGCCTGCTGATGAAAAATTAGCATGGCTTCTGCAAAGGGATGTCCTGCCTCACCAACATTTTGGAGTTCTTTGAGAAAGCAAACAAGCCAGTAGACATTATATACCTGGACTTTCAAAAGGTTTTTCATAAGGTACCTCACCAAAAACTCCTGAATAAATTTAGCAGTCATGGGATAAGAGGACAGGTTCTCTTACAGATGAAAAACTGGTTAAAGGACAAGAAGCAAAGAGTAAAAATAAATGGACAGTTCTCACAATGAAGGGAAGTAAGCAGTGGGGTCCCAAAAGGAATTTGGGACTGGTAGTATTTAATTTATTTATAAATAAATAAATGGATAAATAAATGAAAGAAAAAATAAATAAATAAATAAATGGATAAATAAATAAAAATAAATGGACAGTTCTCACAATGAAAGGAAGTAAGCAGTGGGGTCTCAAAAGGAATTTGGGACTGGTAGTATTTAATTTATTTATAAATAATCTGGAACTAGGGCTAAGTAGTGTAGTGGCCAAGTTTGCAGATGACACAAAATTATTCAGTATGGTGTAAACCAAGGCTGACTGTTAAGAACTCCAAGAGGATCTCTGTAAACTGGGTGAGTGGGTGACAATGTGGCAAATGAAGTTCAGTGTTGGTAAGTGTAAGGTGATGCATACTGGGGCAAAAAAAATCCAACTTCAAGCATAGGCTAATGGGGTCTGTACTTACTGAGACTGAAAGGGAAAAAGATCTTGGGGTCATATGGATAGCTCAATGAAAGTGTCAACCCAGTGTGCTGCAGTGGTGAAAAAGGCAAACTCTGTGTTCAGGATTACTATGAAAGGGTTTGAGAATAAAACGACTGATATTGTAATGCCCCTGTATAGATCTATGGTATGGCCTCCTTTAAAATACCATGTACAGTTCTGGTCACAATATTTCCAAAAGGATATTGCAGAGCTAGAAAAAGTACAGAGGAGGGCAACCAAGATAATTTGGGGGTTGGAGCACCTTCTCTGTGAAGAAAGGCTGAAGAGTTTGTGACTTTTCAATTTAGAAAAGAGATGACTGGGGGGGGGGCATGATTGAGGTTTATAAAATTATGCATGGGGTAGAAAGAGCTGACAAAGAAAAAAAATTCCCCTGTCCCAAAATACTAGAACTTGAGGGCATCCAATGAAACTGATGGACAGTAGGTTCAGGATGGACAAAGGGAAATACTATATTACACAGAGGGGGATTAAAATGTGAAATTTCCTGCCAGAAGATGTAATGATGGCCATGGGAATGAACAGCTTTAAAAGGGGATTAGATAGATTCATGGAGGATAAGTCTATCAATGGCCACTAGCCATGGTGACTGAGGGGAACCTCTACATTCAGAGGCACTAAACCTCAGAATACCAGAGCCAGGGGACAACATTAGGGGAAGGCCTCAGCCTCTATGCCTAGAGGAACTGGTTGGCCACTGCATGAGACAGGATGCTGAGCTAGATGGACCACTGGTCTGATCCAGCAGGGTTCTTCTTATGTTCTTATTATAGAAGGTTCTAATAAATTCATTTTTAATTAGCTAAAAGCTTATCAAGTTTGATGGCTGAATAAAGGAGAATTTCAGTCTTTTCCCTTTCCAGTTACGTCATGTAGAACTAGGGTTTAGGTGAGGCAAAGCTAAGCAAATAAGCCTCCCTTTAAATTTTGTCTAAATCATGTCTAAAGAATCTGTTGCATCATCTGTTAATAAAACTTGTCACCTATGTTTAAAAAAATGTTCATTGATCCAGTTTTCTGTCAATAAGAGGATTGTCCTGTCTTACATTAGGAGGTGGCTCTGAGTAACCTCCTTACCCCTTTTGACTGATTCTATGATTTCCACTGAAGATGTCCTCAAAATGTAGTGATTCATGTTTTTCATTAATGAAACATGCTATATATTTTGAAAATTTCTTATCTTTAATTAATTTGCCAGTTACACACTATTAATTTATCTTATGTCTTCCTTTCTTTTTTTTCTGTCAGCCACTTTGGTGAATTAAACCAGTGTAATCTTGGCTAATTAATACAGAAATATGATTGACTTTAATATTAGGCCACTTTAGTTTCATCCTATTATCTAAGATTAGATATACAATTAAACACTTCCATGAGCAATGTAAGATTTACCTGCTTAGCCTTAAGCTGAGAAGAAATCAGTCTTCAAACATTAAAACAAGAATGTCCAAGTCAGTTTTTGGGTATCTGACTGCAGGAATATGGGCATTCTAAACTTTCTCACTACAAACTCCTAAAAATGTCTTATTGCAGCCTTTCTTTCAGTCTATTGCATTGGACAATGTTGTAGCAGCAGAGATCTCCAGCTATCTGCATCCTAGTGTATGACCTTAACCTTATCATTTTAACAGTTTAATCTAAATCTGAAGTCTCCTGATAAACACTGCCTTCTTGTTCTACACAACTGGACAGTGTATATTTACAAGTGAACCATTGCACAAAGGGAAAGGCTTATATACACTAGTTGCTTTTTCACTGAATGGTAAGCATAGCATCCCCTTTCATACCAAGTTAGATTTCCTCCAATTATACAGTGATTCATGCCTTCCTTTTAAACAATGATATAATCCAGCCATCTGGATGGAAGACTATTAATCCACAACAACAACAACCCCAAAGCTTGGAGCTCACAAATTGTGTTCTGGGAACTCTGGGATTCCTTAGAGTAGACCCTTATCAGGCATTCCTCAATGAGTAGATCAATAATGGCACAAAAGCTTCAGTGGAAGTCAGCTATTTTTTTCTCCAGTAACACACAGCTTCAAGGGAGTTTTGACATACACAAAAATCCAGAATTTCAGATGTGTATTCACACATTTAAAATGTTTAGTTATAAACCTTCTGCCAGCAAATGGGCAGGTGATATCAAGTAAGGAATGGCTAAATTTGTGGAAATGATAATATATACCGTATTTTTCGCTCCATAAGACGCACCTGATCATAAGACGCACCTAGTTTTAGAGGAGGAAAATGGGGGGAAAATATTCTGAACCAAATAGTAGGTAGGTGGGGGGGGGAGAGAAGGAAGGAAGGAAGGAAGGTAGGTAGGGGGGAGAGAGAGAAGGAAGGAAGGAAGAGAAAGGAAGGAAGGAAGGTAGGTAGGGAGGGAGGAGAGAGAGAAGGAAGGAAGGAAGAGAAAGGAAGGTAGGTAGGTAGGTAGGTAGGTAGGTAGGAGAGAGAGAGAGAAGGAAGAGAAAGGAAGGGAGGGAGGGAGGGAGGGGGGAGAGAGAGAAGGAAGAGAAAGAAGGAAGGTAGGTAGGTAGGGGGGAGAGAGAGAGAAGGAAGGAAGAGGAAGGAAGGAAGGTAGGTAGGTAGGGGGGAGAGAGAGAGAAGGAAGGAAGAGAAAGGAAGGAAGGAAGGAAGGTAGGTAGGGGGGAGAGAGAGAGAAGGAAGGAAGGAGGAGAAAGGAAGGAAGGAAGGTAGGTAGGGGGAGAGAGAGAGAAGGAAGGAAGGAAGAGAAAGGAAGGTAGATAGGTAGGGGGAGAGAGAGAGAGAAGGAAGGAAGAGAAAGGGAGGGAGGGAGGGAGGGAGGGGAGAGAGAGAGAGAAGGAAGGAAGAGAAAAGGAAGGAAGGTAGGTAGGTGGGGGGGAGAGAGAGAAGGAAGGAAGGAAGAGAAAAGGAAGGAAGGTAGGTAGGTAGGGGGGAGCGAGAGAGTAGGAAGAGAAAGGAAGGAAGGGAGGGAGGGAGGGAGGGAGGGGAGAGAGAGAAGGAAGGAAGGAAGAGAAAGGAAGGAAGGTAGGTAGGTAGGTAGGAGGGAGCGAGAGAGAGAAGGAAGAGAAAGGAAGGAAGGAAGGAAGGAAGGTAGGTAGGGGGGAGAGAGAGAGAAGGAAGAGAAAGGAAGGAAGGAACAGGAAGTTAGGGAGGGAAGAGAGAGAGAAAAGGAAGGAAGGAAGACAGAAAGAAAGACAGACAGACAGACAGACAGAAAGACAGAAAGACAGAAAGAAAAAAAGGGTGTTTCCCTCCCCACCCCCTTGCTTGGGCCTGAGTGGCTTAACGCCACTCAGGCCCAGCTCTTCCCTCCCTACCTCCCCCCCCCTGCAGCCCAGGAATGGTGAGGGGGGGAGGGATGGGGCTTCTCCCGAGCCTGCGGCCAGCCGGCCCGGGAAAGGTAAGCAGGAGAGGGAGGAGGTTTCTCTGGTCCCCTGACCTCACCCAGCTAATGATTTCCTGTGGTAGGCAGCGAGCACGCCCGTCTAGCCAAAGCCGCTCTTGTACACTGAGCTTTGCTGCCTACAGAGAAGCAGCGGCAGCGGCACTTGTGGGAGAGTGAGCAAAGTGGCCATCTTTTCCTCCACCGACCCCTGCAGCTGTGGCTTTATCAGGGGAAGGCCTCCGCCTCCCTGCCCTGTTGTTGGCCCACCGACCCCCTGCATAATTTGATATTCTATCATGCCCCCTTAGTTGTCTCTTTTCCGAACAGAAAAGTCCCAGACTCTTCAGCCTTTCCTACTAGGGAAGGGGCTCCAACCCCCTAATCATCTTAGTTGCCCTCGTCTATACTTTTTCCAGCTCTGCAGTGTCCTTTAGGAGGCACAGCAACCGGTGCTGCCTGCAGTATTCCAGATAAGGCCACACTGTAGCTTCTTACAAGGGTGTCACAATAGTGGCTGTTTTATTTTCAGTCCCTTTCCCCTGGTCCCAGCGGTTTTAGGGTTTGATAAATCAACACCAGCATGTATACCACTTAACAACAGAAGCAGTAGTGGTAGGGCAAGATGGATGACATGACATCAGTGTTCCCTCTAAGCTGAGTTAATGTGAGCTAGGTCACAGTTTTTTTAGCCTCCGGCTCACACATTTTTGTCTTTGCTCAGGAAGGATGGCTCCCGAGCAAACTAATCGATGCAGTAGCCAAATCACTCACTCACAACTTTAATGCCAGCAGCTCACAAAGTAGAATTTCTGCTCACAAGCCTCCACAGCTTAGAGGGAGCACTGCCTTATCTGTATATCACCACAAGGCAGTTTCCCCTTACAGAACAGAAGTCCTGCAACGCCAAGGAGGGAAAAAGGAATACGGTGCCAATCCAGAACCCCACAAGATGCCAGTCTCCTGGATTCGACTAGTTAAAAAGTCTTAGCAGAGGGGGGGGGGCTGGATCTGGGCAGGGAGGGAAGGGAATGCTCAAAAGAAGGGGGGGCGCAACACAGACCTTCCAACAGCTCTGACGCTTCTGCTCTCCCTAAACTGTCCTCTCAACACCCCCCCCCCAAGATTATCTATCCAAATGGGCGCACAAGTGCTAAGGCGGGGGGGGCTACCTGTGCCCCCTCCCTCTGATATTCCCACCATACCTTCGACGACCCTGTCAAAGTTTGCAGAGAAGAGGAGTTTGAGGCTCCGAGAGAGAGAGAGAGAGAGAGAGAGCTGCTGGAGGGTGAAGTAGACCAGCGGCACAACAACCCATCTTCACTCGGCCGGGCTCCTCCGGCAGGCGGCAAAGGCGGCTGCGGGTGCCAGGTGCTGTCTGCCAGGGACGCGGAAAGGGGTGCTAGCTGGCGACCCCCCCACCCGAGGCTCCCCTGGCTCCCCGTCGCAGCCTCTGCTGCTGGCTTCCGGCTCGGGGACCTGACAGAGCTGGCAGTGATGCTCCAGGGTCGCTCTGGGGTCTAGGGACTAGGGCTGTCTGCCAGGGATGCGGAAAGGGGCGCTAGCTGGCGACCACCCCCCCACCCGAGGCTCCCCTGGCTCCCCGTCGCAGCCTCCGCTGCTGGCTTCCGGCTCGGGGACCTGACAGAGCTGGCAGTGATGCTCCAGGGTCGCCCTGGGGACTAGGCTGGGGTCGCCCTGCCCCGTTTGGCACCCGAGAGCCCTTTTGGCACCACTGTGGGAGGACAGGGAAACCCGGCCCAGGGGAGAAAGAGCAAGTGCGGAGGAGGAGGAGCCGCAGAGGCGCTGCTGGCTTCAGCTAGGGACTCGCCTCGCCGACCTGTGGTCAGTGGCCTGTCCCTGCCAGGCCGGCTCACCGGCGCCCTCTCGCCGAGGGGCAGGGAAGGGAGGGGCCACGGCCACCCACCCTGTCCGCCCACGGGGGCTGGGAGCAGAGGCGCGCTCGGCCGGCTGGCTCGAGAGGCGCCCAAGGCGAGCCACGGGAGAGACTCAGGAGAGACACAGCAGCCCGGGATCAGGAAGGGAGGCGGAGCTGGCGCCGCGGCCACCGGGCAAGAGGAGGCGGGGATTGCGGCCGCCAGGAAGGAGGGAACTGCTCAGGGGAGTAGTTGCAGGCCGTGGTCTGCGGTATGCGCCAGCCTCGGGGGGCGTGAAAGTGCCGGTCTTCCCTTTTGGCCGCCCTCGCACGGAGAGGCGGCTTAGAGCAGGACTTGTCGGGGGTGCGTCCCTTTGCTGCGGCAAAAAAAAACCCTGGGGGGAGAGGCCGCTCACTGGCCCTGGGAATGAGTCTCATCCCACTAACTTGTCCCCCCCCGCCCAAAAAACACCCCCCACTAGCTGCAGGCGCAGCGCCTGATGCTGCCGGAGCCTTGCAGAAAACAGGCGAGGACTCCGTTTCTTTGCAAGCCCGCTGGAGCCTTTCAGCATGCGGAGCATTAAAGTGGCTTTTGGCCATGGGTCGGGCTCGGGAAAGGTGAGCGGGGGAGGGAGGGGGGTTCTCCCCCGGCAGTATTCGCTCCATAGGACGCACACACTCCCCTCCCCACTTTTTGGGGGAGAAAAAGTGCATCGTATGGAGCGAAAAATACGGTAATAATTTTGTGATGTGGTTGTTCTTTGGTGGAGATATAGTTGGGAGGCTGGGCTTTCTGCTGGGCAAAGGCTTATCCATCCCTTCTATTTCAAACTGGTTTGATAGGCACCAGACTTTAAAGTAGATGCTATATTATGTTTTGACTCAGAAAAAAACAGTTTGGTGTAGTGGTTAGGAGCACAGACTCTAATCTGGGAGAACCAGGTTTGATTCCCCACTCCTCCACATGAAGCTCGAGTGACCTTGGGTCAGTTATAAATTCTTTCAGAGCTGTTCTCTAACGAGCAGTTCTCAAAAGAGCTCTCTCAGCCCCACCTACCACAAATGGTGACTGTTGTGGGGAGGGAAAGGCAAGGAGATTGTAAACCACTCTGACACTCCTTCGGGTAGTGAAGGGCAGAGTATAAATTCAATCTTTTATTCTCTTTTTACTAACCACCAAATTGTTCAGCTGGTTTTGACAGAGGCTGTTCTGTAATCAGATTGAAGTGTTGTGGTGCTGCAAAGGTGACAGCTGAAAGAAACCAGCAACATATGTTGGACTACTAATGCTGTCCTCATTAACTGAGTGTGGTGGGTTTGATCCCCCTCCTTCTCCATTTTGCACATATGGTAAAGGGAATGAATGTGATGAGTTTAACAGTCTGAAACAGGAGAGGAAGTAATCTTTTCATTCCTTTCAGTCTAGCAGCTGAATGGCTTGGTATTTCCTCAGGGGCCCATCATGGCTTCACTAGGGCTCTATCCTTGTTGCCAACCCATGATCTCATTGCAGTAGCAGAAGAAATAAAACATACAAGGTGGGGAACCTGCAAGGACTCTGGGGGAGCATCTAATTCCCCCTACTCCTATTATTTCCTCTTTCTCTTCCCTGAAAAACCACATCGCCTTTCCCCTTTTCCTGCTTCTTTCTCCCCTTCCCACCCACCAGCCAGCCTACCTTTTATCTGACCTTCATTGTCAACTTTATTTTCTTACTTACTTTATTTATTTATTTGTTCAATTTATATCCCGCCTAGCCAGCGAATTTATGTCTTGTCTTCCTCCACAGTCAGGACCCCAGAGTGGCTTATAGCATCCTTGTCCCCTCCATTTTATCCTCACGACAATCCTATGACGTAAATTAGGCTTAGAATGTGTGACTGGCCCAAGGTCACCCGGTAAGCTTTCATGGCAGAGTGGGAATTCAAACCCAGGCCTCCCAGATCTTAGTCTGAAACTCAGACCATTAAATCACACTAGCTTTTGTGAGGTAGCTGCTGCTGAACAGTAGCAAGCAGCCAGTCCTGAGTGAGCCATGCTAGTTGGGTGGTTTCAACCTGATGATTGCTGCCAGGCCTCGTCCCTTTGCGTCCTCTCTCAAAGGTCAAAAGAGCTCTGGAAAGGGCCCTCCCTTTTATTGACAAACACCAAGGCTGGCAATGCTCTTGTGACCACTGAGAGGTTTTTAAAATTCTATAAGGCACTGCCTCTATCTTTGTGGGGGGGATCCTCCATTATAAATAAATAAATTATAATTATTTTTTAAGATTTCAGATCTTTCTACAAACCTGGGACTTTTTCAGGTTTGTACAAGGATCTTATCTTGAGAGCCAGTTTGGTGTACTGGTTAGGAGCATGAACTCTAATCTCGGAGAACCGGGTTTGATTCCCCGCTCCTCCACATGCAGCTGCCAGTGAGACCTTGGGTCAGTTACAAGTTTTTTCAGAGCTGTTCTCTCAAGGCCAGTTCTCGAAAGAGCTCTCTCAGCCCCACCTACCTCACAGGGTGTCTGCTGATGAGAGGGAAAGGGAAAGGAGATTGTAAGCTGCTCAGAGACTCCTTCGGGTAGTGAAGGGCAGGGTATAAATCCAATTTCATCTCTTTTTCTTCTTCATCTGTTCATGGCTCCAGTCTCTGGATTTAAATATCCACGGATTTGTCCTTGTTGAGAATTAGATGTATTGATTGAACATTTTAAAATGTTCTCAGCTAATGGAAACCCATAGGCTGTTTACTCTGTGGCACTGATGGTGATAAAAAGCAAAACTGGGAAGAAGTTTTGAAGAGAATGGCTAATTCAAGGGGCGGAAAGGCTTTAATGGTTAGGGGCAGATTAGAATCTGAGAGAAGCAATCATGACACTGTAAGTGAGACATCTGGGACCATTTCTTTTATTTATGGTACCAAGCATGTTTATCTGTAGCTGTACTGTCCTTATTTACTGCCTCTCTGATAAAAGATGCTGTTTGTCTTCATCAGAAACTTCTTAGTGAAAGCCATTAGTCATACCACCCCCTTTTTAATCCAACCTTTCTTCTTTTATATAATAAAGTCTCTCAGGCTGACTTAAGATGTTCCCTTCACCATCCACCTCCTCTGCACTTGTACCAGGATGTTCAGATGTCAAGCAAAGTTATATTCTTTGAATAGACAAATCTTCACAGGATAGATTTATTATTGATGAGGACAGTTTGTTCTTGGTTTATATATGATCTATTACTGCTTATATTATTCACTGGATAATGAAATGAAATAACAAGTTCATTTAACTGGTCAGCATAACAGAAAACCTGAGTGAAAAATCTTTGAGTGGCATATAGTCATAAATACTATAGCAGGTGCATTTTTTTATTCTAAACTCTTTTTAATAGGAACAACACCCAAACCCTGCCTATTTACTAATCCCTGCCTAATCAGGATGCTTTGAAACCCCTCTACCTAAAAATCCACTCTTTCTTCCAACTCCCCAGTTGCTCAGCATTTGAATTGTTTCTTTTTCTTCTTCTAACGTTCCAATCTTCCACCCAACCCCACTCAAAGGTGATTGACTATAACTGGAGGAGGCAATCTCTTCCTTGTCCATCACACCATTATTCTACAAAGTACATTACTCTGCATGTCTTGAATGGTGGCAACTCTGAGTACTCTGTGAAACTTTAAAAGTCTTGGCTGGATTGTAGTCTGTTATTGGTTTATGATGCATGTGCAGCCATACTGCCTATGCAGCCAGATGTGAGTGGTGATATTCTATTACATAGGTGTGGTCATTCACATTCATGAGGTTATTGGGATTTACACCACCATCTTAAACCCTGCATTTGAATGACACAAGACAGCGGCTAAGTCCTATTCCAGTGCATTCTCTCCTCTAGATCACTGCTGTCATACAGAATCATAGAATCATTGAGTTGGAAGGGTGATCTAGTCCAACCCCCTGCACAATGCAGGAAATTCACAAATACCTCCCCACACACGCCCCCAGTAACCCCTTTTCCATGCCCAGGAGATGACAAAAAAAAAAACTTCCAGGATCCCTGGGAAAACTGGACTGGAGAAAAATTGCTTCCTGACCCCAAATTGGTGATCAGCATTTCCCTGGGTGTGTATGATGCACCACACAGGCTGTGTCATGGTGAATGGGGGATTGCTGCTGTGTGGGGCAGTCAATCTACATAAACAGCCTGTCTTGAGTGATTACGTTAAAACCTCTGCTGTACCTGGGACTTCTTCTTGGGCTTTCAAAAATTTATGTCATTCTCCACTCCATGTTATTCTCGGAATAACAACTCTGTGAGATAGGTTAGGGTGAGAGAGAATAACTGGACCAAGGTCAGTCAGCATGTTCCCATGGCACAGAGGGATTTGAACCTAGGTATCCCGGGTCCTAGTCGGACACTCTAACCATTAACACCATGCTTGCTTCCTAGCCGCATGTGCAACTTGAACTAGTTACTCTGGATATTCAGTTCTTTACATTTCACAGCCTGTCAGTTTTTGTATTTTCTATAACTGGTTGGGATTCAGAGCCTGACAGCTCAGCCATCATGCACAACTGTAACCTTTGCATCTTCCTTTATGAAAATGTAAGAATACTTGTTTATTATTTGCATATGCTAATTTATGACAATAGACATATCTGCCATATGCCAGTTTTGCTCATATGTGCAGGGCCTTCTGCAGTTGCCTCCTTGGAAATGGGCAAAACCGACAAATGACATAATTGTGTGTTCTCTGCCGTGACCCTCACCTTATTGAATGCTCTGCCTGATGAGTTTAGGAATGCTCCCACTCTCTTGGTATTTGACAAACTGTGCAAAGTTATACAGAATGGCTTTTTAACACAGGTAATAGGGCAGTACTGTAACAAAATGGTTCAGAATGATGCTTCAGTAAAGGAATAGAGACTGGACTATAGTACTGTGTATAGTACATACTGTCTGTTGTAAGTATGAACCTGCTATGGTATCTCTGCATTGTTTAATGTGTCATATTAATGCTTATGCTTTGTTTTAACTCTCTTTCAGATTTCTGCAATCTAAATCCTTTGGATGTCACACCCCTTTGATTATATTGACTTACAGTGTGTAATCTGATGAGTCATAGGCCTATTACGCACGCATAGCTTATTGCAGATTTTCCGAGCAGTAAGCCTTTAAGCTTGACTTCAGATTCTGTGCCTGCCTTATGCACCATTCTTTTTTCACTGGTGTATTTATTATGCAGCTACAAAAAAAACAACTTTCTAAATCAGTGTGGGAATGTCACTTGTGATGTATGGGGAGTGGCATCCAAAGGTTTTTATAAAGAAATTATGCAATTGCCATATCACAGCTGCGCCGCAGCATCCAGGAAGCGCCTTCCATTTAAATTCTCATGGTTCTGTTTTTGCATGTGCATTTTAGCATTAGTTCATTGAATGAAAGGAAACACAAAGGAATGTAGGCAAAGGGGGGAAATGTTGAAACTAACAAGATTATTTTTTTTTTAAAAAAGTGACAAGAACAGCTGCAAAGCCCCATTTCCATATTGCCAAGCACTTGGAGATTCTCTGCTGTGTTATTGGCTACTGTGAAAAATGAGAAAGAGCCACACAATCTCATAATAGCCTGCCATTTGGCGGGGAGGGCGGGATATAAATCCAAATAAATAAATAAAATAAATAAATAATATGTCGGACCACATTGAGTGTACAGAATGCATGGTAGAACCCAAAGACACTGGCATTACAAGCTTTGATTGTTGGCAACGTGTATGCATGTGCATGCACACCCATGCAGTCAGCTGTAACTCCACTATGCTTTGCACAGGGCTGCAATTTATATGGGGAAGGCAAAAGCTCTGGAAAGCTTTTTAGTCTCATGTTACTAAATTTAAAAATATAGAATCATAGAATTGGACCCTGGATGACCTCCAGGGTCATCTAGTCCGATCCCTTGCACAATACAGGAAATTCACAAATACCTCCCCCATAGCATAACTGCACAGGAATGCTAATTTCCTGGGTCCCCCCCCCCCTTTGCAAATTTGTGTGGTTTTCGCTTTATGATTCTCTTTCTTTTTTTTTAAGTTTTATTCTACTTTTTAGTAACACATATAACATTTATCTTGATTCTTTAGTTCTAGCACATATTCCTTATTATTTTACTCTTTGACAAGGTTCAAGATAAACTAAATCTAGACAGATATATAAATATGCACAACAAAATCAAATAGTAGTATTACACCAAGCTTAGATCTAAATATCTAAATAACCCAACACCGTCACAACTAAGAGTACATGTTTCTAGTACATTACTAAATTACACTTTTGAGTCATTCATTTATTTTTAAACCATTCATAAAATTTCGACCATGTATTCTCCAATATTTTCTTCTCCTTTTTGTGCACTATCTGGCTTAACTTTTCCATTTCGGCCGATTCCAATAATTTGTATATTATTGGGAGTAGTTTCCGCTTTCCATTTCTTTGCCCAGCTAATTCGTGCAGCAGTATTTATATAAACTATAACAATTGCATCAGCTTTATCAAGGCCCTCCAGGAGCATATTTAGTAAGTAAATTTTTGGTAAGAGTGGCAGATTAATATTTAAAACTTCAAATATCATCCTTTGTATCTTCCTTCAATAACTTTGAAGGAAGATACACATCTCCACCACATATGAAAAAATGTTTGTATGTTTTTCCCACATTTCCAACAGCAATTTGAAGCATTAACATAACATTTGACTATCCTGTCTGGAGACCAGTGCCATCTATAAAACATTATATAGATTTTATTTATAAGACATGGCACTTGTATATTTCAATGTTTTCCACATCTTCAACCATTCATCTAAATCAATTGTATGTTCAAAATCCTTCATCCATGATACCATAGTATTCTTTACTGTTTCCTCCTGCATCTCATCTACTAATAATATTCTGTATATCTTTTGTATATTTTTCTCCTGCAAAATTAATCAAGCTCTGTCCAACTCAGTCCTTGAGTCTAAGAAACCTGTTCTGTTATCCTGATCATACCTTGATTGTAATTGAAGGTTTTCCCACCATGACAATTTAACACCATGTTTTATCCTCAAATTCTCTTCATTTTGTAAATTATTAGCTTTAGCTAGCAAGATCTCATATTTTGCCCTATTATAATTACTAATTAATGCAGGTTTTATAAATGCCTCGAGTGGAGAGACCCACTTAGGAATCTTCTGATAGTATATCTTTTTTATATTTAACCAAATTTTTATTAAGGCACCCCTTAAAATATGCTGATGGAAGTTGGAATGAACTTTTTCCTTCTCATACCAAATATAGGCGTGCCATCCCATATATAGATCGTGACCCTCCAGAGCTAAACCTCTTAAATCCTCTAAATTTATCCAATCCTTGATCCAAACCAGGGATGCCGCTTGATAGTAAAATTTCCAATTTGGCATATCGAAGCCTCTTCTCTCTTTATCCTGTAACAACTTCCACTTTATTCTTGGTTTATTAGGATACCATACGAAAAACCTAATTGCTATATCCAGTTCTCTAAAGAAATTATTATTTTTTCAGAATATTTTGGGCCAAAAACAAAAATCTAGGTTAAATATTCATTTTTACTACCGCCAATCTACCCATCAATGAAAGTTATAATTCTTTCCAATTTTCAATATCTCTCTTAATTTCCACTAAAAGTTTGCAATAGTTGTTTTCTAAGAGTGCACTATTTTTATTAGTAACCCAAATACCTAGATATCGCACTCTCTTTACCACTTCCATTTTAGTTAATTCTTGAATTTTATTATTTAATTCTTGAGAACAATTTTCGGTTAATACTTTCGTCTTCTTATGGTTGATTCTCAATCCTGCCGCCTGACCATACTCTTTAATAGATTTCCATAATTGAGTAAGAGATTTAAGCGGATTTTCCACAATAAACAAAAGATCTTCAGCAAATGTTCGTACCTTGAATTCATAACCTTTCACTTTAAGACCTGTTATCTGATCATCCCCTCTTACATATTCATTCAAAGTCTCTAAAGCAAATATAAATAATAAAGGAGATAAAGGGCAGCCCTGCCTGGTTTCCTTTTGAATCTCAATACTATTTGTTAAATTCCCATTTACTATAATTTTTTCTTGTTGATTAGTATATATAGCCTTCACTATTGTTTGAAAAAGTGTACCACTATTCCAGTCTTCCAGCTTTTGTAACAAAAACCTCTATGAAATATTGTTGAAAGCTTTCTCTGCATCTAAAAAGACCATAGCTGCTTGTTTCTCCAGGTGTATTTCATAATACTCTAACACATCAATAAGTATCCTCATATTATCTTTCATGTGTCTTTTTGGCAGAAAACCTACTTGATCTGGATGAATAGTGTCTGTTAACACCTTTTTCAATCTTTCTGCTAGAATACTGGCATAAATTTTATAATAGACATTTAGCAGAGATATAGGTCTATAACAACTAACTGACTTTTTATCACTATCTGGTTTAGGAATTAATTGCTTATAATTGCTTGCTTCCATGTTTCCGGAATCTCTCCTGTATTACCTATTTTCTCAACTAAAGCCTTAAATGGGAGGCTTATCTGTTCTTCAAATGTTTTATAGACTTCTATTGGCAACCTATCCATACCTGGAATTTTTAAAATTCTTTTGTCTTTTAATTGCTTCTACTATTTCATACGTAGATATTGTATTACTTAACACCTGTTGCTGATTTTCCATAAACTTATTCTTATTTTTTCCCACCAAATATTCCTTCATTTGCATAACATTTTCAGCATCCTGTTTATATAATTCCCCATAATATTTCTCCACAATCCTTTTTAGATCTTGAATAAGATATTTTTGCTCACCATTCTCATCTTTTAAAGCCACTATCGTTCTCTTTTCCCTTTCTTTTTTTAATCTATAGGATAGCCATCTTGTAGGTTTGTTAGCATTTTCAAACAAATATTGTTTTGTATACTCAGGGGTCATTTCGAGCAGGAGCTCGGGGGAACTCAGCTCCGGGAGTTGGTGCCAGCCCCCCCCCCATGGGGGAATGCCGGCTTGTGTCATGGCTGCAGCAAAATGACCCCATCCCCTGGAAAGGTATTTGTTCCTCCGACCAGCCTTCTGAAGGCTTCAGCCACCACTGAAGCTACCCTCCCAGAATAGTGGTATTTCTGAGGCTTGGATTAGTAGCTGTCCCATCTCTGCCAGCTCTCTCTCTCTCTCTCTCTCTCTCTCTCTCTTTCTTTCTTGCCTTCTGACATACTTACAGTGATGTCAGGTGGTGCAGCATATGCAAATAAGTTATGCTAATGAGTTATGCTAATAAGCTCCTGCACGTCTTTTTCTATGAAATGACCCCTGTGTATACTCTATTTTTCTGGCTATTTCCTGGGTTAGAATTAAGTTCATTCTATTTTGTAACATTTTTAATTTCATTCTACTTGATTCATATTTATTACTCTAGAAAACCCAGACAAAAAGCATCGGAAAGCAAACTGAAGAGAGGAAAATCCATGCAGAACGGAAAAGAAAACCCAACAGCACGCACAGTAAAAGTGAAGGAAAATACTTGTGTATTATAGGCCATAGTGAGAAAGGTGAACTATAAATTCATTTATATATATTTATATTATACCATCCATACATAATTAACAAAAGAGCAAAACATTAAAATAAAAGCGCTTCAAGACTGGATAAAGTTCTTCTGTATTACTTCTTTTAGGTCTTTCTGCCACTTTTGATAGTGTTGCTCATGGTTACTTGATACTTCCATTAGGAAGCTGTATGGGGTGAATGTAACAGTATTTCATTGGTTTTGATCTTTCATATCTAGTAGAACCCATAAGCTGGTAATTGTAGATGTGGAATCAGAAACTTGGCCTTTAACTTGTAGTGTTTCACAGGTGACTGTACTTTTATTCATGTGGTTTAATATCTATATGTGGTCTCTGACTGAGATTATCTAAAACTTCCTCTCTCTTGTTTGTGACCTACATCAGTGGCTAGAAGAGATGGTCAAGTGGATGTGGATGAACAAGCTGAAAATGAATCCAGACAGGATGGAGGTGATGCTTGTTGATACAGCTGATATTCTAGAGGGAATTGGCCTTCCTGTTTTTGATGGGGTGAAATATATCCCTGGCTGGACAAATAAAAAGCTTCAGAATGTTCTTTGAAGTATAATTCGCTACTGTTTGAGAAAGAAGTTGGAACAGCAGCAAAGAATGCTTCCTTTCAGCTACAGCTAATTAAGAAATTGTCCTATCTTATAGTATCTTGGCTCATGTCACCCTAACCTTGAGTTTATTTATAGTCTCACACTGGGTCTAACAGCTAGGAAAGGGTGGCTATCATTTACACAAATTTAGAAACCTGGCTAAAATACATAAATAAATTACTTAAATAAGCAAAAAGCTATGGCAAACAGTAGCACCAGCTAAGGGCAAAATAGATACGATGAAGATGACGGATCTCTATCCATCTCTAAAAGGTTAACTGCACAAACATAAAAATCCAGTTCACATGGGTAAAGAACAAAGAATTTGCAGGGTAATCCAATGTAGCATTGCTCCACCCTGAGCATACATAATCCCCAAACAGAATTTCAGGAGCATTCTAAACTGCAGAAAGAGAAGAAAGGTGATAAAGTTGCACACTGCTGATGCAAATCAGTGGAAATTTCCTTCCACTAGAGTAACCCTGCTAAGGATTGTCCACCCAACTCTCCTCAGTTTTGTAAGTAAAACTTGTCTCCCCACATTGTTATTAAGGGGTGTGTGTGATATGTTCTTTAAAAACATGTGTGTTGCTTATAAATGCACATAAAATCTAGTTTTGTTCAGTAAAATGGAGTGAAATTGAGCACCTAAATTCCACTATCCTTTCCCTTTGCGGCAAAATTACAAATTATGGCTGTGTGAGCCAGCAATTTACCTTTTATGGACTGACAGAGATCCATGATCTTCATCACCCTAAGCTTGTTGCCCATGATGATACCAGCATACAAATATTTATCAAGAATGGTTCTCATGGGAAATCTATTATTAAGAACAATAATATTTATTAGGTGTTACACAATAGCTATTAATTTATTCTGATTTATAACTTGCCCTCAGGTGGGTAAAAACCATCATATAACCAATATTTCATCCTGATTATAAGGCAGAACAAAGAGGAGAAGCATAAAGGAGGGGAAAAAACAGAGCATAGTCCTCCACATGGGGATGCAAATGGGTATATGTTTTGTGCATGTGTAACTCAGGCAATACAAAGTTAAGAACAATTTTCCAAAAGGAAAAAAATACAAGACATATACTCTTCTTTCTAGTGAATGTTTCCACTGCACTTTTTTTTAGTTCTATTGTTATTATCAGTATAAAAGTCACTGTAATATCAATAGCATAAATCAGACTGAAAACATTTATTCCTAAAAAACCCACAAAATGTCTGGGAGTGAATCCATGTCTAACTCTAACAATAACTCCTCAGTGTTTAAAGAATAAGCTGTTTAACAAGGTGCCTTTTTAAATGAACATATCGTTAAAAAATTTCTTGCATATACACAGTTTACCTTCAGTTGTGCATAGCAGATCCATGTGTTCTAGTTTGGGGGGGGAGGGAGGGGAAATCTGCACAATCAGTCAGAAACCCTGCTGTACAAAAGCCCCACCTATTCCCACCCCCTTTCTAGAAACACTTAGCAGGCACCAGGGAAAGTGTCAGCGGGTGCCATGGTGGGCACCCTATTGGGGACCTGTGATCTATCCTTCCTGCCTTAACCTGGTGAGAGGCAAAAATGGTTCATGGCTGTATAGGTATTGATGATAGTTAAAAGTTTTCTCCCCATTATGGTTAACAATCCTGGGTTAGGGAATTCATGGAGATTTGAGGGTGGAGGCTGGGGAGGGCAGCCTTGGTTCCCTGGGCCTGACCTCTTTAGGGCCTTCCAAGTTGCTTTTTTTAGGGATGCCAGCCTCCAGGTGAAACCCGGGGATCCCTTGGAATTACAGCTCATCTCCAGAATACAGAAATCAGCTCCCTGGACAAAATGGATACTTTGGAGGGTGAAATCTGTGGCAGTGTACCCAACTGAGGTCCCTGTCCGCCCAGGCTTCACCCCCCACACCTCCAGGAGCTTCCCAACCTGAATCTAGCATCCCTATGCCCCCATCCCTGCTCGTGTTCAGGAGGGATCCTTGCAACCCTACTTTGAATTTTACACACACATCAATCTATGATTGTTTCAGATCTTTGAATACAACAGTGTGAGGAGGCAGGCCAGCCCCTTCCCCAAGCACAGGAAACCCACAGATAAGCACTGAATCTTTCAAAATATGCTTCATTTTGTTTTAGAGACAATAAGGAAGGAACCAAGATGTGTGGGTTCATATTCTTTCAACACTCTTGCAAGTTTCATTAGCAGCCAGAAGTCTGCTTCAGTTTGGTCTTTCTTGCAGTAACAGATAAGGCAATATAAATCTTACTTTGTCCTTCTAAGCAATGAGGATTTCATAGTGATTTACCTCTGATGTTTATGGTTATCTCTTTAGCACACAGAGCACATGGCAAATCATATAGAGGCAATGGACAAAGAAATGTATTTAAACACACTGGTTGCTAGCACACTGGTGCTAGCAACATACGAATGTCAGAATTTCCCCAGCATTTATTTACTTTGTTGGGATATAAGTGATGAAGATTTATCTCAAAAACCTCACCTTTAACTTTTTGAATATGACAATAGCTTGTACATTATTACCAAACAATGGTACATGACATACCTATTTATGAGTTATGACAGTATAGCGGTTCTGTCTCTGTTTAGCTTTATGGAAACCATTAAATGGTTTAGCATAGTTTATAAAAGACATAATAGCAAAGTGGGGTTTTGTTTTGTTTTGTTTAAAAGTTATATATTCTTCAACTAATTGGCCTGATTCTTTCTTCTGGCTGATTTTATTGACCTTCTGCTCTGTCCTTATGTGTCTTGACCAAAAGGGATCAATTCCCAATGTATGCATTCAGGAGATGTCAGCCCAAGTTGCTCTCCAACCAACTCAGCTTGGAAGCCCTTACAGGCATGGGAACATTTAAACATATTGACATGTGCATAGAGTTTGGGATGCCATTAATGCTAAACCTACAAATTTCCCACCTAATCTTATGACCAATAGTGCTTTCTACCAGGCACTAAATATAAAAATGTCACAAATGGATGCTTGTAATTACTTTGTTCACTCCCCCTCAAGGACTTAATAGAAAGAGAGAGCATTTTAATCTATAACGGCTTTACAAGCTAACAGGGCTAAAAGTTAATTAGAAATTAAGTCTGCATCCTGGGAAAATTATTTATGTTAAATTGTGTGTCACTATATAAATAATATACGTTCAAACAGACAATTGTAATTATTTTATGCTTAACGATAAACGGAACATATTATTCTGTAATAGCATCTTTTTGCCAAGTCCAGCTTCATTTTCTCACTCATAAAATTGAATGATGATGTTGCTTTATATGCAAGTCACAACTGTTTTATTTCACTTTCAGAACCTGTCCCAGGCTGAAGCCCCTTCCTATTGTCTAGCTCTTCCCAGCATTTTTAAAAAAGACATGCATATATACTGCACACATTGTGAATTAAGAAAAGTTTTGAAACCATCTATAAAATCTGTACATGAGATTTCAATAGCCTCCCTATTGCTTAAAAGATATCATACCACATTAGCCAGCCAGCTTTTTAAGAACAGCCAGAACAGTTTTAAAAACTGGCCATTTTTAAATACATTTACTGAAGAATTTCTCTGGTGAAATAGTAAATGATTATTTTTTTCTCACATTCATGTCTAGCAGTAACAAATACCAATGAAAAGCAGTGGGGGGGTTGTTTTTTTTTTAAATAATGATGTTACTGGGATCCTTTCCCCTTCTTTGTTAGCAGAGGTGTTGTTAATGCACTTCCCACATCCATTTAAATGCAAATCCTCATGCAAATAATCCTTTGGTGTGGAGAAGAAAAGAATGTGTTCAGCAGAAGACAAAGCTGGGAGAATCGTGGAAAGCATGAATAGGGTGTCAGTGGAGGGCTGTTCATTTTTTTAAAAGCCTTTTTGGAGCCCACGTGAAAACATATTAACTAGTGTGTAAATACCTTCTCAATAGATTCTTCCAGCATTGGATTGATCCTGCTATGGACAAACAAAATAAATGGACAGAAAAGATATGAACATGCTCTGGGCTCTTACAACAATATATACACCCCTAAGTGCATTTCAGATTTGTGTATCTTCCCATACTGCCTTTTCTCCAAATGAGTACAGTGTTCTGGAATTTCTTTAGACATTATTCAAATGTTTACATCATGAAACAATACTTTTTTTTTCCTCCAAAAGAACAGTAGAGAAAAATAAATAAAATTTATTTAGGCAGCTAGATAAAATCAGACCGTATTTAAGAACAACCACTCTGCTGAGGGATTATCCATATTCATGGACAAACTTCTAATTTATGCCATTTTATATGCTAACAGAATCTCACAATATTAAAATTATATAGCAAAGAGATTTATATTTTTGTTGCAGTGTTAATGGCAATATCTTGAGAGTGATTTAATTGATGTGAATCTAAGCTCCTATGAATGGAGAGAGCTTGCAGAAATAGATTTTCCCCATATTCCCACAGCTATCCCCATGCCTCCCATGAAGCCAACTGAGGGCTGATAATTGCAAACAGTAGGGCAGATGCTGGGGCCAACAGGTTGGGACTAGAGAAGTGTCCTGACAATCTTGTGTCAGCAGATTAGTGAACACCCCTTCCTTGAAGAGCTGTTTGGAAGCTACAATAGGTATATCATTCTGTAGCCAGGATGCTGATTAGAGCGGGTTATACAGAAACCATATCACGTCAGTCGTGTTCCACCTGCACCAATTTGCTTCCAGGCCTAATTCGAAGTGCTGGTATTGACCTTTAAAGCACTGTATGGCTTGTGGCCAGCATACCTTAAGTACTGCCTACTCCCATATGAATATATACAGCCACTATGTTAATCCGCAGAGGCTCTGCATCAGGTGCTTCTATCATCTGAGATTAGGCAGGTGGCAGAAATTCAAGATTCCTTTGATATACTGCAAGGATTCTACATAAAGCAAAGCTTCCTATGAGCAATATAACACGTAAGGAGAGTAACACCATCAAGACCCCCAATGCGGATCCAGGCGTCATTATTCTACCAGCTGACAAAGGCAATGCCACAGTGATCATGAAATCGAAAGAATACAAAAATAAGATCAGAGAACTTCTGGACCCCACCACATACAAAAAACTAAAATGAGATCCAACCTGCAAAATCACCAGGCAAATGAGCTCACTGATTAGGAATTCCTCACTTCATCCTGACATACACAAAAAACTAAGCAAGACAGAAGCACAGCCATCACGACTATATGGACTCCCTAAAATTCATAAGGACTCAGTCCTACTTCAACCCATCATGAGTGCCATTGGTTCCCATACATATGAATTAGCTAAATATCTGGCCAATCTTTTACAGAACCACATCGGAAAAACCACAATATACATCAAAGATTCAACACATTTCATCAACAAAATCAGTCCTCTGAAACTCAACCCACAAAACATACTTGTCAGTTTTGATGTGGCATCTCTTTTTACCAAGGTTCCGGTAAAAGACACACTCACAGTTGTGGGGGGTTTTTGAAAATTTTATTGCTTTTCTACACACACTATGTACACTACAAACACTACAACACTCAACACTACACTAAAATACAGCTAAACAAGGATAATAAGATTGCTTTTCTAGATTGATTAAACTTCCTTACAATTAAGGTTAATATAATGGAGCATGATTTTTATGCCTTCTCTTATATGCTGGTATTGAATAGATTAAATCAAATAAATGGTATTTTAAATTTTCTTAAACTCTCAAGCTAAACAAAGTGTTATTTCCCTTTCATTTTGCTTCACTTTGTCAAAGTCCCATTTGACTGCCAGGTGCTTCGAGGTAGCCACCCCTTTCTCGGATTCAGAGTTCTCCTTCGAAAAACTACTTGCTGCACTTTCGGAGCTTTTCACATCATGTATAATGCCTTCTTCTTCTTCCTCTGCTGTCTTTTTACCTCCTGCTGGGCTTTATTGCAATTCCAAAAATGTCTTTGCTTTTTTGACAGAGACAATCTTTTCCTTTTTCTGTTTATAATTGAATATAAGTCCTTCAGGTATAATCCATTAAGGGTAGAGTTTCTCTGCAAAAAATTAGTCAAACTTTTATATTTTTTCCTTTTTTTCTTATTTCAAATGGTATATCTTTTAAGACTCTGATTTCATCATCTTTGATTTTTAAGGTTGTCCCGTTTGTGTCCTTGAGTACCACGTCTCTTATAGATATCTTGGAGAATCTCACCACAATCTCCCCAGGTAGGTTTTTCTTCTTTACAAATTCAGGATATGTCCTGAAGATCATATTCATATCACTTTGTAGGAGATCCACTTGTAAACCTGTTATTGGGGCTAATGCTTCACAAGATTTCCTTCAAGTTCTCACCTTTCCATTCAGGGACACCTTGAAATCGTAGAACATACGCTGATTTTTCCATTGTAGTCATACATACATACACATACACAGACCTTTATTGGCATAAGTCAGGTTACAAAAAGAAACATAACCAGATGAAGAGGTAACAAGGAGAAATGAATTAATCATATGTATCTATGCATTGTACAATCAATCCTTAATTACCAAACTTAGAAATAAGTATAAGAAATAAGTTGGGAAAGTCAGTATTTGCTTCCGGTTTAGGAACCGGAAGTGTTGAAGATGTAGTTTTTGGAGAAGGTTTCGATCTCATCGCCATTCCCCCCCCCCCCCCCCGGCCAGTAATTGTTTACATTTCAGGAAAGTTCACAAGTTAAACAAAGTTTATCTATATATCCGCTTTAAGAAGAGCTTCACTCCACTTGATTGTCATCAGCAATGCCAGCAAACTGAGCCCCATGAATCTGTACTCAGTTCATTTAGAATGGGGGGGGGGGGTTAGGATGTTCCCTCTCCCTCACCGCTTTTAAATAAGGACTTCAGCTCTGCTTCAATGCATATCCAATTGAGTAGATTTTAACTCATGCTTTGTTCATTGCTGCGCTGAGATAAGGACTGCTTCATTTATGCACTTGATCCGTTGCTCACCTGACCGGTGTGCGCCTCTTGGAGCTATGGTGGCGCCACAGTAACAGGACTTTTCGGAGCAAAGGGGAGCCTTGATCCCTTGACTGTCACCTCAGGAGAGGCACTCCAAGCTGAGAGCCCCCTACCAGGGCTTTGGGGGGGTGGAATCATCCAGAACCCCATCCATCTGCTGGGCTATGGGCCACCCCAGTTGGAGCTCTGATGGAGTGTGCCTGCCATTCGAGTCACTGAAACTGGAAGTCGACACACTCACACTTGTTAATCAGATTTTTCCAGAGAACATAACAACCTTATTCCACCATTGTTTGGCAACCCATTACTTCCAGTGGGATAACAAATTCTATGAACAAATGGATGGGGTTGCCATGGGAAGCCCTCTTAGCCTGGTTATAGCAAACTTCTACATGGAACTTTTTGAAAAAACAGCTTTAGAATCTGCACCCCACAAACCTGCAGTCTGGTTCTGGTATGTAAGTGATACCTTTATCATTTGGAGCCCTGGAGAGGTAGAATTGATGGAGTTTTTAGACTACCACAACAACATCCACTTGAATATAACAATTCACCATGGAAAATGAAATCGAGGGAAAACTCCCATTTCTAGATATCATGGTCATTTGCAAAGCTAACCTTCAATTAGGTCACAAGGTCTACAGAAAACCAACTCACACGGATTGTTATTTACACAAAAACTCCAATCACCACCCTCAGCAAAAAAAGAGGCATAATAAAAACATTAGTAGACCGTGCAAGATGGATATGTGAACCACACTTTCTCAACAAACTAAATCATCTAAACCACACACTTCAAGCAAATGGCTACTCCAAGCATGAAATCAGAAGAGCAATTAAACCAAAGGCAAAACAAACAGCTGAAGGAAAACAGTCTCCCACATTGAGACGCTGGAGAGATCCAGACGTCGCATTTCTTTTAATATTACTTTGTATGGGACTAAGATTTTGTATGATTTGGCAAATGATGATACCTTAGCATTTAAGGAAGTGGATAGGGTGGTGGTATTGTAATTTTGAATAAAACTGATTATGTTACTATGGTTAATGCTTTGTTACAAGATATCTCTTCTTATGTGCCTATTCACTCTGATCCAACAGCTGAGGTTCTAAGAGTGATCCAAACAGTAGTCAATGAGGCTGTGGCACTAGATTTCATTAATCGCTCCACTGCAGATTTTTCAGTTAATAAGAACTCTAGAGTGCCGATCTTTTATGCATTGCCCAAAATACATAAATCAGGCTTTCCACCACTTGGGCGACCAATAGTTTTGGGGTCCAATTCATTATTGGAACCCCTTCCCAAGTTTTTGGATTTTTTCCTTCAATCTCACATTCCCCTTATTCCCTCCTATATAAAGGATACAATTGTTTTCCATTGCCAAAATAGAAAATATGGAAATTCCAGCTAATGCGGTTTTGGCTACCCTAGACGTGACCTCACTTTATACTAATATTCCACACAAGGAGGCCTGTTCATGTATATGGGAGATTTTGGATGGTAGATCAGATCTTTTTCCTCCATCCTATTTTGTATTGGACTTGGTGGATATCATCTTTGAACATAGGTTTTTTTAGATTCAAGGACCAGTTCTTTTTGCAGGCTAAAGGTGTAGCCATGGGGAGCTCTTTTGCCCCCTGTGTGGCCAATTTGTTTATGGTGAAATTTGAGTCCCAATGGATCCTAGATCCTCAAAATAACCCTTTTTTCACAATGTCTTTTTCCCCAAAAGATTTATAGATGATTTATTCCTTGCATTTTTGGACAGTTTTAAATTTCATCCTTTTATAGATTGGCTTAATAATTTACATCCAGTTTACTACACAATTCAGCCACACAGAGATTAATTTTTTGGATACTACGGTGTTCATTACCCCAACTGGCCATTTAGCTGTTAAAACTTACACCTAACCTACAGACTGCAACTCTTACCTACATTTTCGTTCACACCACGCATGACATCTATGTTTTAATCTATCATATGGACAATATCTTAGGGCCAAACATAACTGTACATTGCCCATGCATTTTGAAAAGGAATGTCAGCATCTTAATGGCCTTCAGAACCCAAAGGGGGTTAAAGAAGCTGTATAAAAGGGACCTAGGCAGAAACACAAGAGAATGTATATTTCCCATTGAAAGCACATCAACTACATTCTTCTCTTTTTAGCATTGGATCCTATGCACCATCAGTGGAAGGTGATAATAGAAATGTATCTTTCAATTCTTCACCTTCCCTTCAGCAGCTCCCGTGAAAGCTGAAAATGCAGTGTTTGGAGCTGCTGGACTAGGGAGGGATGGAGGCTTGCAATGTGGGTGTTAACAATAAGGGGAGGAGAATGGCACACATCCCCTCTGCTTCTTCCTCCAATTGAAGAGGCTCCATTGGCACTCCTTGTGCTGGAGAAAAGGGTTATGGGGTCCAATCATTCAAAAGTACTTCAGTTTTTAAACTCCATATTGGGCTCTGTAGTAGGGACAGGCATAAATCATTAAAATGTGGTTTGTGTTGGTTTGTAGTTTGTGGCCACAAACCAAACCACAAACAAAATCGAACTGGGAGGTTCATTCATAAACCAAACTTGTTTGTGGTTCGTAACCCCACAAATCCCACTGAAAAGGGCCACAGTCCCTTTAAATGGGGTTTGCAGAAAACCCAAAAAACATTTGAAAGGCAAAGAACAGGCTACTCCCCGCCACTCAGATGTTTTTGTGGCTTTTGTGGGGAACAGAAATCAGGGGTTTAAAGGGTCTTGGGACTCTGCTCTATCCACGAACCACCATCACGAACTTCTGTTCATGAACCATGGTGAATTTTGCTTCATGGTCCAGTAGCATAAATAATTTACAACTGGAACAAGCTGAAGTTTTAATGTTAAGAAGAATATGACCTAATGAGAGTAATGAGGATATTAGAGAGGGAAATATGATTTCTAGGGAAATCAGTTTTTACAAAGAGAAAACGAAGCCATAACATGAACTGTATTACTTTAGATGGAAGGTGGGGGTCTCACATGATGAAATACCCTTCCTTACAATGAAATTTTGCCTGATCATAGCCTGAATGTTGTCCCACCCTATTAAGGCTGATAGAAATATTTTGTTGGCCTTATACACTGAATTTGAGCTGCTATAGTAAACATTAAGATGAGTAGCCATGTTTGTCTGTAGCAGTAGAAAAGAACAAGAGTACAGAAGCATCTTAAAGACTACCAAAATACGTGGCAGGGTATGAGCTCTCATGAGTCACTGCTAATACCCTGCCACATATATTATTAGATTTTAAGGTCCTACTGGACTCCTGCTCTTTTCTACTGCTATAGTAAACATGAATGCTACTTTTTCAAATGCCAGTTTAAAATCATATTTTCATACCCTGAATTACCACAGGTTTTATTTTCTTTTGCAAGAGAAGCTGTACTTTCTGTAGGAGAACCTACAACGTGAGGGTAATCATAGACCAGTAATGTGTATCTTTGGGCTATATGCCTTCTCTGAATTTTAATAAGGAGAATATACATACTATGAATTTTTAGGATATTTTCTTCAAGTTGAAAATGTTCAGGTAATGACCAACAAGCATAAACAAACAACTGAAAATATTCAGAATCAACAATCTTGAACCCTTAGGTCAGAGACAAAAAGGAATACTTAGCACAGTTTTGAGAAGTGACCTCTGATGTTAGCCAGGCACCACCATAGTGTTTATTCAGTGAACTTAAGTTATCTTTTCTCTTTGACAGTACCAGCAGTCAGTGCAACAGACAAACTGCATGCATTCATACATGCATATCCAAACTGAGCCTTCTGTATCTAGTCAGTGTTTTAACTGGCTAGTCTTTCTTTTACAAAGGTTTCTAATTTTCCTCACATTGTTAGCCTTTACTTTTTCAAAAGGGTTGCTTAGGGATGGGAGGTAGTCCAGAATCAAAAAGCTTTAATTAAATGTTCTGCTTCATTTGCTCTGGGTATGGTCCAAACACCCATAAATGTAGATTTCATTTCATTAATGTTGGTGATTAGAAATATTGTGTTTAAAGGGAAAACCACACTTCCTATCCATCTCAAAATATATCTTCCAAGAGTGTGGGAAAGTTCAGTTACCAAAGAATCCTTCCTGATTTTCCTCTTGGTGTGCTTCGGCTGCCCCATATTCCCTGACCTTCAACATGTTACAGCTGTGAGGAGTGTCCCTGTAAGACTACCATACCTCTGTAAACTTTATATCCCAAGACTGTGAGATAAAGTTAGTAGTGTGTGAGCTGTAACAGAGCTGTAAAGTAAGCAGCTGGAATTCTTCCAGCATATGAGGGTGGACTGTTTCTTTTCTATTTGTCAGGATTTTCTACATACAGATAGCACAAAGTTAGTGGTAACCAGTCCATAATTCATGTAATGCCTTCTTTAAGTATAAACTTGTGCCATCATAAAACTAGTAAGGGTGGAGAGGAGAACATTGTCCCACCATGTGTTTTGGCACAACTCCTGGATGACTATACAGCTGAGTAGTTCTTATTATAAACAGTTAAAGGAGGCCAGAGACTAGGTGGGCAAGCCAGAGCACAAATTCCTTTGCTTATTCTTTCCCACTCAGTTTATAAGTATTCCACTGTAAGGAAAAGCCACTTATTTGCTGCCAAAGCTAAGCAATTCAAAGTCTCCTTGCTTTCAGTGTGAGAGCTAAATGGATGGATGTGAAGTCAATGGGACACATTTTTTAACTGTTTCTGGACTGTGCATCTTCCAGCTCATGGCCATTTATGCCATGTAACTATATTCAAAATAGAAAACAATCTGATTTTCATAACATGATGCATTATTGACAGTAACTAGATACTCCTAAGGGATTCTGAGAAGTTGGCAGAAGACAGTCCTTAGTGCTTCTTCATGCCCCTTGAGCACTGTTGGGTCACTGCCATCATTATCCACACATACTGCCACATTTTAGAATGTACTGTGTATACATGTGGCCTTCAAGGATGACAGTGATTCAGTAAAACCCAAGAAGAGGCACAATATTATAGCAAAGACAATGGGCAGGGACAGAATCTGAATCCAAATGCCAGTCTAACCCCCTGCCCAGCACCAGTGTTAAAACAACAAATTTAAAGATAGCATATGTACAGCAACTTTCCTGCCTAGTTCAAACAACTGTTGGAGCTCAATCCAAGCTCTGGGAGTAGAAAGAAATTGCTGGAACAGATATTTCCTATTATTTAAAAAAAATGTAACACACAAACACATACATATATTCAATTCAACAAAACACAAACACATATACACATTCACATAAACATATATATAGGAATGAGGGTCAATCAAGCTGTGGTCACATGGTCATTTTGATCAGGTTTCACCGCTGTTCCCTCTCACATTTAAAATTGCTGATCAGATGCCCGCATCAGTTTCCTGCACCAAAGTGGGCTCATTCGCGCAATCCTCCTGGTTCCCTAAAAGTTTTCCAACACCAGGAAAATCAAGTACTTTCTGAATATTTGCACTTTGAATCCACGATTTTGCTGATCTGAACAGCCATCTCTCACAATGATCATGATTAGGTCGTCTGAACGTCATTCTCACAATGCCCCCCCCCCAGCTTCTGCTGTTGTGCGCATGAGCAATCCTGCACTGAATAAATTCAATGTATAAATAAATTCAAGTACACATATAGACTCCAGTGCTCGGTTGTACATCACCAGTTAATTTTTGTTCACTGTTGGGGGGGGGGGACCTGCAAAAAGATGGGAGTATGATGAGTCCCAGTGGAAGCAGTGATTCAGCCATGTACACATGCGCACAGCCATTAAAAAAAAACAAGCTGTACCATTGCTTGGGCAGCACAGCTATCTGGACGGTGCCCGGAGCCTCACTGTGCAATGCAAGTGGTTCCAGCAGGGATGTGTGATCATCCCAACCCAAAAAAAAAATATTCCTGATCAAATCTATAGCATGAACAAATTGGGATAAGCTTGTGACTACACCCTCAGGGTAACAGAGAATGCCAAACAAAACACAAATGTTTTCAGCCACTGGGAGAAGACAGTGATACAATTGAAGATATGCTGGTCTGCAGCAGAACAGCTAAGTTTGAGTCCAGAAGCACCTTAGAGTGTTGAGTACAGCCACTTTCATAGGCTATCCCAGTAGGCCTCAGAGCAATCAGGAGAGAAAGAGGGACTCAGTGCTTCTTTTCTCAGTCTCCCTGCTAGCAGTGTGCAAAAGTGCATGGCCTACTAAGAATCTGCAGACCTAAGCCAGGACAGCCCTGGCCTAGACTGGGGATAGGTATGAACCAATAAATGAACTCTGGTTTGTGCCTGGTTCATGGTTTGCAAACCAGCCTGGTTCATGGTTTGCAAACCAGAGGTTCAGGAAAACATGTCTTTCATGATCCATTGAGGTTAGTGTGGGTTTGTGAGGGCTCTGAAGGCATTTAAATACCTTCAGAGCTTACTTCTGGGTCTGGCAATCCAACTGGAAGTGAGCTCCAAAGGCATTTAAATGCTGTGTGAGCCCACACAAACCTTTCCACTAACCTCAATGGTTCATGGCAAACACATTCTCCTGAACCTCTGGTGGCCTGACCCAAGTGAGCTCCAAAGGCATTTAATGCCTTCAGAGCTTACTTCTAGGTCAGGCTGCCTGACCAGAAGTGAGCTCCGAAGGCATAGCTCCAAAGGCATTTAAATGCCTTTGGAGCCCACCTCTGGGTTAGGCCAGCCCAACTGAGCTCCAGGAATGAGCTCTGAAGGCCTATAAAGGCCCCACTTTCAGGTAGGGCCATGGGCCAAGAAGCCAAAGCAGATTTAAAGAACCCATATGAAAGGGGCTCCAAGATGAACCCTTCGTTATCCTACAACAATATATCTTGCAATGGTTTCTCTTGAATGTGTTTTATTTCCATCATATCTTCCATTCCTCCACTGATATAGGGCTCATATCAGAAGGCATGTGTTTAATAAAGGTATGTGTCCCATTCTGCACTGAACAGATTGTGAGTTCAGTGGTTAAAACCAGGATACTGTTGTGTGGTGGATGTGCTCATCTACCTTAGCAGTACTAACATTTCCGTAAATCAATTGCTCATTTTCTGAATGCTCTTTCATAAATTCCAAGTAGCTCCCTAACTTTAAGTGTCTGAAACCAATTTTCCACTCCAAAAGGTTGCTAAAATGCAGAAACTAACTACATCTTTTACCTCAGTGCAATTTCGCCACTATCGTCATTGCACTTGTGCTTGCCTGCTCCATTTACACAGCAAGATGCAAGAATAAAATAATACAAAGAAAAATCTTCCAGTAGCATTGATTGGGTCTTTATTTCTTTTCCAACCTCTTACTGTACTTCTTTGGGGCTCTCTCAGTACTCATACGGCCTGCAATTCTCACAGACGCTGAAGGATTATAAAATCTGCTTGGAAGCAATTCCTGAAATCCTTTAGAATTTGCTGGCTGGCACTCAAGCTTTATGAAATAAATGTCTCTGTGGATGGTGGAAGTCATAAAGAACAAACACAAAAAAGCATATGAAAGATAAAAGAACTCTAGGGAAACAAGGTGGGGCTGTGTCCCCACGTCAATTTCTCCCCTCAAAAAATAAACCTTCTAGAATTTTTTCCCAGTACATTAGTTAAGGGTTTCCACAGGTCCATGGACCATCCATATTTTGGAAGTTTATCAAAAATAAATGAAAAGCTCATCATGGGCAAATTTTGTCCACATTTTCTGTGAAGGTGGCATTGTTATTCTGAACAAATCCCTTAAATAAATGAGTATGGAAAAACTGCTTTTGCAGCTATCAAAGAGTCATTGAAAAAAATGGATAAAAAAATAGTACTCCAATTATTATCAGTTTTGGAGACACTACACTGCAGAGATAATACATGCACAGAGCCTTGTTTCATAAACATTCTCATACCTAAGGACCAAATGGAAAGAATCAAGTAAAGCTCATTGACCTGTTGTGTATCTCATCTCCAGGCCTTGTGCAGATCAACTCTACCAAAGAGTATAGTAGTAGTTCAAAGAAATAATTCATCTCTAAAGCACCCTTGTACATAACCTGATAGTAGTATGACTTTAAATATGCCGTTACTATATTAAAAGTCATGGTTTTTTACCTGTGCACATGATGCTGAATACCATACATTTAAAGTTATGATGAAATGTGTGTTTCTTGCAACACATCAAAAGGTAATATGCACTAAAAACAGTAGGAAGTTTATAACATCTTTGCTGACGTAAGAAAGCTTTGATACGTAAGCATAGAGAAGCACAACAGCTAAAGCTTTATAAGGTTGGAATCAAACACTCAAGTAGCAACAGAGGCTGAGGACAGACTGGCAATCTGAAGCGGAGGCAAAGCGGAGGGAACTGGAGCGGGGGGAAAAAACCACGGAGCTGGCCGTTCACACTGGCCAGAGCAATGCGGATCAGCAGCGATACGGAGCGTTCAGACTGCCACGGAGCGTTCAGACTGCCGCATAGCCAGCGCGCGCGGCTGCACTTTTTTTTGTTTTCCTTTGATGGTTTTCGCATGTGCGCACATGTGCACATGTGCACATGCGCAAAACTTTTTGCCGGTGCGTTCACACTTCCTCCGGATGCCTCCCGCTTCTTCCAGTTCACACTGTTTGGAAGCGGGAGGCATGCGGAGGAAGGCCCCTGAACACCGGGAAAAACCGGTGTCCGGGTAAAGCGGAAGGAAAGCGACTGGGAGACGGGTAAGTACGCAACGGAGCCGACGGACAGATGCGCATGTCTGAACGTGCTCCTTTCCTCCGTTTGCGAAGTGTGCCTTCCCCGCTTTAGATTGCCAGTCTGTCCTCAGCCAGATTCTGTGCAATTATTCAAAATACAGACTGTTGCTATTCTACTTCCTTACTGCACACTAGGGGTGTGCATTCAACATAAACAAAGCTGAAAAGTTGGTTACCAAATGGGGCTCAATTTCAGCTATCTAAAATGGCCAAGCCCCGAAAATCTCTAAAATATTCAGGATTTTTGGGGCTGCCAGATAGCCAAACTTAAAGGGCATTTAAAGGGATCATGGTCCCTTTAAATGCTTTCTCCAAGATGTGTGACTCCATGGTGAGTTCACCTGGAAGGCATTTAAAGGGCTCGCAGTCACTTTAAACACCTTCTGAGTGAATTGACCATTAGGATAAGGTGTTTAAAGGGACTGTAAGCCCTTTAAATGCCTTCAGACTCTTGCTGTGGAGTTGCACGGCTTGGAGAAGGCATTTAAAAGGGACCACAATCCCTTTCCCCCCTCCATTGAAAGCAATGCAGGATGGGGCACCTTCTTTGGGAGCCCATAGAATTGGACTTTGTGGTCCAATTTTTTTGAAACTTGGGGTTTATTTTGAGGAGAGGCAACAGTAGCTATGCTGCAGATTTGGTGCCTCTACCTCAAACAATAGCATCTGAGCTCCACACACCACTAGATTGATTCTTCATTATAGCCTATGGGGGATCATTGACTATAATGGTTCCCATAGGGTATAATGGAACTGAAAAAATTGGCTTTCCCAGGTATTTACCAAATTCAAATACCATAGCAGTATTGGAATCCGAGAATATCAGAAAATACTGATTTTTTTTGGGTTCAATATATCCAAACCTGAAAAATACCAGTGGGGAGTTGTACACCCCTAGTGCACATTCTTTCAGATTCCCCCCTCCAGAATCTAGATGTGGTGCATGTTATTCACTCCCAAATGGCCTTTAAGAGAAGTGCCAGAACAAGCAGCAAGAGACTGAGGGAAGAAGGGAGAGGCCATGGTTCAGTGGCAGTGTATCTGGTTGCCATGCAGAGGTCCCAGGTTCAATCCCAGGCATCTCCAATTAAAAGGATCAAGTTGAAAAATCTCCACTCGAGATCCTAGACATGGGTGTCAACTACGGGGGGGCTCGAGGGCTTGAGCCTCCCCCGAAATTTCCCGGGGGGGGGCTCAGCCACCCCCGGCAAAATGCTCGCCCAGCAGCCAACCGTCGCCGCCTCTCCTTCCCCCCCACCCCCGGCCTGCCCTCCTGCCTCCCTGGGGCAGGGGGGGGGGAGAGAGGTGGCGGGGACATAGTTGTGCGCTTCGCGCGGGTGGCAGTCACCCGGCCAGCTGGCTGCCGCCGCCGCGGGTCTGCCTCCCCGGGCCGGGGGGGGGGACGGAGCGGCAGGAACATAGGCACGCACAGGCGCGCTTCACTCGGGAGGCAGTCAGCTGGCCAGCTGGCTGCCACCACCGCCGTGGGTCTGCCTCCCCGGGCTGGGGGGGGGACGGAGCGGCAGGGACATAGGCACGCGCAGGCGCGCTTCGCTCGGGCGGCAGTCAGCTGGCCAGCTGGCTGCTGCCATCGGCGTGGGTCTGCCTCCCCGGGCTGGGGGGGGACGGAGCGGCAGGGACATAGGCGTGCGCAGGCGCGCTTCGCTCGGGCGGCAGTCAGCTGGCCAGCTGGCTGCTGCCGCCGCAGGTCTGCCTCCCTGGGCGGGGGGGGGAAGAGCGCCAAGGACATGGTCCTGTGCACGGGCGCGCGCTTTGCGCGCGCGCACGAGAGAGCCACTGCTCCCCCCCCGGGGATTTAGAAAGTCGACGCCCCTGATCCTGGACAGCTGCTCTGCTGCCAGTCTGAGTAGACAATTTTGAGTTTGACAAACCAATGATCTGATTCAGTATAAAGCAACTTCATGTGTTCATGTGTTAAACAGGAAGGTAGGGAAAATTCTGTTCCGTGCATTTTTCTGCAGGACCCAACTTTATATATGAGTCAAAGCATATAAATTAAACTGGAACTATTTCATTTTTTAAAGTAGACATTTATTATTATTTTGTTATTTAGAGACAAAATTTTTATCTTGCCTGTCTGCCCTTACAAGGGCCACTAAGACAGCTAACCATTGAACACTTAACCCCCCACCCCCTATAAGTAATGGTTGAGGAGGTTCTGTTCCACTGTATCTGATGAAGTGTGCTTGCACACGAAAACTTATACTCAGAATTAAACTTTGTTGGTCTTAAAAGTACCACTGGACTCAAACTTTGTTCTGCTGCATCAGACCATCACAGCTACCCCACCTGAATCCATTTAACATTTACATGATAAATATATTATAAAACCATTAAAATTAACCCCTCTCCCAAACATACCTCATTAAAACAACTTTTTAAAAGTGCCAAAGAAAACAAAACAGAAAGACACCCACTGGCAGAAGACAGCAACAGAAATGGACAGACAAATCTCTCTGAGGAGAGAGTTTCAGAGCTTTGGTGACATGATGACCAAAAAAGCTCTCTCCACGGTTGCCACATGCCTAATTTCAGAAGGCAAGGGCACATGTAACCTCAGCTTGTGGGTTCTGTGGGGCAGAACTTGGAATAAATCTGGCAATAATTCAAAGAGGATAAACCATTTTTACTTTTCACTTAACATTGTATCATGTAGTAATACACTAGAACTGTGATCTTTTAAAGTCCAAACAATAAACTTTCCCCTCCTTCACAGCTTGTCACTCCCAAGGTTCATCTCTTTCCTCCTGTTGGTGGCCCAAGAAGTTTCCAGATGAACACTCTGTGCACCAGCTTCCAAAATGAAGGTCCCAATTAGATGACACAGCCTTGAAACAGCAATTCTAAAATCTACAATTTAAATCAAAAGTCTCCCTTCCTTACCAGTTTCCACCCATAAATCAACTTTGCTTTAAACAAGGTGTTAAGAGCCTATAATTAAGGTTTAAGCTCCCCAGCAGGGCAGTCTTGCTTCCCTCTCCTGCTTTTGACACAGCCTGCACCCTTCTGCATCTAGAGGCTCCACCCCTTCCTGGTTCATTCCATTCCTAGCTAGGGATTACACACACAGAGTAGGACCCCCAAACATGACCATAATGGCCATGCAGGTATGTTGGTCTCAAACTATATAGGGCTTTGAAAGTCAAGACCAACACCTTGAATTATGCCCCCAAATAAATTAGAAGCCAGTGTAGGTGGGCCAAGACTGGAGTGATATGGTCCCTATGACCCACTTCAGTCAACATCCTGGCTGCAGTGTTCTTTACCAGCTGAAGTTTCTGAACACTTTTCAAGGGAAGCTCTGTGTAGAGTGCATTGCAGTTGTCTAATCTAGATGTAACCAGGGCATGGACCACAGTGGACAGATCTTTTCTGTCCTGGAAAGGCTGCAACTGGCCAAACAGTTGAAGCTGGTAAAAGACACTCATGGACACACCTGCTTATCCAGAAGTAGCCTTGGGTCCACAGACATGCCCAGATTATGGATTTATTCCTTCAAAAGGAATGTAACCCCATCCAGAATAGGCAATAGCATAAACCATGGGTCAGACCTTTCCCCCAGTAGTAGCATTTCCATCTTGTCATGATTAAACTTCATTTGCCTGCATCCACTCCAAAACTGACTCAAGGAACTGCTTCAGGGCTTATACAGCCTCCCTGGGATCAGCTGGAAGTGTGAGATAAAGCTGAGTGTTGTCTGCTTATTGGTGACAACCCAGCCCAGATCCCCTGATGAACTTTCTAGCAGTTTCATGTAGATGGAACCTTGTGGGACCCCATAGGCCAAAGGCCAAGGGGCTGAACAGCAGACCCCCAGCACCATCTTTTAAAACCCTTTCTCCAGATTCACACTCAGGGGTCTGTTGGAGCAGGAGCGCACAGGAGCGCAGCTCCGGGAGTGAGGAACCCAGGGGGCAGGCACATGACCAAGCCCCGCCCCCTCCTCGGCTTCCCCAAGCAGTACAGCGGTGCAGCGCCACAGGGAAAGCCCTGCTAGGGTCTTTATTGTTTTTAATGTTTTGTTTTAATATTGATAATTTTATCATTGTTCCTTTTATGACTGTGTGCTGCTTTTCCAGAGACTTATTCAAGGTGGCATATAAATTTTCTAAGTATACCATTTTTTATCTGGGCACATGGCACATAAGTACTGGAGAAATTTCACCAACCCTTCAGCAGCTTCCACCCCATCAGTGGTCAGGAGTTGGACTCTAATCTGGGAGAACCGGGTTTGATTCCCCACTTCTCCACATGCAGCTGCTGGTGTGACCTCGGGCCAGTCACAAATTCTCTCAGAGCTGTTCTCTCATGAGCAGTTCTCAAAAGACCTCTCTCAGCCCCACCTACCTCACAGGGTGTCTTGTTGTGGGGAGGGGAAGGGAAAGGGATGGGTGGTGCAAATATCCTGGGTATCTCAAGTCTACTGGAAACCTGGTAGTTTCAAGGGAGCAGGAAGAGAATGAGGGTGTGTTCTTTATGCTTATTTTTATTGCACAAAGTATTGGATGGGGAAGGGAATGGAGGAAGAGCAGGTCAGTTTCACTCACCTGTGGAGTGGAGCCTGAGGGGTGGGTGTTGCCTTCTGACACACTTTCGGTCTGTTAGGGGGTGTGGCATATGCAAATGAGTTATGCTAATGAGTTATGCTAATGAGCTCCTGCACCTCTTTTTCTACGAAATGACCCCTGTTCACACTTATTCAGATACAGAAGTGTGCACATGAAAGCTTATACCTTGAATAAAACTTTTAATATGTCAGTTTTATCATTAAAACAACTTTCCTTAACATTTGACACCAGTCTTCAATCAAGGGTTGATTTGATTCCCCCCCCACCACCATATTGCTGCAATACAAAGTTTAGGCGTAGTTGAAAAAATAAATCCAAACTCTTTTCTTTAGCTCTTCTCAGGGGGCTTTATGGAGCTCCAAAAGTGTGGAGGTGAGGGACAGTTAAATGGAAGGGAATTTGCAGAGGAGTTTTCCTCCACATGCAGTTTCATATGTTGTGTCATGCTACTGTCACATCCGGTGAGACCATCAATGCAAAGTTAAAATCATGAGATGTATACTTCAGAAACAAAACAAACCTGAAGCTATTGCAGAATAGTTGAATTATCAGTATTAGTACTCAACATATCTGAAGGCATGCAATAAGGCAGGGCACACACAGGGCATGCTTTTTGTGCAAATTAGATCATTTAACATCATTCAGTGGTACACCCACATAGCTACAACGGGCTAGTTTTTACTACACATAAAATAACAAATCATGTCATTGACATTAATGAGGTTTTATCAGAATCATTTTTTACAAGGCAGACCAATTAATAATTTTATGGTTGAAAAAGCCCATTTTTAATCTTTCCATTTGTTAAAAATAACAATTGCTGAACTTACTCTGTAACCACTTTGCTGAGGTCTATTTTTCTTCCTTGAATTAACATAGCTATCCATGTAGTTAATAGTGTAACAGCCAGACTCAGTTCATGTCGCGCCAATTCTGGAAATGTATAACTGTCAATACCCTCCTTTTACAGTCAGTGTTGACCAAGTGTTATTTTTAGAATATATTCACTTTAATTTAGTTTTAATCCATTTTTGTATTTATTGATTGGTTCATAGAGCTCACATATGCAATAGAAATGAAATGGCCCAATAGTATCAGTTATGAGCCAGTTCACAAAAATAAAGCAAGTAATATTTCAGTTCACCTGATTAGGATAAAGAAGTACAGATTTTCAACATAAACTTTCTAGACTTTCAGATTAGATATACATGAACACGTATTCCTCTTCTTGTGTTTCTAATGAATTTTATTTTCTTCTTTTTTTGTACTTTTATTGCTAGCCAACAGAATTGGAAAGGTTTTATAACACTTTATCCCCCCTCCCACTATGGCTTTACCATAAAGCTTTTACAAAGCCTAGGGTGTTTTACAATGTCACATCTGGTTTTTTGTAGAAGTGGCATCAGTGTGCTGGCATGACACCCGTGTACCAGTCCCTGACCCAAAAATGTTCCCAGGGTTACCAAAGATGTCCTGGCAACCCTATAAGGTTAAAATTATTAAATGACCTTGCCTCAGCTTATACAGTTGCTAAATAGTGCATTCTTGCATGAAGATCAGTGACCCAGCATTGTGAACAGCTCAAGTTTATTGCATACTAACACAAGACAAAGAACATGGCAAATGGCCAACACATATACAGACCCACATCAATGCTTAACCACACCCCACTGTCCTACTGGAGGATTTGAATTTCCCATTGTGTCTTAGTGGTGTTTACTAGGATCCTTGGCCCCTATTGTGTTCAGGGACCAAGCTCGGGACTAAAGTTGCTAGCTCCCTAGTGCTGCTCAGAAGACACAACAACTATTTTGAACTCTTTCTTTCTCAACATTAATGTCTTAGAAGACTGATAGGGAAAGTATACCACAAATCCAAAACATTTCTGAAATTTTCTTTTCACATAATATCTGACTCTGAAGTGCTGCTGCCAGTCAGAGTAGAAAACAGTGACCTTGCCAGACCAATTGTCTGATGACTTGTTATAAGACAGCCACATATGTTCCTGTGTTTGTATCAAGACTGCAGTGCAGCAGAAAGGGATTTACCAATCAAAAGAATGGAGAGAGAGAGAGAGAGCACTTACTGGGGTTTTTTTAGCCTTAGCAGGGAAGGAAAACAAAGGGGGGATGGTTTAGATGGATGAAACTATATGTAGAAAAGGATTTAATCACTGTCTCAGTTCATCACACTCTGCGTAACAGCTAAACAATACAAAAATTCATTTATAGTTCTTCCAGCATCATGTCTGTTTTGAATCTGAAGGAGTTAGAAAGTAAATGTCACAGACTGAGATATTATTGGGAAATTAGGACAGAAAATAAGTTGTGTTTTAAAGGTATTTGGCAACATATTTGTACTGGCTGTATAAACGGCTAGGCGGCCAGTGAGGAGATATCACTTAATTTAGGACCTACAAGCAGCCTGTGAAGTGAGGAATCTTAGGGGTTTACTTTTATCAAGTTTTCCAGAATTTGTTGCTGAGAGCTAGGCCATAAAACAGACAGTTGTGCCACTGTTCACTCAATATGAAGCAGGCAAAAATCTTTCTTTCTACTGGGTAACATTTTGTGTTTATTCTTTTGTATGTCATACAGGCCCATTAATCATTATAGCAGCCTCTCTACCTCATAGGAGATGTGAGAAAATGATAATGTTTTATGTAAGTAATTAATCCTGTGGCAGATGTGGAGTTTCCAAGACTACTGTCATTAAGAGTATTGACAGTCTTCGGAACAAATACTCAGGCTCTGTCTCAGTAATGATTTTAATATGATAATATCCAGTTTCTCATAAAAAGGGAAACATTCAGGCCTAAAGTTTTATGTAAGTGTTCTAATTGCCAAGTGTCTCAGAACACATGATGGGGTTTTTCCATATTCAGAGTGTAGAATAAGCAGCACATAATTAGCATTTGTGTTATAAATCCATAATTCCTCGTACTCCTCACTTTGGTTGGGTAAAAGCTGTACTTTTTGAAGTGAGGGAGGGATTCATAATAAAAGTTATCCAAGGGAATAAATGCTAGAAAGCCTAGCTGCATCATATATTATAGGTGGGAAACAAGATGAATGACATCCTTGCCTCAATAACATGCACTTGTTCACCACCTATACCTCTAAAGGCTCAACCACAAAAAATACCCTTCTATGATCTCCATGTGTTTCGAATGTTGATATGAGGCATCCATGGATATAGCTTAGGGCTGCCAAGTCCCCCGGTAGGGCGGGGGAAACACCAATTTTTAAAGCTTACCCCCGCTTTTTCAAAATTGGCCACCGGGGGAGGTAATGGCTGCCAGCAGGGGAACGTCGGAGACTGCCCTGGCCTCTCCCTGCCAGGCCTGAACTTCTTAAAAGGGAAATGTCTGCAGAGAGCCTGCCCTGCAGTAAAAAGCCTCAACAGACATTTCCCCTTTAAGAGCTGAGCGAGCAAGAGAGCCCCGCCCAGAGATTAAGGAGGGACTAGGCTCTTTCTACTGAAGGGCGTGCTTTTGCATGTGGCGTGCAAAGTTGCTGCTGGAGTAAGCTGCTGGGGTAAGCTGCTGGGGTCTGCCAGCTCTTTTCCTTCTCTCTCTCTCTCTCCCTCTCCCCCTTTCTTTCTTTCTTTTTTCTGTCTGTCTGTCTGTCTGTCTCTCTCTGTCCCCATCCAGCAGAGGTCTATCAGTGGCTATTATTAGCCACAAGGTCTAAATGGAACCCTTTGTCTAGGGCAGTGATGCTCTGCATTCTTGGTGCTTGGGGGGCAACAGTGGGAGGGCTTCTGGAGTTCTGGCCCTGCTGCTGGACCTCCTGAGGGCACCTGGTATTTTTGGCCACTGTGTGACACAGAGTGTTGTACTGGATGGGCTGTTGACCCGATCCACTGTGGCTTCTCTCCTGTTCTTATGATATGAAAATCAGATTTAGCACTTGTGTAGCACTTAGTGCTTCATATTCTGCCGAGATGAGGAAGGATTCAGTAGGGCCGTTGCTCAGTGATAGAGCATCTGCTTGACATGCAGGTGGTATCAGCCTCTTCAGCTAAAAAAGAATCAGGTAATAGGTGACATTAAAGATCTCAGCCTGAGACCCTGGAGAGCCACTACCAGTCTGAGTAGTCAGTACTGACCTTGATGGACCAATGGCCTGATTCAGTATTAGGAAACTTCATGAGTTCATGTGTCAGCATGTGGAAGCAACATCACAGGATGTGACATCACAAAATGATGTCACTTCCTTTCTCCTGGCTCCACCCCCAAAGTCTCCTGGCTCCACCCCCAAAGTCCTCAGATATTTCCCAAGTTGGACTTGGCAGCCCTAAAATAGCTGCAGCTTTATGGAAGTGCTTCTTGTGATTCCTGGGAATCCAAAATGCACTGCCACATTTGAATGGTCTAACTGCACATTACAAAGTCTTTGGGTTGTATCTTGGTCACAACAAGAGCATTAATTCAGTTCCAGATTTTCCACAGGAAATCCCAGGTGTGCAGATTCAAACAGGCATACCCTGCAATTCACAGTTAGCTCAAATTATAATTAGGCCCTTAGAGAAACTGCTGAGAAGATCGCTTAACTATATCCATTGGTGTCCTAGGTCACATACTCATGATGTGCTATGTGCTAGAAGTACACCCCATTGTGCTTCCTATCTTAAGTTTACAGTAAACTATCAGTAGAAAAAAAAAGTTAGGATTTAAGTATATATGCATGTATGTACTGCCGCACACTGACAAACCTGGGACAAACACCTGCACCTCAAATGTATGAATGGTACCTTTGGAATGGAATTTCCAGGCAGATGTTCTCTGATGCCTTCACCATTTGCAGTTATTCTTACTCATGAGAACTGACCCTTTAAAGGTATGGATAGTTAGGTGACTTGTTACAATGTAAAGGCAATTTATTTATTTATATAGACATTTTTATTCCACCTCTGCAGGTACCTGGAGATTATCATTTAAAATAATAAAAACAACTACAACTTTACAGGAGGAACTGGTTGCCAGACTGGAGTTTTTACAACTTTGCCAAGTCAGGCAACTGGCCCTCTCCCTCTCCCATCCTGATCTAGCCACAGTGATCCATACAATGGTCACCTCTAGGCTGAATTACTGCAACTCGCCCTATGTAGGGCTACCATTGAAGCTGACCCAGAAATTAAAGCTGTGGTGTGAGTGCTTATGGACACCCCAACAACAGCACATATCCAGCCAGTGCTCCACCAGCTGCTTCACCAGCTTCCAAGTTGAGAACTAGATCCATTTCAAGGTTCTGGTTTTGACTAATGAAGCCCTACACAGTCTGGGACCAGCATACATGTGGGACTGCCTCTCCTGGTATACCCCCAGAGAGCCTTGTGCTCAGAAGATTAGAATCTACTGGTGTTCGACTTAGAGCAATCAGAGGTCTTGGAATTTACTGCATTTGGAATCCTGATAAGGACTAAAGCCTGACCTCCTCCGCTACTGAAGATTTATGGACATAATTATCTACAGCCAAAGAGAGATTTTCTTGAAGACAAAAGAGGCAACCCTTGCTAAGATAACATCTCTCATGGGATAAAAATTCTTCAAAAACTTTTTGAAACAATAATTTTGGCAAACCCCCCTCATAATTAAGAAATCAGGAAAGCTAGAAATGAATTTAGGAAAGCTAAATGGATGAGGAATTAATTACTTTCCCCATCCCTAATTTTTTATCTTTATTTTCGATGAAAGTGTGCATGCATGAAAGTTTTTTGGCTGTGAAGACAAATCTACCGTAAGATTGTTCTTATATTCATTTTAGAAGATTACCAGTTATTGGATAGTTATACATAATGGAATATAGGACTCTGAGACATTCTGGAACTATTGGGCCTTGGTTGCCATGGTGGAAAAGGAACTGCTGACAGCTAAACATGAAAGTAACTGATTTGAAAACATTCTGGAGTATCTGTTTTGTTATTGTTTTTTTGGGTTTTTTACTTTTGTTGCCATGGTGAAAGGATACAAATTGCTGACATCTAAAAGTGAAAGTATTTGATTTGAAAACATGCTCTCTCTATCTCTATCCTTACGCATTTTGGATTTTATTCTGTAATGAGTACCAAAAAGAATCCTGACTGGAAAGATTCATCAGACCAACCAGTCACATCAGATATGATGCAGAAATTACTCAAACAAATAGGATGCAGAATAGAGACAAGATAGAGGCTTTTGGGAGAAGAATGAATGAGAGTCTTGGGAAATCTAAGCAAGTAATGAAAGAAGATGTGAAAAAAACGTGAAGGAACAATAGAGCATATTACAGAAGAAGTTAAGCAAATCAGTGATAAAGTGGTTGCTGTAGAAAATAAAACAGAATAAATTGACAAAGAACTTGAGAGGCATGTGGATTTCTTAGCCCCCATGGACTTGAGAGAAAAAGAGTATTGTCTGAGACTAAGAGGTACCCAAGAAGAAACTGACAAAGATTTCAGAAATATGATTATATTACTTTTGGGCAATTTTCTACAAAGGGCAGAGGAAGATATAGAATTTGCAGAAGATTCTAAAGACTAAGATACAGCTGAAATCTTGTGTAAGGTTTAAGGGACAATCAGTTGGAAAGAAGTTATGGAGTTTTGTTCCTATATTTGACTATGGCAGCAAAAATGATATATGCATAGAAATGGAAACATCCGACAATACTTACAGTAGAAGAATATCTAGAGAAGATGTTGGACTTTGTAGCTGTGACTAAATTTATGCTATTGGTTAGGGATAAGATAATTACTTTACTTATTAGAGATTGGCTTTTTGTATGAAAAAGATAAGAATGGCTTGATGATTTTTGATTTTTCTGAATAAGAAATTAGCTTAAGGGAAAATAAAAATGGAGAGAGCCCTTGTTTTTTATATATAAGCAAGGAAAATTTTGTAATCAAAATTATAGTTGTTGTAGAGCAAATCGGAAGCCTTTTATGTCCCCCTTCAGTTTGATGTAGTGGTTAAGTGCGCGGACTCTAATCTGGGAGAACCGGGTTTGATTCCCCACTCCTCCACTTGCACCTGGCTGGATGACCTTGGGCAAGCCATAGCTCTGTACCAGCTGTTCTCTCAAGGACAGCTTGGGAAAGAGCTCTCTCAGCCCCACCTACCTCACAGGGTGTCTGATGTGGGGAGGGGAAGGGAAAGGAGTTTGTAAGCCGCTCTGAGACTCCAAGTGAGTGAAGGGCGGGGTATAAATCCAATCTCTTCTTCTTCTTCTTCTTCTTCTTCTTTTTTTCTTTTTCTTTTTCCTTTCTCTTTCTCTTTTTTCTTCGTTTGTTTTTCTTCTTCATGTTGTATTTTGTTTAATAAAATTAAAATTCTCAACCAGAAACATTTTGGCCTGATGCCTAAAAGAAAGCAATGCAGATGCCAGGCAAACCCCACAAGGAAGATAATCCCATAAGCAAGATGCTGCCAATGAAAAAAGCCCTGTCTCTTGTTGCTACCCACATCACTTCTGAAGGCAAGGGCACAAAAAGCAGGCTTTACATGGCAGACCTTAACTGGCAGGGCAGACAATATATGAGGAGGTACACAAAGAAGCAGCACATAATCTGGCTTCCTTTTGAATATTTTAAACAGGAAAAAAACCCCTAGAATATCTGTCTCTCCAAGTCTACTTCTTATATTTGTTTTCTCTTTTTATACTAGAACTATGTATTTGGGAGCCGGAAAAGGAAATATGCACTGATAAGGGTACTAATGAGGGCAGAAAGGCAGAATAATAATAATAACAACAACAACAACTTGTAGAAAAAAACGGAAGGACTCATTCTAGCTGCACAAGAGCAGGCACTCAAAATAAATAGTATGAAAGTCAAGATTCAGAAGACCAGTGATCACATCAAATGTCGACTTTCCAAGACAAAGGATGAAACAATCATCCACATAGTCAGTGCCTGCAGTAACATTTCTCAGACTGACTAAAAAGAACATCATGATAGAGTTGCAGCTATGTTGCACTGGAATCTTTGCAAGAAGTATGGCTTACCATCAGCCAGAAATGCATGGGAGACAAGATCACGGAGAACAAAGAAACAAAGATTCTTTGGGACTTCCAATTACAGATAAACACCTGATACCACAATTGTAGGAAAAATGAGAAACAGGGTTTCAATCATTCACACTGCAATCCCAGGAGACAGCAGAGTAGAAAAAAAAGAACAAAGTAAGATCACAAAATACCAAGACCTACAAATAGAGTTAAAACACCTCTAGGAGAAGAAGATTACTATCATGCCAGTTGTCATTAGCACGCTTGGAGCAGGACCTAGAAGTCTCAAAAAAAACCTGGACATTTTGGGCATTGAGCAAATAACACCAGAAGACAGTGTTGCTTGGAACAGCAAGAATCCTGTGAAAATACTTCTGCAATTCCAAACAACTTGGCTAGATCTCGAATTGCAGAACATCATCTACCAGTCAAATATCTGACAGTGACAATTCGTTGTTGTCATCATCATAACATCATTGTGGGGGTGTATTAGCACATATACAGGGCTATTTTTGGGTAGGAACGCACAGGAACGGAGTTCCAGCTGGCTTCTGAGTTGGCCACGCCTACAGCCTCCCCCCCCCTTGGGTTCCCCAGGTGCCTTGCAAGCTGCGGGGTGCCTGGGGAAGCCAAGCTGATCCAGGAAGGGAAGGCAGTTTAAAGTGCCTCCCCTCCTCAGGTTCCCCAGGCGCCCCACAAGCACCTGGGGAAGCCGATCCTGGGAGGGAGCTGTGCTGTCAGGGGTGTGGCCTAATATGCTAATATGTTTCTGCTGTTTGGTGTGGCCTATTATGCTAATGAGTTCCTGCTGGGCTTTTTCTACAAAAAAACCCCTGCACATATACAGAAATATATGTGTTCATGTGTGAATGGTATTCTAAACTCAATATGAATGGTATTCTAAACTCAAATACACTTTTGTCCTCCAGCTATCTATTATGGGCAGAAAATATAAAAGATTAGGGCAGAGACAGTGGCACACCATTATCTTCAACACAGGAAATTTTCTCCAGAATTCCATGTCAATATCAGGGTACTTCAATGAATTTTTACTTTTTTATGCCTGTCAGTTTGATCCTCCATTTATCTTGTTGCCTGTCACTTGTCTACTCTGTATATAGATTGGGCTACTTTGATATTGAAATAATTTATTTATTGTCCTTACTGTTTTTGCAACCAGAGTCATAAACAGCAAACCCTCATCCCACAATAAACTTCATTCCACAGGAAAACATGGAAGAATGTAAAGGTTGCCACTGCAAAAGTTGTTGTGTGATTTGACAACAGCTACTATTGAAATAATGGTAAATATGCAATGCAAATTTACAAAGGAAGACAATAGGTAGAAGCAGCAATAAAGGTACCCATTTATCCTTGACCTAAAGATACTTGTCAAAACCAGGCTTCCCTGTCTTTGATTCAGGACTCGTACCTTTTAACAGCACCCTTAATTGTTTTACAGTGGAATTGTTGTATATTGATTTTTATGGTCAATAGGTAGATAAAAGGGTGGAAAGTAAAGTGATGGACAGTCACAGGGTTGCAATGGAAGTGAATACACCAAAATGCTAAGTACAAGTCCAACATGCCACCAGAACATATAGAGTGAGCAACATTCACCACTGACATGAATGATATATGCTTAGCTCATCAGATAATTGGTCCATCTGACTCAGTACTATCTATCCTGACTGGTGCCAGCCTTCTTGGGCCAAAGCCTTTCCAACCAGGCTGCCTGTTGTGTGTGTGTGTGTGTTTTTTTAATGGGATTGAACCTGGAAACTTTTGTACAAAAGCCATGCTACAACAATTGCACGGGGGTGACGCTTTCTTTTATACTAACTTGAATTTATTTTTGGTTTTATGTAGAAGCTGGCAAAACACTGTTTGCTTTTCTAGGAGGATACTGTCATCTGGACTCGTTAGCTGTCTCTCTATGGCAGTAAAATAGTTGCAAACCCTTTTTATTTGCTCCCTCTTGCTCTGATCTGGTCTTCCTTTAATTTAAAAAAAAAACTATTAAGAAACAAAAAGTAACAACTGGAAATTATGGGGAAATTTTTTTTAAAGGCAGAAGCTTAATTTGAAGTGCTATTTTAAAGCAAAAGAATACAGCCCTAACAGACGACAACCTGCAGGTTGCATATGGATGGAGGGCCTCCTTTGCACAAATGGAAGGAGAGAGGCGTGTGTTGGGGTGATTCCTGCCTATATGGGTATTTGGCAGGGGTGAAGTTTAGCGATTTTTAGCACAGTGCTCCCCTTCACTGGGGCAGTCTTTTTGCAATCAGCCCTCCCTCCCTCCCTCCCTCCCTTGACAATGTGCGCTTCTGCTGGTTGCCATTTTGGAGTCAGGTAGGAATTTTTTGCCCCTTTTAAAATTGGCCTGGAAAGGGGGTGTTTTAGGTTACCTCACACTGTCGTTGTGGTAGGGGAATTGGCTCTGAGGTGGTGCTGTTAACTAGGGTGTTGGCAGGTGTCTGGTCTGGTTTTGTTTATGAGGGGGAACACCAACTGACATCATGAATGGGGGGTTGGCACACTTAGCACAAACCATATCTTGACATGGGCCTTGAATGGGGACTGCTAGTGGCCTGTAATACACCCTGGAGTGAGTATCCCCTCTTGCTCTGCGGCTAGAGGTAGTAGCAAAAAAAAAAAGAGCTTTACAGTAAAAAGCCAACAGCAGCAACCAGAACTGTGAAACAAATATGAAAATAGTACAAATACCATCCTTTATATTGTTTTCTTACATATCTAAGTAATCCAATTACAAATTATGTAGACAAGAGACTATTCACTGAGTGTTACAAACTGTAACGGTATAGACTTGAACAGAGGATAGAAACTCTGGAGTAGTGAGCAATAAATTAAAAAAAATGTAATAAAAAGCAAAATCAAATATTTTTCAATAAAAACATTTGTGTAATATTTGTTCATGTCTTGCGGCTCTCAAACATCTGATGTTTATTCTGTGTGGCTCTTATGTTAAGCAAGTTTGGCCACCCCTGGCCTAGAGCATCCCTTACAAGTATTTGTCCAGCTGCTGCTTAAAGACTGCCAGGGAGGGGGAGCTTACCACATCCCTAGGCAACTGATTCCACTGTTGTACAACTCTTACTGTAAAAAAGTTTTTTCCTAATGTCCAGCCTTCCTGCCTTTATCCTCTGCTGCCAACAGGAACAGCTCCCTGCCCTCCTCTAAGTGATAGCCCTTCAAATACTTCAAGAGAGCAACTTCCTCTTCTCCACACTAAACATTCCCAAGTCCTTCAGCCTTTCCTCATAGGGCTTGATCTCCAGGCCCCCGAACATCCTTGTAGCTCTTCTCTGCACATGCTCCATTCTGTTCACATTATTTTTGAAGTAAAGCATCCAGAACTGCCCACAATACTCCAGGTGCGACCCAACCAATGCAATATACAGCGGGACTATGACATCTCGTGATTTGGATGTTATGCCTCTGTTGATATGCCCCAAGAATGCATTGGCCTTTTTTGTCGTCACATCACAGTGGCTACTCATATTTAACTTTCAGTCTGTCCATACCCCATGATCTTGTTCACACACCGCTACTCAAATGTGTATCCCCCATCCAGTAAGCATGTTCCTCATTTTTGTTACCCAGGTGTAGAACTTGGCACTTATCCTTGTTAAATTGCATCTTGTTCACATCTGCCCATTTTTCCAGCGTGTTCAGATCTTGTTGAATTCTATCTCTATCTTCTGGTGCACTTGCTGCTCCTCCCAATTTAGTGTCATCTGCAAATTTAATGAGTAGCCCCTCCACACCCTCATCCAGATCATTTATAAAAATATTGAAAAGTACTGGGCCCAGAACTAAGCCCTGTGGCAACCCACTGGACACCTCCCTCCATTCACATGAAATGTAATTGACAACTAGACTGATTCCCCACAAGCAGCTGTGCTGCCCTCGCTCTTCCGTTTCCCCCGGTTGCATTGGTCAATTTCACACTCTTCACTGCACGGCCACACTTTGACCTGCATCTCCCTTCGATTTTCCCCACATCTTCTCAATCCCAAAAAACAAGGATCAAGAAGACGTGGAGGAAATCGGGGGGAGATGCGGGTCAAAATGTGGCCACGCAGCGAAGAGTGTGCAATTGACCAATGCAACCAGAGGAAATGGAAGAGTGAGGGCAGCACAGCTGCAAGTGGGGAATTGGTCCTACTCTCTGAGTGCAGTACTCCAACCAGTGCCCTATCCACTTAACTATCCTATAGTTCAGTCTACAGTCCTTTAGTTTACCCATCAGAACATCATGGGGAATCCTGTCAAAAGCTTTACTGAAATCCAGGTAAACAACATCAACAGCATTCCCTCGATCCAGTAAGCTTGTCGATCAAAGAAGGAAATGAGGTTGGTCTGGCAGGTCGTTGGGGACAAATCCATTCTGACTTCTCCAGATCACCAAGTTGTCCTTTAGGTGCTTGCAGATTGATCCCTTTAAAATCTTCTCCAGTATCTTCCCTGGGACAAAGGTCAGACTGACTGGCCTGTAATTTCCCTCTCTACCTTTCCCAGTGAACATTACCTATCTCAACAATCAAGGCCATTCTGTTCCAAACCCAGGCCTGAATCAGGATTGAAATGGGTATAGATAATCAGTCTCCCCCAAGACTGCCGTAAGCTGTGAGGCACCTTGCCCAAGAATGGAATGTTGGCCACTGGGTGGTAGTTGTTCAGGTCAGTTTAAAGCTGTATTGCATAGTTTGGTCTCTAGCACAGCACAGCTCTAGATAGATCAGCAAGGAAAGGAAGGAGGACCCTTAAGGACCCTCTCAGGACCCTTTTTCATATGTAGTGTCAATGCTTGATGGCTCATAAATTCTGGAACAATATACTTAGGGAACTGATAATATCCTATATTACAAACTGCTACATGATTCCAAGATAAACTTGCCAAATACTTTACCAGATAATTTTTCAGAAAAGGGAAAATATCTAGTTAAAAACTTATTAGTTGTAGCAAGACAACTGCTGGCAAAGTTTTGGAAGCAGTCAAATCTGTCGGGTATAGATGAGTGGGTGTGCAAGTTATGGCATGTAGCTTTGATGAATAAAATTATGGTATATAAGAAGATCTGTGCAGGAAAAAAGGAACTCCCAAGAATTATTTGTTGAACTTTGGACTCCATTTATTAGATACTGGAATAAACATAAGCCAAGAGATCAGGTCAAAGAAGTTATATTAAGATATATCAAATTTTTGGGACTTCTGGCAAGACTTGCGACCATGGCGGACGTGCTCCTCCACATCTGCGGGGAGCGCGATCCGTACCCGGCGGGAAGAAGGGGCTTTGGACTGGTGCCGAGCCCCCAGAGACCCTAGTGAAGGGGCTCTGCCTGGGGTGGCACGAAGGGGATCTCTCCCTACGGTGGCGACCGAGGGATCAAGGTCCCTTTTCATCACCCCCATAGGTTCCCCCGTCCGTGGGAGCCATATGGCTAAAAGCGCAAATCCGTGAAGCAGCAGAGAGTGTGAAGCCTTGAAGCTTGAACTTATAGTTACGCACGGAGAAAACGTGAGTCTGAAGTAAAAACAAACGGAACACAGCGGGAAAGGCGGGTGGAGTGAACCCCCCCCCCTCGAGACTGGCGTACTTACGAGACTCTTTACGTGGCGTTACTGCATGAAAAAAAGTACATTCGGCTTGCTAGATGGCGGCATCGCGCTTTAGAGGATATGAACTTTAAGAAGTTATAAGCGCAATCGTAGAATTTGCTTCTTTCGTCCATCTTATCTAACTATCAACAAAAAGCGCAGCCTCAACAATGGCGGGGAAACCGAAACCTTCCCCCAAACTATGAAGTACAGCTCTGAGTTCAAAGGTTGATACCACAGAGATGAGCACTGTGTTCTCCTCGTTATTGTGACCTCTAGTGGACCAAATGACAGCTCTCAACGTCAAGATGGATAAAATGCAGCTGGAACTGAAGGAGTCGAATAAAACTACAGAGAAGCTGCAGCGAGAACTTCTGGAAGTTAAGACTTCAGTAAAAAATCATGATTCAAGGCTACAAAAAGCGGAGAAAGAAAAGGCCTTCCATTCTGATCAGCTCTTGAAACTACAGATGGAAAGATCGAATTTTTTCCTAAGACTTCAGAATGTGCCAGAGGATAAAGGAGAAGACCTTAAAAACCTGCTAAGTGAAGCGCTTGAACCAGTGACAGGCTTAAAAGCAGCAGAAATAAAAAGTGATATGGATATGGTTTACAGAACCTATCCAGATTATACTAAAAAGAAAAGCCTGCCTGGTGAGATTCAGATAAGGTTCTCCAAAAAGTCAACAAGGGATGTGGTGCTTAGGACCACAAATAAAGCGGTTCTGAAGATCAAAGGAAAAGAAGTTAAAGTGATGAAAGATATTCCATTTGAAATAAGGAAAAGAAGGAAAGCCTATGGAAAACTGACATCTTGGCTACAGTCTGAATCTATTATCTACAGGTGTAACGTTCCGGAAGGACTGAGCTTCAGCATCAAAGATAAAAAATACAAGATTGACTCTGTTCAACAGGCAAAAAGTTTTTTGGAAAAAAGCAAAGAAAAGAAAAAAGAGAGAGACTCAGATGGTTCGCTGGCATCGCAAGAAAGTATGTATGGATTTGATAGCTCAAAGAGTGAAGAAGAGATTTCTGACTCGGAAAAAGGAGCAGCAGCTCCAAAGGTACAAGAAGAGACTGTTAAGACAAGAAGAGGACGAAAGAAGAAATAAGGGCTGAATTGTTTTTATTGAAAAGTGCACTTATATATTTTATATAATTTGTATAATTAAGCATTCCTCCAAAAGAGCATGTCTGTCAAACAGCTTTTTTATTTTTTTATATCATCAGTAACAATGTTAATTGAAAATTAACCAAGGTTTAAAATGCTTCATATTTACTAGTGGTAAGGTAATATTAAGCAAATGCTAAAGCACACTCTGTATAAGGTAAATGTAGCTTAGAAAGTAGCGATGTAGAAGTAGTTATAGAAATACCAATAAAAAAATTTTTTAAAAAAAGATATATCAAATTCTTCTACTGTAGTTGTAGTTGACAGAAGAAGCTAAATACATGCAGCTGTGCAGCTAGGAAGGCCTGGACTTTGTTAGATCATATGGAATGTTTAATTGAGAATTGGTTATTTTGTATTGTATAGATTTGTACTGTACAGATTTAAGGATTTTCTCTTTTTAGCTAATGTGATCAATGATATCTTTTTCTTGTAACTTTTGTAAAGCTTGTAAAGCTTCTAATCGCATAAACAAACAAATATGTACAAAAGGAAGAAGAAGCTTGTTCCTCACGTGCCTTTCAACTTCTGTGGCTGTAGTTCAGAGTGTTGTGGCTCTGAATGGTTGCTTGTTGTTACTGAAACCTTGAAAGAACAAACCATCTTCAAAAGACACAATATTCAATCTGCAGTTTACTTACCCTGGAGAATAAAACCCATTGAACACCGATTAAGCATGCACAGATGGCCAGTCAGAATGACAGACCTACAGGAAGGTTGAGATTGGAAGGGAGGTAAAGAGTTTCTGCTCACCTATCTCCTAACTCTGCCATCTAGGTAGGATTGCCAGGTCTTACAAGCCTTCCAGTGGGGGGCTTCCAGGTCTGTGCCTGGATTTTCTGGCTTCTCACACATGCTGCAATGATGTCATCACACTGAGGAAGTGATGTAATCACACTGAGCATATCGCACATCAATGCTCTAGCACTTTGGCCAAAAACTCTATGGAGTTCCAGCCAAAATGCTAGGGCATAGATGCATGGCATGCCTGGCATGATGACATCACTTCCTGATAATGTCATCATGCCAATGATGTCAACATGGGAGGGGGCTGTTCGATGGCAGGGCTTCCCCTGCCAGCCATCTGGTCAGTGCTGGATTAGAGCTCCCCAAATTGGAGGAAACCCTGCCTCAACCAGGGGTCTGGCAACCCTACCTCCAGGACCACAAGTTCTGAGAGCCATGGCTTTGCAGCCCATTTGATGGTTAGACATGCCAGTTGTTCCTGGTTGTTGTTGCCAGTAACAACAATCAGCCTTCCAAAATCAGAAAGCTCAGAAGTACAACTTTAGAGAGAAAACGGACCAGTGGATACTTACCATGAGGGGTCCTTCTCCTCTGAGGTAAGGAGGACATCTTCATGGGTGTTTCCCATCCTACTTGTAGGGAGGCAGGAACTGAAATCTTTTACTTCCTGTCCTCTAGATGGGACACGCCCCTTGAAGCCAGTTCGGGAAATTCCCAGAAGCGGTGAGAACTGAAACCAACAAATTGAACAGAACTGTAAACACATATAAAGTAACATGCTCGAGTGAGCAACTGTACAGCATATGAACAGAATGAACAGGAAGTAACAGTGAGAAAAATAGGAATGGATAGGAGACGATGGATCAGTGGGAGAATGAAGATGTCCTCCTTACCTCAGAGGAGAAGGACCCCTCACGGTAAGTATCCACTGGTCCGTTCTCCCTCTGAGAGGAGGACATCTTCATGGGACCTCCCATAGCAGTGTCCCTAGAATCGGGTGGGACATCGTCTACTTCTTCGAGAACATGCTGCAGGACTCTTCGGCCGAAGACGGCGTCGGCTGAGTCAAACATATCCAGCTTGTAATGCTTCACGAAGGTGGAGATGGACGTCCAGGTTGCTGCACGGCAGATCTCGTCAGCTGAGGCTCTGTTGGAGAATGCTGCGGAGCTGGCCGCGCTTCTTACGGAATGAGCTGTAATCCCTGAGGGGATCTGAATTCCTTTCACACGATATGCTTCCATTATGCATTGTTTAAGAGAGGAGCTGATAGCGGCTCTAGACATCTTGCAACCCTTGCTAGGGGGCAATACCGCCACGAACATTGACTCGGTTCTACGGAATGAACTAGTATGGTGCAGAAAGGCCTTGAGGGACCTCCTCACATCCAGGCAGTGGAATAATCTCTCCTTAGGGTGGGTCGGATTGGGGCAGAAGGATGGTGGCAAATTTCCTGTGCCCGATGAAACCTAGAATTCACCTTGGGTAAGAAGGACGGGTCGGTGATGAGCACAACCTTATCCTTGTGAAAGGAGCAGAACCTCGGGTTGACAGAGAGGGCCCCGAGCTCCGAGACCCTCCTTGCTGATGTCACGGCAACCAGAAAGAGAGTCTTAATCCGAAGGTATTTAAGGGAGATCTCACTGATAGGTTCGAAGGGTGGGGCTGACAAGGCCGATAGCACTACGTTCAGCCTCCAGGTAGGAAATCGATGGACAACCGGCGGATCTTTCATGGCCGCTCCCTTCAAAAACCTCCGAATGTGAGGATGTTGAGACAGAGTCCAGCCGTCAAATCTTGGGATTACAGTTGTTAGGGCAGCTATCTGGCGCCTGAGAGTGGATGCTTTGAGGCCCGTGTCATGGCCGTCCTGAAGGAAGGACAGTATGCTGGACATGTCTGGCTTTAGAGGATTAAGTTTCTTTCGCCTTGCCCATCTAGCAAAGGCTTTTCAGGTGGTGTCATATATTCTATTGGTAGAGGGTTTTCGTGAGGCCAGCATGGTGTTAGTAACTGCTTCTGAATACCCATGCATCAGCAGGTTTTGCCGCTCAACCTCCATGCGGTTAGTCGTAGCCAGGCTGGGTCCGGGTGCCAGATAGGACCCTGGCTGAGCATGTCCGGAGAAATGGGCAGAGGAAGTGGCGGGAGGATCGCCAGATGTTGTAGCTCTGAGAACCATGGCTTCCTTGGCCAAAGGGGGGCCACAACGATTATTTCCGCTTGCTGATGTTTGATCTTTCTTAGGAGTTTCGGCAGCAATGGAGTCGGGGGGTAGGCATACAAGATACCCTTGGGCCACTGACAGGTTAGGGCGTCCGTGTCCTCTGCCGAGCGATGGAAGAATCTCGTGATGAACCTGCACGTCTGGTGATTGTCTGGGGAGGCGAACAGGTCCACGTCCGGCATGCCATACCTGCTTGCTATAAGAAGAAAAAGATCTTTTTTGAGCGTCCATTCCCCTTCTCTCAATGTTTGTCGGCTCAACCAGTCTGCGCGTACATTCAGGGATCCTTTGATGTGTTCCGCCCTGATGGATAGGAGGTGGGCTTCTGCCCACGCCAGGATTTTCATGGCTTCCCTGTGGAGTCTGGAGGACCGGGACCCACCTTGATGGTTCAGGTAGGTCTTCGCTGCCACGTTGTCCGTCCTGACGAGGACATGCTGATTTACAATCTGAGGCTGGAAGTGGATAAGAGCCAGGCGTATGGCGTGCAGTTCCAGCAGATTTATGGGTAGCGACTGCTCCTCCGTTGACCATACGCCCTGTACAGGAGAGTTGAGTAGGATTGCTCCCCATCCCTGGAGGCTGGCATCCGTCACAACCTGTCTCCATTCTGTGACGTAATAGCAGTTCCCCTGGGTAAGGTTCGTCAGCTTGGACCACTAGGACAGGCTGAGCTTTGTCAGATGAGGCACTGTGACTGGAACTTCTATTTTGGCTAAGATTTTGGATTGTAGCGGTCTGAGGAGCTGTTGCAGTGGTCTTGCGTGTAGGCGAGCCCAGGGGACGGAGTCTATGCATGAGATGAACAGGCCCAGCAGTCTTGTTAGGGACGACAGAGAAGACTGTCTGGCTCTGATGGTCTGAATAGAGAGGCTGCGGATCTTCTCCGCCTTTGGGCGGGGGAGGAACAGGCGGTTTCGGGTGGTGTTGATTATTACTCTGAGGTGCTCGAGGGATTGAGATGGTGTGAGGCAGCTTTTTTGGTGGTTGATGACGAAGCCGTGAGACTGAAGGCAGTGAATGGTCTCGGCTGTGTCCTGAGTCGCCTTCTCCTTGGAGCTGGAGCAGATTAACAAATCGTCTAGATAGGGGTGGATGTGAATTCCCCGTTGTCTCAAGATGGCAATGGGGTGGATCAGGATCTTGGAAAAAACACGCAGAGCGGTTGAGAGGCCAAATGGAAGGGCCCTGAATTGCCAGTGGGTGCCCTGGACCAGGAACCGGAGAAAGCGTCTGTGGGCAGGGAACATGGGTACATGTAGGTAAGCCTCCTTCAGGTCGATGGAGGTAAGGAACTCTCCCAGATGTAGGGCCTCTGTGATGGATCTTAGGGTTTCCATCCTGAAGTGTCTTAGTCGGACGAAGCGATTTACGTACTTTAAGTCCAGGATCGCTCGCCAGTCTCCATTCCGTTTGGGGACCGTGAAGAAGATTGAGTAGATACCCTGTCCCTCCTGGTCTGGTGGGATAGGTTCTATTGCCAGGATGGAGCGAAGGTGTGATATGGTGTCCTGGGTTCTTTGTAACTTTAGAGGGTTCTTTAGTCTTGGAGATGGAAGGAAGCGGTCTCTGGGCTTTGATTGGAATTCGATGACGTAGCCCTTGGATGTGACCTCCAGGGACCATGCGTCTGCCTTGGATTCGAGCCAGCATTGGTGGAAGAGGAGCAGATGGCCTCCCACCGGGGACTCGTTGCAGTCATGCGGAGGGTTTGTTAAAGTTGCCTCTGGGTGGCTTGTCATCCCTGTTGGAAAAGGGTCTGCCAGCGCGACCCTGGAAGGGGTTTCTCTTGAAGCCTTGTCTGGAGGTGCCCCATGACAATCTATAGGCGTCCCTGCCGAATCTAGGAAGGGATCTTTGGGTGCGAAAGGAGTGCTGGTTAGAGGAGTAATGACTGTACTGTCTGCGATCCGTCCTGCCTAGGGTCCTAGGCATCGCCTTTTTCTTATCCTTGGTTTCTATGAGGATTCTATCCAGAGCTTCACCGAAGAGGCAATCGCCCTGGAAGGGGTAGGCAGTTACAATCGTTTTGGCGTGTAGATCAGCAGGCCAGGCTCTGAGCCAGAGGGTTCGGCACGCAGCGACCGCAGAGGCAAGTGCCCTGGAAGAAAAAATCATGGCATCCAGGGTGGCGTCGGTGGAGAAGTAAGACGCCTTAAGTAGCCGGTTGGCACCCTCAGCAAGCCGTTTGTTGGACGGTGGTATGAGCTGGACCAACTTTTTTGACCAGGCTATGGCCGCTCTTCCTATGATAGTGGCTGTCGCGGAGGCTTTGATGGCTAAGACATTGGCTTCATGCGATTTTCTGAGTGCAAATTCAGCCTTCCTATCTAGGCTGTCTTTCACTGAGCCATCGCTGTCCTCAGAGAGGAGACCGGAACTCTGAAGTGCGGCGACCGGAGCGTCCACCAGGGGAACCTGTAGAAGCTTGTTAGTGAAAGAAGGCAATGCATATAATTTTCTAATATTGGGTGGGCAATGCTTATTGGCCATGGGCTTCTGCCATTCTTTAGTCAATTGGGTCTCCAAAAACTTGGGGAATGGAAAAACCCGTTCGGTACTGGGGTGTCTAGGAAAGTAATACTTGTTTCCCTTCGGTCTGGACCCTTCTGTCTTGGATGGACCGGCTGGGTCCTCCCCCTGCAGCTTGGGCTGCAGCTCTAGGGCTGACAGGGCTTTGGAAAGGAGGTATTGGTATTCCTCGGGTTTAAAAAAGCGAAGAGAGGGGTCTGAGGCATCTACCTCCTCCTCCTCCTCCTCATCCGATAGGAATTCACCTTCCTCCCTATCATCTAGTTCACTGCCCTCTGGGGTGGATGGGTCCCATGTGGGGCAGTACTGGTCCTTTCTGGGCGGCTTAGGTGACCAGCGGGGTCTTTCTCCCTCCTCCTCCTCCTCCTCTTCCTCTGGGTAGGTGGCACCCCTGAGGTCTCTTTGGAAGGTGGGGGCCGGCGGTGGGGGGCCTTGAAGGGAGCGGGAGTGGAACTCTTCCCTTATGGCCTGTTTAATAGCCCAGATTAAGGCGGGGAGATGGCCTTTTCCCCGTCCGCAGGGTTACTCACAGGTGGGGCTGTTTGGCCCAGTGATGCACCGGTCCCTCTCCCGATCGGAGCCTGGGTGATAGGAGGATCCTGTCCGGCATCCGAGGGTGTTGGATGGCTTATGGACGTGGCGATAGCCGCTCCGCAGCCTTCTGCTGCTTTTCCGTGGGGCCGGGCCTTAGCGGGTGGTTGCAAAATGGCGCCCGCTCCGTCCGCCGCCGAACGCTGCCGCTTCTTCGCGCGCTTTTCCCCTGGCACGGCTTTTTTCTTGCTGGCCTTGGCGGGAGCGGCTTTAGCTGGCGCAGCTGCCACCGTCGCGGTTGGTGCCGTTGCGGTTGCCGCCAGCACGGCAGATGCCGGCGCGGCTTCCTGGGGCTCCCCGGGTTGAATTTGGGAGCCCAAAGAGGAAGGATCCTCTCTCTCTCCTTCGGAGAGGAATCCATCGCCCCCATCCATTCGGAAAGCCGAGGGGGGGGGTGAGAGGTGGGAGAAATGAAGGGGAAGCAAAGCCGGAGGAGGGAGGAGTAGATTAGAGGATGAATGGATAAGAAACGAGGTTAGAAGAGAGAATTTGAAAAAGTCCTAAGAAGAAGAAAACTGACAAAAATTATTCCTAAGGCACAAGAGGCCACGATGTGCTGCTCTCCCTACTGAGGCAGGAACAGAACTGGCTTCAAGGGGCGTGTCCCATCTAGAGGACAGGAAGTAAAAGATTTCAGTTCCTGCCTCCCTACAAGTAGGATGGGAAACACCCATGAAGATGTCCTCCTCTCAGAGGGAGAACCCAACCTATATTGGTTAATAATTTGCAGTGTATCTTGACATTTTACTGTGGGTCGCACTTGTCTCATCTAAAAAACAACGCAAAATTCAGTGGGAAAATCTATATTAATAATAACCACTCAAAGGAAAACATATTGATCATATTGTTGTACTTACTCTGAGTCAAACCAATGATTCAGCTGACCCTGTACTGTCTACTTGGACAGGCACCAGGTTTTTGTGGTCAACAGACCTGGAGGGACCTTGATACGGATTACAAAGTTCTGATGTTTGTTAGTGGATGACACAAGGATTTTGCCTCAGACACATGATGGAAGTGTTGGCCTCCAAACTCTTCTGACTATGGCATACCAGGACAAGCAGTTTCAGGCCCTCACCACCACCCCCTGCCCATTTTGTGTTGTCAGATCATCCAGGGCAGCCACTGCTGGTTCTGTGGTGAAAATCACATTACTTGCATGGCTATATGCGATTTTTACAACAGAGCCATCAGCAGCTCCACAAAGTGATTTGAGGACACACAATCTGTATATGGAGGGTGGGGGTTGAAGCTGCTTCCTGCTTACCATATTTGCTAGCAGAAAAGGGGCCACAGAATTCCTGTCTCATGTTTGAGAGGAAGTCCTCATGTCATTAATGAACAAATAACAAGGACTTTGAACCATGTAACAAGGCCTCTGGATTAAAATCTCCATTCTGCCACAAAGATTGTGGGATGATCTTTCAGGAGGGTTGCCAGTTACCCTCTCTCCACTTAGCCAAGCTTGCATGGTTGTTGGGAGAAGAAAATAGGGAAGGTTTAGAACCACTTTTAAAATAGGGAAGTTTTAGAATGCTCTCCTGAGCTCCTTTGACAGAGGGGCAGGACAAAATTGTAGAAGATGGATTTGTTCATTTTTACTGGAATGCTTGTGTCTGGAACTGAGATCTTCTATGTACAGAAGCCATTGAGTGTGGAAACCAATGCCATCTGATCACATATTTACTTGAAAGTAAGCGTCACTTAGTTTAATTGAACTTATCCCCAAATAAATGTGCTCAGTGGTTGCATCTTCGTGTGTTTACCAGTGATTTTAAAGGGACATGCCTGTTTACCCTTCTGAAATGAAACCCAAAATTTCCAGCCATTACCTGCTGTAAAAGCATATTTAACTGCAGTTCCTTTATCTGGTTTGAATCCCAACACAGAGGATTCTTCTGATTTTGTTTTCCTGGTCCAAAAATAGACTTCTGAAAAATCAGCCTGTGGCATAAACAATGGAGACATCACACCATGCTTGTTTGGGTTTCTGACATTACTATGAAAGTCCTAGGCAGACGTTTCTCTTTTCCTCATCAATGATCCTGTACCACACAACAAGCTGTGCTGCTCTCGGAAACTGATCTCTGCCATAAAAATCCATGCATGATATATATAGTCATTTATATTCTAGGCACAGAAGATGAAATAATTCCTGTGCCATGTCCATTTTTGTGGTGTTAAGGCATTCTCTTGCTTTGCAAGCAAAACAGTAGATCTTTCATTTGGCAGTGACATTCCACAAAGTGCTTATAATTCAGTGCTCGCTTATCAGCTGTCCAATCTCCGTCTCTAGGGAATGTGTCAACCATCAAAAGCAGTGGAGGAGTTGTGCAGAATTTTAATGGCTTCTGTTTAATCAGATTCACTTTCTTAAGGGCATTTAATCAATGAGGACAAGATGTAGGCAGCTTTTTAAATAAATGTGTCACTTTAGCATAATCCACAGCAGATCTGAATGTATTTGTTTATGAGATTCTCCAAACACACTCCTTGTTGCTCAGCTGAATCGATAATCTGTAAATCAAAACATGTTACATGTAGTTTTAAATCAGCCCTCAAGCAATATCTTTGTTCTGAATATCCAAAGCATTTCAAATTTTTAGATCAGAGTGTATTTAATATCCATGTTACTTTACTGCTATAATTTTGAGGAAAAGGGAATCTTTAGTTCAGTTAATTGTGAAGAGTGATTTGACAATTCTAGCATGAAATTGCCTAAAAATATTCAAGGGTTATATCCCTGTAATTCATTTTTTCCCAACATTCCCAGTTTCAGTAGTATTTAGGGATTTTGCTGCACAAATACTGCTGCTGTAGTATTTAGATATGCTGGAAAGGGCTTCAGAATGGGAACTGTGACTCAGTGACACGACATTTTTATTTTCATGCAGAAGGTTCCAGATAGGGGTGTGCAGTTGGATATTGCTGACCTTAGAAGTCCTCTGACTTAACTCGGCATTATATCAGATGGGCCAGAGATGTTGAACTCATTTGTTACAAGGGCCAGATCTGACATAAATGTCACTTTGTCGAGCCGGGCCACATGTGCCATAAAATGAATGCCAGGTACCGGAGATTAAAAAAACTTTGTAAAGGACAGGAGGTGGTAAGCTCTGAATTGATGTATCCTTTCTGCAAGGCCTCATGACTGGGGTGTGTGTGCAGAGGAAAACCCCCATGGGTGGACTGGATATCCATGTTGTTCTGCCATGCTGAAGCCACAATCGCAGCCACAATCATTCTGCCCGCTCACACCGCTCCCAGCAGTCTCCTGTCCCTTCTCTCACACCAGTTGCTTGCGAGCCGCTTAAAAGTCCTAGATGGGCTGGTTCTGGCCCCCAGGCCTTATGTTTGTCACCCCTGATATAGGCTATTCCCAGGGCAGTCAAAGACTTCCCAGAATGACTCCTTAACATCATGAATTAATTGCCAGAAATGTAATGGAGCCCACCTGCCCATTTTAATGTTCCTCCTCATTTCCCAGGAAACAGCATTTTTCCAAGCCAGTCTCAGCCATGGGACCAATCATGCAAGTTGCCTTGGCCAATCACACAGTCTCCCTTGGATGGGAGGGAAATTTTAAACTGCAGCCATCCATTACATTGACTGTTTTGCACCACATATATGGGGCCTATGTGCCGAGCTCACTGCTTTTTGCATCTTGAAAGTGATTCCTTGTTTGGATTATGCTTGACCCTGGCAGGATGGATCTTGCCTGGATAGTGTTTCTTGACAGACTGCTCAGACCAATTTACTATTACTACTAGCTTGCCTTTCCTCCACCCTTCCCCCTCAGGAGAAAATTGGTAAAGGGAGGCTTTATTTGGTCACTGGGTGAGGGATTCAGGAGAGGATTTATTTTTGTTGTTGTTTTTGATTCTGTGCAGTGATTTCTTTTGACCTTCCACTTTTCCTTGTGTGTGTGTGTGCGTGTGTGCTTCTGAGGAGGTTGTTTCTTGTTTTGCATTATAGGGTGTTTGGTTTGGTTTGTTCCCATTTCTGGTCACCTGCAGTTAGTGGGTTACATATTTTCCACCTTTTTGCAGAATAATTCATGAATTGGGGTAACTTCCCATTTTTCTTTGCTCAGGTTTGCCTTTCCTCTGTAATGTGATAGGTTGGGCAGATGGGTGCTTCACTAGAAAAAACATTTTGGAAGGAATATTTTTCTTACAGTTACTTAGGCTGAGTTCAGACTGGCAGTTTGGCCCAATATAGGCATGTTTCTCAAGTGGATTAAATGGGTCGGTTCACCCAGCCACAGCTGTCTGGCATTCCCATGCCGTACTCACCCCGTCCTGAAGCATTTTGATCCCTCTTTTAAAAAGTACCAGGGGAAAGCTGTGGCAAGCCATTTGGGTGTGCGTTGATCCCACTTCCTGGAAGTGTGGCCGCAAATAAGCTGCAATCAAGTAGCGCCAGTAATGTGAACCCGCTGATCTGGCATACTTGCCCATGTGTGCTATGCTTGAGCGCACAACTGCCCGTGGGGACGCTTTTGGCTCGTGGAGTTAAACTCCCAGCCATGGAATCCTGCCCCAATAGCTGCTGTGCCTATGCGCCCATGTGCCTATGTGCCCATGCGCCTACATGCAAGTCAGCAAAATGGAACAAAGCTGCGTGCAACCAGGATGGCGCCGCCAGGGGCCACCCCGCAGTGCAAATGCTCCATTCTGCCTCCTCCCTGGTATGGTCTCACAACAGTCCACGCAGTGCGACTGGAAAGCCCCGTGACAACTTGGCCTGGGTCTTTTTGCCCTGCTTCCCTTGCGCTTCATTCTGCCTGTCTGTCCTCTGCCTAAGTTTGTGTTTTTTTAAAGCAAAAAACCAGAGGCCATTTTCACACTTCTTCCCATTAAGCTGAGAGGATGGCTGAAGGCACCTTGTTCATAGACTGGATCTCTTGTCAAATTGCCTATAGAATGGTCCATCAAACTGTTAATAGAATTGGACGCCTTGTCAAATTCTCTTGAAACCTGGAGAAACTAGGTTCTCTTATATTTTAATACCATTTGATGAAAAAATGTCTGCCCAGAAAAAATCTGCCATTTTCTGCACATGGAAAACAGTGGGCAGACATCTGATCTCAATGAAAAGCAAAATGGAAACTAACAGATCTTCAGAATAGAAAAATGTTTCTAAGAATTCTTAAAATGGATACACATTCCCTTTTTTTAATTAAAACACTAATTTTTCCAGTATACAGCTCTTGTCCCAGGTTCAATCTCTGGCATGAAGAATTAAAAGGATCAGGTAGTAGGTGATATGAGAATTCTGTATCACACACCCTTGAAAGCAACTGCTAGTCAAAGCAGACAGTAAGTGGATGGACCAATGGTCCAATTCGGTAAAAGTACACTATGTAATCCAATTTAAAACAGCAGACTAAAAATGAATGAAAACATGTATGTTTTGTGTATTTTATTTATTGGTTTTAGTTGTTAAAATAATGTGGTTTTGTTTGGTGTTATAACACCAACGAATAACCTACCCGAGGAGGTAAATTGACACAATCAGTAGGATGAGGAGACAGTGAATAAATAACGTAATTGGACTGGGATTGCAGAAATGTGAAACAAGGCATAAGTTAGACATGACATGTTAACAGTGCAAGAAATGGTATTGTATAAGCAGAAATACAATGCAGTAAGAGCAAGATAAAACATACAGAAAAGGCTGAAGCTGGCAAACCAGTCAAAGCTGATAAAAGGCATTCTTGGCCAGAGCAGCTTTATGCAACTCCTGAACTGCACCAAAAGCTACTCAAGAGACTGACTGCAAAACCTAGTTCACACTGTGACAGAAAAGCCCACAATGACTGTTTAGAAAATCCAGCTGGGCCTCAGAAACTGGTAACTGATTTACATGAAATCTGATTATAAATTTGTACCTCGTAGATGCAGTGACTATGTAATGCTACATGTGGCAGTTTTTTCCATAGCTTTTTTAATTAAGGTTTTGAATGGATTTGGTAGCAGAAACTACATATGACATTACAAAGGATGGCCTAGGATGTCTTAGGTAATATAAAATTGGTTTTGTGCAGGAAACTAATTAGAATATAACCTGGTAGACAGGGGTCATTTGGGGCTGGAGCACGGTGGAGCGGCACTCTGCCAGCCCAGGAGTGGGCACTAGGGCAGCCATGGGCCGAATCAGATTTTCTGATTTGATTCGGCCCGCTGCCGAATTGCTGCCGAAATTAGGTGGTAGCTTAAAAAGTGGCTGGAAGGGAAGGGGTTTCAGGGAGAGGCTCCAAACTTACAGGGTAGCTGCTGGAGCCTCTCCCCCAAATACCCACCAAGTTTCAAGAAGATTGGATCAGGGGGTCCCATTCTACAGGCCCCCAAGCAGGTTGCCCCCAATCCCTCTATTGTTCTCTATGGTGGGAAAAAGTAACGGGGAGGATGGAGGGGATGGGGCAACCTGTTTGGGGGCCCGTAGAATTAGACCCTATGGTCCAATCTTCTTGAAACACAGTGGGTATTTCGGGGAGAGGCCCCAGCAGCTACCCTGCAAGTTTGGAGCCTCTCCCTCAAACCCACTCTCCTCCAGCCCCTCATATACTCTATGAGTTTTTGCCATTGACTTCAATGGCCCATTGGGTATAATGGGGCTGAAACTGACATTCGGCTGGCCAAATGACTCCCGAATTGGCTTGCATTGCCAAAACTGACATGCGGGGGGGGGGGGGGGGGGGTGTCATTTGGCAGCTTGAAAAGATGTGGCCTGATTTGGCCCCTCTCTGAATTGGGCTAAAAAAAAATTATTTACACACCCTTAGTGGGCTCAAATGGCGGTGGTGGCAAGCCCCTCCCCCAGCTCCCAGCAGGCCTGTGGAGGAAGTGAAGCAAGAAGAGGTTTAAAGTTTAAACCCCTTCTGTTTAGAGTCATGCAGCAGTGGCGGCATGTTCTTTCCATTGTATTCTGTGGAGCCCTTCTCACTTTGCCTTGGCCTTGGCAGGCCAGCTGGGGAAGAGAAGGGAAGGCTTTTGAAGATGCCCCCCCCTTTTGCTTCCCTTTCTGACACACTTTTGGTGATGTCAGGGGGCATGGCATATGTGAATGAGTTATGCTAATAGGTATGCTAATGAGCTCCTGCACCTCTTTTTCTACGAAATGACCCCTGCTGCTAGATATTAGGCGGAGTACATATAAGCAGCAATATATATTCAAGATGCTACATGTGCTTTATACATGCAAGTGCTATGTATCTTTTTAAAGAATGATACTTACCAAACAATCTCTAGAAAAGATCAAAGGAGTGGAACATGCTTACAGACACACCTGAGAACACTTTCAAGATTATATATTTTCTGTTGCTGTTTCCTTGGTGCTAAATGGCTTTAACAGATATTTAGAGAAAAACACTGAAATGGGAATCACATTGCTATGTAGATACAAAAAGGCTCTCTCAAATGTATATTCATGTGACAATTTGTGCAGCAAGTCAGTTCTTTGAATTCAAGGACAAATTAAATTCATTCTTGTGCGTCCCACTGGTAATGTAATGTCCCATTAGCTTCTGAACACCATACTGGGCCATCCTCCACTCCACCCCTCCAGTCCTCCAGCAGCTAAGCAGCATCTGACAATACCAAAGAAAATCTCTACAGTTCCAGGGAGGGAGGAATCATCTTTAATATGGATCCCCAAAGTCACTTAAATCAAACCATTTTGTAAACTGTGTCACAACCTTTTAAAATATATCTTTGTGTTAGCCTTAACATCATTATGTCCCTTTGTGATGAAAATGGACGTTCTGTATCCTGTGATAATGAAAATAGCCACTTTATGTAGTTTCTGCCTGCAATTATCCAGGCTTTTCTCAGGAGCTCTAGAGAAATCTAAGCTAATTGCTTTGGGACTTTCACCACATTTCCATAAATTCTTTGTTAATTTTTCATGAGAAACTGTTATTGCAGTTGGCCTTAAATTTCCCATTGTATTCAATAATGTAAAGAAGTCATTTGTGAAAACATAACCAATTCAACAGCCCTTGAATCAAAGCTTTCGTCTTTTTATCTTACTAATATTCTCAGGTGAAGCTAAGTGTGACTCATCCAAATCTTTCAGTGCTTCTTTTCCCTTTATTTTGATATGAGCTTTTTTCTTCCTTGCAAAGCAAATCTAAAAGTGGCGCTATGTGGAGCACGACCTTGTCATTATAGGACATGAATTGAGTTTGCTTTATCGGACAGTTTGGCTTGATGAGAAGGTATAAAAGCAATTCCACTGCAAAGACAAAGAACTGCCTGACATACTAGGAACAAAAATGAAGCCCATATCCAAGGGGAATGCTCTGCAACTTGCGATCTCATATTTGATTTATTGATTGTTTCAAGCTGAAAGCCACAATTTCAGTGGGCTCTAAATAACAACAAGAGCAAATGTGAGTCTATTTTATTGCATTCACTAGTCTAAACCAAAGACAAATTCCTCTATGAGGGTCAGAGCAGAGCTGTTGCAAAAATGACAAAAACCTACACCAAAATATCACCTTTACAACTAGCCTATAGTTTCTTCTATACAAATGTATTTCCTTTGACACTGCCTTTGCTCACTGCTCATCCTTTCCAGACACAGGTCATGCCACTGAGACCAAATCAGGCAGGTGGAATCTACTCAGCAGGAGCTTTTGTTGCAGGTCAGCCATTATATACCACTCCCGTTCAAGGGTTGTTTCATAGAAAAAGAGGTGCAGGAGCTCATTAGCATACCTATTAGCATAACTCATTAGCATATGCCCCCCCAACATCACCGGAAGTGTGTGAGAAAGGGAAGCAAAGGGGGGGGGCATCTTCAAAAGCCTCCCCTTCCCTTCCCCAGCTGGCTTGCCAAGGAGGGCGGGGGGGAGTAAAGCAAGAAGGGCCCCATAGAATACAATGGAAAGATTGTGCTGCCGCTGCCACATGACTCTAAGCAGAAGGGGTTTAAACTTTAACCCCCAGCATTCATTACAGAAATCTCATCCTCAGTGTTCTGAGCCTAGGACCCAGAGGAAAATATGATATGGCTGGGCATGGCAAGCTTTTTGTACATAAATTGCTTCATGTGCTGGTCAAGAACATGAGAAGGCATCCTGACACAGAAAGAGGGCTATGTGTTTGTCTAAAAAACTATAGTCTTCCCCAGAGAAATAACTACAACTCCTATGAGGCAGTGCAAGAACAGAGAGACAGCAATATATAGTGGTCAGTATCAGCCTACTACCTGAGAAGTCTAGGTTCAAAATCCCCAGTCTACAAGTGTGCTGGGTGAACTTGGTCTGGACACATACTTTCAGCCTAATCCAGCTTGTTGTTATTTCTCATTTAAACAGTTCACATTGCTTTCCTACTGAGAAAGACTGAATTATGAGGGCATGAATACAGTGAAAAGGGGAAGGGAAACCAGTTGCACCCAGGAGAGCCCTGGCATAATGAGCCCAACAACACACACTGTAGCAAGGCACGCAAAAGCTCATACCTTGAACAAAACTTTGTTGGTCTTAAAGATGCTTTGTATTTCTCCCATGTGATTGAGGCACTTGAGCAAATCAAGGCAGGAGGAAGGGGAGGAGCCTCAGCCAATGGAGGAGAAGAAAGACTTGCCTTTGTCTCCTGTGTGGTTGAGGCAGCCTGGCCAGGAAGCAAGGTCCAGCTCATTCCCTTCCTCCGCCTGGGAGGAGGAAGGGAGGAGCCTCAGCCAGTGCAGGGAATGGAAGCTTGTTTGTCTGTCTCTCCAGTGTGATTGAGAGAGTCTTGTAAAGCAAGCTGTGACCAGCAGCAAAACTGGAGAAAGAAGCAGAAGACAGCCAGTTCCTTGCGAGCTGAATAGGAGCTCTCCAAGGGCCTGATCCAGCCCACAGGCAGCATGTTTGACACCCCTGACTGTAAAAATATTCTGCAGCATCAAAGTTAGCCTTATCCCATCCACCACTTGAGAAGGAAATTGCTAATAATGGCAAGCACTAATAAATCACTGACAAAGTTGTGTTACCCCTATTTCCTAGTAACTGTGGTGGTCCAGCTCCACCTTCCTCTGCCTTGCAAGGCACCCTACAGCTGTAGGCCACTACTGTCCTTGTTGGTGCAGGCAGTTGAATGGTACATACATGTGTACTGCAACTCCTAATGGCCTGTGCAAGAGTGTGCATGAACAAAATGCCTCAATGACAACAGGGTACCAGTCAAACACAAAATGGAAAGATCTGTTGAAAATGTATTCTTTATTCCTAGCAACTGCCCAAATGACAGATGTGTTCATTATCTGTGCAGGTGATTGCCAAGTGGAAAGCAGTAGAACAATTTTAGAATCCAGTGGCACCTTTAAGACCCACAAAAGTTTATTCAAGGTATGAGCTTTCGTGTACAAAGCACACTTTATCAAATACATTAGAAGGGCTGGGAAGGTTCAAACTTATAGCCAGAGAATGAACAGCAAATTAACATGTAAATAGTGAGTGTGTCAGGAGGGGGGGAGAATCACCACTGTGTGATGTCATGAATGCATGAAGTGCTTTTATAACACACAGGGCTCCGTTGGGGCCGGAGCGAGCCGGAGCGCCGCTCCGGGAGAAAAGGGGCCAGGGGCCCCCGCAAAGGAGCCCCGTCCCGCCCCCAGCCACCTTCTGCGGGGCCGCGGCCGACCGCCGGCCCCGCGAGTGAGCCCCGCCCCGCCCCCTGCCATCTTCCGCGGGGCCGCGGCAGGCCGCCGGCCCCGCGAGTGAGCCCCGTCCCGCCCCCTGCCATCTTCCGCGGGGCCGCGGCAGGCCGCAGGCCCCGCGAGTGAGCCCCGTCCCGCCCCCTGCCATCTTCCGCGGGGCCGCGGCAGGCCGCCGGCCCCGCGAGCGAGCCCCGTCCGGCCCCCAGTTACCTTCCGTGGGGCCGTGGCAGGCCGCCGGCCCCGCGAGTGAGCCCTGTCCCGCCCCCTGCCATCTTCCGCGGGGCCGCGGCAGGCCGCCGGCCCCGCGAGTGAGCCCCGTCCCGCCCCCTGCCATCTTCCGCGGGGCCGCGGCAGGCTGCCGGCCCCGCGAGCGAGCCCCGTCCGGCCCCCAGTTACCTTCCGCGGGGCCGCGGCAGGCCACAGGCCCCGCGAGTGAGCCCCGTCCCGCCCCCTGCCATCTTCCGCGGGGCCGCAGCAGGCCGCCGGCCCCGCGAGTGAGCCCCGTCCCGTCCCCAGCCAACTTCCGCGGGGCCGCGGCAGGCCGCCGGCCCCACAAACGAGCCCCGTCCCACCCCCAGTCACCTTCCGTGGGGCCGCGGCTGGCCGCTGGCCCCAGGAAAAAAACTCTCCCTCCCCCAGTCACCCCCCCTCCCTCCCCCACTCACCCCACTCCCTGGGCCCAAGGGAGGGAGAAGCCGGGCCTGAGTGGCTTAACACCACTCAGGCCCAAGCAAGGGGGGGGGAGGGAAAGCCAGCCCCAGTGTGGGGAGAAGCGCCCCTCCCTTCCTTCCCTCTCTCCCCCCACCTACCTACCTGTTCCTTCCTTCCCCCCTTCCTCCCTCTCTCCCCCCTTCCTTCCTTCCTTTCTTTTCTCTCTCTCCCAACTACCTACCTACCTTACTGTTCCTTTCTTTCTTCCTTCCCCTTTCTTCCTCCCTCCTTCCTTCCTTTCTTTCTTCCTTCCTTCCCCCCTCCCTCCTTTTTTTTCTTTCTTTCTTTTCTCTCCCCCACCTACCTACCTTCCTTCCTGTTCCTTTCCTTCTTTCCTTCCCCCTCCCTCCCGTCTGGCCTTCTGACACACTGCCCATGACGTCATTCCAGTGACGTCAGGGGGTGTGGCATATGCAAATGAGTTATGCTAATGAGCTCCTGCACCTCTTTTTTTACGAAAGGACCCCTGATAACACATAAATACAGTTGAACCCCTTGAAGGCAGCAGAACAGCCCCTCAAAAATGGAATCCCTTCTCACAACAAGCAAGCAGAGTGTGAGCCAAGCAGAACGTTTGAACATTCCTAATTTGTACTTGTCATTGCTGGACAATTTTGTATGTGGTCACAATTTAATCTTTAAAATAATGTTAATTAATAAATAGGTGTGGCCCATATGCCTTCACCGTAATTCCTGTTACCAACACTTCCAGGTTGTGCTAGTTTGCCAGGTTTCTCTGAACATTATGTACGAAGCAGCTATTGCTCAGGGTCTTCCTTACTATTGTTTTGAACATTCTCAGTATTTATTTATTTAGTATGACATTGTGGAAGCCGACAAGGACTCCAGCATGTTGGCAGCACAGTGGCAGCTGGTATTTCCCTTTCCTAATCTCTAGCTGGTTGTTCAACAATGGGTGGGTGGCACAACCAGGTTCAGGTAAATTAAGGAGGGAAAGGACATCTCTGCTAAGCTCCTCCTTTCCACTATGTGCAATAGCAGCATTCAGAATATTTTTAAGCTCAACTAACAGAGGGTCAGTCACAGATAATGACCAATATCAGGCTTATAGGGTTGCCAGGTCCCCCCGGGGGGTGGGGAAACCCCCGCTTGATGGGTCCATTACCCATTGGCCTGTATTGGGCCATCAGGGGGAACCCCACCCCCAAATTGCTGGGATTGCAGAGACGTGCCCGGCGTGATATCACCCGGAGGTGACGTCATCGCATTGGGCACATTGCAGGGGGACATTCTATTTTTCAAGGGAAAACTCTATGGTTTCCCCTCAAATGATAGTGGTCCCACCTCCAACATGGCTGAGGTGATGACATCACTTCTGGAGAACTCCTGGAGACAGCCAGGACTCCCCCTGCTGTAGCTAAGGTAGGACTTGGCAACCCTAGAGGCTTATTAGCTTTCAATAGGAAGAAAATGGCTTTTGGATTGTCATGGCTAATGCTGGGGGGAGAGACTAGGCTAGAAATGGAGTGTAGCATGATAATGCATGGTAAGAAGCAAGTTTTAGCTCTCGGACACACAAAATTTATATTTAAAAGAAGACCCACCTTCCTCAAATAGACACTTGAAGGAGGAAAGAAAAAAATCTTTCACATGCCCATTATGCTCTGCAAGTTAGCATTTTTTACTACCTTCAGAATTTGGTAGGGAGGATTCCGTCAGTGAAGAATTTCATCCTAATTGGGGATGCTGAACTGCAGACCAGGAAGTCAGTAGTTCAGCAGTTCGAGACCCAAGTGCTGCATGATATAGTGAGCTCCCATCTCTGGTCCCAGCTCCTGCCAACCTAGCAGTTCAAAAGCAAGAAATTGCAAGTAGATAAATAGATACCACTTTGGTAAGAAGGTAACAGCATTCCATGTGCCTCAGCATCTAGTCATGCCAGCCAAATGACCACTGAAAAGTTTACAGACAGCGCTGGCTCTTTGGTTTGCAAATGGAGATGAGCACCGCATCCCTAGAGTCATATTCTACTGACTTTCAAGCAAGTGAAACCTTTACCTTTACCTAGGTAGGAGTTATACCCAGATACATGTTTCTGTTGAAGCTGATGGGAAGAGCTATCAGATTGATTTCCAAATGAGACTTCCTGTGCTAAACATCTGGACACAAGGTTTTAAAATCAACTATTCGATTGGTGGTTAGTTGGTCGTACACCCCTAGTTCATGGAGTAGTCTGCTGTATAGGTAAGCATCCCAGTGAATGTCATCCTGAATCAGTAAGTGACCCTGAATCTTGCTACCAAAAGAAATGCAAAAAACCAGCTTTTTAATCCCCTCAACAGCTATTTTTCTTCTAGACTAAAGGACATACAAATCCCCCTGCTACACAAAGAGACCTGTCTGTGGTATGTATGAGTAAGTGAAGTCTAGTGTTAGCGCATTTTGAACTCTATTCACTGATGTGGAGAAACAATTGGCTTGTTGAAATCCTCTGGGAGGACAATGTTCATGTGCTTTTGTAAATGAGGATTCTCTTAGAAAAGCTAAATTGCAATAACTGTGAATAACACGTTGCTTTACAGTATGTGAAGTTGCACTTCTAGTGAATTTCTTCTACAGGCTGCATTGAAATGAATTGTCCCCTGACTGCTGGGTATCAGTTGGCTCTTCAGTGGTCCTGACTGAAAGAGGTGTGAGGAGCAGGAGACTGTTTCAGAGCAGCCAGGCAGGTAAGAAGGTTTTTTTTACTTAATGGCATTGCGTTAAGTTATGCAGACAGCATTGTCATTACTTAACTGCCATGGAACACTGTGAATGTATCCCTGTTGGTTTTATTGGGGAGTGGGGCTGTCAGGCTCTATAATTCACACATCATTAACTGCTTCATTAAGACTCCAGCAGGCCCACTGGGCCTTAAAACTGTTGCACTTTCAAGACAATGCAGCTAAATATTCACTGTGTGAGCTTTTCAGGAATCTCCAGTGATTGGTTCACCAGGTTCTTGAAAGTAACAGCTTTTAAAAGCATTAAAACATACGCACACACCAATTTGCGAGGTCACGGACTTTAAGCTACTATTTATTTTTTTCAGCAAGTTGCTTCTTTTCCTGCCAGCAGCTATAATGAAACTTTCATAGCTTCAGATGTGCAGTGATTCAAGGCTATTTGTGTTTCTTGATTTTTATGTGTTTTTGCCTCAGAAGCACATTTTGCACTGTTAATGTATGCCCAAAGAGTAATTACAAAAACATTAAGTTGTGTACATTTACTTTTCAGGTGAAGTCCATATGTGTATTTGAAGCACATTTTAGTGGTGCCTATTTTGAACCTTTTCACAAATCTCTCCTATATAATAAAACTGTTTTCAAGTGGCAAGATTCCATGGGGCGCCAAAATCAGTTGGCTGCAAGAACTGCTACTCAAAAGGAGTCCCTGGCCACTGGCTGCATTCCCTTGCTGTGTTGCCTCAGTCCCACTAACAGAGCTGCTGGCCAGTGCCTCGGCCTCAGTCTGGAGGGAGCCAGTGAAGGGGACGGACAGGGTGCTGGGTCCACTCTTCTCCTCTGCCCACTGCCAGGTGGGTCTAACTGTCCCCTCAGTGGCCTGCTTCTGTCAGTAAAAAGACAATGGACTTTCAGTATAACCCCCTCCCCTGCCCTCTGCCAGCTTGCCCACTTTCCTGTCAGAATAAACTGTGAAAATGGCTTTCTCTCTTGCTTAGCTCCACCATGGCTGGCTGGCTAATAAGGTGGGCCAGCGACCATCAAACCATTCTCTTCAACCCCCTGCTGTGCAGCTGACTTTCCCCCATGATTGCCAATCTCCAGGTGGGACCTGGAGATCTCCCACTGTTACAATTGATCTCCAAATGACAGAGATCAGTTCCCCTGGAGAAAAATGGCTGCTTTGGAGGGTAGACCCTATGGCATTATACTCTGCTGAGTCCTTCCATCCCCCCCCCCAAATGCTGTCCTCCACAGGATCCACCCCCAAATCTCCAGGTATTTCCCTAATCAGAGCCGGCTGACTAGGGGACAGGCCTCAGCTGAACAGAATACCATAGAGGCCACCCTCCAAAGCAGTCATTTTCTCGGGGGGGGGGAGACATCTGTTGTCAGGAGTTCAATTGTGATACCTGGCGATTTTCAGGCTCCACCTGGAGGTTGGCTACCCTAGGCATAGCAGTCAGCGCTTCAGAGCAGGGTCTGCTAGACCCAGGTTCTTGCTGAGTGGGTGATTTTGGGCCAGTCACAGACTTTCAGCCTAACCTACCTCACAGGGTTGTTGTGCAAGTCAAAAGGGGGAGAGGAGAATGATGTAAGCTGCTTTGGTCCCCATTGCAGAGAAAGACTACTTTTCCTCCAATGGAACTATGGTTGCCAATCTCCAGGCAAGGGCTGGAGATCACTCAGATTTACAAGTGCTCTCCAGATGGCAGAGATCAGTTCCCCTGGAGAAAATGGTAGATTCTGTGTCCTTATACCCAGCTGAGATGACCCCCCTATGACAGTCAATGTGACATAGCAGTCAGGGCTTTAGAGCATGGTGGAGGCTGCAGAGGGGGGAGATGGAAAGTTGAAGAGTGAGGTTGATGACTGGCTGGGAAGGAGATAGGGTTGCCAACTCCAGGTGGAAAATTCCTAGAGATTTGAGGGATGGAGCCTGGAGATGGTGAGGCTGGAGGAGGGGTGGGACCTCAGACAGGTACAATGCCTCCAAGGCAGCCATTCCCCCATGGAACCATTGTTGCCAGTCTCCAGGTGGGGGCTGGAGATCACTCAGAATTACAAATGCTCTCTAGGAGGGAGGGGGAGGAGATGGGAAGCTGAAGCCAGGGGGCAGATAACAATACATTTACAATTGGCTAGGAGGGAGATAGGATTGCCAACTCCAGGTTGGGAAATTCCTGGATTTGAGGGGTAGACCCAGGAGAGGGTAAGGTTTCAGCAGGGGTAGGACCTCAGACAGGTTCAATGCCATAGACTCCACCCTCCAAACCACTCATTCCCTCATGGGGAACCATTGTTTCCAATCTCCAGGGGAGGGATGGAGATCATGCTGAATCACAACTGCTCTTCAGATGGCAGAGATCTTCTCCTGGAGAAAATGGTGGACTCTGTGTCATTATACCCTGCTGAGGTCACCACAGCAAAATGACGCTGAGTGCCCAAGGCCGGGGCATTCTCCCAGAGCCTTTTCCTAAAGCCCATTATATTTATTTCCACAACGGGCCTTATTCCTAGTAGTGTATAATGAGAAACACTGGGGATTTCTCTGTGATTCTTAACATATATGGTGTAGTGGCAAACTCTGCAGAATTGCCAGGATATCTAAATCTAAATCTAAATAAATAAATAAATATAGTTTAGGAAGCCTCTGAATATTACCCTAACTGTTCAGTCTCTCTCTCCTTCTCCCTTTCCCTCCCCCCCCATTTGAAAATAGAAAATATACATAGTTAGTATGATTTTCAATGTTAATAGGCATGTCATGCAACACTTTTGTTAAAAAGAAGTTGAATCATTCTTCAATTCCACATTACACTTAGGGTTTGTTCCAGGACATCATTTGGAATGAGATGTTGCTAACAGCATCTGGTTCCAGGTCTCGATGCCTCTCCCACCCATTTACTGCTATAGTGTATACTGTATACTGAGTTTGAACATGGTGTATACTGTATACTGGGTTTGAACATGGAGGTTTAATTTATTTCATATCTAATAGTTACTGCAAGATCAATATTCCATTAATTTATTTAGCTTCCTTTTAAAGACATCTAATGCTAGTGGTCACCTCTACATCTTGTGGCTATGAATTCCTAATTATATTGTACATTGTAGGAAGAAAGTACTTTGCCTATCCAGAATTGACTCTCCATCAACTACACTGGGTGAACCCAAGATCTGGTATTGTGGAACAGGCAGGAAAAGCTCTTTCTATCTTCCTTCCCCACACCATGTATAATTGTACACGTCTACCATATCTCTCATTAGCTTTTTTAAAAACTAGCGTGTAACAGTGTTCTGACACCGTGATCATTTTGGTTACCCTTTTCTGCACCTTTTCCAGTTCTACAATAGCCTTTTTGATATCAAACTGAGCACAGAATTACAGATACGACCACACCATAGATTTTTATGAGTCCTAATGGGTTGCAGGAGGCTTGCAGCCAAACTGTTATAGATTGGTATGCCAGTTATATATGTGAGCTGATTACAGTATTATTGTATTTGACTTTTGACTTTTCAGGTACAGAACTCAGCCCCCAAAGCACACAGAATAGAAAACATGGGCTCATAAAATCTCTTTTATTTAATTAAAAAAACTGTTTGAAATACATTTGTTTGCAGCCTATGGATGAGGCCTTCTTCACTGAAACTCTTTACTTCAAATCTGTCTTAGACTCTTTAGATCTTGTCTTGAAGTGACTCTCACTAAAGATTTTTATGACATTCTCTTTGAAGTCTGTTAAATGAAATAAGTCATATAGTACTGTATTCCTTTATAGCAACCTAGGTGCATAATGAAAATAATAACTGATTGATGGCATGCCAGATGTCCATTTGAGTTTTCCTCCATTAATTCATAATTGTTCTGATAGCAATTTGAACATAATATTTGTTCTCATAAAGCAATCTCTGGGTAAACATCCTGTCATCAAAGAGATTGTTCATTGCTTTGAGGTGTGATGTAAAAATCTCTACTGATGCTTTTTTGGTGGGACACAGAAGGTCTTTTCTGAGTGTTTTTAAAAATATTCTCCATTAAATAATGCACAGATATCTATCTGCTCAGTCATGGGTTTAAAATCAAAGTTAAATCCCAAATCTCACAGGGAAGGTATTATTCTTGGCATTAAAAAATGTCCGTATTTAAATGTGAACTCTAATCTTGGGGGGGGGGGGGGGGCTTTGGTCTCAGCAAAATGCAGATAATTTTCTTTTTATCTTGTATATGTCACCAATCACAAGGTATCATTCTTCTAATTCAGAAGAATGTATATGAAGAATACCTTGTCACAAATACATCAACCGCCTGTTACCAATAGTGATTAAGAACAGAAAATCGAGTGTAGGTTGTTCTTAGGCTGGCACTTATGCATTGTTTGGATTCTGTTTTTTAGACTTCTGGTTGATTCTACAACCCAAATCCTATCTCATTGTTTACTGATTCCTCCATCGTGTTGATTGTATTGACTTAATCTGTGTAACCCACCTTGATTCCCAGTGAGAAAGTGTGGACTGTTAAAAGCATAAATAAATAAATAAAACAGGAAAGGAAGACCACTGGCCTTCGTAAAGAAGGCATGAAGGAGGATTTTCTCCCATCTGTGATTACTTTTAATAAACAGTTGGGCTTTCAAAAACACCAAATGCTATCCCTGGAAAGATGGGGTGTGTTTTAAAATAAAAAAATCAATAACACATTACCTATACTTGGTAACTCTTTCAAAGCAATCTGTGTCAAATATTGCTCAAAGATAGATCCACGCAGTCCTCAATTCCAACTTGTCTCTGATCTAGAAGGCTCACACCATATCTATATAGCCTACTGCATATCTACATAGCCTGCATAGACAGAAAGTTTTGACTGTTACTTTAGACAGTAGTTTTGCTGCAATAGCAATAAAAAGAGTAAGTGGTAGCAGAGGCTTTCCCTTCCATGAAAGCAGGACCGTGCACTTGAAAGATGCTGCTGCAGTAAAAAGCTTCTTACTGTGGCTCTCATTTTTCCTTTCCTTGTGTCATTTTGTCACACTAAGAAAAGGATAATAAATCTAGTTGTATTATGATAAAGCAGGAGTCCTCAGTCATCTGCTGGTTCATTTAATGTTCTGCTTGCAATAGCTATCAGGGCAGCCAAACATTCAAAACGCTGTTCGCTTGTATGCAATAAGCTGAAACACATCTGCACGTGGAAGAAAGACAGCTGGACACACTAGACTATATATTGTTTTGGTGTCCATCAATGCCTGCCAAATTATCTGGATTTATTTGTATGTGTACTTTCTTGCATGACCTTGTGAGAACTGTGGTTTCTTCCCCACCAAAAGAAACACACTTAAAAAAAAACACTTCTAAATGCCTAAGATATGTGTCTTGAGGCTTGTTGGTCTTGCTTTGCAGTATTCCTATCCTGGTACATGGTGCCCATTGACAACTAAAATGAAAAGTTTCATTTTCTTTTGAACTGAACGGTCAGTTGTTCACTGGTGGACCTCCTGATGGCACCTGGGTTTTGGCTACTGTATGACACAGAGTGTTGGACTGGATGGGCTGTTGGCCTGATCTAACATAGCTTCTCTTATGTTCTTATGTTCTTAGGTAACTTCTTTAAACAAAGGTGCATGGCCCATCCATGAATCTTGTGATTAGTTCTTGCAGTCATGATAGGTGTCACCAGCTTCACAAGTACAAAAAGCAGGCAAGCATCAAACAGTAACAGTGAGATGATCTGATAAGTAAGCTTAGCTTTTGAATAGGTGAAGCATTTGATCAAGGTAAATTCAGCTGGCATTCGTGCTTGCACAGAAGTTATCAGCATCCTTGACTAAGAGGTTGGTAGATAGCAAGTCCAGTGAAAGAGTTTTCTTGAGTGGCTTCTGATAGAAATATGTTTCTTGGATCTAAATTCATGGAAACAGGGAAAGGAAGCCTACCATTCAAGATGGAGGAGGTGCCATTAGGAAAGCAAGGGTACCTTCCTCTCCGTTTTCCATTTTGCCTCTATCCATTTGCATCATCTTATCTCTTAGTTTGTTCCTCATTTAAATTGTCACTACCTTTGTTTTAGGGGGTCAGACATTCAGAGATCAAACAGAAAGATATCCTCCATTATCTCTGATCAAGTATCTGAGGACTGAAATGGGAACAAGGACCTGATACTTCTATAATCCCCATCAATAATTTTGGTTGGGCTCTTAGGATGCTGCGCAGAGTGAGAACTAAGAACCACTGAAATGTTGCTCCATCCTGCACACCCTCAGGGCAATGTGTGAAGCTGTCAGTCATTTGAGGGGAGGGATATGGCTCAGTATTATAACTTGAATGAACACATACTATTCAGAGTTCACATTTTGACATTTGGGTGTCAGGACTGCATGCAATTTTATGATCATAATCCCCCAAGTGTTCAGATTTCACTCCTCTATAGTATCTTGGCTTAAAAGGATCAGGTAGGAGGCAATGTGAAGGAGCTTGACCTGAGACCCTGAAAACTGCTGTAAAGAGGAGACAATACTGGCCATGAAATACCAATGGTCTGATTCAGTATAAGGCAGCTTCATGTATTCATGCAGCTTTTCTCATTTCAGCATCTCCAGAATCTGGGTGGCCACTGGTGTGGTGATGAGCCAGAGAATGTTCTCCTCACACACAGTCCTAGGCCCCTCTCATGCTATATGGCTCCATAAGAAGGAACAGAATTGTAGCAAATCCCATGCTGCCAAACTGAAGTCCCAGCTCGGCCTTTCTCAGCCCCACTCACCCCCTTAATAAGCCTCTGACCAGCTCTGCTAAGATGTATAAATGTGAGAAGAAATACTTTTTTGGCAAGGTCTTTAAAGTCTTTTGAGAAATTCCTCTGGCATTCCACTGGTTTAATTAGGACACTGTGAAACAGACTCTGAAAATTTCAGAGACATGTAAGGCTTGGCACTAGCTCTTAATCACATTCCTCAGCTGGGTGTCAAGCAGAGCTGAGGCACAAACATACCAGCAGGTTTCCTTCAGAGTACCTGGGGGAGGGGGAAACTGCCAAGTGGCACAGCTGGATATCTGTGCTGGGCAGTAGCTATCATAGTTTCTTTTCAAAGTTTAATCCGTCAAGATAACCATTTACCTGTTTTTTATTTAAATAAACACAGAGTTCCTTGTTTAAATACTATAACAATTCCAACACAATTCATGGTCGTGTTTTTTTTTATTTTAGGTCCACAGGGTAAGGTGGGAGGAATCTCAAAGCCTATTAAATTGTTTCATTTTCTTGGATTCAGCCTCTTCAACTGTTGTGAAAGCACTTCACAGAAAGGGCTTGCCACAGAGTTGTAACCCTGGATTCCCTTGTATTCCCAGTTTCCTGGGAAGAAGGAAGGTAATCCTACTACTCCAGATGGAGGTGAGGTGCTATTGGGAAGGAAATGAATTTTCTTTAGAAAACTCTAGCAGCTATAGAATTAAGAAAGAAATTGAAATAAATGACTATAATTCCTGAAGGACTGTTTACATTTTTAATATTTATATAAGTTAATCAAGGATTTTTTTGTTTCCTCCATTAGTTTTTAACAGTGACATGGTGCATGTTGCAAAATGGGACATGTGTGCATTTCAAGCTAATCAGCATCTTCTGTTCTATAGCATATATGTGTTGAATGTTTATATGAAGACAAACAAAACTGGTGCAGGTCTTGGGAAAAGGAGACAAGCAATACGTTCTATCCCATTGTCCAGACTACTGTTACATGCAGTCCATGAAGAATAAAAGGGTTTATTTGGAGGGAGGGAGCACTTTGTCTTGCAGGGCCTCTATTAATTACCCTCAGCATTCTACAAGAAAGGATACATCAATCTCCAATTTTGACATACTTATTTCCTTCACTGTTTTTGCCCCAGAATTGAGCCCAAACAAATGGTTACCATATAAACTAAGCTCATTATTCTGTTTGATCCTTGTATCTGTTAAACATCTTCATTATGCTGTATAATAATTTACTGCTCACCCTCTACTGATATGTATGGACTGGTAATTTTCAATTTTGTTTCTGTCTCGACTCTAATTGCCCTTTCCTGACAACTAACCCCCCCTTTTCTATATGTAATGGTTGAGGAAATTCTGTTTCACTGTATCTGAAGAAGTGTGCTTGCACACAGAAGCTGATACCTTGAATAAAACTTTGTTGGTCTTAAACATGCCACTGGACTCAATTTTTGTTCTACTGTTTCAGACCAACACAGCTACCCACCTGGATGTATCTTGCACTGTAAATCTGGCCAATCCAAGCCCAATTCTTACATACAATTTAGGGTTGGTGGCCATCTCTGGGAGCTTGCAGGATGGGTGCAAAAGGGAAGCCATGGAATACACAATGCCGGCGGCAGGCAATGAAGGTTGACAGAAGGTGGTCTTCCATCGTAGTGGGAGACCTGGCAAGCCAACATACAGTGTTGCTGTATCATTACTATTTGGACCTCACTCAGATTTACAACTCTCTGGCAAGCTATTACAGACCTCTGCTGCTTGTTTTACCTGCCAAAACAAAACTGCTAAAACACTATTTCCCCATCTGTGACTAAGCAGCCCCCTTGTAGCATGTGTTAATAAATGATTTATAATGTTCTGTGTGTCCCACCCTGTGATAGTGAAGTTATTTGGTTTTTGCCCAGGCAAGAGATTTATTGTAGAAAAGCAGGAGCCCTCTCATTGTTCCCTTGGTAAATGGCACTTGACATGAAGTCAAGTTCAAACAGGAATGATGATCTTATTAAACAGGCACAGTTGGGTTAGGAATAGGTAGGGGATGAGAAAACTGAGGTAAATTTTGTACTATTTATAGTTGCTAATATTTTGCACTGGCAACAGAGTATTGTTGAAGCTTATTTCCTTAGAGACTCAGTTCTTAACAGTGAGAGGTTTGTTTGTCTCAGAGATTTCTTAACAGCAACAGTGTGTCTTAATAAAGGCTGAGGACAGACTGGCAATCTGCCCCAGGACAGGTCCGCATGGGAAGCGGGGGAAGGGAGCCTGTTCAGACATGTGCAGCTGTCCCTTGGCTCCCTTCCTCACTTACCCACTTTGAAGCCGGTTTCCTTGAGCTTTAGAAGGACACCGGGAGAAACCGGTGTCCAGAGGCCATCTTGCGCTTGCCTCCCGCTTCCAGGCAGTGTGAACCGGAAGAAGGCGGGAGGCAAGCGGAGGCGGCACCTGGGGCCACTCCGCAGCAGTCTGAATGCTCCGTAACGGCATCCTTGCACAATACCCTGGCCAATGTGGACAGCCAGCCCCGGGGGATTTTTCCCCCACAGCTTTTGCCTCCGGATTCATCCCACTCCAGATTGCCAGTCTGTCCTCAGCCAGTGATTCATATAACTATCTTAGTTTCCTGGAGGCTAGATGAAATACCTTCAAAAGAAGAAATAATAGGCAAAACTCTTGAAACTGCTGAGATGGACAAACTGACTTTATTTTTGAGAGGACAAGAAGAAAGGAAATTTCAGACTACATGGTCAAGATTTTACAAATGGTTGGAAGATAACAGTAAATGAAATATGCAGACTTACAACCTCATTTGGAGACATTACTAAACTGTTTAAATGCAAGGCAGAATATATAGACAATCATAATGGTGTTAAAATGATTAATGTATAATTTACAGCTGGATATTATAGGTGACAACTTAACAGTTATAACAAAGAGGTAAAATGTAACCCCCAATCTTTATGTTTTGTTTGTTAGGTTTGTGGGTTACGTTTTGTTTGTTTGGTGTTAAAAATAAAAATTTCATTTGAACCAAGAAATATATTGGAATTTTAAAAAGCTGCAGCAAAAATCTTTTGAAGGTGCAAACAAACCTGGAAAATATTTGGCATGGCAATTAAAAAAAAGAAGAGAAAACAAGATTATAAGTAAAATTGTGACAGTTAAAAAAGAAATAATGGACATCAAAGGAATAAAAAGAGAATTCTTTAAATATTATGCTAAACTTTTTCAAAAAGTGACAGTAGACCAAAGTAAAATTTCAGAATACTTACAAACATTGGGGGCCCGTCCACACAAGTGCGATGAAGCGGACGGGAAGCGTACCTGCATTGCATCGCTGCATAAAAAGGCGTGTTAATGCGATCCCACGGTACGGCACAGAATCGCACAGCTAACGTCGTTGCGCGATCATACAGCGTCGCTCAAGCGTCCCACTGAGAGAGCGGACGAAGAGACGGCGTGGTGCGACCATACATAAGGGCGCTGTATGCGGCAAACGTTCTTCCGGCGTGCCGTTTGCGCGTCAGAAGCGTTGCGTTCGCTTCGACTTCTGCGCATGCGCACAGACGGTTCCTTCGCTCGCTCCCTCGCTCGCAGTAGTACCGCGGACAGCAGTCTCGAGGTCACAGGGAGACTTCAGGACACAGTTGCCACAGCGAACCATGGAAACGGAGGAAGAGCTTGTCGGGACATCCGTCCTGGCTGCGTGTGGGACTGTGCAGATCCTGAGCCAGCGTCAGCAACAACTGTGGCATCCAGGGGAGACAATGAGACATGGCCTCCGGAGACAACGGGCTGCCAGCTATGTGAGATGTGGCATCCGCCGTATAGGTCGCTCACGCTGGCGCAGGGAGAGTACAGCACGGCATGTCGTGCAGCTTACCTACCTTGCACAGGAGCTGCCACACCGCCGGTGGTGGGTGTACCCCCGGTCTACAGAGTGGTGGACGACATTTGTCACCCACGTCTGGGGAGAAGAAGAGTGGGTGAAACACTTCAGAATGTCCAGGTGAAGCGCAGAGAGGGGCGGGGGAGGGGGGTATTGTGGTCCGCAGACACACAGGGGTGGCAGACCGGAGCACCTGTCCATGGCAGACCCATACGCCACGTGACACAGGCCTGCATATGGGTGGAGTAGTTTGGCACCGTGCCTCAGGGCTACCTGAACCCCACAGCTCGGGCCAGTGGAGTCAGGGGGAGAGGAGGAGGAGGGGTCGCGGGTGTCATGACATGTTGTGTTGGAGGGCGACCCCCGAGTTGATGTGTTATGTCCACAGGGCCACATTCACCTGGCTGGTGGACGGGCTGCGGGACAGACTCCAAAGGGAGACGACGGTGATGCGGGTTCCCGTGCCAGTGGAGGAGCGTGTGGCAGTGGCGGTGTGGTGGATGGCCAACACCATGTCCTACAGAACCGTCGGCATGCAGTTTGCCCGATCCACCGTGGCGGCCATTGTCGTGGAGGTCACGCGTGCCATTGTGGAGGAGCTGTTTCGTCGAGTGGTGTACCTACGGAACCCAGACAGTGAGTGCGCAAGTACATGAGGAGCACCGTGTAGTAGCAAGGGGAGGGGGCCACGGGCAGACCCCGGAAGGCATGCTGCCGAGCAGGCACGGACCCGTGTTTACAAGTTGCCCGTTACCTTGCCCACAGGTCATGCGTGCATTTTCTGCCCGGGGCTTTCCGCAGTGTGTCGCTGCCATCGATGGATGCCACATCCGGACCACGATCCCTGTGGACCAGGCGGAGGACTATATGAATCGAAAGCACTACTGCTCATTGCTGCTGCAGGGCACCGTCGACCATGCCACTCGTTTTGTGGATGCCGTGGTGGGCCATAGTGGGCGGAGCCACGATGCACACATGTTGCGCAGCTCCAACATCGTGGATGCCATGGATGCGGGCCAGTTCGTGCCGGGAAATCCCACCCGCACCATCGAGGGAGTGGAGGTGCCTCCACTGATCCTGGGTGATGCGTCCTATCCCCTGCGGCGGTGGCTGATGGTGCCCTACAAGGGCCACACGACCCCCAGGCAGCGGCACTTCAATAAGGTGCATGCGCGCGTGCGCAATGTCGTGGAGCGCGCCTTCGGCCGTTTGAAGGCACGATGGCGGTGCCTGCTTCTACAGGTGCCGCTGCAGCTGGATAACGTGAAGTATGCCGTGGCTGCCTGCGTGGTCCTGCACAACCTCTGCGAGGACCGTGGCCACGAAGCTCCTGAGGCGCTGGAGGAGGGAGAGGAGAGGGACTTCGAGGAGGACTGGGACGAGGCCGAGCAGAGGCACCCACAGATGGATGCGGACGAGAGGCAGGCAGCTGCGGGTCGGGTGGTGCGGAAGGCCCTCACCACATGGTTCTGTCACCACGCAGGGATCCCCTAGGTCCCTCTCCCTGCCGCCGCCGTGGTGTGCGCCGCTCCCTGTCCCTGGGGTGCTGAGGCGACAAGATTGTGGTGGAGTTCCGCCCTCCCTCAAATAAAGCAGCTTACAACCAGATGCTAGTCCATCTCCTATTGTGGGAGCCATGGAGGGTGGGAGTCAGAACTCATGGGGCTGTCACGCAGAGGGGTGCGGGTCTGGCATGGCATCTCCCGTACGGCATGTTCCCCCTGTTCCGGACCCCTGAGCTGCCAGGAGGGGGGGGCAGCTGGGGACCACAGACAGCACATTGGGAATGCATGGACTTTGTAGAATAACATGTTTGTAGAATAACATCTCGCTTTGTAGAATAACATGTTCACTGTACAGAGTCGTCTACCCGTTTCCCTCCGTTCCCCCCCCCACGGAGGTGCGAAGCCTCAGCCCTTTGCGTTTTCGTATTTTCGCCCAAACAGCGGGACAAAGAGGGCGCGTGTCAGCGCATGCGCAGAACGCAGAGGCCTCCTCATTCAGGCAGCATGGCTTTCCCCACCAAGGGTGTGCTATGGCTGCCTGAGGAGGTGGAGAGTCTGTTGGAGGCTCTTTATGAGCTTGAGGCTGGGTCCAGGGTCATGCCCTTGACCCATGAGGAGACCCTCTCCCTCTTCGAGCAGGCTGCCAGCCGCCTGGCAGCCCAGGGGTTCTGGCGCTCGGCACAGCAGTGCCGGGCGAAGTTCAAACGGGAGAAGGCGGCATTCTTCGAGGCGCTGGAGGACTGGGATGGTCTCCCGCCTCGAGGACACCGCCCTCCCCATTCTGGACTGCTCCGGAACCTCTGGGAGCAGGCTGGGCGGCCTGGATGGAGGTACCGGACGCCATACCGTAAGTACCACCCTACCCCCTTCCCCTTAGTGCCCCCCCTCATGGCTGTCATTTCACAGGGCGTCCACGGGCGAAGAGGCAGAGGGGGGCCACCTCAGAGGCCGAGGGCCAGGGATCCCTGGAGGAGGGCCAGCGGCGCCCTGCAGCACAAGGTGAGCATCATGACGGCATGCCCACACAGGCTCCCAGCATGGGGCTGCCAGGTGCCATGACATGTAGAGTGCCTGTGGTGGTGGTTCCCCGGGGTCAGGGGGAGCAGACAGCGCTGGAGGAGGGCAGCATGGCTGACATGGGCCTAGGGTGGCTGGTCACTCGGTGGTCTGCACAGCTGGGGCAGGAGCCCAGCTCCTGACGGCTGCCATGTGCCTCTGCCTGCAGGGCCCGTGGTGGTGAGCTCTCCGGAGCCACATTCGGGGAGTGGCCGATCAGGGGATGCAGGTGAGTACCCACTGGGCATGGCCATCGGCCGTGGCCACGCATATGGGGTGGCTCCCGCAGCACACACACATGGGGCCGGTGCCTCCACCTCGCAGCAAGGTGGAGCCTGGGTGGCCTGGCAGGATGTGGTTGGGTCACCCTCCACGCACGCCTGGCAGCCATCAGTTGACTGCAGGGCTAGCTACGTGGGCATCGGCCCTCCACAAAATCCTGTCTTTGGACGCCCACGTAGTTTCCCCTTGGGTTCTCACCCCCACCCTTGTTTCACATGCAGGGGAGCCAATGCAGATGGCTGCCACTCCCAAGGAAGCTGGACCTGTGGTCATCAGCTCCGCCCCTGAGACAGAGGCAGGTAGGTGTGCATATGGATGGGGCCCAGGGACCACGGTCGCCCCCTGCCAATATGGTTCTGACCCCCTTCCTCTTCCCACAGCAGAGCGGGCCCCATCTGCACCCGAGGCGGGACCCTCTTCCGGCACCACCGTGGAAAGGCTAGCCATCCTAGAGGGAAAGATGGAGAACGTCATAGACACCCGTGAGTATCCCGCTTGGCATGTTCGAAGAACTTTGCCGTGGGTGGACTGTAGACAGTGGTGAGCAGCTGGCGTGTCTGCTCCCATCCATGGCATGGCAGCTCAGCCGCCAGCCAAATATCCTTGTGGGCCGGTGGGCGGCCATGTGGCCACTGACGGGACACCCGCCCTTGTTTCCCCACAGTCGGTCGATACGGATACCGACTCTCCTTCCTGCAGCGGGGTATGCGCAGAATTGAGCAGCTGCTGACCGAGATGCACCTGGATGACGCCATGGCAGCCCAGGCGGCGGAGGCTGCGTCTCCCGGGCCGTCCCCCCTCCGGACACACCGCACCTCACGCCGGTGACCCCACATCCTCGAGGACTCTGACGAGGAGCCACCGGGCCAGGAAGGGGAGGAGCCATCTGAAGAGGGGGTGATGGGGCTGGCCCCAGACGAGGGGGCAGCAGCGGGACGGGGGGGCAGAGGTGGCAGGCCAGGCTGCGATTCTCGTGGCCTCCTCTGGTGAGGAGGGGGCAGAGGGGCCACAGAGTGCTCGGCAGCATACCCTGGAGGGTGCGGGGGAGTCAGGGTGGGACACCGGGTCGGGTTAGGGGGGGGGCGGGTTGGTTGATTCATGTTTCTTGTTGTTGTTTACATAGTTCTGTTTATTAAAGTTTGTTATATTTTTCCAAAACCGTAGTAGTGTTGTCCTTCCCCCCCCCATACCCCCCTCCCTGGGGGGACCTCTGCTGGTTGCCCTGGGCCAGTGTCCCTATGATGCTCCCGGCTTCTTCCGTGCCCGCCCACGGCCTCTACCCCGGCCCCGCCCTACCTGCGTGGCCACCCCACTAGGGCCGGGCCACTGAGGCTCTGTTGCCACAGCCCGGGCACGCATGGTGTCCACTAGGGCAGAGACCACATCTGTTAGACGAGCCATCTGAGTGTTGGAGGCCTCTATGCTGGCCTGCATGGTGGCCTGTGCTGCAGCTTGGGCGGCGTGTGCTGCCTGATCTTGCTCACGGGCGGCCCGCATTTCAGCAATCAGCTCGTCATGCATCCGCTGGTCCTCTGCCATGGCTTCTCTGTTGTCTTCCCGGGCCTGGGTGGCCAGGTGCTCCTCAACACTTTGTAGGGCAGAGAGCCGCTTCTTCTTTGTCTTGCAGAGGGCTGCTCTCTCTGCAGGGGTCAGGTCTCCCATGGTGACGTCTGGCCGAAGGCCTGTTGGGGTATGGGCAGTGAACACCAGACCCATCCACCTCACACCGGCCACCTCTACCCTACCCAGACAGGAACATAGGCCATGCCCCAGCCTATCCCCTAGTGTGACTCACGGTCCGGGTGGCGGCCGGAGCCCTCCATGGGTTCTTCCTCCTCCTCCTCTGCCTCCTCCTCCGCTTCCATGTCCGCATCCGAGAACAGCTCTTGTGTCCCTAGGAAGGAAGGTTCTGTTTACTGTGATCCACAGTGGCTGGCAACGCCAGTAGTGGAGCAGTGTGCAGTCGGAGGCCCACTGATGCCCTTCACCAACCTTGGCTGGGCGGCATGAGACTGTCCTCGTCTGTGTCATCATCCTCGTCGCTGCTGTCCTGCTGGGTATTGCTCACTGACTCTGTACCTGTACGTGGGACAGACAGGGAATCACCAGCCGTAGTTTGCGCGACACAGCCCCCATATGCCCCCTCTCCCACTGGATACCCCACCAGCTCTTCTTCCACGGGGTGCTCCCTTGTAGAGGGCATTGTGCCTTCCCACACAGCTCCCAGGGTCCCCCTGGCACTGTGGCCTGTGCGGGTCTCTGTCCCTGGGGACACTCACCGGTGTGGCTGCTGGTCGAGGGCAGGGACTCGGCTGACTCCAACTCGTCCTCTGCCCTGGGGCAGCGGGCACTCTCTTCTGATGAGGTGCTCGGCCCCTGGGTTGCCTGGCGTCTCCGCCGGCGCCGGCCAAGGGTCTGGAGCACCATGCCGGGGTCCACATCTCTTCTCTTATGCAGGATCCGGTGCAACTCCTCATAATAGGGGCACGTGATCCTGGGCTGGCCTGATTTGGAATTGTTAGCCACTACTTTCCGGTACTTGAGGCGCATGGCCTTAGTTCTGCGCCGACAAGCGAGAGCATCCCGGTCGTGTCCCCTAGCCACCATGCCCCTAGCCACCTCGGTAAACACCTCAATGTTCCGGCGGGACTGTCCCAGGGTCCGCTGGACCCTGGTGTCTCCCCATAACGCTAGGAGGTCCCTCACTTCTGGGCATGTCCAGGAACGGCCACGCGGCTTAGCCATTGCACTGGTGCCTGTTCCGGATACAAGGGGGATCGGGAGCAGAGGGAGGTGTGGGGAACGTGTCTCTGGCCCTTTACTGTTTTTTCCGGCTGCGCGGCAACAGTCTGTGCAGCCCGTACAGCCCCTCTTCTGCTTTTTGGCGACTTTTCGCTACTGCGCATGCGTGGACCTCCGGTCTTACGCTTTTCACGCAGCTCGGAAGAAAAACATCCACTATTTACGCAGAAGCGCGACGGTGGCCAGATGCGACAGCATAGGTGCGCTGCTGCGATCCCACACACGCCTGCTTCCGGCTCTTCCGGAAAGGACTTCTGTTTTAGCGGTCCCTTTTTGAAGCGCATCAACGGGCGCTCGCGACGTTGTTATGCCAGGAGCACGACGCTTTGCAGATGTGCTCATCTGATCCCGTCGGTTTGCGCCCTCGCTTCATTGCACTGCTTGTGTCGTAAATGGGTACGTATGATCGCGCCCTGGGAATACCTAAACCAACTGAAAAACTTAAAGAAATGTTGAATAGCCCTATTGCAATTCAAGAAATACAGAGGGCTATTGAAGATTCTAAATTGGGAAAAGCACCGGGGCTAGATGGCTTTTCGGCTAAATACTATAAGAAAATAAAGGGAAGTCTTTTGCCAGTTTTGGAACTTTTGTTAAATGAAATAAGAGCTACAGCTGAGATACCAGATTCATGGAAAGAGGCAACAATATCACTGATTCCAAAGAAGGACAGGATCTATCAGATGTCAAGAATTACAGACCAATCTCTCTACTTAATAATGACTATAAAATTTTTGCAAAAATATTAGCAGAGAGACTGAAAGAATATTTAAAGGAAACAATACAACAAGAACAAGCAGGTTTTTTGCCAAATCGCCAAATAAAGGATAATTTACGAACAGTCTTAGATGCAATTGAATACTATGATAAACATTCTGACAAAGAGGTAGGTTTTTTCTTTCTGGATGCAGAAAAAGCCTTTGACATCTTAAACTGGGACTTCATGTTTGCAGTATTGGAGAAATTACAAATTGGAGAATTTTTGCTGAATATGATTAAAACGATATATACGGAACAGTAGTCATCGATTATAAAAATAATGAAAATAATGAGTTTGTATTGAAAGAAGAGAATCAGATGGATTTTAAATACGGTTGGCTGAGGTATAGACAGATTTATGATCTATTTAAGACAGATAAAAATGTGGGGGTTTCAGAAAGAAAATTAATGAGATTGAACAGGATTGGGAGGAAGGTGGAAAAAAACTGATTTCAAAAATGTATAAAATTTTGCTGAAATGGTATAATGCAGATGAACTTGTAAAAGAACAAATGATAAAATGGGCAATTAATATGAACAAAGAAATAGCTATGTCATCTTGGGAATATTTGTGGAAAAATGCTATGAGTATTTCGACTTGTTATAATCTAAAAGAAAAGTGTTTGAAAATGTTGTATAGATGGTATATGACTCCGAAAAAAATAGCAAATATTGATCAATGGCTGTCTAATAAGTGTTGGAAATGTAAACAAAAAAAAGCTTCTTTCTACCATATGTGGTGGAATTGTGATAAAGCTAAAGTCTTTTGGTGTATGATTCATGCTGAAATGGAAAATTTTTTGAAATGTACTTTTTAAAAGCTGCCTGAAATGTTATTGCTTGGTCTTAAACTAGAGGAAGTTAATGTAACTAAAAGGACATTAATATGGTATATGGTGACTACAGCAAGAATGGTCTATGCTCAGAACTGGAAATGTGAAAAAACCCCAGACATATGGGAATGGTTGAGAAAATTGCTATTTATGGCAGAAATGGACAAATGGACAAGAAAACTGAATAATCAAGACTCAGAAAGATTTCTAGAAGAATGGAAAGACCTGAAAGAATATCTAGAACAACATTGGGATATGAAAAATAATATTTTTACATTGACTAATTATTGGTTTTTGATGTTTAAAAGAAGAAACAATTATTTTTAAGAGAAATATACTGAACAACTGAAATGATAAGAATAGAAACTAGAGTTCATATTACAGATATCTAGATAATACTTTTAAATGTTTAAAAATTACCTTTTTTTTTTTATTGTTGTAACCAAATTTGTTACCTGTAAGAGCCAATAATTTTAAATCTTTATCATTGCTATTATATATATAATGGTATAGGTGAGGCGGGAAGTCCCAAAATTTCTTGAATCGTAATCGGAATGCATAGCTATATAGAAAAATGGATAGTGATGATAATATTTTAAAAGTAACTATGTAAAGTTTTGTAACTGGAAAAACAATAAAATTTGTTTTAAAAAAATAAAAATAAAAATTTCATTAAAAAAAACTTAGTTTTCTGGAGGCTAGTACTTTTTCCCTCTCTTCTTTCTTACTTACTTAATTCCCTCTCTTCTGGGATTATAAAGCTTCCTTTGACTCTAAAACCATTCACTTTTTCACGCCAACTAGGGGTCCCTTCTGAATTGAACCCACTGAATAACTGAGAAGGGAATATTCTCCGTTTTCTGAAAGCAATATTCCTTTCTATTTGGCTAGACTAGTAGTTTCAACTTACTAACCAATCTGTTCTGCCAAACTTGATCCTCAGTGGTGCATGCCATCACTTCTGGGTGATGTCATCATGCTGTGTTTGGGGGCATTTGTGAGTGGGGTTCCCCCCACCCTCCACCTGGCCAGCAGCAGTGAGGAACCCACAAAAGTGGGAGAACCCCCACCCTGACTGGAGAGGCTGGCAACCCTATGTTCATCTGAAAATGAATTTACTGGCTGCATGTGATTCAAAGGTGGCCTTGTGGAAGCAGAAGGGATGTTTACACACACTATGGCAGGGTCTCTGCTTTCTGTGGATGTCCCCTTCCATGAGAAAAATTCTGCTTGCAGCAGTCTGGATTTGATAAGTACAGCTTTATAAATACTTCATTTTTTGCAGTCATAAAGAATTAATTCAAAACAGATCAACTGTTCTAAAATGCAGTTTGCTTACCCATCACCTAAAATTGTAGCAAAACACCTTTACGAGTGAGAGACATGCTAAAATGAGCATTGCTTATTAGCAGGCAAATTATGTGTGTGTGCATTGTGTGTAGATTCACACAAACAAATGTTTTTTTCTTTCTCCATACCTCCATACTTATGTTTTTTTTAAGATAAAGACCTAAATATAAGAAGAAGAAAAGAAGAGATTGGATTTATACCCCACCCTTCACTACCCAAGGGAGTCTCAGAGTGGCTTACAAACTCCTTTCCCTTCCCCTCTCCACAACAGACACCCTGTGAGGTAGGTGGGGATGAGAGAGCTCTTTCCAGAACTGCTCTTTTTCAAGAACAGCTGTGCCAGAGCAATGGCTTGCCCAAGGTCATCCAGCAGGTGCAAGTGGAGGAGTGGGGAATCAAATCCAGTTCTCCCAGATTAGAGTCTGCGCACTTAACCACTACACCAAACTGGCTCATGTGTGCTGATCCACATATGCCTAGCTACCCAGCTGATACTACTGTCATCATGCCAGCACCAAACAAATTATTATGCTATTGAACATGACAAACCAGCCTCTGTTGGGCAGAATGAGCATGTGTTCTGATCCAATGTCAGAAACTACAGTTCAGTTCTGATGTGAAGATTCAGCAGTGAGAATCACACATGGGGCTTTTCTGCATGTTTGACTTACTCCTGATTTTCTGAGGAATCGATCCACATGCACTGAAATCAGTTTGGGCATGGTTGTTCCTCACATCTGCCCTCCCCCTCCCAAAGATGAGTGATTGCTTTTTTAAAAAATGGCACTAAAAAAATTGATATATTGCTGGCACATTGTAACAATAGGGTTAGGAGGTTTTCTGAATTCCCAGCTTTCATTTTTTAAAAGTCTAAGTCTCTAGCTCCTTCCCTCATGGAGATATAAGGAAAAGGGTGTATGTCCATGAAGAAAGCAAATAGAGACTAACCTTTTTTTAAAGAAATGAAAGCTTTTTTTAAAGGGGGGGGCTGTGACACCACTGATGATGCCACTAATGATGACAGCACTCTCCTTTGAAAATGCTCATTATCTAAGGCACGTGCAGAAGAAATTGAACTGACTCCACAACTCCACAAATGCTCAAACCAACAAACAAGACTGATCTTACAAAAGTTGCTAAGTAATTACATCTGTTCCTTGCATTGACTGAATAAATGCTGCCTGTTATATTTCACAGCATCCAGAAATATCCTTTTCTTTTCCACAGTTTTTGTTCCATTTTCTATTGTGTTTCAACCTGATGAAACATTTTGGAGAACTCAAAAGTTTATTTACTACATTGTGCCACTTGCGCTGGCCCTAATACAGGTATTACAGGTATGTGACTGTTGCTGCTGTATACTTGCACAGTTACTAAATTATATGAAACAAGTTAATCTAAGCCACACAGCTATAAATTAGATTTTTTTAACCTTTTAAAATGGCCTTCTGTGAATCTCAAATGACAGTTATAGTCAGTCTTAATGCCTACTTTCAAAAAAAGTCTCTTGATGTGAAAATACATTCAAACTCTGCAACTCTTTGGTTATAAGAAAAGATACAAAGGAAAGAATCTGGAATCTTAAACTTTCATCCAAGGTGAAGAGTGAAAAAAAAAAAGTAGGCAGACAACCCTGTGTGGATGAGAGCAGGACACGCAAAGGTCAACTGCCTTTACAGCCATGGAAGAAGACCAGTTGAATGAGATCATTTTGACTTCCTTTGCTCACATGCTAATGTGTCCATTCTTCCTTTTAGCTAAAGCAGGTCAGCCGTGTATCAGGGTTCAGTGCTGCATTGTACGGTATTTCCGAACCCCTGGAGACTCTGCTGTGACGCAGGTCTGAGGTATGTGACTCAAGTCTACTATTCCTTGTTGTCGCCACGGCTGTCCCAGGACCTAGCATTCACAGGAACTCCTTTTGTACTTCCACTGAAATCTTAACAGCAAAGAAACTTGGCAACCAAAGCACTAGAGAGCAAACATCGCACAAGTGGGCTTGATTTTAAAGCAGGCTGCCACTTGAATGCTTAACAAAATGAATTGTGTGTGTTCTGGCCTACTTGATAGCCCACTAAATTTTAACGGGGATTTTCTCATGCCAGACATGCTATCCTACTTCAGTGCAAAGAGATTTGCCAGCAACATTTATTTCTCTTTTCTTTGTGAGTTTCTTTTAGTTAATCCACAGATTTCTATATTCTCAATTTCTTATTATTACTTTTCAACTGAATTATTGAGCCAGTGTGACTTTGAACTAGAGTGAATGTGCTGAATGAGAGCTAGACTGAGTAGAGGGCCTTGTGTATTCAAGATGTCGCAACACTGAAGGAACTTTACAAGCACTGTATTCACTGTACCTCCAGTCTATACCTATGCTCTTTTGATGCATGGTTGTCATGGAAAGATGACCGAAGAGGATCATTCACTGTCACTTCCATAATTGCTTAGTTCAGCAGTGCCCTGGCTCACAGCAGCAGCAGCAGCAGCTGTAGTTTCTTGAGCCTTCCTTATTTCAGGAGAACAGACCCAAAAGGCTTCTCTAGGTTGGGGGCAAGCAGGAAGCAAATGTGCCTTCCTTTGCTCCCTCCCTTTGCTAAATGCTGAGTGCCATTGACTTCAGGGAAGTTAAGTGCCTACGCAAAGATATGGTGTACTAATTAATTGAAGGATATAGCAAAGAAAAGATCAAATACTGATGAGTTAACTTTGTAATAATATAGAGCTCCTCAGGTCAAACTATATGTTGTACATGTGATTATTATGGAGTCATATGGCAGTGCTGAGTTTCCCATGGCAGCTCCATTTAGGGGTGCAGCAGAGGCTGCCTGATTCAGATCTGGACTACAGTGCAGGAGGAACAAGGGTTGTGACCTCCCCCGGCACAGTTTTCCCATTTACATTTGCGCAACTCCTGGTGTTTTTTCCATTTTTTCTTCAGTCTTGGCCAAACCTGCTTTGCTCCAAAGTTTTGAGAAAGATCACCTCAAACCCTGTATGGTTGCTATATGGCTGGGAAGGTGTGGATTTTCCTGGTCCTCTCTAAACAACAGCCATTTCCCATGCACCTGTCCTCACAGCCACTATTTCCTGCCCTCCCCTTTCAAGATTTTTTTGTATTTTTAATCAACAGTTGAATGTCACTATATCTTTATAATGTTATAACCATCCATGTTATCAAGTTCTCCAAATTTTCAGCTTTCTTTCTTTCTCCTCCTCCTCCTTCTGGGAAAAGGCATGTCTCCACCAGTGTTCCCTCTAAGCTGCGCTGGTGTGAGCTAGCTCACAGTTTTTTAGCCTCCAGCTCAAACCTTTTTGTTTTAGCTCAGGAAGGATGGTTCTAGATCAAACTAATGTATGCAGTAGCCAAATTGCTCACTCACAACTTTAATGGCAGGAGCTCACAGAGTAGAATTTTTGCTCACAAGACTCCACAGCTTAAGAGGGAACATTGGTCACCACAACCAAAGAGTTTTACTTTTGTTTATAAATGAAAGCAGATAACCTTATAGATGGCTGTAATATTAAAATTATATTCAATTGCAAATTTTAAAAAATGCTGAAATAACCCTGTTTGTGCAGGGTGAGGAGAGGATGCCTACTGCTGGGGGACTGGGAAACTATGGTGGAACCTGTCATGTAGGAGTCTTGCTGCCACTGTGATGTATTGGCAACCACTGTAGCAATGGGGAAACTACACAAGCCTCTCCAAGTACAGAAAACATCAGAGGTGTGAAAGGATTAGTGAAAGAGAATATGGAGAGTATAGATACGCTGAATAAAATATTTCCATTGATCTGCATGATGGAAAAAGTTGAACAGATGCTTATGCCTGAATCATATTTGTTAGGGAAGTTTCATAAAGAATTAAGTCAACCAGAAGTGACAAGAAATGAAGTTTTAAAGTTAGTTGACAAATTATACTTAAGGACAACATAAGGTCCGGCTGGCATGAACTCAAAAATGGCTAAAGAACTCAAAAGTAAAATTTTAATCTTCCAAAAAAAACCACCCACCCATGCAGTATGTCAAAAAATTGTCCGTGTTGCAAAGATATAATTTTTATAAAGGGATTCGAAGGTAGCTAGAAAATTACAAGCCTGTTATCACAACATTCATCCCACATAAATTAGTAAGAAATATTACAAAAGCAAGAATGAGCAAGCATATAAAAACAGAAAAAATCAGCATGACTTCTAAAGAGGGAGATCCTGTTTCCATACCCTTTGAGAATTCTTTGGGAGTATTAATAAATATGTAGATAAGTGTAGTTGAGTAAACATTATGAGATTAGACCTCCAGAAAGCTGTTATAAAGTCTCTCACCAATGGACTCTACATTAACAGCAACAGGATCAGATGGTTCCAGGTTTCCAATTTGTCCAGTTGTGTAGAATACCTTTCAGCTTGTGCAGCATAAGGATGTGGGAAGGATTCTTGGAAGTTTGAGAGTGGGACCTACCACCTGTTTGTATGGCCCTTGCCTCTCCTGGTTGCTTAAATCTGCTGGGGGAGGGCTAGGCCCAGGAGACAGTAAATGCCTCCCTGAAAGGTGGGGCAGTCACTCCTACACTGAAACAGGCAGTGATACCTCTACTTTTAAAGAAACATAATCCTAAAGAAACATACTCTGGACCCAAAAGAGTTGGATAACTACCATCCAGTCTTGAGCAAGGTGATTGACAACTGAGTCATCTGGGCTGGGAGAAAGAACCCAGGAGAAAGCTGCTGGGAAGCTGAGGGTAGTGTTTTTTTCTTTCCTTATCCAGGGCTATTTTTGGGCAGGAGCACACAGGAATGGAGTTCCGGCTGGCTCCTGAGTTGGCCACACCTACAACCAAAACCTCTGGCATGTGTGGCTACAGAGCACGCTGCCCTCTCCACCTTACACACAAGAGAGAAAGGCGGCATGTTAAAATGCCGTCCTTCCCTCTGGGGAGCCTGTCCAGATTTCCTTGTCAATTTCACTCTCCACCAGTCAGCTGAGAGTGAAATTGACAAGGAAAAGCCTCTCTCTGCCTTCCCTTCTCTAGCTGACATATTGCAGCTGGAAAAGGGCAGGCAGAGATCCCAGGTAAGTTGAAAATGCCTTTCTTTCCCTCCCCAGTCTGGGGGAGGAAGAGAAAGGCATTTAACCATTGCCCCCCACACACACTTCCCTGAGTCTCTCTGCAATAGTGGAGAGGCTCAGGGAAGAAAGGGGCATGTGTGCATACCTGCCTTCCTTTCCCCAGCCTGTCCATCGCTGCACTTCAGCAGATCCCAGCAGATCCCAGGCACTTCAGCAGCACCTTTCCCCGGCTGTCTGGTGTGTGTGTGTGGGGGGGGGGGGGTAGAAGACTAGAAAGGTGATGCTGAAGTGGGACGGAGAAGTTCGGGGGGTAGGCAAGCTTCCATGACTGCCCTGTGGTTTTCCAGCCCCCCGCCTACTATGCTAATGAGCTGCACTGTCAGGGGTGTGGCCTAATTAGCTAATGATTTTCTGCTGTTGGGTATGGTTATGCTAATGAGTTCCCGCTGGGCTTTTTCTACAAAAAAAGCCCTGCCTGTATCTAAACTGCTGAACTACTGGGGAGCATTAACTGAGGTTGCTTTGTGAGAGGACAAAGTCTGAGGGTTAGTGGCTGCTTGTAGCCTGCTGGAGAGCGGTATTTTTGTCTGGATCTGTTTGGGACTTTTGTCTGGTCTGTTGCTCACTGAGCAAGGTCTGTTTGCCTGGGGCTGATTGCAGGCCCCACTCTCTGCTGTTGCTGCTGGGAGGCAGGGGCTGTGGAGCTCTGAATGGTAAGGCTCCTCCTAGGCAGAGGCACAAGAGTCAAAGGGTGCTTGGCCTGTGGCTCTTATCCTGGGGATCAGGCCTGAGGACCCTGCATCACACTAGATACCTTTAAACCACTAATGAGTTATGAAGGTAGAAAGCCAGCAGGGGAATGGGGCCTATCCAGTGTTTTGCAGGGAGTATCACATGTAGACCGGAAGGTTGGTAGTTCAGCAGTTTGAGACCCAAGTGCTGCATCGAGCTCCCATCTCTGGTCCCAGCTTCTGCCAATCTAGCAGTTTGAAAGCAAGAAATTGTAAGTAGATAAATAGGTACCACTTCAGTGGGAAAGTAACAGCATTCCATGCACCTTGGCATCTAGTCATGCCGGCCACGTGACCATGGAAATGTCTTCAGACAGTGCTGGCTCTTCGGTTTGAAAATGGAGATGAGCACCATGTCCCTATAGTCATATTCGACTGGCTTTTGAGCAAGGGAAACCTTTACCTTTACCTATCACATGTATAATTATCTACCCATTGGGTGGAAATCATGGTGGTATGCTAGCTGCATGGAGCTCATGGCTCTCAGGGAGCAGGTTTATTCCCTCGAGGCTTGGGTTGCTAACCTAGAGAAGCTGAGGCATAGAGAGAGAAGTTTTGGGAAGAGATTAGGGGTGTGTGCTCAGTACAAACTGAGCCGAAAGATAAATATGTTATCAGTATTTATCAGCTATTTTCCTCAGTAAATCACCGAGGGGAATAGTAATTCGGCTATCCAAAACTGGCTGCCCCAAAAATATTTGGAATTTTTTGGGGTTGCCAGATAGCCACAATTACAGGGCATTAAAAGGGCTCTCAGTCCCTTTAAACACCTTCCGAGTTAATTCCCAGGCATTTAAAAGCATCCTTTAAATGCTTTTGGAGTTCATTCTCCATAGCGCGGAGTCATGCTGCATAGCTTTAAATGCCTTTTCCCACCTCCATTGGAAACAATGGAGGATGAAGGCACCTTCTTCTGGGGCCCATAAAATTGGACCCTCCTGGTCCAATCTATTTGAAACTTGGGGAGTTTTTTGAGGAGAGGCACCAGAAGCTATGCTGCAAATTTAGTGCCTCTCCCTCAAAATACAGCCACCCCAGATACCCCCAGATCAGTCTTTCATGATAGCCTATGGCAGGGGTGGCCAAACTTGCTTAACATAAGAGCCACATAGAAGTAACTACATGTTTTTATTGGAAAATATGCAAATTTGCTTTTTATTAACAATAACATTAAATAAGACTGCCAGAAATAAAAGCAAAAGGGGTAAAAAGAGATATTGATAATGATATTTAAAGAGAGAAATGCTTACTCCAAGCCAGCAGGGGGGTGGGGCCTAGTGTGAAGCTTGCCTAGCTATGTATAATTTTGTATGAATACTCCATGTATGATTCCAGAATGAATAATTGATTGTGTTGGACTAGTCTGATCTTAAGGATTGTTTTCTTGGATATTGCTCAGTTTGTCATTCATGAAGTCATATGATGATCCTTGCCTGATTAAGACTGCCAGAAACAAATATACCTACCAGATGTTTCGTTGATGATTCTTGGACCCCTGTTTGTTGTATTAAATTGATATTTTTGCATTATTCTGTTATATGGTTTATTGGTTTAAGTGTGCTTTTCAGCTATAGTTTCTTTTGCTCTTGAGGAAGAATCAGCAGTCATGGTGCCCATTGGCACCAATGACATTGGAAAATGTAGTCGTGTGGGGTGACTAAGGGGTTAACGGAAGTGAGGGTTACTGGAGAGGGGAACACATTATAGGTGTCTATATGCCAGTGCTAAAAGTCTCCAAGCCAAGATGGTGGAGCTGGAATGCTTGGTGTTCAGTGACAATTTAGATATTGTAGACATCTCAGAAAATCTATGGGATACAGTCTTTCCTGGGTATACACTCTACAGACAGGACAGGAAAGGGGCAAGTTGGTGATGTTGCATTGTAAATCAAAAAAGGAATGGAATCAAATAAGTTAGAAAAAATCAGGAAAATTAACTCCCCAACAGAAGTGATATACTGGGCCCTAAGGGAGTGTACTATCACCCACCTGATCAAACCCTTGAGGCTGATCTTGAGATGCAGAAGGAAATAAGGAATGTAACTTAAGTATATAGTGTTTTTATACTGGGAGACTTCAACTAACTTCACATTGACTGGTAAACATGAGCTTGAGTCATGCTGTAGAAATGAGATTCCTAGATCTCATAAATGACTGTGCACTGGAACAATTGCTCACAGAGCCAACTAGAGGGGTAGTGATTTTGGACTTGGTTCTGAGTGTGTCTCAAGGCCTGGTGAGAGATGTAGAGGTTGTTATACCAGTTGGGAACATGGACCACAATGCTCCTAAGTTCAGCATTCAGGTCAATGGAAAGTTACCTCTAATGCCTAAAACTGTAACGTTTGATTTCAAAAGAGGAAACCTGAGGGGAATAGTAAAAAGGAAATTGACAGGGAAACAAGATAGTCAAATTCCTACAGGATTCTTGGAAGCCATTTAAAACCACACTAATTGAAGCCCCAAAAGAATGTGTTCCACAGGTTAGGAAAGGCATTGCCAAGTCTAAAAGCAAGCCTGCATGGTTAACAAACACAAGTCAAGGAAGCTATAAAAAGGCCAGAGGCTTCTTTTAAAAAATGGAATGTCTGTCCCAATGAATTGAACAGGAGTGATGACAGGCTCTGGCAAAAGAAATGTAAGTCAATAATTAGGTATGCAAAAAGAGATTTTGAGAAGTGGGTTGTTAAAAGCATCAAGACAAACAATAAACATTTTTTTTTTAAATATATCTGGAGCACAAAACCAAACAGAAAAGCAGTGGAGCCTCTCACAATAAAGAGAAGTAAGTAGTGGTGGTCCACTAAGAATTTGTATTGGGACCAGTGTTCAGCATAGAAATACTGGATGACATGTAACAGCTGGAAAGAAGGCGTGAGATAAACCATAGGATAGAAGGAGTGGGGTGACAACATGGGATGAGTGAAATGAGTACAGACCCTTAATGGGAATTAATACATACCACCCAACATTTCACAAATAGAAACTGTGATACACTTGCATACACCCCTTTCTCATATACTAAGTTTCCTAGCTGACACCCCCTCCATACATAAACACTACATATTAGGGGAAAGTCTAAAGCCAAGAGGGTTTTGATCTCTAGGCTAAACCCAATACAATAGTTCAGGGGTGGCCAACCTTGCTTAACGTAAGAGCCACATAGAATAAACGTAAGAGCCACACAGAGATGTCTGAGAGCCGCAAGACAGGAACAAATATCACACACACGTTTTTATTTTTTAAAATATGCAAATTTGCTTTTTATTAACGTTAAATGGGACTGCCAAAAATAAAAACAAACGAGGAAAACCAGTTATAAGAAAGAGAGAGAGAGAAACTAGGAAAGCAAATAGATGGGAGGGAGGAGGGAAGGAAGGAAGGAAGGGAGAAAGAGAGAAAAAGCATGCCTCCCCTTTGCTTCCCCAGCCGCCCTGCCAGGAGCCGCACAATATGTGTGAAAGAGCCGCATGTGGCTCCCGAGCCACAGGTTGGCCACCCCTGCAATAGTTGAACAATTTATTTTCAACAATTCAAAATGACCCTAACTCACATGTGAAATGTTAGGTTCACAGAAATTTACATGTGTCCTTCCCTCAACCATGCCCTCAGAAATATAACTTCTAGAGTTCAAGGGATTTTAACCCTGAAGAATGGTAACTCAACCAACTCACAGTAACAAAGCTTTTAAAAGGCACCTTCAAGAGCTATAAATAAGGTGCAAAAAGGCAGCTGTGATTTATTAGGGGCAGATTCTAGAAAATACAGGTTATTCTTGGTTAGAAAGAACTGTTGGGGAGTATGCAACCATGCCTCTCTATAATGTACCTCTCCCTAAATCCCTCTGTTTATACTAGATGATCTCAGCACAGCCAATATGACTGTGTGTCTTACAGGGATCAGGTACCAGTCACCAAAGAAGTCTCTGTTTGGAAAAAGACTATCCCTCCCCCGCCCCCAAGACAGCAGTCTGCCCTGTGGCAGTGGTAAAGTAATTGGTGGTAGTCTGATAAATTTGCTCTTTTTCCTCTTGTAGCTGTTTGATTCTTCCTTAACCTGTTAATACTGTCATAGTTTATTGCTGAGACATTTTGCTTAGTGGACCAAGAGTACAAATGGGCAGTCTAAAGTTGTGCAGACATAAAATCCACCAGTGGTTAATGATCTTGTAATGCCTTACTCATGAACTTCCTACAGAATCCTGTTAGTTGTTGCTAGGATCAGAATGCCAGATTTTGGTCTTATCCAGCAAAGCAGTTCTTATATGCTGGTCAGGGGGTGGAATGAATTGGTACTGGGTAGAGGTTGGACAGGATGGCAATGCCTGTGTATTACGAAGCTAGCACAAACTTATGCCAATAACGTGCAACATCCACATCTTGCAAGTGGTAGTGTGATACATTCTTATTTAGTCTACGGAAGTGCAGGGTGCCCAGCACCACTATAAGCAAGCTACTCATTTAGATACAAAAGAATGATAGCGGGGGGGGGGGGGGATTACTGTAGATGGCTGGAGAGTATCTTTAGAGAAACAGAAGCAGAAATGGCATGAGGTGATCGTCACTGAACAGTCAGTAAGAACTGGCTGCCTAATTCCCATTTATGCCTCTGACAATCTCCCCTGTAATGCTGTCTTCAGTTTCTGGATTCAGCCGCTGTTTCCTGTCATTCAGTTCTCAAAGTGTTGTTACAGCAGGAGCTTTGAAGGCTTTAAAATGCAGGCTGGGTATAAAGTTCACAAGCAGAGCCTTAAATAGAGCTTTGTAAAACACAGCCTTGAGAAGCATAAGCATGGACTCCAGCTGATGGCTTTCCGCTCAAAGAGTGAAGTTGTGTTCTAGGATAAAAGAAAAGAGACCCTGGCAGCCTCCCCTTAGCTCACTGGAACATTAGATTATTCACTTTCCCCAACTAATCAATAACTGTTATAATTAAAATTGATAGCTGCAAATAACATGACCAAGGGCCTCTGCCAGAATCCTGATTGTACATTTGGCTTGGGAAGATAGGTGGGAGCATGGAACACTTATTTTCCAATTTGCTTTTCGCTTGGTGCAAATTGCTTTAGCTGTAGCCAGCTGATTTAGACCTTGCCTAGAGGTACACGAGATTAATTGGGAGCCACACTCTCATTGCTTATAGAATAGTCCCTGTAATTGGCGAGATTTGTTAGTGCCAGTTATAAAATAACTGGAGTGTCCCGCTTTTCAGGGTGTACGGTTATTATTTGTTCAGCATGGTGCAAGAGGGAAACAATTAGAACCTTTCAAACAATTGAAATTGCTTTTAATTCTCCATGTAAAACCGCTGGCCTGACTGCAGTCAATATTTCATACAAGCAAACATTAGTGTGAGTATGGTATTGATTCCCCCTTTCCTCTCCCTCAGCCCCAAACTGAAAGCCACTTCAGTGTACACAAGAGAGAGGAGGGTGCCCTTGTTGCAGCTTAACTTCAGATAATGAAACCATTATTTGTAACTACAGACTTCCTTTGTCTCTTGTTTCTTACACAGCTGATTACTAAACAAAAGGCAAATTCATTCTGCCTTCCTGACTACCAAAAAGCTGAACAACAACAGAACTGCTGCTTCAGACCACCACAGCTACCCAACTGAATCTAACAACAACAAAAATCCAAGCAAACCAGGTTCTAATAGTATTCTGCCAGCACCTTGAATGAACAAAGGCTTTGCTAGAGTATTAATTCGTGCACATTCACTGCTTTTTATCCCAGGCACAATTTTCCTGGCAAGTTGTGTGATATCAGTTTACCATATTAGCACAAAATCAGTCTCCTAGATCCCACCTATTTCCAAGCTAAATGCACAATCTTCAGAATAAGAAGCTAGAGTGAGAATGGCTGTGGATTATTCTGTGTGGGAAGAACTCTCTGGTCAGGAGTGAAGTAGGGAGAGTGAATAGGGAGATCTGTGCTTTGTTAAAAAGTATATAGAATGAATCAAGGAGCACAGGAAGCAGTGTTTATTAAGAACCTCACTAGTCCCAGTGCATTTCAAGTTCTCCTTTGAGGGAATGACATAAAATCATCATGTAAGAATCAGTGTTTAAATAACAACAGTTTACAGAGTTTGCATTGTATTTCCAACAATAAATTAGTATGGAACCTCCAAAAGATGTATAAAAAGATAACATATTAGATCAACACTAATAATGAAAGGATGAGTGGGTTAACTCTTACTTCTGTACATTTTCCCCAATTTAAATCACTCTCCTAGAGTTGCTGTTTGCTTCACTGTGGGAAAGCAAACAGGTACACATTCATTATCTTGATTTATCCTACAGGACAAATAGCAGCTCCAACAATGGAGGATGGGAATGGAAGAATAGCATTGGATAAAGGATTGAAAAAACCCCATCTTTGACAAACCCCAATCCAAATTACCTCTACTCCAGCACTTTTTAGCCTTTAAAAGAATAGAGTCTTACTCATGTCTATTTTGGATCTTAGTCACTAGTTATATAGCAATACTCCATGTACAGCAAATGGAACAAGTTATCTATGCTTACAGTAGCCACAAGTCAAAAGAATCCATTTAACCCACAGGGTACTCAGCTAACCACCTTATTCTCTTTCAAATAGGATTATCCTTTCCTATATGGCCTTTTCTGCACTGGTGATTTCCCTCGCTTTCCCAGCACCTCCCTGTCATGGTATCTTTTTATCTCTGCATTAACACCCACTTTCACCTTACTTTTCCATTGGGTTTATTTTTAGTTCTGCATTGACAGTTGACCCCTCAGCTCTCAGTTAGTTTTCAGTTCGCTCTTCCCCCTAGCCTTGCTTCCAAGCCAAAGTTCTTAGAAAGCAGAATCATTGCTTCAGATTTCTTAATCCCGCCCTTTATCCAGCCTCTCTGCTCCCACACCACCGCCCACAATGATGTCGTCCCTCCCACTCTGCACTGTCTGCCATCCTCACCCCTCCATCATTGCTCGTTTTCATCATTCAAGGTTTTTTTGGGGGGTTGATCCAAAAGAGTCGAATTATATGACTTTTATGCTAAAATTTTTGATCCAAGTGAAAAATACTGATTGACAGGAAACACATTAAATAGCGTTTATCCTAGCTTCAGCAATTGAAGGATTGTCTCCACCATCTCCGAAAGCTCTGAATGGGTTTGGGGGAAGGGAAAGGGGTTCAAATTGAGAGGGTGCAGAAGAGAGTGACAAGGATGATCAGGGGTCTGGAGACTGAGCCCTATGAGGAAATGCTAAGGGCCTTGGCAATGTTTAGTTTGGAGAAGTGGAGATTGAGAAGGGACATGATTGCTGTCTTTAAATATTTGAAAGGCTGTCATTTGGAGGAAGGCAAGGAGCAGTTCCAGTTGGCAGCAGAGGATAGGACCTGAAGCAACAGGTTTAAATTACATGCAGAAAGGTATCAGCTGGATATTAGGAAAAACTTTTTCACAGTCAGAGTGGTTCAAAGGTAGAATCAGCTGCCTAGGGAGGTGGTTAGCTCGCCTTCACTGGCAGCTTTCAAGAAGAGGCTGGACAAATATTTGTCAGAGATGCTTTAGGCTGGTCCTGCATTGGGCAGGGGGTTGGACTAGATGGTCTGTATGGCTCCTTCCAACTCTATGATTCTATGATTGGTGACCACTGAACGTCTAGCTGAATGTTCTCCTCTTGTCCCCCTCTGGTTCCAGTGTCATACCCCCCTCACCGGCAACTGCAAGCCAGAATGTCTGTGCTCTGCACCAAACTACAATAAACATTGTCGTTCCTCCCTCTGTGAGCTATGTGGAGTGCCTATTGTGATTTCTTTCACAGTTGCACTGTGCATTGGTTATGGCAGTTTTGAAAGGCACCTTTTCCATACCTAGTGCAGGGAGGAGGAAAGGGGGAATCATTGGTGGCCACTGGACGTTTGGCTGAATGTTCTCCTCTCGCTGCCCCTGCTGGCTCCAGGATCATACCCCCACCATCAGCATCTGCAAGCCAGAACGTACATGCTCTGTGCCAAACTACAATATACATTGTCATTCCTCCCTCCTCCCTTTGCGAGCTATGTGGAGTGCCCTCACAATTTCTTTCACAGTTGCATTTTGCATTGGTTACTGCAGCTTTGAAAGGCATCTTTCCCCTGCTTAGGGCACTCATGGCCATGTCTTGACCAAGTGTGGCACAGCTTTGAAGTGGATGGGTTCCTGCAGCCTGGCAGCATGGAATCTCCTGCTGTGTTATTTATTTTTGAGAGAGGAAAAATGAATTCTGGCAGATTTTTTGCATCGGCATGCAGAAGGAATCACCTGCATGCTCAGTGGTTCCTGGGGGAAAACCTGGAGAAATAAAAAAGGTGCAGACTGCAACCACAGAAGTCGACATAAAAGCAAACCAAATCAGCAGCACTGAAAATGAGGAGAAAATGTGCATGCAGAAAGGGCCCAAGTTGACTTTCTCAATAGCTCCCTCCTGTAAATCCTATGAGATAATTCTAGGCAGTATTTTAGCTGGGCTGTTGTTATTTATTTATTTATTTAAATATTTATACCCTACCTTTCTCCCCAGAGCACCCAAAACAATTTCATTCTTCTCTCCCAAATTGCATTTCTGTGAATATGTATGTATACATAGAGAAAAGAGGACTGATTCCTGGTGATTTTATCTATAAAAATGTTATTCCAAGGATACCATACGGTGCACACTACATATACTGAAATTATTTACAGTAAGTTTCTCAGATCATATTTAAGATCTCTCTCACAAGCCCCTTTCAGAGATGACGTAGTTGGCAACCAGAGACAGGGCTTTTTTAGTACTGGTGTGCCTTCTATACGGAGTACCTTTCCCCTTGAGGGTCACCTGGCACCTGTGTTGCTTTCTTTTAGGCACCAAGCCAAAATCTTTCTGTTCAACCAGGCTTTTAATTAAGGGGGTTGACCTTTTAACACTATTTTTCGTCTGGAAACTATTATCTTAAGTTGTTTTTAAAGTGTTTTGTAAGCCTCCTTGGGGAGGTTCCTGGAGAGATGGTATTAAAAATTCTAAAACAATCAATCAATCAATTCCATCATTAGCTAGATGTAGAAAGGTAACTAATGCTTCCTTTAGCATTATGGTTTACCATTGCCTCACATAAAATGACTCTATGTTGGACTCAATCCTGGTAAGAGTTGTGGACCTTTTGCATTATTTATCAGTGTCAGGAGTCATTTCAAGCAGGAACACGCAGGAACGTTGTTTCAGGAGCAACAAGCCCAGGAGCAGGCACATATGGTGATGTGCTGTGGAAAAAATGCAAAAGCATACTAACTTGATCTGTATTTTCATGCTTGTTGTAGGGTAGATTCCCTGCAAGAGCAAAGGAAACCTAAAGTGTCTTTAGTCAAAGTGTAAAGCTGGCTTGCCAGCTCTGGGTTGGGAAATACCTGAAGATTTTTGGGGTGAAGCCTGAGTGGTGGGTGTTGCCTTCTGACAAACTTCTGGTGATGTCAGAGGGTGTGGCATATGCAAATGAGTTATGCTAATGAGTTATGCTAATGAGCTCCTGCACCACTTTTTCTATGAAATGACCCCTGGTCAGTGTCAAATCACTTTGACTACCAGTTGTCTACATTTTGTCTAAATGATTCCATGCTGATATTTAAAGATAGCATTCTTGAGGAAATCATATATTTGATTTTAGGTAAGAAAGATGTGTACTTTCTCAGCCATCTCTACTTTCGTTGTTTGATTTTGATTGTTCACCAACACTGTCCTATCCACCGAAGCACCAGCTTAGTTAGGGACTGGCAATGTGCTTATGGTGCTCCTACAGTTCTTGTCCTGAGCACTATTTAGTGATGGCTGTGTTATTTGCATAAGCATATTCTATACTGTAACAATGTATTTTAAATATGCACAGTGTGGTGTGGTGGTTAGAGTGTTGGACTAGGATCAGGGTAACCCAGCTTCAAATCCCCACTCTCCCATGGAAGCTCCCTGGGTGACCTCAGACCAGTCACACATCTGCTGTGAGGATATTACTGGAGGAGAGGAGAATGGTGGAAGCTACTTTGGATCCCCATTGGAGATAAAGGTGGAGTATAAATGAAATTTTAAACATTGCATCTCTCCACCATTGTGCTTGAGGAGACAGCATCAGAAATGGCAGTAATTACAAGAAAGGGCTGGAAATAAATTGATCAGTTTCCTTGTTGATCTACTTTTCCCTTTAATCTTAGACTCACACAAGAGAACATTTTGTGTAAGTGGTATCTCACACCGCCAAGATTCAATACGATCTATAAAACCATCAAAAATTAATGGCTGAAAGTGCTAGGTGACAGATGCTAGCTTTCTACATGTGGAACAGGGCTGTTGATTTCTCTACAAACATTGGATGTAAGTGTTCCATATAGTGAGCCATATGTTATGATTTGATTCTTTTGCAGTCCTGATGCATTTCAAAAAAAATGTCATCATAACACTTCCTTAGTGCCTGATCCTTTCATTTCTCTCCCTCTCCTTTGTTTGTGTGCCTTGTCTTTTTGTTTGTAAGCCTGAGGGCAGGGCGTGTGTCTTATTTTAATTTGCGTAGAATACCCGCCGGTAGCAGTGTGCACTGAATATTAATTGGTGGGAATGGCTTCAAGAGGCAATGCTGTCTGAAAAGCAGGATACAAATAAAATGAAATAAGTACGTATTAACAACACTTGTAATTGAAAAACAATAGAAACCAAAGCTTTACTGCACATTTCAGACTGCTTTGTCAGTTAGGAAAAAAATGATAGATCATCCAAGATGGAAATAGGAACTGTGATGAGTTCTTGCTCTGATGCTACCATTTGTTGCTTATGTCAAAATTGTTGTGACTATTATCACAACATGACACATCATGTTTCATGTGGGTTGTATGAGTTCTGTAATTTATGTTTCTATTTATGTTCATAATTTATGCTCATAATTCTTTTGAAAATAACCTGCTAGGAAAATGGTATTTTTATAGAAAATAAGTATTGCAGCATGAGCAACTGGAAAATGCAGCATGCCTTTTTATTATTTAGGAACTGAATGTTTAATTTGATTAATCCATCTCTCTACTCAATAGCATGTGATTATTGTAGAGGGTGTTTTTTTTTAAGGAAAGGTATTTTCTGAGGTTTTTCCTGCATGCCAGGTTTGCCATCTGTGCCATGCTGAGTGATGTCATCATCCTCTGCCACTAACAGAAATACTCCTTCAGCAGAAACATTAAGACTGCACATCATAAATGAACAAATGCACCTTGTCATAAAGCCACGTTGGGTCTATGTGTGTTTATATATGTATACCATGTACATGTGCATGTAAGTGTGTTCCTCTTCTTCCTCCCCCCCCCCCAATTAAAGTTCAGCCTCCCACATTACCAGTGGCCTGGGGAACCCTAGTAAAGGCTGCATGTGGGAAGGGCAGAGGCTCAAGGAGGGTTCAAGGAGGAGTCAAATCACAGTCTGCTTTCTTAAAACAGGAAAACTTTATTGTAACAAGTTGCTAACTAGAGCAAAAGACAAGGGAAAATGACCATCATGCCTACTGTTTCACAGATCTACAGAAAAGAACAGGGAAAACCATCTCACTAAGCTAAACTTTGCAATACAGAAGGTTTACCTCTGAAATCCCTTCTTGGATGTCCATGGAGCAAATGCAGATTCCCCACCTTCTCCATGCAGGGGAATCTAGCTCCTAGCATTTGAACACTGTAAACTGGATGTTACCAACCTTTTAACCGTAACTGGCTGGAAGCATCTTACCCAGTCCTGAACTAGGGAACTCACTTCCCCACGGATGGTGAACCCCTGTCTCCTAATCAACCAAGGGCACATGTTCCACACATCTCAACCAATACTCCCTCTAAGCTGCGGAGTCTTGTGAGCAAAAATTCTGCTTTGTGAGCTACTGGCATTAAAGTTGTGAGCCAGCGATTTGGCTACTGCATAAATTAATTTGCTCCGGAGCCATCCTTCCTGAGCTAGAACAAAAATGTGTGAGCTGGAGGCTAAAAAACTGTGAGCTAGCTCACACTAACTCAGCTTAGAGGGAATACTGAATTCTCAACACCCCGATAATATTTTACAACCACTATTTATCTTGCCCTCCCTGGTGGATAGAGCAAATAGTTATCTCTTTGCAGAAATCATTTCTTGTACTCTTGTACTTCCCCAAGGAACACCTGGGGAGCTTTACAGCACCTCACATCTACAGACCAGGACACACTTTAATTGGAAAACAAAGCCCACCTGAAATATGTGGGAAGACCTCCTGCCAGCTATGATGTTATTTCAGATATTTCTGCTCTGAATATATATCCAAAAAAACACCTTGCTGGTATTTTTCAGATACGCTTGGGTAATTTTGATGCATTTTAAATTTAATTTAATTTACTTTATTTATATCCCACATTTCTCCCCAGTGGGGACCCAAAGTAGCTTACATTGTTCTCTTCTCTTCCATCTGATCCTCACAACAACCCTGTAAAGCAGGTTAGGCTGAGAGTATGTGACTGGACCGAGGTCACCAGCAATCTTCCATGTAGGGTTGCCAACCTCCAGGTGGTATTCTGTATCTGAAAAATACTTAATTGTGTATATTCCTTAAAATTACAGTGTTTTTCATATACACTATATCACACCCACTGTTTAGCCATTTTTTGTTACACAACCTCCAGGTGATGGCTGGAGTTCTCCTAGGATTACACCTGGTGTCTAGGCAAAAGAAATCAGTTCACCTGGAGATAGATCAAGATGGGTAGCTGTGTTAGTCTGTCTGTAGCTGTAGAAAAGAACAAGAGGCCAGTAGCACCTTAAAGACTAACAAAATATGTGGCAGGGTACGAACTTTCATGAGTCACTGATCCCTTCTTCAGGTATCTGAAGAAGTGAACAGTGACTCATGAAAGTTCACCTGGAGAAAATGGCTGTTTTTGAAGGTGGAGTCTATGGCACGATACCTCATTGAAGGCCCCCCCCAAACCCCACCCTCTTCAAGCTCCACCCATAAATATCCAGGTATTTCCCAACCCGGAGCTGGCAACCCTACTTTCATTGCAGAGTGGGGACTTGAATCTGGCTCTCCCAGATCCTAGACCAACACTTTAACCTCTTATACCACAGCAGCTCTCTCTTTCATTGTCATTTGCTCAAGAAACAGCCACTCCAGCCCCCAGGAAAGAGTCTCCCATGGGGAATAATGGACCTGAAAAATTTCAGAATCCGGCCCCCCCATCTGATTCTGAAATGATATTGGGGACTCAAATAATCTGGAATACCAATATGGATACCCTTCCCAACTCTGTATCTAAAATATCCTGAATGTTTTCCAAGTGCACATCCTACTGCAAGCATCTGCTCATCAAGAACCAGAACTCCCCTTTCTGGTTTTCCCTTTATAAGTGTAACGGGGAGTGTGCTAGTTCAATTCAACACTAAATTCAAGAGAAAGCTTGCTGTATGTGAGACAATGGAATCCGGGCATGTTTTGGGATGTTTAGAGCCCAAAGGGGAAAACAAATGGAAGGGCAACTTATGCAAAGTCAAATATGGTACACACAGAATAGGTATACATCTGCACAGAAAGTAGAAGTTGGACTGGGACTCAGATACATAAAAACACATCACAAGGTTGGCACTGAAAACCCTCTTATTAATGAAATGTGACATGACCTCTTTCGATACTTTAACCTTTTGATTGTTAGGTGTTTACTATTCAAACTGTCATTTTTAAAAAGACTGTTGTCCTGATCTAGTCAGTAGTGTGGGCAGGCACAGGAGTTCCAAATGTGCCCATGGAGCTCCAGCTCCTCCAAAGGCTTTCCACTCACCTTAAGGTGCAGCCTGCATGTACAAATGGGTATTTTTATGTGTACTTTATACTACATTGGGGGAGGCATTGTGACAAATGAGGACTTGTAGTGGAGGGACCTGTACTCCCACAAAGGAACAGGTTTGTAGTTTGGAAGTATTGTTGGATCCTGGCCTAGAAGAAGAAGAGATTGGATTCATTCACTCAGAGTGTCAGAGTGGCTTACAAACTCCTTTCCCACAACAGACACCCTGTGAGGTAGGTGGGGCTGAGAGAGCTCTTTTCAGAACTGTCCTTGAGAGAACAGCTCTGATAGAACTAGGGCTTGCCCAAGGTCATCCAGCAGTTGCAAGAGGAGGAGTGGGGAATCAAACTCGGTTCTCCCAGATTAGAGTCTGCGCACTTAACTACTACACCAAACTGGCACAGTGCCTTTTATCACCTTGGGCTGATATGCTGGCTACAACTGTTCCTTGGAAAGCATTTTCTGGCCATGATGATCCAGGCTCTGGTTACATCTAGTTTAGATAACACTTTACATAGGGTTGCCTTTGAAAAGGGTACCGAAACTCCATCTCATCCAAAATGCAGCCAGTGGACTATTGCCAGGAACAGGATGCTGGGATAATATCCCAGTGCTCAAGGATCTGCACTGGCTGCCATCTGTTTTCAAGCACAATTTTAAGTGCTGGTTCTTATCTTTAAAGACCTAATTGGCCTGGGGCCAGGGTCCTGGAAGGACTGCTTCCTCCATTTTGTCCAGCCCAGCAATTAATATCTGATTTACAAGCCCTATTTTCTGCCCTCCCCCACACATCTTTAGAGGTGAGGTGGATAACAATCAGGGACAGGGCTTTTTCAGTTGTGGCACCTCATGGATCTCCTGGTCCCTGTGCTGCTTTCTTTTAGACTTTTAGTCTTTTAACCCTATCTTATTCTAGAACTAATTTTACGCTGTCTGTGATCTGTTTTTTCTAATGCTGAATTTTAACTAATATCCTTTTTGATAATTTGTTTTTATTATTTTTCTTTTGTACCTTGCCTAGGACAGGTTCCTGGAGAGGTGGCATAAACATTTTCTGAACAAATAAACAGTGGACAGTTTGAGAGTTCAGAGGCTTGGTACAGGAATTACCAAGCATTAATTACACTAACAAAGCAGAAGAAAGTTTTGGGGTTATGTATCCCTATTTTTAGTACAAGCAAGTTGTGAAACTAGTAATAATTATTTTTCAAGTATGTGTTTCTAAAGAACCCCAGACTGTGTACTTCACAAAGATGCACATTTTAAATAAGCGGGCTTATTGTTCTCCTCTGGGCTCTTTTCGGAGGTGATGGTGTCTGCCCATGCTGGGCCCTGCACTGTGACAGCCCATTCCCTCAGCCCATGCTCAACCCTCCACTGTGACAGTTGCAGTCAGCCCCCTGCACATTTCAGCCCCTCTTGCTTGCTCCCCTCACCAAGGACAAATCAGACATGCCGAGGGATGGGGGAAAAGACAACTCTGCACCTGCACAAATATGTCCGGATGCCAGCATGAACAAATGATGTAACTGGCCTCAAGCAGCTGCCGCAGAGTGTTCTGCACAAGATCAGCATGGCACAGCTCTATGCACTGTGTCGACTGAATCCTTCTCAGTGGAAGGCCAATGTCTGCTTGGAGCAGCTGAACTGGGAGGTAAAATTTATTATCTGCAGGTATGAAGACCTGTAAATCCAAGTGCAACCCAGTTATGTAAATTGCATGTTCTAGATGCTTACAGTCCCATTCTCTTTTTCAACCCTGAGAAGCAGATTTTTGCCTTAATGGATAGATTTTCCATGGCTATCTGCATCTTAAGGACCATGGAATTTCTCTAGAGCATATCCCTTCTACCCACTTTTAAGCTTTAGGAAACAGTGTAAGGCAGAACTGACTAAGAAGGTGTTTGATTAGTGCGTCTTGTGTCTTTTCAAAAACTGGCTGGTGTTCTCTTTTTAAACTGAGTTGAAATTGTATTATTTTTGCCTATTATTGCTAGCTGACTTGAATGCTGAATGGGAAAAAAGTGAATGGAAAATGTCACAAATAAATACATTTCCATCAATTCCATTAATATATGGGAATCCTCTCTAGGAAAGTGATCCTGTATAAAACCATATATTCTATTATGTCTTTGTATGACTGCTTGCTGCATTCCTGCATTTATCTGTGAGCTAAAGCAAGGGGGGAGGGGGGAGATTAGGCAGGCATTTCTCGGACATACAATTCTTCTTCTTCATATCCAATTTCTGTTCTTCAGAGGTATTGCTTTCTAAATAAGCATCACATATTTACTTCATTTCCTTTAGGTTTCTTGGTACAACTCAAGAGGTACCATATTGTCAGGTTTTGGATGAAATGGGTGGACAGTTGACCCCCGTAATGACCACTACTGTGCAATGACTGAAAGGGAAGTGTGAGCCATGGTTGATGCCATGTAAGATTGCTAAAATGCACTTCAAATGAACCCTGACATAGTCTGTCAAGTGTGGATGTCTAGCCTCCATTTTTATGTGTTACGAGCTGCGGGGATTCTTGTGTTCTAATAACCATGTTATACTAAAATTAAGATCTTATTAAGAATGAGTTGGCTAAGACATTCATCTTGATTTGTCTGTATAATGATGCAACAGTAGGAAGAAAGAAGTCCTTTTTATTGCCCTACTGATGCTGGTGACTGCAAATATCCTAGCTGCGCAGAACACTTCAAGAAGTTATCAGCATGCCTGCTCCACTTGACAACCTGCAGACTATTTCACCAGCATAAATTGAGTCAATAAAAGACATTAGCTTATGCATTTTGTACCATTTTTCAGGACCAGTCTCGGTATACTAAATATTAAACTGAGCAGACCTAGTATCTGGAAAGTAGCAAAACTGAGCCAATTTACACAGCAGGATGTTACACAAGCCAATATTTCAATACCAACACAATGCAAAAGTGCAACTTGTGCAGTATCTTCTCTTTACAAAACAGAAAATAGCCAGACTTGAGCATTCAACAAGATATGTAACAGACATTGAAGTTAGGCAACCAGGCATCTGCATGCTGCTAAAGAAAAAAATGCTAATAGATCTGAACAACATAAATTGTCTGAACAGAAATACACACACACACACATACACACACACACACACAGACAAGCATAGCAAATCAAGTGCAATGGATTATGCTTTTGGCATTATCTATCATCTCCTGCATGTTCTAGGCTCACATGTAGCCTGAATGCCAAAGGCGTGAATAATAGCAAATTGCTGGATAAAAATAATTCCAGACAGGGAGCTGTGTTAGTCTGTAGCAGTAAAATAAAACAGGAGTCCACTGGCACCTTAGAGACAAACAGAATTCAAGCTTTCATGAATCAGGGTTCATCAGATGCAAGACTCATGAAAACTTATGCTGGAATAAGTTGTTAGTCTCTAATGTGCCATTTGATTCCTGTTTTATTTTGCCAAATAAAGAACTTTCCACCCACATTTGCATGTAAGGTATGGAAGTGCCTCTCTTTATTGGCAATGGCTGGGCACATTGGCATGTGCTCATCACGCTGGTAAATCCCCAACTGAGATGGGAAAGCCTTACAAAATGCATGCAAAGGATCTCCACCCACATGCCGGGTAGAGAAGAGAAATGCCTAATGCTGCTGGTTTTCATTCTGAGATAGTCATTCAGATTTGTTCCAACTGTTGCTACTGCTTGTAAAATGCATGTTGATGGAGCCTCAATGGCTTTTCTAGAATCCCCTGCATGGGTGAGAGAAGAAAGCAATTGTTTAAATCCACTGGATATGGGTGGTTCCTACTAAGTTTTTCACACATTTTCCTAATGAGAACTTTTTTCTAAAATGAGTATGCATGTGATATCCATTTAAATATTCGCACATTTAAGCCTTGTAGTGTGAGGTAATCATTTCATACTCTCATTATGTAATCAGTAGAGTTTTAAGTATATAACTTTGACGTAACTGTGCCTTGTATTTTTATATATTAAAATGTATAGAAGATACAGATGATCCTCTATTCAGTCTTAAGAGGACAACAGTTTTATTCAGTTTTAGATAGATCTCTTTGTTCTTGCCCTCTACTGTTTAAAGTAGAGGAAATCACTTACTTCCCCAAGGCCATGTTTTAGCATTATCATTCCCCCCCACCCACCCCCGTATCATTCATAACTTTCACTTCTTCATAGAAGTTTCAGTTGAAATGACCTGTAGACTTACTGTGAAAGGCCCTTCTCCTCTGAGGGCTGGAGGACATCTTGTATGGGGTGATTCCCACCAATCATCAGGGAGGCAGGACTAAGTCAAACTTCTTCCTGTTTCCTGTGGGAGTCACCCAAAGCTCAGTTTCGGTACTCCAAAAGCTATGTAAATAACATATAATACTAATAAGGTTCAAACTAGCAACATACCCTGAACTAGAACAGGAAGAACAATAGAATAGAATAGAATGGAAGGAGTAACTCTCTCTCTATATGTCGAACTCCAGGAATCTCATTTCCTTCAACATCGTTACTCCTTGACTCTCTTATTTATGTCTCTCACTTTTACTCTCTTTTTCTGTTTGTGTTTCTCTATCTGGTCACATACGTGCTAACAGTAAGTCCGCGTCAGGGGTGACAACCCTGGGAGGGCCAAGATGTCTTCCAGCCCTCAGAGGAGAAGGACCCCTCACAGTAAGTCCACTGGTCGGTCTCCCTTAGAGGTGGAGGCCATCTTGTATGGGTCCTCTCAGAGCAATGTCCCTAAGAGTTGGGTGGGGGGTCATCAATCTTGGACAAGACGGACTGTAGCATGCGTCGACCAAAGGCTGCATCTGCTGAATCAAACACATTGATTTTATAGTGCCTGATAAATGTGGACAATGATGACCATGTAGCAGCTTTACAGACTTCTTCTACTGAAGCTCTGTTTGAGAAGGCTGCACGAGTAGCTGCGCTGTGGAGAGAGTGAGCTGTGATGCCCTCAGGAACCTTCATCTTTATGCTCCTGTATGCCTCGGCAATGCAAGTTTTCAGCATGGAACTTATGGCTGATGAAGACATCTTTTTGCCAGTGTATGGAGGAGAGATGTTGATGAACAGGGCCTCCGTACATCTGATGTTTAACATCCTCAAGATATAACATTTCAGTGCCCATCTTAAGTCTAGGGCAGGGGTGGGCAAATTGCGGCCCGGGGGCCACATGTGGCCCACCACAGAGTTTTTTGCGGCCTGCAAGAAGATTTCAGGATTTCAAGAAAATTGAGCCTAAATTCAATTTGCTCTCTTATCCCATCACTGCTGATATTGATACAGCACCTGAGGAGCTGCAGCTTGAATTTATTGACATGCAGTCAGATCACACTGTGAAAGAAATGTTTAATGCTGTGACATTAGTTGACTTTTACGAATCTTTGTCTGCTGAAAAAATGTCCATGTATGAAGAAATTTGCTGGGAAAATGTTCTCTATATTTGGGTCTACATATGTTTGTGAGCAAAGTTTTTCTTGCATGAAGATCAACAAGAGTAAATATAGGTGCTCTTTAACAGACATTAACTTGCAGGCTGTGATGAGAATCTCAACAAGCAATCTGATTTCAAAAAAATTGTAGAAAAGTGTGATAGGGTACATTTGTCTCATTAAACTGATTCTATAATTAAATGTGCTTGCAGCTATAGATGATATGAAATTAGCACAATAAATAAATTGAATAAAACTACCACTATTTTATTTAATTTATATTTATTGATTTTTATGATACAATTTATACCTTTTCTGAAATGCAAAGTTAACTAATGAATGCAATCATTTTAAAAAGTGCAGCCCTCCGCTAACCTCCGCTCCCACAAAGTGGCCCCCGAGCCAAAACAATTGCCCACCCCTGGTCTAGGGTATGCCACGTCTTCTCAATAGGATGGCTGGGGTTCAGAGAAAAGGAAGGCAAACAGATCTGCTGTGATCTGTGAAACCTAGAGTTCATTTTTGGACAAAAGGATGGATCTGTTCATAGAACCACCTTGTCTTTATGGAAGATGCAGAGCTCCTTTTGGATGAACAGAGCTCCCATCTCTGAGATCCTATGGGCTGAAGTAATTGCTATTAGAAACAAGGTTTTCATCCTCAGGTACTTCATAGGTATGGTTTTTAAAGGTTCAAAGCGACCTTTGGTCAGGGCTGTGAGAACCATATTAAGTCTCCAGGTAGGAAACCTGTGTTGTTGTGGAGAATCTATGTGTGTAGCTCCTTTGAGGAAGTGAAGAATGTGAGGGTGTTGAGATATAGAAAAACCGCCATAACTTGGAAGAGTGGTGGCCAGCGCCGCCACCTCTCTCTTGAGGGTGGATGCCCGAAGGCCGCTAGATCGGCCGTCTTGTAGAAACTCTAAGATCTGGGAGATCTTGGGATGCAGTGGGTCTGCTTTCTTTCTATGTGACCAGTGTACAAAGGCTTTCCACATGATGTTGTATATGTGTGATGTGGAAGGTTTACAAGAGGCCATCGTTGTGTCAACGATCGATGAATTATAGTCTAGTTTCAGAAGTTTGTTCCTTTCAACCTCCAGGCGGTCAAATGGAACCTGGGTCGGGGTGGAAGATTGGGCCCTGGAGGAGCATGTCACATGACACTGGAAGGACTAGTGGATCCGCCACCTTCAGTTTTTGAAGAGATGTGAACCAAGGACGATGCAGCCAATATGGTGCCACTACGATTACCTTGACCTCTAGTGCCCTTATTTTGCGAAGAAACTTTGGAAGAACAGGTAAGGGAGGAAAGGCATATAGAAGTCCCACAGGCCAGGGAGATAGAAGGGCATCCGTTCCCTCTGCTAAGGGATGATAGAATCTCATGAAGAATCTGACCAGTTGGTTGTTGACTGGGGAGACAAAGAGGTCCACTACAGGAACCCCAGCTCGGATTGAATCAGTTGGAACAGATCTCTGTGAAGTGTCCATTCTCCTTCTTGGATAGTCTCGCGGCTCAGCCAGTCGGCCTGTGTGTTGATGGAGCCCTTCACATGCTCCACTCTGAGTGAGGCCAGGTGGACTTCCACCCAAGATAGTAGAAGATTCACTTCCCGATGCAGGGCCAGGGATCAAAATCCCCCTTGCTTGTTTAAATAGGCCTTGGCCGAGATGTTGTCGGTGTGAATGAGTACATGTTGGTTCTGGATCTGACTCGTAAAGTGTTGGAGTGCTAGGTAAATGGCCTGAAGTTCCAATAAATTAATTGGGAGTGATGTCTCCGCTATCGACCACTTGCCTTGGACCGGTCGATGATCCAGTGTGGCTCCCCACCCAGATAGACTGGCATCCATGAAAATTTGTCGGTGGTCTGAGATCCAGAAGGCTTTGCCCTGGGATAGATTGCTCAGTCTGGTCCACCAGTGGAGACTCGATTTTACTGTCAATGGCACCTTCAGAGAGAGTTCCAACTTGAGTGCAATGGAATTCTGGTATGGACAAAGGAACTTTTGTAGCTGTCTGGAATGGAATCTTCCCCATTGCAGGGTGTTGAAGGTTGATACCATGAGTCCCATCATCCTAGTGAGAATGGATAGTGATGACGTCCTTGCTTGCATGATCTGTGTTGCTAATTCCTTGATCTTCTTCGCCTTGGGGGCTGGAAGGAATAACTTCTTTGTGTTGGTGTCTATCATGACTCCCAGTTGTTCTATTTGTTGGCATGGGTCCAGAGAACTTTTCTGTAGGTTGACGATGAAACCAAAGGATTGCAGGCAGCGTATGGTCGTCTGTGTGTCCCTCTGTGACTGGTTCCTTGATGGTGATCGAATCAAGATGTCGTCAAGGGTACGGATGGACATGAATGCCCTTCTCCCAGAGGCAGACTATAGGATGAATCAGTATTTTGGTGAATACATGCGGAGCCAAAGAAAGTTCGAAGGAGAGAGCGTGAAACTGTAGATGTTGCTCCCCCACACAGAAGTGGAGAAATCTTCGATGTTGGTTGAAGATCGGGACGTGTAGATAGGCTTCCGTCAGATCTATGGAAGATAGGAACTCCCCAGGAAGGAGGGACTCTGCTATGGACCTCAGGGATTCCATCTGGAAATGTTTGAGGTCTACATAGTGGTTCAAATATTTCAGATCTAGGATGGCCTTCCAGTCTCCGTTCTTCTTGGGAACAGTGAAGAAGATGGAGTATACGCTGTTCCTTTGGTCTTCTATAGGAACAGGTTCTATAGCTTGAATACTCAGTAGGTGATCTATTGCTGATTGTGTTCTTGCCATTTTCACCGGGTTCCTGTGAACTGGGGAGACTATGAAACGCTGTAGAGGGAAAGAAACTCTATTTTATAGCCTTGAACAATAACATCTGTGGTCCAGGCATCTGGGTGTGAGAAGAGCCACTCCTGTTTGAATAGGTGTAGGCGTCCCCCCATGGAAGGCTCAGGCATGCCTTGGGGTTTTTGGGGTGTCCCCCTTTGTCAAATCTACCTCTGGTGGATCTGGGGTATCTGTTATTGTTATTGAAGCCGCCAAGGTTAAAGTGCTGCTTGTTGCTCCCCCAGAACGGTCTCCTGAAATTCTGTCTGAACCTGGGGTGTAACTGTAGGGACGAAAGGAGGGGGAGGGATTCGCCACCCCCTTGTCTCCCAATCGCACATATTTGGGCAAGGTTTTTCTCTTGTCATGAGTTTCCACTAATATTCTCTCTAGGGATTCTCCAAATAGCTTGGTCCCTTGAAAGGGGTATGCCGAGACAATAGCCTTAGATTGATAATCAGCTGGCCATGCCTTGAGCCAGACTATGCATCTCGCAGCCGCAGCTGAAGCCATTGTCCTTGATGCCAGGACCATAGAATACAGAGTACCATCAGCAGTGTAGGAGACTGCTTTTAAAACCCTGTTGGCCCCTTCCAATAACCTTTGGTTGTTTTGTGGTAACATTTGAATTAACTTTCTCATCCACACAATCGTGGCTCTGGAAACAGTGGAGGCTGCTGAAGAAGCCCTGATAGCAATAGCATTGGCTTCATGTGCCTTCCTCAGAGGAAAGTCTGCCCTCTTATCTAGGTTGTTCCTTAGAGAACCATAACCATATTCAGATAAGAGTCCTGAAGATTGCAGGGCTGCTACTGGGGCATCTATGGCTGAAACCTGTAACATCTTTGATGCAGATGAAATCAGGGGATATAGTTTCCTAGTGGAGCCAGGAATTGGTTTGCTAGACAGGGTTTTTTCCCATTCTGCTTTAATTTTCCTCATATAAAAATCAGGGGAGGGAAAAGCAGAATCTACAAAGTCTTCAGTGGGGAAAGAACTCGTCCATGATTTCCGAGCCTTCATACTGAAGCTGCAAGGCTTTGTTCTCAGCCTGCTGTAAGGCTTGGATTTTAAGCGCCGACAGGGTCTTGTCTAGCAGGTAGGGAAGGTCCTCAACTTTAAAGAAATGAAAGGTCTTTCTTTTTTAACTGTCCCTTTAGGGGGGCCCTCCGCCTCATCCTCCTGGTTGGAGGAGAATTCTCCTTCCTCCTTATCACTGTAATCTTGAGAGGCCTCATCACCCTCATTAACGATAATATCTGGAGTGAAAGGATCAGGGTGAAACCTCTTTTGGGCCGCTTTAGTGGGCCAGGAGTCCCTTTGCCTTGGTTCTCTGGGAGTGGGGAGAGGAGAGGGGGAGGAAGGGAATCTGGAAAGGTAGGGAGCGTGGCTGTGCAATCGGTGATAAGAGGCTACTTCCACCCTCATTGCATGCCTGAAAAAAGCCATCACGTTGGGGGTGATAGGTGGGGGCAGGATGCTGGGTATGTTACCGCTCCTGCAGCTGTGGCCATCCAACTCGCGGTCTAGCATGTCTGTGCTCATTGCTTGCTCCCCTGCCCCACATCGACCGGAGGTAGGGCTGCCAAGTCCCCCGCTAGGGCGGGGGAAACACCGATTTTTAGTGCTTACCTCTCGCTTTTCCAAAGATGGCCACCGGGGGGACAAAATGGCTGCCTTAAAAGGGAAATGTCTGCAGAGAGCCTGCCCTGCAGTAAAAAGCCTCACCAGACATTTCCCCTTTAAGAAGTCAGCAAGAGAGCTTCCACAGCAAGAGAGCCCCGCCCAGAGATTAAGGAGGGACTGAAGGAGCTGCTTTTGCATGTGGCTGGCAAGGTGAGTGTCTCTTCCAGCTCTTTTCATTCTCTCTCCCTTTCTTTTTTCTGTCTGTCTGTCTGTCTGTCTCTCTGTCCCCATCCAGCAGAGGTCTATCAGTGGCTATTATAGCCACAAGGTCTAAATGGAAGTAAGTGCCTCTGCCAGTTTTTTCCCCTTCTCTCTCTCTCCCTCTTTCTTTTTTCTGTCTGTCTGTCTGTCTCTCTCTCTGTCCCCATCCAGCAGAGGTCTATCAGTGGCTATTATTAGCCACAAGGTCTAAATGGAACCCTTTGTCTGGGGCAGTGATGCTCTGAATTCTTGGTGCTTGGGGGGCAACAGTGGGAGGGCTTCTGGAGTTCTGGCCCCGCTGCTGGACCTCCTGAGGGCACCTGGTATTTTTGGCCACTGTTGTGACACAGAGTGTTGTACTGGATGGGCTGTACTGGATGGGCTGATCCACTGTGGCTTCTCTCCTGTTCTTATGATATGAAAATCATATTTAGCACTTGTGTAGCATTTAGGGCTTCATATTCTGCCGAGATGAGGAAGGATTCAGTAGGGCCGTTGCTCAGTGATAGAGCATCTGCTTGACATGCAGGAGGTATCAGCCTCTTCAGCTAAAAAAGGATCAGGTAATAGGTGACATTAAAGATCTCAGCCTGAGACCCTGGAGAGCCACTACCAGTCTGAGTAGTCAATACTGACCTTGATGGACCAATGGCCTGATTCAGTATTAGGAAACTTCATGAGTTCATGTGTCAGCATGTGGAAGCAACATCACAGGATGTGACATCACAAAATGATGTCACTTCCTTTCTCCTGGCTCCACCCCCAAAGTCTCCTGGCTCCACCCCCAAAGACCCCAGATATTTCCCAAGTTGGACTTGGCAGCCCTAACCGGAGGTCTTGGGGGACATATTAAGCGGATCTCGGCACTGCGGGCCACCCCTGTCTTCTGTAACCTCATGCCAATTGCCTTCTAAAATGGCTGTCACCATTAGCGCGGGCTCCGTTCATGCCCGAGAGGATTTTTTGGCGCGCTTTGAGGAGCTCTCTGTGAGGCGCAGCCGACCCTGCTGTGGCTTGCTTTGGCGCCTGGTTTTTGCGCCCATTGTTTGGGTGTCCTCTGGTCTCCATCTCCGAGGCAGAGAGAAAGCCATTGCCCCCAGTCCTGTGAGCCATGGCAGTAAGTCCAAGGCCCGTTGCCAGAGCGACTCTCAGTCGTGTTGAGGGGGAAAGGTGAAAATGAAGAGAGAGAGAGAGGGATATTTTTTTTTGTATTTTAGAGAGAGAGTTAATAAGGAAGAGAATAGGATAAGAATAAGGAATGAAAAATAGATTAGAGTAATGGTAGAGAATGGTGTTCAGCAGAGCCAACACCTAGCTGCTTCTCCCTTTGAGGCAGGAAAAGAACTGAGCCTTGGGTGACACCCACAGGAAACAGGAAGAAGTTTGACTTAGTCCTGCCTCCCTGATGATTGGTGGGAATCACCCCATACAAGTTGGCCTCCCCCTCAGAGGGAGAACTGCTCTTTCATTTTCTTATTATGAACAATATTTCTTAGCATTACACTCAAAAGTAACAAATAACTATTATTCTAGTAATAGCAAACTTCAATAACAGAAATTACATAATGGTAAAAGTCTGCAGTGACTAAGAGGTTAAGATGCTGAGCTGAAGACTGGAAGGTCGGTAGCTTGGCAGTTTGAGATCTGCGTGCCGCATGATGGAGTGAGCTCCCATCTCTGGCCCCAGCTCCTGCCAACCTAGCAGTTCAAAAGCCAGAAATTGCAAGTAGATAAATAGGTACCGCTTCAGTGGGAAGGTAACAGCCTTCTGTGTGCCTCAGCATTTAGTCATGCTGGCCACATGACCACAGAAAAAATCTTCGGACAGCACTGGCTCTTCGGCTTGTAAACGGAGATTAGCGCCACCCCTAGAGTCAGATTCAACTAGCTTTTGAGCAAGGGAAATCTTTACCTTTACCTTTAAAATGCTTAACACACACAGCCAATTCAAAATGCCTTTGGGATGACGTTGAAAGAAAGAACCATACCAGAATCCAGTGAAACAGAACTGCCTGTATTAGTGGAGAGCTCAGTGGTTCATTTGCCAATAATAAGAGCTGTTTTTGAAAGTGTCTAATGCATTTTATTTCTCAATGTAAAATCAGGAGCATTCCAAGTGATTAACAGTGGTAAGTTATCTGCTTATTGCCAAATTTATAGTTAGTTATTATTCCAAATCTTAAGGCTTGCTTATTTATCAAAAGACACGAAAAAAAAATCAGATTTGCTTTTTTGTGTTGAAGGCAATATTTAACACATTCACCGTAGAAATTACTTGCTAGGACCTGGATCCAAAGGGCTACTTCAGGCATGCCTCAAGCCTTGGACAAACCCAGTAGAATTGTTGACTTGGTTTACTTTTAAAAGCAGGCTATCTCAATGTATCACTAACTGCTTTTAAAACTCTGCTCTGTTTCAAAAATTGATTTATGATGTAATGTTGGGTTGTTTGAGAAACATACGCTTGAAGCCATTTGGATATGCACAACTAATGCAGTTTGTTGGATCTGATCCTGCACGTATAGCTCTGTGTGAGCACTTGGGGCCTTAGCAAAAGTGTCATGGGAATGCCTTCAGAGCAATCCAACATGGTGCATCAACACAAGTATATCATCCAGCATATGATGACTTAACAAACACAGCCAATCCATACATTATCAACAGTTGCTGCTGTATTGTGCAGACACTCTCCTCCTCCTCCAGTGGGGATGCTAGTGCAAGAATTGGAAGCATGCACATAATCACAACCTCCCTATTTAACACATACACATACATATCTATAAACAGTGTGAGAGGCAGCCAGCTGGGTAACAGTGGCTGTTCCATGGTCATCAACCTATAGTTGCTCTTCTTACAAACATAACTTGGGCTGTCCACCCCCCCACCCCCGATAATATCCACAATCTCATGAGATATGGATCACTGTATATTTCTAAGGTCTTACCGTCTTGGCTGGGGCCACCTGGACCTCAGTAAAGTGTTCCTACTTGCTTATGTCTTGTTTTCATGAGAATCAAGTTTCAGACTTGTGGTATTGCCTTGACATTGGGGGAAGCCATACTTTTCTCAGCCTCCATTACAAACTATTTCGGTTCCTTGATTTCTACTTTGAAATCAAGTGTTTTCCCGGGTGTTGCAGGAGGAACCAGCATTTGAGGTATCTGGACAGCCCTCTCTCGCAAGCATTGCAAGAGCAGGGCTGTCCAGATAGTCCCGCCGGCCATTCCCCCCCCCCTTTTACACTTGGGCGCTTGGCCACTCAAGCGCCCAAGTGTAAAAGGGGAAAAAAACCCCCAAACTCACCAGGCGGCAGGCGGGTCCTTGGCCGCCACCGCCGCTTCTGCTGCTGCGGCCGCCGTTCCCACCTCTTCAGCGGCCGCTGTTTCCGCCGCTGCCACCGCTTCCGCCGCAGCCGCCTCTTCAGCGGCCGCCGTTCCCGCCGCGGCTGCCGACGCTGCCGCAGGGGTTGGGATGTGTAGACATCCCAACCTGCGGTAGAAAAATGCAGCCCTTTTAAATCCAGGAGCCCTCCCGGATTTAAAGGGGCCGTGTGACCGCAGCCCAAGTGATAACACCAGTGACTTGCATGTGTGCTGCTGCACACGGCCATGGTGCTGAAGCAGCAGACCCAATGTCTTTGCTTCTTCAGCCTGCTTAGAGAGGTCTTGACTCCCTCTGGCAGAAATCACTGGATCAATCTCCCTAATTCAGAGGGGCTCAATAGTGGAATCTACAGGAGCCACCAGTGCACAAGCTCTGTGATACCAAATAACTTAGTATTGGACATACTCTGAGCAAATGAGGCAAATAAATTCCTGATCTTTTAGATCAGCCTAACAAGATAAATCATATAACTGATGTTTTACAGCAGAAAACTGTACAGAAATGTTAAAAAGTTGTCCTTGTCACAGATACAGGAAAGTCACCAATAATCTTCAGGAAAACACTAAACAGGAATTAAGCCTTTTCTTTCAGGCTTAAAGAGGTAATAAAACTTCTAAATCACCAATTATCATTTAGGCTGCTGCTTTTAGTTGGGTTAATTCATTTTGTTTACTTTCAGATGGTCAGCTCCATAGCTTGAAAGTTTTCAGTTGGAAGGTGCTGCCCCAGTTTGCTTACATCACTTCCGGAAATGATATAGGCATGTGGGGGGGGGGGGTACACCAGGTTTCCCTTGCTGCTCTATTCATTCGGGCTTTCCTCCCTCTCTGATGTTCCTGGTGTGGAGGAGGTAGGCAGGCAGGGCAGCGGGCAGTGAGCTCAGCAGGCTAGCAGCTACGCCCACCCTGCTCGGGGGCTCATCACAATGGTCTGCCCCAGTGCCTCACTGCACCTGCACCAGCCAGCCAACCCCGGGTCACATGCCACTAGCAGTGAGCTCCTCCCTTACTATCCTGCCTTCTCTGTGAGATGGAGAGCCCAGTGGGAGAGGCGAACAAGTGAGGCGCTCCCCTCCTCTTGCTCCAATGGTTGCTCCCCTCCTTCAGAGTCAGAGAATGGCAGGGGCAGGGCAGATTTGGGAGGGGTATCACCCCATGGGCCCTACTGGGGGGTACAGGCCTGCTTAAAACCATTCTAAATCAGAATCACCGATAGTGTGAATTTATAAAATTGGTCTTCCTATAGAAGTGTTAATAGCTAGAGCTGAAAATCAATGACATATTTCAATATAAAACTCTTGAGATTTTACCAGTTAATTGTCAAAGAATTCTGCCTATGAAGGGCCTCCACAATGAATACACCCTTTCCCCCGCCTTCTTTATGAAATCAAATTGTGTGGTATTAGCACATGAATATTTATACATATGTTCAGGCTGAGATGATATGAGCAGGTCAGAACTAAATAATAGATAGTCATCAGTACTTCTGATTGCTAGTCAGTAAAGAAACTTACTTTAAGTTATGAAATCACAACAATGATAGAAATGTTAATGAGAAATCCATTGTAATCATAGAGGCCTCCCTTATTATTCTATTGAGAATTAAATGCATCCCAGTATTGCCTAAAAAACATCGATACTTTTCAAGTACTGAACATAGGCACTTTGTGACAGTCAATATATCATTTCCCTCCAAAGAATACAGCCTAAAATATCACTTTATGGTATATTCATGGAATAATTAGTGTCCTTCTAAATAATGCCTTTTAGATGACTGCAGCATAAGGAAAGGGTTTAATGGTATCCAGTATACTTTGGGGCAAGAGGGTATGTATGTTCCAAATGAGTGGCGTGAATTCCAAGTTCCAAGTTTTTAATTTATGTAGTACAAAAACCTGTACTGTGGGAGCCTGGAAGCTTCAGCTGGTATAACATGCAACAGTTGCTTCCTTTCAGAGATAATAGATGGTGGGACATTTTTGGGATATTATTCAAGGTACTCGTAAAAAAACCCCTAGACAATATTGGGTTTTATGTCCTTGAAAACATGCCTTTTCCCAGATGAACTTCTCTTCCCCACCAAGATTGACTGATGGGGAGACTTCACCAGAAATATGAAAATCAATCTTAGATGCAGATACCAGATTCACACAGCAGCACTTTATTGAGTTCAATCTGCCCAACAGTTGACACATGATAGAGACAAGAGGCCTTGAGATCAGAGCCTGAAACATTTCCCCCCTTCCCTTTTTTTTTGTTTTTATTTAAACAGTTCTGGAGAACTCAGAAGCTTGTACATTGTTTGTGTTACTTTGGTTAGTTCTATAAACAGGTATTACATGGCTTTTGTTTTTAGATTTTGCTTTGGATCATTTTGGCTTCCTGTAATCTCTTTAATTTTTTTTTACTTTTACTTATTGTTTTTATATTGATTCCATCATTTAACATCTTTGTAATCTGCTGTGTCTGAAAGCACTGACTTAATAGTGGTGTCATGAAAGCAAAAAAAAAGCACATAAAGTGGGAATATTGCCCTAACTGGAAAATTAGACAGTAAGTCTGACAAGGAATTTGAACAAATTTCGAGCACATAAAATTAGCCAAAAACATTTCTTTAAATACATCAGGAACAAGAAATCAAACTTGTAGTGAGAACTGTTGCCCTCATGACCTGCTTGTGGACTTACTTTCAAAGAGCTGGCTGGGTTTTGTTGAAAACAGGATGCTTGACTAAATGGACCATAAAACTGATTTTAAAGGATTTTTCTGTTATTAGGTAAAGTACAAACTGTGCAAATAATAAAAAAGAACTCCCACTCTGTAGAACACTTAGACTGTTTAATTCCGCAGTAGAGAATGTTAATGATCACATTAAATTAGTAGTATCATTGCAACCTGACAATATCATTGCTTGCTTCAACACTTGCTGTAGACCATGGACACGCCTAATAGTTTTGCTGTGAGGTGGAACATTTTTTTTAGATGTCAAAATCAATGCCCAGTCATGAAGTTCAAAGTGGACCTGGGCAGTTCTCTTTTAGCATGATTAACATCCCAGGGTTGTTGCAATATAGCATCTTGATTTACTGAGGACAGTGAAATGATCTGTAGCACAAGTGGAAGGCAATTTGAGATTTGAAATGAATCCAACCAAATCAGGTTATTTTCAGGAATACTCTGACAGTCATGGTGCCACAAAAAACACCCAGCAAACTTGTTCTGAGTATTGAGGGAGCTTATCCATTGTGCTTTAGATGATACAGGCTTGGAACATTCAGTAGTTTACTGTGATATTTTTGCTAAGCATTTTGTAGACAAAACTGTTTCCATCTGACATGACTTAGAAACCATTGGTTCAACTGTTTAATCTCAGAATCTGAGCACTATCTGGTCAGTTTTTTGGATGGAAGAACCTAGCCCACTGTACTTGATCCCTTTCTATCTTAGCTTAAATCTAGCCAGAAGTAGTTGACCAACTATCCTTTGAGAGTGGCTGGTAGAGATGGGTTTTATATGTACTACACTGTGATTAATTCCTGTCTGGCTGATCAATACCAAGTGGTGGTGCTGGGGGATAGATTTTTAGGTCTTTGGCTTTTATACTACAGGATCCACCAGCATTCTACCATGCTATTTAACACTGATCTGGGGCTGTGGACAGATTGGAGTTCTGCCGCGCCTTTGTGGCGCGGCTCCCCCGCCCGGCACGCATTCACACCCGCCGGAAGCGGGTGGAACGTGCACTGCAGCAGCCGGGACACCACTTTGAAGTGGTGCCCGGCTGCTGCAGGAGGAGCGCAGCGCCGGACGCATTGTGTCCGGGCCACCTCCTCTGGGCAGATGTGGCAGTCTGAACGGCCGCTCTGCCTCCGCTTTAAAAGCAGAGGCAGAGCGGGCCAGACTGACAGTCTGTCCTCGGCCTGAGACTCTTGGGGAAGATTATCTAGTCCAGGGGTGGGCAATAGCTTTGGCTCGGGGGCCACTTTGTGGGAGCGGAGGTTAGCGGAGGGCCGCACCTTTTAAAATGATTGCATTCATTACTTAACCTTGCATTTCAGAAAAGGTATAAATTGTATTAGCATAAAAATCAATAAATATAAATTAAATAAAATAGTGGTATTTTATTCAATTTATTTATTGTGCTAATTTCATATCACCTATAGCTGCAAGCACATTTAATTTTAGAATCAGTTTAATGAGACAAATGTGCCCTATCACACTTTTCTACAATTTTTTTGAAATCAGGAGTGAGATTGCTTGTTGAGACTCTCATCACAGCCTGCAAGTTAATGTCTGTCAAAAAGCATCTATATTTACTCTTGTTAATCTTCATGTCTTGGTGGGCCGCAAAAAACTGTGGCGGGCCGCATGTGGCCCGCGGGCCACCATTTGCCCACCCCTGATCTAGTCAACTGAAATGTGGTGTCTTCAAACTACAAATAACACTCAGCTCATTTTTTCCTTCTCAATTAAGTTAGTGGATATTCTTTTTAAAATTATGACAATTCCATTAGAAGAAATGATAAATTTGAGGCAGTCGGTTTCCAGGTTTGTATATATCAGTACCAGGTTGTCTTATTGAGCTCAGTAAAGATGTAGCACTCTGTTACTGATGCTATGCATTATTTTTCCTTTTTAAATTTACAAAAATTGTTTTTAATTTAGCATTTTTATCACTGTACTGTATTGCATTGTAACCTTGCTTTTTAAACTATGCATATGGTGGATTATGTCCTATTAGTGATAGAAGGCTCTTCTTTTCTCAGACCTTCTGTCTCAATCTCAGATCTACCAGCAGGCAGCTACTCTGCAGTAAAGGAAAAGACCCATTGGTTCAAATGCTATTTAGACCCTTCCCTCACAGACTCTTGACTGGCCATGTTGCACCAGACCAAGGCAGGATGCCTGCATGTGCGCCTGCCACTTCCTCTCTTGGATTCTGTTAGTGGCTGGGCACAATGCAGAAGTGGTACAAAATGATCTCCATTGTACTGGCCTGGTGGACCCATTTCCTCATTCAACAAATTCCATCAGTGCCCAGCAATTTAAGTCAGAGTGAAAACAATAGTCTTTTCCTGGAACTGACTGGCTCTGATTTCATACTCAGTTAGTGGCCAGCCATGTTGCAAGACAGGGAGAGGGAATAAGGTGTTTTGACACATTTGTATTTCGTATTTATTTTAACTGCCTCAGGTGTTTTTGTAGAAAAGGAAAGGCAGGATAAAATATAATTTAAAAACTGAGTATTACCATCACAACTTAACACATTTTACAGCTCATCTTGGACCAAAACTAGTATTCATTAATCATGGGAGTATTATTTATTTATTTATTTGGTTAGATTTTTATCCCACCCTCCCTGCCAAGGCTTGTTGTTTTCTCCCACCAAATACCAATAGATTGTGGAGCATTTTTAGGGAATTTCTAGATCAGACCCACAGACTCATTAATTAAACTAATTATCATGTTTCCCTCAAGCAACAACACATATGGCTGCTTCCTGAAAAGTCTAATGACTTCTAGTGGTTGCTTCACAGAATTACAACTCCCAGGGTTCCTGAGAAGGATGGGGATACATGACAATTACCGATTTAATACTGTGTGGGAGGCAGGAAAGGGAACAGCAGGGCTCATACTTTTCCTTTACTGTGTAGTGAATTGTTCTTCAAAGAAGTCCTTTTTCAAATGGATGTCATGTGCACATGCCTGGTAGTTAATGACTTCTAAAACAACCATGTGACACCAAAAAGTACAAAAACAGCATTTTTTTTTAATTCTGATTGCCAAATTATTTAAGGCAGGTATAAAAATGAAAGCATTCAATATACATTTTACATAAAATAAACTAGATTACAGCATAAAACAAGTAACCAGGCAATGGCATTAAAGTCTCTCTTCTAAAACGGGATAGTTGTAAACATTAAAAAAAAGACTGCAGGACTATTCAAGTAATAGAACAATCACAGACGTCTTCTGGTATGCAGGCTATTGGGTTATTTGCCATTCAAGATTATAAAAAGGACGTTTCATTATTCACAGATGCTCATTATTTCCCCATTTAAAATCTATACATTATGTACAACACAGTTTTTGTGGTACTGGCAACCCCATGCCTTCCAAATGTATATTCTTCACAATACACAATTACAATGAAACGGTTAATACAGTAACAGTTTACACTGATGCATCTTAATAAGAGCCACCAAATAGACATCTAAATTGTACCAAAGTGTCATCGTCGTCATCACAGTTAGCCTCTATTGAGGGTTGTGGGCAATATTAGAAGGGTATACAAGGTTCAGGCACACAGATACATAACATTAGTTATTTACAATTTTAAAAAGCAAAAGGAAAAGAAATGACCTTTTGTGGTTAACACTTTTTAAACAAGACAAGTACACTTTTTTCATTGTGGTTTACAACTTAGCAGCAGACCCTGTGTGCGAGCCTGATTACTGATACAAAAAAGTAAAGAATATATATATATATATTTATATTTATATATATAAGCATATATATATATATATATATATAAAACAGAAGTCTAAATACAGCAACATTGTAACTCTGTGATAAAAATCTGTAATTTACAAAAATGAAATGACTTGTTTTTGCCTGCCATTAAGGCATTTCAAATTAACACCATGGAACTGATGTCTGTAATAAAGCGCTTTTTTCATGTGATCCGGTCACATGACAATGTACATTTCCAAAATCATCATTCTCTGAAAAATAAAAAAGAACATTTTAGAACAATGCCCCTTTCAATCTTTTAAATCATTAATCAGCAAAAATAAAATAAAGAGTTATGCTGCACCAACGCCACAAGGACTTCATTATTATAAACTGCAACAAGCTAGTTTGCATTTAATTATATATAAGGTTTCCATTTCCTTCGAAAGGTTGGAAAGTCATCCTATTTAAAAGCAGATAAATTATTTACTAAGAAATACATATCACAGATTATGTGAATTCAAGTGCTGCCCCAATTTTCCATGAATACTTCATTTCTTATAAGTGAATTAAGACATAAGAAAGAGATGCGCATCTGGATCACGAAAGGGCCTATATGTATCCATAAGGCAAAATAAATCGACTTCAAAAACAGCAGATCCTGCCCCCCCCCCCATCCACTGAGTTCTAAATGACTTGCTTTGACATGATGGGTAAGATATGTACAAATATTTCAGGAGACAATAGTCTGCTTCAGTGATTAATTATCTGTGCTATGGTAACAGCTCCACAGGAAAAAAAGCACACTTTATCCTGGAGAGAATAATGTCGCTATTAACTGAACAAAGCAGCTGCCCTATGAAGACTGAAGTCTATGCAGCCCTCTATTCTTGAAACCTGCAATTTGCTTCTTCTCCTCCCTATTAAGATGTCTGCATGAGTATAATTCAAGTTTTACAGGATATTTACCTTCTTTGTGCAGGAAACATACCAGATGCAGATGCCTGAGCAGCCACCTGCTGAGTGGCAACAAGGGCAGCAGAGGTCAGCCCTGGAGGAAAGGTGAAACAGTATATCTCAATGGATGCATTTTCTCAGTTTGCTGGCACTCCAGAACGTTGACAATAGCTCTACGGCCCTCAGTTTTAACAAGACATGAATCACAACAGCACTGCTGCACTTTGTGTGAAAGGCATACATAATTATTGCAGGCAAGCAGAAGGAGAAAAACTGGCCTGCCTGCTATAACCAGCACGCCTTCTTAAGATTTCTCCTAATAGTCATTTTATACGGGGAAGAAGGCATTCCGCCTTATTGTATTCTTTTCCAAGTACCGCACTGCATGGTGCTAAATGGCTTGTATGAATTCTTGAATAGGAAGCTCGATAGAAATAATAGGCACCAGGAAACAACAAGAATCAAAAGTCACAGTGAGTTACAGCAACGATGTGGTAGCTACTCAGAACATAATACTTTCATAATAGCTATCATTTTAACATTTTTCCTTTTGAATGCACATAATATATCCCACAAGGCATATGGAGCCACTGAATTGCATTTGAAACAGTCAAGATTTCTACACAAGAAAGGTCCTGAATGAACATAATGAATTAATACCATTTAAGCCAAATTGTATAGCATCTTTTTGCTACAGGTGAGAAAAATCTGTTTTTCAGATTGCTAGAATACAGGGTCATAGAAAAAGGCTTTCACTGCATCTTACTCAGTAGCCATTTGCACCTCCAATAATATGTGGGGGGGGGGGGGTGTATGCCAGATTCTATAGCTGTAAGAGTTTGAGGACTCACTGAACTGTGTTTTTTTTACATACATCTTTGTTCCAAGAAAAAAACTCACTTCTTATCATGTCTTTAGTACTGTTTGCACAAGGTGTTATGCAAAGTGCTTTTCTTTTTAAAAAATCACCTGTTTTCTCACCAACTTTACTACGAATTCACATAGCATGTCATTCCCACTCATATTACAATGTGAACAAGTCCAACAATCTAATATATCACACGAAACTGACCATAACTTATTGTTGTTAAAAATAGTACTATGCAAGCATTAGAGAAGGAAAGTGGGGACCCGCAAGAAACTTGTTAGAGCAGCTATCCTATTCTCCCCACCTCTGCTTCTTCCCCTCTCCCTCTACTTCTCTCACACTCTTTCTCCTTCCTGTCACCCCTTTTCTTTCTCTCTCTCCCCCCTCTATTCCTGTCACTTCCTTTCTGCCCCCACCCCATCACTCTTTTTGCCCTGTCAGTCTCCCAGACTCCCACCTACTTCCTCTTCCCCTACAAGAACAGTGGCAGCAGCTGTTCTCCAGAAATCACAACGGATTGCCCAAATACAGAGATCAGTTCCTCTTAGGGTTGCCAGCTCCATGTTGGGAAAGCCTTGGAGTTATGGGGGTGGAGCCTTGGGAGGATGAGTTTTGAGCTTGGAAATGACGCCAGCAGGGTATAATACCATAAATTTCACCCTTCAAAGCAGCCATTTTCTTCAGGGGAACTGATCTGGAGATGAGTTGTAATTCCAGGATATCTCCAGCCCTCACCTGGAGGTTGGCAACATTTGTTCCTATGGAGAAAATAACTACTTTGGAGGATGGAGGCTATGGCATTATATCTGTCTGAAGTCCCTCCTCACCTTAATCCCCACCATTCCCAGGCTCCACCCCTCAAATATCCAGGAATTTCCTACCCAACATACTATTATCTGCCCCCCTGTCTTCAGCTTTCCATTTCCTTCTCCCCTGCAGCTTCTACTGAGGAAAACTATGGCCTTTCTCCACAGTTATTTGATTTATATCCCACCCTCCCCACTATAGTAAGCTCAAGTCACTCAGAAGGTGCTGCTAGGCTTAGGTTTGCCAACCTCCAGTTGGGACCAGGAGATCTCCCAGAATTACAAGCGAACTCCAGTCAACAGAGAGATCTGTCCCCCTGGAGAAAATGGGTAGACTGGGGCATTATATCCAGCTGAGGCCTCTCCTCTCCCCAAACTCTGCACTCCTCAGAGTTCATCATAGAATCTCCAGGAATTTCTCAACCTGGAGCGGGCAATCCTAATCCCAGGCCTGGCTCCAAACCCTGTGGGACTTTCCGAGTTTCCACAGGGCTTAAAAGTCAGTCTTGTTCAGGGAAAACTTCATCTGATCTTGTTCTGTTGGCCCTCCTGGAACTTATCCACCCATCCACTTCTTTATATTTTACTCATTATTTATGAAAGGCTAGTGTCTGACTTTATTATCTTTTATATTATGTATTTTTATATGCAGGTTGTTTTATCGTTGTAATCCAAACTGAGTCTTTGCAAAAAAGCAGAATAGAAATCAAATAAATAAATAAAATTTTAAAAAGTTCAACCACTTCAGTAGTTCTATAGCTGACTTACCTTGAAATGGGTCATATTGGCCTGGAATTAGTGGGTAGCCCATTCCAACATGAGTGTGGTGATGTGTATGAAGATGCCGCTGGCTAAAAGGGGAATGCCGATCACGTTCCCTTTCTGCTTCCCTCTCACGCTCAGCTGTAGATTTTTCCACAGGCTGGCAATAAAAAATATTAAAATAGTCAACATGACCTCAGGATACAGAAGATCACAATCAAACACACATTAGACTGAGGTGGTTTGCAATCATCACTTGGGTTACTTTCTATTTTGAAGAAGATACCATTTCTCACTAGGTATGGTGCTGCTCTTCGTAACAAGACATCAGAGGATTCGTCGGTGTGACAAAAATTTCACATCCTCATCTTCCCCATCAACTCTTTGGATCTCAGTTACTTAACATTCTGCTTAGCAAGTCCAAGTTGAACCTCTGGCACTGTGAGTCAACTTGTTCTCAATGCCACTCTACTTAAAGCTGGGACACTTTTGGCTTGAGAAGCAGTAGATCTATTTTAATGGAAGGTTAGGGTAGGTGGCTTTTGTTTCAGCTATTAAAATGTGTTTTGACTTATTCAAAACCACAGAACTACTTTATATTCTGACAGGGAAACTGCAAAAACATTGCAGAAGATCTTATCCAGTTCTCCTTCTGCTCAATATATGTGCGTGTGTATGCCACACTTTGTTTTTACAATGAAACAGAGCACCCAATTCATCTACAGAAATTAATACAGGAATTAAAATTTTAAAACCTGTCTCCTTGTCAGCTGAATGACAGCTCATATCAGTGATGCAGTCCAGCTTCTCTTTTCATTTTAAGTCTCAAAATAAGAATATTTTACTATAGTGTAGCAAGGTCTGGACTCTGTACCTATAAATTCCCATCCAAATCTACAGAACGCCCCATTCAATATATTAATCAATTCAGATGTATAACAGGAAGACAACAAACTTGATTCTTCAGTTACCTGTTCTCCTGTGTCAACCCCTCATCATTTGTCTCAGGGTGGCTGCTGGCATCGAAATCTCTCTACTTCCCCCCCATCCCCCCGTGATAAGATTCCTTTATGATACTGCCCATACATTATCACAGACTGGTAACTACAGCAAGCAGCAATAGTTAAGGTGGTGAAAAGGCAGGCACTGGGGGTGGTGGTATTTGGGGAAGCTTGGGAGACTGAGGAGGAACAGGACCGTTTCTATTACGTATAAGTAGAAGGATGAAATCCCAGGATACTTCCTGTAGCTTGCCTTGAGTCTTCCTGTCCCCAATACTTATATTTTTGAATACATGCAATTTTGATTTAATAAGAGAAAATGTCTTACAGCAGGAGACTTGCTGCGGTACTGGTTGGCATGTTGTTGCAACAAATCCAGTGCTTTCGATTCAGTGGTTGATTTTACATTGATACTAGGGCTGGTGTTGACTTTCTCCACCTCTTCTCTCCCTGACATCTTCCCATAAACAGGATAATGAAACCCTGGTGAGAGATAGGCCCCTGCAGATGAACAATAAACACCATATCAAGTTACTGTTTACATGGGAGGTGGAAAGTACAAACACATCAAATTTAAGTCATGTGATTAGAAAAAGTTTTTTACGTGTGATTTGCCACCCCTCCCCGAGATAATTCAATCTAATGAATGTGGTTATAAAGAGGGTTAAGCTTACAGCCATTTCAAACATTTATAGGTCCTCTTAAGTGAAAGGAATAGTAACTATAATGGTTCTGACAGTAAGTGCTTAGAATATTTTTATAGGCAATAAACTATCTGTCAGTGTAATGGCCATAGCAGAATGTCACTGGTTGCGGAAACTATATCTGGGAATGCTGACAGTTCATAAAAAGAAACAGCTTGTGTTAAATCTACTTCATTCCTAGAACTCTGCAAAACAAATGTCAACATGAAGCTTCTAATTTTTCTTTGCTGCTAACAGGCAGTGTCAAAATATTGGGCTACTGCACTATTTACACATGTCTAGCTGTACTCAATACCCACCTGGATAGCTGTGCATGAGGACAGGAGACACAGCACGGTATGCAGGATGATTGGGATCATACATTTGTGGGTAAGGATAAGCATGCAAGTATTGTATATATGACTGATGCTGAGTCATCGGAGAGGAGACAGCCACTCTAGCACCCCGTGACTCCTTCCAATTTACAGGAGTCTTTCGATCATCATTTTTTATCTTGTTCTCCTCTAGTGACTGGGAATCAGAACGCTTGACCTCCTTGGGCTCCTCTTTAATGCTGTTTAATGAGACAGGAAGATTGGAGAAGGAGGCTTCCTTATTAGGTGTTTTTCTGGGGCTCTCTTCTTTTAACTTCTTTTCACGTTCCAGTTCCTCTGTTTTTTGTTGATCAACATATTTTGGCTGATATACATAATGATGCCACGTTCTTGAATCTGGGTCCTGATATGCGAGGGAGAACACAAACATACAAACCTTCAATTTGCTTCAAATTTACATTTTGTAAGAACAATCTGCATAGCCACACTGATCCATGGAGAAATCTATCCTGTGGTCAAAATGCTGACAGCTAGTTTATTTCATTGAAACAGCAGACCTCATGCAATGTCACACTTTGTTTTAGACACTTTCCTAATTTGCAGTATATAATATACAAACAAACAAGCGAGCGAGCAGTATAAAAGGGCACTCAGTCACAAAAGTTTGGACTATGGTAGAGATGTATAATTTCCACAAATTTTGTTGCCAAAATAGGATGGACGGGGAGGTGTTTTTTTTGCCCTTGATCCAGGGTGGAAAATGGAAATTTGGGCAGAAATGGAAATATATGCAATAACAGCACAAAGCAAATCTCATAAAATAATCAAGATAACAAAGTAAGAGAGGAATAAAAATGTGGGTATTCAGTCCAGCACTATAAGTAACACTGATCTTCTCCAGTATATAACACAAAAAGTTGTGATCTTATACATACTTATCTGGGAGCAAGCCCCATTGAACTCAAGTGGGACTTGCTTCCGAGTCAACCAAGCACAGGATCAAGTTGCTAATGTCACAGCGAATTAGTGAATTAAGACAAAATTAAGACCTTGACCCCCCCATCCTGGAAAACACTATCATAAATCAATTTTATTTAAGCAGAATCAGTATTTTAGTTATTTACAACTTACAATTCTGAACTCTGAGCTATAAAGATTTCCAAAAAGGGAACATATATATGCACGAAAGTAAACAACTTCTTAACTCTTTCACCTTAGGCTTATTCCTTAATTATGTGTGTGAGTTCACAAACATTTATCAGTTTCTTTCATTTGACACTGAAGATGGAAAGATCTGAGGCTCACGAGAAGCAAGAGGAGTCAGAGCCAGTGGGTATGCAATATACCAAGTGGGTATGCAGTATACCAAGACGCTTGGAGACTCCCAAACTTGGATCAAATACTTCAATATGCCCTGCATTCAACAACCTTTTCAACACCACCCTAAATTTGTTGGTTATTTAGTAATCCAGTCAAATGCAGCAGCAGTGCCATTGTAAATGCAACTGCCATCATCATCACAACTGCTGAACCATGGCTCTCTGCTTTAAAATGTATATCACCACTAATCATTCTGAAGTGAATTTCTAGAGCATCATGATATCACTTCCAGATAAAACCAGAAGTGATATCACAGTGTCACACAATGCATTGATCCCTGCTTACCAGAGGCTCTGCTGGTCGCTAACATTTCATTGCCAGCATTAACTGGCAACCCTAAGATGATGGGCTGGATCCAGATTAAATTTTCCACTCATGCAACACACTTCCATCAGTGGAACAGACTGTTCCTGCCACTCCCTCTTACTGAAGCCCAACGATCTCCCCACAGTACTGCTCCTGAGAAACAGAAGACCCTCAAGGAACATCATGAAAGGCAAATTGTGGGGAGCTGTACCAAAAAGAGGGAATTGCTGGAAATTACCCCAGCTCTTCCATTCATGGAAAATGTAGTCTGGATCCAACCTAATTCCTAGATTTCTGGGCTGCATAGCAATATCATCCTAAATACAGAACAAAACCATGTTGCTAGGATTGTACCATGCAGAGAGCCAAAAGAAGATTTTCTTATAAAACAGAATGTGTGGTCACCGTATTTATAAGGGACAACAATATTATTAAGAATAGCTATATGTTTCCCTACCTTTTCTGTAATAAAGCAGACAGGTAGAACCCTTTGTTTTAAAGGTACAGGTTTGAACCTGTGTGTCTGTAAAAAGTTATGCTAAAAGTAGTCCTAAATCCTAAAGCAAATGTTTACATGGATTAAGATCTATAAAGCCTTATATCAAAACCCTGTTTAACTTATGCCATTCTCGATATCTTATGTGCAATGATGCAAAAATGATCATTCACACACAAAAGTTGAAACAAGAAAGACAGGTAGTTAAAACAACCTAAACCTTTATACAGGCCTCTGCCATGGATGCTGAGCTTGAGATTCTCTTACAAACTGAGGGGTAATCCTGAAGCCAACCGATTTACATAAATTGTTCCTATACAAGGACAACAAGGAGATAAAATTCTGGCTTTGAAAAAGCTGCATCTAATATCGTTTTACTGGGTGTTATTTTACTACCTATTTATTACTTACAACCGATGAAGATTTGAAGGTATTTGAATCCCAATGATCTCACCTGTTTAAACCTTGTAGTAGGATCTACTCCAGTCTGTTTCATAGAATCCATAACAGATTTCATTTCCACAGCCTCCTTTATAAGCTGGTGGTTTTCCATTTGCTTTGCTTTGAAGCTATCAGACTGAAGCTGTTGCTGATGATTGGAAAGAATTTGTGATTTGCTTGTATCCTCAGTTTTACTAGGGACCGATGACCCTATTTTAGGGTTGTTTTTACTGGCCTCTGGAGTAGAAGGAGCTTTTGAGATAGTGGCAGATGGGATATTTTTCAGCTTGTCATCTTTTCCTGGATCCTTCAGAGGGAGTTCATTTTTCCTTTCACAATCTCTTCCAGTTTGTGCCATTTTCTGTTCAGCCAATCTCTGGTCCTCGTAATATTTTTCATACTGCTGCCTGTAAGTAGGGTTAGAAGCCATTAAGGACTTTTGGTCCATGTAAAGTCCATAAGCATACTGGCCATAGTAAAGTGACTGTGCAAGTGCAGGATGTCGTTGAGTTATTACTGACTGGTGCTGGGGCTGTAGGTTAGTGGCACTGGCTTCACTTTTCTTGGACTCCACAGGCTCTGCCTTGTCTTTCTTCTCGGCTTCTTCCTCTGCCTCCTTTTTGATCTTCATCCCCTGTGTATTATTGCTGTTCCCAGCTGCAGGGGTGCTGACCTGTCCAGAGTGCATGTAACTTGAAGAATAATAAGGATCGTAACCATGGTAATAGGGTGAATGAGCCTCTTTTACTTGGGGTGGTTGTACTGGGGTCGAGGAATGCCCTTTTACAACGCTGTCCTTATTAGAAATAATATCTGAAGGGGAGCTGGCCTTTGACCTCATGCCCTCTGACCTGCTGTCAGAACCACCATCATCTGCAGCATCAGAGATATCAGAGTAAGCTGGGCTGTTTGTTTTAGCAGCTGCACCCTCTGCCCCATTCTGCGTCAGCACATGTAGTGGCGCCATAGAAGACTGTCCATTCACCAAAGTGTTGCATTCTATTCGGGAGGCACTCCCTATTGAAGGGCTGGGTGCATTGTCTGTGAAAGTGTAAACCTTATCGGCTTCGGCTTTAATACTTGCCATCCTACTCTCTTGAGACTCTGACAGTCCATTAGCTAGCACTTCATTCTTGCTGAGGTGTTCCTTTAAAAAATGTCCAGCAATCTCTTTCCCAGACCCCTTTGTATCCTCTGACTTTCCCAGCTTCAGATCCATTTTAGGACTTCCACTCTCTTTGCTTTCTTTGTCCTTCAGCTTTCTCTTCTCCTTTTTCTTTTTGTCTTTGAGTAATGTGAGAGCTGGGTTTACAGTGCTCGGCTCTCCCATAATTGTGGGCTTTGGCTGAATAGGTTTTAATGGAGGACTCTTTGGTGTAGCCTGCACAACCGTCGTTGTTAGTGAGGGCAATCCTGGTATTGTCCCGGCAGTGGTGGTCGTAAAGGCTGCTGTGGGTATAGCTATTAACTGAGGCGGCGTTGGAGCTGGAGCTGGTGCAATGGGCCTGGCAGTTTTAAGCTTTGAAAGGTTTTTATCCACTTTGCAGTTGCTAGCTCTTTTGCCTTTGTCTTTTTCTACCAGGTTTTTCTTGTCTATCAGCCCTTCAGCCTCCAATTTGGGCATTTCGGCTGCTAAACCACCATCCGCTACTGAGCAGTTCTCCAAAGTCACGGTCATATTGGAAATGACAGGTAAGCTGTTCAATTCACTGTTCAAGCCTCTCTTTTTGCCAGAATTCTTGCCATGGTTCGCCTGTTCTCTTCTCCCCTTGGGCGTTCCAGGGGTACTGAGAGAGCAAGGAGATGTAGGAGACTTTAGTTGATCAAAATGGGATAAGCTTGTGCTTGGCTCACTGCATTCAAGTGCCACATTGCTTAATGCTTCCTCACAATCTGAAATTTTGTCTTCACTATCAGGCTCGAATTCCAGTTTATTTTCCGGGTCTAAATGTGCGTGAGCCTGGTGATATCTCAACCCATTAATGTGCTTGTACTTTTTGTTGCAGTTAGGATGGGGGCAATCAATCAAAACAGGAGAAGAACAGCCTTGGTCCAAAAAAATAGTCTCTGGCTTCCCCTGGGGGGTGGTTGGAGTGCTTCTAGAATTGGTACGAACCCGCTTTCCCGATTTATTGTCTTCGGAACTGGAGTTCAAGTCTAGCTCTATCGGTGGCTTGTTTTTCCTCTTACTGGTGGACAAGGGGCTGACTTTGACATCTTCAAGGGCACAGTTTGGTGGTGTCCTGCGGCCACTTGAATTAAGGCTGCCCCGCCTCCCTTTTCCATTTGCACCACCTCTGTTCTTGTTCTGAAGTCCCCTAGACTCCGTAAAGCTAACATCATTCCCAGGTGCAGCTGCTGTCGCCGCAGACCTTGCTCGTTTTCCTCTGCCCCGACCCCCTCGCATTTCCAGATCACTTGTTGGTGATTCACAAAACCTGTTGAAACGAAGTCAGATGTCTGAATTAGATGGTGCAGGGAACTATCAACCAATCTTACAGAAAAAGAAATGTTTCGACAATATCTTACAAAGAAGAAAAAGGAAAGGCATTATACTTATCTGGAAAAAAATTCTTTCATTTATACTGTGCTTTCTAGCCAAAAAATGGCCTGCAGCTGATTACAAACAAGGTAGAAAAACAGTACATAACCCTCAGTAAAGCAAGTCATAAAATCCTTCTTTTAAAGAAAGGTCTTGATCAGCTTACTAAATACAGGTAGGAAGGCAGCCAGCTGAACCTCTCTTAGTAAGCCACTCCAAAGAAACAGAAAGAAATAGAGCCACAAAAGAGGACATTCTCTGGATGGATGGCTACCAGCGGTTACATCTCTGCAGCTGAGGGACCCATTACAGGTCTCTTGACGCATGAGAGGGAACACTTTAACACTGAATTTATTTTAGCATCAGAGAAAAAGTTCTCAGTCTAATGGAGAGTCTAGTAGCCTTGTGTATGGTTTTCAGTTACATGGATTTTTTAAATTAGCCTCTATCCATTTTTCACACCAGAATTTGAAGGGGAAGGCAATGCAAAGAAAATCTGTTTACCTGGGAGGAGCCCAATCGTGCTTAGTGCAATCGAGCAACGTTCCAACGTAAGTTTTATTTCGCCATGTGACATTTACAACTAGAACACCTGCAGAAGAAGAGAAACAAAAAATGATCACAGCTAGAACTTAAAAAACTTTAAAAAATGAAAACAGCTAAACAAAGCTCCATTTGCTTTCAAGGGCTGTGGTTTACAAGCTTCTGCTTTTTTTTGGTTTCAGTGACCTCCAATTAAAAGCCGCAGAAAAGTATGTCTGTATGTGAGTGTGTGTGCATGTACACAAGAGACACAGAGACAGAGTAATCAAGATACAGCTGTGAGATGGTTTTTGCTCTACCGGGCAGTAAAAAGGCGACATTTACCTCTTAATTTTGCTATTATTGTGCATAATTGCTTTCGTTTGGCAGTCAGCTGACATATATGGAGCGCCAGCAACCAGTGCTTAAAGCAGTAGGTGATTTATGAAGAATCTGCTTTGTCTTCAATAATACTGTAACATTGATAATAGTGATTTCATTTATTTCAAATTATACCGCAGCATACCATTAAATACAGATGACTTTTACATGTTATTTACATTTCAATATTGAAATTCTTAACAACCATCAAATGAGAAGCATTCGGTAAAGATAATGCATTGTATCCTTTTAAAATATCTGCCATTTCGAAAGCTTTGTCTATTTTTTTTACACCCAAAAGATCCTGGGATTTGTTCACCCTGAAAATCAGTATGCCAATCAATAGTCTTTCACAGTCCTTTCTTAAACAAAGACCTATTCTGTTTTTTTCTTCAGCCCTGCTCATGTACAAAGACAATTTATAACAATTAGGCTTGTGGGCTAGAGAAACACAATGATATTTTTAATTTAATAGATACGGTATATAAACAGAACAGTAATTTCTTCCCTCAGAATGCTAAAATAGGCAATCAAAAAGACCCAAAGCAATAATACTGCTTAGAAGCAAGTAAATTCTTTCTAAATATTTAACACAAAGTCTGAACGAGTCACACCACACCTTTGCACCCTCTAATTCCAATTCTGGCTTTTTAAACAAGCAAAATAACACACAAAGAAATAAATAATGGCATTGTGCTTCATGTTTCCAGCTTGTCAGTTTGCTTTACGTCACCAGTGTGATTTCTAATTTTGTGTTAAACCTTTCCCTAGACTGCTGCACCAATGTAAAGAAAACATGTAACCTGCAACTTATTTCCTCAGGGTCCTTTTAGCAGCAGGAAAGTATGTTGAAATGCTATTAGCTGAAGTACTAGGGAAAAAGGGATTTGCTTTAACCGTTTTCAACAGCATATCTGGAAAAAAATTGGTTCCCTGTATGGCTTCAGCTTATTATACAATGATAGTACGCGCCCATACAGAGTGTAAATATCAGTCTTCTCCTTTAATAAACCTCATATTAAAAAAATATAAAATTCTTACTTATCAATTAACATTATTCTAATGTGTTGTAGTCTGCTTTTAGCAAATTGTAACAGCTGGGAAAACACATTTTATTCCCACTCTCCCTCTGTGTGTTTTTTTTAAACAGCACCAGATAAACTATGAAAAAAGTGGTCTGTTTTTCTCATCATTTGCTCTCTAGGGCACTGTGTGTGGTGTCAGAGACCTTTCCAACTGCTTAAAATTCTTCAGCATGTCAGCTACATTTACAGCCCTGGAATATATTTGTATTGCCAGAAGGTTACTGCATTTTAAGCCTGAGAAGCAATAGGCTGAATTACTTTGTTCCAGAGCCTCTGATGTAGCACAAATGTATAATTAAAATTGCTTGAAAGGGAAACATGAAAGAAACAGCAAACCCTCCATTCTTGGAGTAATAAAATTAAAAACAGGAAAAGTCTGCACAGACACTTAACATTTGTCTGCAGTGAAAGGCTTTTGTTATTGCCTTCCCCTAAGGGCTTCATATTTCCAGCAAACACAAGCTCTGGATTGGCCAATGCCTGCTGGGAATGCTCTTATCTGATTGGCTGGGCTGAATACTGCAGCACAGGCCACAAAAAGCAAACTTCAAAGGAAAACAGTGATACAACACCACAGTCCTGCAAACGGAGCAGGGGACAAGGTAAGGGAAGAGAGCAAGCCAGAAATAATCCCAGCTGTGGTAGAGGCTTGCCTAATGCTTCCTGTCTCAGCAGTCAAACCATTTACTTTAATCAGGCTTGAGAATGTGATGAAACATTACTGTCTGCTAAACTGCATGGCATTTATATTCCGCCATAGCAATACAACAATTAAATTAAATTCAGTGCCGGGGGGGGGGGGGGAGACTGGAGGATATGGAGACCCCTGAACTGTGGCATAGAGAAAAAGAATTAAGCCATTGGCTAGCTGGGTAGTGAGTAGTGTCCAAATTAAAGTGAAACCCTCCAACACTAAACTGTTCAAACCTCCTATGACTATTTCTGGTTGCTTCTCTTTAAGAGCCTAGTATAACCTGTTACAAACTGCAAATACAGCTATTTGAGTAAACATTTCTATATCTGTGAACAAAAGGCTACTTTTCATGGATATATAGCATCAAACTGATGAACATCCAGCCCTTCACTACAAAACAGGTTTTGGCAGAAGTTTTGCAGAGTCTCAGTCCCAGCTGGTACAATTTAACTGGCGAAACCAGGATCTGCACTTTGCCAGTGTGCCACGGCTTCTGCCCCAGAGTGCAAAATAAGGCCTGTTTTATAGGTTACTTTAGTGGCACGCTTGATGATAGAAGCATAAGAACTCAGCTTCACATAGTTAGCTGCTTGGGTGGAACACTCCCCCGATCCAGGCTGATTTTAAGCACACCAGAGAAATTTACCACAGAATTCCTGTCTGTGTCTGCTACTATACTATACAGACACATACAAACATGCAGTCCAGACTTTCTTCTAAATAGGAAATATCAGTCTCAGGAGTAGTTCAAACACTAAGCAGTTGGGTATCCAATATGTGTGCAGCAAAGGTTTGATTCTCTCTGAAAATGTTCTTACGTTAAGACTGCTCAACTAGTTGCAAGGGGGATTATTCTTCAGATATTTATTATATGTTGCTATGACTAGTGTGGCCCTGATCTGGATGGCCCAGACTAGCTCAGTCTTATCAGATCTCAGAAACTAAGCAGGGTCAGCCCTGGTTAATACTTGGATGGGAGACCAAGGAGGTCCAGGGTTACTACACAGAGACAGGCAATGGCAAATAACCTCTAAACATCCCTTGCCTTTAAAAGTCTATAGGTGTCACCGTAAATTGGCTGTGACTCGATGGCACTTTCCACCACCCCCATGACTAGTTTCCCCTTAATAAATTATAGATAGACAGAAAATGCTGTTTGTAATGCTCTTCAGAAAATTATAGAACAGCTTTCATATTTGAACTAAAAATGCAATTAAATATAGCTTTTTGTATAACAGGATTTAACTATATCTAATTCTGAATTTACCCCCAATGTGGATAGAAAAAAACCCAGAGAATTGAGTCAGGTTCAGATAGGGAATATTCTTCTGTGGACATGGAGGACCCTAGAAGTGTGCAGAAAAATGTGAAAAGTGTAAAAAGAAAAGAAAAGAAAAAAGCAGGGACTTTCAATCTCCTCACCAAGAAAGGAATGTTATCTGTGCTTGTGGAACCCATTAAAGGAGTGCCCCATGGGCTGAAAGTGGGTGGAGGAGGAAAAAGTTGCTGCCACCTGAGTTAGACTGGAAGGCTTGCAGAGGGGAAGGAAGGCACAGGAGTCAGGCAAATGGGCAGGTGAGCAGGGGGGAGGAGGAGGAGGGAAATTAGAGCCTCTGCTATAACCTTCCCCCCACAGTGGGAAACAGGCAGCCAATGGCAGTAGCAATGCAGGTGATGGGCTGGCAGGCCCAGTAAGGGAGGTAAAGGGAGATGGGATTCCCAAACCTCATAAGTCTTGTGGGTCCCTACTTGCACATATTCTAATTGTGTCACTTACTGTCAGATTCTCTGCCATTAATTGTCTCTTGTCTGGGTCTCTATCATTAATTTACTGCTAGCCTTGACTTTATTGTCTGTCATGAATACTATGGCTCTTTCTTCCGCCGGGAGGGTGGCTTGCTGCATACTCCCACGTCATATAACACTCTGGCTATCTTCCCGGCACCTCCTCCTCTAGTCTCTTTCATCCTGGCGTCTTGGGCCAGCTAATCTTGCTTTGGTAACCTTGAAGACTTCTGAACTGATTTAGGCCAGGTGCCTGGCCTGTGAATTGCAAGTAGAGTTCACAAAGGGGCCGTGGGGGGGGGGGGAGTGTAGTGCTTTTGCACCTTTTTCTGTGAGAACATAACGGTATGGGTTTTTCGCGCTTATTTTACTTGGCTCTGATTGGTTCTTCACCTGTCCTTACCTTTTGAATACTGTATATGAATCCCTGCTGCTTGTAGCTAGTTATCACTGACAAACATCGTGTACCTGAAGGATCATTAAGAATAAAAGGACTTTTGCTTTTACCAAAGGCCTGGCTTATTGGATCTACTCAGAAGCCTCACACTTACCCCCCTCCACCCTTCTTTTTGTACTGTTAAGTGCTGGAATAGAATAGAATAGAATAGAATAGAACAGAACAACCTTTATTGGCATAACAACCATATTATAACAGAAAAAGAAAACAGTCTGAACAATCAAGGCCCTGTCTGCTGATACACTGCTCACCTCCTAGATGCAAGTTGCACAAATTTGGCCACAGTTTCAATCATTGTTTGGTTCCCAGTAGATAATAATAAAATAATTTTACGTTCATCAGATTTCCCTGCTTGCTCTCTCAACAAGGGATCAATAAGTGTGGAATGTATATCAAGATAATAAGTACAGTGCAAGAAAACATGTTCAAGGCTTTCTATGTCCCACTGGTTACATGTGCATAGCCTGTTAGAGAATGGTATTTTATGAAATCTCCCATAGAGAACCACAGAAGGTAAAACATTGAAACAGGCTAGTGAATAGGCTCTGCGATAGTGCGGGGCTGCTAAACAAGTGAAATACTCTGCTGTATGCCCATAGGGTAAAATTTCCAAACCCAAGGGTGAACACTGGCCTTTAGCAAGGCTCCTAAGATCCTGCATCTCAATGTCAAGGAGTCTTTGTCTAATCTGTGCAAAGGCTGAACTTTTGGTAAGAGAGGATAAATCATCAATACTGATCCCTATTGAAATAAATTTCTTTCCTATGTGGTTTAACCACAATGAAGACAGAGACTCCGTCAACAAGTGAGAAATAAGGCTACCATTGTTATTTTTAAAATGTAGATGTAGCCAAAGTATTGATAGTGTTGATCCACACTTTAGTTTCAAGAAGCCTTTGGGCACGATCATACACACGACACATGCATTAGCCGTGCGAGAGGGACGACTCACCGGCAGATCAAAGCGGCGCGATCACACCAGCACATGTGGGAGGTGTCCTGCTCCTGTTGGCAAGCTGTTTTGCTCCGCTGGAGAAGCGGAGTAAAAAAACCCCAGGGAAACCCCAGTATCAAATGGGTTGCTGCAGGCCACAGCCGGACTTTTCCCTGTGTGACTGCTCCAGCATGGACTTGTGGCATCGGGGATAGTCTGATCAGGCTATCCCGACACCATGCCATTTCCCCCCCCTTCTCAGTATGCGCATCATTGCACACTGCCATTGGAAGCCCTCAGGGTGGAGAAGCAATTAATCAATCCCCCGTATAAGCGAATCGGAAACCAACAACAAAGTCCCCCCCCCCCAACTTGCCCGTGGTTGTATCTGATCACACAGTGGTGAGTTGCACTGGCAGCGTCACAGACTTGTGTGACTGCGCAACTGCAGGGCAAATTGCTCCAGGGCAAAATAGCCTCGCTTCCCCCCTGGATTATTTCGCTCGTGTGGCTGGGATCTTTCATTAGTTTTCAGGCAGATGGCTGCATAGGGCACACACATGGGCAGGCCCAGTATTTTCTGAAGTAAGTTAGATTTTATTCTTTCCACTTCCTTATTGAAGGCCTTGATCCAAATAGGTACTCCATAAAGCAATCATGCACTAATCTTGCGACTGAATACTCTAATAGCTCCAGAAACATATTGATTACCCTTGGTAAAATAAAAATGGATAAGCGCAAGTATGTTGCAGTTCACAGATTTTATAACTTCCTCTCTATGAGGAACCCAACTGGCTCAATAATAAAAATGTATTTCTAAATATCGAAAACTTTTAACCTGTTTGATCTGGTTGCCTCTTATATTCCATATTGAGGGTTTCCATGCTTTTCCAAAAACCATGTTACAACTTCAAATGGAAAAATCAGCACATGTCCTGAGATTTCAAGGTATCCCATAGTAAAAAGGGGAAGATCACAAGAAACTTCTAAGTGAAGCTCTGGAACCGGTAGCAGATCTCAAAGCGAGACTTATACAAAGCGAGATGGATATGGTCTATTGGACCTATCCAGACTATATCAGTGAAACATTTGTTTAATCAAGAATAACAGTCTCTTATTTATCCCAAAATCCAGGGGTCCTTTCGTAAAAAAAGAGGTGCAGGAGCTCATTAGCATAACTTATTTGCATATGCCACACCCCCTGACATCACCGGAAGTGATGATGTCATCGGCAGTGTGTCAGAAGGCAAGAAGGGAGGGAGGGAGGGGGAAGGAAGGAAAGGAACAGGAAGGTAGGTAGGTAGGTGGGAGAGAGAGAGAGAAGAAAGGAAGGAAGGAAGGAGGGAGGAAGGGGGAAGGAAGGAAGGAAGGAAGAAAGAAAGGAACAGTAAGGTAGGTGGGGGGAGAGAGAGAGAGAAGGAAGGAAGGAAGGAAGGAAGGAAGGAAGGAAGGAAGGAAGGAAGGAAGGAAGGAAGGAAAGGAGAGGGGAAGGAAGGGGGAAAGGAAGGAACAGGAAGGTAGGTAGGTAGGTGGGGGAAGAGAGAGAGAGAGAAGGAAGGAAGGAACAGGAAGGTAGGTAGGTGGGGGGGAGAGAGAAAAGAAAGGAAGGAAGGGAGAGGGGAAGGAAGGGGGAAAGGAAGGAACAGGAAGGTAAGGGCTCTCTGGATGTCTAGAGTTCTGAAGTTGGAGAAGGGACAGATGTTGGCAGTAGGGGGGGTGAGGGACTTCTCCCTGGGGGGGGCGAGGTTCTTCTCCCGGGCTGGCGGCGCTCGCCGCCAGGCCCGGGAAAGAGAATCTGAGCGGGGGGGGGCGAGGAACTTCTCCCGGGCTGGCGGCGCTCGGCGCCAGGCCCGGGAAAGAGGATCTCAGTGGGGAGGGGGGGCGGGGGACTTCTCCCGGGCCGGTGGCGCTTGCCGCCAGGCCCGGGATGGGTCTGCTGGGGGGGGGAGCGAGGGTGCATTTAAATGGGGGGGGGGAGGGACTTCTCCCGGGCTGGCGGCACTCACCGCCAGGCCCGGGAAAGAGGATCTGAGCGGGGGGGAGGGACTTCTCCCGGGCTGGTGGCGCTCGCCGCCAGGCCTGGGAAAGAGGATCTGAGCGGGGGGGGCGAGGGACTTCTCCCGGGCTGGCGGCGCTCACCACCAGGCCCAGGAAAGAAGATCTGGGGGGGGCGAGGGACATCTCCCGGGCTGGCGGCGCTTGCCGCCAGGCCCGGGATGGGTCTGCTGGGGGGGGAGCGAGGAAGCATCTAAGCGGGGGGGGGGCGAGGGACTTCTCCCGGGCTGGCGGCGCTCGCCGCCAGGCCCGGGAACGAAGAACTGGGGGGGGGGCGAGGGACTTCTCCCGGGCTGGTGGCGCTCGCCGCCAGGCCCGGGAAAGAAGATCAGGGGGGGGCGAGGGACTTCTCCCGGGCTGGCGGCGCTCGCCGCCAGGCCCGGGAATGAAGATCTGAGCGGGGGGGGGGCCGAGGGACTTCTCCCGGGCTGGCGGCACTTGCCCCGCGCCCGGGAAGGGTCTGCTGGGGGGGAGGGAAGGGTGAGCTGGGGGGGTGGGAAGGAAGGGCCTTCTCACCAGGCCGGCGGAGGAGGCTTTCTTCCGGCTCCGCGCCGAAGCGTGGGCCGGGAAAGCGAGCTGGGGGGCGGGGCTCTATCAGGTGCCCGCCCCCCCGGCTTCCCCTCCCGGAGCGGCGCTCCGGCGCGCCCCGGCCCTAACGGAGCCCTGCCAAAATCCATAAGCTTTTTTCAAAGTAGTTCTCTTGGAATGGGATCAAAGGGACCCTTAAGATCTAAGAAGGCCACAGTCAGGTTTAAAGCCCTTCTCTTTCTTATATTTGTTTATAAGATGGCTTAACACTACACAGTGATCTATAGTTGATTTCCCATCGCAGAATCCAACTTGTTCAGGGCCCAAAATTTGCCGCTCTGACATCCATACTTTCAGTTTGTTTGCCAGGTGTCCTGCACATAGTTTCCCCACAATACCTAGAAGACTAATTGGCATGTAGTGGCTTGGAAGTTGGCAATTTCCTTTTAAAATTCTGGCACCCATATCGTGTTTGTCCACCCTTAAGGAATGGAGAACAATTATTGTTTTAATGCATCATTTTTAATTAATAAAAGTAATTAAATAATATTTTCCTATTCAATTCATGTTTTAAAAGAGTAGATATATGATAAACAGATTAATTCATTGCATTAAACAAAAGCAAAAATCAAAGACATTCTTGAAACAAGGAATAAAAACTCAGGAGATAGATATTTTTCTTCTAGATTATAGAATGGCTGGAGGAGGACTGATTCATTGCACTACATGCATCTGCTTTCCTGCTTTCAGTCACAGGAATGTTCTCTCAGTGCAAGCAACAAAGAGCATTTAATTCAGCAAAACTACTGTAGAAATGGGTCAAGCAAATAAACTGCTTCACTGGGAAGCATGCAACTGGAAAGACTAGAGCGGCAGACGGAAATGGATATAATGAAAACACCACCCTTGTTCCCTTCTGCTCTATATGCCACAGCGCTCAAGACATTTCATTGTTAGCTTTACCTAAATATTACATAGTGGCAAAACAGCTTTCCACTCTCATGGCAATTCAGGTAATAGGGCTAGCCAGAAGACGAGTTCAAACTACACTCCTTAGAAGGGAATACACTTCTGGGTGCAGTGTGTGTGAACAAGATCTTGGGGTACAGGTGGACCGTAAATTAAATATGAGCAGCCAGTGTGATACAATGACAAAAAAGGCAAATGCAATCTTAGGATGTATCAAAAGCAGCATAACATCCAAATCACAAGATATCATAGTCCCACTGTACACTGCACTGGTCAGGCCACACCGGAGTATTGTGTGCAGTTCTGGAGGTTTCACTTCAAAAAGGATGTGGACAGAATGAAGCAGAAGTGGAGGAGAGTGACGAGGATGATCAGGGGCCCAAGCCTGAGGGAGTTGGGAACGTTCAGTCTGGAGAAGAGGAAGTTGAGGGGGGGGGGCATGATTGCAAAGCACAAACATTTAAGAAAAACAATATAAATGATATTATTGGTATGTGAACCTAGTCATGAGGAGAAATGGTATTTATTCTAGCTGCTGTCTAATTAAAAACGTAAAACATGGTATGCTCCAACCTTTGAAGGTAAGACAGTCAAAAACTGGTGATGAATTGATAGAATGCACCAGACGAAAGGCTAGATCCCCCTCCTCATTTTAACAGATCCACAATAACACTGAACAAATCAGTCAATATATCTGCCAGCTATGCAACTCTCTAAGTTGTTTATGCTTTGTGAACTAGCACCTAGTCGCATAGCAGTCAGTATGTCCAGTTCTTAGCATTTTTATGACTGGTGTGGAACGTCTTATAATAAGAGCTTTAAGTCCTGTTATCTTCAATCAGATCCGATTACCCCATCATAGCTTGTTCACGAATGCAGTGTTAGTGCCTGCTAATTAGGCATTTATCTAGCAAATATTGTTCGAAAATGTTATATTTGGATAACAGAATATGTAAATAGAGAAAGACGGGTGTGGTATTTTATTTTAAAGAGCTCCAGTGCTGAGATATATGCTTGAAGATTCACTCTACACATCCCTGTAATCAATCTACTGTTCACCCTAAATTTTATCTCAACAAATACAGTGGAGGAACCAAGGAGATAGGACTGCATTAATGACAAGTAATATAACAACACACTTGATGCCCTAGCACGCTGCACCTACAATTGTAAACTTTTGCAAGTCACTACTATGGTGTTAATTCAGGAAAAAAACACATTATAAGAATCAAAGGTCTGAAAGACAAAAATAGCTTGTGCGGAAAGGGTTGTTCTACAGATTGTATGATTAGGCTGGCATTAATTTACTTTTGTTAATTGGAAATTCTAAAACTCATTATTCCTATTTTCATATAATTTCTACAAAGGCTCTATAATATGTTCAATTATTGTTTGATGTACCATAAACTTGCTTTCTGTATATTAACACCCCCCCCCCCAAAAAAAAAGATTATGCTAGGGGATTGTAGCTAATACACATGCAGGGACAATCCGTGAGGAACGTTCCTATTACTTGGCCACAGGTAGAGTAACCAGCAGTTATATTTTAAAGAAAGATTATTTCTTGAAGCTATTGTGTCTGGCCATCAAGGGTAGAATCTTTTTATCCTTTCTTTTTTTGGGGGGGGGGGAGGGGTAAGCAAAGGTTTTTACAAAAAAACACAGAAAGAAAACTGAAAACCATAACTGAAAAGGGACAGTTTCCCCATGGGCTGTTGTGCTTTAATACTCAAAAGAACACATGGCCACTTCCATCACTGTCACATCCCTTGCAGCCTTTGTTCTGAAGCCTGATGAGTTGTATTGATTTGGGAAAATCATTAAGTTTCTTGGAAAACTAGACTCTAGCTTATTCACCACCATCTATTTCTTTCTCAGGAAGACAGCTGGTCAATATTCAGTGGCTAGCCTAATAAAATAAGCCCTTGCCACTCCCCCCACTAATCTGCATCTTTAGTAGCTTTTTGCTTTCCAAGCTGTGATATAGTATGCTAGGAAGTTTTGGCACAAAAAGCGACATTAAATAAAAATGCCTCCGGATAAAATCACCATTTAATGCTCAACTGACATTTAAAAAACAAAAACAGAAGTATAAGAACAAAGAAAAACAGGAATTTGTACTGGTGTTCCAAATGGTTGTATTGTTTGTAGTGGTGTTCTGAATCATTTTTTTTAAAAAAAATCTTACTTGGCATCTATTTGAAAAAGTCTAAATAAATACAAAATTACATAGTGTTCAAAGAGCACCAGAGCCTGAAGATTTTAACTCAGTTAGCAACAGATTCACTAGGCTAAGGCGAAAGAAGAGCTAAGCAAAATTTCAAAGAAAATAAAGGATATTGATAGCATACAGCTAAAGGCAGAATATAAGTAAAAATTGAGCAAATCTGAAGATAGTAATGCAATTTTAGTGTGTGCAGCTAAGTAAGTATGTGTTTGTTTTTTCATTCAGTTTTTTCGTGAACTATGAACCATGTCATTGTCCAGCCATTAAACACCTTTAAACTCAATTAATTTCAATGGAAGAACTGAGCATAAGCTTAACGTTTCCACTGAAAGCAAAAGGAATGTGTAGCTGCAAATAGTGATCCTTCAATTGTTTTTAGTGGAATAACATAACAGAGCTCTACATCTGCAAAAAAGTAAACTTCTAGAGCTCTTGTACATTCCCTTCAGGTAGAAAGAACTGTCTTTTCTAGACGGATTCTCAGAGGCTGGGCAGGGTGGATGTGGTAAATGTTTTTTCATTGAATTCCAAATATATAGTCTAGAGACACTAGTGGTATAGCGAAGCAGACTGTATGTCTGTACAGTCATCAAGAACAATTGTTTGGTAAGAAACCTCCTTTCTTCTTCATGTTCTCTGTGCATATCCAGAGATGGGTGCTGGCCATCTCACATTTTTTCCAAACACAGAAGCCACATGACCTCTAACATTTAGAACATAACGTTTTACAAAAAGATGTGCTGTGTCTGAAGTAAATACCTGATAAAGGTCAGAAAGCAAAACACCATGAAGGAAAAGATTAAGTATTAATTCCCTATACAAAACATCCCTTTGGGGCAAGAGGTAACTGGAAATGTAGTGTAACAGATGGAACAACCCAACCAGAAAGCCTCTGTGAGGAACATAACAGCTCTTGTGAGAACTGTGGGATTGCACAGAGATGAAGAGAAAGAATTAGAAGTGCCAACTAGGGGTGCGCAAACCCCCCCCCCCCACACACAATATTTTTCAGGTTTGGGTATACTGAACCCCCAAAATATTGGTATTTCCCAATATTCTTGAATCCCAATACCAGTATGGTATTCAGATCTGGTAAATATTTGGGATTGCTGAATTTTTTTGCCTCCATTATACCCTACGAGGACCACTATAGTCAATGGTCCTCATAGGCTATAATAGAGAATCAATCTGGAGGTATCTGGGGCTGGGGGATGGGGTTTGAGGTAAAGGCACCAAATTTGCAGCATAACTATTAGTGCCACTCTTCAAAAGAAACCCCAATTTGGACTGGGGGTTCAGTTCTATGGACCCCCAAGAAAATGACAATCTTCCTCCATTGTTTTTCCAGTATTTTTTCAGCTTGGTTTATGCTGAACACACACCCCTAGTGCCAACTTTCGCTGGATTATGCCCCACATTTTAAACAAAGGGAAATTTAAATAGAGTTTATCTGTGCAGTAAAATAGGGTGGGTATACGCAAAAACACCAAATTATGTATCTTCAACCTAAAATTTATGCACTAATACATTTCTGCATTCTGTATGTTATTTTTTACAACAAAGTATCTAAAATTTACATAGCACGTTTCTAGTATTCAAAAGCATTTAACATACATTATCTCAATTATCCATATTACTACACTATTTGGTACATCGAAATTAAAGCCACAGATGTACCAGCTCAAACTCTAAATTAGTGCATTATAGCAGGTCTCACACCTACAGGTTTTTGAGTCTTTATAGGCTTTTGCTTTCAAGCAAAGGTGTTGAGAACTAAATCAAATGCAACACAGATTTGTGTGGTAACTCAATTACTGCTACTACTAGTTAACATTTACTTCATGACAAAGATTCACTACAAACTCCCATTATAAATTAATCTGTGACTGCTAATGTGTGTTCTGTTTTTTTAAATTAATAATCCCACTGTCTGTAGACAAAAAATCAAAATAGTCTTGCTAATCTTCTAAACATTTAAGAAGAAAATTCCAGCTCAAACTGCTAGTGAAATAACTCAGGAAACACCCTTCCAACATCTGTCTCTTTTGAAGATGTTGGAAGGGTGTTTCCAGAGTTATTTCACTAGCACTATTTTGAAGATCAAATGAGCAACTTTTTATTTAAATTGACAATATGTTATTCACAAACTCTCAGCAATGAAAAAATATATTGATTTGTTGTTAATAAAAGGAAGAATGCTTGAATACTTCACTTGCATTCTTTGCTTGAAGGATGTCACTCTATTCAGTTGCCCTCCACAAACTTTACCACCATGCCACCTTTCCACCCAATTTAGAGCCAATTTTAAACACCAGACCAGTAAAAAAAAATTCAAATATTAAAAACAGCACTGAAATACAAATTATATATATGTAAATTATTTATGTCATTTAATAAATGCATAAACAAACAAACAAACAGGAGGGCTAATAAGAGTTAATGAGGGAACATCAAACAAAACAAAAAAGGCTTCAACAGATGTTAGAAGACAATGATACAGAGAGACAGATATCCTTGTGGAGGGAGTTACAAAAGTTTTGGAAACATGATAGAGAAAACTCTTTTCAGATTGCCACCCATCTAGCCTCAAATGGGGGAGACACCCAAAGCAAAGTCTCTGAAGATGACCAAAGTGGTTGGGTAGTTTCATATGGGAGTAAACAGCCCTAAAAATATGTTGGCCCTAAGTTGCATAGGGCTTTATACATATACTAGGAATAAGGCTGGTTGTCGAAATAAATAAAATGGGCTCTAGAAAGAGGCTGTGGGCGGGTGCCCTGGCCTTGGGCGCTCTGTGTCAATTTGCTGTGGCGACCTCAGCAGGGTATAACACAGAGTCCACCATTTTCTCCAGGGGAATTGATCTCTGTCATCTGGAGATCAGTTATAATTCTGAGTGATCTCCAGTCCCCACCTGGAAATTGGCAACAATGGTTCCCAGGAGGAACAGTACAGTCTTTCTCCATAGTAGGGACCAAAGCAGCTTACATCATTCTCCTCTCCCCCTTTTGAACTGCACAGCAAACCTGTGAGTTTGGCTGAAAGTCTGTCACTGATCCAAAATCACCCACTCAGCTTCCACAGCAAGAACCTGCATCTGGCAGACCCTGCTCTGAAGCACTAACTGCTATGCCACACTGGTTGTGATATTGCCTGGTATGACAACTGAACTCCAGACAACAGACCTCTCTTTCCCCCTGGAGAAAATAACTTCTTTGGAGGGTGGACTCTATGGCATTCTGTTCGGCTGAGGCCTTTCCCCTCCCTAAACTTTGGCTTCTGTAGACTCCACCACAAAATCTCTAGGAATTTCCCGACTTGGAGCTGGCAACCCTAGTCAGGACTGGACCCAATGAGTTCCCCACAAAGGCCAAAGCAGGCCTGGAAAGGACCTCCTCCGCCTTTTTACAGACAGAACCAAGCTTGGTTGCCTAGCAACAGCCACTGAGGGGAAAACAGGATTTGGGGGGTTGATCCTGTGGAGGGCAGCGTTTGGGGAAGGGAAGGACTTAGCAGAGTATAATGCCATAGGGTCTACCATACAAAGCAGCCATTTTCTCTGGGGGAACTGATCTCTATCATCTGGAGATGAATTGTAACAGCAGATCTCCAGGTCCTCCAGGTCCAGGTTGGCAACCCCAGGGGAAAATCAGCCACACAGCAGGAGGTTGAAGAGAATGGTTTGACAGCCACTGGCCCACCTCAGTAGCCAGCCAGCCATGGAGGAGCCAAGTAGGAGAAGCATCCCAGAGACAGCCGTTTTATTCTATCAGGGAAGAGTGTCCGCTGACAATGGGCGGGAGAGAGAAGCAGACCCAGTACTCAGCCAATGGTGGTGGATGGGCCAATGGCTGATGGAGCGCATAGCACAGCAGATGGGAGAGCTGGAAAGTGCCAATACATTAAGGCTTTTATATATATCATATGATTTATTCAAAACATTTTTATTACACCTTTCCACTTGATCAGGCGGGCGCCACAATCTGGTGAACATGAAAATATTAAAACATCTGAACAATCCAAAACAACATTTAAAATTACAAAATAAATCAATAAAAATATATAAACACACAACACTGTTACAGATCTCATACTAAGTTTTATTGTACACTATAAGGGAACTTAAGGGTCAATATTCTATCATGCACAGAAGTACCGTATATATAGCCACAGACTGAATAATACTGAATTTAGGAGCAAGCTTAAGCAGGTCTACTCAGAAGGAAGTCACATTCTAATCAAAGAGAGGTATACTCCCAGGAAAGTGTTCTTAAGACTGCAGCCTCAGTCTTCCATGTAGGGCTTTAAAAGTCGAAATCACCATTTTAAATTGGCCTTGGGAGTGGTTCAGTAGTCAGTGTAATTGTTATAATATCTGGGTCACATGCTACTGAAAGCTGGTCCTGACCAACAGTCTATCTGCAGCAACCTGTACTACCTTCTACCTCCAAATACTCTTCAGGGGGGAGTCCCAAGTGGAGCAAATTGAAATAGTCCAGTCTAAATGTAATTAAGGCATAGATTACTGTAGCTAGATCTGACTGATCTAGCAATGGGCACAGTTGATGCCCCATCTGAAGCTGGCAAAAGCACTCCAAGCAACTGCAGCCACGTGGTTTTCAAAGATGTCAACTGTGTTGAGCAGCACTCCCAAGCTGCAAACCTGGCTTTTCAATGGGAATATAGCTCCATCTAAGACAGGACAAATCTGAAGTCTCAGGAGGTATTCTCAAAAGAGGCAAATAAGCCCTTTGGAAGGATTCACTTTGGAATGCATTTACCATTCTTAAGAATTTATAAGCTTTGCTAATATTGTGATGAGATAAGAACATAAGATAAGAACATAAGAAGAGTCCTGCTGGATCAGACCAATGGTCCATCCAGTCCAGCATCCTATTTTACACAGTAACCAACCAGTTCCTCTGGATGGCCAACAGTAGGGCATAGAGGCCAAGGCCTTCCCCTGATGTTGACTCCTGGCTCTGGGATTCAAAGCTTCAATGCCTCTGAATGTGAAGGTTCCCCTCAGTCACCATGGCTAATAACTATTGATAGATTTATCCTCTATGAATCTATCTAATACCCTTTTAAAGCTGTTTGTTCCTGTGGCCATCACTACATCTTCTGGCAGCGAATTCCACATTTTAATCACTTTCTGTGCAAAGTACTATTTCCTTTTGTCCATCTTGAACCTACTGCCCATCAATTTCACTGGATGCCCTTGAGTTCTAGTATTTTGGGAGAGGAAGAAAAAGTTCTCTTTGTCAACTCTCTTTACCCCATGCATAATTTTATAAACCTCGATCATGTCCCTCTTTAGTGATCTCTTTTCTAAACTGAAAAGTCCCAGACTCGTCAGCCTTTCCTCATAAGGAAGGTTCTCCAACCCCCAAATGATCTTGGTTTCCCCTCTGTACTTTTTCCAGCTCAGCAATGTCCTGTGGAGATATGGTGACCGGAACTGTGCACAGTATTCCAAACGAGGCTGCTCCATGGATATATATGGGAACATTACAATATTGGCTGCTTTATTTTCAATCCCTTTCCTAATAACCCCTAACACAGAATTTGTCTTTTTCACCGCTGCAGCATACTGTGCTGACACTTTCATTGTGCTATCCACTACAACCCCAAGATGTTTTCCCCTCTCTGTCTCAGTAAATTCATTCCCCGTTAGCCTATACTTGAAGTTGGGATTTTTTTTGTCCCAGTGTGCATAACCTTACACTTACCAACACCGAACTTCATTCGACACACTGCTGCCCACTCAGCCAGTCTGTGGAGGTCCTCTTGGAACTCTTCACAGTCAGCCTTGTTTTTCACTGTCCTGAATAATTTTGTGTGATCTGCAAACTTGGCCACTACACCTCTCAGCCCTAGTTCCAAATCATACATAAATAAAATAAAAAGTACTTCCCCCAATACTGATTCTTGTGGGACCCCACTGCTTACTTCCTGCCACTACTCTTTGCTTCCTGTCATTTAACCAGTTTTTAATCCATAAGAGAACCTACCTGTCTTCTTATCTCATGATTGCTAAGTTTACTCTGAAGTCTTTGGTGAGGTACCATGTCAAAACCCTTTTGAAAGTCAAGGTATATAATGTCTACTGTGTCACAATTGTCTACATGCTTGTTCACTTCATCAAAAAAACTCCAAAAGGTTGGTGAGGCAGGACTTCCCTTTGCAGAAGCCATGCTGATTTCCCCTAACAATACTATCGTTGATTGCAATTTCTACTAATTTGCCTGAGATAAACATCAGGCTGAGTGGCCTGTAATTTCTTGGGTCCCCTCTGGATCGCTTTTTAAAAACTAGTGTCACATTTGCTACTCTCCAGTCTTCTAGTACAACTGCTGAATTTAATGACTGGTTACACATACGGGTTAGTAGATCAATGATTTCACATCTGAGTTCCTTAAGAACTCTCAGGTGTATACCATCAGGACCTGGAGATTTACTGGTTTTTAATTTTTCCAACAGGGCTTGAATTTCATCTCTGGTCACCTCAATTTGGCTCAGTTCTTCAGACTCCCTTCCTGAAAACAGGGACTGTGGCATGGGTAAGTGTCCCATACTTTCCACAGTAAATACAGAAGCAAAAAAAATCATCATGCTTCTTTGCCATCTCCCCACCTGCCTTTAGCAATCCCTTGATTCCTTTGTCATCCAAAGGCCCCACTGCTTCTCTGGCTGGTTTCCTTCTCCAGATATATTTTTTAAAAAATGTTTATTGTTCATCTTGATGCTTTTAGTAAGCCGCTTCTCAAAATCTCTTTTTCCATGCCTAGTTATTGACGTATATTTCTTCTGCCAGAGCCTGTGGTCCCTCCTGTTCAATTCACGGAGGCAGACTTTCAACTTTTAAAAAGAAGCCACTGTACTTTTTATAGCTTCCTTGACTTGTGTTAACCATGCACACCTTCTTTTAGACTTGGCAATGCCTTTCTTAACCTGTGGAATGCATTCTATTTGGGCTTCAATTAGTGTGTGTGGGTTTTTTGGATATTTTTGCATTTGTGTATGTGTGCGCGCTGTGCCTGGAAGTCATAGCAACCTCTGGTGACTCCTACTGTGGCATGGAGGATGTTCAGAGAAGTGGCTTGATAATCTGCCTCTGCCTCCTGGCCCTGGTATTCTTTGGAGGTCTCCCATCCAAATACTTGCCAGGGTCAGCCCTGTTTAGCTTCCGAGATTTGATGAGATCGGCTTGCCTGGGCTATCCAGTTCAGGGCAATTAGGCTGCGATCACAAGTGCCTTTAGAGCCAACATAGCTGTGAATGCCTGATGGATAGGAGGAAACAGCCTTGCTTCCTCCCCACTTCAACTGGTGTGTGTGACCACAGCCTATGTGTGGTTTTAAAAAGCTTTGAATTGTCCTCTAGGGATTTGACTCTCTTGTGTTTACCCCTTCAGCTTCCTTTTTACTATTTCCCTCAAGTTTGTAAAGTTCCCTCTTTTGAAATCAAATGTTACAATTTTGGACTTTAGGGGTAATTTTCCATTGATCTGAATGCTGAACTTAATAGCATTGTGGTCATTGTTTCCAACTGATCTAACAAACTCTACTATGTTTGCTCACCCCGCCCTTCTCAGTTATTCATGAAAAGTACGCATACAATCTGAAATCATTTTACAATATTCAGAATAGCATACTATTTGTCACTTTGTTCTAAATTATAACCACACTGGATACATAATTATGAGGTAATATATTCAGGTGTGCTTCATATAAAGAATGAAAAGGCCTTTACAAAAATGTCTATTCCCCCCCTCTTTCTAAACAAGCACCCTGAGAAAGAATCCAAAAGCTTGAATACCACATTTTAAACACTAGCTGGTTCACATAAAAAGCACTTTTTAATCTCTGTTTCTTGTTCTGGGACCAATGGCCACTACAAAGGTTTACATGTGAAGGAAGAACACAGTGGGGAGGGCATTTGTAAACTACAAGTAAATAAACCTCAAAGTGTGTTGGTGATTACTCCCCCATTGCTTTCAATGCTTATAAAAGGCTACCAGGTGTGAACAATGGCAAATTGTTGAACAACAGATAATGAAACATTAAGAGGAAGGAGGGAGAATTAGGAAGAAAAGAGCAAGCAGGTGAGGGAGAGGAAAACACTTTCTTCATTTCAGGACATGGTTATCAAAATGCAGTAGGATAAGAGAGGCAGATGAGCACAAGCCTCCAAGAGATACTGTTGATCCATATCTCTTGTTGGGACTGAGAAGCAGAGCCTCATATAAATTACAGTGCTTTATTTAAAGTCAAAGCATTTTATTTTCTTTTGTGCCAGCTCTGGGGTCCTTTTCATCTCAAACTACCAGACCCAAGAGAGAACACAGTCCTATAGCTGTGTTGGCAGCCAGCTGCGGCCTCTGTAAATCATAAAGCCTCTTAACCAGCCGCTCTTTGCAAAGCCCAACTGCGGTTACTAGACACGATCACTCCTCCATTATTCCACTCAATGGAATTTAAAACAGCAATTTAAAACAGCAGCTGAAAAACAGTGAAATCACTGGGCTGCATTTCCCCAATATGCAAGTGTGCATTATATTTCACGTACCGTTTAAAGACTTCATTGTCTTCACTTTGAAGGAGAAAGGTAAGAATTGGGAAAAAACCTAAGCCAGATGTACCCATACCCTTCTAATAGGGAGCACTCAAATGGGATTTTTTTTCATATGCATCCATAATAAATACAAGAGCACATGTGTACACACACACACACAGTTTTCAACTTAATAATTTTAACAGCATCTTACTGTCTTCGGTGACTAACCCTCAACACCTAATTAACCTTATTAAAACGTCAGGATTTTTCAACACTAACTTTTCCCTTTTGGTCTGTCAGGGTTGGATATAGACTATATTTCCCATGAACAGAACTTTCTGCTAATTCCCCATTTCTTCCACAGACCTCCTTCAAGTTGTTACTAAGGGCCCGCTATTCAGCAAGAACAGCATTTCATGATCAGTGGGCTGCAGGGGGAGAAAAGAGGCAGGAAAGTTCAATTTCTCAAATGAAAAATTTAGACAGGATCCAGCCCTGAAAATTATGTATTTTCTCTTTGCCAAGACTCCTCTTGAGGTCTCCCATTTCTCTGGGTAACAGATTAAGGCCACTCCACACATATATTTGTATTGTACTGTATTACATTTATGCTTTGTAACAGCAAATAGCTGCTATTTCACAGGCATTTGCAGCAGTTCATGAGATGGCAGTTCATGGAACAGTTGCCCTCTCACACATATTTGCAGCATTTTGTGAGATACTTCCATGTGGTGCAATCCACCATTGGCTGCAGACTGCATAAACAATCCTAGTAGATGCTCATGGTTGACCCAGCAGGAAAGAACAACATGGGTGGAGCGAACTGAAATGTAAAGGCTTCTACTTCAACACAGCTGTGTGTATGAGCAGACATACACCAATTATATAAAAATGAATGTAGTTTTGCTTGTTTCCTTTTGTTAGTAAATATGTAACCATGAATATCAGTGGGTACCTGTCACTAAGAACTAATTTGATATAAATCTAGTGTTTTATTATTATTTTTAAAAGGTACTGCCTTTGTGGGCATTCTCTCTTTTAAACCCACACATTTGGGAAATATTTTTTTGTCTAATATGCTGGTTTCTTTTGATATAAATTCAAACTGAAAAATAAAAGTAGAAAAATATATTATGTAAGAAAAAAACAAACCCTAGCTCTTTAAAGGGAATCTAATTGTCAAATGCTAAATTAATGCCCAATAGGATATTTTGCAAATGAACAGTAGAAATGTTCCTACCTTCCTTATCTCTACTTTGCAAAATAATCAATCTTGAGGCAGTTCCAAGTAGTTCTATAACGATCCTTCAGACAAATATTCATCCAGTAAACAACCCAATGTACTGTAACTAATGGTACTCTAAAGCAGAAGAAAGGTAAAAAAGGTAACAACTAATTTAAAAAAGCCTTGGATAGTAACTAGTCAATTTGCTAAGACAAGAACAGTTAACTGGTCAGTTATCTGGATCATGATAAGTCAGTGTGTATCTGGACAGACTGCATGCTTCCCAAGCAGGTAAAATTGGTAAGTTATTGAAAAAGGTGCTTTGTTCGTGATCGCAAAAGATAGCTTGGAAGACGACCCAATCAACCCAGTTGACTTTGACTGCTTGATATAAGAGGAAGAAGAGTTGGTTTTATCCCTCGCTCTTCACTACCCAAAGGAGTCTCAGAGCAGCTTACAATTGCCTTCCCTTCCTCTCCCCATAACAGACACTTTGTGAGGTAGGTAGGGCTGAGAAAGCTCTGAGAGAACTGTGATTGACCCAAGGTCATCCAGCAGGTACAAGTGGAGGAGTGGGGAATCAAGCCTGGTTCTCCAGATTAGAGTCTGCCGCTCTTAACCACTACACCAAACTGGCTAAAAAATCAATATACTTTCTCTTCAGCTAATTAAATGTCCCTGATTGCTTAGTTTATTACAAATACACTGGCTTGCACTTTCCTTGACCTGCAGTGATCTATGCAGCTAACACAGTTTTCTCCTTCACCTGTATACATAGCAAAATGAGATATTTTTGATCTGAATAGAATGGAACTAAAACTACTTGAGACAATAAGACAATATCTTCTTTAAATCAATTCTTTGGTAACCCGTGACAAATTAAAGTGACTAGGAACTCTTTTATCACACACATTTCTGTTCAAATATTACTAGCAACGTAAACTATTTTTACTTGTTTCACTTGGGGAAAACATGCACAAATTCATCTGAATTATCGACTGCACTTTAGCCCCATCTGAAGTGTTCACCCCTCCATCTGATAAGCAATGACCCCGAGTGGCACATAAAACCCTCTCCAAAGAGGCAGGAACATTATTGCTTTGCGCTGGGGACTGCAGCATGAGAGCCAATCAATCACATTTTTTGACAGCTTTTACAGCCTCCTCACATTAGGCCCAAGTCAAGCTCCATGGCTCCTATTGTTCGCATTCTTCTTCTTCTTTTTGGCTCTGCTCTGAAGAATTTAGGGCAAGTCCAAGGATTTAGCAAAGAAAGACTATTATAAGCAGCTCACAGCGCCCTGCCTCCCATCTATACAGCAAGGCTCCAAAGCTTTCCCCCTGAAAGCAACATACTGTTGCTTAAAACACACACATACACAGGAGCCACCCACCCACCCACCCACCCACATTGTGTGTGTCACGCACATTTCATCCCAAAAAGTGGATGTGCAAACCATATTACTGAAACAAAAAACACATGGAAACAACCCCGTAAAACTATAAATTGTATAACTCGTTACAACAGCAGTCCCTTGATTTCACAATGGTAAAATCTTTCAAAAAGAGACTAATGGTACAGCTGCTTATCAAATACCTGGCATGAATGTTGCACATTTATAATTCCATGTGATATATTTCATGGTTAATATTAGTAGATGTTAGCAGTTTTATTAACATGCTTTTACAAACTTACTGACCTGTAATTTTTGCTGCATCTACAAGTGTTACCAATTGCATCAGGTAGTTTAGTGTAATGGCACAGGGCATAAATCTGTATATGCTGCATATATCTATTGACTGACATTACATTTGGCTAACAAAGAATCTTAGCATTTTGTAAGAAAAAGAAAACCACTGGCCCTTATGTTAAACTACATCAGCAGCAGTACCAACACCAAAAGGGCCACAGACAGGGTTTTGTGAAGTCAGAAAGAAGGGCTTCTATTTCTTTAAAGAAGCAATCCTGAACAGAATTATATCGTTCTAAATTCACTGAAGGACGTAACTCTGTTTAGGTTTACAGTATAACTCAATTGTTATTTGTAGCTGCACAATTATGTCATGTTATTTCTTTTGCCCCAAATATGGATAAATCTTGACACATACATAGTTTGGCTTGGAATTTATTTTTTTGCATTACTCACTAGTGCCGTAGCTTCAATTGTGATTTGATAAATCTGTGAACTTTGACATATTAAAATTAAAGATGGGAGTAAAAGGGCGTCTAAACGTGCAAAGAAAGAGCAAGGGAAAGGCATTTGTGTTCTGTAATAAAGAGAGTTATTGATCTTCTGGTCAGAAATCAGATGCAGCCATTCTAAAAAAAATCAATTATCTTGGAGTCTAAAGAAAAAGGAAGCAAGAATAGCTCTGACCTGGCAATCTGGTAACTGCTTAAAGAACAGGAAACAGAAGATTTGCATAAATGAACATTTCTCACAATGAAAGGAAGTAAGCGGTGGGTTCCACAAGAATATATACTATTTAATTTATTTCTAAATTGTCTGGGAGCAGGGATATCAGTGATGTACTCAAATTGCAGACAACACCAAGTCATTCAGGATAGTGAAATGACAAGGAGACTGTGCAGACATGCACATCTTATTTAAATAGCGACTGAAGAACCGGTGTCCCCAATGCATCTTCCTTTCTAGCTTGTATGTCTAGCACATAATGGTGGACAAAAGTGTCTGATGACGCCCAGGTGCCCACTCTACAAATCTCTGTCAAGGGAACACCTTGAAACCAGTTTGGTACAAAAACCCAGGCCGGGGTGAAGGACTACGTATTCAGGAAAATTTCTGATAAAAGGTTTGTCTTATAACTCACCTGTCTGGCTGAGGATATCGCCACCACTAGGGTTAACGGCCATTGGGGAACGATAGGGTCACTTGAGAGACACAAATTAGTCAAATCTTTGAGGAAAATGTTGTATTAAAAAGCGTGAGAAAACAGAACTGCTATCTAACTCAACATTAAAACAAGAGATTGCAGCCAGGTGTACTTTCAAAGAGGGAAAAAAATGAACCTTTATTCTTCAAACTAACTACATACTCAAAAATAGCTTGCAGAGACACTATATGTGGGAGAATGTCCCATTCCCTGCACCACAAAGCAAACCACTTTCATTTGTGCCTGTAAGATGTTCTAGTCAAGGGCCTGTGGGCATTCAATAGAACTTCATTGATCTCCTGTGAGAAAATTAGGGCCCTTTCCCAATTTTCCACACGTGAAGTTGGAGCCAGTCCAAATCGTAGTGAACTACTTCCTCCATGCTGATGAGATCCCTGTACTTGGGAAGGGAGATGAAATGTCCCTGGGCAAAGATAATAAGGGACTGAAACCAAATCTGACTCAGGTGGAAGGGAGCCACCAGAATTAAATATGAATTTTCCTGCCTAGCCTTCTCCACTACCATGATTAATAGAGGAATCGGGGGAACGTAAAACAGGACACCCCCCCCCCACACACACACACTCAAGGGAGCTGAAAGACATTGCCGAGGGACCCCTCACCCTGGCTCGCACAAGAGCAAAACTTCCCTGCTTTAGTGTGGTACTGAGTGGTGGTACTGAGTGGTACTGGGTGGTACTGAGTGGCAAAGAGGTCTACATCTGGGGTCCCTCACATTGCAAAGATAGGTGCTAGGTACTGTTAATTGATGGAACATTTGTGTGAGGAGCTCTGCATTCTGCTCAACATTGCCTGCACATTCAGCACCTCAGAAATGTGGCTGGCCTGTATAGATTTGAGTTCCAAAACCAGGTGCCAGACTGCTGATGCAACCATACAGATGTCTCTGCCACACATAGTACACTCCTTGTTCACACAGAACATCACCACAGTGTGGTCCATCTGAAGGAGAACAGAACAGTTATGTAACATATCTTTATTTATTTATTTTGATTTTTATCCTGCCTTGTTTGCGAGCAGGCTCAAGGTGGCATACAACAAGTTAAAATCTAACAAAACACAGATGCCCTATACAGTGCAATAAGTTACATTAAAATTACATAATCACAGTATAAATACAAAGTGCAGATGCATAGAGGCGGCCATTGCTGTATGATGGTCCCATGTAGCCAGCATCCAAGATTGTTCTTATGCGGGCCATGATGGTTCAGATATTATCATCATCAGTGGCTCCTAATTGAAAGCCCGGTGGAAGAGCTCAGTTTTACAGGCCTGAGAAACAGATAAGGGAATTTCGCACCACTCAAAGTTCAAAGAAATTAATGTGACATTTTCTTTCCGTAGGTGACCAGGTACCCTGGACAGAGGAGTCCACACAATGTGCTCCCCATCCCAGAAGTGAAGCATCTGTGGTAAGTGTGATGTCACTTTGGGGCATCCCAAAGGGGATTCCAACAGTTAAGTGTTCTAAGAATGCCCACCAGGAAACGTCTCTAATCACCAATCTGGATATAGAAAAACTCTGGTGTAACAAATGGTGCTCTGCCCTATAAAGGGTCAAGAACCATAGTTGTAAGGGCCTCATATGTAGTTGTGCATGGGATAAAACCACCGTGGTAGAGGCCATATATCCCCAAAGCTGTAAAATTATATGTACTGGATGAAAACATTTCACCTTAAGCTCTTTGACCCAGGCCTCCTTGAAAAGGAGCTGATTTATCACAAAATATAGCCTTTTCTAGTCAAATAACTTTTTGTGACTGGGTCGGTTCCCTTGTCAGCACCATCTGTGCAGAGCTCCAGAACCCTTATGCCTCTGGTATCCCTGTTTTTTTGGGGGGGGCGCCCTGCTGTTTATAGAGAGGATACTGTGAACCAGATGAGGATGCATATCTATACTCCCTCTGGTCAGGGTGCCACTAATGGCAACCATAGGGACACTATCTATATGAGAAAGAGCTTGGGTGGGTACCCCCTAACAACTTCACTGTTTGTTTCTTTTAATTGTACTCAGAGTCTCATCCATCTTTGTGGTGAAGAGTGTGGAATCATCAAAAGGTAAGTCCACCTTCTGCTTAGTCTTATTTGGCAGCGTTGTAGATCACAGCCAAGCATGTCAGAAAAATGCCATCACTGTCCTCCTGGCACATGCTGCTGCATCCACTGAATGCCTCCTGGCATTTATTTGTTGTTTCAGCAAGCGACCTGCCTCTATTTGGAGCACCTTGGTCAAAGAATGCTTTGGCAAAAATTCCATGAATGGCAATATATACTCCCAGAGGAAAAACTGGTAGCTAGACATAATAACCTCATAATTGGTCACCTTGAAGCCCAAGGATGCAAATGTGACCTTCAGTCACACGGCATCTAACTAGCCAGCTTGGTGTAGTGGTTAAGAGCCTGGACTCTAATCTGGGAGAACCGGGTTTGACTCCACATGCAGCTGCTGGTGTGACCCTGGGTCAGTCACAAGTTCTTTCAGAGCTGTTCTCTCAAGGGCAGTTTTCGAGAGAGCTCTTTCTCAGCTCCACTTACCTCACAGGCTGTCTGTTGAGGGGAGGGGAAAAGAAAGGGATTGTAAGCTGCTCTGAGACTCCTTTGGGCAATGAAGGGTGGGGTATAAATCCAATATCTTCTTCTTCTTGCAACCCTCCCTGTCCGTCAGGGCAGCATGGTATGATGGTCGTCCCTTGTGCTGCATTTCCTCTATGACAAGGGAAGATGGAGGGGGATGAGTAGAGAGATAGTTAAAAGGCTCTTTTTTGACCTTGTACAATTCTTTGACATGCTTGGTGTTCAGTTGGGCTGATCCTGGGTGCTGCCAAACCTGTAATGTAATGTCTTCCAATCCCTCTAGAATTGGGAATGCAATCAGACCTGGAGAGTCTGAATAAAAGCGGCTGAGAATTTTATCTTTAGGCTTATGTTGTCATGAAGATCTCTATTTCTAGGGACTGTGCTATTCAGGTCATTTGTTCACCATACATTTCAAAATCTTCTGTTGGTGATACAGATGAGGAATTACCCATGTATTCATCAGGGCTTGGATCCAAGTCAGAGCCCTCAGATTTGACAGTTCTAGCCACCTCCCCTTCAAATCCAGGACAGGGAGGCCGAACTGAAGCTGATGCGGATGGTGGGTAGTGGTAAGAATGGTGCCTGTACAAGAACTCAGTCAGCTCCAAATGTCTGTGTGAACCCAGCTCCCACTCCTCTAGGTACCAAGGAGACATAAGGTACAGGTTTGAGGGCCAGCTAGCCAGTGGAGGTGGGCGATGCCAGGGGACCATCTGTTCCATCTTGATGCTGGCAAGATTACCAGAAATAGTGGCCAGGTATACCCGTAGAGCGGCACAGATGAGGCCCAGGTCAATACGGGAGAGTAGAAAGCCGAAAATAGCAATCACATCTGTAGGAGGCGGGGGCAACCCTCCCAAACTAAGATAAGCCACAAACTTCCTCCATTTCCCATCATACGACCGGTGTGTAGATGGCTTTCGGCAATTGAGGAACATGTGGGCTATTCTGTCACTTATTTTCATTACAGGATCTGCCATGCAGTCATCTGGAGATGAGGCACATCGTGGTGCAGTGCTTGTCCCCCTTGGGCAAGGAGGATATCGGGCACCACTGGGAAGTGGATAAAGGAGCCCTTGGACAGGTGTAGGAGAAGAGGGAACCAATGCTGCCTGGGCCACCATGGGGTTACCAGAATGCAGCGAGGGTGTTCCTTCATCACCTTGTTGATCACTTTGGTAAGCAGAGGAATTGATGGGAATAGAAGTACGTGTCTGTGTGCCCATGGGTAAAGGAATCCGTCTCCCAGGGAAGCAGGATCCCTCCCCGCCCTGGAGCAGAACAGGCAACATTGTGCATTGTGCCGAGGAAAACACGACTATCTCCGGGCAAACCCAGCGATCGAATATTGGCTGGAGGTAGGTCTAGTTGAGTTCCCACTCATGCAGCGACGCCCCCCCCCCCCCCCGCTTAGGAAGCCTGCCTGCATGTTCAGGGAGCTGGGAAGGTGTGCTGCAATCAGGAACACGCCCCCCAAAACAGCATTTGTCCCAAATCTCCAGGGCTAGCCGGCACAGGCCTCTGGATACCGTCCCACCCTTATGGTTGATATAACACAGTACTGGTGGATACTAAGTGCTAAAATAAATAGAGAGCATAACGAACTGCTAGCATCTCTAGGAAGTTGATGTGACTGTATATTACACGGGGTTCCCACTTGGCCCCGACACACAGTCCCCTAAGATGGGCACCCCACCTCCAGAGGGAGGCATCCATAGTCAGAGTCATGGATGGGGTGGGCAGGTGAAAGGGGGTTCCCATCAGTAGATTCTGCAGGTTCATCCTCCAACTGAGGGAGGCCAGTACAGGAGCAGTGAGGTGAAACCTCCTGGATTGGGAGTGTGACTGAGGACGAAAATGGCGAAGGAACCACAGCTGAAGCAGTCTCATGTGTAGTCTGGCGAAGACTATGACTGCCGTAGTTGCTGCCATCAACCCCAGGAGTCATTGGAGTTGCCTTGCTGTAGCCTCTTCCTGCTGACGTAAGAGGCGTATCAAGGCGATGATGTCGTCTGCCCTCTTGGGAGGAAGGAAGGCTTTGCACGTCCGGGAATCCAGGATGGCCCCAATGAATTGGGCCCATCTTGAAGGGGTGAGTGCAGACTTGTCAGGTTGACTGTGAGTCCCAAGGCTTCCAGGGTGCACAGAGTAAGTGCAATGTGATCACGCAAGGTGGACTCTAAGTTTGCCACGAGTGACCAGTTGTCAATATATGGAAAGATCTGTACACCCTGAAGACGAAGGTAGGCCACAATGACAACCATGAGCTTTGTAAATATGCAGGGAGCGGTTGAAAGACCAAACAGGAGGGTCTTGTATTGATAATGACCTCCCCACACAGCGAACCTGAGAAACATTCTGTGATCTGGATGAATCGTAATACGAAAGTAAGCATTTATCAAGTCCAGGATCACCATCCAGATCCCATGTTCGAGGAGCGGAAGGATGTTCTGCAAGGTCGTCATCTGGAACTTTTTGTATACGATGAATGTACTGAGATTTCTGAGGTCCATAATGGGGCGGAGGCCCCCATCCTCCTTGGGGACCCTGAAGTAACGAGAATAGAAGTCCCCATGGAGCTATGACCGAGGAACAGGTTCTATTGCATCCTTTTGCAGAAGATTTGGGATTTTGTCTAACAGTGTGACAGAACTGAGTGTAGGGACGAGATGAGACCTTGTGGGAGCCTGAAGAAATTCCATGCGGTAGCCCTCTGCGATGACAGAGAGAGCCCATCTGTCCGATGTTATTTTTCTCCAGGCAGGCAGGAACGGGGACAGATGGGTGGGAGATATGACCCCTTGACCGAAGTCAAAGGCTCTGTTTGGGGGACTAGATATTCTTGGTCCTCGATTGGGAAGCAGTAGCCAACTTCTGTTTGTTCCCGTAGGGCCGTGATGGAAAACTAGAAGACCTCTGCCACTGGGATTCTGGAGAGGACTTCTGAGAGGGTCTGCGAGACCACGACTTGTTCCAGGGCTTTGGCTTGGATTGCTTAGTTGGCTGTGTGACTTCCAAGTTACGTGAAGTCTTGATGCTCTTATCCAGTTCTTGTAGCACTGTGTCTGTAGTGGAACTAAACAAGCCCTCACCTTCAAAAGACAGATCTTCAACAAAGGCTTTAGTGTCACTGGTTAGAAACATGCAGTGCAGCCAGGCGTGACATCTGAGTGTGATTGCAAATGTGAGTGTTTTAGCTGCCACATCTAGAGTATGTTTAGCGGCATTAACCTGGTGTTTGGCCAGCATCATGCCCTCCTTCTGCAGCCTCCTGGCCTGACGATTTATGTCTTCAGGGTGGGAAGCAATAAACTGTCATTTGTTCCCAGAGGGCATACCAGTATCTACCCATGTAGGCCATATAGTTGGAAGTTTTAATTCCTAATGCCCCTGCCAAACAGAATCTGTACCTAAAGGAGTTGAGTTTCTTTCCCTCCTTATCAGAAGGTGAAGAGTGACTGCGTCTGCCCTTTGAAGAGGGGGTGACGACTATGGAGTTGGGTTTAGGGTGAATAAATAAAAATTCAGCTCCCGATTCCTGCACCTTATACATGTGGTCAATCCTTTTGCTAGAAATACGAGTGGAAGCTGGGTGAGACCATGGTGCTTTAGCAGCCTGCAGCAAGACCAAAGTCAGTGGCAACGCAATGGCTGTGGAAGTGTCCATCTACACAATGTCAAACACGGAATCCGTCACTGTGGGTGGAGGCTGAAAGGTGGAAAGAGTTAGTGTAGTAGCCATTCTCTTGGCAAACTCCCCATATGATTTAAGATCCTCAGATGGAGAGATGGGGAGATCTTCTACCACCTGTTGCGGTGGGGAGGGTTCTGGCAGGCAGGGAGGGGCTTCGTCTCCAGAGGAGGACGAGGACGAAGATCCTGAAGGTTCAGAATGCTCCAGTGGCTCAGAGAATGCAATGGGTTGTGTCAACATTGACGGTATCAGTGTCGACTGCATGGCGTGATGCACTAAAGGCAGGACAGCAGGCTTGTGCTGCTTGCCTATCGGCACCGATTACTGCGGCCATACAAATTCCAGCATCGGGGGGTGGTCTGGGTACTGAGACAAATGGGAGGGTGTAGATTGGTGGTCCCAGTCTGGCAGAGTGTGCAGCAGGAACCAAGGCACAGTAGGCATGGGATAAGCCCCATAGAGGTACAGCCATTGCCGGCTGTCCCAAGGAGCCGGAGGATAATGCCCAGATGATCAATCCTGATCTTCCCGTTGATGTGGAGGGATGAGTGAAGCACCAGTTCTATGATCCCGGTCAGACTTTCGGCACTGGAAGGTTGGGGGACTTGGGTTAACTCCATATCCAGTTCAGAGTCTGTGAACTGGATAGAATGCAGCAAAGGCAAGGTGGAGTCACCTTGTAGCCCAAGGCTTGCAGAGTCAAGCACTGAAACCCCCACAAGGGCTGTGTCCGATGCGGTGTGCGTGGACAAAGCAACTTTGGTAAGGGTACCCTTCCTGTGCTTGATCTGCCTATCGTCTTTGCCCTCCTTGTGTTTCTTAGCAGGAGTATGGGCTTCGGACTGGGAAGTCGACATCAGGTGTTTCAGCACCGATCGACATCAATAACGCTCAGTGTTGGAGATAGTGTGGCCATCGATCCCGAAGCTGGGTCGACAACGAGGCGTGGCTGGATGTTTCTTGCGAAGACGCCATCGGTAGTGAGCCTGCTCTATTAAAGTGACACGGAGTCTCGCGGCTCGATTCTTCCTTGTCTGCTTCGAGAAATTGGCATAGTGAGCACAAGAATCGACCTGGTGCGCTTCCCCAAGGCACAAAAGGCAAAGTGAGTGTCCGTTGGGGGGGGATTTTGCTGCCACACTTTAGGCACCTTTTGAAGAAGCCCCACCGTTTGGCCATAGGTGTGTGGGGGGAGTAACCTGCCGAGGCAGAGTACTCAGAAAGTCAGTTCTGTCCGTAAATGAGTTAAAAAGTCTTTCATTTTCAGAAGTCCAGCGAGAATGAAAAATGAAGAAAAGAAGAAGAGAAAATACCGACTGAAGCAAGGAGGGTCCTACCAGTGCAGTGGTCAGAAGGAACTGGTGGGATTGTTGTGCCCCTCCCTTGCACTGGAGCCCTGCACGTGACTGGGGAGAGCGCACAAAAATCCCTTTTGCTTTAGAAGATACCGATCAGGGTCGGCGCAGGCGCACTATATCCCAGAGGTGTGATGCACAGAGACCATGAAGAAGATCTGGAGATACCTACCAATAGGCAGGCCTGTGTGTGCACAGTCCCCATGCAGGACTGCAATGAAGATTGACGATAAATATGGCAGCTTCAGGGAACTAAACTGCTAAGTGCTGCAGGCGCCCAATTCAGTCTAGGACTGCAGTTGTGGGAGGAGGTGCTTTAGTCCCTCAGTGAAAATTCTGATTTAGAGGTTAAAAAAACCCTGAATTACACACTTGGATTATTAGAAAAGTATGGCATGATGTAGCCAAGACTGGAATTCTGTGTACAACTGTGACTGCTCCATCTCAAAAAAGATACCATAGCACTATAAAAGATAACCAAAGTGATCAAGGGCATTATGTACCTTTTCTAGGGGAAAAGTACTTGGAGCTTTCCAGTTTAGGAAAAAATGATGATTAAGGGGAAGCATAATAGAGGTTTATAACACTGTGCATGATATTAAGAAACTGACAAGACAAAAATCCTTCTTTCATCGTTTTAGAATTTCCAGTCACCTAATGAAATTTATTGGCAGTAGATCTAGGGTGGACAAAATAAAGCACTTCTTTATATAATATATATTTAGCTTACAGCATCTGCTGCTAGAATATATTATGATAAAGCACTAGATGATTGTAGATTATCAATTCATACTAGCCATGATAGCTATATGGAATAGTTTCAGAAAGAATATGCCTCTGAATACAAAAGGGCTATTGCCATTAAACCTTGCTTCTGGCTTTCTGGAAACATCTGACTGGCCATTTTTTGATCTTAGTTATACCTTTAAGTGAAACCATATATGATCATTAGTAAAAAGGAAGACATAATTCTACAATTAAAGGATTTTAACTAAGCTTACTTTCTTACAGCATACCCTCTGATCAATTGTCTTTCATATGTTCTAGGGATGATGCTTACACAGAATACCAGGTCCACAAATATTCCTTAGAATTCTATTGTATGTGTACAACATGGACAGATCTGCTACTCCACCTTCCAGGCCTGGAAACCCACACTGGGCTCCACGTATGGATAATCAAGGAAAATCTTGCAAATGGTACAGCATGCATTATTTATTAATTCACTTAATTTATACTCCACTTTCCCCCCAGTGGGGACCCACAGTGGCTTACAGCATTCTCCCCTTCTACATTATATCCTCACAACAATCCTGTAAGGTTGGTAAGACTGAGTGTGTGTGTTTGGCGCAAACTTACCTGACAAGCTTCCGTGGTAAAGTGTGGAACTGAACCTGGGTCTCCCAGATCCTAGTCCTATATTTTAACCCCTACACCACACCACTACAATATAGTGGCAATATGTGGCAATATAGTGTTGGTCTTCTTAGATTAGCTATCATGAATCTTCATATAGGAGGCAAAAGCACAGACTAATCAGATAAAGATGTGAATGCACACTAGTCTTTTGTACACACGTATCTTTGGACTGAGCCCAGGACATCAATGTGACATTGAAAGGATGGACACTTATAAAATTTTCCAACTTTTGATGTAATTTTTTCTCAAGGTTGGTCTCAAGATTATCTTGTGATGCATCCTTTTCTTTGGGAAAGCATTATAAAAACCTTATATTGGACTAGACTTCAAATAGCCAAAATTAAATCAGCATAGGACAGTTTTAATTCCTTTCAGTTTTCTCTGTCAACCACTACAGAATTTACAAAAAACAAAAGTTTTGCAAATCTGAAATGTTAAGGGGTGTGTGTGACCTGAACTCCAGCAGAAGGTTGTTGCATTCACTATGTTATCTTATATTGCTAACCAGGATTCTGCCCCTGCTCACTGCACTCATCAACCCCCTAACTCCTTTGGTCATGCTATTTCGTTTGAGTTGAGACTGAGCAAATTTGCTTCCTGCCAAAAGAGCGGCAGCATTACTAGATGAAGCAAGAGCTTTCATTGGCAAGCTGTAGGCAAAATTAGATTTATAACAGATGTCATACTCCACCTTTCTTCCCAACGGTACCCAAAGTGGCTTCTATCATTCTTCTGTCCTTCATTTCATTCTCACAACCCTGTGCGGTAGGTTTGTCTGAGAGGGAGTGAGTGGCCCAAATTCAGCCAACATCCTTTCCTGGAAGAGCAGGTATTCGAACCTTGATCTCCTTGATCCTAGTCTGATATTCTAATAACTACACTACACAGGCTACAAAAGTCAGGGAAGATGTTAAACCCCTTTTGTTTTGTAAGAGAGAGGATGTTTTCACGCATCCTATCTATTGTGTCTGCTCTTGTAAGCTTATGAGTAAAGTGTTGTGTCAATTGCAAATACCAGAGGGATGTTTGGGAGATAATCTGGGCCAGGATTCCCTTCATTTTTGGCATTGCAAGATTCTTGATCATCTTGGAACTGGCTGCCAATTTTGAAACCTCTGGCTTCATTTTCTGATGACTTATTCCTGCCACATATAAACAAACTTAGCTTACACTGCAAGTAAAAGGGGGTGTCTTTTGCAGATAACCTCAGGCCACAATGTTTTGATACCCTTAAAGTTTGGCTTGTAACTCCCATGACCATCTGAAACCGGTGGCCAATTTTGAGGGTCCTTGCTTTATTTTTGGATAAATTATGCTTGCCACAGACAACTCTAGCTTTAATTGAAAATAGCATCAGGTGGCTTCTGCAGATACTCTAGGCCAGGATGAGTCTTTTCATTTTTGGCACTGAAACTCCCACTATTATCCTGAAATGCGTGTCCAAATTTCAAATGCCTTCTTTTGTTTTTTGATGTGTTGTGATACAACTGCTCCTTCCAATACACAAAGTGTGTGTGTGTGTTCTGGCAATTATGCAGCCCAGGATGTTCTGATTTCCTTTATGCTTGGCCCTAGAGCTCCCATGATTATCCTGAAGCCACCAGGGCCAATTCTGAGACTCCTAGCTGCATTTCCTGAGGAGGTATGCATGCCATAGCCAGCCAGACCATCCTTTTGTTATAGGATACACACTCACTGAACCAAACAGAATCAAAAGAAAGGCTTAAGACAGCTTCAGAAATAAAGCAACAAGCAACTAGCAGTACACAGTTGCCTCTTAGCTAGTGTCTATCTGCTATCCATGTCAGTTCCAGACAGTGGACTTATCTGAGCTCTTTGCAATTTAATGAACAGACATACCCAACAAATCTCCTTGCAACAGCTTGATGGTGGTTATTGTCTTAGAGCCCAAAAGAGAGATTTGTCATTGGTTAAATAAGTTTTACAGATGCGATAGATAAAGGCCGTAAAGAAAACAAATGCAGCAGAGCATAAAACTGTTCTTCCAAAATATGTGTGCTAGTATACACCATGTCCAAACCAAAGGGAAATACTCAGTGAAGATCAGGAAGCATGAAACAATAGCCCTCTTTGCCTTTCAGGGGACATAAATTTTATTTTCAGAATGTAAGTCTGAAACCCATGTTCTTAAATTTATATGTGCATATGCATTATCTAAAATTGATTTCAAGGAGATTTGCTCAACAGCATAGATCTTGCCCAGAGTATTATTTATTGGAAAACAGGTTCTTATACTATATCGTATTTTGGGACCTCTGTATGCACCCTTGGTTTATCAAGGTTTTGCTTAAATTACATATATTGTCAAAAGTGGAGTTTTTTTAACCAATGCAAAACTGTACAGGAATCAACATTCCCTTAACTTCAGTTATTTTTTTTCTTGTTGTTTGCTGCATTTATTATTTTCACATATTGCTGTAACTATTCATTCAGTTTCACATTATGGAATTTTAAAAACATTACTACCTTCACCTTTTATGTTAAATGGCTAGCTAATTCTTTTTGCATCAATCTGGTTCCATTTGATAGGAAGAACACAAATAATGCTGTATTTTAGATTATGTATTCTAAATCAGGAAAAATCTGTCCTGTTGATATAGTGACTTACAACGATCTGGTCCACCTGATGTCAAAGGTGACAGATACCCCTTCCTCCCTTCTTGATTCATAACTTTCCATCACAGCTGCTAGTGATAAAAGGCCAAAGGATCACTGGATCACAGCTATGGATGGAAAGAGGGGAGGAAGAAAGAAGAGGTTGGAGCTCTCCTGCCCATTCCTAACAAGCACTTTAATGAGTTTTTCATGAACTCTGTTTATAACTATGCCACAACTATTTAACCTCATTCCTCAAAGGACAGCACAAGCTAGGAAGTTTTATAGAGTTTCCACTAAGGACTTATGCTTGGCTTTGATGTAGGGAAATTCCTTATTCTAGGTACCATGTGCCCTTATTGTTTGACCACCAGAGCGACCAGGAGTTCTCATCTAATCGGGCAGAACGTGATGGAACAAATCTCAAGGAATTTTGAAAAGCAGTTTGGAAAGGGAAGAAGGGTATTCTAAGAGTGAAACTTCCAAAGTAAGTATGATGCTTTGCACAGTTCTGGATCTTATACCATACTCTTAAGCTTGTAAAGACAAAACCTACAAAATAAATCTGGATAATGCCCCAATCCACAAACCTGCTACTGCACCAAATGGCATTACATCAACATGCCTGTCTCAAATACTGTGCTTAAACTATACTATCTGTAGGTTATCTATGTCATAAAGAGAATTTCCTTTAATTTAATACAACGGTTGCATTTCCCCACCATTAAATATTTACTGAAGATTTTATTACATGCCCAAATGTACTAAACATTTTTGCCATCAAAATAGGCCTGTGGAAATTTTCCACTGAATAATGTTTACTTTTCCACTCTGCAGGACAGTAACCATATTATAATTGAAGTATGCTGCACTGAGCTCTCTGGAGGAAGGGTAATAATTGATCAATCAAAAAGTAACAGAGGCTGTGGTCACACACCTGGAAGTCATGGCGACCTCTGGTGACTGACCCCTACTGGGCCTGGAGGGCTGATTAAAATAGTCTTGTCAATTAAAACTCTGAAAAAGATTTTAAAAGTGTTCATTCCTGTAAAGATGGAGACAAAAGAACTTCTCAAGGTACAGAACTTCCACAGCTCAGTGGCACCTATGCAGAAAGCCCTGCTCAGCATGGAGGACCATATCAATCCCTAGTGAGACAGAATGTTAAATAGGCAAAGGGGAGGTAGGGTGTCTATATGGGAGAAGATGCTTTTCTGAGATATGCATGGATCATCTAGAATTTCAAAGGCAACATCTTAAACCTAGCCCAGAAACAAATAGGAATCCACTGCAGTTGCTCCAGTATTTTAGTAACATGTTCATATCTGTTCACACCAGGCAGAAGTCTGGCTATGACATTCTGCACTAGCTGAAGTTTCCAAGTCATATTTAAATGCTGAAGAGCTCCACAAATTGGGTGAGTAGGCAAGAATGTGGCAAATAAAGTTCAATGCAGGAAAGTGTAAAGTGATGCACAATAGAGCAAAAAATCCCAACTTCCAAGTATATATTAACAGGGTCTAAATTTGCTAAGACTGAGAGGCAAAGAGACTCTGGGGGTCATAGTGGATAGTTCAATGAAAATGGCAACACAGTCTGCCTCAGCATTGAAAAACTCTGTGCTGGGGATTAGCAGGAAAGGGATTTAAAACAAAACAGCCAATACTATAACTAGAACATCTATGGTGTGGCTTCATTTGGAGTACTGTATGCTGTTTTAGCCACCTTATCTCAAAAAGGAAATTGCAAAGCTCAAAAAAATTATTTTTATTTATTATTTGGACTTTTAGGCCACCCTTCCCTGCGAGCAGGGCTAAGGGTGGCTTACAACAGAATGGGACAATGAATAATCTGGGTTAAGTTAAAACCAGAAATAAAATACAGTACAGAGTCAATAAATAAAACAGGCTATTCCAAGGTGGGGAGGTATTTCAACAGAAAATTGCAACTTCCCATAGCCTCCTAAGGGGGGGCAGGTGAGGGGGAGTGGGAGACTTGAGTGCGCCAGATTACTTGCTGTCCCTCCCGTTGCTATCCTCAACCAAATGCCTGTCAGAACATCTCTGCCTTACAAGCCTGCGGAAACATAATAAAACCCACAGGGCGTGAATGTTCTCCAGCGGGGAGTTCCGGTAGAGAAGAGGATAACCATGAAGGTTAGAGCAACTTTGCTATGATGAAAAGTTGAAAAATATAGAACGTATCAGTTTAGAAAAGAGACAACTAAGAACAAATAGAGGTTCATAAAATTATGTACAGGATAGAGTAGACAAATATAATTTTTTCTCCCTTTCTTAAAGTACTAGAACTCAAGGCCATTCAATGAGATTGATAGGCAGTAGATTCAGGAGAGCCAAAAAAAAAAAAAAAAGGAAATAATTTACACAACAGAGGATGTAGTGGTGGCCACATGAATAGATGGCTTTGAAATGGAATTAAGACAGATTCATGGAGGATAGCTCTATCAATGGCTACTTGCCATGGTGATAAAAAGGAACCTCCACATTCAGAGGCAGTACCCTCTTTACATCAGTTCCAGAAGGCAACATCAGAGACCTCTGTGCCTTAACCTCTATGCGCTATTACTATGTTGCATCATGTCAAACCTGTCTGATGTGCAAGAAAAGGGGGGGGGGGTAAGCCCCCGGGACTGTTACAGCCTCTACCTACCCCTTCCAGACCCTGGGAGGTGATTTCTATGGACTTTATTACTAACCTACCACCCAGTAAAGGGAAGACGGTTATTTGGGTGGTGGTTGACCTCTTTTCAAAGCAAGCCCATTTCATACCATTTAAACAGCTCCCCACTGCCAAAGGCTTGGCTAAGCTATTCTTCTCCCAGGTAGTGAGGCTCCATTCTTTCCCGAAGCGTATAATTTCTGACAGAGGCTCGCAATTCGTTGCCACCTTTTGGCGGTAGCTTCTTCAGGTTATGGGAATTGAACCCACCTTAAGTTCAGCTTACCACCCAGAAAGTGATGGACAGTCCGAACGTGTGAATCAAATACTGGAGCAATTCCTGCGCTGATATTCCAATTTCCACCAGGATAATTGGGTGGACCTGCTCCCTTTTGCGGAATATCATTACAACAATGCCTTACATTCCTCCACTGGTGTTTCCCCATTTATGGCTGTGGGAGGGTTTGAAGGTAGCCCCCTCCCTATGCTCCAACTGGCTGACTCCCCGTTGAGTTCTTTTAGGTCATGGTGGAACTCTCTCCAAGAATCTTGGCCACTCATTGCTAAGACTTTGGATCAGGCCAAATTGGATTACAAAAAATATGCTGACAGAGGGTGGGCTCCAGGGTGGGAGTTGGAGGTGGGAGATTCGGTGTACGTCTCTACTAAGAACATTCATGGCCTGCAACCCAGCCGAAAACTTGGGTGGAAATATGTGGGTCCATTCAAAGTACTGCGTAAAATTTCCTCTGTGTCATTTGAACTTGAACTGCCTAAGACACTTAATGCTGTGCATCCTGTTTTTCATTACAGCCTTTTGAAGAAGAGTCCTGGGACGAATGCCTGGAGACTGGATCCTCATGTTCCTCCTCCTCTGATGAAGTGGGGGGGAGCCGCATTATGAAATCTCTCATATTCTGGATTCTAAAATGAAACGAGGTTGGCTGTATTATTTGGTTAAGTGGGTTGATTTTGGCCTGGAATGTAATGAATGGGTCGCTGTTGAACATGTGCATGCTCCCCGGCTGATCCGGGAGTTTCACAACCTTTATCCTGCAAAACCTGGGGGAGGGCAATCTTAGGACGGGCAGGATGTCAGGTTCCCTGTCATTTATATGCTTTCTGATTTGTTTTGCTTTCTCCCAGCTGGGGAATGGCGACCCAGTGCCCTCTACATCATAATGCTCTCTATTGCCCCCTCCTCCTCCTTTGCTTCTCTTAATCTGACTCAGTGAAGTGTAACCTTGGATTGTTTATGTAATAGTAGAGCTCCAGATGGCTGTATGTGTGGGAATCTGAAGTTGGACTTGTGGGAGGGAGAGCTCGGACGCCAAGCCTAATCAGGATGAACTGTGCACATTTTGCTGAGAACGCAACGGCTAGTAATTTTCCTTCTTTACTGTAGGTGCCCTGATTGGTGCTAATATTTCTCCTGCTGTTTGAAGGGTGTATAATTACCTGTAACCATAAGCACAAGTATTTCTAAAACTGAAGCTGCAGACTGCAAGACCATTAAGAATAAAAGGACTTTGTTTAACACTGAGGTCTGGCTTATTGGATCTATCAGTTCCTCCAAAGTATAGCCAAAAAGACAGTTAAAGTTCTCTTGTAATTTGTATATATGGGATTTGTCAATATACTTATGGTCTTTTTACCATAGCAAAGGTAAAGATGTTTGCAAGAATCATGTCTAACAAAGGTTTACAGGCATTAAGATTTTTTTCATTATGTACTTCGGCAAGAAGATCACAAAAGAAAGCAATCTAGTTCAAATGGAACTTCATTGGAATGCAAATGGACCATGTGAAAAGGCTCATCTTGGCTGGAAAATATTTGATATTTTACAATAGCTATTACGAAAAACAATGAGAAGATGCTGCTGCTGTGAAATACCTGCCTAAATAGCTGTTAAAATAGCTGTGAATGGAAAATTCATATTGCTTTTAAAGAACTAATATCAGTATATTCTCATAGGAAAAATAAAAATGAATGCTGCACAGAGTTTCTCTCTATTACAGTACCATGTTTACTGGAGAGAAAACTTCAATCTAGTCCTCTATCATCTAAATAAAGTTCAAACTTAACAATCCTGAGACAAAATTAAACTACTTTTTATGATCAAGAAATCACGGAGTAAAGCTGTGGATATTCTGAAGGTATTTTATTTTAATACAACACATTATACACATTGCTAGACAGAATAAAATCCCCATTAGTTCTTTTTTTTTTTTGCATTACAACAGGGTATTATGGTCAGTAGAAAGTAACTGATTAACAAAAGGGGGAAAATCTGGAGCCTGATTTAAGTAGAAAAAACATGGTTACTATTATTACAGTGTAATAGTTATCTGGATCTAACAGTATGCTAAGACTGCACACAGAAAGCACTATGTTGGATGGATCAGGCAGGGATGGGCACACAGATAAGAAATGTCACCTCCCAGCAGCTTGTGTGCAGCTTCCACACACTGTAATGAGATCCTAAAGGGGAGACTGTTAATACATGACCATACACAAGCAGATGATTTCCTACTCAGTCAGCAGCCTCACTGCCAACACAATGCCAAATGGACAAGAAAGATTCATTTGTTCGTGATACTCAGATGTGCTCCCTGAGCTCTGGGATGACACAGCAGAGAAAACGATCTCATGCTGCTGGGAACACAGGTGAAAGGAGCTTAAGTGAAACAAGTAGGAAATTCGTGTGTGTGTGAAGTGACTTTCAGTGGGCAAATGCTATTTTAACCAGATCAACAGAATCTTTGATTTTGGGATGATTCCACTGACATGGCTAAGATTATTATTACAACTCATGTGAGAGCCATTTCATACAAATAGGATGACTTTGGCAAGGATCCCTGTCAAATAATATGTAAACTGGATCTGGGGAAGGGAGCATGAGGGAAAGCTATAGGAAAGGTATGCCACGGTTAAGGATTTGCAGAAACAGTAGATTTTGGGGAAAGTGCATTCGAAATAAATACAAAATTGGTTTACTTAGATACTAGAAGCAGCTCTGTTAGCAAAAACAGCAAGACTTGTGGCACCTTCTAGACAAACTGAATTATTGTGTGTGTTTGTGTGTGTGTGTGAGAGAGAGAGAGAAACGGAGGATCTTAAACATCAACACACTGGTATGGTACAGTCAGGAATCTCTATATGTAGCAGAGTGCACTCGGCTACACCCAGCAGTAGCTTTTTGGTACTTTGTGTGCTAGCAAAATTATAGAGTTACAGGGAGCCTCTTATCAATTTCAAACTAATCAGAATCCTTTATTCAAGGAACTTCATTCTAGATAGTACAGTTTGAGAGATAGGTACAGAATCTGATCTAAACTACCTAGATGGATGCAGAAGGAAAATGCCTGTTCTGCATCCATGGTGGCAAAGATGGAAAGCATGTGCTCCTTCTTTGTGTGTGTGTGAGAGAGAAAGTGTCAAACCAGAAGGGAGGAAATCTTCCCTAAGAACAGCATTCTATTTCAAAGGGATAGTATCAGATAGCAGGAAAGAAAGGATGCTCTGTGGGAGTCCTGACCTCTTTATCAGTCTCTAAATCTATGGTGGGGTCTCTGAAGCCTGAGACAGGAGACAACGTACAGTCCTCCACTTCCAACTATTTTTAGTAATTATGAATTGACTTTTCACCAATTAGGTGTTCAAGATGATAGAATGAACACAACGTCTTCTGCTCCTCACAGGTCTTATGCAGAAACCCCTCAACATGATATCCTTGATATGGGATGCTGAAAAACCTACAAATAACTCCTATGCTGCTTTAATATAATCTCACAAAAAAGAAATATGGGATGAGGCAACATTCAAAGAGAAAAACAACCAAATGATCTCTTCAATAGTCGCAGCTTTATTATCATGCTACACTGACAAATTTCACATTGCACTATATCATAGTTTCCACAGTATCAACCAAACAAAATATTTTTTTAAACATGGGAGAAGGATATAGCCATATATGTGGCCTAAAAATGAGCTGAACTGTGTAAGGAGTGCTACAGTACCATAGAGATGTCACAGTGGTCATTACAAATGCCCGTCCAACAGGGCCAGAGATTCTGGTTCAGATGAGATAGAGGCTGCTGTCCTATTATTTCATACGCTATCCAGTACCTGTAGCCTACTGGCACTGACTATATTACACTGGCACCACTGTTATCGCCACTTCTATAAAATCCAATCCTGAGTATCTCTAATACATGCAAATCCCCCCTCTTCTAATATATCTTACATGGAATTTCAAATGGTAACAAGAGATGGTTCTAGGACTAAAAAATTAAAAATAACAAATCAACACAGTCCGGATTTCTTATGAAACTAAAAAGTGTAATTGCCAACCCTGTAACCAAAATATCCAAGTTAGGTGTTGTTAATGGAGAACTGGAAAATTGATATTTTTTTTAAGAAGGTATTCAGGGGGAAGTGAGAAAATCACAGGTCTTCTAGCCACTGTAATGTCCATTTCAGCCTCACTTCAATGGCGTAAATGAATTTAGCAGTCATGGGATAAGTGGACAAGCTCTCAAGGATTTACAAGTACTTGTTTATATAAAAATAGGAGGCAAATGGTAGTTGTAAACAGATAGTTCTTATAAAGGAACGGTGACAGTAATGAGGTCCTCCAAGGATCAGTACTTAGACCAGTGCAATACAATTTAGTCATCAACAATCGTAAGTGAGAGTTGAGGAGACCAAATTTGCAGATGACAACAAATTATTAGAATAGAAAAATCCTAACCTCACATACATATATACTCTTCATCTCACACAATAACGACCAGTGGACTTACCGTGAGGGGTCCTTCTCCTCTGAGGGTTGGAGGACATCTTGTGTGGGTGATTCCCACCAATCATCAGGGAGGCAGGACTAAGTTAAACTTCTTCCTGTTCCCCTTGTGGGAGTCACCCAAGGCTCAGTTCCGGTGCTCCGAAAGAAATACAAGACTATAAGTTAATACTGAAAGGGGAACATTTACTAGTAACAAGAACTATAACAGGAAGAACAATAGAGTGCATAAAGTAGCTCTCTCAAATTGTATCAAACTTTGGGTTTTTTTGTTTCTCTCTCTCTCTTTATTTGTCTCTCACTCTCTCTGTCAGTCGCTCTTTCTTTCTTTCTTTTGGTTGCGAGCTCACAGTCTGTCTGTGACAGGGGTGATGACCCCAGGAGGGCCAAGATGTCCTCCAACCCTCAGAGGAGAAGGACTCCTCATGGTAAGTCCACTGGTCATTCTCCCTCTGAGGTGGAGGCCATCTTGTGTGGGACCTCCCAGAGCAATGTCCCTAAATATTGGGTGGGGGGTCGTCAGCCTCTGACAAAAGAGACTGCAGCACGCGACAACCAAAGGCTGCATCTGCTTAATCAAACACGTTGATCTTATGATGATGGATAAAAGTAGATAATGATGACCATGTAGCGGCTTTACAAACTTCTTCCATGGAAGCTCTGTTGGAAAAGGCCGCACTAGTAGCTGCACTACAGAGAAAGTGTGCCGTGATGCCACTGGGTACTTTCATCTTTAGGCTCTTATATGCCTTGGCAATGCATGTTTTCAGCGTAGAACTTATCGCTGCTGGAGCCATCTTGTTGACAGTGTATGGAGGTGAAACATGTATGAATAGAGTTTCCGTATGTCTGATGGGTAATGCTCTTAAAATATAGCATTTTAGTGCCCTCTGTACGTCTAAAGTATGCCACCTCTTTTCCATAGGATGGCTAGGATTTGGAACAAAGGAGGGAAGGCAGATCTCCTGTGATCTGTGAAATCTAGTGTTCACCTTTGGGCGAAAGGCAGGGTCCGTTCGAAGGACCACTTTGTCCTTGTGAAAAATACAAAGATCTTTCCAGACAGAGAGCGCTCCTAGCTCTGAAACTCTACGAGCGGAAGTGATGGCTACCAGAAACAGAGTTTTCATTCTCAGATAGTTTAGAGGTATAGATCTTATGGGTTCGAAGGGGCCTTTAGTTAGGGCTGAAAGAACTGTATTGAGTCTCCATGTGGGAAATCTGTGTCGCTGTGGAGGGTCTATTTGTGTGGCTACCTTTAAAAATCGACACACATGAGGATGGTGAGATGGTGAGAAACCACTGTAATGTGGAAGGACCATGGACAGTGCTGCCATCTGTCTCCTAAGGGTGGATGCTCAAAGACCGTTGGAGCGACCATCCTGTAGGAATTCTAAGATTTGGTATATCTTGGGATGAAGAGGGTTAATTGCTTTTCTCTGCGACCATCGCACAAACGCTGTCCAGGTGACATTGTATATGCGTGTTGTGGAGGGTCTACGAGAAGCCATCATTGTGTCGACAATAGAGGAGTTGAAACCCAATTTCAGAAGCCTGTTCCTTTCAACCTCCAGGTGGTCAGACAAAACCAGCCAGGATCTGGGTGGCATATGGGACCCTGAAGAAGCATGTCCCGGAACACTGGGAGGATTAACGGAGCAGCGACCTTTAGTTCTTGAAGAGACGTGAACCAAGGTCGACAAGGCCAATACGGTGCCACTACTATTACCTCGGCCTTCAGTGTTTTTATTCTGTGAAGGAGCCTTGGGAGAACTGGAACTGGAAAGAATGCATATAGAAGTCCCATAGGCCAGGGAGAAAGAAGTGCATCCATCCCCGTTGCGGATGGATGATAGAACCTCGTAAAGAATCTGTCCAGTTGGTTGTTGTGTGGGGAGGCAAACAGGTCTACTATTGGGACTCCCAGTTTGGATTGAATTAGTCGGAAGAGGTCCCAGTGGAGCGACCATTCACCTTCTTGAATCGTCTGGTGGCTCAGCCAATCGGCCTGTGTGTTGATGACACCCCTCACATGCTCTGCTCTGAGAGAGGCCAGATGTGTTTCCACCCATGATAGTAAGAGTGTCGCTTTCCGATGAAGATTCAGGGATTGTAATCCCCCTTGCTTGTTCAGACAGGCCTTGGCCAAGATGATGTCGGTGCGTATGAGGACATGCTGGCCTTGGATTTGATTCACGAGGTGTTGCAGTGACAGCTGAATGGCCCTAAGTTCCAGTAAGTTTATTGGAAGTTTCCTCTCCTCTGTTGACCACCTGCCTTGGATTGGCTGGTGATCTAGGGTGGCTCCCCATCCTGACAGGCTGGCATCTGTGAAAATTTGTTGACATGTTGGTACCCAGTAGGCCTTGCCTTGTGTCAGCTTGCTCGTCGGGTCCACCAATGCAGGCTTGACTTCACTGATAAGGGAACCTTCAGCGAAATCTCCAACTTGAGTGTGATGGAATTCTGGTATGGTCGAAGGAATTTTTGCAGGTGTCTAGAGTGGAACCTCCCCCACTGGAGAGTGTCGAAGGCTGCTACCATAAGACCCATCATTTTGGTGAGGATGGAGAGGGAAGTTGTATGTGTTTGTATGATCTGTAATGCTAATTCTTTGATCTTCTTTGCTTTGGGATTCGGAAGGAAAAGTTTCTGCACCTGGGTGTCTATAATGACCCCCAGGTGTTCCAAGCTCTGGGCTGGAGTCAGAGACCTTTTCTGAAGATTTACCAGAAAGCCAAAGGAGTTCAAGCATTGTATGGTCGTCTGTGTGTCCCTCACTGACTGGCTTCTCAATGGTGAACGGATCAAAATGTCGTCGAGGTATGGGTGAATGTGGGTACCCTTCTCCCGGAGACAGACTATTGGATGGATCAGAATCTTTGTGAACACGTGCGGAGCTGAAGAGAGGCCGAAAGGGAGAGCCCGGAATTGTAGGTGCTCCTCCCCCACACAGAAGCATAGGAACCTCCGGTGATGGTAGAAAATGGGGACATGAAGATAAGCCTCTGTCAAATCTAAGGAACACAGGAACTCCCCAGGCAAGAGGGCTTCTGCTATGGACCTGGGGGATTCCATCCTGAAATGCTTGAGGTCGATATATTGGTTCAGGAATTTTAGATCTAGGATGGCTCTCCAGTCTCCGTTCTTTTTTGGAACAGTGAAAAAGATGGAGTAAACCCCGTTTTGTCAGTCTTCTGGGGGAACATGTTCTGTGGCCTGAATACTGAGAAGATGATCGATCGCTGAGCGTGTTCTTGCTCTCTTTACCAGGTTTTTGTGAGTCGGTGAAGTAATGAAGCGTTATGGTGGATGGGAAAGAAATTCTAACTTGTAACCCTGTGTGATGATGTCTGTGGTCCATGTGTCTGGATGTGAGGTGAGCCACTCCTGTTGGAATAGGAGAAGGCATTCCCCCACAGGTGGGTCCTGGCAGTCATGCCTTGGGATTCTTGGGCTCTCCCCCTTTATCAAATCTGCCTCTGGGGGATCTGAAGTATCTGCTGTTGGAATTGGCACCGCCCCGGTGAAAGGGTTGTCTGTTACTGCTCCCCCAAGATGTCTTTCTATAGTCTTGTCTAAATCTGGGGTTGTAGTTGTAGGGACAAAAGGAAGACGAAGGGCCTGACGTCCCCTTGTCCCCTAGGTGCACATATTTGGGGAGTGCTTTTTTCTTATCACGGGTTTCGACTAAAAATTTTTCTAGAGACTCCCCAATTAGCTTGGTTCTTTGGAATGGGTATACTGAAACAATAGCCTTGGACTGGTAATCAGCTGGCCATGCCTTGAGCCAGACTATGCGTCTTGCTGCTGCAGCTGAAGCCATCGCCCTAGATGATAGGACCATAGAGTCCAGAGTGGCATCAGCAGGGTAGGAAATTGCCTTTAGTATCAACTAAACAACCAAACAAGCCTTTGGTTGTTTTCTGGCAGCATTTGGATCAGTTTCCTCATCCATACGATTGATGCCCTGGAAACTGTGGAGGCGGCTGATGAAGCCCTGATAGCAATAGTGTTGGCTTCATGTGCCTTCTTTAATGCAATGTCTGCCCTCTTATCTAAATTGTTCTTTAATGAGCTGTATCCATCTTCCGACAACAGACCAGAAGATTGTAAGGCAGCTACTGGGGCATCAATAGCTGAGACTTGTAATATCCTTGATGCAGACGCAATCAAGGGGTATAGTTTCCTGGTGGAGCTAGGAATAGGTTTGTTAGACAGGGTTTTTTCCCACTCTGCCTTAATCTTCCTCATGTAAAAATCAGGAAAAGGAAAGGCTGATTCCATAAAGTCTTCTGGAGGAAAAAAATTCATCTATAATCTCTGAACTCTCATACTGAAGTTGTATGGCCTTGCTTTCAGCCTGCTACAGGGCTTGGACCTTAAGGGCTGATAAGGTTTTATTCAGTAAACAGGGAAGGTCCTTGGGTTTAAAGAACTGGAAGTTTTTTCCCCTTTTTGACTACCCCTTTAGAGGTGCCCTTCCCTTCATCCTCTGGATTTGAGGAAAATTCCCCCTCCTCCTCCTGTCTATCTGTGAGGCCTCATCTACCTCATCAACCAGGATTTCCTGTAAATAAGGATCGGGTTGGGCCTACTTTTGGGCCGCTTTTGTCGGCCAGGATCCAGATTGCCTCAGTCTCTTGGGAGGAGGTGGGGGGGGGGGGGGAGGAAGAGGACCCAAATCAATAGTAAGTACGCCCGCAGGACCTATGAAAGGAGACTATTTCGTTCTGCACTGCTCGCCTAAAAAAGGCCATCCCATTAGGCGAAATGGGGGACGGGTGCCAGGTACGTTACCGCTCCTGCTATCCTCGCGGTTTTGTCCATCCAGAGTCCCTGGGCGCGAAGTCCATTCCTCCGCCCCACACTGACCAGCTGTCTCGGTGGGCATGTGCTGTGGGTATTGGCACTGATGGCCACCCCCATCTTCAGAAACTATGCACCAATACTCCTTCAAAGTGGCTGCTGCTGTTTGCGCGGGCTCCGCCATTGGTTTTGACATGCTTAAGAAAACTCTCCTTAGTTCGGGCTGTGTGAGGCGTAGCCGACCCTGCTGCAGCTCGCTTTGGTGCCCGGCGCTCATGTCCATCCTTCGGGTGTCCTCTTGCCTCCATCTCTGGGGTAGAGAGGAATCTGTTGTTCCCGATGTTGCTAGCCATGGCGATAAGCCAGAGGCTTGGAGTTGAGACGTCCGGGTGGTAGAAGGAGAATCAAAAGAGAGAGGGATTTTTTTAAAAAAAGAGAGAGTTAGTGAAGGATAAAGAAGTAAAAGTTAAAATAGAATAGATGAAAAATTGATATTAGTGTCTGGCAGATCCAACACTTAGCTGCTTCTCCCTACTGAGGCAGGAAAGAAACTGAGCCTTGGGTGACTCCCACAAGGGGAACAGGAAGAAGTTTAATTTAGTCCTGCCTCCCTGATAATTGGTGGGAATCACCCACATAAGATGGCTTCCACCTCAGAGGGAGAACTGCTGGAAAACAGATTCAGGACGAAGAAAGTATTTCTTCACATAACGTGTACTTAAAGCACACAAGTCACTGCCACAGAATGGACTGACAGCTCTTAGCTTAGCTATCACGGCTGAATGAAGCCAGTCGTTTGCTGGGAGGTAGCAGTGGGGTAAGCATTTTGTCTGTGCTCCTGCTGTAGGTCTTCTGGGCTACATGGCCAACCACTGTGAGAAACAGGGTGCTAGGCCTTTGGTCTAGCACAGGGATGGGCAAACTGTGGCTCGGGAGCTGCATGCGGCTCTTTCACATATATTATGTGGCTCCCGGCAGGGCGGCTGGGGAAGCTAAATATCATTAGCAAACAAATATCATTGGACAAATTAATATCATTATCAATATCTGCTTTTACCCCTTTTGTTATTATTTTTGGCAGTCTCATTTAATGCTAATAAAAAGCAAATTTGCTTATTTTCCAATAAAAGCAGGTAATATTTGTTCATGTCTTGTGGCTCTCAAATGTTTATTCTATGCAGTTCTTATGTTAAGCAAGTTTGGCCACCCCTGTTCTAGGTGGCTCTTACGCTGAGCAAGTTTGCCCACCCCGGTCTAGCAGAGAGCTCTTCTTATGCTCTTACATGCAATGATAGGAATTGGAACTGGTAGCGAGTAAGATCTATGGTTTATGATGTGCTAGGTAAAACATTAACATAAAGTGCACCAGCACTGAAAAGGGCCGATTCCATGCTAGGAATGATTAGAAAAGCATTTAAAATAAAACAGCCAGAATATAAATCTACGTGTGGCTACGTCTGGAATACTTTGGACAGTTCTAGTAACCCAACTTTTTTTAAAAAACAAAAAGCTAAAGCATTTTAGCTTCTAAAAAGACATGCCTTATGTGTAAAAAGAGACAGTGGGCATTTTTCTCCCAGACAGATTTTGCCTAGGCGCTGTCCTGGAGTTCTTCCTCCGTTTGCCCCGGTGCTGTGCTTGAATTTCACACTATTTGCCACGGGGCGCATTTTGACCCACGGCTCCACCTGATCCTTCCCCGCAGCTTCAGTGATTCTCAAAAAACAGGATCACTGAAACCATGGGGAAGATTGGGCGGAGCCACGGATCAAAATGCATTCCGCGGCAAATAGTGTGAAATTCAAACACAGCCCCGGGGCAAACAGAGGAAGAATGCCGGGGCAGCGCTAGTGGGAAATCAGTCTATGTCTCATAAGATCAGAGCTGAGAACTACCTCAATGCTCTGCCAGAATAGCTTCACTCATCTGAACAAAACCTTTTGAGAGTGCCACCCTACAAAGGGTAAGATGGGCAACTGCCAGTTACACATGCATTCTCTGCTGTGGCTCTCAACTGGTGGAGCCTGAACAGGTAAGGAAAGCTCCTACACTTCTATCATTCCAGAGGATAAGCAAAACTGAAATGTTCAGGAGCACATTTTATAAGTGGATCAGAATTGCAGTATAATGGCACACTCCAGGAGGGCACTTTTATAAGGGAATAGGATTGTAGTCTATTGTAATGTTTACTGTGTATATCATCTTGCTTTTATGACACGGCCTTGTACCTTAATAATCCACTGTCTGCACTGTTTATGGTACATCATGCCTTAGACAGTTTTCTGTTTTCATTGTTCTCTAATTTCTGTAATTCTAGTCCTATTGCACTAATACTAGATGACTTGTACAGTTTTTTTTTCTGTATTGCTTTTTCTACATTTTGCAGTCAGCCTCACTGAGAAAAGTGAGCTGTAAATGAAATAAGGGAGGGAGGGAGGGAGGGAGGGAGGGAGGGAGGGAGGGAGGGAGGAAGGAAGGGAGGGAGGAAGGAAGGGGAAAAAAGAAAGCACTAGTTCAGGACAAAAGAAAGGACTTCTTTGCATATAATTAACTAAAGGATTTCCTGCTGCTCAGTGGTGACCAGCCACTAGATAAAATGACTTTGGAATAGGCAAATTAATGGAGAACCGGTCTATCGATGAATATTAGCCATCATGGAAACATGGAACCACTGTCTTCAGAGGAACTATGCCAATGCAAACTTGCTGCTGGTAGACTAACAGCAGGGGTTAATTCAGTGCAGTTGTCCCCTATCCAGGCATGTCACGTTCATTCCTTCTTTGGTTCACCTGAGCTACAGCAACTGGTTCCCAGTCCATTGACTATCTATACATTCAGCAGGATATTTCCTAGTAACTACACAGTAAACACAGACTGATTTCCCACTAGCGCTGCCCCAGCGTTCTTCCTCCGTTTGCCCCAGTGCTGTGCTTGAATTTCACACTATTTGCTGCAGGGCACATTTTGACCCACGGCTCCCCCCAATCTTCCCTACGGTTTCAGTTATCCTGTTTTTTGAGGATCACTAAAACCGCAGGGAAGATTGGGCAGAGCTGCGGGTCAAAATAGTGTGACATTCAAGCACAGCACCAGGGCACACCGGAAATCGGTCACAGTCTAAATTTAAATAGTAATAGAGTAATTTGGTACAAGCTAGGAAAGCAGCACAAAGTGATGAGATGACTCTCCAAACCCGTATGCCATCACATAATTTGAACAATGTAAAATGTTGGTTAAATAAAGTAAAATATTGTTTACAGTATGACTAGTTCAAAGAACTGTTCTGATTTTACTCTTTAAAAAGTTTTTGTGTGACAATAAAAGTAAAATGGTCTACTGTGATAGTTTCAGGTGGATAGTAGTCTGTACCAGCAGAACAACATTGGAGTCCAGTAGCAAGTTGGACACCACTGAATGACTAAAAAAACAGCACCTTAAAGACCAACATAACTTCCTGGGATATAGCTTTTTGTGAGTCAAAGTTCACTTTGTCATATACAACCCATCTGAACCTATAATGAGTTTACCACATGACTGTCACCACAGAGCAGCATACCAAAAGAGATCTTTAATAATAAAATTAACTACTAGTAATTCTATCAGGAATTAAGGAAAAAATATTTTTAATACAACACTTGAACCTACATTTCAAACACTGTTATAGAGCTGAAATACAATGTACTAATTAGGAAGATCCTTGGGACAACGTTACTTTACTAAAGATATCGGAAAGAAGAGAACCCCATTTACTAGCATATTCTCCTCCAAAGTCTTTTTTACCTTCAGGGTGTGTTTTCATTTGTAAGAGATCCAGTTGAAAACTTTTGTTTCCTTGATAAACACCACATAATACAATGATGGCTAACCATTGCCCTTTTACACTGAGTTTATTAAAGAAAGAGGGGGTTTTCCCCCCAGTCATCCAGAAGGGAAAGGCTATAGGCTTTACTGCACTGCTTATCCCAAAAACCTCCTGTGAGGTCTGGAAAAATAACAATTCAGCAAAAGCAAGAGTGATGCAGTCACTGATTCAGTCCCCATAAAACCTTTTCAAAAAAGGCAGCTTTCAATGAATCTGTTTTCAATGGGTTTTCTCTCCACCCAGAGAAGCTTCTCTTCCCTTCCCCCCACTGGAAATTTGGTAACCATAGTTTCTATATCCTGCTGAGATTTGATATGTAGAGCTGTATTCTACCTGCTATTAAGCTGCTGATAGCAGTGTTTCTGTTGCAATTTATGAGAAATGTCAGTTGAAGGCACAGAGTATTGTACACATTTTATTTTCCCAGCTGGATGCCTCTGTGAATGGAAAGCAAAACTATGAATACATGTGCAATGTAAGCTGGAGTGGGGACAAAGAATGGGGGTGGGGGGAATGTACAGGTTAGATTTGCTGGGTGGTCTAGACTTGGAAGACTATAATATATACACGAAGGGAAGAAACACTGTAGGTACCAACAAGCAGATTAAACACAACTGACTGAGAGCATCACCAAACATTTGTTAAATAATTAGTGTCTGGATGGATATGTTACGCCTATGGGCAGTTACTTGTTTTACAACACATATTAACATTAGAATAATTTTCTCCTTGTTTTGCACAGGCCTAAAACAACAATAGCAGTAAATAAATACAAAATGTGCAATTGCCAGGCATGCTAAGCGTTGAGGGCCATCAAAGGCCAGTTCGGCAGATGAATGAGAAGTAAAAGCCAATTAATTATAGAACAAGTTAGGCAAACCCTGGCACATGTACCAAATCGTGGCATACCAGACCATGTTGCTTGGCAAGCTACTTTTCTGGGACCTGAAGTGCTGGTTGCATCACCAGAGCTCCTAGAGTCAAAGCTTTGCTCCAGCAGTTGGTGTTGTACTGCACTGACATGAATCACTGACACTCAGTGTGTTTAGACTATGAGGAAGGCTCCGGAACTTGCCTGCCATATCTGGGGTCCCACCACCTCTCTGAAGAGGAGAAATCATTGCTGCCACTTCCCTTCACATGGAGCACATTCCTGTGGCCAGCACAGCCCACACCTCTTCCCACCTGCCTTTTGTTTACTGGCACATCTCCACAAGTCCGCTATGCCTTTCATTTTGCACTCAGGCCAAAAAGATTCCCTATTCCTATTGCAGATCATTTCCTCAAGTCTGGGGAGGTTGTTTCACACTCCATATGGCAAAAACATAATGCTGCACATAAACTGCTACATACATATAAGACACACATTTTACTACATGGCTGCTTGCATAAGGTATATACTTAAATAGGACTTTAATAGAATTAAATGCTATTTATAATCCAATCAAGTTTCCCTAGCCTCAGTTTTGAAATTGTAAACATTTTTACTACGCATTTAGATGTACTCAATCCTTTAAGTGTGGAACTTCTATACATTGCTCTGTTCAAGAATAGCCTCTGTAACACAAGTTAAGTTTGTCTAGACAGAAAGAATTGTAATACAATGCTAAATACGCACACATGAGTGAGATATTTCTATTTGTGGTTCTGTTGCCAAGGAAAAAAAATATTTTCTCTCAGGGGTCTGAAAATTCTGATATGTAAGGACTGACCCATCTGTTTCTGTCTTCCTTGTAAGATCATGATCCTCAATAAAGCGGTCTATGTATTGCCCCATGGTGTGTTCATGGGCTTGGGGGGAGGGGTCATAAACTTAAGATAAGCTGGCAATTTATAAAACTAAGTTTTTCATGTGGCATCTCTCTCACAAATGAGCTGAACTGTGGACAGAATTTGCATCTTGCAGAAACAAACTAATCAAATAATAAGTATGTCAGGAATGGATCTTCAGATGGTATTGGCAGCTGCAATGCTACCTTTGTTTAGTAAGCTACAAGCTGTGCAGGACACCTTACTCAAGTCCACCAAACAGAGAGTCCAATTCTGAGAATCACAGTAGCAAGTGATTTATAAGTTGAGAGGCAGTAAGGCTCAAATCTTCCTAGAAGCCATGCCTCTTGATCCTAGAGGCAGTTATTAAACAGCAAGAGAAAACCACTGCTGCAGCTACTCAGAGACACTTTCCTGCCAGAAATGTTCCAGATAACACAAATGCAGCTAGTGATGAAAGATGGGTCCCAGGAATGAAACCCGCCTGAAATTAAGCCTTGACAGTGGAAAGTTGGACAAATTCTTCCCCATACATTTTCTATGCAGAAACAAATCAAATGAGGGAAGATGCATTTTCCCCTCTTCTGCAGATTATTATGCAAGACAAAACATTTTCAGAAAAGTGACTTGATCAAGTTTCACAGCTTGAGCTTAATAAATAGTCCACATTGTAAGAAAGCTTTCAGCTGTCTGTAAGAAAGTTACTCCAGATGTGAAATTCAATAGCAAAGGAAAGACACACAATTACAAAAGCAGAACCAGACAGAATTCTGGCATTTAAAACATGTGTTTCTCAAATTATTCTTGTGCCTTCCTAAAGTTATCAACCCCTTGTACAAGAATAGCACCCCCCCCCCCCGCCAATGGCCCTTGAATTTTCCTATTAGAAGCACCAACTCAATAACATTAAAATCAAGATCCTGCTACACATCAGAGCCTGAAACCAAGGATGGAGACTATTACCATTTAAATAACAACATGAAACTCTTTGAAATACAGGGTCCTTTTGATCTTAAAAGGTTCAAATACTGAATGAGAGTTTGAATCCTTTACATTTCTAGGGAGAAACTGCGGAAACAACTATGACCTATGCTGTCTGCTATATGTTAAATCTCTAGCATATTACAACGTTAACCTAACTTCGCCTTTTGGTTGTAACTCATCAGTGTTCAATGCCTGAAACTTACTTTGCATAGCAAAATTCAGAAAGAGGAAGGTATTTAATAAACTACTGCTTTTATCAAAAAAGTATATTAATATTGGATCTTTCCCTCCCCATGGTACTATCCTTGGCACACAGTACAAATATGACTATTCTTATCCTTTTAAAATGTTTTCAGGCATCCATGCAAAGATGGATTAGACAACATTCATCTAACACGTATCATATCCAGAAACAAAAAATAGTATAGAAAGTCATAGTTTACAGTGTCTCAGCTCTACATCTCTCATCAGGTTAAAGGATGACATTTGTAATCCTTCAAAACAAGATGGCAGAGAAGAAATATTTTTCTGGAATACTTACTTACTTACTTATTTATTTTGGCTTCTATCCCGCCCTCAGGGCGGCTACCAACAGATTCATTATACAATAAAATTCCATAAAACACTATCTATAAAACATACAATGTACTACTTAAAATCACACAACATGCAATGCACCACAATACAAGATGGCACACCTTCGTCGCCCACATCCGCGCAGCATCACAGATGTTATACACTTCCAGTCAGTGTAGACTGATCCAGGTTGGCAGCTTTCAATGGGAGGGACAGGGCTATAAAAGTCGAGGCGGCCCCTACTTGAAGGCCTGGTGGAATTGCTCCTGTCTTGCAGGTCCTGCAGAACTGTGAGAAGTCCCACAGGGCCCTGATGTTATATGGGAGCTCATTTCACCAGTGCAGGGCCGCCACCGAAAAGGCCCTGGCCCTTGTAGCCGCCAACTGGGCCTCCCTCAGCCCTGGAAGAACCAGGCGGTTCTGGGACCCCGAACAAAGTGCTTGCTGGGGTACATAGGGGGAGAGACATTCCCTCAGGTAGATAGGTCCCTGGCCATGTAGGGCTTTATAGGTAAGCACCAGCACCTTGAACCATATCCAGTATGCTATAGGCAGCCAGTACAGGGCCTTTAAGGCGGGCTGGATGTGTTCCCGCATGGGGAGACACACCAACAGCCTCGCCACTGCATTCTGCACCAGCTGCAGCTTCCAGATTTGGGACAAGGGCAGCCCCATGTAGAGAGCATTACAGTAATCCAATCTTGAGGTGACCAACACATGGATCACCATAGCCAGGTCACTGCGTTTAAGGAAGGGAACTAACTGCTTGATCAGCTGTAGATGATAAAAGGCCAACCTTGCAGTGGCTGCTACCTGGACCACCATCGTTATCGAGGGGTTCAGGAGCACTCCCAAACTCCTAATCTCCGTCGCTGGCACCAACAGCACCCCATCGAAGGTCAGGAGAGGGATCCCGCCCCTTGGTTGACTCTGACTTTGCCTGATTTCCTATATTCTACAGCAATGAGCGTCAGCCATTTTACATGCGTTAGGCATAGGAACTTCTAAGCATACAACTGTGCAATTCTAATGAATTATTATGTACATATGCAGATAACATGTTCTTTTGAGTGGGCAGAAACTGTAAAGTCCGGTAGGACTAAAAGGATGAGATTCTGCTATAAGCAGGTTGCTAATTTTGCTAGCTCAGTGATTCCCAGCCTTTCTGGCACGGAGACCCACTAGTACAAATTTACTTGGCATGGTAACCCATCCAGGTTTTTGGAATCATATGTGCTTTGCATGTATCTACGGTAACAACTGACAAATTTCACACAGAGCTGCTCCTACTACGAACCCCAAGCAACTGGTATTCCAGAGTACACAGCCTTTGCATATGGAAGTTCCAGCCTTTGACCACCCTCTTCTT